>CM072995.1:341548134-342963134 GCA_037038555.1 Rhynchonycteris naso
CACTGCTTCTGTGGAGGAAAGTGCCATCTACTGGTATCTTCCCTGGAGGGTGAGTTACAGAAGTTTATCCTGAGAAATTAATTTTGATTAAACAATTTAAAATATTAACAGAACAAAATTAGGCCACAAAAATCAGAAACCTAACACTAAAGAATATGAGGACTTGAGGGACAACTTGCCTACTCAGGAGTTTCTTGTCTTTTCGTGAATGAGGACTCATTGTATCTATTTCTTCACTTAATAGATAGCTTCACTCTGATCATGACCAAAGTGACTATGTTTTTCTTTTTTCCAAGGTGACTATGTTTTGTTACCAATGTCTTGCCCACCAATCACATCCCAGAAAGTCTTATAAAAGTATCAATAGCCAGCTAGCAATTTCTATTACCTTTAAATAACCAACATGATCTCAAGTCATTGATAAGTTGCAAACAAAATAAAATTCAATAGTGATTACTTTTGTAATCGCTTATGATTTCCATTAAACTTCCAGAGATATTGAAAACAATTTATGATTCCTGTCACTACCTTCTACTACTAAATCCTCAAGCATCTTAGGGATCTTAGGTGAGGAACAGTTCTAACCTGCTTCAGATGAAGAGGGAAGTGATATCCAGGCACATAAAAGTGTCCTCTACCTCCTATAATGTAATCTGAAGTAGCTTTTCAGGCCAAGGAGAAGAAACCAATCTTATAATCTCTTTCAGTGGCTCCTTATGTCCCTAGATTGGGAGACTAATTTACTCTTACTTATAAGAGCTGTCTGGGCTCTTATAGGTGAATGACTGTCTCTTTAGCCCTAATCTTGTCAATAGGTTTTTTCCTCAAAGTGTTTTAATTTTAGAAAAAAAAAAAAAAGCTGTCTGTGACCTCACAACTTATTTAGCAAAATTTGCCAGGTTGTTTTAACACAGCCATCTGGACACGTTAGTACTATCTTTGGAACTTTAAAAATAATCATGACAAGGAAAATTTTAATTAAAATTAAAATGATCAGAAGGAAAAAAAAAACACCTAAAAACAAAAACAAACCAGAAACAATGGAAAGAAGCAAGACAGGCCTGATGTTTCCTGGAGGGAAAATATAGCTGCCTAGTAAATTTGTCTTAGTTCTGGAAAAAAAGGCCTGGCTATGTCACAGGGACCTTCTCTGTTTTTCCTCTGCCTTCTTCTCCTCTCCCTTATATTACCCCTGCCCTCTTCTCTCCCTTGCTGTGTGGGTAGGACCCGCGGCACTGCAGGCACTTCACAAAGGGAGAAAACAATCAGGTGGTTTGGTTCTTTTTTTTTTTTTTTTTTTTTTTGTGGCAGTGACAGAGAGAGGAACAGACAAACTGGAAAGGAGAGAGAGGAGAAGCATCAATTCTTTGTTGTGGCACCTTAGTTTCTCAGTGATTGCTTTCTCATATGTGCCTTGACCCAGGGGCTACAGCTGACCAAGTGATCTCTTGCTCTAGCCAGCGACCTAGGGTCCAAGCTGGTGAGCCTTGCTCAAACCAGATGAACCTGCGCTCAAACTGGCAACCTCGGGGTTTTGAACCTTGGTCTTTCGCGTCCCAGTCCAATGCTCTATAAACTGCGCCACCGCCTGGTCAGGTTGGTTTGGTTCTTAACTCTTGAATTTGATTCTAAAAATTTAAATCCAGCCACAAATAAATGACCAGAAAAACATTTGCAGTGACTAGGCATTGTGTGATGTACAGAGTTTACATGGCCTGAATAGATAGATGGAGGATGTATTATTTATATCAGAAGTGTTTTCAAACACACAAAGTGATGTGTACTCGCAGAAGGAAGACTCACAGACTTCTATCTGGTCCCATATTGTATGATAATATGTCTTTTATGATTTCCCAGCTGAAGTGTGATAGCTGGAGAGCATGCCAAGGGCCTCAAAGTTGAACTAGCTATGCAAGAAATAGGCCTCTGGATTATTGGCCTGGACCTTTAGATGGTGGGAAAAGAGACTTGACTTTAACATGATTCATGAGTAATTAAGCTAGTTTAGTGCAAAGATTATGTTTCTTAACTCATTCTACAAAGCCAGCATTGCCCTAATACTGAAACCACATAAACACATTATAAGCAAACGACTGACAAATATGTCTCATGAACATAGATTCAAAAATCCTAAGCAAAATATTAGAACAATGGTTGTCAGGGGTCAGGGGGAGAAGGTGTAAATAGGTCAAAGGCAGTGAAAATATTCTATAATACTATACTGATGGATTCCTGTCATTATACATTTGTCCAAACCCATAGAGTGTACACCAAAAGTGAACCATAATGTAAATCTATGAACTTTGTGTGATTCCGATGTATCAAACTACCTTCATCAATTCTAACAAATGTACCACTGTGGTGGCAGGTGTTGATAATGGGAGGTTGCGTATGTTTTGTGCAGGAAGAGAGTATATGAAAATTTTCTGTAACTTTCTCCTTGATTTTACTGTGATACTAAAATTACTCTAACAAAGAAAGTCTGAAAAAAATAAATATTAAGAAGAAAAAAGAAATGACATTGTCAGCTGACTTTTTATGTGAATGGCCACGAAAAATGATATGTGTTGCCATTTATACAATTTAAGTTTTTAAGTAAAAACTAAGATTTTAAAAATAATATATATCACTGTAAATGTGATAGCTTCCTAATATTAAATGATTTCTTCAGGAGATTAGTGATATTTACAAATGATATTTTTATATTCTATCATAAACTGTGCTATCATTTGACAGATATGCATAAAGCAGGAAACCAATATATGTGTAGATGATCAATGCACAGTATTATTAAAATCATTTATAGGTAAAAGATTCTTTCAAAGTACAAGACCAGTGAAATGTAACATATAGTAAGAAGTTCATCAATATAATTTCAGATTTCAATTTGAAACTAACTTGTAGAAAACTCCCACTTGTCAATTTTTGGTATATTAAAAAGGATTGTATACGATATTTTTATTTCTGTATTTCAACCAAAACAATAAAGCACAACAAATTGACTACAGAAACCTATGTAACAATGCAACTTTTTCTTTTTTACTGTAGGATATTAAAGAGATATGCAAATATATTACACAGTGCTACTCATTGCTCTAATTGTTTTTTGGAGGCCTCTTTGGAGATGTGACAATGAAGCTGAGATGTGAAGAATGAGGTGTCAGCAACGTAACAGCCACACTCAGAGAACAGTGACGTGAGCATAGGGTATAGCAAAGACTCCGAGGCAGTAAAGAGTTTGGGTTAGATTCCAGAACTGTATCATCCCAAAGCTCCATGCTTCGCTTTCTTCTCACAAACCACAGCTGATTTTTTTCCTACGCCAGCTATGCTCTGGCCCTTGGAACAACCCATCTGGAAAATGGAGTCAAGATTGTTTTGATTTGTACTAAATGATGGCTTCAAACTCAGTTATTTGGCCGGTGAATCAGGAGCTTGTGGACAGTCTTCATTGCTCTTAGGAGTAGAGCAGTGCTTGTCAGCCATGCCAGGAAACTGCTATTGCAAGAAGTAGGGAAAGGGTGGAATTTAATTTTACAGGAAAAAGACTTAAATGGGACCTATAAATTATGTAGCTATTTTTCTATACCTTGGCCACAGTCTGGAATTTTTCAAACAAAATTAGTTGAGTCAATTTCACTGTGGTTGCGAATATTACATCTTGCACTGTGGTCTCTGAAACCTGTGTCTCTCGCTGAGCTGGCATTTTGAAAACTGCTGTGACCTCCTGAGGACAGTGGTAGTTCCCAGTGAAAGTGCTGTCTCATTTCCCACTCCCCAGGGCACTGCCAGAGGTCTCAAAGGCGGAAAGCTAAATGACATCTGTGTAGAAAGTGAAGAAAACTAAAAACATTATTTTACTCAATGATGTCATTTCCCGGTATTTCCAAAAGTCAGACAGTAGTATATCATTTCTTTTAATGGTGTAAGCCCTTAGGAAGCATTAATCGGGCAAGCATTAAAGGGACACATGAGCCAGCGTCACAGAGGAGACCTCCATGTGAAAACACTACATCAGATGCCATGGAAGACCACAAAAGTCAATATGACACACACATGTAAAAGAAAGCAGCTGGGTGACTAGAACAATTCAGGCAATCAGTGATACGATTCATAAATTACACCCCTGATACCGCCTTGCAGGCAAAAGAACCAGTGTTCATGGCTGATTGCTGTGTAGGGAGAACCACAGGTACTTTGTCCACTGTGGTAGGTGACGAGCTCATTTATTATCCTCATGCCAGTGACTCAAATATTTATCTTTAATGCTGACCTTCTGCAAGGTACCATGCTTTGTCTACCAGGTATTTGACCACGCGATCACATATCCAAAATTATACCACATATTCAAAACCAATGCCATCACCTTGTGCTCAATGTTGATGTCACCTTGTGTCTTCCCATTTTTCCCCATCACCTTTTCTCAATTTTTTGAAGTCAAAATCTGGAAGCTATTGATAGTTGCTCACAAATATATCTTATTGCTCACATCAAATTCTAGTACCACACTGTTAGTAACTAATGGCACTGACATTTAAGTATCCAGCCAGGAGAACCTGGAGCTTGTGAAATTAGATCTAGGCATCTTAAAATGATTGTGATGACATCATCTGCATTGCACTAAGCAAAGCCTATGTTCCAGGACAGTCAAGTTGTAAGAGAGCAACTCCAAGACAAGATCCATTAAAGTAAACTCACCTTAACCTGACCAGGCAGTGGCACAGTGGATAGAGCATCGGACTGGGATGTGGAGGACCCAGGTTCGAGGCCCCAAGGTCACCAGCTTGAGTGCGGGCTTATCTGATATGAGCAAGGCTCACCAGCTTGAGCCCAAGGGGTTACTCGGTCTGCTGTAGCCCCCCGGTCAAGGCACATATAAGAAAGCAATCAATGAACAACTAAGGAAGCGCAACAAAGAATTGATGTTTCTCATCTCTCTCCCTTCCTGTCTGTCTGTCCCTATCTGTCCCTCTTTCTGACTCTGTCTCTGTCACAACAAAACAAATCAAAACAAAAGACTCACCTTAATGGAAACACCCCAAAGAGGAAATTCGTGAATGGCAACTTGCTGAACTCCCTGAAATGGACATGGAATTTTTTTTTGTCTTCTATTGTTCTTTATTTTTTTTTATATTTTATTATTATTAATTCTAATGGGGTGACACCAATAAATCAGGGTACATATGTACAATGAAAACATCTCCAGGTTATCTTATCATTCAATTGTGTTGCATACCCATCACCAAAAGTCAAATTGTCCTCTGTCACCTTCAATCTGGTTTTCCCTGTGTCCTCCCCTCCTCCCTATCCCACTCTTCCCTCCCTCCCCCCATCCCATAACCACCACTCTCTTGTCCATGTCTCATATTCTCACTTTTATGTCCCACCTATGTATGTAATCATGCTGTTCTCAGTTTTTCTTTTTTTCTGATTTACTTATTTCACTCCGTATAATGTTATCAAGGTACATCCATTTTGTTATAAATGATCCGATGTCATCGTTTCTTATGGCTGAGTAGTATTCCATAGTATATATGTACCATAGCTTTTTAATCCACTCGTCTTCTGACGGACACTTGGGCTGGTTCCAGATCTTCGCTATTGTGAACAATGCTGCCACGAACATGGGGGCGCATTTCTTCATTGGACATGGAATTTTTATGTTCTCCTGAGGACGATTTAGAAATATCTTCCATTCTCTTCTCTAACCCTTTCTGCTGCCATCTCACCACAGGAGTCTAAATTAGCATCATCAAATTTGTAGCATATAAATGTGTATCAGATATTCCTAGCTGTCCTCTCTGTTTACAATCTTTATGTATTCCAAGTCACCCTGTAAATATGACTGTTCACGGCTACCTCTGACTCCGAAATCCACAATGGCTCCCTTCTTCTACTGCCTCAACTCCCAAGTTTCTACATGAATTAAGTGATTGCTAGTTGAGGCAACCGGGGTTTTAATTGCTTCCCAAAATGTATCCTTCAATGAGAGCAGCCTAGGAATCTTACAGTATGGACTCAGTTATTCCTGCTGCTAAGTCTTCAGTCACGCTTTGACCTCTTCAGAGAGTATCTTCCTCACTTCTTGGCATTTTTATGAAGAACCAATAATCATTATTTAAAAATTTATCTATAGAGGAGAGAGATAAGGCACTTAAACTAATAAAAAGACAGATATACTATACAGAGTGAAGAAATAGATTTTAGGGCAACAGTGGCTGAATTTCTTACATTATTGACATAGTGAATGTTTTTTCCAGGAACATGTCCAGAGTCTTGAGCAGAAACAATAGCTAAACAGAAAAGAGATTCTGTTAAAATGTTGAGACTTTGAATGTGATGCTGTATAACCTGTAGAAGTTAAGGCGGCATAAAGAATAAACTGAAGCAGGATGACAGAGACATTGTGAATGCACACAGCGAGGGGCAGAGAGCTAACAAGCTCCCACCAGGAAGAGAGGAGAAGCCACAAAAACATCAGAGGTGACAACCAGAGACACGACTCAACGTCTGAGTAAAGTAAAAATGGCTGGTACTGAACGTGGCAGTGGAAATTGCTGCATTCACTATACTTGCCTGAGGAAATGGCAAAAATTCCAATGTCAGCTGGGAGGAACAAGTTCACAAGCACCAGAGTTATTCTCTGAGGACTCCATAAACGAGCTGGAAGGAACAAAATTCAAAAAGCACTAATCCCAGGATTCTCATAATTATGTTAGTGAGAATAGAATTAGAGAAAGCCAGCTTTGCTACTGTGTTTGTGAATTCATGTAAGCCAGAAGCGAACGAGGTCCAGGAAACACCAGTGTGAGCTTTATTCAGGGTGACTATCTGTCTCAGTAGCCAGGAATAGCCCTACTGTGTGTGTACTTCCCACAACTCACAAAAGTACTTCAGTGTGAAAATAAAAATTATAAGTTTTTACCCAGTATTTTCTTCCAGTACTAAAATAATCACTTTTTGAAATAGAAATGTTCAATTCTGGCTGAAGAACCCAATCTTACAGGGCCTGGAAGTGAGCTTCAACTTGAGGGCTTTGCTCGGACCCAAGCTTCACAATAGAAACTGAGGGGGTCAGTGCTGAATTCATGGGCTGAAGTAAGTTTTCTCCTTAACGTCTCCAAGTCCATCAGAATTTTTTGCTTTTGTCTTACTTACAAAGTGTTTTTTTGTTTCCATTCTCACCTCTTGTTTTGTTTTGTTTTGTTTTGACCATCCAGTGAATGAGGTGACACGTTAGGGGAAGGTATACAATCATGATTGCTACTAGTTTCTCTTCCATTGTAACCAATCAAGTTTGCTATGTCATTAGAATATTGCAATTGTCTTGCAACTAAGAATGACTTATAACCCCATTTTACAGATGAGGAATTGGTTTTGGGGAATAGCGCATGATTTCTCAAGTCATTAGAAAGAACCAACGTGGGGAATAGAAGGCAAGGCCTCACAATTTTAGTCCAGATATTTTTTTCTACCATATAAGCCTGCCTGAAAGTTTCCCCAAAGTTTCCATCATCTTAAGTACTTGGCAAGGGAACTTCTGTAAAGTTAGCACATGTTTCATCTTACAATACACAACTCAGCAAGAAATTCTCTGGAACAGCGGGCCTAGTAAGGGCTCAGTGAAGCACAAAAAATTACTTTGTTATTCTCTGTAACATTTTTTAAATTACAGAGTATAATCATATTAGTTTCATATACCTTCAAGATGCAGGATACACACACACACACATGTATGTATTACATATATATATGTATTATATATATATATATATATATATATATATATATATATATATATATATATATATATATAATACACACACTCAGGAAAAACTAGTACACTAGGGGTGTATCATTTATATTGTCTACCAAGTAGCTTTATGTAAATATAATGTAGTATTTATTATCCAGAATTTTTGAGCAACATTAATAAATAAGCATCTTCAAAACTACAAGATTTAGGAAGAAATTATTTACAGCATGTGAAAATACCTCAGTTAGTATTTCACCAGACAGTTATAGGCTTCTCTCAAATATATCTTCAACTTCTATTAATAATAATATGTTTTATATGTTTTAGGAGAAAATAAACAATATTATTTGGCATAAGAGAAACATAAGTCTCTAAGACACTGAACTCCTGAGAAATTCTGATGGCAAGACATAAAAGTGGAGCACAGCTTCACAACTGAATTATTTTGGGTGAAAAAAATCCCAGTTTTTTAGGCAACTTATTTCTTAGACAGCAGGTAAAGAATAAATAATAACTCATGCTTTTTAGTTTTTTAAGAGAAAGGCGAAAACAGAAGGAAGAAAGACGAGAAGTATCAACTCATAGGTATGTAACTTTAAATGTTCATTGGTTGCTTCTCCTATGTGCCTTGACCTGGGGGTGGGGGTAGCAGGGCTCAAATCAAGCCAGTGACCACTTGCTCTCTCAAGCCAGTAAACTTGGGGTTTCGAACCTGGAACCTCAATGTCCCAGGTTAACATTTTATCCGCTGCACCACCACCAGTCAGACTAACTTATATCTTACTTCATTGCACGTGATACTCAATCATAAGACCCCTTTCTTATTTTATGTAGTTTTATTTATTTTATTATTATATTCTTGTATATTCTCATTATCTCCACCTCACTGTCATTTTCCTACTCTTCACCTTTAGAATGAACCTATTCTAAAGTGCTCAGTGGGATTATACACACACACACACACACACACACACACACACACACACACACACACCATGTTGTTTGCTGCATAGGACACACTTTTTTTCCCCCAAAAGTGGAAGGGGAAATGCCCGTGTATCTTATGGAGCCAAAAATACAATATTTTATTAAATATTTTAACACACCATTTGGTTCAGAATATTTTTTTCTTATTTTCCTCTTTAAAACCCTAGGTGTGTCTTATGGAACAAAAAATACGATATACAGATATATTATGAAAAAATTGTAGCATTATGTTTTGTGTATTTATGTTTTAATCTACATAAAGCTATTAGATTATAGGTCTTGTTTAAATTCTCTCTTTGTTTTAAATTCAGGACTCTTTTTCTCACCCAAGGTTGCCGGCTTGAGTATGGAATCTTAGACATGACCATGGTTGTTGGCTTGAGCCTAAGGTCACTGGCTTGAGCAAGGGGTCACTTGGTCTACTGTAGCCCCCAGTCAAGGCACATATGAGAAAGCAATCAATGAACAACTAAGATGCCACAACAAGTTGATGCTTCTCATCTCACTCCCTTCCTGTCTGTCTCTGTCTCTCATGTTAATTAAAAAAAAAAAAGACTCTTTTCTCTTAAATATATGTTGTTGTTATTAATCTAATTCATTACTTCTAACTTCTGAATAGCACTCAATCACTACAAATGTATCCATTGCATTTCACTTATCTGCAGTAATGGATGTCCAGGTCATTCCAATTCCCTATTTCCCCAAACAATGCTCTGATGAACAACTTTATACCTGTCTTCTTATGAAGTTGTAGGAGAATTTCTCTAGCATATACATATAGAAGTAGGAATATTTGTTAGTGAAAAATCCCAAAGTACCATAACTTATTTTCACAAGCGATGCTAAGTCCCTATGCAAAAATAGCCACCAGTGACTTGATTGGTTTGAGCATGTCCCCAGGCACTGAGGATAGCTCTGCTGGAAAACATCAGCCTCAGGCACTAAAAATAGCTCAGTACTTGAGCATCAGCTCCAGACAAGGTTGCTGGGTAGATCTTGGTTCAAGTATATGCAGGAGTCTGCCTCACTATCTTTCTTTTTCTCACCTAAAAAAATTTACTATCAGTGCATGAAGTGTTCTCACAATCTCAAGAGCACTAGCATAATCCAATTAAAATTTTTGTTTTAAGCCAATGGGGTTCAAATTATTGCTTTAATTTGTACTTCTCAGAATAGTATAAATTTGAGTATCTTTTTTTTTTTTTTTAGTGAGAGAGAGAGAGAGAGGGACAGACAGACAGGAAGGGAAGAAATGGAAGCTTCAGTTCTTTGGTGCAGCACCTTAGTTGTTCATTGACTGCTTTTTCATATGTGCCTTGACCAGGGGGCTGCAGCAGAGCAAGTGACCTCTTGCCCAAGCTTGTGACCTTAGGCTCAAGCGAGAAACTTTTGGGCTTAAGCCAGAGACTATGGCATTATGTCTATGACCCCACATTTAAGCCAGTGACCCCAAGCTCAAGTTGGTGAACCGTGCTCAAGCCGGTGACCTCAGGGTTTTGAACTTGGGTCCTCAGCATCCCAGGCCAATGCTCTATCCACTGCACTAGGCATACATTTGAGTATCTTATCATAAGCTTATATTGAGTTTGATATTTTTTTCTGATTTGTTTATTCATATACTTTACTTTCATTTTTTTAATTCATTTTAGAAAGAAGCGAGAGAGACAGAGAGAGAGGGAGAGATAGGTGGGGAGGAGCACGAAGCTTCAACTCCCATATGTGCCTTGACCAGACAAGTGCAAGGTTTTAAACCAGCGACCTCAGCATTCTGGGCCAACACTTTATCCACTGTGCCACCACAGATCAGGGCACTTTACTTTCTTTTGTAATTTTTATTTTTCTAGTTGATTTTCTACTATATTTAAATATCATCCTCTCATCAGTACATCACTTATATGGTAACTTTATCTAAAAGACCCTCTGTTGAAGAAAATTCTAAATTTTGATTTGGTGAATTTGGTCTATTTTTTCTCTTTAATGTGCGTGCTTTTTATGTATTGTTCACAAGTGCTTTCCACCTTGGCTTGTTGGTGTAATCATAGAGCATCAGCCCAACATGTGGATGTCCCAGGTTCAATTCCTGGTCAGGGCACACAGGAAAAGTGACCATCTGCTTCTCTACCCCTTTCCTTCACCCTTCTCTCTCTCTCTTCCCCTACTGCAGCCCCGGCTCAATTGACTCTAGCAAGTTTGGCTTCCAGTGCTGAGGATGGTTCTGTGGCCTCCATCTCAGGCACTAAAAAATAAAAAAAATGGTTTGGTTGCTGAGCAAAGGGAGCAATGGCCCCAGATGGCCAAAGCATTGCCCCTTAGTAGGCTTACCAGGTGGATCCGCAATTGGGGCACATGAAAGAGTCTGTGTCTCTGCCTCTCCTCCTCTTACTAAAACACAATTAAAATAAATGATAGATAGATAGATGATAGATAGATAGATAGATAGATAAAAAGTACTTTCCTGGCCCTGGCCAGTTAGCTCAGTGGTAGAGCATCAGGCCTGTGTGTAAATGTCCTGGGTTTAATTCACAGTCTGGGCACACAGAAGAAGTGCCCACCTGCTTCTCCACCCTACCTGCTATCACTTCTCTCTCTCTCTCTCTCTCTCTCTCTCTCTTTCTCTCTCCCTCTCTCCCTCTCCACATCGGGCGCTAAGAAGAGCTGGGGTGCTGAGCAACAAAGCAACAGCCCTAGATGGGCAGAGCATCGCCTTCTACTGGGCTTGCCATGTGGATCTTGGTCAGGACACATGCAGTAGGCTTTCTGCATCCTCTCTTCTCACTGAATAAATTTTTTTTTTAAAAAGTGCTTCACTACCTGAAGTTTGCCAAGATATTTTCCTACATTTTCTTTTATTTGTTGCTGATTTTGTAAGTGTTTTTTTATATTTAGCTTTTATTTTCATTATGGTCTGTATTTGCAGAATGTGTAAGATAGAGATCGAATTGTATATTTTTCCATACAGTGAGTCTTTTTTATCCAGCAACATGAACTAAAAATGTATTCTTTTCCCCAGTGATTTTATGCCTCCTGCATCATACAAAAGTGTACATGAATATATTATCTCTCTGTGTATGATATTTGCTTCAGTAATCTGTTTTATTTCACTAATCCATTTGCCTATAAACATATCAGTGCCACACTGTTTTTATTAATACATTTTTGTAATTTGTCTTAATACTTGTTGAATGCCAGAACTTCAATTTACTTTTCTTAGTAGTCTGTGCTATTTATGAAACTATCTTTCATATACATTTTATCAGTTTTCAAGTATGTCTCAAATTTTTGAGTAAACTTACATTGATTAAAAAAGAGCAGGATTCTTTTTCTATTAATAATCGTAGTTGTTATGGAATTTTTGTTTCTAATTAAATGTGATCAACTTCCTTTTTCTGGGTAAGAGAAGATATACTTTCATACTACTTTAAATTAACTCTGGAATCAATTTTCAAAACTTATTAAAACCTGGTCTTATTTGAAGAAATTTCAAGAAGAGCTTATTTAAATTGGTAACAGAAAGAGCACTTGGACACCCACGCAGGTAGGATAATATATGTAGTGGTAGGCAGGGGGAAGAGGATAAGAAGGGATGTTTGAGTTTGAAAGGGGACGCAATGGTGTGAAGTGGGAGGAAGTTGCACCCGGATGGTAAAGTAGAGTGAGTTTTCAAACAGTCATCCTCACAATTAAAAGTGTAAAAGACCCTCCAAGGAGTTTGCTAGTGAGATTCCTGTGGCTCACTGCTGGGTAATTCCGCAACAGAGATGGATCACACTTAGAGAAAGCTAGAGTTAATGAGAATGAGGTGAGGCGATGAAAGATGCTGGAAGGTGGGGAAGCTGAAGAGATGTAAACTCTAGAGAATGCGGTTCTCTCTCTTCAGGGACTTGGGAAGCATGAGGAAGCAGGTATGTGGATTTCATTTCCAGGCAAGAAGGAAATCCAGGTATTAGCACTAGATCCATCTATGTGTGTGGATCAGGGTAAGTTAGGGAACCAGGGTGTGATGTCGAAGGCATTTGAAAGATAGCCTCAACATGTGTCAGTCTAGACAAATAGGATGCAATGGAACTGTAGGTGGGGACAGAAAGATGGAGAACATAGTTTGAAAGCACAGAAAAGAGAACTGAAATGGAGAAACCACCTCTTTATGACATTTTTCCAACTTCCCCGTTGATTATGAGCAGTGCCTTCTCCACAGAAGCTGCTTTATCCTCGGGTGCATGTGCATTGTGCTCCTTAGATCTGTGCAGTGCAATATTTGCACAGCCAGAGTTTGCATCTCAGAGTTCCTCCTAAAATCACATTCCCAAGGATGCCTCCCAATGTGAGTGCAGAGATCCCTACAATCAGCTGAAAGAATACCTAAAGGTACTCTTCCTTCATTTCTAAACTAAACTTACCATCTTTTTTCAAAAGTAAACTTTATTAATAACTAATGAATGCTAGCTAGTTTTATCAGTAATTTGCATGAGATTTTATTTAAAACTTATAATGTTGATACAATTCTTGTCCCACAATAAACTGAGATACAGACTAAATAAATAAATGATATGACATCTGAACTTCTAGGAAAATACGAATTCAACTTAAACCTGAATCATAGCAAAATGTGAACTGTTGAATAATTATATGCTTTAGGAAATATAAAGAATAAACAAATGGAAACATTAAAAACTATCTTATTTATATAGATCTGAGAGAGTTGTCTACAGTCTTGAACATACTAGATTTGTCCTTTAATGGGACTTGTAAACAATTTCAATATCACCTCTGTTAACATGTGTTGTCATTAGTCCCCTTCATGCCTCAGAAAGCTACAGTGGCAATTAGAAATCAGGAATTCGGATAAGGAAAAATTAAACCTCATTAAAATCCTTGTTAAGCCAGACAGGAAAGAATAAACACACACGGATCCAAGTTTGCTCCATGCAGATACTTTTCTGACCTATTTGTTCATAATCACCGCACTCATCTCCCAGTTTCCTCCGTTTCACAAAACAAAGACAAGGGACCCAGAGAACACCATTTCATAAAGCATGCCAGTGCATTTGACTAAGCTGATATGTTCCACAAATATGCTGGTTGTTCATTTTGATATGGGAGGAGTTGTGGTAAGTTCTAAGTTTCAAAAATACCACATGTTATCACTGTCACACAGAAATGAAAAGAAGTATTACCTTTATCTGGTTTGAGCAAGTGTAGTTGGCTCCTATTGTTTATGTCAAAAAAAAGAAAAGAAAGAAAGAAAAGAAAAGGAAGAGCTTGAGAGTATGGATTGCACAGAAATCTGAATTATTGTTGAAGCTGAGAGTTGATCATTGCAAATGCTTAGTAGAATTTAAAATGTAGTAGGCACTCTCTTGTCAGAATTCTTCCAACCAGGGAGCTACTATAATGAAAGAGGCAAGATTTTTATAGGGAAGACTAATATTATTTTTGGCATTGATGAGAGAGGCAAATGTGATGTGATGAAAAGCTTCTGGATGAAAAATGAGAAGTTCTGAGTTCAAGTTATGTCTCTGTCTGTACCAGCCATGTAGATCTCACTTTTTCCAACTATCAACTGAAGCTGTTGAATTTTATCATCCTGAGGTTAGGTTAATGTGACATAGGAATAAGGTTGCAGTCTGTAGAATCAGGCTTGACGCTGGATTTGAAGTAGTTCTCGCTTGCCAAGAAAATTAATATAACTCACCTTATAGCTCACTGTTAAATAAAAGCATTAGGTTATCCAGAATTGGAAGACAAACCAGAAACCAGGGTGAAAGGCACATACCTCCAGAGCTGACCTTTAGTTGACATGCTACTGCATAATTTTGCCACAGTTAAGATTTTTAAATATTTCCATTGGACTGTAACAGTCTTCGCCCCAAGCCATCCCATAGACCTTCCAACAATCTAGCAACTATGGGATATAAACGTGGCATAGCAAGGGGTCTCCATGATCTCAGTCTGGGGCTAGCCACAGTGTCCATTCTGATACTTTTGTGTCCATGCTAAACAAACTACTTAATATTTTTGTCGGTATCCTTGCATCTACCCCAGTAAATAGCTCTTTCACTAGTCATAAGAAACTAAGAAAAGAGTGATGGGTTGGCCTTCTCTAGCTCACTCCCAGGCAACCTCTCCCATGCCTCCCACCTTCTCATAGAAGGGAAACAAAATGAATCTGAAACTGGGTTTTCCATGGCAAGAAATTGTGAAGCAGCCTGACCTGTGGTGGCACAGTGGATAAAGCATCGACCTGGGAACACTGAGGTCACCAGTTCAAAACCCTGCACTGGTCTGGTCAAGGCACATATGGGAGTTGATGCTTCTAGCTCCTCCCCCCTTTCTCTCTCTCTCTCTCTCTCTCTCTCTCTCTCTCTCTCTCTGTGTCTCCTCTCTAAAATGAATAAAATAAAATAAAATGAAAATAAAGAAATTGTGAAACATATGGTGAAGTATGTCGTGAGGTATTTTCTTTTGAAGCAGCATGCTGAACTGAATATGCAGAGTTAGGTGCTAAGTAGATCTGGATCCAATCCCTATTTCTAACTTTTTTTTTTTAATCAGCTGTCTATCTTAGGCAACTTTTTATTTCTCAAAGAGAAAGAGAGAAAGAGACAGAAAGGGAGGCAGATGAGAAGCATCAACTCACAATCATGTCATTTTAGTAGTTCATTGATTGCTTCTCATATGCGCCCCTACAAGGGGGCCCAACCTGAACCAGTGACCTCTTGCTCAAACCAATGACCCAAGATCCCCAGGGTTGCTCTAGCCTGCAACCCTGCACTCAAACTGGTGAGCCTGCACTTAAACTGACAACCTAGAGGCCTCAAACCTGAGTCATCAGCATTCCAGGTTGATGCTCCATCAACTGCGCCACCACGGGTCCGGGTATCTTATACAACTTTTTAAAACTTTCTATTCTCTAGTTATTATTTCATCTGTAACATTTTTAATAATAATCAAAAGAACTCATATATTTATTGGTTACTAGGGAATAAATGGTTTATATGAATCCTCTTATTTAAACCTCACAATAACACTGTTACGTAAGCACTCTTTCATTCCCTTTTACAATGAGAAAAACCAAAGTGCAGTGAGATGAAGTAGCTTGTCCTTGTTGTAAATCACAGTTATTAATAGAGGAGCCAAAATTTGGATGCTATTAATCTGTTTATTTTACTTTTAATTTTTCAAACATATTTATTGATTATATAATTCTTAAGCTCATGCCCTCCTTAAACTCTGCCTCAAAAGAATCTTGGATAGCTGCTATTTGGTTATCTAAACCTTTAAAAGAACTAAAGTCTTATTTTCCAACAACTACTTATATGTTTATTGTTATGACAGTGCTAGCCTTTGAAAACTACCCTACAGAACCTGGCCCATATGTTTATCGTTTCTCCGACTGATTTTCCATCTGGATGTTTCACAAAATCCCAATGTCAAGCACAGTGTCTTCAGAAGTTTTGCAAGCACAACTGCTTCTGGTACTCATAGAACTGATCACAGTGCTTGTGGGCATAGTCTAACCCTTCCAGACTCTGAAATTCTATATGCCCAAGGTCAATGGAGAAAATTTTTATTCTAATGGAATAAAGAAATAATAATAATAAACATTAGAGATTTTAGCATATAATGAAAAGCAGCTGTCATAAGAGAGTCTGTTTTGATTAACTGTGGAGTCCACATATACACTGAGTTTCAGCTTTTCTGGCCTGCCTGGTCTGCTTGCTGGGCTAGGTAGTTAATAATGAAAACAGTCTCTTTCTCTGTGTGAAAATATTACTTACTCATGACCTGTCTAATTAGAAGAGAAGTTACTTAGTCCTTAAGGAAAACATGACAGACAAAGAAAAGGGCAATTCAGCAAGGCCTTCACTGCTCTCAGAGGCCAAGGGAAGGACAATGTCATAAGAGGTAGAACAGTGCTGAAAATGGGTACATAGCCTTAGTGTATATGAAAGGTGACAGAAATATCACACAAAGACAGAACGTCTACCATATTGACTCTATAAACAAGCACATATATTGTTTTGTTAAAATTCTTGGAGTGGTTATTTGGTAATCCCACAATGTGTCATGATCTTACTCTATTAAAAGAAAATGGGAGAGAGAGAGAGAGAAAGACAATAGGACTCACATCCTCTCATCACATTTTATCATCTTTGCCATATTTTATTAGAAGGAAGTCTTAGATCCCAGACATACGTGGTATGAACATAGAAGCCATCTTAAGCAGTGCCCACAACAGTCTCCATGTGAAAGAGAATTTCAATGTAATTTTAAATCAAGCACATATTTGAATATATTTCAGCAATAATATTGTTTTAGAAGACATGCACGATCACCTATTTCTTACAGTTGCCTTTGATCAATAAAAAGTCACTATTATTTTTAAAGTAAAAAGTGAAGAAAAATGGGAAGTAAAGAAAAAGAAAGAAACTATAACATGATTTCAACATTAAGAAAAAGAAGCAAAAAATGATCACAATATTTTTTGTTTGCTTGTTGACTGCTGAATTAAAAGAACCCATAATTAGAGGGAGGAAAAACGTAAATAACAATGATGTAGCTAGCTCTGGGAAAGAGTAATAGAGATGACATTACAAAGAAAACAAAACTCACCTCTCTATCACACAAAATTCTTTGTTGGAGACTGCAAGCTGACAGGGTTCTTGAAATTTTGTATTTGTGGGGACAAAGAGGTGTGGGGGATTGACAATAAGCTGATAGGGTTCTTGCTGCCCATTCTTCCACCTCATTTGCCTGATTAAGTTACAAAAGAATAAGATCTTCCCCACAAATCTCTGATAGTTTGATTAAGCTGCTAAAGGCTATACCTTTCTCCACATCTCCGTGTTAACTGTGTTTCCACCGTCCCATCCCCCATGTCCCTCTGAGAGACTGGAGGCAGTTTTCTTTTTACTCTCTGTTTTGTGAAGTTAAGATGTTATGCCTGGTGGGGGGGGAGGGGTTCTGCACTTAGGAGAATTCTTGGTTTTCCTTGGAAATGTGACTTTGTACCTGAGCTCTCTTTGATTTGCAAATGACTTTGCTTTACACTATAAAAATAAAGCTTTTGGAAGTGCAGGCACTTTTGGTAGGCCATCAGCCACCATAAGACCTCCCGATCCCACCATTTTTCGTTCTGTGTTTATTTTCTAATTCTCCACTATTCCCACCTGAGATCTGCAAAATTATTTGTCGTGCTGGTTTGCGGCAATTCTTCATAAGTATCTGGGGATGCTCAGGGGCTCTGAAGCCTCCAAAGAGTTCAAATAAAAAACCCTTGCTGGCCTGACCAGGCAGTGGTGCAGTGGAGAGAGAGTTGGACTGGGATGTGGAAGGACCCGGGTTCAAGACCCCAAGGTCACCAGCTTAAACGCGGGCCCATCTGGCTTGAGCAAAAGCTCATCAGCTTGGACCCAAGGTCGCTGGCTCGAGCAAGGGGTTACTCGGTCTGCTGAAGGCCCACAGTCAAGGCACATATGAGAAAGCAATCAATGAACAACTAAGGTGTCAAAATGAAAAACTGATGATTGATGCTTCTCATCTCTCTCAGTTCCTGTCTGTCTGTCCCTATCTATCCCTCTCTGACTCTCTGTCTCTGAAAAAGAAAACCAAAACAAAACAAAAAACAAACCCTTGCTGAAGCTTGAGGAATATATTACATATTTCCAGGAAAAAAATTATCCAGTTCATGTTCATGTACAAAATACATTTTCAGTGAAAACAAAAGTTGTATATGGCACATTGAATAGTCTAGAAATATAGACTATATGTATAGAAATATAAATATTTGTACATATTTATTTCTAGATGACTTCTCAGGTGGGGCAGAGATAAAATCAAACATATTTGAGAATGACATTCCACATGGCTTCAGAAAGGCTGTGACATACATAGGGAATAAAGTACTATGCTCTGTAGCAGCTGCACATCATACCCTGTTACATCTAGGCTGGTTTGTATCTTAAGCACAGATGTCACCTTTGTGTTACTTTTCTTTACTTCCAATATATACTGGTGTACAAAAAGTTATAGAGTACCTTAAAGAAAATGGAATTGTAGATCCAAGACTGTACTGGGTGGTACAAAAAAACATTTCACATTTACATTCTATTTTGCTTTAAAAACGTGCATCCTTTTTATTCCAGAATCTATTGGCAAAGACAACTGTTTTATGCCATGGTTAAATCAGAATTAGACACACTTGGGCCTGAATTCCATTATACCAGTTACTGTCTAGACATTTTAACAGGTTAAACTTTCTTATCTGTAAAAGGAAAATAATAGAAATAGAATTGCTGTTTCTCATAAAGTAATAACTAAATATAACAACCATTATTGTTGGTTGTGATTATCTTATTAGCAGCTGTGTTGGGCAAATAAGTTTGTAAAATTTGTGTTATTTGATTTTGCTCACTTTTATTGTTAAAAATGGCTGCTGCCCAGGTGTAATGGCTAATTACCTTCCTGCTTGGGAAGGGGTTTTGTTATGCTAATGTGTGCTGGAAGAAGGGTTTGGCACAAAAAAGTTTTAAGGAGAAGAAAAAAGAGGAAGTGAAGGCCATGTTGTTGCGGAGAAGCAACCAAGATGTCAGGGTGCTGAAGGAGAAGCCAGTCTGTGCAGACAAAAGGAGATGCTGAACTGGAGGTGACCGAGCTAGTGGGGACCTTTGATTCTAGGAAAACCCGGATGTATCAATAGCTTTGTGAACACTGAATGAGTGGGTTTTGGAGCATTCTGTGTCTTTGTGTTTACTCACCAGCCGGGTGTGAGGCTAGAATAAAAGGTTGGGCCCACCAGTTTTCAGCTCCGCTGTTTCTCAACTCAACTATCTGAATCTAATGTGAATCTGCATGTACCTGGTGGCTATGACAGCCGTGACTACTGGCCTTACAAGCTGTAACAAAATTAACATCATTATCCTGTGGAAAAGTCTTAATAAAGGACAGAAAGCTATTTTTCAACCAAGGAATAGAGAGAAGATATGATGAAAATATTTAAATGGTAATTAATATGTAATGAATATATTTTAATGTGAAAATATTATCTCAATATAAGCTAGAACTCTACCATTATATGTTTATTGGACACTAACACTGTATGTGAATTACAACATAAAAAATAGAAATCATGTCATCCCTAAGATGTTATTTTATGTCAGCAATATATATTTTTCCCACTTAGGAAAAGCTATCTTCACAAAATCTTCCCCAAATATGGGTTAATGTTACATGTCCACTATCACCAGCTTATTACACATCTATTTTGAGACTGAACTGCTTATGTTGCCTCTGTATCCTGTTTCTAAAATGAATTAAACATTTCCTTTTTCCTTTTTGGTTAATTAGACAATTTTAAAGAGGAGAAAAATAACAAAAATCCTTGACACCTGTGATAAATAATCTTGCTTCACAAACAACACATCTGAAAAATGTATCTGGCATTCCATGAGAAAGAGATCTGGCATTTTAAACTATAAATCATGGGTGTTTTGAACATTTAAGTCCTAGAAAAAGTAAATTATTTATTAAAGATGAAAGTTTTAAAAATGGCTTTTTCCCTTGGTAATTTTTCCATGGACTAATAATTTATGATGTTTTGTTTCCCTAGGCTCTGGAAAATTAAGAAGAGAAGGAAAAATAGGAAAACATAATCTGAAGTCTAGAATTATTCCTGCACAAGGCTCAACAGCTGTGTTTCTAATTACACAGGGGGAGGCCTTAAGATGACCATTTCCAAGTACTTAGCTAATGCCATTGGAAACTACAGAAGTGTATTATTTTAATCCACTTGGTTATTGGGCAATGTCTTTCTTTCTTCCATAAAAACAATGACATATTCTGATTATAAAGGCACTATACATGTATTCCAGATTATGTGGTTTTCTATACATATAAAGAGAGAAGATAAAAATCTCCTGTTTAGTTGGCTGCCTATTTGTTTATTGTCAGTTTCTTTTGCTGTGCAGAAGCTTTTTAGTTTGATATGGTCCCATTCATTTATTTTTTACTTTACTTCCCTTGCTTTTGGGGTCAAATTCATAAATTGTTCTCTACGGCCAAGGTCCATGAGTTTAGTACCTATGTTTTCTTCTATGTAATTTATTGTTTCAGATCTTATATTTAGGTCTTTGATCCATTTTGAATGAATTTTTGTGCAGGAAGACAAACTGTAGTCAAGTTTCATTCCTGTGCCTGTGGCTTTCCGATTTTCTCAGCACCAGTTATTAAAGAGGCTTTCTTTTCTCCATTGTGTGTTTCTGGCTCCTTAGTTGAAGATTTTTTGTCCATATATATGTGGTTTTCTTTCTGGGCTCTCGATTCCGTTTTATTAGTCTGTATGTCTGATTGTTTCTGTCAAAGACATGCTGTTGTGATTATTGTGATTCTATAGTATAATTTGAAGTATAATGATACCTCTGGCTTCATTCTTTTTTCTCAAGATTGCTTTGGCTATTTGGGTTTTTATTTTTTATGGTTCTATACAAACCTGGTGATTTTTTGTTCTATTTCTTTAAAAAATGACATGGGGTTTTGATGAAGATTGCATTAAATTTGTATATTGCTTTGGGTAATATGGTCATTTTAACTATATTGATTCTTTCAATCCATGAACATGGAATATTTTTGTTTCTTTGTGTCTTTTTGATTACTTTCAATAATACTTTGTGGTTTATAGTATATAGGTCTCCACACCCTTTGTTAAATTTATTCCTAGGTATTTTACTTTTTGTTGTTGCAATTGTAAAAGTAATTTTTTAAGTTCATTTTTCAGTTTTATCATTGGCATGTAGGAAAGCAATAGACTTTTGTATATTGATTTTGTATTCTGCAAATTTACTCTATTGGTTTGTTGTTCCTAATAGTTTTTCAATGGCATCTTTGGGGTTTTTTAGATACTCCTGTATTTTTATCTGCAGATTCATGGTATTCTACTGTGATACTTTGTATAACTGTGATGTCTGTGGTAATTTCTTTTTTTTTAAATTTCAGATGCTGTTTCTATGGGTCTGTTCTCTTTTTTGCTTAATGAGTCTTACCAAGGTTTGCCAATTTTATTGATCTTTTCAAAGAACAAGCTATTTGTTGTATTAATTTTTTCTATAGCTTTTTGTTTTCTATTTTGTTTAGACCTGCTCTAATTTTTACTATTTGTTTTCTTCTGCTGACTTCAGGTTACCTTTGTTCTTTCCTTAATTGTTTAAGCTGTGATGTTAGATTGTATACTTAGGATCTCTCTTATTTCTTGATATAAGACTGTATGATATAAATTTTCCTCTTTTTACTGCTTTTGCTGTATCCCATAAATTTTGATATGTCATGTTGTTATTTTCGTTTGCTGTATGTATCATTATAAAATGTCTATTTTTGTTTCTAGTTACTGTTGTTGTCTTGAAGTCAACATTGTCAAATATGAGTATGGCTATACTTGCTTTCCTTTGGATATTATTTGCTTAGAGAATCATTTTCCAACCTTTCACTTTGAGTACTTTTGTCTTCGAAGCTTAAATGTGTCTCTTGAAGATAACATAAGGTTGGGTTTTATTATTCTGGCCTTTTTTATTAGTGAGTTTAATCCATTTATATTTAGTGTAAATATTAACACTTGAGGATTTCTCATAGCCATTTTATGTTTTGTTTTTAAGTGGCTCTGTGTCTCATTTGGTTCTTCACTTTTGTGTTTTTGACAGATTCTAGAGTCACCCAATCCATTTTCAAATCCTTGTTATCTGCATAAACACTTGTTTGACCCTGACCATTTTCTTTACTTTCTCTAAAACTCTATTTCTTTATCTATAAAATACAGAGAAAAACAGTATACTTCACCGTGATGTTGTGGGAAATAAAATTTATGTAAAGCTCTTAAAATATTCTCTGGTATGTAAATGTTCAATAACTTTGTTTCATTTTTATTTTTTATGACTACCTTTACCATTTTCCTAGACAATTCACAATTTCTAAACTGAAGTGAACGTTAATCTTTGTTAAAATACCCTGGAATAAATAATTATTAAAAAATAAGATACATTACATGGTAAATTGGGCACAGGAAAATCAGAAAAAGGGTTTAAAGAACTGAGTTAAAGAAAAGAATTGTCAGAACTGAGAACTCAATTGACAGAAATCAGAAATAATTTTGGAGGTGAAGATGACCACTTCCTGCTGTCTGCACCCTGAGCCTGGCTCCTGACTGAGTTTGGAGCCACCACAGTCCTGCATGTCTCTTCCCTTCCAGTCATAGTCCTCAATTTATGACTGCCTTCTTTTGGGCTGGATTTTCTTGCAAATTGTTTTAATAGAAGCAATGCCCCCCCCCCCCCCACAGCAGGAGACTCTATGGGGCTAGCCTAAATTTTGGGGATGACACAGAAGAATTCAGTATCTAAGTGAAATGTACAGAATAAATAAGCAAAGTAAATTTAACTTACTTCATGTCTCTTTCCTTTTCTTTTCTTTGCTTCCTCATGGATTTCCCAAATATCTGCTCTAAGTAGGTATTATTATTGATAATGTAGCACAAAAGAGGAGAAATGAGTAATAGAATTAATTGAGTCTGTTCAGTTCAAATCTATGCCAGAAAGAAAATTTATTGCTTACCAGTTTGCACAATTCTATGCAGGCTAAGTTTATTTACATTTGTCCCTAAAATGGGGTTATTTAAGTTCTACTTTGAGTTCTAGTAGCAACTTTTGAGCACTTTCTCAATCATCTTTTCTTCTTAAAAATAGTTAAGACTCTTATTCCTTATGCTTAGATATAGTCCTACATCACTGAAATGACCATCATGTTTTTGCTTTCCAATGACCAATAGAATTCATCCATTTTTCATTTAATTGTAGTTTAGCATAGCAGATAACAAACTGCTCTGCTTTCTAGAATTGCACCTGTTTATCAGCTTCTGCAGACAACACGTGTGAAAGCTGTAGTTGCTGCTTGTTCACTGTGCAGTTTCTGAATACAAAGAATGTTTAAATAGAGTTCTTAGAAATATTTGAATTTAAACACCTGTTGTTCTCCATTTGTAGGAATGACAAATAGGCTACTTATTCTTGTATATTAAGAATTTATCATGAGTATAAATGAAAATTTGGTTTTTCAAATAACTAAAAGGTGATTTAGCATTTAGAAAAATGTTTAGGTAACTTCAAAACAAGTTAGCTAAGTCAACATAACTTCTGATGAATCAAATATGACATAAAATTGCTT
Organism: Rhynchonycteris naso; assembly: GCA_037038555.1. Taxonomy (NCBI): domain Eukaryota; kingdom Metazoa; phylum Chordata; class Mammalia; order Chiroptera; family Emballonuridae; genus Rhynchonycteris; species Rhynchonycteris naso. The sequence goes on from CM072995.1 coordinate 341,572,082, forward strand.
GCAATTTTTTTACCACTTACACTCCTTATATTTTTATTTTGTGTGTTATAACATTGCTTTTATAGTTTCAAAAAACATATATACTGTTTAATAAAAATAATTGCATATTTTTTTATTTTTCTGTATTTTGAATGTATAAAAGAGTAGTGCATAGCATTTACGCTACTATAATTAAACAACTATGTATGACTCACTGAAGAAATAACAATTGCAATGGATCCTATAGAAAGCAATGTTAATTTAGTTACTACCTCGAGTCATTTAAAGGATGAGTTTACAAGAATAAAGAATAGCTTGACCTGGCGGTGGAGCAGTGAATAGAGCTTTGGACTGGACGCAGAGGACCCAGGTTCGAAACCCTCAAGTCTCTGGCTTGAGCGCAAGGTTGCTGACTTGAGCAAGGGGTCACTTGCTTTATTGCAGCCCCCAGTCAAAGCACATATGAGAAAGCAATCAATGAACAACTAAGGAAACTAAGGAGCCATAATGAAGAATTGATGCTTCTCATCTCTATCCCTTCCTGTCTGTCTGTTCCTATCTGTCCTTCTGTCTCTGTCACACACAAAAAAAGAAATTAAAATAAATAAATAATAAGTATGTCAGCCTGCCCAGGCGGTGGTGCAGTGGATAGAGCATTGGACTGGGATGCGGAAGGACCCAGGTTCAAGACCTCAAGGTTGCTGACTTGAGCGCTGGCTTATCTGGTTTAAGCAAAAAGCTCACTAGCGTGGCCCCAAGGTCGCTGGCTCCAGCAAGGGGATGCTCAGTCTGCTGAAGGCCCGTGGTCAAGGCACATATGAGATAGCAATCAATGAACAGCTAAGATGTCGCAATGGAACCAAAAAGCTGATGATTGATGCTTCTCATCTCTCTCCATTCCTGTCTGTCTGTCCCTCTCTCTTACTCTCTCTCTGTCTCTGTAAAAAAAAAAAAAAGAATAAATGTCATTCTCTTAAACTTTATCAATTATTTTAATATAGCAAAATTTACCATATTTTTCATGTATAAGACTCACCTTAATTTTGGGGCCTGAAATTTGAAAAAAAAATTACATAAAGTTATTGAACGCAAGTTTTATTCATCATAACATTCATACAACTCCTCATCACAGTCAAAACTTCCATCCATTCGCTTGTCCTCATCTGTGTCTGACAACGAATCACTGTCCTCAACAATAAGCACAAAAACAAGCTCAAAAAAAGCAGGAAATGCAAGTAAATAAATTTGCAACCATTGTATAAGATGCATCCAGTTCTTAGACCAGAGATTTTTCAGAAAAAAAATGTGTCTTATACATGGGAAAATATGGCAGCTTCTTAATATTTGCACCTTAATTTTTTACATAGACTGTTCTCTTTCTCCGGAAGTTCTTCTTTTTCTTTTTTCTTTTAAAAATAATCAATGCATTTGCCATAAAGCTAATATAACTCTTTATCTTATAGATATTATATATATAGATATTATATATTATAGATATAGATATTATATATTATAGATATAGATATTATATATTATATATAGATATTATATATTATATTATATATTATATATAGATATATATTATATATAGAAAGATATTATATATTATATATATAATATCTACTTTATTTCTGAATTATCCTTCCTGGAGTTATGACATCATGCTCCATTCTAGCCCAGTGGATATCTAGACCAGTTTCCACAGCTAAAAATTAAGATGTTTATCTCTGGCTGGGTAGCTCAGTTGGATAGAGTGTTGTACCAATTTGCCAAGATTGCCGATTTGATTTCTAGTCAGGGTACATACAAGAATCAACCAGTGAATGCATAAATAAGTACAACAACAAATTGATGTTTCTCTTTCTATGTCTCTCTCTCTTTATCTTTCTCTGTTTTTCTGTTTCTCTATGTCTCTAAAATCAATAATTTTTTTAAAAATTGAGATTTTACTTCATGTATTCTTAAATGAGAATATTGTTTCTGAGAATCAATGTCTTTCTCTTTAGGTTTTTTTTTACTGTTATTGTTTGATTGATTGATTATTTGGCTTTATTATTTGCTTACAATTTTCTCAGAATGTATAAAATAGTGAAACTCTCTCTATTTTGATTTCACAATTAATATGGATATTATGAAATAGAAAAGTCAAAAGTCAAAAATCGCCTGACGGAGGCGTAGTGGATAGAGCATAGGACTGGGATACAGAAGACCCAGGTTCGAGGCCCTGAGCTCGCCAGGTTGAGCGCAGGCCCATCTGGCTTGAGCAAAAGCTCGCCAGCTTGGACCCAAGGTCACTGGCTCCAGCAGGGGGTTGCTCCTCTGCTGAAGGCCGGCGGTCAAGGCACATGTGAGAAAGCAATCAATGAACAACTATGGTGCCGCAATGGCAACGAGAAAGTAATGATTGATGCTTCTCACCTCTCTCCATTCATGTCTGTCTGTCCCTATCTATCACTCTCTCTGTCCCTGAAAAAAAAAAAAAAAAGTAAAAAATCTTGTCATATAGCAGCACCAACATTCTGTGTCTTTGGGAAGAAAAGCTACCTATCCTCTCTATGCTTCTAACTCTTCACCTACTGATGGAATTATAATGGTGTCTAACACACAGGATTAAATAAGTTAGTATATAAAGAAGAATTTATAACTGCACCAACCTCCATTTGGGACAGATTTGCTTGAAAGTTTCTTCGTGGAAACTATATTCCCCCACCCCAACCCCCAGCAAAAGCCTCTATGGGGACAGTCTGCGTGCTCCTCCCCCCCCTCCCCCACAGGCGTGTCTAATCCAAGGAGGCCCTGGCAACAAGAAGGTGAAGACTCTGAGGCAGGACCCACGATGCCACCGGGGCCACCATCCCAGCACAGACCCACTCACCCTGTCTGCCTTCACTTTTTGCCACCAGGGTGTCCTGCGAGCCTACCAGCTGGTAAGGGTGGGGGAGGGGTATATAACCCTGGAAGCTCCTGGCTTCCCTGTGCCTTTGTTCTAATTCTTGAACTCCTCCCCAACTGCCCCGATGGCCAGCTGTTGGTTAAATAAGTTTGTAAATATGATATATATGTTTGCTCGTTTATAGTTTGTATTGGGTGTGGAGGACAGGCTCTAGGCAGGCCCAGTCGTTATAGCCTAAGACTTAGTTTTGGGACTAAGCCTTTCCCACCCTTTTTGACGTAGGGTGGTGCACTCATCTGAGGCATAATGGGATTCCTCATGAGAGTGCACCACCCACATATTTGTCTCCTATATCACCCTGTACCCTTCACCTTCTCCCACGTCTCCCTGATACTCTTGGCGGTACTTACTCTTTGCGAACGTACTCTTCGTATCTCTATGGACCGAGCACCCTCGTCTTCCTCTCCCTCAAACGGGAGGTAAGCAGGCAGCCCCGCTCGCTCCCCAGCCGGAGGTTGAGGGTTGGGGCCAGAATTGAGCCCCCACTTTTCCCAGCCCCTCCTCGTACTGGGCCCTTGGGTTTCCACAAACATCACCCAGATCACACTGTCTCTTGACATCTTGGAGGTCATCTACCAGGTCACCAGGGCTGGCGGTGTTCTGCGGGGCTCAGTAACCTGCCATGAAGCGGATGAAAGCCTTAGCAGGAAGGAGGGGTGCTCCATCCCTTCCCTCCGACACAGCTCTGCAACAACAGCCCAGTGCCGAGGAAAGTCTAGCTTGCGTGGGCACCTGTCCTTTTCTGTTGTCATTCGTGTCGTTCGGTAGGACTCTGCTACTCGAAGGCCAGGTGCAACTCGAAAGAGGCCTGAAGAGGCAGGAGTAGCATCTTTTTCTGTTCAATGATCTGTTTCTTGTGGCCAAAATTAAACATCACCACCAGTTTAAGATGAAAAACACTATCAAGATAAGTGACATATGGACAGCGAGCTCTGTGGATGAAGTGGGAGGAGGCAATTCCAACGCCACGAGGTCCTTTGTCCTGGGCTGGCCCATGGTGAACTCTGAAGTCACTTTCAGTTCCCCAGAAAAGAGGGACAAATGGCTCTCTACCCTTCAGAGGCGCATCCGCCTCCAGAAGGACTATCCCAAGAGCGTTTTCCTCAGAATCTTCACCACGGACGTTGGGCACTGTGCCTATTATACCACTATAAAAGTAAAAAATTCAGACACGGCGAACCAAGTCATCCACACGGCACTGGCAAGGCTCCGGGTGACTGGCCCTGAGACAGCCTACCAGTTATGCATCAGTTCTGGCCAAGAAATGGCACCATACTCACTTACTGGACACGAACACCCCTACAAAATCGAAATGAGCCACCTTCGAGACACGGCTCTGTCAACACGGGGCTCAGAGGGCTTCGCCAGTGCTTCCTCGCGGAGCAGCTGCCCTGGCGGACGCGGTGCCGCTTCACCCCGCAGCTTCACCCCGCAGCTTCGCCCTGCAGCTCGTCGACTGCGGTGTAAGAGAAGATGGATCACCGACTGGGCCCGTCGGCGGGGTTCTAGCACTTGCTTGGACAACTTGCTCGTGTCACCAACCTCTCTTGTGTCAGCACAGCTCTTTGGCGCGTCTCTGCCAAACATCCGTGAGAATGACCAAACCTGTCTTGGGTATGCTTTCTGTCCTTCATCAGAAAGGACCCCTCATAGGGCAGGCCAGCGTGAAATCTTCCAGACAGCTGAAAGAGAAACTGAATGCTGGCTTTGCAGTCAACCTGGACTGCAAATCGATTTTGGCTATAACTTCACTTTTCAAAGATTTTCTACAAAATGTTCCCGGGAGCATTCTGTGGTCACATCTCTATGTTCACTGGGTCTGTGTACTACATCAAGAAAACGATGAAGAAAAAAATAAATACAATTCAAAGGCTGTTGGGCCGGCTTCCAAGAGCCAATGTGGTTCTCCTCGGGTACCTTTCAGGGTATTACACAACATCGAGCAACATTCTTCATCCAATCAGATGACCGCATACAACCTGGCCATGTGTCTGGTTCCAAGCATGCTTTGACCTCCTACTTCCTCCAGCCCAGAAGTAGAAAATGAATTTATCAAAAAATGGACTCACTGCATTGAATTTCTGATTGCCAAGTGCTGTACAATATTCGGGGAAGAAGTCACTTCCCTCTTCGGAGAGGACTCAGTGAGCTGTGACAGCAGAGAGAACGTCGTCCATGTCGCTCGCTTACAAACTGCTGACTTCTCCTTTCTCTAGGTTGGGAAAGGAGCCGTTTGAGGATGCTGACACCCCTCTGTGTGGTGACCTGCTGAGGAACCCGGGTCAGGGGAGCAGAAGCACCGAATATGACCTCACCCTTATCTGCGATGACGTCCTCGAACAGCCTGAGGCGGAATGCCTCCTTTCCCTGAGTGACTTTGAATCAGACCGTTCTCAACACAAAGACATCCACAGGCTGCAGCCTCTGGAATCCGAGCCCATAAGCACTACAGCTGTGCGCTCAGAGGCCACCCTGCAGGACTGTGCCAATGCCCCATATGACACGAGCACGCCAAGCTGTCTGCCCACGAAGAGGACACGGGCTCTCCTCAGAGCCCAGCACTGACCACCAGGGTTCACAGCTGTCCTCCCTCAGTCAGTGCTACCTGGAACACCTGCGTACATCCACCCGGGATCTAGTTCCCTCACCAAAGCAAGAGGACCTTCTACAGCAGAACGAACCCCACCAAAAGGAGGGAGATCCGAATCCCAGTTTAGTCTTGGGCCCTGACATCAAGAAAGATGCCAGCAATAAAAATGTTCAAAAGACAACCTTTTTTGCTTGGGAAGCAAGTCACAAGCGGGTTCTCTCTGAATCCAAGCCGGCGGCCATTTCTGTGGCACTATGCACTCACAGGTCCTCCTACAATCATCTCGGAAACCAGCAGCTCCATGACTCAGATCCCTCCAGACAACCCCCACCACACACAGCCGATGCGCTCCAGAGATCAATGGGGCAGCGGCCCTGGCCCTGCTCAGGGCTCAGCGTGGATGACCAGCCCCGTGAACTGAGCTCCCCCAAGAAGACACTTGCGCAGAAACACCGTACAACGTGCTACGGAGCCAGTCATTTGCATGGAGTGGAGGATTCCTCCCCGGGTCCTTCTCCATCCAGCGCCTCTGTGAGCTCCCAAGACCGTGCTTGCTCTCAGGTCGCTCAACAGTCCGTGTTCACACCCACTGAACTTCCTCTCCCATGCATGGCACTTCTCCGGCTCAGAGGAAACGGGAAGAACCCCCTTCCAATGTACGCAGATCCAGTCTCATGTCTGAAGAGCCTGGCACCGCCTCTGGGCACAACAGCAGGTGCCTGACTTATACCAAAAGTGGCACCGTAGACTGTGGCTCCCAAACGCACACTGTAACACTTCCCCGCAACAATTGGCTGAGAACTAGCTTGGTTCCTTAAAGAACCCGGTCCCTCAGAAACAAATCGAGGGCTTCCAGACCAGCGGGAAGGAAAACAGCATCTCTGACAGAGACCCCAGAGCCACCTCCCCACGCTCCTGGTGTCCCAGAAGCCAGCTCCCTGCAGGACAGACAGAAAGACGTGCCCACAGAATCAACCGAAGGACATCCTACCATACAGATGGCCCGGTTACAGGCTGCAGAAGACATTCGAGCTGTGCACACAGCCCAGGTACAGGCGACGGAACAAGTAGGAGCTGTGCAGGCAGCTCTGGGGATGGCGACAGAAACCCTCAAAGCTGACCAGGGAGCCCAGGCACAGGCTGCAGACTAACTTGGCCCTGTGCGCGCAGCCCTGACAGCCGCACAGGAAGGACTTGTGGATGCACATAGAGCCCTGTCAGAGGCCACAGAAGGGCTGCGGGTGCTACAGACCGCCCTGTCCACAACAAAGAAAGAACTTGGAGCCGTGAACACAGCCCAGGGTGGCGTGAGGGAAGCGCTTGGTGCTGTGAAGGAGGCCCATTTGGACTCCCAGAAGGAGCTTGGATCTGTCCACACAGCTCACATGACAGCCAGCAAAGGGCTCGGGGCTGTGGACACTGCCCAGAGTGTGGCAAAGAGCAAACTGGGAGATGCACAGGCGTCCCAATTCAAGACAATGGAAGGCCTTTTCGCTATAGAGACAGCCCTGGCAGTGGCAAAGGAACACCTAGGTGCTGTGCAGACAGCCCGACTGGGGCCAAGGGAAGATCTAGAAGCTCTGCACACAGCCCTGTTTGCCGCAGCCGAAGCCCTAGACAATGTACAAACTGCCCAGTTCGAGTCAACTGAGGAACACACAGCCCAGGGTGAGACGTCCGAGGGCCTGGGGGCTTTACAGACAGCCCTGTCTGCCACAGCCTATGGGCTCGGTGCAGTACAGAAAACCCAGGCTGCGGCAAGGGAAGAGCTCCTGGCCATGAGCACGGCCCAGCTTGCTGCCATGGAGGGCCTTGGGGCCACCAAAGGACTGGGAGCTGTGTGCACTGCCCCGTCTAAAGCCAGGGAAGAACTGAAGGCTCCGCACACAGTCCACCTGCATCTGTGGGCCAATGGAGGGCCTGGGTGGGAAAGATCGCCCAGCCGCATAGCTCTAATCCCAGGCACGACTCAGAGAAACACACTAGCTCTCCACTCTGCCTCGTGGAAGACAGACACACCTGACCTTTCTAGGACATCTCACTGGGAAGGAGAGGGAAAGGGGCAGCGCCCTCCTGGTCCCCTGCCTTGTGCGTGATCCTGCCCCAGCTCTTTGGTTGTGGCCGATGTGTCCAGCCCAGACTCACGGCCTACACTCCTTAGTGATTGATGCAGGGGCCAGATACGCATCCAAAGACATTTCTCCACCAGAATCTGATGTCTACGAGACTAGAAACTAGGCTAACAATGACATCAAGACAATCATGATTATGACCATGAAAGACCTGGGATAGGGAGCATAAAGGTAAACACTGCTCCTACTTAGGGCAACAAAGTCATTCTCTTCATTGAGACCATTAGGCAAAACTCTTAGATGAGAAAAACTGCATCACCGCGGTGACTGGGAGGCCCGTTCCTTTTCAGATCATGGACGTGGCCCCACTGCGGGATGCTACCAGCACCCTCACAGTGCTAGAAAGAGCAGCTTCTACGGAGAAAACAGGCCTGGGGGTGGTGACTAAAGAATGTGGCCTGTAGGGAGAGCTGTAAATTGCAGTGAAACCATCCATAGTCCTTGGAACGTGTGTCATCAGTAGGCAAGAAAAATGCCGCTCATCAAAAAGAAGAAAAGCATGCCCGGGACTGAAGGGACTGAAGGGAATCCTGTGAGAGGTTTCCCCGAATCCACACCAGTGGCCATTTCTCTGATCTCTCACAGTCACATGCCCTCCCAGGATCGCTGCCCAAGACCACCCCTTGATGTAGCTGGACTGCAAAACCAGACTGATTCAAGACCCACGAGTGTCACAATACTGGTTTCGTGATGTGTTTATTTGAATTGTTTTTCTATTAGTAGTGCATTGTTCTGCAAAGGCTCCAGAAAACAGAGCTGTGAAGAGAGGGAAAAGATAAGAGTGACTAATCTCAATGTCCTTTCAAAGGTGACCTGAAAGCATCCATTGCCCGAGTGTGGAGAAAGACCGCAACATCTGTCCTGTATGACAGGAACGCTCCTGACAACATGTATGTGATCAGAGTCTGGCTGCTCTTTGCTGAAAGCTTTCTCAGCCATCCTGCCTCTCAGGGAAGTGAGCCAGAAAACAGGACTGAGTCATCCTTTTGCTGAGGATCACTTGGCAGCAGTGGAATTGAGAGGATGCCAATTCAAGATTTACAGAATGGAAGACCCAGCAACGTGGCTATCAGGCCTTTTTCTCACAGTCACTGGGATCTGGGGTCCCTTACCTCCACAAGTCTTGACATAATATTGCCTCAATTGATTCACCTTGACATCTAGTTGATAGCCCATTCGTTTGCTTCGTCCCAGTGGCTTATTTCATATCCATGGACCTTTCTTTCCTCTCTTGCCTTAAAGGTGGCACGGGCACACATCCTGGACTGTCCCCTTGGATGAGTAGCCCTTGCCAGCCTGGATGGGGGCTTAGAGTCAGGAATGGGTATGTGCCTTCCCTCCCGTGGACTTACACCAAGTGGCTCAGAACCGACTGGGTCTCTAGCTCATCATCAGAAGGCCCTTTCAACCACAGAACGACCTTGTTTCAAATCCTCTCCCTGAGCACCAGGAAACTTGTATGTGAAATGATCTTCCCATGTTTTCCTCAATGTTGCATGTTTCAGTTAGAGAGGAAAAGTTTGTGTTTTCTGCAGGACACAAGTTTTTCCATTATTAGCGAGAACCATCAGCACTCTGCACAGTTCTTTTGGATACTCTGATACTTAAGGTTAATACTTTGTTATTATTACTGTTAAGCAGCGCTTTTCAACATTTTTCTTCCCACACATTTTTTGGCACACAAACTAATGACTAAAATTTTACAGCACAACAAAAATAATTTTATTTTCTGCCTATCTGACAAGAGATAGTCATCACCGACCCCTTTTGTCTACAAAGTGACTTTTAAATAATTCTCTGTGAAAATAATTTCTCCAAGATAGTTTGCAGTTATTCAAAATAATTTTTGTTGATTATTTTTCTCTACTTTAGCTGCATTTAATATTTAATGAGATATCTAAGCTTGACTTCTTTTAGAATCTCTTTTGTCCGTGGTCCTAGTTTGGACAGTTATGCTCTTAAATCTTTTGCCAGGATTTCCAGCCATGATACAGTTTGGCTTTTATATTAGTCATTGGGAAAGCTCAATTTGCACAAATACAATATGGAGGAAAGAAACAATGCTTCTTTTTTTTTAATATTAAGAAATTAAGTTTAAGTGTTAACCAAAATGAGGTAGTATTTGTTGTTGATTTATTCTTTTATTTAGAGACAGAGAGAGGGAGACAGAGAGAGAGAGTGAGAGAGAGAAGCATCTACTACTCACTGGTCCACTTAGGTTTTCATTCACTGCTTCTCACATGTGCCCTGACTGGGGCTCGAATCAGTGACCTTGGGTGTCAAGCTGATACCGGTGGGGTCGAGCTCTGACCGGGTAATGAACTGGCCCCTTCACATGGACAGGGCTCCTCCCAGACCACCCAGGTCTCCATCTCCATCCTGAGGTTGCTGGCTTAAACCCAAAGTCACAAAATCAATCTTGAGTCAGGGCGCATGTGAGGAGCAATCAGTGGGTGCCCAGCTAAAGTGGAACAATGAGGAGATGTTTCTCTTTTTCTCTATCTCTGCCACCCAAAACTCTCTCTCTAATAAATAAATAAATAAATAACACATCGTAAAATAGTACCTCTTCTATACAAATAAATCACCTGAATGCTAGAAGTTGAGCTTTTACATTGACATCAGTTGGTTCATCCAGTTGAATAGCAGACATATCTACTTCTTTAATGTGATGCATCCCATAGAAGTCAAACTCTAGGGACAAATCCCGAAAAAGCAGACTATGGTGCTATCTTGCATTTGAAACCTCTTTTTCATACTCTTTGCCAAACTTGATTTCTACAACTTTATAGTATCCTGGTAAAATTATAATTTTTGCAATTGTGAAAGATGTCAGTTTTATTATTAGCAACTATTTCAACAGTTGTGTACCTTGCTTTGTGTGCTTTTCCTAGGGGATTACAAGTTAGTCCATCTTCTTGCATGGGTAGCTTTGCTCAGTACAACTGTCTAAAAATATTCAGCTTGCATTTTGCACCAGTGAGAACGTTTTGCTCACCAGTGTCTTCAATTCACTTGGCACCATCACGTGCTCTGCTCCTTTTCGCCACAAACTTAGCATACAGACAAGATGGATTTTCTTCTCTGGTATAAAGTCGAATGACAACTCATCTTCTTTGAGATGATGAACAGTAATTTTTCCTTTAGTTTTAGAAGGACCAGTGCCAATGGGGCCACGAGACGAGGTATCCGCTTCCGACGTGCTGGGCAGAACGGCATTCGACCCACTTACATCAGTTTCTTCATTGTTTTCTTAGTGTCATGATTCTTTTGCTCTACACTTGGATTGCTATGTCCTAAAAAAGAAGAAAAGTATAATTTTTACCATTAGTACTTGAAATTATTTGTGTGGGAACACACTTGTTGAAAGTTCCAGACTAAAGCACTGACATGAAATGCACCTTACACAGCTGAGACTGCTTCACCTCCCGTTACTTTCCATGTGTACAGACGGAAGGCTCTGGGTGAGCTACCACAGTGCTTTGAAACTCTCGCCTCAATTTTAGAATGTGCTGCTGGGAAAATGACACGTGGTGCCCAAGGACGCTGGTGCCTGAGGACTGGTGCGTGTGGGACAGAAATGAAACAACTGCCTCCAGGCCTGCTTCGAGTGCCTTACACTTTGCCTCCAAAGGCCATGGAAGGTGGCTTGCAGGTCCTGTGCCGTGCTCTCCAGGACCCTGTGGGGCAGGCACAGTGACACAGGGACTCAGCCATGTGGCCCAGGATTCAGGTGGGCCAGTTGCTTGGCCCTCCTAAGGACCTTGCAGACAAGGGCTTGTGCCTGGGGAAAGGACAGGAGAAGATCAAGTATTATGGCCAAGTGGCTGCAACATTTAGCCCCACTGGGTGGGTGAGGGGATTGTCGTTAGAGGGAGAATAAAGCTGGGTCATAAATCTGTCATTTCTAATAAAACAGACAGATTTTGGGCTCAGCATACACAATCACTGCTGTCAAGTATTGTATTGTGTGTGTGATGTGAAGAACCTGGCATTTCACTGCACTCTAAAACTGATAGCATTTAGTATTTAGACCCGTGCTTTGTCTAAAAGGCTTTGAGTTTCTATTCTTGACCAATTTTACTACCACATGTTCAGCGAAGAATGTGTATCTTTGTACGTGCAGAAACTACTGCTCACTTTTAAAGTCCTTTGGTTTTACAAGGTACTAGAATAGATATGTATAAAGTCCATTCTGTCAATTCAATAACATGTTCTCCAGATTTAACAACCTCACCAGAGCATCATTGCCTTTGTAGAATTGAGTTATAAGCCATTTTCTGCTTAACTTTGGAAATTTCGTAAAATGTAGTTAATGTAGAATTGAAACTTTGAGCTTTTAATCATAGGACATGGTCACTCTTTCTTGAAAAAGAGCTTTTATTAATATTACCATTTGAAGCCAAGTCAGTCTTAAATACAGTCTTCATTATTTGAGGCATTATGTCTTTTATGCTCTAGAATCAATTATAGTTCATATTCTCAAATCAAAAGAATCTTCAACTCATTTTAATTGATTGTATAATATTTTCTTATCTAAATTTAAACCATTCTGAACAAATTGACCTTGTTGACCTCAGACACAGGCACAGACATCAGCACTGGTTAGGAACTATAAATTTATCAAAGATTATGCTTTCTCGTGATTGTTTATTTTTCTGCCAATACCATGCTGTTTTGATTGACGTGGTTCTATAATATAATTTGAAGTCAGGTATTATAATGCCCCCAGCTTCATTCTTTTTCCTTAGGATTGCTTTGGCTATTCGGGATTTTTATAGTTCCATATAAATCTGATGATTTTTTGTTCCATTTCTTTAAAAAATGTCATTGGAATTTTGATGGGAATTGCCTTAAACTTGTATATTGCTATGGGTAATATGGTCTTTTTAATTATATTTATTATTTCTATCCAAGAACAAGGAGTATTTTTCCATTTCATTGTATCTTTTTTGATTTCCCTTTACAATGCTTTGTAGTTTTCATTATATAGGTCCTTTACGTTCCTTGTTATGTTTATTCCTAGGTATTTTATGTTTTTTGTTGCAACCGTGAAAGGAATTATTTTTTTGAGTTCGTTTTCTAATGTTTTGTTGTTGGCATATAGAAATGCTATGGACTTTTGTATATTAATATTGTATCCTGTGACCTTACTATATTGGTTTATCGTTTCTAGTAATCTTTTTGTGGAGACTTTGGGGTTTTCAAAGTATAGGATCATATCATCTGCAAAAAGTGAAACCTTTACCTCTTCTTTTCCGATACAAATGCCTTTTATTTCTTTGTCTTGTCTGATTGCTCTGGCTAGAACTTCTAGTACCATGTTAAATAAGAGTGGAGAGAGTGGACAACCCTGTCTTGTTCCTGATTTAAGGGGGAAAGTCCTCAGTTTTATGCCATTTAATATGATGTTAGCTGATGGTTTATCATAAATGGTCTTTATCATGCTGAGATATTTTCCTTCTATACCCATTTTGTTGAGTGTTTTAAACATAAAATTGTGTCGGATTTTATCGAATGCCTTTTCTGCATCTATTGATAAGATCATGTGGTTTTTGTTCTTTGTTTTGTTGATATGGTGTATTAAGTTAACTGTTTTACATATGTTGACCCATCCTTGAGATTCTGGGATGAATCCCACTTGATCATGATGTGTTTTTTTAAATATGTTGTTGTATTTGATTTGCTAGTATTTTGTTTAGTATTTTAGCATCTGTATTCATTAGAGATATTAGTCTGTAGTTTTCCTTTTTTGTGCTGTCCTTGCCAGGTTTTGGTATGAGGGTTATGTTGGCCTCATAAAATATGTTTGGAAGTATTGCTTCTTTTTCAATTTCTTGGAAGACTTTGAGCAGAATAGGAACCAAATCTTCTTTGAATGTTTGATAGAATTCACTAGTATAGCCATCTGGGCCTGGACTTTTATTTTGGGGGAGATTTTTGATAGTTTTTTCTATTTCTTCCCGGTTATTGGTCTGTTTAGGCTTTCTGATTCTTCATGACTCAGTCTAGGAAGGTTGTATTGTTCTAGGAATTTATCCACTTCTTCTAGATTGTTGAATTTGGTGGCATATAATTTTTCATAGTTTTCTACAATAATTCTTTGTATATCTATGATATCTGTGGTGATTTCTCCTCTTTCATTTTGGATTTTGTTTATATGAGTCCTTTCTCTTTTTTCCTTGGTGAGTCTTGCCAAGGGTTTGTCAATTTTGTTGATCTTTTCAAAGAACCAGCTCCTCGTTTTATTAATTTTTTCTATAGTTTTTCTGTTTTCTATTTCATTTATTTCTGCTCTTATTTTTATTATTTCTTTTCTTTGGCTGGTTTTGTTCTTCTTTCTCTAGCTCCTTAAGGTGTGAAGTTAAGTGGTTTACTTGGGCTCTCTCTTGTTTGTTCATATAAGCCTGAAGTAATATGAACTTTCCTCTTATTATTGCTTTTGCTGCATCCCAGAGATTCTGATATGTCATATTGTCACTTTCATTCGTCTGTTTGTATCTTTTGATCAATGCGCTTATTTCTTCTTTGACCCACTCATTTTTTAAAAGTATGTTGTTTAGTTTCCACATTTTTGTGGGGTTTTTTACCTCGTTTTTGCAGTTGAATTCTAGTTTCAATGCTTTATGATCAGAAAAAATGCTTGGTACAATTTCACTTTTTCTGAATTTGCTGATGTTATTTTTGTGGCCCAGCGTGGTCAATTCTTGAGAATATTCCATGTACACTAGAGAAAAATATGTACTCTGTCACTTTGGGATGAAATCTAATGTCCTGTAGATGTCTATCATATCCAATTGCTCTAGTGTTTCATTTAAGGCCAATATTTCTCATTTTCTGTTTGAATGAACGATTTAGAGCCGTTAGCGGTGTATTGTCTCTAAGTATGATTGTATTTTTGTCAGTTTTTGTTTTTAGGTCAGTCAGTAGCTGTCTTATATATTTTGGCGCTCCTTGGTTTGGTGCATATATATTAAGAAGTGTAATGTCTTTTTGATTCAGTGTCCCCTTAATCATTATGAAATGACCATTTTTGTCTCTGATTACTTTTGCTGTCTTATAGTCAGCATTGTTAGATATGAGTATTCTACACCTGCTTTTTTTTGGATGTTATTTGCTTGGAGTATTGTTTTCCAAACTTTCACTTTGAATTTGTTTTTATCCTTGTTGTTTAGATTTGTTTCTTGTAGGCAGCATAATGTTGGATTTTCTTTTTTAATCCATTCTGCTACTCTGTGTCTTTTTATTGGTGAATTCAATCCATTTACATTTAGTGTAATTATTGACACTTGAGGGTTTACTATTGCCATTTTATATATTGCTTTCTCTTAGTTTTGTAACTTGTTTGATTCTTCTCTTTTGTTTTTCCAACATTTGTTTTTGTTTGGTTGTAATCCATACTTCTTTCCTTTTTCAAATCATGTGCTTTTGTGGTGGTTTTTTCAGGGGTGGTTAGCATTAAATAATGAAAAGGTTACCTACCATGTTCATTGCAGTACACTATCTTATGAGTGCTTCTGCACTCCATCTTCCTTTGCTACTATTAGTCTTCGTCCTCTCCCCTTTTTTGTTTTTGTTGTCACAGTTTCCATTTGGTTTTATTGCGTTCTTGGTAGAGCTTTTACTTGTGTAAAAGCTTTAACTTTTGTTCTTTGTATCTGGTTGGAAAACCCCCTTTAGTATATCCTGAAGTGGGGGTTTTCTGATGATAAATTCCCTCATCTTTTCTGTATCTGTGAATGTTTTTATTTCTTCTTCATATTTGAAGGATAGCTTTGATGGGTATAGTATTCTTGGTTAGAAGTTCCTTTCTTTCAGAACTTTAAATATTGGGGTCCACTCTCTTTTAGCTTGTAGAGTTTCTGCTGAGAAATCCAGTGATAATCTAATAGGCCTTCCTTTATATGTTGTATTCTTCTTTTTCCTGGCTGCCTTGAGATTATTTTTTTTGTCGTTGGTTTGTGCCAATTTCATTATGATGTGCCTTGGAGTAGGTTTGTTGGGGTTAAGATAACTTGGTGTTCTATTGGCATCTTGAATTCAAGGCTTTAGTTCTTTCCACAGGCTTGGGAAGTTCTTGTCTATTATTTGTTTGAATATGTTCTCCATTCCATTTTTTCTCTCTTCTCCTTCTGATATACCTATTATTCTTATATTACTCTTTTTGATGGAGTCAGACAATTCCTGTAGGGTTTTCTCATTTTTTAAAATTCTTGAGTCTCTCTCTTCTTCTCTCTGTTGTGCCTCAAGTTGCCTGTCTTCTATGTCACTAATCCTCTCCTCTATCTGGCCTGTTCTATTAGCTAAGTTTTTTACCTCAGTTTTCAGTTCATGAATTGAGTATTTCATCTCTGTTTGATTTGTTTTCATAGTTTCAATTTCCTTGGTAATATATTCTTTGTGTTCGTTGAGTTGTTTTCTGAGCTCCTTAAATTGACTTTCTATGTTTTCTTGTATATCTCTGAGTAATTTTAGGATTTCTATTTTAAATTCTCTGTCATTTAACTCCAAGGTTTCCAATCTATTAAAATTTTCTTCTATACATTTTTCCTCATCTATCTGTGCTACCTCTTTGTCTTTTGTATCCATGATATTAGATTTCCTTTTCCTTAATGGCATCTGAGGGTGATTTTGTTAATAACACTAATGTGAATTAATAAAAAAGAAAAAGAAAAAAATAGACAATTAAAAAATTAAACAAAAATTATTATTATTTCTTTTTTCTTTTCTCCCTTCCTTCCCTCTTTGAGGAAATACCATGAAAAACTGAGGATTATATTGTGCTAAATGGAACAAAAACTACCTATAACGGAGGCATAGGGAAGCAGGGGTTACATTGTGACTTTGGTCGCAGCACACGCAGAAGTCTCTGACCCTGCCCCTCTGTCCAGGAACATGAGCGCCCATGCCTGGGGCTCTAAGAGGTCCAGCGCTGGTGTTAGCTTGCGCAGGCTGAGCCGCAGCAGGCACACTCTTTTCTTGGCTTGCACGTCTGTGTCCCAGCCTGGCTCCTTCCACACCCCCAGGACTCACTCTTTCTCAGTTCCAAGTGAAAGCAGCCCTTGCTCAGATTAGTGAAGAAGGTGGAGTCTTCTGTTCTCCATCTTATTTCCTTCAGGGTTGCTTATAAATTTAGCCAGTTTTTTTTACCAATCATACCTTTTTGTTCAGTGTGTGGGACTTGCAGACGCTCCAGGGATCGATTTTTTTGTCTCTGGTTGTAGAACTTGTTGAAATTTTGGGGAGAGGTATTGCCATTTCTCTGATGTCACCCCAGGAAGTCAAATGTAATATTTATAAAAACAGCTTTTTTTTTTTTTTTTTTTAACAGGGACAGGGAGAGAGTCAGAGAGAGGGACAGATAGACAGGAATGAAGAGAGGTGAGAAGCATCAATTATTAGTTTTTCCTTGCTGTTGCAACACCTTAGTTGTTCATTGACTACTTTCTCACATGTGCCTTGACCGCGGGCCTTCAGCAGACTGAGCAACCCCTTGCTGGAGCCAGCGACCTTGGGTCCAAGCTGATGAGCTTTTGCTCAAGCCAGATGGGCCCACACTCAAGCTGGCAAGTTTGGGGTCTCGAACCTGGGTCTTCCACATCCCAGTCCGTCACTCTGTCCACTGCACCACTGCCTGGTCAGGCTAAAAACAGCTTTTATACTTTATAATTCATTGTGTTCATCTACAGGTCAATAAATATAGATCTTAATGTTTTTTATGGCTGCTAACTAAATAATCTATGGCCACTCTAGAACGTATTCTAAAGTTTCTTATGGATAATTGTGTTATAAATAAAGACGGCTGTGTTGTAGTCTTTGTACATTTATATCTTCACACAAATCTGATCATTTCTTTAGTAAAAACTTCTAGATATACTGTTAAAATAATGTTTTTGTAAGTTTTTGTTACATCAACTATTGTCAAATTACTCTCCATAAAAGTGAGTCAGCTTTTATCTCCCACAATTTATGTAAGACCCATTTGGCCATACCTATGCCAATGATTGGTTTTAGTCTTTTTTTAAGAGATTTACTCAATCTGATTGTTTTAAATTGATGTCATGATAATGGAGAATGACTTGACTTGGGGTGGTGAACACACAATGCAATACACAAATGATGTACTATAGAATTGTACACCTGAAATGTATATAATTTTATTAACCAATGTCACCTTAATACATTAAATAAAAAATTAAAAAATACAGTAAATAAAATAAAATGTCACAATATGTGTTAATATTATATAGTCTATTACTTATTTGGTAAAATATATTTTTTTCTGACTTTATTTTATTTTTTTAATTGACTTTGTTAGGATGACTTTAGTTATTGATACTATTAGTACTTAATAGTTCTTCTGAAAACTGTCTTATGTTTACATGAGTTTATATTTTTCTTATTTATTATAAAAAGTATATTGAAAGTCAAAGTTATTAATTCTTATTTTGCTGTGATTGCAGCAAATATTTTTCCAGCTTTGTATCTTTAATATTGTTTTTACATCTTTGTACATTTATATCTTCACACAAATCTGATTATTTCCTTAGTAAAAACTTCTAGAAATACAGTTGAAAGAATGCTTTTGTAAGTTTTTGTTACATAAACTTACAGAAGTTCATGCTATATGGAAATTATAGGTTTTATTTTAGCAATTACCATTTAAAAATACTGTTTCTGCTTTTGTTGTAAACTTAGAAAAAAACTTGTTTCTAAACCCCTAATAATAATATATTTACATATACATTTTTAACAAAAACATTATAGTCTTAGATTTATCTATGATTTATTTTAAGGTATGAAGTGAGATTATAATTCTATTCTCTTTCTAAAATGTTATTCCTTTTTTTAAACTCCATTAATTGAAAAACAAAATTTTTTTTGAGAAATACGGGGAGAGAGGCAGGAAAAACAAGCTGTTCCTGTATGTGCCCTGATCAGGTAACCTCCAAACTCTGTGTTCCAGAGCAATGTTACAATTAATCAAGCTATCCAGTCAGGGCTTATTTTATTTTATTTTATTTTAAGAAACAGAGAGAGCAACGAGAGAGAAGAGAGGGAGAAGAAAACCATTAATTTATTGTTCAACTTAGTCATGCATTCATTGGTTGCTTCCCGTGTGTGCCCTAACTGGAATCAAACCTGCATCCTTGCTGTTTCAGAAGGATACTCTAACTGAGCTTACCTGCCAGTATCCCTTATTTTATTTATACTATTCACTTATTTATTTTTAAATTGATCTGCTTATTTATTTTGTCATCATCTAGTTTAATTTTTTTAAGCAAAACAAGATTTAATAGTTGGTAAGGCCAGTTCTTAGGTAATCCCCCCCCCACTTTTCCTGCTTATTTTTTAATTTAAATATACTCTAAGTTTCTAGCATAGTCAAAGGATAATCGTCAACATTCAGTGCAAAACAGTGTTTTCACCAAAGTTGAGAATAAAAGGTACGTCAAACAAGAACAATTCAATAAATGTTGGTGAGAAACCTGATCTAGAAGCAGCATCAAATGTAGTTCATTCTGTTAAAGAAGCAAGTCTGGGAAAGCAGAAGCTTTAGAAAGAAGCATGACATCTGAGTGGGTTTTGAAGGACAAAAATGAGTGGGTAAGCAGATAAAAGGGTCAGGGAAGAGCAACTTAGGAAAAGAAAAGTATTTCTTGATCTTCTTAGAAGAAATCCATTTATTCTTTTATTTATTCATCTAAAACATTTTGTTCATACATTCATTACATCACAGTTAACATTTATCCAGATCTTATGATGTGCTAGACATCATTTAAATAATTTCTAAGCATGATATTTAGGTTAATTCTCTCAATTACTTGCCACATAGGTATTAATATTAGCCTTATTTTATAGCTAATGTCATAGAAGCACAGAGATTCTAAATAATTTGACCAAGCTGGTATGTGGCAATCAGGATGTCACCTCAACAGTGTAGCTTCAGGGTCAATAAAGAAAAAAATTATACCATATTGCTTCTTAGCACATATCAAAATTAAGATATCTTTAGAAAACTCATATTTACTATGCAAAATAAGTGTGATAATTATGTATTACATCTTTTCTCTGTAATTTCTGTTTATCTACAATGATATATGTGTCTGCATATACATTCAGAATCCATATATTATATGTACTTTTTCTATTGTTTCAACTATGTGAACTTAGCAACTGCCAAATTTGGATCTAAAACCTTGTTCTTATACCTGACTTTTGATTTCATATAACAAATTATAAACATTTCCACTCATATGGCTCAGAGAACCTTATATTGGTTCCCAACATTAAACTTGTTATCAATCTACCTACATGTGCTCCTCTTAACTGTGTTTCCTTTTCTCATTTAATACCTTTATTCATCCTCTGTGTTGCATAAGCTAGTAATCTGTGGTCACTTGTGACTCCTCTTGGTTCTCATATTTCATATCCATTGGTTATAGCTGACTCCTCAGCCTATAGGTAAAAAGTTTATAATGTTGCTATGCATGGAGCTAAGGATCTCTATGGCTATGAGGTAGATACACTTTCTGGCCCTGATATTTCCCTCAATGAGTGTGAAATGTTCCACAGAAACCCCTTTTTATTCACCTCCTATAACAATGGTTGGAATAGACATTTTTCAGGTTTGTAAATAACATCCTAGCCCATTAAAGCCATGGTACAAAACCATCAGTGATTTATCCAACATATTTATTCAGTACACACTATGAATCACTGCTTTAGATGGTGTGGGATGCTATCATTGTTCTCTTTTTAATTTTATTTAGAAACAAATTTAATGGGGTGACATTGATAAATAAAGAGTATTTTTCTATATGCCAACAATGAAACTTCAGAAAATGTACTAAAATAAATTCCTTTTACAATTACAACAAAGAATAAAATAGCTAGAAATAAACAACAAAGCAAGTGAAGGACCTATATACTGAAAACTATAAAGCATTATTGAAAGAAATCAAAAAAGACACAATGTAATGGAAAACATATTCCATGTTCATGGATTGAATCAACATAGTTAAAATGACCGTATTACCCAAAGCAATATACAAATTTAATGCACTCTCTATCAAAATCTCAATGCCATTTTTATAGAAATAGAACAAAAATTCACCAGGTTTGTATGGAACCATAAAAAAACCCAAATAGCCAAAGCAATTCTTTAAAAAATAGTCAGAGGTATTACATGACTTGACTTCAAATTATACTATCCAGCTATGATAATTAAAACAGCATGACTTTGACAGAAAAATATACAACCAATGGAACAGAATCAAAAGCCCAAAAATAAAATCACATATATATGGACAAATCATCTTCAACAAAGTAACCGAAAGCACACAATGGAAAAAAGAAAACCTCTTTAGTAAATAGTGCTGGGAAAATTGGAAAGTCGTGTGCAAAAGAATAAAACTTGACTACAGTTTCTACTTCTGCACAAAAATTAATTCAAAATGACCTAAATATAAGATCTAAATATAAGATCTGAAAAAATAACTTACATAAAAGAAAACATAGCTACTAGACTATGGACCTTGACCATAAAGAACAGTAAGAATTTGACTCCAAAGGCAAGAAAAGGCAATGATCAATGAATGGGACTATATCAAACTGAAAAGCTTCTGCACAGCAAAAGAAAGTGACAACCAAACAAAATGTCAGTCAATTAATTGGGAAATGATATTTACAAACAACTGTTTCTATAAGGGGTTGTAAAGAACTCACAAAGCTTAACAACAAACAAGCAAAGAATCCAATTAGAAATGGGAAGTAGACCTGAACAGACAATTCTCTGGGAAGACATACAAATGGTCAACAGATAAATCCTGAATGCTTCTCCTTCAGTTTCTACATCACCTTGTTTCTTTCTGTGAATTAAAAATAGGACTTGATTTTTATGTCGCAGCTGTTTCTCTTTTCTTACTTTTGGAGGATGTACATTGATTATACAATATGAAGTAAACTATAATAATTATTTTAACAGCAAAAAAAAAATGCTCATCTTCATTGTTCTCTTAAATTAGGAGAAAAAATAATTGATTGTCAGAATGGAAAGGGCATAGAACCATAATTCAAAATTTATTGTTTAATTCCTGAATCTACTACTTTAATAATTTTATGACTGTAAGCACATTACTTATTGTAACTACATTTGATAAGTAGTTGAAAAAAGATGACAGAGCAGCTGTGAAAGTGCTTAAGCTATTATTAGTGAAGAACCAAAAGACAAGGACCCAATAGCTCTTGAAATATGCCTCATTTCTCCTCACTCTAGATAAACATCATTAACCATGATCTTTTATAGACGGTTGAATCTTGAAGGCCATTAACAATAACTATTATAATAGCAACACTTTAGTAAACATTTTTTTAAATATATCTTAAGACCTGCCTCTAGAAAAGCATTCCTCTTAATATTACGATATCCTGGTGAGGAACATAGCTATGTCTTCAATACGTGTATGAAGACATGAAGGCTTAGAACAGAGAGTGGGAGGACCAGGATTTAAAGATGCTCTACCTTGCTTCAAATTGCATGTATTTTATCCTATACTTTGCTGCCTAAAAAAACTTTTCAAAGGAAATGTAGCAAAATAAAAATAAATAAAGTCATACACAGTCTATATAATCTCACCATAAATGTCTTTCTGTGGGAAATCCCAGGAGAGACAAAGACACACCTACTCTTCTACTCAGGTCCTAAGCAAGGGAGAGAAAAAAATATCATGTATTTAACTCAAGATCTTGGAGATGAGCCTAAGTGGGTCAGTTGCAGTGCCAAAAGCATGCCATTCATGGCTCATGCCCCGTTCTTTCTGTGGGAGGGCTGGCTTCCCCAGTGTGTACTTTAATTTTTCCAACTACCAGATAATTTTAGGATAAATGATCCTAAGCTTCTTGTAGAGTAGAGCCAGTAAGTTTCCAGAACCTAATAAAAAATGCTGATGTTTAAGGGGAAGGGCATATTTAATTCTGAGGTTAGCAACAATCATAAATATTTGAGTTCACGCAAGTTTCCAAAAATGTCCTGTAAATGTGGAACTAATTTTAAAGCAAGAAGTAAGGACTAGTTTATAAAACTATTAGCCCAACATCTGTGATCTATAAGAGAAGGAAAACAAGACTTGGGTAAGACAGGAGATACCATCTGTAGGAATGAAAACACAGAGGAAGATAAACACTGGTAATTTGGAAGGAGTGTTTTGTCTTCTGAGTGGTGTGGACTTGTTTGAATATTTACTTATAAAGACTAGGATGTCCATTTTATTGTAATGTTTTCCAGACAGACACTAATAAAAAATCAACATGATACAGATTCCTACTTGGTTGGACCACTAATAGCTTATAAAATGTATTTGGATTATTTTATAATTTTATTATCCCAATTAACTCAATAGCCTCTGACTTTATATACAAAGAATGGAAGACATAGTCTAAAAAGATGATACATTTAAATTTTAGAATGAATGAACTTTATACTACTGGGTCAAGGAGTCTTTCAAGATGAGACCAAGATGAGATTTCTCTCTCTCTCTCTCACACACACACACACACACACATACACACACAGGTGCACACATGCATACACACTGTTCAATTCATGATTAACAAGCATGAGCTTTATCTTATTTACTTCTGTATAAGAGAAAAGAAATCTCATAGACATAGACAACAGTCTGGAAGGAGATTTGTTTTGGGGTGGTGAACACACAATACATACAGTTGATGTGCTATGGAATTGTACACCTGAAAACTGTATAATTTTATTAACCAATGTCACCTCAGTAAATTCAATAAAGAAATTAAATAAATAAATTTTGTAGACAAGAGAGACATAGTCCGAAGATATAATCCTAAATTTGCTTTCAAATATACAAAAATAAGAGAATCTGCCTAAATATTATGGTACAAATAAACACATTTCCTCATCACTTGGAAACCTATTAATGTGTTCTGAAAATCCAATTTATTTACTACATATATTTTTACTAATGAAATAGATCTAGATCTAAGAAATTTTAGAGCTAAAAAGAAACCTAAAACATAGATACTGTCACTTCTTCATTCAGATGAGGAAACTATAGTGTCCAAAGAAGAGATTTTTGCTCTACTTAATATGGCCAGTTGGTTTCAGAATAAGAACTAGATACTAGGGGATCTGACTCTCAGGTAAATATGCAATAAATTCTACAAACTTTTTAATTTATTTACTCTTATATAAATAATATCTAAAGCTCCAGGGACTATACTAAGGTATTGTTCAGAGAGAACAAACAGATTTTTTTTAACTTTTTTTTTAATTTTTATTTTATTCATTTTAGAGAGGAGACAGAGAGAGAGAGAGAGAGAGAGAGAAAGGGGGGAGGAGCTAGAAGCATCAACTCCCATATGTGCCTTGACCAGACCAGTGCAGGGTTTTGAACTGGCGACCTCAGTGTTCCCAGGTCGATGCTTTATCCACTGCACCACCACAGGTCAGGCGAGAACAAACAGATTTGATATCTACGTTCACTAATATTATAGTGTACTAAGAATTCCAGAAAAAAATCAGTGATAATCACACAAAACATTAAGTAATTTAAAACTGTTACAAGTACTATAAAAGAAAAGATTAACATGCTTAAAACTGTATTTTAAAAAAAGACTTAATTTAGATCAAAAGAAGAGATACAGGAAAGATCTTTCTGAGTAAATGAGAATTTGCAACTTTAAAAATGATGAAGTATGGCCTGACTAGGCGGTGGGGCAGTGGATGGAGCATTGGACTGGGATGCGGAAGACCCAGGTTTGAGACCCCAAGGTCACCAGCTTGAGCGTGGACCAATCTGGCTTGAGCAAAAGCTCGCCAGCTTGGATCTAAGGTCGCTGGCTCCAGCAAGGGGTTGTTTGGTCTGCTGAAGGCCCACGGTCAAGGCACATATGAGAAAGCAACCAATGAACAACTAAGGTGTCTCAACGGCAAAGAAAAACTAATGATTGATGCTTCTCACCTCTCTCTGTTCCTGTCTGTCTGTCCCTGTCTATTCCTCTCTCAGACTCTCTCTCTGTCCCTGTAAAAACTAAAATAAAATAAAAATGGTGAAGTATAAAATGCATGAACACCAAAAGATGTGGAGACAAAATGCAGAGAGGCTCTGAAAAATTTAAAAGGTTGATATATTGGAAAGGAAGAGAGAAGGCCAAGGTTCAGAAATTTAGTGAAGGATGGAAGAAGAGGACCATGAGATGGGGTTGGATGGAGGCTGATAAGAGAAGGGCCTTATAAGTATATGTTTATAATTTGTCTTCCAAAACTTAGAAGGAAGCCCTTGCAAGTTTGCAAACAGAGAACAAGTTGACACAGCCTATTTTCTATTTTTAAAAGTTTATTCTCTTACGTTGTTGAAATTAGACTCACAGGAGCAAGTTGAAAAGAACTGGTATTGTTGATTTAGAGTAAGTTAATGGTGTGAATGGTGGGAAGTGGACTTGCTTATTAATTTGAGGTGGGAAGTGAAAGAGATGAAGAGATCCCAGACATACTCCTGGTTTAGAACTTGGGCATCTAGCTAGATGAGGCTGTCATTATCAATTTGGGGAACACTGGATAATAAATAAGTTTCCATGAGCAGGTGGAAGGTAGGTAGAGTTCAAAGGTCAATGTTTGACCCATTAAACCAATACTGGCATGTGAAGATGTGAGAATGACAGTTATATATGGACAGAAGAAAGTTATGAAAATAAAATATTTATGAGTCATGGGCATGTAGGTAGAATTTTAAATCTATGTGAGTACATATTACTCACATAGATTTAAAATTCTATTTAAGTAGAGTGTGAGATGAGGTGAGAAGACAGGTCAAGAACTCAAGAATTCCAACATTTAGTGCTTTGGCAAAGAATAAAAAAATGGGAAAGATACAGAAGAATAATACCAGATTAGAAGAACACAAGCATTTTAGCCCCATGATTCTAATATTTTTGTATATAATATAAACACAAAAGTTCAAAAAGAAACACATGTTTCAGAGACATTTACTAGATGTGCGACCCTGGGCAAGTCATTAAAACTTTCTTATCTGCAAAATATAAATAATAATAATCTTTTTTTATTAGATCATGATGGACATCAGTTAGAATAATATGCAAGGAACACTTTGTAAACTGCTGATTATTTTAAGTATGAAAGGTTTTTCCATAAATAAGGCCAGAAGAACTTGTTTTAATTAGCTACTAATTTCTGCTGATTTTAATTATTATTAAGAGATTTAATGCTATTAAGATAAGCAAGCAGATAAATGCAAATTACATTATTAAGATATATTTATTAAATTACTACTTATTGTGTCGACATGCAGTGAACTTACGTGACCAACAAATATAGTATATGACTTCATCAGAGGAGTGTCTCCATGTCATGTACCTCTAAGGTTAAAATAAGGAAGAAGAAGCGAGGGAAATGAAAAAATCTCTGTTAAATGGGGAAGTCACCCACTGTGACTCTAGGCACTTGTTAGAGGTCTTCCACTAAATCAAAACTAACAAATTAATATGGTCTCCTCCAAACTTGCTTCTTTCTTCGGTGCTTAACTAAGTCACATGGAAAATAGTCTTGACTCTCCTAAAATATTAATGAGTCCTCCTGTTTGAGACTGAGGTCTTCTTAATTTTTGTGTGTGTGACAGAGACAGAGAGAGGGACAGATGGGGACAGAAAGACAAGAAGGGAGAGAGATGAGAAGCATCAATTCTTCATTGTAGCACCTTAGTTGTTCATTGATGGTTTTCTCATATGTGTCTTGACTGGCAGGGCTACAGCAGAGTGAGTGACCCCTTGCTCAAGCCAGTAACCTTGGATTTCAAGCCAGTGCTCTTTGGGCTCAAGCCAGCAACCATAGAGTTATGTCTATGATCTCATGCTCAAGCCAGATGAGCCTGTGCTCAAGCCGGCGACCTTTGGGTTTGGAACCTGGGTCCACTGCATCCAAGTCCGACACTCTATCCACTGTGCTACCACCTGGTAAGGCGAGGCTGAGGTTTTCTTTAACCTCTGACATATTTTCTTCACCTTCTTTCATATTCAGAACTCTAGTCAGTCTGAACAACAGTTAAAGTTTGTTATGCAAGTACACAGTCTTGTCTCCTGGAGGGGCAAGAGAAGGCACACCTTATCTATTAGGGTAGAATAGAAGTCCAGAAACCCTGGTATTTGCTGGAATCTGGGGAGGGAAGCAAAAGTAGATAATCATAGATTCCAGGTCAGGTTTTATCTGAAGTTAGAGGCTGATTCCGTGACAGGCATGGTTAAGAAAAACTCTCTGCTCAAGGATATCTACCTTAGTCTTATAAGCCAGTAAAAGATTAATTTTATTAGGTCTTAAAAGCTATTAAATTTTGTTAGTTTCTTATTTAAAAAAGGTTTGACACTATGAACCTTTGAAGTGGTTAATAAAGGCAATCACATTATGGGGTTGGGCAGAAAATAAGTCGAGTCATGGAAAGAAATAATGAGAGACATCAAAGAAACTCTTAAGGCAGCGTGATTAGAAGCCTAGAACCCTGAGTTGTAGTTCCAGCTTTCCCTACATGAGCTATAGAAATGATTCAAGACCTCTGAGTGCAATGAAGTGTTATTATTCTTCTACATAGTACATGTTAAGCTACTTCTATATCTTCCAAATGGTTCTTTCTCTGACTTTTAGGCATTCATCATGTCTCCCAAATTTTAAGAGAATGCAAGGCAACTTGAAGCTATCAGGAGAAGCAGAGATGAAGATACTGTGATGTCAAACCTAATCCTTTTCTTAAGTTAATTGATGTTATCCTAAGATTATGTTGTAGGAACATAAATTGCACTGATATTGAGGCTATCGCTGCTTGAAATGGACAATTAGCAATTGATTTAAAATGGAGAATTAGTAACTGATTTAAAATGGTGAATTAGCAATTGATTATTTATGTCTTGGGTTTTGATTGTTTTATGCTAGGAGTTTTTAATGGTGTAATATGAAAAGTAACTCTCTTTTGAAGCCAGTCATCCAGGATGGAAAAAAAAAACTGTGAAAAGAAGATATAATTTAGTGAAGAAATATGAGGTTATGAATTCTCATCAAGTGGAAGTGGGAATTGTCAGATGACACAGAAAGGCAGCCAAGATGAAATAAAATACCCATTTGAACACTGCTGCATTTCTCGTCATTTATATTTTCAAGAAAATAGTTATAAGTGGTTTCCTAGCCCTTAACAAAAATAAACATTTGTACGAAGTGATTTTAAATCTTTTGGAGCTTCTGATGATGTGGCCAATTTCTCCATTTACTTTAAAAACAACTAAATGGGAGGCCCAGCCAAGAGAGGGGCTTGGAATAGAGATTGGCATATTAATGTGGTTAAAAATCTACTTGTTTATATCTTCATATTGCAGTGTTTTTTGATAGAAGTTGGGATTATATGAAGACATAGTTATATCCATTGGTTTAAAAAGGAATAGTTTGAGTCTGACCAGGCGGTGGAGCAGTGGATAGAGCGTCCGACTGGGATGCGGAAGACCCAGGTTCGAGACCCCGAGCTCACCAGCTTGAGCGCGGGCCCATCTGACTTGAGCAAAAGCTCGCCAGCTTGGACCAAGGTCACTGGCTCCAGCAAGGGTTTGCTCGGTCTGCTGAAGGCCCGCGTTCAAGGCACATACGTGTGAGAAAGCAATAAATGAACAACTAAGGTGTTGCAACGGCAATGAAAAATTAATGATTGATGCTTCTCACCTCTCTTCATTCCCGTCTGTCTGTCCCTATCTATCCCTCTCTCTGACTCTTTCTGTTCCTATATATAAAAAAAGGAACAGCTTGAAAATTGGTTAGTAGACAACATATTCTAAATCAGAGGTTCTCAAAGTATGGTCCCCAATACAACAGTATTCGCAACACCTGAGAAATTGTTAGAGATGCTAATTTTCTGGTCCCACCCCAGACCTTCTAAATCAGGACTTCAGGAGGTAGGGCCTAGCAATGTGTTTCACAAGTTCAGCTGAATGGGAGGCCAATAAAATTTGAAAACAATTCAAAGGAATAAATTTTTCTCTTTACTGGAATGAAGTTCTCTATTTTGTTGCCAGGAAATTGCATGCTGTCTCTGCTCATCTTCATGATCCTGTTCTTGGCTGTTGAGTTTTGAGATTTTTGTCTAAGATCATCAAGGTAGTATGTGGCACAGCCAGGCATTGTACCCAGGTCATTTGAGCCCATGACCTGTGTTATCCCATTCCATCACTCACTTCCATGGGTTTACATCAGGCCCACAATATGCATTGGAGAGACATCCCCCAAATCTCACTCATCACATGAGAAAACTAGTTTCAGAATGGTTTAGTGGCTTACCCAGAAGCCAGAAAGAGTGCAGTGATGCCAGGAACATTGACAGCAAAAAGGGCCTAAGAAATGGAAGAGAATTTAAGAAACCACACAATATCCATGTTGCCCATGTTTTTTATTCTGCCCGAAGTACTTTTCCTGCTCCTCTCTGTCAGGATAATGCCTGGTCATCTTTTAGGTCTCAGTTTTAGTAGGACTTTCTTTGGGAAGCTCACCTCTGGTAATATTAGACTAGATAAGACTTCCCTCAACACCCTCCTGTACCCTTTATTAGTATTGCTTGTTTAATTGTCTAATAGAAAGCCTGAGGGATCAATCTATTGTAATCAACAGTATATCTGCAGGACTACTGAACATAACATCTAGGCTATTATTTTTTTAATTAATATGTTCTAAACAAGTATATTTATAACTCATATCATCATATTATATGTATAAAATATATTTTCTTTATCTAAGCACAGACTATACAGAAAGTAATTCCTTTGAACAATGTAGAGAACTCAAAACATCTTTTAGTTATTCATTCCAGCACCCTGCAGGTCTGTCTGCTGGGACATCTAGCTTTCTGTTGGATGCCAATACCTTATATTAAGGCTTAGCTTATTTCCCTTTTCTGACATTAACAAGATGAAGAAAGTGTGAGCCATAAGAACTGTATATACTCATACTGTAATATTTGTTATTTGTTGGCCTTTTTTATTACATGGTTCATCCAACTTTCATTCTGTACTGGATCTTTCTGTATATTTTATTTCTTGCATCATTTAGAAATTACTTGTTATAGACCTTAGACTAATCACTTAATCTTTAACCCTCAATTTCCTTATTTGTAAAGTAAAAATAGTAATCATGTTTTTATATATTTGCCAACACTAAATTAGATGATGTATTTGAAAATAATTTGCATGGTGACTGGCATGTTGCAATTGTTTCAGATTATTTATTATAATTACTTTATTTTACTTTTTTTGTAATTGTATACCCAGAGCTACGTATGTTAAGGCTACATGGTGTCTGCATTAGTGCCTTACTGAGTCTTCAAGATAATGTCCACAAATAACTTTTTGCTTCACGTGAAATTTGCTAATCCAAGGTCCTTAGATTGTCTTAAATTATTCTTTTTTTAGTTTCAAGGGATACTCCTTCATTCCTTATCCTAGAATTTTAAAACTAAATCTTGACTTTTATCATTAAATCAGAATTTGGGGAAGGTTTTTTGAAAGTGTATTATAGTTTACAAATTCCCAGCCTCATTAAGAAGATGCACACTTTATAATATAAAAACTAATTGAGAAAATTCATTAATTAATAAAAATAAATGTTACAACCAGTGAAAACATCAGAAAAAGTTTAGCCCAAACACATAAGCTATAGGAGAATAAGAGCAACTAAAGTTCTTATTGACAAGACACAGAACATAGTATAAAGGAACAGTGAATATCTTCCTGGGCTTGACTGAGTTAGGAAAGTTATACGCAATTGGAAAGATGAGTTATAAACTCATATTTTCTGGGCATCAATTCAGTGTTAACTAAGGTTACTATTAAGCTAGCAAATAATCTCTGTGACTGGGCACATGACTTGGCTGAAATTAATTAATAATCACTGCCTAGTTCTTGATTCACATTTATGATTTATATTAAAACCAACCAACAGTGAGAACATTTGATAGCAGGCTAAATGAAATCAAAGTGACCAGAGAATGAAAATGAGACATGCACTAGGATCCAGCATCCTTCATTTTCTTGATCAGTCCCTTCAATTTGATTGCACTCCAGCCATTGAATGAAAGCTTATTAATAAGATTTAGAAGCTTGACAAATTTTGGGATTCATGCTTTATTCTAGCTTACGACATTTTTGACCACAGAAAGCCAAGTGCAAAGTGGTTAAAACCAGAATTCTGAAGCAGACATTCTTACTGCACTGGATCAAGTACCAGAACTGCAGTATTCTATGTGATAGCTTCTAGCTATATGTAGCTATTTAATGTAAGTGTAAATTAATTAAAACTAAGTAAGATAAAATTAGGTGCAGGGACTACATTTCATATGGTTAATAAGTCATACTTAGCTAATGGTTAATGTTTAGAAAAAGACAAAATATTTCCATCATGCCCAAAAATTCTTTGGATAGAACGGCTCGAAAGAGAAGTGGAAATGTGTATGTAATAGCACAAGAAAGATGATGGAGAGTCTAAACAGAAACTGTAGCATAAAATAACATGCAAAGATCCTGGCAACAAATGCCCGTGATAACTAGAAGGAAGGACTTCTTTTTTCTTTCAGTTTTATTTTTTCTTGCATATTCAGAACCATAGATTGAGATTAAAGGATGGAAATCTAGTCTCTTGCAAAAGAAATTCAAGTCAAGGTTTTCAAGAACATGAGATGATCATTAGTTTTATTAAGAATAATACTAAAAAACAATAGAACAAGGCAATGCCCCAATTACCAAAAGAAGGCATATGGTAAAGATTCAGCCTCAGGAACAAAGCAGAAACCCAGTTATCATGACTGAAACATAGGACAAACCCATAATAGTAGAAATTTAGAAATAATAACCCATCAATTAAGATATAGTTCCTTAGAGTTCCTTAGACTTCTCTCCCATTTTTGTTCATAAAACCGCACCTTTCAATTAAAACTCGGTATCCCTTTCTGGCAACATATTTTTGGCAACAATTCCACCTATTCCCTCAATGCCTGACTTGACCAACTCTCTGAACTGCTTCTAATCCTACCAGCTTCTACTTTAATTTCTTGTTCACTTAAAAATTTGCCTTGCCTTTCTAACAGAATGCTCAATTCTTTTTTCTTGGTTACTTCCCTGATAACGAGGGTCAAGTGTCCCCTCATTCCACCTTCCTGTCCCTCAAGATGTCTAAAATAATCTCCTTTTAGTTCAGCTAAATCCTGGGAACTCCTTACATTAGCAACATCTGGTTGTTTTGCTCACCATAGAAGCGTTCTGTTTATAACTGATTTTGTACCTTTTCTCCCATCTGTGTACCGTGCACCATCAGCAGTGAGGTTGACATGTGACTTCTAACTAACATTTCTTTCACACAGCTCCTTCAGATCTCCCTCCAGGCTCTGCTACTTTCATCCACATAGAGACTCAGGACCACAATTCCTGAAGATCCATAATGATAACTTATAATGACTAAGCTTCTAGCAAGTACAGAAGCTGCCTGTTACAGGGAACTTCCTTACGGGTTTTAAATAAAAGGGTGAAGATTTTACTACTGTCTGTTTATTATATTAATTCCTATTTGTGAGAATCATCTAAATCTGCCCTTCTGAATTAAATAATGATTGCTGGATCCAAATCTTGTGGGTATATAAGACTATTTTAAAAAGTCCAAAGAAATTGTGAATTTCTTGGTCGTGAAGAAGGTCATTGGGTACAAGTGTGTGTGTGTGTGTGTGTGTGTGTGTGTGTGTGTGGATAGAGAATCCCCATTTAAAAGTGTAGTTCAGTTATACATGCATATATCTACTTTAACATTTAAATCTCACTATATAACGATTTTTATCAACTAATTTTTACCTTTCATGTTATTTTGTTCATTTAATTCATAATTATTCAATATTATAAACTATGCCTGATGAACATTCTGTGAGTGTATCGAGAATGAGTGAATAACATGTACTGTGTACTATTATTTAATTAGTAGAAATGATGAGAAATGTAAGTCCCTGGCCAGCGGAAATACACATTTAAAATGATTTCCCTAATACACATATACACATTCAATGTATAAAGATAACCAGAGGGAAGTTTAAAGTCTGAGACCTTCAGAGTTGTAGTTTATAGACCTTTAGATAGTATTTTGGTATAATCCAGATTAGAGGTAGGCCATGGTTCTTTAGAGATAAAGAGAATACTCACATAGGCTGCTAGAGCTTTGGGCAGGACACATCCACGTCCATTACAATGGATGTGGCCGCACCATAGTCTGTCTCCTCCCTGGTTCATTCATACTCTACACTAGAGTGGAATCTAGACAAACACTTTTTAAATAGAACTCCTTTTCAAACTTTCCCATTCTAGTAATTATATTTTAATATAATTTTTTAAAAAGATATACTTTTATATAACCACTGCTTACTCTGATAATACTGTTTATTTTTACAGAAAATTCAAACATGTTCAAAACTGGAGAAAAGAATGCAAACCCCTTCCCCAGCTTCACGTATTATTCCTTCATGGACAATCTTATTTCATCTTTACCTCCAATTATTTTTCAATGTTTTTCCTCCTTAAAAATCAAATTATGATAAAGCAAGTTTTTGACATCACATCATTTTACCTATAAATGTTTCTGTATATGTCTCGAAAAGATATACACTCTAAAAATTTCAGAATAATACTAGCTGATTTGAAAATCAATTTCTTATTACATAGTCAGTGTTTAAATGCTTCCTGATTTGTCAAAATATTATTTTATTTTTAATAGTTTGTTTCCTTGAATTGGTTTCTAAACAAAGTCCATATATTAGAATTTATTGGTTTTGTCAATCTATTTGACTCTATTATTTAAACATTATCACTTTTTTTCTTATAATTTATATGTTGTTATTAAATTCCTTAGAGTTTTCAACAGTATGGATTTTGATAATTGATTCTTAATGATATAGCTCTACACACTTTTTCAACCCTGTTTTTTCTGAACTTTATAGTTAAATTAAGATACCTGACAAAATCCACATTCTATATTTTGTGTAAAAATAATTATAGGTGATATACAATGTTTGACTATCTGTTTATTGTTTCCTAGTTTAGAAATACATTTTAAAATTTTGTGTTTTACTTATCACAAGCAGTTTGGCATTTCTACAGCAGTAAGCAGGAAACAAGAGGTGGTATGAATGACATTGGGATGTCAGATGATAGTGCTTTATGAACCAGTCTTCTAAGACAGGATCTTACCCTGCATCCACTGTGTAAGAAACCATTGATAGTTTTCAAACAAGAGAGCGATGTGGTGGATTTCTGTTTTATAAGTACACAATCAACTAGTGTGAAAGTCATGGTAAGAAACAGGACTAGATATAAAAAGCAATTAGGGAACACAAGTAGTTCAGTTAAAAAATGATTTTATTGAATAAAATATTTATTATGAATAAATTAGTAGATATGGTACTCTCTCGGTCGTCTGGTTAACCTACTTTAATCTGGATTTATTCCTTCTCACTCAATTGAAATTAAAAATTCAAAACCCACCAATAACTTTTATATTGCCAAATATAAAACCTTCTATCCAAGGCTCATCTAGATAAATAATATTGTGTATGAAGAAAGAATCAGTTTAAATTGAGGAAAAGACTCCTGGTTCAGCTCACTGAAGTCACATCACTCTGCCTTATTTCCATGGTGTAGAACAACAAAGGAATATTTTAACTTGGTTCTAGTGAATCATAAAAATCATGACAAATGCATTTATACCAAGTCACAATTCAACTCATCAAATCAAGGAAAATTGGGGGAAGCCAAAGACTCTGAGAAGTAATAAATAAATCATTAAGTTTCTGCTGTCAAAAAAGCCCAACTTGAGGAAAATTAAGAAAACAAAACAAAAAAAAAATGTATGTGGTTCAGATTAGAGTCTTAGTCCTACAATCAATTATGAAAAGGCTAAAAATTTGGCTAAGATCAGAAAAGAATTAATAAATGCTTCTGAGAATAAATAGATATGCAACTTAGCCAAAAGGTGGAAATGATAGAGGAAAATGTTCTGGGTCAGAAAGAAGCACAGTGGTTGGGATAAAAATGTAAGTGTATTAATCTGACCGGAATGAGTTCATTCTGGGTACAGAGGAAGATAAAAGTTGACTAGACATGGTAATACTACACAGATTAGAAATGTCAGGATGGATAGTTTGGACTTGATCCAATAGGCACAGGTAGTTTAAGTTTTAAGAAGATTAAATTGAAAGGATAGATTGAACGTAGAGACAAGACATAAATTTGGAAATCAATACAGAGGTTAACATTAATCATGTAGGCCAATTTAGAATGGTAACTGTGAGAATACAAAGAAAAGATAGACACATAATTGTATTCTAAAATGATAAATGCAATATTTTGAAAATAAGAAAAAAACATTGAATACATTACTATAGCAAATATAAAATTTGAGAATTTTTCTGACCTAAACCTTCTCTATTATCTGTCTGTGGCCTTTATGGCAAAAAGATTGAATCATTTAACAGGTAAAGATTTAGGAAACATCTTGAAATGTCTATGTTTTTTATTTGATCTTCTTTTTGTTTAAAAGAAAAACTACAGTAAAGTAATCTGCTTCTCACATGACAGAATGTTGTTCTGCATATAAAGAAAGAAATCAGTCTTGAAATTTAGAAGCCAGATCTGTAATTTGAAATTGGCAAAACTTCTTTAACATTTTTTTAGCTTGATCTGTTTACAAGGGATTCTTACTCTGAACTGCTAAAGCCCTACATGCTTGTCCTAGACTACAGCAAAGTAATGGAATAAATGGGATTATAACATGAATGTCCGAGGACTCAGTCTGATGTACTTTCCACTACGTGCTAACAGTAGAAAGTATGCCAATTTATCCTTTGGCTGAAATGGGTTGGGAAAAAATGTGAAGTTCAGTTGAAGGCCTTTTTAGAAAATCTCTCACTTGATGATGAAGCTTTCAATTGGAACAACATGACAAATAAATGCATCAGCATTAACCCCACGGAACTCTCTTGGGACCTAAAACAATGGTCTTAGCTACACACAAAAAATCCAGGTTTGATCTAGGGTGTAAATTTAGACTGAAGGAATTTGAAAAGGTAAGAATAGGATGAATATAAACTCCTTTAAAAATGCTGAAATTAATGTGAAAAAATGTATTTGCCTTTCTTGTTAATGACAGACATTGAGATGATATGAATAGTGTCCCACTACAATAGTGTCTTAATAATCCAAAGTCTATCAATGGCACTTATGTCTTATTCAATATATTAATTTTTTCTACCAAAATTTACCAGAGAAAGATATGCTGATGTTGGGAGACAATTCCCCATGTTTCTTCACATCTTACCTTTTTCTGAGATTATTTTTTTCAAAAATATTGGCAAAGTGAACAATCTTAGATAAAGATAATATCTCCAGAGCATAGAGCAAATACTTTTAGTGTGATGTACGAAAAGAGAGTATCTTCCTTTAAAGCATATGTCAGGCAATTTTGCATGGTCCATTTAAGTGGGGTTTTCTAAATTTCTAAGTTTGAGACTCCTGAAGTGTGATGCAAACCAAACATATAGTTCCTGCTACATGCTATGCCAAGAATGATGCAATTTTTGACCTAATATTATCACACCTTTTGCCAACATCAAAGAAACAAAAGTAGACAAACTTGTTATCTTACAAACAGTATTAAATCTCAATCTCTTCACAACTCTTGACAAAAATTTTGGGTTAGACCTTAAAATAGCCATGGGATGAACTATTTCTTGATGTTCAAATATAAAAATGTTTTGACTCAAAAAAATCTTGAAAAATAAATAAATTAGGAATTAAGTAATGTGTTGGGGTTGATTTATAGGACCTCAACAAGACATCTATGTTGAGAAGCCAGCTTAGATGTTTCTATTCTGGATTTAATAAGACCAATTCTGACTAGCCAGCCACATACGGTTCTAAACGAGTGGTAACTTTATTACTATAATTGTTCTTGTTCTATGGGTCGAGGAATTCAAGTGACGGCTCTGATGATGACATATATGTCCATTCCGAATACAATTTCAGAAACTGGAGAAATGAACACTGGGTATACCCCTGGATAAACTGAACCCACTGTAAGACTAGTCAGTACTTAGACTCCATTTATGACCTGATTTCTATATACCTGTACACTAACAGGAGAGCCACAGTGGCACTTTGGTTCCCTAGGTATACATGTCAGTTGGCCCTTTACTCAAAAGACCTTGGAAATCTGATTTTATCTCTTTCTCCATAATAAATAGCCATAAGACTGTTTAGGGAAAGACTAAAAGAATCACTACTAAAAATACTTGAATTCTCTTTCAACTGACTGATAGCTTCTGGATCATAAATTATTATTGGAGTGGCTGACTTTTATTGGCCACCCATCTATTCTGACTTTAGGAACACCATTTTCTATAAAACATAGATCATTAAAGATCAGGATCTTCTGGAGGTCATGAGGATCTCGCTGCCCATTATGAGGATTGTGCTACCTTGCCTCTGATAGTTATATATAATCACCTAGCTGTTCTGGAATGTTATTATTTCCCTTGCTACTAAGTATCTCAGTGGTACAGAAACCTCTTCTTCTATCAGAACAAGGTTACAGTAATACTGTAAAGCCTGTGGTACCATCACAAGAATAGATACATTAATTGTGGAATGAAATAAATTACCCATAAACAAACCACTTTTTTATTAGTAGTTAAAGGATTTTTGACAAAGTGACAAATATCCACAATGGAAAGAAAGTGTTTTTTAAGAAATGGTCTATAATTTCATATGGAAAAGTATCTAACTTTATTGCCAACTCAGACCATACATAAATTTAATGTTATATGAATTACATATCCAAGCTTAAAAGTTAAAATTATAAAACAATTAGGAAAATACTTTCACATCTTGGGTGTAGGCAAAGACTTCAGGGCACAGAAAGCAATAATGATTAAAAAATGATAAATTAAATGCAATATTTAGTGTCCTTGTAAAGATAATAAATTAAAGCCATGTATTTTTATCCTCTCTTGCTGGAGACCTTACCAAAATTAGTATATGAAAACTTTTAAAACATCATCAGTTGAAAGAGAAACTATTTGTTTGACCAATAAGTGATACTGTTGGAACCAGATAAAAGGTAGGGTGTTATCAAAGCAGAATATAGAAAATAAAGCAGTAGATTTGCCACAAAGACCAGAGAGTCATGAAATCCAGACAATGTAGGTATAGCCATGGAGGATAGGAATGAGATGTCGGGCTGAAAGTAAAAGGAGGACATTTACTGCAAGATAATGTAGACACCAGTGGCATTCACTCCGATCTGTTTTGTTCCTTCCCGGCACCTGGTAGAATTGTATTGCTCTGCCTCCCTGAAGTCAGACAGGCCATATGACTTGTTTTGTTACATTAAATGTTAGTTGAAGTGATATATGTGACTTCCTTTAACATCTATGACACTTTAACTTCGACAACACTTTATTCCTCTGGTTTTACTCTAGCTCTCTAACTACACTAGCTTACTTGTTTCAGCAGACATCTCCATTGCCGCTCCTCTCCTAAATCATGTGTTCTTTGTAGTTCTGTTATTTTTTAAAATTAATTTAATTAATTCTGTTTACATAGATTCTAGGGTGACCCCGACTGCATCCCCCTCCCCCATATTCCCCTCAACATCTCCCTTAACCCCCTCTCTACAGCGCCCTCCCCCTTCCCTTCAGGTTTATCCCATCCTATCATCCCCTTTCCATCTGTCCTCTTTTCCTCTGGTCCCTTTGATCCCTCCTCTGTCTCAATTCCTTTCCTCAGTTCTCAATGTTCCTTGGATTCCTCAAATAAGTGAGGTCATATAATATTTTTCTTTTTCTTCCTGGCTTATTTCACTCAACATAATAGTTTCCAGGACCCTCCATATTGTTGCAAAAGGTAATATTTCCTTCTTTTTCGTGGCCCCATAATATTCCATTGTATATATGTACCACCACTTTTTAATCCACTCGTCCACTGGTGGACACTTGGGCTGTTTCCAGCTCTTCGCTATTGTGAACAATGCTGCCATAAACATGAGGGTGCATTTCTTTTTTCAGTCGGTGATATGGTGTCCTTGGGATATATTCCTATAAGTGGGATAGCTGGGTCAAAGGGCAGTTCCATTTCTAATTTTTTGAGTAATCTCCATACTGTTTTCCACAGTGGCTGCACCAGTCTGCATTCCCACCAGCAGTGCAGGAGGGTTCCCCTTTCCCCACATCCTCGCCAGCACCTATAATGTGTTGTTTTGTTAATGAGCACCATTCTGACTAGTTTGAGGTGGTATCTTATTGTGGTTTTAATTTGTATTTCTCTGTTGATTAGTGATGTTGAGCACTTTTTCATATGCCTATTGGCCATCTGTAGGTCCTCTTTGGAGAAGTGTCTATTCATTTCTTGAGCCAATTTTTTGATTGGATTGTTTGTCTTCCTGGCATTGAGCTTTACAAGTTCATTATAAATTTTGGTTATTAACCCTTTATCAGATGTGTTGTCGAATATGTTCTCCCATTGTGTGATTTGTCTTTTTATTCTGTTCATATTGTCTTTAGCTGTGCAAAAGCTTTTTAATTTGATATAGTCCCATTTGTTTATCCTGTCCTTTATTTCATTTGCCTGTGGAGATAAATCAGCAAATATATTGCTTTGATAGATGTCAGAGAGTTTACTGCCTATGTTTTCTTCTAGAATGCTTATGGTTTCACGGCTTACATTTAAGTCCTTTATCCATTTTGAGTTTATTTTTGTGCATGGTGTAAGTTGGTGGTCTAGTTTCATTTTTTTGCAGGTAGCTGTTCAGTTTTCCTAACACCATTTGTAAAAGAAACTGTCTTTACTCCACTGTATGTTCTTACCTCCTTTGTCAAATATCAATTGTCCATAAGGATGTGGGTTTATTTCTGGGTTCTCTGTTCTGTTCCATTGATCTCTGTGCCTGTTCTTATGCCAATACCAAGCTGTTTTGAGTAAAATGACCTTGTAGCATAACTTGATATCAGAAAGTGTAATACCTCCCACTTTATTCTTCTTTTTCAAGATTGCTGAGGCTATTCGTGTTCTTTTTTGGTTCCATATAAATTTTTGGAATATTTGTTTTATATCTTTGAAGTATGTCATTAGGATTTTAATTGGTATTGCATTGAATTTATAAATTGGTTGGGTAATATCGACATTTTAATGATGTTTATTCTTCCTAATCATGAACACAGTATATGCTTCCACTTGTTTGTATCTTTCTTGATTTCTTTTATCAATGTTTTATAATTTTCTGAGTACAAGTCTTTAACCTCCTTGGTTAAATTTACTCCTAGGTACTTTATTTTTTTGGTTGCAATAGTGAAGGGGATTGTTTCCTTAATATCTCTTTCTGACATTTCATTGTTTGTGTATAGAAATGCCTGTGATTTCTGTGTGTTAATTTTATATCCTGCCACCTTGCTGAATTCATTTATTAGGTCCAGTAGTTTTTGACTGAGCCTTTAGGGTTTTCTATATACAGTATCATATCATCTGCAAATAATGATAGTTTTACTTCTTTTCCAATTTGAATGCCTTTTATCTTCTTCTTGTTTGATTGTTGTAGCTAGGACTTCCAGTACTATGTTGAATAAGAGTGGTGAAAGGGGACACCCCTTCTTTGTTCCTGATTTTAGGATAATTGCTTTTAATATTTGTCCATTGATTATGATGTTGGCTGTGGGTTTGTCATAAATGGCCTTTATTATGTTGAGGTATGTTCCCTGTATTCCCACTTTGCTAAGAGTTTTGATCATAAATGGGTGCTAAATTTATCAAATGCTTTTTCTGTATCTATTGAAATTATTGTGTGGTTTTTCTCCTTCCTTTTGTTTATGTGGTGAATCACATTAATTGATTTACGAATGTTGTACCATTCTTGCCTCCCCAGAATAAATCCCACTTGATCATGATGTATGATGTTTTTGATGTATTGCTGGATCCGGTAGGCTAATATCTTGTTGAGGATTTTAGCATCTAAATTCATCAGGGATGTTGGCCTATAATTTTCTTTCTTTGTGTTGTCTTTGCCTGGTTTTGGAATCAGAATTATGCTTGCCTCATAAAAGAAACTTGGTAGTGTTCCTTCCTCTTGAATTTTTTGAAATAGCTTGAGAAGGATAGGAGTTAGTTCTTCTTTGAATATTTGGTAGAATTCACCAGTAAATCCATCGGGCCCAGGGGGTTTGTGTTTGGGGAGCTTTTTGATATCTGTTTCAATCTCTTTTGATTTAATCGGTCTGTTTATGTTTTCTGATTCTTCCAGATTGATTTTTGGAAGATTATATGTTTCAAGGAATTTATCCATTTCACCTAGGTTGTTTAATTTTTTGGCATACAGTTCTTCATAGTATTTTCTTACAATATTTTGTATTTCTATTGTGACAGTTGTTATTTCTCCACTCTCATTTCTAATTTTATTTATTTGAGTCTTCTCTCTTCTTTTTTTGGTGAGTCTCATTAAAGGTTCATCAATCTTGTTTACCCTTTCAAAGAACCAGCTCTTGGTTTCATTGATCCTCTGTATTGTTTCTTTAGCCTCTATGTCATTTATTTCTGCTCTGATGTTTATTATTTCATTCCTTCTACTACCTCTGGGCCTTACTTGCTGTTCTTTTTTAAGTTCTTTTAGATGAAGGGTTAGATGGTTTATTTGAGCTTTTTCAAGCTTCTTAAGGAATGCCTGTAGTGCTATAAAACTCCCTCTCAGAACTGCTTTAGCTGTGTCCCATAAATTTTGAGTTGTATGTTCATTATCATTCGTTTCTAGGATATTTTTATTTTTTTTTTGATTCCATTGTTAACCCATTCATTATTTAATAACATGCTATTTAGTTTCCATGTGTTTGAGTATTTTTTCAGTTTTTCTGTTGTGGTTGATTTCTGGTTTCATATCATTGTGATCAGAGAAAATGCTTGATAAGATTTCAATCTTCTTAAATTTGTTGAGATTGTTTTTGTGTCCTAATATGTGATCTAGCCTAGAGAATGTACCATGAGCACTTGAAAGAAATGTATATTTTGCTGCTTTAGGGTGAAAGATTCTGAAGATATCTGTTAAATCCAGTTGATCTAGTGTGTCCTTTAAGTCTGCTGTTTCTTTGTTAATTTTCTTTCTTAAGTATCTATCTAGTGATGTAAGTGGGGTATTGAAATCTCCTACTACTATAGTATTGCTGTTTATCTTGCTATTTATATCCATCATAGTCTGTTGTATATATTTAGGAGCTCCTATATTAGGTGCGTAGATATTTATGATGGTTATATTATCATGCTGGATTGCTTCCTTTATCATTATGTAGTGACCTTCTTTATCTCTTACTATAGCATTGGTTTTAAAGTCCATTTTGTCAGATATAAGTATTGCTACCCCAGCTTTCTTTCATTTCCACTTGCATGATATATTTTTTTCCATCCTTTTACCTTTAGTCTATGTGCATCTTTTGTTATAAGGTGTGTCTCTTGTAGACAGCATATGTACGTATCCTGTTTTTTTATCCATGCAACTACCCTATGTCTTTTGATTGGATCACTTAATCCATTTACTTTTAAGGTTATTATTGATATGTAGTTGTTTATTGCCATTTTATATTTTAAAGGTGTATTCCTCTTTTGCTATATTCTTTTCCCACTTTGATCTGTTTACAACAGGCCCCTTAACATTTCCTGCAGCATTCATTTCATTGTAATGAATTCCTTGAGTTTGTTTTTTTTTTTGGGGGGGGGGGAGCTTTTTATTTCTCTTTCAATTTTAAATGATAGCCTTGCTGGAAAAAGTAGTTTTGGTTGTAGGCTCTTGTTCTGCATTACTTTGAATATTTCTTGCCATTCCCTTCTAGCCTCAAGTGTTTCTGTTGAGAAGTCAGATGTCATCCTTATGGGTGCTCCTTTGTAGGTGATAGCCTTTTATTCTCTAACAGCTTTTAAATTTTTCTCTTTATCACTTAGCTTTGATATTTTAATTATGATGTGTCTTGGTGTAGGTTTCTTTGGGTTTCTCTTTAATGGAGATCTCTGTGCTTCTTGAACTTGTGAGACCTTTCCTTGCATCAATTTAAGAAAGTTTTCAGTTATGATTTGATTGAATAAACCTTCCATCCCTTGTTCTTTCTCTTCTTCTTCAGGAACCCCTATTATGTGGATGTTATTTCTCTTCATACTGTCACAGAGCTCTCTTAGAGTTTCCTCAAACTTTTTGAGTCTCTTTCTTTGTTTCTGCTCTGCTTCCATGCCTTTGTTCATCTTGTCTTCCAGCTCGCTGATTCGATCCTCAGCTTGATTCGTCCTGCTTTGAATTCCTTCCATTGTGGTCTTTATTTCTGATATTGTATTTGTCATCTCTGATTGATTCTTTTCTAATATTTCAATCTCCTTTTTTATACTTGCTATCTCTTTACTTAGGTGTTCATAATTATCATCCATTGTTGTTCTAAGATCCCTAAGCATCCTAACAATCATTATTCTAAACTCTGCATCTGGAAGTTTGTTTATTTCCGTATCACTCAGTTCATTTCCTGGAGGATTCTCTTGTGGTTTTATTTGTATTGCACTTTTCTGTCTTCTCATTATATCTGTGTGTTTGGGTGTGTTGTTTGTAGAGCTGGTTGAGTCTAGGTTGGTGTTGTCTGCCTCCAATTTTTGGTTGTGTTATTTCTAGGTCTTCTTGGGTTGGCTTCAGCTGTTGTTTGTAATCCACTGTGGAATTTGGCTTTTCTAATAGAGCCCCTTTGAAGTCTTGATTTGTTTGTTTTCTTCTCAGTTTTCTTAACTCGGTGGTAGTCTTGTTTACTGATC
Source organism: Rhynchonycteris naso (assembly GCA_037038555.1). Lineage (NCBI taxonomy): Eukaryota > Metazoa > Chordata > Mammalia > Chiroptera > Emballonuridae > Rhynchonycteris > Rhynchonycteris naso. Next base: position 341,615,646 of record CM072995.1, read on the forward strand.
TCAGCAGGGGGATCATTTGAAACTGTATCCGGGAATGTAGTGTGTGTCACCTGAGACTCTGAAGACCTGATTAGCCAGTTTCTCTCTGGGACTGGGGTGCTTTCTCCACTTCAGTAGGGGGGAGTGTATTTCAGATCCCCACTTCTTGTTTTCAGCTGTGTCTTTTTGTGCTGATTGGAGCTGGAGAGATAATCTTAAGGTTGACCTGGAACCACTTTAGTCTTGTGTTATGTGGAAGGATCAACCCATGCCCTTGAAATGGCCACCTCCAGCACCTCCCCTAGGTATGGCTGTTTCCCGCACTTGATTAGTCCCACTGCTCAGGTCCTCCCATGCATTCCTCTTTTTGTCATCAGCTGTTTCTCTCTCGCCCTTTCTTTTTGGAAAACAAGCCAGCTCTTTCAACACACCTCATTCCCAGGTCCCCAGGCAAGTGGCTGTGAGTGATATTTTCTACTGTTTTCCTTGAATTGAGAGCCTTTCTGGGCTCTCACCCTCACCCCCACCACTTTGTTCCTGTAAGCAGGGGAGGCTTACCGCTCCTCAGCATTCCCCACCAGGCTTGGTGTGGCTTCTTCTTTGCTCCTTGGATTTTGAGAGCAGTTCTTGTAGTCCAGAGTTGGTTTTTTCATGCTGGTTGTTCCTAAATTAATTTGTAATCCAGTTTGGTGATGTGAGCTGGGAGTCCATGTGTCTGCCTACTCTGCTGCCATCTTGTGTTTCTTGTAGTTCTATTTTAGTAATCTCATTTCATCATTACAAATTTACCAAAAGCAATTCTATCCATTCAATGCTTTATTATCATCTTTGCTTCCAGCTCTCAAGTCTAGATATAATGTCAAGATATCTCTGCTGCCCTACAGACCCAGCCACTTAATTATTTACTGGATATTTTATTAACTAGGTATCCCATAGATATATAACACTGAACATTTAATAAATTAATTTTTTCAAAACTTGTTTCTTCTCCTGACTATTCTGTTTCTATGAATGACATCACCCTTAGCGATATTACCATACTAGGAAAAAAATCATAAATGGAAGTCATTTTTGAGTAGCGCCTTCCCATCTCAACAAACACACAAAAACAGACACAAAATCAATCTCAAAATATTATTTTCAACCCTGACCAGTGGGGTTCAGCAGTAGAGTGTCAGCACAGTGTGTGAAAGTCCTGGGTTTGATTCCTGCTCAGAACACACAGGAGAAGCAAACATCTGTTTCTCCACCCCTACTCCCTCCTCCAGCAGCCATGGCTCAAATAGGTGGAGCAAGTTAGCCCAGGTACTGAGGATGGCTCCATGACTTTGCCTTAGGCCCTAAAATAGTTCAGTTGTCAAGCAATACAGCAGTGGGCCAAGGTGGGCAGAGCATTTCCTGGTAGGGAACTTGCTGGGTGGGTCCTGGGTCAGGGTTCATGCAGGAGTCTGTCTCTCTACCTCCCTGCCTCTCACTTAATTAAAAAAATTATTTTCCCAAATCATTGACCATTTTAGGTCAATTTTTAAATTAAGTTTATTGAGGAATAATTTGCAATAATAAAATTTGCACATTTTAAGTAGACATTTTGATAAATTATAAAAAACATACACACTCATATAACCAACACATCATTTATAACTTGTCTATTTTAGGTCACCTGCATTTGCATATAGATTTTAGAATTGGTTTGTCAATATCTCTATTATTTTATAAAATTTTTTCTTTTCCCTTTTCAGTTAATTTCCTCCCATCTCTAACCCCAGGCAACTACTGATCTGATTTCTAACCTCATAGATTAGTTTTGGCTGTTCTGGCACTTCAATTAAATGCTTACACAATGTACTTGTCTTATTACAAGTTGAAAGACTCAGTAATAAGTCTATATATGTTTAACATAAATTGTTTCATATATATATATTGCAAATTTTTATTATTTATATCTTGAATTTTTATTATTTTAGTAGTGTGTTTTGAAGACCAAAAGTTTTAAACTTTGATGTAGTCAAATATATATATATATGGTAGTGATTTTTGTGCTTTATTTAAAAAATAAATATTTGCATACTCTTAGGTCACAAAGATTCTCTACTAGAAGTCTGAGTTATAATTTTTTATTTAGATCTATAATGAGTGTTTATTTCTTTATTCATTGTGAGGTAAAGATCAAAGTACATTTTACCCTTGTAGAGAAAATTATTGCTTCTTCACTTAAAAAAAAAATCCCTGTTTTCCCCCCAATTAATTACCTCTTGCCTTTGTAGCAAATCATATGGCCATACACGTGTGGGTCTATATTTATATTCTTTTTTCTGCATTAATATGTATGTTTATAATTATGCTAGTACCACACTATTTTTTATTACTATAGCTTTACAGTATATTTGGAAATTGGGTAGTGTATATTTGTTATGTTGTTGTTTGTTCATTTGTCTTTTTCAAAATTGTTCTGTCTATTCTTGGTCACCAGCATTTCCATATAAATTTTACATTCAGTTTGTCAGTATTTACAAAAAAAGTAAGTCATCTAAGATTCTGGTTACTAAATCTATACATCATTTGGGGAGAACAGCATCTTAGAAAAAAGATGATGAAATCTTCAAAACCTCTAATTCTTCATCTGAAAAATCAAAAACAAAAATTATTTGGATAGATCGCTTGTAGAGATAAGGTAAGATATTTAATACCAAAGTCTTGACCTTGTCTAACACATAACTATTACTATTATTAACCAAGTAGTCTCATATGTGTCAGCTCATGTGATTCTGACTCTAACCATGGAAGGTAAAAGAGGCAGTACTTTGTATCATCAAGTACTTATTGAAAACTCTTTACTAGTTGTTTACTCAGTAAAGAAAGAAAGGAATATTTACATAAGAAACTACCTTGCTCAAAACCACACAGCTATTAAGTCCTGGAGGCAAGTCTTGGAGCAAGTAAGTCTTTAAATTCTGATACTCTTTTTACTTGAATAGATATTTAAAAGAAGTCATGGGAGGAACCAAGGAGACAAAACCCTCAGAACAAGGATTTATTCTAAGCAGAACTAGGATAGGGGTTTAACTTACAAAAGAAGCAACTCTGGCTCTTTAGTTCTTTTCAGTCTTCACTCCTGAGCTCACCACACTTTCCTTCCCCTTGTCCTCACTGTTCCCTCTCATCCAGAGAAATGTTTTGTCTACCTTCCTGCAATAGACCTAAAGTCTTAAAGCACTGGTGGAGGTCTGGCTTCCTGTCCACCGGGTCAGCCAAATGGGCTGGGAGCTCAGTTAGCACTCCATCTGCAGTTCCCTCTCAAACACCTCCTCCTCCACAGCCACACGTGGGTTGGCTCTCAGGCTATTTCCTGAGAGCTGACATGTAGTTGACAGAGGCCAGGGATGTATGTTTGGGTGCAAATAACCCTTCTGCTTGGCTATATTTGCCTAGTTTGATAGTTTCCACTTCTCATGATGACCTCATGTTAGAAGCTTCTGGATAATTAATAAAGTTCTCTCTCAGCCCTTTTCTGGCATGCTGTCCATTTCAGGTGCTGTTTTCCTAGGCTAAGTTTAGCCATTGAAAAAATAACTCAACTGAATTAGCTGAGAAAGGCTATGAATCGAGAATTTTCACACCTGGCAGGTCAATCGTTCTGTAGATACAACTGAGTTAATAGTCAAAGGGATATGTAAACATTTATTTTATGGTTTGGCGCCAAGTTTCAGTGGAATATTAATTTTCATGGACACACTAATAAACTTGTGCTACTTTAGGGTAAAAAAAGAAGGGGAGTAATGGAAACACTGACATGTTCCTGACCGATTCTATTTTATCCAACTCAAAATGTATAAACACTTCACTGGCTAAAAGGCCTGGAATGAACTGGGTCAACTGTGGGATATGTTTTCTAATAAAAGATTTCAATAGAATGGCTCTTGTGTCTTAAAACCAGTTACTGGTGCTAAATGTCATGCTGAAGCAGTGTCTTTGCCCAAACTCGACGCAGACTAACACACATAAAATTCACAGCGAGCAGCTCCCAGATGTAAAGATTCATCCAATGGCAGTGACAATCAAAAGATTACAACTCCGCTCTCAAAAGACATTGTTGAAGTAACTGCTTCCGACATCCTGGCAAGTTCCCAGAGCTCTGGATCTTGGAGGAATGTTCATAACTGCACAGAAAGACTGTGCTATTATATAAGGGCCCCAATGAAAAAAATGGATCTTTGAATTTGGGGCAAAGAAGGGCCTCCTCCCGAGGCACCAGATAAGTCCTTGGGATGTTTTCTGAATGTTTAGTGAATAGTTTATTATGAAGCAAAGAAGTCTTCAAATTGTCTTTAGTGAACAGTATATTATGACACATAAGGGCCATACAGGGTGGTGCTGTGACACTTGGTCAGCCTTTTTGGTTTAGTGCAGCATGCAGGATTCAAAGAAAAGAAATACAGGTTTGATTAAAATAAGCCTTCATTTGGGTTAAGCCTAGGATTTGAGCAGATCTAAGAATACTCTCCTTAGGAATCTTTTATTAAAAGCATATTCTGGGCAGAAAACAACACTTTTAAATATTGTCCCATTTATTTAGAAAGACAAAATCTGATTAGTTCATTTTATAGCTTATGTATGTCAGAGACTCGTTTAAGAGTTATTTAAATTATTTGAGTTTTTTTGCCTGGACTATTCACCTGCCATCTTTTTCCCATTCCATGCTATGTTAGAAGGCCATATTCCCAAATCCTGAAAAGAAACAAAATTTTGGAGCTACTTGAAAAAAAACTATCTAAAGCTATCCAGGCATATCAGAATACCTGGTACACACTATCACCATATGTGGACCAACATTTGGAACCCTCATCGGAGCCTAGCCCTTCATTTTTGTGCGGATGCTGTATGTGATAGTTGAACACAAATTTACATACAAACACACATCATTTAAGTGTGGTATTTTCTATCATCCTTGAAATCAGAATGAAAGTTCAAGTATGAGCACCAGAAGAAGATGAAGGAATTTAATTCCTTTGAGCTTCAGCTGCTTTAAAAATAAGAGATACAACCCTGTGTCCTTTGTTGTGGTATCATGATACCAAACTAAGATGACTTGTGCATTCTGCTTAGCACAGTTAGCACCCAAAAGGACACAGCCATTTTATTAAACCAAATGGGCTAGACCCATGATGGTGAACCTATGACACACGTGTCAGCACTGACACGCGTAGCCATTTTCAATGACACATGGCCACATGCGGCTGTATACCAGAGAAGTATGGGGCCGCATGCTGAGAAGGACATTTCATCCTCGGCTCCTACAAGGCCAGGTGCAGTAGCCGAGGATAAAACATTTGCTGTAGTGTAGACACTCTGTGCAGGAAGTCTGTAGACCAAAACAACAGAACTCCAGCACAGAGCGTCTAGTTCCGGGACTTCTGGTTAGGCTGGTTTTCTCAAAGTGACACACCACCTGAGTTATGCTTGGTTTTTTGGCTAATTTTGACACACCAAGCTCAAAAGATTGCCCATCACTGGGCTAGACTATAGTTTACTGTCATAGATGGTATGTAGCATACCCCTATCTAGATTTTATTCCCCAGCTATCTTATAGAAGCCCAGAAATGATCCTAGATCCTAATATTGTTTGTGCATGGAGACATTGAAATCTACCTGCGTTTGGCCCTGGCCAATAAGCTTAGTGGTAGATCATTGGCCTTTTGTGTGGATGTCTCAGGTTTAATTCCCACTCAGGGCACACAGGAGAAGCACCTATCTGCTTCTCCATCCCTCTCACTCTCAATGCTTTCTCTCTCTCTCTCTCTCTCTCTCTCTCTCTCTCTCTCTCTCTCTCTCTCTTTCTTCCCGTCTTACAGCCATGGCTTAATTAGAGCAAGTTGGCCTCAGGTGCTGTGAATGGCTCCATGGCCTCTGCCTTAGGTACTAGGAAGAGCTTGGTTGCCGTGCAACAGAGCAACATCCCAAATAAGCAAAGTATTGCCCCCTAGTGGGCACTGGGTGGATCCCTGTCATGGTGCATGCAAGTGTTTGTCTCTCTGCCTCCTCTCCTCCACTGAATAAAAATAATAATAATCTACCTGTGTCTTTTGCCCGGCCCACCTCTGTCACACACATATGGCCTCTTTTCCTTCTTTCTCCAATTTGTATCTCACATCCAGAACTTTAAACTCACTTTTCTCCCCTGGAGTTATAAACTATGTTCTAGACAAAAGCGACTGTCTTAATTCTGACCCAAACTGTCTACATATTATATTTCTGGTCCTACTCCTTTGGGAACATGTGAAAACTATTATGAAGTATACAGAGCCTGAAATTAAATTGCATAATTGGAGCTGGTCACCTTTGCCAAGCTGAACTCAGATTGCTGTCTTGATAGTCCCTGCAGAAAATATTTTCCATTTCTTTTGAAGGTTATTTAGGTACAGATTTCTCTGGGGGTCATCTATATTAAAGCTCACATGGAAGAACTCTAGAGTAGATGTGGCTCCAGCAAAGATCTCAATAGTGAGAAAATATAGAAGTGAAAAGCACAAGCAAACTTCAGTTTGAACTTCATCTTCATCATGTACTGGTTATGCAATGCTACTTTAAGTGATTTGACTTGTGTCTGAGAGTTTCTGAGCTTAGAAAATGGGTAATCTTGGTCTCTACTGACACGGTGACAAAATGAGACATAAATATTGCACAGTAAATGCCAGCTATTTAATACTCAAGACACTGGTCTTGGTTAAGTATTATATAATATCTTTCTAAGAATAGAAGCTTCTTGTCTTCTACCATAATACTTGAAAATGGTTAGGAACTATTTATTCTTCAGGTACTAAAAAATACAAGCTAATTTTTTTTTTTTTGGTATTTGAAGGGGTGGCAATTCCTCTTGTTAGTTATAGTTTGGGGCAAGCTTCACACACAACAAAGCAGAGTTTCATGACACATGACGGGGCCACTGAGAATCCCTCATGATTCTAACACTGGGCAAGAATACTGTTTTACTTTTTTGAGATGTGTATAAGAGTGAAGACAGCTCTGAGGGGCAGAAAATGAGGAAAGTGGTGGGGCAGCAAAAAAGGGAGCCTGACTGTCAGGCCAGGGAACTAATTTCTCTACTCAAATCAAAGACCTGCTGACTACAAAATAGATCTGTCATGACTTCAGTTTGTTTTATAGAAGTTTAAAAGAAGAATTTTGCTAAAGACCTATCTTAAGTCTACCGGAGAACTGCAGGTGTTGAAAGCTGTTTAATCAACAGCAATCAAAGTTAAAGCTCATTTAATCACATTGAGGGGATGACTCCGTGAACTTCACAATAGAGGGTTATTTCATAATCTTCACAAGGTTCCTCTGGATGCATGTCAGGCTATGTGTGCATAAGAGAACCTGTCAAAATCACCCTTTCTTGACTGCAAAGGAGCCTGTGGTAGTTAGAATGGAAGCAGAAGATTGATTGGCATTTTATTACATCAGATCTGCAACAAATCCAGCTTCAATTATGCAGTATTGCATCAGGCTCTGTCCACCGCATGATAGTTTTTATATGTTGCTATGAATAAAAGTCTGAATATTTCAATTTGATGAATATATAGTTTCACTACAATACCCACTAAGATCTCAAAAGTAGTTCATGGGATCTTGAAATTTTTAAGTAAGATAAATAAATACTTCATATCTAATATAATTGATGTGCACATTCATCTGAATACAGCTTTAACTAACTTTGTGGAATTTATAATCTATAAGGTGGTTGCAACTTTTCTTACTTCCAGCTAGGTTATTTATTTTTATGACTTTCCTAAGTATAAATATGGTTATTAGAATAACCCCCAAACTATTCCTTCTTTAGCCAACTTGACAATTGAGATAGCTGCTTATTTTCCTGGGTTCTAATTCTCTACTCCCGTGGATATCACATAAGTTTTTTCTCTCTGTAGTTAGGATATTTTGAGCTGTAAGTAACAAAAATCACAATTATCAATCATTTAAACTGTAAGGACATTTATAATCTCAGATGGAATGAAGTTCAGAAGTATGTTTTCAGGCTTGTTTCAGAAGCTTACCCAAGTGGCTGGCTGTTGCTGCCTCTGGCATCTTGTCCTCTTACAATTGCATGGAAAGGTAGAAAGAAAGTTATTTTTTCTTGTGCATCCCTTTTAGTAACTAGAAGAAAAACAATAGGAAAAATTCTTTTTAAAAAGTTCTTGAATAGACTTTCCCTGAGGGCTATTGAGCAAGATTGGGTTAGTGACCATTGTTGTGGTCTGAATAGTGCTCTTTAGTAGTTCTAATCCCTGGAACCTATTAATCTTTGCAGAGGTGATTAAGTTGATCATCTTGAGTATAAGTGATTGTCCTGATTTACATGGGTGGACCTTAAATTCAATGACAAGTGTCCTTATAAGAAACACACTAAGGAAAATAGGCAATGTGACCATGCAAGAGACTGAGAATTCAGCAATATGGCCACTAGTTAAGGAATGCCCACAGCCACAGGAGTTGGAAAAAGCCAAGAACAGATTATCCCAGATGAAGTGTGTCCTTGCCGACAACCTTGATTTCAGACTTCTGACCTCCAAAACTGTGAAAGAATACATTTCTAACTGTATGGTTTGTTTGTGTGTTCATTTTAATGACTATGAATTTTAAGAGAAATTTTAAGTACAGCAAAATTAGCAGAAAGTACGGAGTATGACACCAATGCTTTTTCTCATACTGTCCCCTCTGTGCAAATGGTAGAACATATATTTAAATCTTTGTAAAAAAAAGTGGAATCTTTGTCTTAAATGATGTCAAGGGGAAACTCATCACATGTTATGCATGAAAAGAATGTAGATTAGTACTTCAGGTTGAGTAAGGCTCTGCTGTGAGCCATGTTTATTTACTTACAGATAGTCCATGCAAACAATGGCATTTTGACCTACTCTGTTTAAAAAATAAAGAATTGGCCTGAGACAAGTCAGAGCATGTGTTGTTTTATTTCTCTTCCCCAAAGACATTTCATGTTTTGGGCAGCAGACTAGGAAAAAATTGTGCAAATAAATTATAGTTGTGGAAAACATATGAACACATTTAAATACATATGCCTAGCCATATGCATAGAATTATAGATGTACTTTCTTTTCAGTACTGCTAGTACTATCATTTTATAAATACCATGGGGAGCCACCGTTGTGGCATTTAGAAAGAGGAAATTAGCATATGCTTTTGTGTTCTGTGCTTTTTATATACCTCTTCATTTAATTCTCACAATAACTCCATAAAATATGTATTATTATTCATTTTATGAACAGGGACATTGAGGCTCATTGAACTCTTGTGATTTTTCTTTAAGTCATTTAGCTCTTGATAGAAGAGTAAAGACAGACTTGGATCTGGCTTGATTCAAATCTTATAGTATGTTGAAAATACCATTTTCCTTGGAAAGAAATATGGGTGTTTTGTCTAATAAAGGTATGCTGTACAATATACCTTAGTTAAACTGGAGTGAGACTGAAAGGAAGCAGAGGACAGAAAAACCAAATTACTCCACAAAGCCATACTTTCATTTCTGAGCTGAAGTCAGCCCTGCAGTTTGACTTAGCAGTCAATGTTTCAGGTAAAGGGCCAGTGGTGAATCTGAGCTTTGTTTCTGGATGGTAGCCACAGGGAGCCTTGCTGGAATTTTGCTAGGATTTTAAGCCAAGTTAAATAAACTTTGAAGGTGCAGAAGAGTATTCCATGGACATGGAGCAGAGGTGGAAAACCCACAATGCTAAGAAAAGTACTTTAGAGAGGACAAAATCAAAATAGGAAAAAATCTTAATTTTCTGCTATTCTGCAGAATTAACACTGCCTTCCAAAAGGGGAAAGGAAATCTGTATGGTTAGATTACATGTAGGACTAGGAGGACCCACAAAAAGAAGAGCTTTATTAGGGACAAATGACTGTTTAAATAAAATTATCAGATGATCATTAGCATAAAACTAAAAATTAAAAGATTTGCCATCTCACAAGAAGTCAGAAATAGACTAGAAGGATTTCATCCCTATGTTCAGACAAATTCAATAATATAGTTTTAAAACCCCAAATTATCAAAATATAGAAAAATTGGAATTTTATTGATTAAATACTTTCTAAATATAGTGATTTGCTTGTGTTTTAGTGTATTTAATTATCACTCTTCAGGGAACTATGTACATCTGAGTTTAAAATATCTTGAAAAAAGTGATTTTAAATAGAAAGCTTACACACACACACACACACACACACACACAAAGATAATGGAGCTAATACATCAAATATACTATTGACAATCTGTGCTTCCAAAGAATTATTATAATGAACTAAGTCTTGGGGATACATATGAATATCTCACCATAAATTTATTAATGCTAGTGTTGGAATAAAGAGAGTGAAAGCTAGAGACATTTGAAAACATTTTCTAAAATTCCTCAGGAATTTTATACTTCCGATATGCCACTTCTCAACTCTCGTTTATAGAATAGTCCTCTCAAACTTTAATGTGCCTATGAATCACTTGCAGATCCTATTAAAACATAGTTTCTAATTCAGTAGGTTTGATATGATGCCAGGATTCTACATTACTAACAAACTCCAAAGTAACACCAATACTGCTGGTCTTTTTTTTCTTTTTTTTAAATTGAATTTAATAAGGTTACACTGGTTAACACAATTATACAGGTTTCAGATGCACAATTCTACAACACATCATCAGTGCACTGCATTGTGTGTTCACCACCCCAAGTCAATCCAGTCTTCTTCCATTATATTTACCCCCCCATACTTTCTCCACCCCCCTTTCCCATGGTAATCACCACACTGTTGTCTGTCTCTATGAATTTGAGATTGAGCAAAAAAAGAAAAAAAAATAGAGAAAAAAATACTGCTGGTCTTGATCATGGAATGACCAAACTACTGAGTTTGTTTAGAAATGAGGAATTTATTTTCTGGGACATAGGATTTATAACACTAGGCAAACTGGAGTGTTTTGTCATTGTTTAGGACATTTTGAATTAAATGAAATAGATTTCACCTGAAATTCAATAAAAAGAATGTCAGATCATTCTCAGATATTTGTAAATGAGAGCAATAGGCACATCCATAGGTTTACATGAAATTACATTAAAGTTCTTCTTTCTTTGAAAAATGTCTTATTTAAATATGGGCACCTGACTGTTTCTGATCTTTGTCTACTTTTATTTCTTAATAGGTTTTTTTAAAAGGTATTGTCATGTCACTAAGGAATTAATGTCTCTAGAAACTAATACTTTTATGTTCTTTATTAACTTGCCTAAATAACAAAATATAATATTCTGCCCAAGAAGATATTTTATTGTTTGCATCACTTCTTGAAATATGCACATGAGAGACCTTCAAAGACGTATTGTTCAATTTCTGCTTTCACTTCCGATGAAGGCTTTTCCGCCTAGGAAAGAGCATCATTCCAACTTCCAAATGAGAAAAGTTCAGATAAACTATATCCACATGACTTTTCTCGTGCTCTTTAAAGCATTGAAGTTACAAATCTGTCAAATAACCTGAATTCCAAAGAAAGCAAAGCTCCTCTTATAAGAGATAATATGTGCAAGTTCTAGCAGAACATAAGACAAAGGAGTGGTCACTATATAAGTGGTGAAGAAGAAATCAGCTAAAATGTTAACATATGTTTGAAGGACAAATGTGGGCTGAGTGTCATTGTAGATAGCTGAGATCCCAGACTGGGAGAGTTTACATTTGCTCTTAGGTTCTTTTCTGTGAACTTCTAATGAGAAAGGGTAGCACAGACTCTTAGAAGTGGAAGATAGAAATAGAAGCCCCTTTCGTAATGTAGACCTACCAAAAAGTGATTAGCTGCTGCTATGGGAGAGTTAAGAAACAGCACTTATATTTTCTAGAAGTTTTCTCATATAAAGACTCTAAAGAAAAAAGACATTGTATGGGGTATGGGGGCACGATGCAGTAGGTGGAGGGTGTTATATTGAGTGGGACACTTGAAACCATGTCAAAACAATCAATTAAAAATAATTTATTTTTAAAAAATTTTACAAAAGACTCTAAAGAAGAAAAAACAATCTTTCAATGCAGAAAAAGACCATTGCAGTTGGTAGAAGGATAGAAGGTAAAAGTTCAATATCTGGCAGAGGGATAGAAAGGCCCAGGACCCTATACTGGCACCAAGGAGAGATCAACTACCATTGAAATAGAGTAAAAAAGTTCCCACCTGAAACCAACCAGAGATGTAAGAATAAGCTGGCTGTTGTTGATCAGAGGGCAAGAATAATGGCAAATCCCTAACCCAAGGTGCAAACACACAGAGCTTACCTAAGACAAGTGTTGATCTAAGGTAAAAGAGAATTCTTAGTGCTTCCATCATAAGCTTAGCACTGAGTAAAAAATAACAGCAGTTTTCTACGGGGGAAGAACAAGAGTATGCATCAAGACACCTTACCTTCTGAAGAAGTATAAAAAGATGCTTAAAAACTAAATGTGAATCTCATGAGATAGTCAACCTTGTGGTAAAAGAATTCGAACACTATAGTACACTAAAGGTAACTTTGACAACAATGAAACCCACACCTAAATCAATTACTTCCCTGGTTGTTTGGCACAGTGGTAAAATATCAACCTGGTGTGTGGAAGTCCCAGGTTCAATTCCCGGTCAGGGCTCATGGGAGAGGTAGTAATCTACTTTTCCACCTCTCCCTCCCCCTTCTTCTTCTCTTTCTTTTTCTCTCTTTCCCTGCTGCAGCCATGCCTTGATAAATTTGAACACATTGGCCCAGGCACTGAGGATGGCTCCCTCCAACCTCCCACTCAGGTGCTAAAAATAGCTTGGTTGCCAGCAGTCCTAGGTGCACAGAGCATCAGCCCTAAATGGGGTTTCTAGGTAGATCCCAGTCAGGGTGCAAGTGGGAGTCTGTCTCTGTATCTCTCCTACTCTCACTTAAAAAAAAAGTAAATCAATTCTTATCTAGACAAACAGATGAACTCAAGCATATTAATGACCTGAATGGAGAAGTTCAACAATTTCCAGATTTAAATATTATTTATCTGTCTCTACTGTCATGTTCATAATTAAACTTTAAAAAAGTATGTTATATATCAAAAGTCAAGAAAAGACTCATTGTCAATAGACAAAGAAATTAATAATAACTGTGAACTTAGAGTGAATGGAATTATCAGATGAGGACTTCAACAATGCTATGATAAACATGTTAAAGGATCTAGTTGAAAAGCTGAACAATGTAAACAAACAGATGGGGAATTCTAGCAGTGGGGTCGAAAGTGTTAGAAAAAGTTAAATAGAAATGTTTAAAAAATACATGATATTTATAATGAAGAGATATTTAATGGTGTTTATCAGTAGTAAACTTAAGATAGCTGAATAAGAAAATTAATAAGTTTGATTTCATCTACATGTGGAATCTAAAAGACAAAACAAATAAACAACCAAAACAAAGTATAAACAGAAACAGACTCATAAATACAGGGAACAGCTGGTAGTTACTAGAGAAGGGTGGTGTTATAGGTAAAGAAAATTAAGAAGTACACACTTCCAGTTATAAAATAAATATCACAAGAATGTAATGTACAGTATAAAGAATAGTATAGTCAATAATATTGTAATAACTTTGTATAGTGACAAATGATATCTAGACTTATTATGGGATTATTTTGTAATGTATATAAATATCAAATCATTATGATGCATACCTGACACTAATAGGATATTGCATGTAAATTATACATCAATTAAAAATAGGTTAATGATCAGCAATAAAATAAAGAAACTATTGATACACACAACTCATGTGGACCTCAAAATGTTATGCTGGAAAATGAGTCAGTAGAAAATATTCAAACCAAGCATAAAGAAAAAAGCAAAGTGAAAAAAAAAATAGAACAGTGCATCAGATAGCTGTGAACAATATCAATGGTCTAAAATAAATTGGAATGCCATAAAAAAAGAAAGAAAACTAAACAAATATTTTGAGATAATGGCTAATAATTTTTCAGAAATAATGAAACCACAAATCCAAGAAGCAGAGAATTATAAATAAATAATAAGTTATAAAGAATTACAAATGATAAATAATATTGTTATTGTTTATAGGTATTATTAATAATTATTAGAAATAAATAACAAACACACACCTTTAAACACATCATGGTTTGCTGAAAACTGTGGACACAACAAAAAGTCTTTTTTTTTTTTTTACAGGGACAGAGAGAGAGTCAGAGAAAGGGATAAATAGGGACAGACAAACAGGAATGAAGAGAGGTGAGAAGCATTCGTTGTCATTGAGACACCTTAGTTGTTCATTGATTGCTTTCTCACATGTGCCTTGACCATGGGCCTTCAGCTGACCAAGCAACCCCTTGCTGGAGCCAGCGACCTTGGGTACAAGCTGAAGAGCTTTTGCTCAAGCCAGATGGGCCCCTGTGCTCAAGCTGGCGAGCTTGGGGTCTCAAACCTCGGTCTTCCGCATCCCAGTCCGACGCTCTATCCACTGCACCACCGCCTGGTCAGTCAACAAAAACAGTTTTAAGAAAGAAGTTTATAGTAATAGACACCAACATTAAGAATAAAAAACCTCAAATAAACAACCTAACTTTACACTATGTAGAAATAGAAGAAAAAAGAACAACCTAATCCCAAAATTAACAGAAGAAAGGAAATAACAAAGATAAGAGCAGAATTAAATGGGGATTGGAAAAACAATTGAAAAATTCAACAAAACTATAAAATTTGTTTAAAAAAGAACAAAAGTGACAAAACTTTAGTGAAACTAGGGAATAAAGAGAGAAGACTTGAGTAAATAAGAAATAATAAAAGAGATATTACAATTGATATCACAAAAATAACACAGGATTATAAAAGACTACTGTGAAAAATATGCCAACATATTGGATAACTTAGAATAAATGGGTAAGTTTCTAGGAACAAACAACCTATGTGATTCGGTAATCAGAAATCTCCCAGCAAAGAAAAGTTCAGGACCTGATAGCTTTACTGACGAATCCATTAAACATTTAAAGAATATTAATCCTCAAACTCTTCTAGAAATTAAAGCGAAGGGAACACTTCCAAAATCATTCTATAAAGTCACGACTGCCCTGGCATTTAAGCTAGATGACATGATGAAAAAGAGAAAATTATAGGTCAATATTCCTAATGAACATAGATATGCAAAAATTCTCAAAAGAATACTAGCAAACTGAATTCAATAATGCATTTGCAATTCTATTCTTTGCTCAATGAAGAGTACCTGAAATGTTATTCTGAAGTCTACTTGTTAACTGTTGCTGCATAAGAAATTACTCAGAAATTTACTTAAAGCAGCACACTTTTATTAATTCATAGTGTCTGTGAGTCAGGAATTTAGGCATTGCCTACCTAGCTGAGTCATCAGACTCAAAGCCTCCTAAGGCTATAATCAAAATTTCTCTTGGGGCTGCAATCATCTGTCAAAATTCAATAGGAGCCTGACCAGTTAGTGGCACAGTAAATAGAGTGTCGGACGGGGATGCAAAAGACCCCAGGTATGAAACCCTGAGGTCACCAACTTGAGCACATGTTAATCAGCTTGAACACAGGGTCACTGGCTTGAAGCCCAAGGTTGCTGGCTTGAGCCCAAGGTTGCTGGCTTGAGCAAGAGATCACTCGCTCTGCTCTAGTCTCCCGGTCAAGGCACATATGAGAAAGCAAACAATGAACAACTAAGGTGCTGAAATGAAGAATTGATGCTTTTCATCTCTCTCCCTTCCTGCCTATTTGTTCTTTTTTCTCTGTCTCTCTCTGTCTCTCTCTCTCTGTCTCTCTCTCTCTCTCTCTCTCTCTCTTTGCCTCTGTCACACACACACAAAAAAATTCAATAGGAGCGTATTCACTTCCAGGCTCACTCATGTGGATCTTGTCAGGTTTTGGGTCCTTTTGGGCAAATGAGTTTGTAAAATTTGTATTTTTTTAGTTTGTTCACTTTTAGTGTTAAAAAATGGTGCTGGGCAGTGCTAGGTATGTGATCTGTGAAACTGCAAATTACCTTCCTGCTTGGGAAGGGTAAGTGTCTTGCTAATGTTTGCTGGAGGAGAGGTTTTTGGCCAGAAAGTATTGCAAAGAGAAGAGAGGAAGCCATGTATTTGCAGTTTGTGCAGAGAGAAGGAGATGGGGAACAGAGGCAAGGGGCTTTTGCAAGCTCTGCTGAGACTGATGGGGCCTTTGATTCTAGAAGGAACCAGAGAATATTCTCCTGGTTGTTGAACCAGAGAATGTGTCAGTGGCTTTGGGAGCCCTGAGTGAAAGGGAAGTGTTTTCCTTTTATGTGTTGCTCGTCAGCCAGTGCGAGACTTTAATAAAGGATGACCCATCATTTTCTGGCTGCACTGTTTCTTTACTGTCTGCCCAAATCAAACGGGAACCTGTATGTGAATGCCCATGACAGCAATGGTGGCAACTGTTGGCCTTACCGGTCCTTACTGGTCTTGGCTCTGGCAGACAATAATTCCTTGCTACATGGACATCTTCAAAGAATTACAACGTGGTAGCTCTCTCTCTTCATACCAAGTGAAAAAGAGAGAGAGAGAAAGAAAAAGGTGGGTCAAACCTCAAGCCAGAGTCTTCCTGTAACTTAATTTCAGAAGTGACCTTCCATGTCTTTCACCATAGTTTGTTCATTAGAAGAAAGTTGCTAGGTCCATTCTATACTCAGAGGGAAAGGATTACACAAGGACATGAATATCAGGAGGCAAGCATTATTAGAAGCCATATTAGCAGCTGCTAAAAGGAAGGGATATTTTTAGAGTCAGAAATGAGGCATGAAATAAAGTCCTTAAAAAAAATAACAATGGCACTTAATCGTTCTTGTAGTTCAATTGTCACCTGACCTGTAAAACTTTTCTTGACCTCCCCTGCCTCTCACCACAATAGAATAAATAAATCATTCTCTCTTTGTTTCCCATAGTATTAATGCTGACTCTATCCTGCCTGGTACTATTCTGTTAGATTGAAATTATTCATTGGCATTCCTGCCTTTCTCCCAAGTATGTGAAACGTTCATGAGGGCAAGAGCTGTTACTTGTTTCATGACTATCTGTTGAATTCACTGAAGCTGTGACTTCCTGATCACTAAGTATTGTTTGGAGAACAGACTGAGGATATTGAGTACCTAAAGGTTAACTGGGGAAAATTAAGGTTAGAGGGGTTTAAAAACACAGCATAGAAGTGGCTGATGGCAGTATTCGATCCAGTGTGGGTGGTCTCTTATTTATTCCCTGGAGCCAATCATTTCATCTGTGTTCTAGGTGCCTACACCTAATGAACTATAACACAGGCTCCCTCAACCTCTGGCTACTGGTTATGCTTTGCCAATAGAAGACCCTAGTAAGAAACCCAAGGCAGGGAGACAGTGAGGTAGGATACCCATTTTTTTGGCTGGGTCCCTGCCCATTTACCAAGGGTTGCCTGTGTTCTCCTACCCAGGCCACAACTTCTGCCAAGCCTTCCTTCTACACAGATTCCTTCTGGCTCCTAGTAACTTATCTCTGCCCTAATTTCTTCAGATTAATGGGTAGCCCTAGCACTCCTGTCCTTACAGACCCAAGTGAATGCACTAGACCTTGCTGCCTCCCTTAAACACTGCCAACATTTTTTCAAATTAGTGATTTTTGCTCATTTCTTCCCAAACTATCCAGTTTGAGTTAGGCATTTATTTCCTGATGGAACTCTGAAATTCCAATACTGTCCCAGTGGAAGGACAACCTATTCTGGAATTAACCATAGCAAGAAATTAAATTTTTTTTTAAATAATCAAATGAAACTGATGCTGTTGATTTATATGGACTCTAAATTATGAACAAAACAGATGTAATCCTTAGTGTTATGGGGCTGATAACCAAGTGCTTATCTCTTCAAAAATATACAGAGGTTTTCATTTGGTTAGTTTCTAAAGAATTTACTTTTAAATATATTAGGAAGATTGAAGTGCAAATGATCTATCTGTAGACAAATTATCTCAAGCTAAGTGAAAAGGAGGAAAGGAGGTTCATTATCACCTATTACCTGTAATATCAAACACAAGTGGAAATAGTGAATTCATTACACCGTAGGAAAGAAAGTAAGAAAACAGACTAAACGCCAGCCTAAAAAAATTGTGAGTAGGTAAAGAGTGGGTCAGACAAATATAACAGAACATAAGAACACTAACTGAAAGTTACTGAGCACTAAGTGCCAGGCACTACTTGTCTTTTTGATTCACACTTAATCTTCATAAAATATTCTAGCGTAGGCACACACTATACTTTTAAAGGTGGGGAAACTGGAACACATGGAAATGAAGAAGCCTATCCAAATAGTCGGGGGACCTGGGCAGGAGCCCAAACCCTTCCCCTCAACCACAACTCTACATTAAAAATAAAGAAAAACACTGAATGACATAAACCGAAAGTGTTTACTCGTTGGAGCCAACAGATAGAAAGCAGAACTCAGTTTTTGTTTCCCCATCATGTCAACTCTCTCCTTAGATCTGTAGGAGTTCATGCCAACTTTGCATTTCAGAATCATGGGTTCTTTTCTGAACTCTACTCACAAGCAAAAAAAAAAAAAAAAAAAAAAAAATTGCCCTCTTTTGCCCTTCTCAATTTTTCCCCTTCTTTCTAGGCCTACAATCATTTATCATCAATGCTATGTGCTCACTGCCAGAAGCAAGGCCCTGAGAAAACATTTCCTCTGGGGCGGTTCCAGACAGACTCAGCGACCAGTCGACACCTTTTCCACTGACGACTGTAAGGGACTTCTTGTTTTCAGCCCTGTTCAGGATTTGCACATTTTGTTTTCATTCACTTCACTCGTGGCCAGAAGCAAAAACATCCTATTCACTTCTTTCCACTTGAGCAGACCTCACATTTTGTTTGCACCATGTGGCAGTGAAGGAGGAGTTTGTTAATATATAGCAAGTCTGGGTTGCCTATTGTCCACCATGGCTGTCTTCCAATTCCAGTTTATGAAGTTTAGAACCATATTTTTTTTTCTTTAATGGTACCAAGGGATTAATAACAAAAAAAAATTGGCAAAAAATTGCAGTCTGCAAGCTGCAACCAATATGGTATGATTTAATCCAGATGTGAGTCTCCCTCCACCACTAGATGCCCTCCACAGTATAGGTGTGTGACCTCGGTGAAGGCAGGGCTGCTAATTACACTTATTTGGAGATATATGGTCTCTGTTTCTTCCCCACCCCCTTTCCCATTTTGAGGTAAAGAGTGATTTGCAATATATTTTTACACTTACCAAAAAGGATGTGGAAATAAAACTTTAATTACTGGAAAAGTTATTAAGAAGAAATTATATTTTACTCTTCCAGAACCATGGGTTTTTAGGACAGAATTGTCTTTGATTTCCTCAGTTGCCACAACCCCAAGAATCAACGGAAACCTCACATATTGGGCAGAGCCTCTGCTTGACCATCACAGTGGTCACTTAGACTGTGGGATGGAATGTTCTAAGACATGGTTCATCTGTATGACACTTTAGACATAACTGAGCTAAAGAAAAAAAACTTCTCCAATTGTTCTGTTATTGTTACCATGGCTGCATAACAAATCACCCTAAAATTTAGTGGTTTGACACAATAACAATTATTTCTCTCTCCCACAACTTTGTCAATCAGGAATCCAAGAACAGTCCATATGGGCTTTCTTATGTGGGACTTACAACAAGGTTGTAATTAGATATTGGATGAGGCTGGGATTATAGTAGAGTTTCTTCATTCATATATTTTGATATGTGATTTTAAAAGATTAGAAATTAGCATAGAGGGGGTTTCTTGTGTATCTCTCTCTCTCTCTCTCTCTCTCTCTCTCTATATATATATATATATATATATATATATATATGAACTTCACATATATGTTCTCTCCAGGATGAGGGGGCTTGAGGATAGCTGGACTTTTTATATGTTGACTTAATGCTCTGAAGGTACATGGCCCAAGAGGAACAAAGCCAGGCTAGTAAGACATAATGTCACTTCTGGTATGCTCTATTGGTCGAGGCAGTTACAATGGCTCATCCAACTTCAGAGGGTAGGGAGAGAGCATTACCCTGGCCTCTTGTTGGAGGTCTATCAATGTCATATTGTAAAATGAATGTATGGGACAGCTATCTTTGGCAAACAATTTGTTCTATCCTTCCAAAAGATCTATCTCTGAAAAAGATATCAGTAGCCTCCTAATCGTGATGGTTGCTTTTTGATTTCCAAAATGACAAACAACTGTTTAAGTCAGTTAGAGCTAAGGTTTTAGATATTCAGTTTTTCAAATGCAAGGCCAATTTAATCAGGAGTCTATACAGAGTCAAGCTCAACACCCAATCAGGGATCCATGAGCTTGCATGGTCATGTAAGGATCATGTTATAATACAAATGGGAAATAAATTAATACTCTGAGCATCTACTATGTGTCAGACACCACCATATACTAGTTACCTAATTATGATAATTATTGATTGAGAAAACATTTAATAAATTTCTATAATATGTCAACACTGTATTTATTGTGGGGAAGATAAATAAGACTGACTGTTCAATTCTCTGGTAGCAAAACAAAGGAGATTTGGAATCTAAATTCCATGTTTTTTCCACCAATCAGCTTTATTTGTATGAATTTTACAAAATAACATGATGTTAACATAAATTAGTAGAGAGACTCTAAGTCCTACATGTGTTTGGAAAGGGATTGGTAAGAGATGTTTGGGCACTCAGAAGTAGTCAGCATTTTTTCCCCCATAGATCTATGGGATTGAACTTGAAGCAGAAACTAGAGTAAAGGGGACATATGCAGAATTGAGAAGAAGCAAGAACAGTACAATGAAAGGGGAAAAGACCTGTGTGTATACGGTGTGTTCTGAGAACAAAGAGTAGATACTGAGTTATTTTTTAGTGTAATATTAGCATTTCAATATTTTCTTTTCAAAGCAAGTTACATATGTTTTATCAAGAAATGGCATTCTTTTAAAAATGTATTTAGTAAATTAAATACTTAAGTTCTTATGCAGAAAGATGGATATAGCCATTCAATTGGAAAACAAAATTAAAGAATATTATAACATTTCTGAACTAATAGGCACTTGCTAATGCTTAACGTTTTGTTTCCTTTCACCTCTCAGTGACAACTGCTTTCAGTGATATCTGAGATAATGTATTTGAAACCACATATAAGATATTACACTAATAGGGTGAAAAGTATGCAGAGATAACATAGTTTCTTTTTTCTATTTGATTCACATGTGAACAGTGGGAACTCATTTTTATAAAGGCTAGAAAACATATACAAACCAGTTTAGATAAAAGTAAATATTTATAAACAAATTATATTAATATTAACAAATTCAATTACTATTTATTGGGAGTCTGGGTTATATCAGGTTCTTTGCATTAAATAACTCAATTTTAAAGTATAACCTTTAAAGTAGCTATAATAATTCCCTGTTATAGGTAAAGAAACTAAAGTACAAGGAAGTTAAACAGGCTACCCAAATGATCAGTTAGAAAATGCCAAAAGCAATATTGGAACCTGTGTTTATTAGCTCACTCCAAGACTAGCTTCAGTATGGAAGAGTCAATATTTTATACTGAAGAGTCAAATCTATTCCAACTAGAGGAGTCGTTTTCACTAATGCAGACAATAGCTACCTTCTGGCTAACACTAATCCTTAAGCCAATAGCCAGAGCTTTTCCCTTGACTAGCTGTGTAGACTTGGACAAGTTAGTTAACTATTCTGTGATAAAGTTTATCATATAAAAATTAAATAAGTTAATTCACATAGAACAATGACAAAAGTGGCTGTCTTAAAATAATAGATCAATAAAGATGTTATTACTACTACTATTACTCTTACTATAGTAACATTGTACAGTGTGTCCGTTAAGTCATGGTGTGCTTTTGGCCGGTCACACGGTCAAAAGTGCACCATGACTTTATGGACACACTGTATATATTACTAAAATTGCATATTTACAGGATAACTGGCTTATAATAGAACAACTTGGTCTAGGAGAAAATCAGAAACCTCCAGGAAAATAAGTTTGGCATCAATAACAAACTGACCTAGCTGTTAAAAGGATGAATGCTATAGCCCTGGACAGGTAGCTCAGTTGGTCAGAGTGTCATCCTGACTCACTAAAATTGCAAGTTCAATGCTCAGTCAGGGCACATACAATACTCACCCAATGAATGCATAAATAAATGGAACAACAAATTGATGTCTCTCTCTCTCTCTCTCTCTCTCTCTCTCTCTCTCTCCATCTCTCTATCTCAGATCAATAATTTTTTAAAAAATTAAAGGAAGGATGCTATAAAAAATAACTGTCCATAGAATTTGTAGTTCCTCTTTTCAGTTCTATCATATAATGGGCTGATTATCTTTAGAACCAACTAAGTCCCCATAAGGCATCTCTTTTTTTACCATGTGAGCCAACTTGAAAGTGTTTTGTAAGTAATATAGCCTGTAATGAATCATATCTTATTCTATAAAACTTTTATCTGTGAATTAAATAAGAACATCATCAGACACTAATTGCAAATGTGTCACAGACATTGTATTTAATGAATTCACAGTCTAGAAATAAAAGAATAAGCATGTAATAATTATAAGAATAACATTTGTTGAGGTCTGAATATTACATATACCAAAAGAGCCAATTTATCCACATTATTTCATTTAACCCTTATAACAACACTGTTAGAAAGATAGTTTTTTCATTCTACTGATAGGTAAACTATATAATAATAAGGAAATTTCTTACCATCTTGAACCAAACCTTTGAAAATTGAGAGATTTTTCTGAAAGTCAAATAATTAAATGTAGAAATCAGGTTTTAATCCCAGGCAACCTGAGTGTGGAGCCTAAGTGTCGAATCAATACTGAAATGCTGCATGAAGAATATTATTGTATAATAGAGTAAGACCACAAAGAAGGGCTGGCCAGTCTCAGTGGGGTGGGATATTTAGAAAGTTTTCTTAGAAGAGGTGATTCATGAGCAGAATTTGAGAGCATGAAGAGTTATCGAATCCTAGGGACCTTGTATATAGCTGAAAGATGGTCAGGAGCATTTAAAGACCTAAGGGAATAATAAGAGGGTCAGCTTCACACTCTTCCTAGGTTTATTCAATATCTTTGCTTAGAGAATACCCAGACTTGCTCTATGGTTCCAAACACTTGGTTATTAGAACACTGAAGAAAAGCAAATTCCTTCATGGAGACTTTTCTGGAAGGAGACTTTTCTGAACTCTTTGTGCTTTTGTTGTTGTTGTTGCTTCCTTTCTACTGCTGGCTCCCCAAGAAAACGTTTCAAAATGTCACCATGTCAATAGCCAAATCGCAGCTATGATGAGAACAGCATGCTATATTAGTAATAGAAAAACAAGGCTTTAAACTTTCCTTCAAAGACTTCATGTTGCTCTTGGCTTACAAGTAGGGAAAAGGCCTGAAGCAGCCATCTGAAATACTCCAGTACAAATGTGGCATCAAATAGAACAGTGATTGGGTAGCACAGTTAGACCTGAAATAAAGATCAAATTGGGTCCCCAAAGAGTGTCTGACATATAATAGACAGTCAGTAAATAGACATGGGATGAATCAAGACCAAGTAAAACTTGGCTATCTCACTCCACTGGTACCAATGGCTAGAGATTGCTCAGCACCTTCTCTTTAATTATGTGTTTCAAGTTGAGGGGAAGCGGGCAGGCAGGCAGGGAACAAGGCAGAAATTTTATCAATAACCTGCTTATCCAGAGTTAACCTTTCAGGGTCTCCATGAGGCTGAAGGTTAACATTCTGTCCTTGTAGAAGAGGTTGCAGCACTCACATTTTACCAAAGTGGTAAAGATGACCTGAGTAGGTGCAACGTAAAGGACCAGTACTCGGGACTTGTTCACTATATGGGCCATTTGATTTTTCTGTGCTTGGCACATTGTAGGCATTCAATAAATTCTTGTTTACTGAAATTACAGAGGGGAGAGACCCGAGTAATGTTCAGATGAGACCACTGGTTTAATATGCTTGACTGTGTAGTTTTACTACAGCAGACACCTGAGGACAAGAGAAATGAACAAGGCCATGTATTGTAGATGACACTGGTGTCAGGTAGGTAACTTAGCCACCCATTTGTCATGTGACATTAAGCCAGGTACTGTGGTACCTTGAGATACGAGTTTAATTCATTCTGTAACCAAGCTCATAAGTCAGTCAACTCGTATATCAAACAAATTTCTCCCATTTAAAATAACTAAAATAGAATTAATACATTCCAGCCCTGTGAAACATCCCCAAACCATCCTAAATTATGCAAAAAGACATGTTTTTAATTAAGAAACGCACATGTATACTTTACCAATGCATAACAAAATATATAAAATAATAGAAAAAAAATGTTATTCAGTACTGTATTCTTACCTTGGAGACAGATGAGTGCAGCAAACGGAGGTGAATGGCAGAGGAGGAGGGAGGAGGAAGGGATGCAGGCACTGTAGACACGTAAACTAAAACTGCACTTTCTTAACACTAAATGTAAACTAAAACTGTACTTTCTTTACTTAAAATGAAACCACAAAAAACTTAATTGTAAAAAAATACACTTTCTTAACTTTAAACTTAACCTAAGCTTAACATTACGTATTTTTCATTTAATCATCATCTGTTTTTGCCTTTTTGGCTGCACTTTCGGCACTTTCACTTGCAGAGTTTTTGAATAAAAATCTATCCAAAGAGGTTTGCTTTTGCCTGCCTTTTAAAATGTTACGCAAATGTGACAAACAAGTGTCATTAAAAAGTGCTGAAGCATGACCAGTTGAAACTTTTTCTGGGTGTTTCTTTTCAATGAAACTTGAAAGCTTCTCCCACATTACCAACATGTCTTCAATTTCACTTGTAGAAATCACTTCCTCCTACTCTACCTCCTCCTCACTACTAATCTCTTGCAGAAGCTCTGTATGTTGCATCATCTGTAGCTCCTTCAACTCCTCAGTTGAGAGTTCCTCCTCATGTCCCTTGACGAGCTCATTTATGTCACCCTCATCTACCTCCAGACCCATTGACTTTCCAAGGGACACAATCTCCTCCAATGCTTCTACCTTGGTCTCGGTCTCTGGTTCAAATCCTTCCAAGTCCCTGTCTGCAACAACATCAGGCCATAACTTTTTCTATGCCAAGTTCAAGGTTCTTCTTGCAACCTCTTGCCATGCCAAGTCAATAACGCGTAAACATATCACGATGTTGTAGTGATCTTTCCAAAACTCTTGAAGGGTTAAAATTGTATTCTCAGTCACCTCAAAGCAGTGGCAGAACAAGTGCTTTGTGTAAAGCTTTTTAAAGTTGGAAATGACCTGCTGATCCATAGGTTGAAAGATTGAAGTCGTGTTGGGTGGGAGGTAGAGGACTTTCACAAATCTGAACTCATCAAGAATGTCATCTTCAAGACCAGGTGGGTGGGCTGGAGCATTATCAAGAATTAGTAATGCTTCCATTGGGAGTTTATTTCTTGAAGATATTTCTTCACTGCAGGACCAAAGACAAGATTTACCCATTCAATAAAAAACTGCCGCGTAACCCATGCCCTAGCATTGGTGCACCACATAACCTGCAATTTTCCTTTAAGAATCTTGTGAATCTTAACGGCTTGAGGATTTTTGGAATGATACACTAGCAGTGGCTTTACTTTACAGTCACCGCTAGCATTTGCACACAATGCAAGGGTCAGACGGTCCCTCATGGGTTTATGGCCTGGCAGCTTCTTCTCCTCTGCGGTGATGAAAGGCCTCCGGGGCATTTTTTTCCAAAACAATCCTGTTTCGTCAGAGTTGAACACTTGTTGGGGGGGTGTAGCCTTCCTTTGCGATAAGCGCAGCAAAACGTGAAATGTACTCAGCTGCCTTAACGTCAGCACTCGCAGCTTCACCATGCCTCACCACCGAGTGGATGCCAGATCTCTTCTTGAAATTTTCAAACCAGCCATGACTTGCCTTAAACCTATCTTCTGCTGCCTCTTTTGAAGTTGATGGTTCTTTCTTCTTCAAGTTGCCGTAAATAACACATGCCTTTTCGCATATTACAGTCTCCGTCACTGTATCTCCTGCCAGCTCTTTCTCTTTCACCCACACCAGCAGAAGCTTCTCTTTTCTTCATGGAGATTTGTCCTTAATTGGGTCAAAATTGTATTTCCTTTTACTGGATTTGTGCTTTTGATGGCATCCTTTTGTTTAAGGATGGTACAAATTGTAGATGTATTGTACAGCCTTACCAGTCCAATCACTTGTACACCATGCTCATGTTTTTCTATTATTTCTTGCTTTACTTCTATCAACATCATTCTCTTCTTCTTTTCATCACTGTCCTTTACACTCACTTTCTTTGGCCCCATGATAGCACACAAAAAAGTTAGTAAAATATGCAAAAAAAAATGATGCAATAACAAGTACAGCGCACGAGATTTGACTTGATTCTGTGGGTAACACGTGAAAAAGAACGAGATGCTGGTGCTGTGCTGCTGATACTGGACCCGTGCGCCAACGCGCCAACTAGTGGCAGCTTTCCAAATCACGACTGGTATCTCGGAATTTCGCTCAGATCTCAAACAAAAACACAGGTCGAGTCGCAGCCTCTATCTTAAAAAATTCGTATGTTGGTCTGCTTGTATCTCAAGTGTACTTGGCTTTTTTAAATCTTTTTTTTTTCTGTAAAATGGAAATAATTTTATCTGTATTGTAATGTCATTTGAGGATTAAGTTTGCTAAAAAATAGATACTTGATAAATGCCAGAAAGCTAGGGATATTAAGTTTTAGGGTACTGATCCCTAGGGATTGGTCTAATAGTCTCCAAGGCTCTCTAATTAGACCACGTGGGTTATTCATGGTCAGCACTTATTCTGACAGCTTAGTTCCATTAGGTACATTATACCATGCCATGCAATAAATCAATACACTTAATTATGACCTCCAGTCATCAAGGAAAGTGTAGATTTACATTCAAAATGGCCTAAGAAGAAGGTCAGTAATACTTATGTGGATTTTGTTGTTGTTGTTCGTTTTGTTTTTATATTTTGTAGGTAATACTTTTGAACGGCGTCGTTATCATCTCTGGATAAAAATGTATTTTTCTACAGATCAAGTGGCTGGTCATGATTTATGATGTGGGCAATTCACTTGCTAGAATACTGAAATCCCTGATGAGGATAGATAAACAAAATGTTCCGGTAGTAGCTCTTGGAGAAATTTCTTCATGAGAAGGGCATGGGTTCAGACAAAACGAGGCTTTGTAAACAGGAGTGTTTTGTTGAGATGGGCTAAGCACGGAAGCGCCAAAGCGAAGGCTCCTGGAAGCAGGACCCGGGTGTGGCCTTCAGAGAGTGGCTTTGCCTGAAGAGCAATGCCTCGCGGGTTTTATGTAACAGGGGGCCTCTTTAACTGCGCAGGAAACTCTCCGTCCAGACGCACTCTGCCTCCAGACGGTGCCGGGTAGCTGCCTGACTGCCTCCTTTCTTCTCCCTTCCCTATGAAAGAGAGACCCGGAGTACATTTTCCCCTCACAGCCTGAATTCATTAGATTTTTTTTTCTTCCAGCCAGGCTGCAGAGGTTGAATTGCCCTCATTCATAAGTTGACTCCAGACCAAGAGAAAGAGACAGCAAGATCCAGCTCTCACACGTAATAAAAAGTGTCCACTGGAAATCAGGAGCGAAAATTGGATGAACGATCCTAAATAACAAGGGTCTTCGGGAACCTGCATTGGAATACCGACTCTTTTTACAGGCTTGGGGGTGTAAAGATGCTTTTGGCTTGGTATTAAGTAAAAAAAAACCTCACTGTTGATCATCATTTTATTCCGTGTTCCAGGTGACTGTCAAGGGATTTCCTTACTCCAAATGAACTTACTCTATATCTTTAAGGAAGTGGACTGAGCTTAAAGGTGGGTGAGAAGAAGGGTTTAAGAACTGGGTGAGTCTCAGCCAGAGCCCCACTCCCTCTTCTCTGAGCCATCTCCTCCCAGACCTGCTCCCTGCCCGCTAACACTGTTCATCATTATCTGCTGTCATGATGCTATTGCTTTTGGCAGTAAACACTTAGCACATTGCTACTGGTTTCTGCCAAGACAGCATGCCCCACTCAGATTTATAGTCTAAACGATGCAAGTCTGACTTTCAAACCATAGTTCATGCCATAAAAGAAAGTGATTATATAAAAAGTCACCTCTTTCTCTGTGTTCCCCTTCCCCTCTTTGCCCCAGACCCAAGACCAGCTGCAGCATGTACAATTGGAAATGGGAAGGCTTTATGTGGTGAAAGAGCAGAAGTTTAATGGATGTGAGTTTGAAATCTAATTGGAGGCCTATTTCTCCTGTCAGGATGTATGTCCCTCTGTTCTTAAAAAACAAAACAAAACAAACAAAACACTGAAGGCAGCATTATAAATAAAATAGAAATTTGCCATTCACACCTGACAGACCATCTCCCATTTTTGTCTTACCGACCCTTTGCACCTCCTCTAAAGTGTTCACCTTATTCGAGTCCACGCGGAGGGAACACAATATGCTTTAGAATCAGACATACCCAGGTTCAAGTTCACTAAACCTCTTTGAATCCCATTCACTTCATTGTGACATAAGTTAATAACACAAGAACATCATCTTTTTGTGGTTAGTGTGAGAGTAATGCAAAAACCTATGTCAAAGTGTCTGTCTGGTGTAGGATTGGCACTTACAAAAAGTGCTAGCTTCCTTCTTACCTTCCCTTCTGCCTGTCCCCTTCACTCAGTAAGCTTGTATGTCTCTTTCTAGGCCATCTTCCTTCATGCTGACACACACAAGAATGCTCTATGCATCACACCTTCCCACCCCTAGTACACTTGTGTCTTCTTCCAGACTCTTAGAACATTAGCCTGTCTTGTGTTGTGCTAATAACCTGCCCACAATTAGAGAATGATGGATGCACTTGGTCCATGTGTGGCTTTTTCAGGTAAATCTTCATTTTAATAAAAATGGAATTAACACCTTAACCCAAAGTCCTGAGGTCTTCACATAATTTAACTTGGCAAACATTTATGGAATAGCTACTAATACAAAATGCTGAAGCTGACATAAGAAAAATGACTTGGGTCTGGCCCTTATAGAGCGTGTAGTCTGGTGTGAAAGACAGACACACAGTAATAATTATTAAAGATTGGATTCCAGTGCGTTTTCAAATAGCAGTTCAATCCAGAGCCATGGGAGTCATGAGGGAGAAGGAGATGAATTCCAGCTGGAGAAATATAGGGGCTTCTTTGATGAGGCATATTTGAGTCAAATCCTTAAGAATGGGCTTTGGGAATGGCATGAGTACCTTAAGTAAGACCCAGCAGCTAAAGAATAAAGTGCTTTTGGAGACTAGAAGTAGAATATCTTGGTAGTAATAGAAATTACAGGTTGGGAATGTATGCTGTAGTAGAAAATAAAACTATAAATAAATTTGTATTAAATAGTTGAGGGCTCCACTTAGCATCTTGAGCAATCTGATTTTTTTATTTTATTCAGTGGAAATCCACTATAGATTCTGAAACAGGGGGATCATGATTATTTATGCATGTTAGACTACTCTGTAAACAAATTTGTATTGGAATCAGAGAGCAGTAGTCTGGCTAGATAGAAAAGAATTATTAAAATTCAGGTCCACAGTAACTCAGCAATAGAAGTCTGAGGGTAATGAAGTGACAGAAGGAAGGAACAGATGGCAGGGACATTTAGGAGCAGAGACAACAGGGCTTGGCTTCTTCACAAAGTGTACAGAGTTCCACAGAAGGAAAAGTTGAAGATTATACTATTTATCCTGGAAAACTGGAAGCAGGGTGATGCCATCAAATGATGAGTTTCATTTGGGGCTTGCAATCAAACACATAGGGTACAGGTGGACCCCTTCTGATCCTGGGTGGCTTTAACCTATTGATGTAAGAAACATCCAAATCTGCAGAGAATCTTTATGAGTTTATTTAAGCCAAACTGATGACAATTTCCGGGGAGCAAAATCTCAATAGATTGAGAACGTACAGTAGTCCAGAGAATGGTGGTTTTGCAGCTTATTTTATACATTAGAATAAAAGGAGGAGATGTACACAGGAGATTCACTGGTGATAGATGGGGGAGAAAGCAAAGCATGGAAATCTCTGGGATTGAGTAAAAAGTAAAATTGGAAACCTGATCATGCTGTGGTGCAGTGGATAGAGTGTTGACACAGGACTTTGAGGATGCAGTGTAGAAACCCTGAGGTTGCTGGCTTGAGCGTGGCCTCATCTGGCTTGAGCACGGGCTCACCAGCTTGAGCACGAGGTTGCTGGCTTAAGACAGGGATCATAGACATGACCCCATGGTCTCTGGTTTGAGCCCAAAGGTCACTGGCCTGAAGCCCAAATTGCTGGCTTGAGCCCAATGTCACTGGCTTGAGCAAAGGGTTACTGGCTTAGCTGAAGTCTGCCGTCAAGGCACATATGAGAAGCAATCAATGAACTAAAGTTCCACAACTACAAGTTGATGCTTCTCATCTCTCTCCCTTCTTGTCTGCCTCTGTCTCTGTGTCTCTCCTACTAAAACAAAGTTTAAAAAAAGTAAAATAGAGAGACATATAGGTTATGACAGTCTCAACATAATGATGTTTCAAGTTTTCAACACTCCCATAAAAACTTTAAAAAAATGAGACATGAGTCTTTCGGCTTATTCATACAATGACAAAAGATTCAGTAAGGTCTACAGATTTGTTATAGATGCCTTGCAATGCTATAGGCAGATTTTGGAAGAGAAGAATTTATCAACCTTCTGGACTAGCCTAAAACACTTCTTTAAGGAGGTAGAGAGGCCTGAAACAGATCCTGTACCCTCTACATCAACCGCTTCTCGAGATAAAACACCTGTCGTACAGGTAGAATCACCTCCAGCATCCTGCATGTTCCTTAGGTAATCCTGACTTACCTGACCCAGTATCTCCAGCACTTTCTGCAGTTTCTCCTGCCTCCCCAGCTTCCTCCTCCCAATATGTCACTCTCTCCCACCTTGCAATGCCCCTTCCAGTGTGCAAACCAACCAGAGGAATAAAGATAAGGAATTTATTTACAATCATTTTTTCTGTTACTACAGTACAGTATATTTATGTCCTCTTTCTTTTTCAGTGGCATAGTTGTGTTTCTATGTTCTAGATTATGATTTTACAATTGTGTTAAGATAAGTAACTTAAGTGACTTAAGCTAGGGTGTGTTTTGACCTACATCAAAATTTGGGTTACATCACTGTTGTAAGAACAGAATTGTGTCATAACCCGAGGACCCCTGTATTTCTTTTCCATTGGTGGATCCAGTATAGTTAACATTTACAGCACATAGAGATGGTATTTAGGGAACAAGGTAACAAGGATAGTTCTGTCTTCTTCTTCCCTGGTGCCTGCATGTGTTCCTTCGGGGTCTGAAAAAGAAGATTACTTAGATATTTCAAAGATATGTGCTTTAGATGCAAAAAAGAAAAGAAAGAGAAAGAAAGAAAAGGAAGGAAGAAGGGAGGGAGGGAGGAAGGGAGAGAGAGAGAGAGAGAGAAACCCACAATAAACAAGATCAGTTAAGGTAAAAGATTGGCCTTTGTCAAGGAAACTACAAGCTATAATGCAACTACCACCATGACTCACTTTTGGTTAGGAATTTTTATGGGGTTACTTTTGGTTTTTGAGTTTGTAAGGTCACCATGCAGGCCTCTCCTAAACTTGTCAGGTTTAGTATTTGGTCCTTTTTTGTCCATAATACTCACTGTGTTACAATTTCTTTATCTATAAAACATGCAACATAATTCATGTTGTCATTATCTCACTAGGTTGCTATGAAAAATTAGGCAAGGTCATGAATGTTGCTATATTTTCTAAACTGTCAAATTAATTTCCAAGTGAGGAATCAATAAGGCCATCCTGCCTATGGGGACAGCTCTGTGTTGGTGGACATGGGGCTTCCTACATACTGTACAACACCCTGACCCATAAGAAGATAAGTTATGTAGAAAAAAAGTCTCTAGAAAATATTCTCTAAATGTCACATTTTTATATCTAACCCAGCAGTCTCCTGTGTTTTGCTACTGAAGTGTTCTGCATAGAATCACCTTCATTTAGGGTTTTGACAAAGAAGATTTTAAATTAAAGAACAAAAAGCCATTGTTATGAATGTCTGAAAGGTCTCTATTTCTTGCAGAAACCAAAAGAGGTCTGGGCTGTGAAAATGAATTAAATGTTTGATATGAATGTTACTAAACCTTTTTTATTATCATCTGTTCAAGGAAAATTGGTACATCTTCACATCAATGTGTCTAGAATCGTCTTCGTTATTAGACTTTCTGCTTAGGTTGCTGAACTTCTTAGATTAGTAAGAGAAATAGAGATATACCCTTCTTAAAAGATGTGTTTTTGTTGCCTCTCTGTTGGAAATATAAGCAGCTGATCAAAAAAAGGGCTTGCAAAGAGATGCTACCCACAGATATCTAGTCAAGGCATGGATCCTCTTAATTTGTCTTAAATCTAATTACAATTTTATAATATGACATTTTCTTTGCACAGTTGTGTGTGTATGTGCGTGTATGTGTGTGTGTGTGTGTGTGTGTGTGTGTGTGTGTGTATATATATGCATGCATTTAAGCATGTGTGTATGTATTCAGTTCATTTATTTGTCCGTCTTACCTGACTTTTGTTCTGGAAAGAAAAGTGGTGAATTTAAAACTAGTATTGAGGGTAAAGTAAATAGGTGAGGAAATTGAAACATAAGGAACGTGTTATGTACCAACTATTTGTGTCTCACCAAAATTCATATGTTGGAACCCAAATGTCATAGTATTTGGAAATTCTGCCTTTGGCAGGTGATTAGGTCATAAGGGTAGAGCCTTTCTGAATGGAATTTTTGCCCTTATAAGAAGAGCGCTAATCTATCACTAAACTAGCTCGTTCTCTTTCCTCCATAGGAGAATATGAAGCAATTTCTCAATTTGCAGTCTGAAAGAGGGTTTTCACCCAAAGCCAACCATGCTGGCACACTAATCTAGGACTTTACAGCCTCCATAACTGTGAGCAATATATTTCTATTGTTTATAAGCCACCCAGTGTCTGGTAATTTGTTATAGCTGCCTGAGATAACTAAGAGAAAACACGTAACAAATCTGGGGATAGTACAAAGAAAAACAAATCACCACATGTTCTTTCAAGAGTTGCTGCCTATCTCTGGCTTTATCTTTCTTGGTAGCAATGGTAAACATGAAAAGTATGCTCAATATCTGTGGGTATTCAGGATGCATGTAGTTATTTCCAGTGGTAAGACTCAATCTAAGTTTTTGCAATGGGTCCTATAAAGGCACCACCTTGAAACAGAGTGAACTACATCTTCATTGTAGATAGTACTGAAAGTTTCATCTGATTGTGCCATTGATAAGCTTCCCCAATGAAGGAGGGCTAGTGTACTAACACTGAGGCACCACAGTTCAGTGTGTATGAAGATAATTTCTGAGTCAATTGAAAAACTTGGAATTCCTTCTATATATAAAAAAATATTGTATCAAAGTTAAATTTACTGAAATTGATTGCTCTGTGGTCATGTAAGAGAATATTTTTAATCCTTATGAAGTATACACTGAAATATTTAGGAGTAAAGGGGTACAATGTGTTCAGCCTAGGATTATATAGAGGTAAAGAGAGAGTAAATGATAAAACAAATGGGACAAAGTATTAATAATAGGTGAATCTGGGAAAAGGGGCATTTGGTTGTTTAATGTATTATTCTTATTCTCGCAGCATTTCTGCAAATTTGAAATTATTTTCAAACAAAATATTTTTAAACTAATACTTTTCATTGAAATTGAAATAAAAAACTTGTTTAAAAGTAAGTATGAAACCCAAATTAGCTGGCACAACAATTTCATGAGACAGGAGTGCATGAAATGATAAGCTCTTCATTAAAGTTTTATCAATGCAAGAAAAGTCTACTCCAAGAAGTTTGTTTCCCTATGACGCCTGTGGGGATTGATCAATGGGGAAAACATCTGGACAAACTTGTGTAGAGCTCAAACTTAATTCTCTAAATCAGAGTCCAGGAGAAACATCCAAGGGTCAAAAAACCATCACTGTTGATCATTTAGCTTTTTTTGGTGGTGAAAAAGGTGCTGGTGTCAAACATGCTTGTGAAGAGCTTAAAATGCTTTTAGTGCAAGGACAAAATGTAAAGTGAAGTAGACACAATAATGCATTTAGAAAGTTACAGAAGTTATAATTAGTATTTTGAATAGTAAGTAAAAATGACTACTCTTCTCTCATGATCTGCTTAATTCATTCAAGACTATATTATATATAATGAATAGTTGAACAAAATAACCAACATTGTGATGACCTTACCTAGTTTTTAAAAGAAAAGTTTAATTTTTACTTTTATTACAAAACTGATGCATTTGCAATGCAGACATTTTAGAATACAAAAATTAAATTAAAACCACTCATCTTTTTATTCAAATAGTTGCATGCATGTAGATTTTCAAAAATAGAATTATTTGATCATATAGTTTTAAAATTTGCCTTTTATAAACTTGATATGAATTACTTTCTATGAAAGTATATCTTTTAAATATCTGGATGTGATTCTTAACCAAAACAGTCTATTCTATTCATTCACTACAGTATAAATTATAATTATTAGTCTAGCAGGTTGTATATGTGAAAAAAATTAGAAAATAATATAACTTTCTGGTAAATTTTATAGATTTCATATTTAAGGAAGAAATTCTTTCTGAATTACTCAAATCAACCATGAAGAAAGCCAATAAACTTTAATAGACCCAGTTAACCACTAGACTACTGTTTAAACAAAACAACTGGAGGGTGAGGGGATTTTTACTTTCCTGAGATCCCCCCACACCAGAAAAGTTCAGTAACAGCAGTGCTAGAACAGTTAAAAGTAATTCAAACTGTCTTATGAAAACTTTTCCAGTGAATAGAATTCCAGTTTTCAGTTTGATTTCCAGTCTGATTTTTAGGTAAATTTAACAATTAGAAGTAGATGATAAATAGCACAGATGAAGAGAATTAAATCCTAAATGTTTAACAAGTGCCCTGATTCCAGGATGCCTGGTTAGTACTACCATGTGGATGCTATATTGGACAAAGCAAGAAAGATTTTAAATCATCCATCCTTTTTATCAAGGTTCTTACATACTTTATCCATAAAGGTTTAGGAAAAGAAAACAGTAAGACCCCGTTGCAGTTGGGAAATAATTGCTACCTTCTCATACAACCCGACTGTTCTTCAAAGCCAGCCAACCATTTATGATTAGAGTCATTTAAGGTAAAATGGGCTGTTTGCTTTCCGAGTAAGCCGAGTTGGAAGAAAGAAGTTGTGGGAATGTTTCAACATCCAATTTCTTGCAATTTGGAAATAAAATGTATTCAGGAGGATTCTAAGAGATATGTTAGTTTGGGCAGAGAGAAAGAAAGAGAGAAAGAGAGAAAGAGAGAAAGAGAAAGGAAAGGAAAGGAGGAAAGGAAAGGAAAGAAAAGGAAAGGAAAGGAAAGGAAAGGAAAGGAAAGGAAAGGAAAGGAAAGGAAAGGAAAGGAAAGGAAAGGAAAGGGAGGGAGGGAGAGAGAGAGAGAGAGAGAGAGAGAGAGAGAAAGAAAGAAAGAAAGAAAGAAAGAAAGAAAGAAAGAAAGAAAGAAAGAAAGAAAGAAAGAAAGAAAGTCACTCTAGCCACGGTCATGATTGTGACTTTATTTTGGAGACATATCATTTTGCTAATTAAGTGTACCTTCCTTGCTTTGAAAGTCCTTGAGAAGACTTCAGTGTTTACCAAATTTCTAATCCATTTTTCTTAATCTAATTCGCTCAAGGGCTACTCCTGAAAATTACCAGGGTCCCTTGATATATTTTTTCCCCTGAAGTTAGAAGTGGGGAGGCAGTCAGACAGACTCCCACATGCAACCAGGATCTACCAGGCATGCCCACCAGGGGCCGATGCTCTGCCCATCTGGGGTGTTGCTCTGTTGTGGCTGGAGCCATTCTAGTGCCTGAGGTGGAGGCCATAGAACCGTCTTCAGCACCTGGGCCAACTTTGCTACCATGGATCCTTGGAGGGGAAGAGAGAGATAAAGAGGAAGGAGAGAGGGAAGGGTGGAGAAACAGATGTGTGCTTCTCCTGTGTGCCCTGACTGGGAATCAAACCTGAGACTTCCACAGGCCGGGCCAATGCTCTACCATTGAGCCAACCGGCCAGAGCAGGTCCCTTGCTGATTTTTGTCTTAGACTGGAAAGGAGTTAGTAGAATTTAAAAAAAAAACTTATTTTTGAATGAACTGGATTGTCTTGATGCTTCCACTTTTTTTCAATGATGTTTTCTATTAAATTTCATTTCCCCAAACATGTGAAAGTCTATTATTAACCTGCCAATGCCTTATATCTTGGGTCTCTACTTACCATCAAAATATATTGGGAACTTCAAGGTCCTAAACTTCTACTAATGAGCAAAAAGAAGAGATGGCTTCATCAGAAAACTTACACCTGCTAAAATTCTGATTAACTATTGAGTCCTCTCTGAAAATAATATGCCTTGATCAACTAAAGTTCTTCAGAAATTTGTAGTCCCTAAGATTGTAAGGAGAAATACTTTTGGTTTGATCGTCATTCTTGTGGACTAAATAGGTGATCATTTACCTCATTCATGGAGAAAACCAGAATTTTTGGAATTCTATTAATGAATATTGGTATCCTAAAACCTACAAGAAGATTACAGATGTATCTCTAAAATTTCAGGGTTGAAGAGCCCACTTTCCAGAGAAATTTATTATGTTGTCCATGGTGAATGAGAGTGTATGCCTGATTGGGTTTAGAATTCAGGTCTTTGGCTCCCTTATCAGTCTACCCTCTGTAAAGTCCTGCTACTAAATGAGAAATTTCTAACAAGATTACAAAATATAGAGAATGACCATGAAGAATAAGGAGATTTTAGCAAAAGACATTAAAGATTTTTGGAATCAAGCGTTCAAAATATTTTTTACTAGTCCTTAGACTAAGTACATTTCGAATGATCTGGAAAATATGCATCACTCTTAAATAGGATTATCTTCTCCATGACTAATTTGTGAATTAATTCTACTGTATTCTCCAGTTTAATTTAGCATTATGTGGTCTTTGAAACAGTTAATTTAGAAAGTTTGCCTGAGCAAATCCTTAATCAGAATGACACATAGACTCCTGATTGCTTCTTTTTCTATCCGGAGAAACTTACATGGAAAATGAAGAAAGCTGTTGTAAACAAATATATTTATTTGTATGTATGCATAGTCAATATTTTAGATGAAAAATTGATACTATCTGATATTTCAAATCAAATTAATTGTCAATTTTATGTATTGATGTAATTAAAAGTTTTTGTTGGTACAGATATATTGAGAAGGCATAATACAATATATTGATTTCCTCCTATTTTTCATGTATTTTAGAAATAACAATAATAGTAAAGAAAATAAGAAAAGAGGATTAAAGAAAGGAGGGAGGGAGGGATGGGTGGATAGAGGGAGGGAGGGAGGGAGGGAGGGAGGAAGGAAGGAAAAAAGAAGAAAGAAAGAAAGAAAGAAAGAAAGAAAGAAAGAAAGAAAGAAAGAAAGAAAGAAAGAAAGGAAGGAAGGAAGGAAGAAAGAAAGAAAGAAGAGAGGAAAGGAGGGAGGGAAGGGGGGAGGAAAGAAAAGAAGCAAAAGGAGGAAAGAAGGAGAAAAGGAGGGAGGGAGAAAAGCTACTTATAATCCATTGCTTTAATGGTATAA
Organism: Rhynchonycteris naso; assembly: GCA_037038555.1. NCBI lineage: Eukaryota > Metazoa > Chordata > Mammalia > Chiroptera > Emballonuridae > Rhynchonycteris > Rhynchonycteris naso. The sequence goes on from CM072995.1 coordinate 341,653,433, forward strand.
CTGTCTTAATTTTTGTATTTTATTCTCTATATGAGGAGGTTCATAGTTGTGAACATGAATAAATAGCATTTTGACTCCATATCAACATAAAGCATTTTGTCATTGATATAAGCATTATTACAGATATTGTAATACTTTGGATAATTACTATTTAGTAGGGCTTTATAGTTCATCAAAGAACAGGGTCACCTAAACTACTTTACAATTGGGAATTTTATTTTTTTCCAAGTGTTGCTAATATAAACAATGCCTCAGTAAATATATTTGAACAAGTCCCATTTACTATTATATAAATTTCTAGGAGACTAAAAATTTGGCCCTCACTATTATAGGGATGTTTTAAGTTTATGGCTATATGACTCACTGATTAATTTCTACTTTGTATAGATAACATATATGAAATTAGAATAAAGTGGATATTATCTTTCAAATCATGTAATTCCAAATGTTCTCTTCACATTAGATATAAATATGGTGAAGGAAGTACAAAAAAACAAGGAAGAACACTTTAGTATACATCTAGATTAGGGATTATATTTGTCCCTAAATGTAGAATGAAAAATAAAGTCTAGGAATTTAACATGGCGTTGATTATAGCTCTTTTGAAATACAGCAAACTGGAGAATTAAAGGATTTTAGGTTGAAAAAAATTAGCTGCAGCAATTTGATATATTAGGCGAAGCCTTATTCTAAGTACATAATATCCAAATAGCTTTCTCTATCCTTGGATATATTGCAACATTGAATATCTATGAAATCATTCAAATTTTAATTTGCATTTAAAAAAATTGTTTTAGTCTCCATTCCACTAACCACAACCATCATGTAATTAGAGATCCAGAAATTGTGATTATGGGATCATGTATCCACAATGTAACTTAACCATGGAAAACTTATTATACTGTTATTTATGAACTTTTAGATTTAGTTAAATAGCTGTGATGCTTGAAGAAAAAGATTGTATATAAAATTATCTAACAAATTTTACTGAATTGTCATTTTCAGTTTGAACTAAAGAAGAAAAGTTTATAAAAGTGGCATTTGGGACACACTAATAGGTGTCTTCCATTTAGCAACTGTGCCACACTTTAATTGTAGAACCAGCATATTTAAAGAAATCTACTTAAAAAGAAACTAAGTTAAAGATTTAAATTTTTTTCTGATTTATGTGGTAAATTCAATAAATATAAAGTAAAATAGCCACGTCATTTTACTTCCCAAAGTACACCAATAAAAGTATAATTTTCTTAAATCCAGGAGAAAAGACAAATAATTTGAAAAACAAATTTGTACACAAATACAAAAAAAAAATGACAAAAAGTCACAACTAATTTTTAGCTAAAAAGTACAACAGCCTGACCAGGCAGTGGCGCAGTGAATAGAGCATCGGACTGGGATGCGGAAGACCCAGGTTCAAGACCCCGAGCTCGCCAGCTTGAGTGCGGGCCCATCTGGCTTGAGCAAAAGCTCGCCAGCTTGGACCCAAGGTCACTGGCTCCAGCAAGGGGTTGCTTGGTCTGCTGAAGGCCCACGGTCAAGGCACATATGAGAAAGCAATCAATGAACAACTAAGGTGTTGCGACGGCAATGAAAAACTAATGATTGATGCTTCTCACCTCTCTCCGCTCCTGTCTGTCCCTATCTATCCCTCTCTCTGACTCTCTCTCTCTCTATCCCTGTAAAAAAATAAAATAAAATAAAAGTACAACAAATTTAAGTCTAAACTATCTTTGTTATAATCCAGTTAGCACAATATAATTAGTGGCTAAATTGGAGAACTGCTCTCCATTTAGAAGTGCTCTTCTCATATACTGGAGATATAAAGAAAAACAAGAGAACTCTCTTGGGAAATGCCAGCTACTTCCTATTATAGACTAATTTGCATCTTCTGATTTCCTTTCCAAAACTAGATTTATTTTCCAAAAATAAATTATCAATTGATTTCTAATTTAGGCTGTACCTTCTTCCTTCCCTAATTCAACTTATCCAAAGCCAAACTTATGTTTGACTGTCTCCCTATGTCTAATTTTAATTTTTAATAAAAATGCAATAACAACTATGATGATAGGTCTAGGTAACAGTAATTGAAGATTTACTGCGACCAAACTGTTTTCTTTTTTACTCTATATGTATTTTCTTATTTAAATTACAACACAACGATAGGGCATGTACTGTTAACTTCGTTATTGATTAGGAAAGTGATATTGAGGGAAGCCAAGTGTCCGGTTCAGTGTCATAGAAGTAGCAACCAGTGAGTCTGCAATTTGGGCTCAGATCCATATTGCATCAGAGTAGTCTGAACCTGAATTTTTGCATTATATTGCCTTCTGATTGTTACCTGTGTGGTATTACTGTCTTCAATAACCAGTGGGGTAGGTGTATAAAAACTTGTGTCAAAGGGTAGGGTCTTTAATATATTAGGTAGCAGTTATTTGGGGGTTCTGTTAGCATCATTGAAACACAATTCTTAATTTCTAAATTGGTTGATTTGATGAAAAAATATTTAAGCAGCTACTGATCATAGTCAGAATTCAAGTGGCGTTTATACCTCTGAGAAGGTGTATCCAAGAGTCTATGGCTAGAGCCAGGAGGAGAAAGCTTACAATGATAAGCAATCTTCAAAACACATGGCTAAGACTTTAAGTTCAATTCTTAGAGCCACACCATAGGTATTTGGAACAGAGAGCAGAGTAGATGTGTAGTTGGTTCCTCTTGGCTCCCAGTCCAGGGAAAGTAGGCCTCAGTTGATTGCTTCTGCTGGAGCTACTGGGTGGTCTCAAATGGTAGACCCAAACAGTTTCCTGATCTAATTTGGAGGTTCCATTTGTGAGAAGAAAATAAGTGTTTGGAATATCCATAGTAAACACTGCACCACTTTATTCCTTTTTTGTTGCTCCAAAGGATTTCAAAATGACTGGTTTCACATTAAAATGGTATATATATATATATATATATATATATATATATATATATATATATATATATATATATATATATATATATATATATATAATGTTAGAAATAATGAGAATATTGTTACCATCAGTTCATGAGAGAGCAAGGGTTCCCTTCCCAGCTCATGCTCTAAAATGATGATACAGTATATTGAGGGCCTACTATATACCAGCTTCTATCACTGATTTGTTTATTTATTTATTTATATAATAGTTCTTTCAACCTCTGAGGTAAATAATAGTAGTTTGTAGCATAGGAGAAGGCAAGGCTGAATTGACAATTCTCTTTACACTTAAGCTAGTCACGGAGCATTCCTGACCTTTCTCATTAACCCTCTTTCTGTCCCTTCCTCTTTCTCACTTTTCAGGAAACAGTATACCATTCTTGTATTGGTTTTACTTCTTGGCTATGACAGCATTCTAAGAAAACCACAGAGACCCAAATCAAGACACCAGTAATGTTTATGAGAATCTTTCAACCAACACTAACAAAAATAAGCATTTTTCTGATGACATACTGAGTAGGAAATTTGTTTCCTTGAAACTGTTTATTCAATACAAGCATCCACATGCATTTTAAAAGACTGATACATAATTATTTTTGTCTTATTTGATGATTCTGTAAAGAACTTAAAAATTAATACAGATTGTCTTTTGACAGAAAAAACTCTATAATTGAATATGCATTGGAAATTTATTGAAACACTTTAACTTCATTTATGAAGGCAATCCAAAAATTACATCATGCTGCTTCTTTCTACATCTGAGTAAAAGTTTGTGTGAAACTTTTGGAAACTATGGGCTATCTACTTCTGAAGGTATTCTATCTAGTTTCTAAAGTAGTAGTGCAGAGACCAGAATCATTTTTACATAGACATAGATAAGTTTACAAACATTATAATCCTTGCTTGACAACTTATAAGTTTTCTTTATAGTTTTTATGAAAAGCAATGTTTTTAAGATTTTTATGATTACCTCATGAAATCTTTTAGCAGAATCACACAATTTTTAGGATGATTTTGTAAATTATATTTTATTATTTCCTTCCAGTTGACATACGAAGGCATGAATTATATACCAATGTAACTTTCCATAATTACTTCCACATTTGTCTGCCTACTTCCTTTTCTATACAATGCTTAGAGGATACTGGGGTTGGAAATATAGACACAGAACAGATAAGCAATTTGCTTGAAGTCATATAGTTGTTTGGTAGATGGGTGCTCGGATTGTTTTTATTTCTAACTCTTAAATTATTTCCAAAATCAGTTCTGTGAAATATTAAGATCATGATAATAAGAATTCTAATGAAAATAAGTGTCTCAGCTCTGGTTGATTGGTTCACTGTACAGTGTTAGCTTGGTGTGTAGATGTCTCTGGTATGATTCCCAGTCACGGCACACAAGAGAAGCACCCATTTGCTTCTCTTCTCCTCCCCCCTCACTTCTTCCTCTCTCTCTCTCTCTCTCTCTCTTCCTCTCTCTCTCTCTTTCCCTCTCTTTCTTCTCCTCCCCTCCTGCAGCCATGACTATATTGAAGTAAGTTGGCCCTGGGAATTGAGGATGGCCTCTGCCTCAGGCACTATAAAAAAAATGGCTCCAGACAAAACAGAACGGAAGCCTGAGATGGGCAGAGTATCACCCCTTAGTGAGATTGCCAGGTGGATCCTGGTCTGGACATATGCAAGTGTCTGTCTATGCCTCCCCTCCTATCATTAAATGAAAAAAAACAAGTGTCTCAAGGTCAAATAAGTTTGAGAAAAATTGCATTATACAATTTTACCATTGCTTTTAAAATTTTACAATAGTCATGAGATAACATAAGGTCAGTGAAGTCCTATACCTTTAAAAAACTATTTAACCAAAGGTTTCTTCAACTTATTTATCCATAAAATCTTGCAAACCCACTAGTGCAAAGTTTAGAAAATATAACACTAGCCATATATGTATGTTTCACTTGTCTCAGTGCTGATGGTAATTCTGAGACATCAAGATGCCATATATATATATATATATATATATATATATATATATATATATATATATATATATTGTATATATATATTGTTTACAGATTCTGAAAAACGCTAGAACCATGAGCAAAAGTTTAGTAAACATCAATTGATTGAGTGATAAAATCTATGACATAGGTATTTGTAAAGAGAAATTCAACTGTGTTCATTTGTATAGATGTCACAATTTTTTGAAACCATAAGTCAGTTTATTTGAAAGCCCCCTCAATGAGAGAGAGAGAGAAAGAGATATTATTAAAAATTCTCTGCAAGCTGAAGAAATACATGATTAACATGCTGCAACTGAGATATGCATTAAGGAAAAGTGCAATGATGTGGCGAAAGCAAATATGTTAATAAATATTTATTGAGTACCTACTATCTACTGAACACTAAAAATGCTTCCTCATTTAATCTGCCTTGACCTTTATGAAATAGGTAGTGTTTACATTCAGCAATTATGTCACATAACTAATACATACTAATTTTTTGAAATGTGCTTATTGATCTAACCTTCAAGATTTGGCTTAAAATTGAGTCATATATTGGCACTTGACAAATATGTAATGACTGAATGACTATATACATAATCACTGTTCTTACTACAACTTATACTAAGTCATAGATTTTAGATGCAAACTCTGCTTGAACCAAGGTTGTCTTTTTTGGGCCTATTCACTTTAGGAACTTAAAAGACCATAGCTCATATGTTCATTTGCCAACAATTAGCTATGTAAACTTGACTGTGTTATGTAAGTTCTTTGGATGTTATTTTTCTTTTAAATAATCTCTAAGATTGTCTTGGATTGAATGGTGGACCAGATCACTGATGTACAGGTAATACAGTTATTGGTATGTTATCTTATGGCTAGCCTAAATGCTTTTGTGTTTCTTATTAGACAATATCCAGCCTTCCTAGTTGATAAATAGTTCAACTATTTATCCTAGATAGGGGAAAGTGAACTGAAAGAAGTTGAACTTGAAATCTCTAAGATAATAAAATTCTGTAAATCAAGGACCAAGAGCCTATGCACTTCATTGATTCCTGATGGAATTTATGAAAATTTCACCAGCCAGACAGTTATGAATAACTAATTTTAGACTTAGCAGTCCAGTGTTGTAGTTTAAAAAGCAAAACCACACATTATTAATGACCCTGCTATACAAATTACTCCACCTGCAAGCCTGAGGCATCTTAAGAAAGTGGCAGCCCTTGGCATGACTATAGAGTTAACATGAACTCAGATAATTTAAGCTTTTACATTTAAAGATCAGTGTCAGACTAAATACTATACTCAGCTCATTTGAAGCTCCAAATGAAGTGATGGCTTTGGCTCTGAGATTAAAAAAAAAAAGTCCCTAAAATTCAACAATGCTTTGAGATGCCAGAGTCGTCTTGTTTCAGTTATCCAGTCAATAAATATAACTAGATGTTCTGGGACAGAAGAATCAGAAACATTTGTTGCTATTCCCAAAATACAAAGCAGTACTCACAGGTGTGCTGTGTCAGTTAGAGCCCTTTCAACTGAATCAAAGCCCTGTGCTCCCATTGGCCATTCATCATTGACAGTTCACAGGGGTATCGCAGGCAGATTTCGCAGCTGTTGTGAAGTAAGGCTTGATTTCTGCCAACATCTCATGAGGACTGAATTACTCTGAGTCACGATTTCCCCAGAACTGGTAGAACTGCTTCTTGTACAACCAGGCTCATATATCTCAATAATAGCTTTTCTGCCAGGGAAAGTACAGGTAAGCTTTGATACTGACACATTCCTTGAAGGTTGACTTGGCACACACTGGCCCCAATTCTTTCATTGCCTTACTATATGATTTTTAAATAATTTTCCTTTGGGGGAAAATGGCTATTTGTCCCTTAAACACGCACACACAATAACCTATTGCTATTACTCTTGAGAGCTTATCCAGAAAGATTTATGACTTGTATCAGAACATTCCATTTCTTTTAAGATGGGGGAAACTACAATGGCTGGTTTGAGTTCACTTCTGCCGACTTTCTCTAACTTAGGTCAAAATATTTGCTAGGTAGGGCAAAGTCTTGTTTCTTTTCATTGCTGAGATCTGCCTCCACAAGTGGTAACAGTAAATGAATTGTTGCATGTCTTTCTATTCACATCATGTTATTTCATTGTTTTCGTTGCTTATCAAATGCTGGTTCTTTCTACAGGCATTGGTTTGAGTCCTTCAGGAAGACTTCCCCAGTCTAGACCAGTTTTAATGGTCTTTTCTGCCTTTTCAGCAGTTACAAATATTAAAGACTGGGAAACACAATGGTGCTTCATGATCTGCTTTTTTGTTTTACATTGTTTTCGTCATAGCCTCTTTCACTTGAAGTCTAAGATGGTGCATAGTGCAAGTATGCTGAAATTAGAATCTCTACAGTCAAATTCTAATTTTCACTAGCTAATTCTTTCATATTGGGAAAGTTCCTGACTGTTCTGTGCCTTAAATGCCTTATCTATAAAATAGTGATAATAACAGAATCTACCACATAAGTTCATTGTAATTCTTAAATCAGATAGCACCACAGCCTTAGCATAGTTCCTGGGATAGTAAGCGTTCACTTGAATTAGTCATGCCATTGCCAGCTTTTATAAGTTAGGAAGCACATCTGTGGATCACCTGTCCCCTTGTAGACCTAGGGAGTAGTAGAGTAGAAATTCAAAATCAAGCCTACCTTAAGCCAAAGTTCAAACAATTTATCTAGGTAGAAATATATTCAAAAGGCAAAAAAAATTATATTTTAATAATTAAGTTTTATAATCTAACTAGTAAAATATGGCTGATTTACAATTAGTGCTAGGGTCACAAAATTTTATATTATTTTGCATTATTTTGTCAAAAGTTACTCCTATTTTTTATGTTGATAATCTTGGGGTTGTATTTAATTTAAACACAAACATACTTTCTGTCTTTTTTAACTCTGTCAACTGAAAGTTTTCCTAAGATACTAAGATAAAGAGAGATGACTTGCCCTTGGACTTTCATACTTCACCCCAGATTTCCTCCATTCTTCTCCCTGTGAGAGACAACAGGTAATAATGATGAGGGCTAAGCAATCCTCACAACCACCCAGTTATGCCTGTTTTATCAATGGAAAACGATGCCTCGCAAGGCTGGATGGTTTGTTCAGTCAGTGTATGTTAAGATCTCAATTAGGATTTCACAACTGTGATCCCAATGCTTAAGCTCTGAACTGTTAAATTACTATCTCCCAATGCATTAAAACCCAGGAAGAGAGAATTTTGAGCACTACTCATTGATAAATCATTTAAACCTTGAGGTGTGGTATGCCTGTTAGTGTTAGCATGACACTGCTCACCCCTACTTTACGTTGCTCAGAGTATCTGCCCATCTATTTTCAACCCCTCCCCACAGTTACATGTGAGAGTCCCAAATTCTTCAGATATCACTTTCCAAGGAAGGACTAAATGATTTTTATTGAATCAGAAAAGAAATAAAAACAAATTACAGGCTGTAAAAACTGACATTATTATGAACACCAAAAACTCTAGAAATGTAACACTTTTAATTGTTACCTACCTGATATCTCTTTATAATATTTTTTTCTCATATTTCTTAGCTTACATACTCTTTGTTTGTCTCTTCATATGACAATAACTGGTAATATTTTCTGATGAGAGAATATAAAGATATGTCAACCTTTCTTCTATCACTGCACTGTTGTTCAAAATTTTACTGATAGCTCAGAGACATTCCTTTAAGATTCTAAAAAGATTATTGATAATTCCATGTAAGTTTTTAAGATAGTTGTCAAATTTGGAAAAAATCAGTATTCTATCAAGTGTTTTTTCATATGAAAACTGTCAGATTTTGTGGCAGTTCAAATTGTATTATTCAATGAATGACATTAAAATTTTTTAATTAATGATAACTAGTTTGTCCTAGATGTTTTTATTATAATGTTGTTCTATAACAGTGGTTCTTAACCTTTTTTTTTTTGGTTCTTAACTTTTTTTGAGGTACCCAACCCACCAGTTTCATATGCGCATTCACCGAACCCTTCTTTAGTGATAAATAAAATATGTGTTTTTTTTCCAAATTCAAGACATAGGTATATGTTTTTTTACTGGTGCACAAAATGGGCCATGCATGAACATCACCTTGCTCAAAGAACAAAACCAACAAAGTGCATGAACTCACAACAAATTACGGTATTACTTTATTCTGGCCTCTGCGGGAGAGGCTTCTCCGAACCCCTGAGATCGACTCATCGAACCACTAGGGTTCAATAGAACCCAGGTTAAGAACCACTGTTTTATAAGTTTTATGTTGTTTTTATCCATGTTAGTGTTTCACTTGAAATCAGAGAGATATCTACTTCTTTTTTTAATGTATTCATATAACTAATTCCCCTTTGTTATTTAATTATCAATCAAAAAATAGCCTATTTATTACTTATATTAAAATTATCTCTTAACAAATTATTATTTTGAATATGATTTAAAAATATCCTTCTCAATACCAGAATAATTTCCATTGATTGCATACAGTAAACAAGAAAATAATTCTATTGTATAATGCATTAATAATTCTAAATGTTACATTACTGAGAACATTCCTGATAGAAGAGAACTTCTATTTGGACTAAATGTTATTAATAACTAAATATGCACCATTATATATAGTGATGATTGAAAACAATATTTCTCAGAATAGATTTTGGTTCCATTTCAAACCTTGTTTCTTTTTCACTACCTGCATACTTCTGTTGCCCAGGTACATTAGAAAAGTTTATCTCCACATATGCCATCTGGCCCAGTACCATTTAGTTTCACTACTGAGTGAAATAAAATATTAGAAGTTAGGATTATTCTTGCAAACTCACTGAGATGCTTAGCAATAAATTAAGAGTACCTGGAGGTAACTGCAAGCCACATAAATACATCCTGATAAACCCAAACCAAATGTATCTTTGGCTCAATTTTCCCTTAGTTGGATCCCCAAAATACCCAGAACCACTTCAACACAACCAGGCAAAAAATTTTATTTCTAATCTATTAAATCTCATTGCTTGTTAAATAATTTCGGGGGGTGGGACAGGGTGGAAAACCCGCATCAGAATTAAAAAAAGAAAAAAAACATGAAATGTTACAACTCCACCCAGTTTGGGAATCTGGAATTCCTGTTACAATATATTTTTAAAAGCAATTCTACAGATGTTGATTGCTAAGCATGAAGACCAAAAGAAAGAGCAGCCAATAAAAATAACTTTTAGTGAATAATCATAATCTTCATTTAGGGGTTTTTATTAAAGTATAGTTGACATGCAATATTATATTAGTGTCATATATACAACATAAAGATTCTACTCTTAACCATCTGTCACCATAAAAGTTATTAAAATATTATTGACTATATTCTCTGTGCTGTATATTATATTCCCATAATTTATTTTCTAACTGGAAGTATGTATATCTTTCATGTACAATTTTTTATTTTAAATGCTGTCAACCAATAATGTTACTAAGAAGATAGATCTCATATTGATTATTTGTTTTACTCAACCAATAAATGAGGATTGTATCATGTATTGATAAATTAAACCCATGATCCCTACTTCCAGGTAAATCAATCTTTTTTTTCCCCTTTTATTGTTCTTATTTTTACTGGTTATAGGTCAAGTGACCATTCATTGTGTCCTATACTTGGGATTTCCACTGTACTGTTATATCCTATTTATAGTTAACTTTCCTTTATGAACACAATAACCATAATATTTAAGCTTCTTAAATGAAGGAGGCTATACTCTTGTTCTATTTCAGCAATGATTTCTCTTTCCCCAATACAGATAGACCACTAAAGATTTTTTCTTCTTCAAATTCATCCACTTCATGACATGTGTAAAACATTTACTTTCTCCCTCTACCTGCCTCTTCAAACCTTTGCTGTGGGTATTTTGTTTGTTTGTTTGTTTTTAGTATTTTTGGTTTGAGATAACTATTAGAGTTTTTCCTCCAATCTGCCTTTCCTAGTTCAGTAATTCTTATTTTGCACTTATATTCCACATTCCCTGTCAAACTCTGATTATCCACTTAGAGTTTGACTCTACTTATTGCAAAACACCATACCCTGGTTTTCTCTCCAACTCATATTCCACTGTCTTGAAGTTTCAATTCTGATTTTTTGGTACTTGCTTTTTCCTTAGTGTTCCTACATCCATATACCTTCAGATGGCATAACTGAGTGGTATGTATTCTTTAATATCTTGAATAGCTTGGAATATCTATTTCATATTCATACAAGTAAATGTTATATATGGCTTGTAGTATTCTAATACTTGCTAACTATTCTATACATGTTACTTTGCCATTTTCTAGCTTTTCGGTGTTTCACATGAGAATCAGATGCTGATTTGATTTTTATTCTTTGTAAGAAAATTTTTTTTGTCAAAAATATTTTTCATCTCTTCTTATCACCACTGTCTAAATTTCAGTGTCTACATTCTTATCTTCATAATATATTATTGATTTATTTCTTGGGTTTTTTTCTGATCATTTTCTTTCCTCCTTTGGAAACCTCATTATTTTAACATGCTGAGTATTGTAGATCTATTCTCCAAGACTTATTTTCATAATAATTTTTGTTTCCTGATTTTTTTATTAGTTTTAAAATATTTATTCTAAGCCCCAACTCAGGTCTCAGTCATAACCTTTCTTTTATTTTATTTGACAAAATATTATTTTAGTTCCCAAGTCATGTTTATAAGTATAAAAAGATTGGGCGTATTATTTTTTGCATTCGACTCCTTATAGATGCACATTTACATTAAAAAATATATATTGTCATTTGTCTCCTCGAGCAACACCATTTATCTGTATGTAAGTCATCTGTTCTGTGTTTTTTTTCTCTCTCTGTTTGCATAATTTATTTGCCAAATAAGTGGTTCTCTGGTTCAGTGGTTCAGGTCACCTAAGTGGCAGAAGACCTTTGATTGTTAAGAAACACAAAGGTCTTTACAGATGTGACCTGGGTCACATAACTGGCATAATAATAATAATAATATAAATAAATAAATAAATAAATAAATAACCCTCTCTACTTCACCATCTCCCAAGCTGCTAAGGCTGATAAAACTTGGGTAATTGCAGGGGGCATTTTTCCAGCTTCAGGAGAAGAGATTAAAGTCACTTGCTTGACTTTGCCACAGCTACTGATACTCAAAAAATGTGGTCCTTGGGTCAGCAGCAGTGCACTGATAAGTAAAAAGTTTAGAAAAGAGCTGGTTATTGGTGCTCAGTGATCCCTAACTAGTTTGGCTGTTACTTCCACCAATCAGATTGGATTGACTCATTATTTGCATCCTGTGTTATACCTCAGCACATGCACTGGTCATCGTGTATTATTTCTGGTTGGGCCCCACCTGCCTAAAAGATGACCAGTAAAATAGCACACCATTCGTGTAACATGTAGTAGATCCAAGAAGTACTAGGATTATAAAATTGTCATGTTCCATAAATTATTTCAGATTCAGAAATGGAGTACTGTTTTCCAAGGTCTGTAGGATCAGCAGATGTTATACTATTTGATAGCTTATTTTAAATGAACAGATTCCTGAAAAGCCGACTTATAAAACTTTGTTGATATTCTTGAAATACATTTCAACTCAAGATCCCAATTCAAATTTTTCTTAATGATTGTTTTCAAATATAAAAGGTATAATAATAATAAGTATAATTTTAATAGACTTATAGGGTCTTATAAAATTAAAATTGAACTGAAAGGCACACAAATGAAGGGGTCAAAGTTCCCAAGTCAGTGGAGTTTATAAAAATACATTCAAAAATGTCCTTTTCTTCATGCTTCTAGTCAGTCATTATAAAGTTCCCCATTGTTCTGCTTCTTATGTATGGAAAGGACACTTTTGTGTTAACGTATTGAAAAGTCCAATCAGAATCTTTTTTGGAAATGCAGATGTTAAATAATCTAACATCTTTCATTCTATGAGAACATAATGAGGAAAACTTATTTAAATACATTTAAATGTAAGTAATATATTTGATAACATAATATTAGATCTGCTAGCTAGAATTAACCTGGAGCCTTTTGTAGTATATTTATGAACAATGGTAATATGTTGCAATATGATAAGAGCCCAAAAAAATGATGATGAAAGTTTCAGAGACTAAGAGATGATGCACTTTAAGTCTTCACTATTCTCATCTCTCCGGATAATACCCCAATCACTATTTAGTATGAGATTCGGATTGTTTGGATGACTGAGAGGGACAAGTTATAAGCTATTTGGATATAAGTAATAACTAAATAAAACTTTATTTAAAAACAAGACACTTCAAGTTAATTTGATTTTTTTTTTTTGCCTTCTCCCATAAAACTGGAGTGTAAAACTTACTAAGATTTTTCTAGCCACCCTGGTCCGTCATCTCTCTCATACCATGAGAGCACAAGAAAGACACACATCGGAAGGCTTCTTTTCTCTAAACACATGATGCCTTTGGATTATCCATAGGGTTCCTTATCCATGAGACAACTAGTACCAGCCCATTTCATGCTCTTTATTGCTCTCAAGATCAAATATACCACAGAACCCTCACTACACCTCCAGAATTACACTTTTTTTTAGTCCCTGATACCCTAGATATGTCTCTCTGTTCAGGTACAGAAATCATACCTTTCATGCATGAAAAATGAAAATATAGGAAGACAAATGGGTCATCACCCTTTCCTCATATCTCTAAGCATAAAAGTCCTTCCCACTCTTTTGTTTTATAAAAATAAGTGCAACATGCAAAGCTGACCCATGCTTGTACAACCTACCTCTTCCTTCTGCTCCTCCATCTCTGATCCTCAGCATCTGTAAACATTTCCATGCCACAACATTTCCTCTTCCTTCTCTTTTTACTCTCTACACTCCCTGTGCTGTATTCAGTTAAGATGAGACCTCAGCCTATATCTTCTAAAGTATTAGAGATCAGTGTAGATTTGTAAATTTGAATCCAGATGACTCTTTTTACCAGAGAGGAATTTGTAATCCTGAAAGGAAAATTCATTAGATCAAATTCACAAAACTCTACCTTGGCCAGCACCACATCCCAAGTCTTTTAATTTTCAACCAAGTCCTCTTTCTATCAGCCTCATCTCTTGCTGTAAAGGACAAAAGATGAGTTGACATATGACCTATCATGTAAAAATATTTTTTAATTATGATCTGATAATTTTTAAAAATAAGATTTGGAGACCTCAGCCTCTCACTTCCACCCTTACAAGGCTGGTGTAGAAGCAATTAGATAAAAGAAATATCCTGCTTATTTTCAATATGTATTGCCATTTAGAAAGATCTGACCCAGAAGGAAGATGTCATTTTACCAGGAACACAATCCATTTAGTCATTTGAATCCAACAAATATATTTAAAGACATACCTCAATATGTCTTGAGCACTGGATACATAAACAGTCAACTTACTGGCAAAGCTAACAACTTGAAGGGAGTCACTTTTTCTGAGGATTCAACTTCTCTTGATAGAAAAGACATTATGTCACAAATAGGAGCTTGTTTCCTGCATTTTGTTAATAAGGAAAGTTAATGTTAGAATGAAGGCCTTGGGGATGAAAAAAGAAATGAGTGGAACAGTTCCTTGGCAAGGCTGCCTGAGGGATTTGGCTTCTTGACAGTGAAAATAGGCCTCGACTGTATAAATTATGCAGGTTGGGACAGACTGAATCTAACTAAGCCTTCCTTGATGGAGTCATGTGGGAGAGAATGTCTAGACATCAGAAATCAAGTTATTGCTTTTATAACTCCCTATTGAAAGAACTTCTAAGAGCAATACCTGCAGTGGATACTAATGTTGATCCATAGAACATCAGTCAAACTGACATCTGCAGCCATAGAAAGCAGACATTTTGACCATTTGGCGATAATCAATTATTCCGAGTGAGCGCAGTTACTTACACTATTAAAAAAAGCTTTTTAAGAGGAGACATTCAACAGACAATAAACTTGCATCTATTATGCATGAGTTCTATGATGATAAGCCTTCTCAGGGTCTTCTAGGGAAAAAGAGCTCTCCCTTTGAAGGGTTCTGGTGTCTTCATTTGTAAATGTAGAACATTAAAGGAATACAATAAACAAAACCATGAAGTAATACCATTTTAAAGAGGCTAGCCATAATAAAGAAAGGTAGTAAATATTCTGAGGTGCAAAGAGAATTCAAAATTCTGAAACAATGAACAAAAAAATATTAAATGTAATAAAAATCTATGTAAAATCATGCATCTGGACTCTAAAAGTTAATTGTCCAATAGCAGCTTAAGGGAGCCTTGCGTTAACAAGAGCTCTTTTGGGATTTTCAGTTTACTGCAAGAGCAATATAGCCTAATTATGTAGTGAAACACCTGAATTATCCAATGAAAACTTTATTTCTTGGATAAAAGTAAAATTTCTGTAACAGAAGCGATATTTTCATTTTTATTTCTGAACTTGTTTGAACCATACCTCATGCATGGGTTGATTTTTTTAATTAGGTGCAAACATTTAATATACATTCTCATTCAATTCCCACAAACCGTTAGGTAAGTGTTAATTTTATTCTTATTTTGCAGAGGCAGAAACAAACACTAGAATACAGAATAATTTTCCTAGGATCATACAGATAGTAGACAGTAGATGGGCAAGTTGGGATTCAATCCAAGGTGACCAATTCCAGAGCCTGTAATTGGAAAACAATAATTTTAATATCAAATTTAAAAAGGAACAATAGAAAGAACAGAAACATTGTATTTTGATTAAAATAAGGGAAAGAACTACACTGCTCACAAAAACCAGGGGATATTTTATAGCTCCATATTTATTTTGTAATATTTCCTAATTTTTGTGAGCAGTATATAACTTTCTTCAGTCATTTGTAATAAATTGCTTTGGGATATAAAATTAGCTTTAGTGGGTAAGAATGACAGAAGTTCAGAATCTGAATGAAGGTGATTCTTACTTGACTTATCAAAAAGAATTTTAAACTATGATACAAAATAGTGCCATTAGCAAACATTTTTAATCAATCAAATATTATTGTTAGTGTTACAGGCGATTATAGCAGAGGAGATTCTGGTAGTGGACAATATAATATTGAAGTTTATGAAAAAACAGTGGGAGAAAGATTTCTTAAAAGTATAATTTATGATACATGATTCCTAAGCTCTCTAATTTAAAGCCAACCTTTAGTTGATTACCAAAATATTTTCTCCATAACTGCTTATTTTCAAATGTGCGGATATATTAACAATGTGGTAAGTATCTGTACCCCCAAAACACAATATGAGAAAAAACTAGAAACACTACAGTTATTAAATAAATACCCTTCCTTTACTATAGGCCTATCCTGCTGTGGGCTCCTGAGAAGCAAAGTTTAGTAGAGTCTTTGACCCAAAGCTTAAGGGCATGCAAAAAATAGCAGAGTTTGTAGGTTCCCAGATCTCATCACTCAGTAAGAAGCTGCATCCAGGACACCGGAGAGTTCATTCTGAATGGGTTTCAAAATCATAGGATCAGAAGCAGACATCAAAACTGAAGGAAGGGATGGTAGAGAAGAGCCAGCCAATGAGCAAGCAAGAAAGAGTAGATTCAGAATAAAGACAGAGGCAGCGCCATGCATGACTGGTTTTCTAAGTGGGGCTATTCTGTGCTCTGCAACATGAAAAATTATAGCATTTCAATACAGTGAGTCAGAGAGTAGTTTTATGTATGGCTCTTTTGTCTAAAAGAGGGGAGTAAACCTAAAACAAGAGATCTGTATGGGCTATAGATCTACAATTGTAAACCAATTAATTTTTGTTATTTATTTTGCAACCAACTGAGTTATTAAAAGAGATAAAAATGTGACAGCCTCATTTGCTTGCTTCTTTCCTTATTTCTGTTATACATAAAATACATGAAATATTCTTAAAGTTTTCATTTTGTTGTCTCTCTAAGTTAAATTAAATCCAGACTGTGAACCATTAACAAGGTTAGCAAAAAGGTGTTATTGTTAAGAAGCATCTCCCGCTATGTCTAGTGTGGTATATTCTTATAACCAGTTAGTTCCAGAAAAAGAGATGAGAAGCTAGTTCTAGGCCTCAGTACTATGGGATCACCTCTATGAAGAAGTTCCATTACTTCATGAGGAAGAACATGAGAAGCTGTCCATAGCTCCTAAAGCATAGTGTCCAAATGCCAGAGGGCAGTGCCCTTCAATCCCCAATGTACAGGAAGTCTACAGCAGAAATTAAACAAAGAGAGCAGTATTATTTTTCAGTCATTACAATTGCTTACTACCTATGTTTCTTTCTTTTTTTCTGTCTTACTTAATTTCAAAAAGAATTTATAATACCTTAAAAAAAATGTAGCACCACCAAATTTCTTCAAACCAGAGGAAAATGCGAAAGACTAGATGTAAAGGACTGAGTATGCATGAGGTATTTGAATGTAAGTGTACGGTCAGAGAGGGTGATGGCAAGGAGCATCCCAAAATGAGTACAACACAACCTCTGTCTCAAGGAACTTGGAGTTCACCAGGAAAAAACCCGTAATAATTATAGTAATAGTAAGTCCTTGAGTTTGCACAACGGTTAAACTTATAAATTGCTATGGTATCCAAGGCCTTTGATTGTATCTACAATGCCCTTGTGAAAATTATAAAAATATACCCCTTCCAGGATGAGAATTTACAAAAGTGTGCCTCATCCTTCTAACCCATCTCAAACAAAGTTCCTCATCTGAACCACAGAACACCAAAAATAATTTCAGTGACCCATCTTAGGTGTCCCACGGGTGGTACATACATGGTACCATTCTACATGCAAAACAGATACTTTCATTCATTGCATATAATGTATGCATTAGGGCATTAGAGGTTGATTCTCTCATGGAACTCTAGAGCAGAAAGACTGCTATACTCAGATTTAAACAGAATTAAGCCCCTCTTCACTCTCTCATTGGCACAATTGAACATCGTGGCCCAAAGAGTTGCTTTGTGGTATTCTGACTTGAATTTGGGTCTTTAACTAGAAATTAAGTCATGACCCCTTAATTGTCTCTTTTTCTAATATATACCTAAAGAAAGTATAAAGTGCTACATAATTCAGAAAGATGAAGAATGTTTTTCATCCAAAACCAATAAATACTTCATGGAGAAGATGATATTTAATATTTTGGTCCTAACTCTGTGAGATAATTTTAATTGTTGAGCTGGGGAAAGACAGTCCTGATAAAAGGCACTGAGGAATTGATGCATCTCAATTATGCTAGAGTGAAAAGTTTGTAAAGAGAGGTGAGTTGTGACCACATGGTAGACGAGCTCAAACACAACTGACACATTAAGAAGGCAGAAAGCCATCATCAGAAATGACCATTGGGAAGAAATTCTGACATCAGTGTATCTAAGAGATTCAATGACAGTGACTTAAATACTTGAGATTTTTTTAAGGTCACATACAATTAGCAGTTAAGGTTATGGCAAGCAATAATAAATCTGCTTGGATCCTAGTGAAAATTAATGTAGACTTGAGGGAAGGTAAATGAGTGGGAAAGCAATAAGTACATTGGTTAAGAGCAACCTCAGTTTCCTCATCCATCAAATAAATCCAAAAATTTAAATACCTGACTCACAATAGTTTTAAGGTTTAAAATGCATAACAACAATTACTGGAGGAAATGGGGTCTTCTGAAGTGTTACAAGAAAATAATTTCAGGGAGATTCATGTCGGAGGAGTTTTAAGTGATAGTGACAAGATTTGTCAGAGTGTAAAGAGATAGTACACTCGCAGAGAGGTAGAGAGCAGGCAGGCTATACAGTAGAAGCTGAATGGATTTTGGAAAGGAAATTACAGAGACAAAAAAAACAAAAAACAAAAAGAGTCCTCTTTCATTACCCTGGTTGCAAGTCTCATGGCCACACTTAGAGTTTTGGAGAAAAGAAGGCAGAAATATGTGTCCAGGAGTAGGAAGAGCACAGGTATTCTCCAAGGAGGATGTGAGCTGGATTCTTTGTCTAGCTTCCATATATTTTCTTGGGTTTGGAAAAGAGCTGGCTTTCTTCCAGACTACCCGATCTCTTTCCTTTATTATCCCAGGCTTGTGCTTGTGCTTGTGCCTTCCCCCTTTCAATATCTTTTCTGGATTCACTGGGGTTTGTCTTTCCCCAATCCGATCTTTTTCTCAGACTTTCCCAGGATAGTCACCTCCCACTTCTTGGTTGCCCTGTTGGCTCCTACTGGGCATGCCTCAGAGTTTGGCTCTCATTTGGCTTCTACTAAGGTGCACTCAGTGGAAGGAATTTGCCCTCACCATTTTCTCACTCCCCACATTAATCTGGTGGAACCATGCCAGTTATCCCCCAGGGTGGTTGTAAAGCTATCTGTTCTCTCTGTCTGTCCAGAACTGATGCCTTATTTCTTGGGGTGACTGTGAAACTGTTGTTTTCCTTTTCAGTCATGCTTAAGCAGCCTTCTTCTCTTTTGTTAATAACTAACTTCCTACTCTGACTGTATGGCCAGTAGTCCTGGCCATTGCCACCACCGTCTCTGCCAGGCATGTGCAGGTTTCCATTAGATTTGGACAGACGGTTAAGAAACAGTAGAGCTGAAAACTGGTGGGCCATCCCTTTATTCTAGCCTCACACTGGCAGGCGAGTAAATAAACACACAGGGCACCAAAACCCACTCACACATTCTCCGGTTCCACTAGCAGAAGAGTCTTTTCCGGTTTTTCCTAGAATCAAAGGCCTCCCACCAGCTTCAGTCCCCTCTGGTTCCTCATCTCCTTCTCTCTGAACAAACTGAAAAAACATGGCTTCCTTCTTCCTCTCCTTTCTTCTTAAAATCTTTTGGCATGAAACCCCTCCTCCAGCACACATTAACATTACAATGCCCCTGCCCAAGCAGGAAGGTAATCACGGATCACATACCAGGGCAGCAGCCATTTTTAACAATAAAAGTGAGCAAACGTAAAAATCACATTTTACAAACTTATTTGCCCAACAATGACAATACATGTAAAGCCTAACATATTGCAAGTAATGTTGGCGATGATAATGACAGGGGTAAAAAAAGAAAGAGATAGATGTGGTAAGGACAGGGGTGGGTTAGCAATAATGACTTGCCATATGAGCGAATGTAGGAGACAGAGAAGGAGGTCGTAGGAGCAAAAGTAATTTAGAACTTTCAAAGGTTTGTAACTGGGAGAATGGTGATGCCATTAAGAGGATCGGGGCTACCAGCCAATGGTAAGTGAAGTCTAAAAGGGAAAAGAAAACAACTGTGGAGACTTTTAGAAAACATAGCACAGGCAACCTCACTTCTCCAACACAAACATTTAGTGCCATACAGTCCACCCAGCACAACTCAGAGCTCCAGTAAAAAGTAAAAAGAGCTTGTCTTCAGTGGCCCTGTGGTCTCAGCATTCTTTAGTGCCTGGATACTCAAAATGCGGTCCACAGACCTGCAGCACTTGAGTCCCCTGGGAACTCATTAGGAATGCAGAGTCCTTCATTTCTCTGCAGACCAACTGAATTAGAATCTGCATTTTAACAAGATTCCAACGTGATTTCTAGAGGCATTGCTGCAGCCGACAATAAAGATGGGAAGAGGTAAAATCAGTTAATTAAATGACTGAATCTCAATTGTTTACTTTTAGATTGTAATCTGATTAAAGAAATTGTACTGTGTTTGTTGACTACATGAACAAGTTAAAGGAACATATAGTGAGTGGCACTCTGCCTCAGTTTGTTCCAATTTAACTTTACGGGTCCTTTATAGTTTTTGAGAAGAGACCACAAATAGGAGAGGATATATTGTTTGAATGAAAACCATTATAAAACTAAAATAGTCGCATATTTAAATTCCACAAAATTATAAAAAAATTTCGGTAAGTGATGGTATTTTCCCTCATTAAAGAGAAGATGGCTTGGTTCTTAGCATTCTCTTCAGGTTTGGAAATAAAGGGACCTCTATTCAATTACTCCAACCATATGTTGCATTTTATTTACAAAACTTGCCATTGTAAACCCATGCAGTTTTCTTTTATATGCTTCAGGTGCAATATATACTGGAGCTTTATATAGAGCAAACACTGTTTGACAGTGGTAATTTAGAAGAAACGTTCATTAAAATGTCACACACAAAAACATCTGGAATTACTCAGCCATTGAGGACGTATTTATTTTTATTGTCACAGCAGATCATCTTTACTACATATTTTGCAATGCATTTAATTTTGATTCATAGAAATTACTTCAGGGGCAATTTAATGTTTTTCTTCCTGCATACAGAGAATTAAAAAAATTTTAAATGTGGACACTGAAAATAAAGATTAGATTTTGGGAGACATATTAGGTTTACCCGTATTTATCAATTCATATTTTTTTGTTTTAAAGAGTCAGACATCATTACCCATAATCCTCTTTTATATAACTGAATATTTCATTAATTCACTCAAGTGGTATTTATTGAAACCCACTATGTGTAAAGGCACTAGAGCCTGTGTATTGGACACTAAAGAGACCATGGGGAACAGGAAAATACATGGCCATTACTCTAAGGGAGTTTACAGAAATTACACAAATAATGTACCATGACAACTATGAGAAGTGTACATGATACAGTGAGACTATACGTTAGGTTCATTTGAACTTTTCTGGAGTTGTTATTCTGAGAAGGTGATGATACTGATAAAAGCTGGAGGGAATACAGCAGTTGAGTGAGGTGGCACAGGTGATGAGGATAGTCATCAGGAGGACCAAGCAGCCAAAGAAAGTGAATGCCAGGAATAAGGAACAGTAAGAGCCCTGTGGCATGATACATTATGGGAAATAAAAGAAGGCATCACTGGCAGAAGTACAGGGAATGGAGAGCTTTGTGGAATGCATGAGTTTGGAGCAGTAGGCAGAAGTGAGACCAAGCAGGATAGTGTGTATCACGTTAAAAATGTTTACTATTTCATCCTGAGGATTATAATAAGCTTGATGGAACGAGAAAAAACAAACAAACAAATGTTATTTGTTGTATCTGCATTGATGGATTAGAAAGAATTTGTAATTAAATAAGGGAAGAAGATTTAGGAGGTTAATTCAGTAGTATCAATGAATACTCTGAAAACTACAAGAAAAATTCTGTTTATGGTTTGTTCATCTGTGACCCTTCCCAAGGACCTTCTTTTTAACCCTACTCTCAATCTCACAACGATATACCCTATACTTCTTACCCTTCTGTGAACATTACAACCTCTTTATTTCCTGAGTCTTTACACACAGTGTTTCTTCTACTCTGAATACCACTCTCCTTTTTCTGACACTCTCTTTCTTCAAAACCCAAGTCAAGCCTGACCAGGTGGCAGCTCAGTGGGTAGAGCATCAGACTGGGATGCGGAAGACTCAGGTTTGAGACCCCGAGCTCACCAGCTTGAGCACGGGTCCATCTAGCTTGAGCAAAAGCTCACCAGCTTGGACCCAAGGTTGCTAGCTCCAGCAAGGGGTTGCTCAGTCTCCTGAAGGCCCGCGGTCAAGGCACATGTGAGAAAGCAATCAATGAACAACTAAGGTGTTGTGACGGCAATAAAAAACTAATGATTGATGCTTCTCACCTCTCTCCGTTCCTGTCTGTCTGTCCCTATCTATCCTTCTCTCTGACTCTCTCTCTCTCTCTGTCCCTGTTAAAAAAAAAAACAAAAAAACAAGTCAAAGCATACTTTCTTTGGAATACCTTGCCAGTCCTCTTCAGGAAGAGTTCATTGTCTTCATCTCTCTGCTGGCATTAACACTTTATAACAACAAAGTATGTACCATTTGTCACATTGTACAGTGATAATTTATGTCACCAACAGATTAGTGGATCCCAAGTTATTGTTTTAAGTTATACCTAATTATTCAATGAACTCTTTTACAAGTCTATAATATAAAAAAGAAGTAAAGGGTTTTCAGTTTAGACAAGGATGGGGGTTTCATGACAGCTCTAGCCTCTCCTTGGAGAAGAATCCAAATGACTCTAAGTTGCCTTTGTATAGAGTCCAACATAAATTATCAATAAAATACACATCTTGGATTTAATATTGGTAGAAGTAAAGTTACTTCCCAAAAAAAGCTATTATAAGATAATAGAAAGCTATAAGCTATTACTTTTAGAATGTTCTAGGCATCATGCTAGTAGCAGTCTCTGTATCTTACAAACTCAGGACACAAGACAAGCTCTGAGCATAGTTTTTTTTTTAATCCATTTCACTTGACTTGAGATGAAAGATATGCAGCCAACCCCATCCTACCCAATTTGAGAGGAATGAAATTAAATAAAGCAAGGTAGAACATTTTTCAAGCCCAACAACCCTATTCATAAAAATTGCCTCCCAAATAATGCCTTCCAAACTTCTACCCTTTGAAGTATTACTGAGGGATGTGTTGAACTGAGAATCAAAAAACTGATTTACAACTATTACTTTTGTGGATCGGCATAGGTGATCAATATCTCACTCATGAATAAGGGCACTTAGAATTCTTGTATTGTTATTAGACTTTGGAGTATCAGTGAACACCAAAACAGAAAGAATCTCAGGATAGCATTCTATTAAATATGCATAGCTTATACCTTGGTAGAAGAAATAAAAGCTGTTCATTATTTTTAGCAGGATACACTTAAGTATCTTATTTTATATATTGTAATCACATTGGTAGTATCTTATAGGCCCTTTCATAAAGTGAGAGCACTGGCCAGATGCCAACCAAGGAACAAAATTAACATGGAGCTCACATTGTTTGTGAGAAAATGACAACAAACAAACAGATAAACATATTATCTATTGTGGTGATAAGTGCTTAAGAGGAAAATAGTAAAGCAAAGGAAGGGATTAGAAAGTGACACAAGGAGGAGGATTGCTCTTTAAATTGAGTGCTCAGGCAAAGTCATTATGAAAATACAATGTTTGAGCAAAAATTTTAATTAAGTGAAGGAACAAATAATGAACAAGTGAAGGAACAAATAACTTGAGGAGCAGCGTTCCTGGCAGAAGAAAATTCTTAGGTTGGAGCATGTTCAGTGTGTTCAAGGAGTAGGAAGGCAACCAGCATGTGTTCACTGAGTAATCTAGAAAAAAAAATAGCAATAAGATATGAGTCAGATGGAAGACTCAATTAAAGAGAGCCTTGTAAATCCTGGTTAAAACTTTGGATCTTATTTTGAGGAAGATGAAAATCCTTGAAATGTTATGAGCAAAATCAGTGGCATGATTTGAAATAACTTTTTAAAGGATTTTCCTGGCTGCTGGGTTGACCACTAACTGATGAGGACAAGGTGAATAGCAGGAAGATCAGTAAGAAGGCTACTGCAGTAATACAGACAAGATATGATGAACTTGGGTAGTGGTTTTGGAAGTGTAGAGAAGTGGGCAGAATCTGGATATATTTTGAAAACAGACTATTAAGATTTGTTGATGGGTATTACAGTAAGCTGGAAAATTGTCACCCAAGGATATCAGGTTCTCATCTCTGTAACCTAAAAATATTACCCTCTTTGGGAAAAGGGTCTTTGTAAATGTGATTAAGTTAAGGATTTTGAGATGAGAAGATAATCTCAGATTATTCAAGTGGGCCCTAAATGTAATCATAGTCATGATAAGTGTGATAAAAAAGGGAGCTTCAATGAGCACAAACATAGAGAGGAGGCACTATAACTAGGAAGGCAGAGGATAGAATGATACATCTACGAGTACGGAAAACCAAGATCCACCGGAAGCTGGAAGAGGCAAGGAACACATTCTACCCTAGATCCTCTGAAATCTTGATCTGGACTCAGCAAAATTGATTTTTGACTTCTGGAACTGTAAATAAATAAATTTCTGTTGTTTTCAGGTGTTAAGTTTGAGGTAATGTGTTATAGCTCCCTCATGAAACCAAAACAGACAAGGTGTGACACATACACAAAAGTCAGGATAATGTCAAGGAATTTTGATCTGATCAAATGAAAGAATAATGTTTCTAATTGTTTCCAATTACTGAGATGAGAAAGTCTGAGAAAGGAACAGATTTGGAGACAAAAATAAAGGGGTGTTAGACTTGTTAAGTTGGAGATTATTATCAGATTTATTAATAGATGTTCAGAAGTAAGGTGACTGGCTATGTCCTTTGAAATCTGAGGCTTAAAGAACAAGCAAGGCTTGAGGTAAATGCTGGATTTATTAGCATATAAGTGATAATTAATGTTATGGCACAGAATGAGCTCACCTGGGGAGCACATGAGATAGGGAAGATATTCAAACATTGAGGTCTGACATACTCCAGTATTTCTAAAGCAAGATTAGAAAGATCTAATGGAGATGTCTAGGAAAGAGCAGTGATTGGATTCTAAGAAAACCAAGAGAGAACAGTGTCCTAGATTTCAAGAAAGGAAAGTATGTGTCTTAGGAGGGAACTAGTGAGCAACCGTGTCAAATGCTTCTGAAGGAATAACAGTGAGTAAGTTTAGATAGTTAACAGAGCGGTATGAGGCGTTGTGCCACGTGCTATAAATATAAGTAAAATAGCTGAGGAGAAGGGGAGTATTTTTTAAGATGAGAATTATTGTAGCATTAT
The DNA here is from genome assembly GCA_037038555.1 of Rhynchonycteris naso. Classification (NCBI taxonomy): domain Eukaryota; kingdom Metazoa; phylum Chordata; class Mammalia; order Chiroptera; family Emballonuridae; genus Rhynchonycteris; species Rhynchonycteris naso. The sequence goes on from CM072995.1 coordinate 341,678,981, forward strand.
GGGCACAAGCTTAATGGAGTCAATGACCAGAGAGCATAGTGAGTAGATGAGCTGAATGAGAGACCATGAAGACAGCTTCAGGAAGGGCCTCTGGAATCAGAACAGTGGCCATTTAAAGGTAAGAAGATAAATTGAAGCTAAATGTTGCAGGAATTTTTTTTAATTGAGAATAAAAGGATAGGATATTTTTTTAAATTTTATTTATTCCTTTATAGAGGGGAGAGAGTAAGAGAGGGTGGGGAGGAGCAGAAAGCTTCAACTCCCATATGTGCCTTGACCAGGCAAGCCCAGGGTTTTGAACCAGCAACCTCAACATTCTAGGTCGATGCTTTATCCACTGCAAGAATAAAATATTTAATAATAAAAATAAGACTAATGGGTATATAATGATTTGTTTTTGGTGAAAGTCTTTCAAATACATCATCTCCTTTACTTACATCTTAATGAAGTAAAGTGTTATTAACTACATTTTTTAAAAGAATAAACTGTAGTTTTGAGAGTTAAAATGAGTTGACCAAAATCTGGCAGCTACAAAGTAGTAAGTTAAATTTATTTTTAAAAAAAGCATATACACATAAGTAGGACACTAGGAGAGAGAATCACACATAAGAAGAAAAAAGAATAGGATTCTATAGCAATTCAAATGGAAGGTATTCAAGAACTGAGCAAGGATGGTGGCCAACACAGCAGAGAAAAAATTAGAAACAGAAAAAGAAATGATGGTACAATGGAATCCTGAGTGATTGAAACTCAGAAGAGTTAGATCAACCTAGCTCACGACATGGGTTTGGGTATGTTTCTTTCACTTCTAGGCTGTGGTTTTCTTGACTTTAAAATCACACCTCTTAACTAGATACAATGTCAAATATACCAAAATATCTGTTTAAAATCAAGTTACTTAATGTTAATTCTACTTTTTCAGCAAAACCCTAAAGCATACCAAGTCATCTAATCACCTGAAAAAGTCATTTTCCAAACAGTGAACAATTAATACCTAATCACTGGAAGAAACACTTCCGATCTTTTATAAATAGAAATCTTCCAGTAATATAAACATAATTGATTAGACCTAGAGATTGAGCCTTTGGAAAATGTATGGCTTTGAGAGGTTTGAACTGAGGTCCATTTGTACATGAAAATCCTACTTTAAATGTAAGTGGCACCTTTGCTTGGAGTCTTTCTGCTTAATCTCTAAAGTCATTTGCTAACTTCAAACGTATTTAGCAAAGTAAGTATCTTTGACAGAATCCCTGCTTCCCTAATAGCATCTGTAACTGCAAAAGTTGTCTTGTTTATGGAATATTCATTATTGGCAATTTGGGGTATATTTGTAAGCCACAAAAATCCTTTGTTGATTATAGACTCTCTCCAATTTGTCATAGTGTGTTCTGGCAGCCGCTGAATTTGGTCAAATTGGAGCCAAGATATAGCAGTCTCGTACTGGAAATACACATGGCAGTATCATGTTATGCTGCATGTGAGACATTTCAAACACAGGAAGATATTTTTTAAACTACTCTTTAGTCATAGTCAATATACAGTGTGTCCGTAAAGTCATGGTGCGCTTTTGACCTGTCGACCAGTGAAAAGTGCACCATGACTTTACGGACACACTGTATAAGAAAAGCTTACATTAAGAGACTGTAAACTTGATAACCCTGTGAATTCTGTAACTATAATTACTTGTGTTTGTGAGACAGAATAGACTGAGTCTCAGGATAAAGTCACTGATGCGTGCTGATGAATGGCTGAAATTCCGCCTGCGGCGGACGTCATTCCAATCTCTTTCTGATGAGCGTCAGCCGTAGTTGCCAGAATGTCTGTAACTGTGTATAGGAGGCATTCATACCATACCTAATACAAATGCAAAACTGGTTACATCACAAGTTATTTATGATGGTGGCCTTAAAAAACAAGCTTAAGTTGAAAACTTCCTAATGGATTCAACTTATTTGAGCAAAACTTGCTTTTTTGTATTAAAATTGGAATAGATTCAGAGATAAACTCTCCTGTCTCATGAGCTGCACGCACGCACACATACACACAGTAGCTCAGGAATTTACTGTTTTTCTGGGATGAAGATTTTACTGGTACAAGGTAGTAATTTGACAGAAAGTTAACAGAAGAGTGACTAAAAGTAACAAATGACTATTTGTAGAGTTTCCTGCAGTGGTTTAGAAGCAATGTGTGAATTTAGATAAAGCAATGTTTCATTTTCCTCGGGTCATAATTTTTCACAAACTCTAGCCTCCAAATGTTTCTGTAAGTTAAACAAAAATGTCCCTTACCTCTTGAAATAGCTGTCTCTAAGCTAAAGCACCAAAACCATATGAGGTTTCTAGAATAAGACTAAGGGTAAAAGAGTTGGGAGAGACCTTTGAAAATCACAATGTATTGTTTAACATAGAACACAGAAAACTGCATGCAACACAAACATTTATTGCCATCCAAATCAATAACAAAGTCCATAGACTGATCCTAATTTATCATAAAAATTGTTGTTACAAGCTCAGTGATCCTTGTTCAAGAAGGCAAAGGAGTCGAGTATACAGTTTCGGATACCAATATTTGTTAACATTTTTCAGTCTTGGACTTGAACAATTTCAAATGTGGGAAACATTTATTTACACAGAAGAATGACATTAGTTCCAGTGCCCAGCCCAAGGAGCACTACTGCACATGGCTAAGGAAACAAGGCACTGACAGCCTTGAAACCATTTCATTTCCAAGAGACTGTTGGGTGCATCTGCCTAATGGCATTTTCTGGCTACTCCTCTGCATTACTCCCACAAATATCTTTTCTCCTCTTCTCCTTCTGTAGTGACTTTGCCAAGATGGTATGAGCCAATTCCTGGTTATGTTTATTTGTTTATTGGAATGGAGGCAGCCATCTAACAGCATAATGTGTTGAAATTTCCTGATGGTATGGTTGATGTAAATGAAAAGAGAAGAGTAAACAAGCTACAATTGTTTGGGTTTATGTTTGAGAAACAGGAAACTCAATAATGTGTTTAGAGAAAAGCCAGTCTTCCCAGGAAGCAAAGGGAAAGACTTACTTTCATAGTCTTTCATAATTCTGGGAGGAGAAAACCTGCCATATTTTTAAGGTTTCTCATCAAGCTCAATGATAATGATGGTATCAATGGAAAACCCCTCCAATTGGAACACCTGCCACTCAGCTCTATGCTGCAATTCTTGAGGAGTGTGATAGACTGAACCTCTCTCTTCCTAAACACAACAGGACCTTGCCCAGTATTTAAACAACCAGATAGAAAGTAACAACATTCTGAATCTTATGTATTCTAAATTGAGGATTCTCAACTTGTCAGGGAAGAACAACTGTTGGATCTCGAAGCTTTATGGAATTGCTTACCATGTGGGATAACTCTTTCCAAGAGAGAGAGAGGTGTCCTGTTGTGCAGATTGAAGGTTCCTGGGAGCCACAACCTGTTCCGATCTAATGGGGAAATGGGAGAAATTGGCTCATGTTCGTCTGCACCCTGTTTGCTTCTCTTTGTCAAATACTCACAAGTCTTTCTTCTCCTTCCTTCCTCTTCTCTTTATTCTTGCATCCTCCCTGAAGTTTCTTCTTTTCTTCTCTATACTCATCTTCCTTATTCGTCTGTTGCTCCTTCATCTATTCTTTTTTCCTCCTCTCCTTTCATTATTTATTGCTTTTCTCCTTTGCCAGTCACCTACTAATGCCATGCATTGTGCTATGCCAGGGGTAGTCAATCTTTTTATACCTACTGCCCACTTTTGTATCTCTGTTAGCAGTAAAATTTTGTAATTGCCCACCAGTTCCACAGTAATGGTGATTTATAAAGTAGGGAAGTAACTTTACTTTGTAAAATTTATAAAGCAGAGTTACAGCAAGTTAAAGCATATAATAATAATTAATTACCAAGTACTTTATGTCGGATTTTTGCTAAGATTGGCAGAATAAATCTTTATAAAACAACTTACTATAGTTAAATCTATCTTTTTATTTATACTTTGGTTGCTCCGCTACCACCCACCATGAAAGCTGGAATCCCCACAAGTGGGCAGTAGGGACCAGGTTGACTACCACTGTGCTATGCACAAATAAAATTAAATTAAATTTTAAAGTTCTACACACTTGCACTCAGGGTGGCCACAACTTCCTGTTAAAGATCAGAAAGCATGGGCCTGACCTGTGGTGGCGCAGTGGATAAAGCGTTGACCTGGAATGCTGAGGTTGCCAGTTCAAAACCCTGGGCTTGCCCGGTCAAGGCACATATGGGAGTTGAAGCTTCCTGCTCCTCCCCCCCTTCTCTCTCTCTCTCTCTCTCTCTCTCTCTCTCTCTCTCTCCCTTTCCTCTAAAATGAATAAATAAATTAAATATATATATATATATATAAAGATCAGAAAGCATGAAACATATTTTCACCAGTTACGGCAGATCAGTTTATTACATTCAAGTTTAAGACTATAGTTATTCATAAATATTGCTTAAATAAATATTATCAGGTAAAGATTTTGTAATAATATTTAAAATTCAAACTAGCACCTAATCACACATTTACTCCCGTTCTGCACTACTGAAATGGAATGTTTTGCAGAATAGCGTCACATATGAATGGCTCTGGTTCATTTCCCCAGGGTGTCCTGGGGATGTCCTGCCTACAATTGCTGACTAAGTTGGATGTTCTTCATCAATATCGCCATCTCTCTCCAATGGTGAACCACTGATGACAAACTCAGGCTTGCAAGAAACAGTGACTTTATTTTGTAGAAATTAAATTAACTCTAAATTCAACCCTTCCCCATGATCAATATTGATCATCAGTATGATGTATCCATATCCCACAAGGCTGTTCACTTTCATTATCACAGGATGCATTGCTGATTATTCTCTCTCCATCTGGACTTCAATTTTTAATCCCAGTATAGGATGATGTATGAAAAAAAAAAGAGCTCCAAAACCTAATTTGTCATTAGATCACCTAGATGCTTTTAAAAAATATATATGTTTCTGGACCCTTCTTAAACACTCAAATTCTCTAATGATGGGGCCCAGGAAACTAATTTTTAAAATATTTCCAAATCATTTTAATAATGATGGATTTAAAAGTCACTGAGGTAGCCTGACCAGGTGGTAGTGGAGTGGATAGAGCATTGTACTGGGACATGGAGGACCCAGGTTCAAAACCTCAGGATCACCAGCTCAAGCACGGGTTCATCTGGTTTGAGCAAAGCTCACCAGCTTGAGCCCAAGGTCGCTGGCTTGAGCAAGGGGTCACTTGGTCTGCTGCAGCCCCACAGTCAAGGTACATATGAGAAAGCAATCAATGAACAACTAAAGTGTCACAGCAAAGAATTGATGTTTCTCATTTCTCCCTCCTTGTCTGTCTGTCCCTATCTATCCCTCTCTCTGATTCTTTCTCTTTCTCTGTTAAAAAAATAAATAAATAAAAATAAAAACCACTGAGGTAGAATATATATAAGATATCCCTTTGGACTCCTAGAGATAATTGGAGGAGACCTGGTAGGTAATAAGTGAAGATTATTCAAGTATCAATAGAATAGTTGGCATATTTACATTTGGAGATTAGTGAGGCCTCAGAAGAAGGCAGAGTATATTATAAATAAAAATGTTTTGGACCTGAAATTTGATAAACCCACATTTAGTTTTAATTCATCTACCTATGGATATATATGTCCCTGGGCAAGACATGTAAATTCTCATCACCTCAATTTTCTCTGTAACTTTCCCAGCACATTAGACCCACCTTCTGCTAGAGGGAAAGAAGGAAGAACTGCGACCTTGTTGTTTTCTTCAGAATGAGGACACCTGAGAATGCAATGGACTTTCAGTCCATGTCAGCCTGGAGGAACCGACACTCAGGTTGGCTTTGCAACCGGCCTCCTGCTGCCTAGCAAACTGGCCTTCCGGACCAGGAGTAAGCAGTCCAAGCCACTGATCATGTCGAAAGTGTTATGTATGAAACCCAGAAAACAGAAGAATGTACTTACTGAAAAATATGTTTTTACCATAATACTTCTGAGAAGCATAAACTGTAAGCTAGTTAACATTTTTTCTCTGGAGAGCCGGACAAATATAAAAGTGAGTTGGTGATAGCTCTTGTAAATAGGGTTTCCATAGCAGAACAATTGCAATTGCAGGAATACAGACAGCTTTATAAACGGCAACAATTGGCCAGTTAAAGCAGATAACCTCTTTTATTAAATTAAATTTTCAAATTAATTTATTGGGGTATATTTGGTTAATATGACTATATGGGTTTCAAGTATACCTTTCTATGATACATGATCTGTATATTGCATTGTGTGTGTATAACTTAAAGTCAGATCATCTTCTATCGCCAAAAATTTGGCCCCTTTACTACTCCACACCCCCTTCCTTCTGGTAACCACCATCCTGTTGTCTCTATCCATAAGTTTCAGTTTTATATCTGGCATATGAGTGAAATCATATGGTTCTTAGCTTTCGCTGTCTTTTATTGTGCTTGAGGCAACATGCAATCAGGAGTGGGAAACTGACTCCTAGAGTGACAGAAGAGTTGGAGCTTGAAACTCATGTGTAGACAGAAAACTTACTTGTCCAGAAAGTCAATGGTTTAACAGAATGGCTTTTTGCAACTGTTACAAAGAAGAAAATTCCAGTATTATATTGCTATCAATTTGCAGAATCATTTTCAGTTCACCTAGTGTCATGGAAATAAAGACTGTCAATCAGTGGTTTTCGCATTAGAAATTGGGGATGTGAAAAAAATATAATGATGGCTAGGCACCAGTCATACCAATGAAGTTAGAATCACTTGGCGTGGGCCTTTGGCACTGGTGTTTTTTATGAGCATCCCAGGTCTTTCTAAAGTAGTTAGTACTTTTTTGGCGAATATTGAGAATGGCAGGCATAAAACAGTGGGAAAGCTAGGGACATGGAACGTGTCAGTCCTTTATTCACTGGCTTTGCGACCCTGGACCGGAAGTTCAATCTCTTTATGTCTTGGTTTCTTCATTTGAAAAATGAAGGTAATTGTCTTCTTATCCCTTTTAGGGAAGTTTAGGACTAAGGAGAGGGCCTCTGAAAGCACTTTGCAAACCATGATACTCTGATCAAATATCAGCTATGAGTTTATTCTGACCCTAGTTCTAACACAGAGAAGTGTCATGAAAGAAAGCCAAGCAGAACACCCAGCAAGTCTGACAGTTACAGTAACCGGATGGCCAGCCTTTCCAAAAGAAAAGTTCTTCAAGTCACAATATGATGATCATTAAAACCCAGATGGTTAACTCTTTATAGTGACAACCAAGAAAATAAAATCCTAAGAGTGGAACTTTAAGGAGGAAGAAGTGAGAAAGATGAGTCAAGTAGAAGGAATCCAAAAGATCTCTGCAGTTCTCCAAAACTCCCAGCCCTAGAAACTGGCATATTTTGTTTCCATTTAGATGGGCCCTTCACTTTGAATAATGGATTCATGCTATTATGTAGGTAAACTGCCTAGCAAAGAATAGACACTTAAAAGCCAATTAGAACATTGTCTAAAATCTCAATATGAACAAAAACTGTCGTTATAATGTTGTGTCTTCGTAGGTAAGAACAATTTGAACCCTACAGATGTAAAGAAGTGGAAGAACAAAGGCTCTGTTAGCCATGAAGGACATGAGCCCACAGGTGTGACCACAAATGCTGGGTCATCTAGTCATTATGAACCACCATCCCAGGCCTAAAGCTCTCATTACTAACTAGACCTGAACCCTCAGCCTTTTAATATAATCTGCTAGGTTCCTGGAAATCAATATGTTCTAACTAACACTAAAGAGTCTGTATTGCTGTGGGAGCAAACAGACACCAAGGGACCTTGGGGGAGGCACACAGGAAGAGATGAAACCCGAGCTGAAAGTTGAAAGTGGACAGGATGGAGCAAATGGAACAAGCAGCCTGACTAAAGGGAAAACTACAGACCAACACAAATGAGACAACAAAGTGTAATCTACTCTCAGGTAAGAGGGCCAGCCGCCAGATTGCATGGAGGGTGAGAGCAGTCCCCGGGGAGATCGCTGTAGCTGAGGCAATGGCACTTTTCTCTGCCTGAGTGTAGATGACTTGCAGTAAAGTTGATTGGAAGGACTTGTGGATTTTAATGGAGAAAACAGCCTTCCACTGTAAAAGCACAAGTTTATTATCCGTTTACTCAACTTCTAATTATTCTGTAAGTGTTGGGTTTTAGGTGAGTTTTGGGGTTCTTGGTTGGTTGGGTGGGGCTTTTTGTTTTGTTTGTTCTTTAGCATCATCTGTGAGTGAGGATCTGTGCTGAGTATCCAGGATTCATGTTGACAATTGATAATCCCTGCCCCCAAGGAGTTTATCATAATCTTGACACTAGGAAAACACAGGGAAGTAGACAAGACAATCTGTGTTACAGGTTGTCACCTTCTTGAAGCTGTAGATTTCTAAATTTTAAAGTGGTATAATATTTATAACCGCCTCATAGAGTTGTTAATAAAATAATGCATATTAAAAACTCAGCATGGTTTTGGGCACATAATAAGCACTCTATAAATATTAACTACTGTTATTCCAAACCATATCATTAGCCTTGATCAAGTAAAAAATTTGGAAGAAATAAACTATTCTCTTGTGTTGAGACCACTGTTAGCACTCAACCAGCAGGATCTCCCAACCAAAGGAACACGCATTTGGCTGGATTCCACAACTCTAACCTTATAACTTCAATTCCTAAGATTCTCTCTTAAAGCTGCATTCACAGAGTTGAAGAAATACAACTGGTCAGGCTTACAGTTTAAGCCAACCAGTTCCCTGCCATATGCCTAACATATGGGGTCCCACTGAAACAACTATGTACAAAAAGAATAAAGGAAAGAAAGTGACAGTTGTTGTCCCATCCTTGTGGAAAGGATAGGCTAACCTACAACCCAGACATTGTCATTTAGAAGAAGCGAAAGGAACCCTTGGACTGCTCATGCCAGAGTGTTTCCACTTGGACAGAGCAGCTGTGAGCCAGATGGTCACTGTGGGCAGATCCAGGCTGGGAATCCAAGCATGGCTTGTGCTGATGAGGAGGAGCAATTGCATAACAAAACTCACTTTCCTTTGGAAAAGATTGCCTCAGCCTGCTAAGGGAATTTACCTCATCGGTAACCGCAGTCAAACTGATGGTGATTAATAAGAGACAATAAAGATGCAACTTCCCCTTCTCAGCCCTCAACAAAAAAAGCTTCTGGACTCCATGCTATACTTTTATTTCTGGTATTTGAGTCAGGCGATGGTTAGGGTTCAAAGACAAGATGAAATTAAGATTCAGTGTCTTTGATGTTTGAGGATTTGGCTTCCTTAATGGAAAATTTCTTTTGAGAGATTTAGACTTTTTCAAGGCTGAATTCTTTGTTTGGCCTCACCTTGATGATATAGGTTTCTTTATTTGAGAGCTCCTCAAGGCCAAGGACCACATCTTTTTAACTTTTGTAAGGCTAACACTTACTGTGTGTTCAATAAATGGTGTGCATGTGTTGGGGGCCTAGGGGTGAGCAGGGCATGAGAGAGAGAAACAGAGAAACAAATGAAGGAGGAAGCCAAGAGAGGAAGAAGGCAAGAAGGATAAAGACAAAGGGAGGAAAGGAGCAAAACGACGAGGAAGGCGGCCCAGACCATGGACTGTGGAAGCCAGGTAGAGGCACAGACCTCTCTAGAGATGTAAACATAGGAGATAATTAGTTTCTTCAGCAAGAGATTATAGAGAAGACTAGACAACTGCATCTCCCAGAAGATACGAGGGCAGAAGACCGTTGTATAGATGCCATTCACAGGAACTGGGGACCAGGGACTGGAGAACAAAAGGAAAATCCGGAATGGGCCCGAGCTATTCATCTGAATTGATTGATATCACCTGGAAGTGATTAGGTAAAGTGATCTACAGTGAGTAGAATAGAAGGTCAAGATAGAAAGACCAGTTACAAGAAAATAAAGTGAGATTTTGTGTACATGACATTTTACATCAGCAACATGCTGCAGAAAGTGATTTCCACTGAATTTGATGGGACCAGTGTTTGTGAAAAGCCAGCTATGTGATCTGAAGAGGCATGTTTTTGTCCATGTGCAAAACTGTTGTGCTTTGAGTTAGGAATTAAGTCAACTAAGAATTACATCTCAGTGTTGAGTCAGACAACTGTTCACTTTTCTAAAGGTGAGATCTAGAAGATGCAATCTTTCAAATTCTGTTTAGCTCTCGGAAGAAGGATTTCAGGGTTTCTATGTCATGGTGATACTATACAACTCCAAAGCAATTTTCAACTACAAGTATAAAATTGGCATTATCATCACTTTACTAAGGAAAGTGTAAAGTGGAGAGCAGAGAGCTTAATTAAGAGACTTTCACTGCCAAGCACAGTTACTCAGCAGCAAAACTAGGACCCAGACCCTAGTCCTCCAACATCAGGACACTATCTTTCATCCCTATGGCCACCACTCTCAGATGGAGTGTGTGGACTCAGTCTTACAGGTTCAGAAACTAGATTTTTAACAGTTCACTTAGGGATAAATGGGTTCTAGAACAGGGGCTTGTTAACCCCATTCACAAAAGACTGACTTCCAGTGGGTTGGTGAGAAGGTATCCCTGGTTCCAGAGTGAGGGACAATTACAGTCATCCCTCGGTATCAAAGGAGGATTGGCGCCAGGATCCCCCAGGGATAACAGAATTCACTCAAGTGATTTATATAAAATGACATAGTATTTGCATACAACCTACACATATCCTCCCATATATTTTAAATCATCTGTAGATTACTTATAATACCTAATACAATGTTAATGCCATGGAAGTAGTTGTGATACTATATTGTTTAGAAAATAAGGACAGGAAAAAGTATCTATACATGTTCAGAAGAGATACAACTATCATAGGCCTAACTATACAGTACATGCCAGCAACAATATCACTTTTATTTAAATATTTTCAATCCACAGTTGGTTAAATCTTTAGATACAGAACCTATAGATATAGAAGACTGACTGTATCTGCTCTGGAAATTCTGGAGTTACCTAGAAAACACATGGGGAATGTAATTGTGTGTGTGTTTGCACGTGCATGTGACTCTGTGTTTCTCCATTTACCACCTAGTGCATCAACTTGAACTGAGCACCCTTTTCTTTATGAAAGCAGAGTATACGAGGGGCCCAAGGTATCATAGGCCCTGTTGTAGGCTATGTACCCTTCCCTCTCCCTTGGGTTCCAGGTATAAGGGATGTATTTCCCCTTGGTCCTGCCCTGTGCTGGGAAGGCCATTTCTCCCTCATGGGGTAGTTTCCCAGGTCTAGCTGTGAAAAGGTCCACTTTGCCATCAGTTGGGGTAACAAGTTGTTACTTTGGACTCTTTGTGTGTGCCTATGAAATACTGGGGCACATAGAGGTTGAGATTCAATGAGCCTTTCTCTAAGGTGTTTGGGGAGGAGGCAGACAAGCCCTGTGTGTGCCCAGGAGACAGCAGGCCGGGATGCCCTGCTCCTTTACTTACAGCGGTTGTAGGCACGTGACAAGGATTTGGTCTGCAATTTGTGTGAACAGAAAATTGGGGCTACATTTTGGTTTTAGGACAAAACCAACAAATAGAAGTGAGGTGGCAGTGAGAGTGAATGTGGTCAGTATGTTTGGAAAATGCTGGTTTAAAATAAAATGGAACTCTTTATCCTAAGATGGTCCACAGCTTTTAAAAATGCTGATGTTACCATGAGAAGAGTAAACCATTTGCAGCATTGTCCAAATGCATCAATACTTTCATACAACACCATTTCAAGGGTGCATCTACAAATTCTCATTTTAAGGAAGAGAAAGTTAGACCAAGGGTATTAAATATTTTCAAGAAATGGTTCCATCAATCTACAGGAGCCCAAACAGTTGCTTTCTTCCTCTCAAGAGACAAAGGGACAGTGCCTAGAAACTAGAATGCCCCTTCCTTAGAGACTGGAGATGTACTGGTTTATTTTTACACCTTGATTCTGTGTTATGTGTCATACCAGCTGCTGCTCTTCTCTTAATACAATGGCCTTCTGTGGACAATATTACCCAGCCAAGTGGCTTAGATTTTGTTTTCATCATTGTTATGGAAAATACATATACACATGTTTATATGTTTAACATTCTTTTATGCTGAAGTTAGTAGTAACAACAATAAAAATGATGAAAAAATTTTAAACATTCTTATTTAATATTTATTATTTACTAAACACTATCCCTGGCACTTTTACATGCATTATTTAATCATTCCTCTAGTAGTTACTTTTTTTTTTTTTACATTTTATAGAAGAAAAACTAAGGCTCAGAGGGGTTAAGTTACTCTCCCCAAAGTCACACAGTTGAGAAGGGATAAATTTGAAAATCTAATCAAATATGTTTAATTGAGGTATCTGATAACTAAGATGATAATCAATCCTTGTCTTTCTCTTTTTTATTTTTTATTTTTATTTTTTTTTAACCCTGTCTGTTGATCACCATGACCGGACCTCGGAAATGGATAAATGTTATTCATGAAGGCACTGGACGCACCCACATATTATGATCTAGCCCTTGAGGCTGGAGCAGAAAAGCTTACATAAGTAAGGGTTCTATTGTGTTACACAATGACTAATTCTAGCTGTCTAACAGTGACAGCTAGAATTAGTTCCTAGAATCATGAAGATGAGGAGAGGAAAGAAAAAGCAGACACAATGAAGTTGGCCAGAAGCATGCCTCTGGGGTTAGCCAAACGTGTGCCAATAATTAAGGGACAAGACTAAAGTGTAAATCAGAAATTGAAGAGCTAGCAAGAAGATGACTTTCTCTGATGGGTCTGAAGATCTTCATAACTTACTCATCCCTAAATACTAGCTAGAGTGGACCCAAACTGTACAGTGACTATATTTTCAGTGTTATTTTTATTATTTAGAAATTAAATTTAACAAAGTGACATTGGTCAATAAGAACTACATTTTCTTAACCAAAATGTACAAAAATTTTGACAAAGAATTTTGTTTTTCTTGGTCAGTTAACTTTTTGAGCTTTATAAGGTTATAAACAGTAACTTGCATAGGCATTCTCTTTTATGTACATATATATATATTTAACATGCAACCTTTAGAAAAAGGATTGAAAGCCTCATTTATTTTTTAAATGTTTTGGTATTAAAAATAATACCATTCTATGAAATTGGATTACTACATTTCTATACTATTTGCAATACCTTATATTATAACTAGCATTATAATGTTCTCTTGTTTCCCAAAGCATATAAATTTGATCAACAGATTCCATTTCTTTAAGTAAGTTTCCAAAAACAAACCAAGAAAATAAGAAATTTGTGGATTTGAGATTTGGGCTAATATATTTTAAATTACACCTATATTGGAACTATATGATATATGATATTTAGCATGTAACATATGAAGCAGTTTTATGGTGATGGACCATCAGATAACCCACCTGTACATCAGAGAGCCTTTAGCTGTCTGCTCCTTCATGGATCATCTCAGCTCCAGAGGACCGCTTTGCCCAAAGTCATTCCCTTCCTGGGAGAGCTCAGATACAATGGTTAGTCAAGGTAGGGCATAAAAGCCTAGCCATTTCAGTTGGGGGCAACTCTGATGGACCATTTTTAGCTCCCAACTTCCCTATAGGGTGATCAAGAGTGTCACTGAAGCTGAACTGCTGCTCGACATTTTCTCTCTCTGATCCTGCTTTGTTTCCTTTCCTTCAACAGATTTCAGTACCAAGAGCACCTCATATTACACATCTCAGCCCCTACACTCCATATCAGAATGTGTTTCCCAGAGAACTTACGACTTGAAAAAAGGATCTTGAGAGTGCAGATCTTTGTCTGTCTTGTTCACAGATGCCAGTATCTTGCTCACCATGCCTAGAATAGTATCTAGCAAATAATAGATTCTTAATAAGTAACTGATGATTATGTAAGACTTTATCTGCATGGTGCAGACTGTCAAAGAAAAAAATAAGATACTTGTAAACACAGGATGGAACTTCCAAGCCAAGAATTTCCTCTTGCTTTTACTATAAACCAGCCAACCCAGAATAGCACTATGGACATAGTGTATGATCCAGCCAACCACTTCCTCATTCCTTCAACATTTATTGAGGGTCTACTATGTGCCAAGTAGTAAGTAGGAGAAAAAGATAAATAAAAGAAACAGTGCTGTCTCTCAAATGGATCGCCATATGCTTGAGGAAAGAAACCTAGCCTTAGAGAGAAGGCTTCCCAGAGAAAGTGACATCCACGGGTGATTTGTGAAAGTATTGCATGCCCTTACTAGCACAGAAAGAAGAGACTATCTGGGTTTAATTCCCAATATTATATACCGGAGGCAGTGGGTGGACAAGCTATTTAACCTCTGCCTCGCTAATTATATTTAAAATTAGGAGAATAAGTGTATTATAAGGGCAAAATGAATCAACATCTGTGAAGCATTGAGAACACATCCGTCCAATAGTAACCTCTTCTTAGGTGCTAATGAAATAGATAAAATTAAATGGATATATTGAATTATCTCAGTAGGGAAGTACCTACCAAACAGAGATTAGCAAGTACAAAGGCAAGATATCTGAGTGAGACTAGAGCCTACAGGAACCTGCTGGTCACTTTGTATGTATAGGACAATGGGGACAGGGTATAAATGGAGCAGCACCAGAGAGAAGAGGCAATTGGGTAGAAGGGAAGCCCTTGATGAAAGCCATCTCTAGAGAGCAGATACAAGGCCCATGAGGTTAAGATCATAAATTCCTTTAGAAGGAAGAGCTATTGAAGGGTCCCAGTCCTTAATGTCTAAAACTTCCTCTGAAAACATTAACAAATTGAAATACTTAGCAAATCATCACAATGCTTTGAATAGTGAAGCCTCTGTGAATGGGTACATTGAATATACAGGCTGAAGAGAACATAAAAATTTCCTTCCCATAGAATGCTCTTTGCTTTCCTGCAAACAATTATTTGATATAAGGCTAATAACACTAATACCTCTGAGGGGGAAAAAATGTCATATTTAAAGTATTTGACACATATATCTCTGACTGTGGAATCAATAGATTAGTATCAAAATACTCTGAAATACTTACTTAATACTATATATTTAAAGAGGATGAAACTGCTGTGTTCAGAAATAAGGAGAAACCACCAACTACCATTAAGGGAACATGAGCAACTTCTTTCTTTCTTGGTCATGTCTTCACTTTATATGCATCACATTTTCTCCTTGCAAAAAGTAAAGAATTTTGTACCAGTTTGCTCAGGCTATCATAACAAACTACATAGATTGGGTGGATTAAACAACAGGTGCTTACTTCTCATTGTTCCAAAGTTTGGGAATTTGAAGATCGAGGTGCATACAAGGTAGGTTTCACTCTGAGACCTCTTCTCTTGGCTTATAGGAAGTCATAGTCTTTCTCTGTTTTCACATCACCTTTTCTCAGTGCCTATGGTGAAGGGGAGAGAGAATAAGAGGGAGAAAGAGAGAGGGAGAAGGGGGGGTAAGAGAGAGGGAGAGAGAGAAAATGAGAGAGAGAGAAAGAGTAAGAACTTTCTGGTGTCTCTTCTTACAAGGACACTAATCTTATCAAAGCAGGGTTCCATTCTTATGGCCTCATTTAACCTTAATTACATTTTTAGAGGTTTCTCCAAAACAGTACCATTGAGGGTTAGGAGTTGGAGGTGGTTTTCTGGGAACACAAACTTTTAGTTTATAGCCAATATACACTCCCATATTTCCCTTTTGAGTGCTCTGAAATGCTGGGAATTTCCAGTTAATATAGATTGAGTATAATCACAATAAACCATTTTATATGGCATGCATTGGCTTCCTTTCGCAAACAGTTAAGCTCTGACAAATATGAATGACACGATCATTTGTGTCCAGATCACTCAAGAAGGTTATGTTAGAAATGCCAGCACTATAAACAACCTTCTTTGTGATCTATAGATGTGTTTTATTCCTTTGCTTCAGTATAAAACAGCAAATCATTGTCTTGAAAAATGTAGGAGTTGGGCAGAAATGGCTGTGTTCATTTGTTTTTCAGATAAACAGAATATATAGTCTATTTGCAAAGAGAATTTATGAGGTCTATATAATTTATGAACTCTCTTGAGAATAGGACTTTAAACTTTTCATAAGAAAGTTTTCATCTTTTCCCTTTATTGAGTGCTCAAAACAGGCCAAACCCATCTTTATTCTACCTTGTTGGGCCTTCCAGGGTTCACTTAACGAGGACCACTTTCATGGGAGTGGGATGGAGTCCTTGTCGTGATCTGTGAGATCACGCTGGAGCAGAACCAGGAAAGACATAAGCATGCCGGCCCTCCTGCAGCAATGTGAAACTCACATTCTGCTCTCCTTGCCAGTGTGTGTTTGTGAACTGAGCCTTGCCATGTCTGGCCAACAGAAGGCAAGAACTCTTTGCTCCTTATGAAAATGCAAAACCAAGGCTTTCCAGGTTTGCTTTCAAACATGGTCTGGGACACAGAAGTCTCCCATGTATGAGGCAGTGTTTTCAGCAGAAAAACATTTGGAGAACTGTCAGGAAGGGAAGCTATTTCCAGTTCAAATTGTATTCCAAGACTTGTGATTAAAGCATTGATTCAGATCACATTGTTTCAAAATCACAGGCCTGTCCGAAATAGTTTGAATGCAGTTTCTCTCTTCTCTTCTTTTAAACTTTTCGACACTCCTTTTGTCCTACTCTCTCTCTCTCTCTCTCTCTCTCTCTCTCTCTCTCTCTCTCTCTCTTTCTGTATTTTTCTGAAGTGAGAAGCAGGGAGGCAGAGAGACAGACTCCCGCATGTGCCTGACCGGGATCCACCTGGTATGGCCACTAAGAGTCTGTGCTCTGCCCATCTGGGGAATTGCTCCGCTGCAACTGGAGCCATTCTAACACCTGAGACAGAGGCCATGGAGCCATCTTCAGCGCCCAGGCCAACTTTGCTTCAATGGAGTCTTGGCTGAGAAAGGAAAAGAGAGAATAAAGAAAAAGGAGAAATGGAAGGGTGGAGAAGCAGATGGGTGCCTCTCCTGTGTGCCCTGACCAGGAATCGAACCCAAGACATCCACACACCAGGCCAATGCTCCACCACTGAGCCAACTGGCCAGGGCCATCCAACTCTCTTTTTTATTTTGTTTTTCCTTCTCTCTCCTGGATCTCTCTTTGATTTCTTCTGGTCCTTTAATTTTGTTTCCCTTTCTTCTTCAATTAGTTTTCCCTTCTTAACACTTCATTCTTTTTTTCTTTCATTGTCATCAATTTCTCTTCTTAATTTCTTTTCTTTATTAATTTCTTCCTTATTTCCTTCCATCATATTGGGTAAAGTTTAACTGTTTGTAAAATAGAAGTTAAAGTCAGCCAGGGACAATGTGTTATTTGATTGTGATTATACAAGATTTATATTTTTAAAAAATATTTCTTGAATTTATTAGGATGACATTAGTTAATAAAATTATACAAGTTTCAGGTACATAATTCTACAACACATCATCAGTATATCTGATTGTACATTTACCACCCTAAGTCTCTCTCCATCACCATCTGTCCCTCCCTACCCTCCACCACCTCTTCTCATCCCATTTTCTTCCTGCAATCCCCACACTGACGTCTATGTCTATAAATTCTTTTCTTTTCTTAACACTTTCATTTTTTCCACCCAATCCTCTAACTCCCATCCCCTCTGACAGCTCTTAGTGTGTTCTCTGTATCTACTAGTCTGTTTCCATTTTTTTGTTAGTTTATTTTTTTCATTAGATTCCACATATGAGTGACATTATATGGTACTTATCTTTCTCTAATTGGCTTATTTCACTTAGCATAATAATCTCCAGGTCCATCCATGCTGTCACAAAAGTTAAGATTTTCTTCTTTTTTATACCATAGCAGTATTCCACTGTATAAATATACCACAACATTTTTATCCAATTATATAACAGAAATGCTTGAGATTTTACTGCCTATGTTTTCTTCTATAATTTTTATGGTTTTGAGTCTAACATTTAAGTCTTCAATCTATTTTGGGTTTATTCTTGTGTATGGTAAAGAAAGTAATCTAGTCTCGTGTGTGTGTGTGTGTGTGTGTGTGTGTGTGTGTGCGCAAATATCTGTCCAATTTGCCTGACCAGGTGGTGGCGCAGTGGATAGAGCATCGGACTGGGATGCGGAAGACCCAGGTTCGAGGCCCCAAGGTTGCCAGCTCAAGCGTGGGTTCATGTGGTTTGAGCAAAAGCTCACCAGCTTGGACCCAAGGTCGCTGGCTCCAGCAAGGGGTTACTCAGTCTGCTGAAGGCCCGCGATCAAGGCACATATGAGAAAGCAATCAATGAACAACTAAGGTGTCGCAACAAAAAACTGATGACTGATGCTTCTCATCTCTCTCCGTTCCTGTCTGTCTGTCCCTATCTATCCGTCTCTCTGATTCTCTCTCTGTCCCTGAAAAAAAAAAAAATCTGTCCAATTTTTCTAGCATCATTTATTGAATAGATTATCTTTACCCCATTGTACATTCTTACCTCCTTGTCGATTATAAATTGATTATAAAGACATTGGTTTACTTCTAGATTCTCTATTCTGTTCCATTGATCTATATTTCTGTTTTCATGCCAGTACCATGTTGTTTTGATGACGATAGCCTTATAGTATAGTTTGATATCAGCTAGTGTGATTCCTCCCACTTTGTTCTTCTTTCACAAGATTGCTGTTGCTATCCAGGGTCTTTTGTGGTTCCATATAAATTTTTGGAATATTTTTTTTAGTTCTGTAAAATATGCCATTAGAATCTTGATAGGAATTGCATTGAATATATAGATTGCTTTAAGTAATATGGACATTTTGATGATGTTAATTCTTCTTGTCCATGAACGCAGTATACACTTTTACTTATTTGTATCTTCTCAATTTCTTTCTTCAATGTCTTATAATTTTCT
The DNA here is from genome assembly GCA_037038555.1 of Rhynchonycteris naso. Classification (NCBI taxonomy): domain Eukaryota; kingdom Metazoa; phylum Chordata; class Mammalia; order Chiroptera; family Emballonuridae; genus Rhynchonycteris; species Rhynchonycteris naso. Next base: position 341,697,926 of record CM072995.1, read on the forward strand.
GAGTACAGGTATTTTACATCCTTATTTAGTTTTATCCATAGGCATTTTATTCTTTTTTGAAGCAATCCTGAATGATATTGTTATTTTAGTTTCCCTTTATGATAGTTTATTATTGATGTATAAAAATGCAATTAATTTTTATATATTTATTTTGTATTCTGCTACTCTACTGAATTTACTTATCAGTTCTAGTAGTTTTATTGTGAAATCTATAGAACTTGCTATATACAGTATCACATTATTCACAAATAATATAATGACAACTTCATGTCTTCCTTTTCAACATGGATGCTTTTTATTTCTTATTTTCTCATTGCTGTGGCCAGTATTATTTTGAATAAGAGAAGTGAAAGTAGACATCTCTGTCTTGTTTCTGATCTTAAAGAAAATGCTTATAGTTTTTTTCCACTGAGTACGATGTTGAGTGTGGGTTTGTCATATATAGCCTTTTTTTGTGTTAAGGTATGATCTCTCTAGTCTCACTTTCCTGAAAGATTTATCATGAATGGGTGCTTGATTTTGTCAGATGCTTTTTTCTGCATCTATTAATATAATCATGTGTTTTTGACCTTTTATTTTGTTTATGCGGAGTATCATGTTAATTGTTTTACAGATAGCTACTGTACCAACTTAGAGTGTGGAATAAATTCCACTTGATCATGGTGTATAATTTTTTTAATGTATTGCTGGATCTAGTTTGCTAATATTATGTTGAAAATTTTAGCATTTATGTTCATTAAGATTATTGGCCTATACATTTATGATAAACCATCAGCTAACATCATATTAAATGGCATAAAACTGAGGTCTTTCCCCCTTAAATCAGGAGCAAGACAGGGATGTCCACTCTCTCCACTCTTATTTAACGTGGTGCTAGAAGTTCTAGCCAGAGAAATCAGAGAAGACAAAGAAATAAAATGCATTTGTATCAGAAAAGAAGAAGTAAAGGTTTCACTTTTTGCAGATGATATGATCTTATACATTGAAAACCCCAAAGTCTTCACAAAAAGACTACCAGAAACAATAAACCAATACAGTAAGGTCACAGAATACAAAATTAATATACAAAAGTCCATAGCATTTCTATATGCCAACAACGAAACATTAGAAAACAAACTGAAAAAAATAATCCCCTTCACGGTTTCAACAACAACAAAAACAACAAAATACCTAAGAATAAACATAACAAAGAATGTAAAGGACCTATATAATGAAAACTAGAAAGCATTGTTAAGGGAAATCAAAAAAAATACAATGAAATGGAAAAATATTCCATGCTCTTGGATAGGAAGAATAAATATAATCAAAATGACCATATTACCCAAAGCAATATACAAGTTTAATGCAACTCCCATCAAAATTCCAATGACATTTTTTAAAGAAATGGAACAAAAAATCATCAGATTTTTATGGAACTATAAAAAAACCTTGAATAGTGAAAGCAATCCTAAGGGAAAAGAACGAAGCTGGGGGCATTACAAAACCTGAGTTCAAATTATATTATAGAACCAGACAATCAAAACAGCATGGTATTGGCAGAAAAACAGACACTCAGACCAATGGAACAGAATAGAAAGTCCAGAAATAAAACCACATATATATGGTCAAATAATTTTTGATAAAGGGGCCAACAACACACAATGGAGAAAAGAAAGCCTCTTCAACAAATGGTCCTGGGGAAACTGGAAAGCCACATGCAAAAGAATGAAACTTGACTATAGTTTGTCCCACTGTATTAAAATTAATTCAAAATCGATCAAAGACCTAAATATAAGACCTGAAACAATAAAGCACATAAAAGAAAACATAGGTACTGAACTCATGGACCTTGGTTACAAAGAACACTTTTTGAATTTGACTCCAAAGGCAAGGGAAGTGAAGGCAAAGATAAATGAATGGGACCACATCAGACTAAGAAGTTTTTGCACAGCAAGAGAAACTGACAACAAAATAAACAGAGAGTCAATTAAATGGGAGATGATATTTTCAAACAACAGGTCAGATAAGGGGCTAATATCCAAAATATACAAAGAACTCACAAAACTCAACAACAGACAAGCAAACAATCCAATAAAAAAATGGGAAGAGAACATGAACAGACACTTCTCCCAGGAAGAAATACAAATGGCCAACAGATATATGAAAAGATGTTCATCTTCATAAGCTGTTAGAGAAATGCAAATCAAAACTACAATGAGATTCCACCTCACGCCTGTTAGATTAGCTATTATCAACAAGACAGGTAATAACAAGTGTTGGAGAGGCTGTGGAGAAAAAGGAACCCTCATCCACTGTTGGTGGGAATGTAAAGTAGTACAACCATTATGGAAGAAAGTATGATGGTACCTCAAAAAACTAAAAATAGAACTACCATATGACCCAGCAATCCCTCTACTGGGTATATACCCCCAAAACTCAAAAACATTGGTACGTAAAAACACATGCAGCCCCATGTTCATTGCAGCATCGTTCATAGTGGCCAAGACATGGAAACAACCAAAAAACCCTTCAATAGATGACTGGATAAAGAAGATGTGGTACATATATACTATGGAATACTACTCAGCCATAAGAAATGATGACATCGGATCATTTACAACAAAATGAATGGATCCTGATAACGTTATATGTAGTAAAATAAGTAAATCAGAAAAAAATAAGAACTGCATGATTCCATACATAGGTAGGACATAAAAAAGAGACTAAGAGACATGGACCTGAGTGTGGTGGTTACCAAGGGGGCAGGGCAGGTGGTGGCAGAGAGGTAGGGAGAGGGGGGAGGGGAAGGGCACAAAGAAAACCAGATAGAAGGTGACAGAGGACAATTTGACTTTGGGTGATGGGTATGCAACATAATTGAATGACAAGGTAACATGGAGTTTGAACATATGCACTCTGCTTTATTAATCTTACCCCATTAAAATTAATTTTAAAAAAGATTATTGGCCTATAATAGTTTTTCTCTGTATTTTCTTTACCTGGTTTTATAATTAGAATAATATTTATCTTGCAAAATGAGCTTGGAAGTCTTCCCTTCTCTTGAAATTTTTAGAATAGTTTGAGAAGGAGCAATATTAATTCTTTTTTGACTGTATAGCAGAATTCACCTGTGAAGCCATCTTGTCCAAGACTATTGTTTGTTGAGAGGTTTTTTATTACTAGTTCAATTTCACTAGTTTTAATCTGTCTATTTAGATTCTCTGGTTCTTCCTGGTTCTGTTTTGGAAGATTGTATGCTTCTAGGATTTTATCTCTTCCAGATTATACAATTTGTTGGCATATTATTGTTCGTAATATTTTTTTTACAATTCTTTATAGTACTTTGCCATCAGCTGTTACTTCTCTTTCATTTCTAATTTTGTTTATTTGGCTACTCTCTCTTTTTTTTTTTTTTTTTTTTTTGATGACTCTAGTAAAGGTTTATTGATATTGTTTATCTTTTCAAAGAACCAGCTCTTGATTTCATTGGTATTTTGTATTCTTTTTTAGATTGCATTCATTTCTGCTTGATCTTTAATATTTCCTTCCTTCCACTCACTTTAGAATTTGTCATTCTTTTTTTAAGGTTCTTTAAGTGTAAAGTTACATTGTTTATTTGAGGTTTTTTGTCTATTTATTTCTTAGGGTAAGCTTGTAATGCTATGAATTTCCCTCTTAAAATTGTTTTTGCTGTGCCTCCATTGATTTTGAGTTGGTGTGTTCTCAGTTTTCTTTGTTTCGAGGTATCACTTGATTTCTTCTTTGATCATTGTTAATCCATTCATTGTTTAGTCACATGTTATTTAGCCTCTATATCTTTGTGTGTTTTTCATTTATCTTGTGATTGATTTCTTGTTTCATACCATTATGGTCAAAGAAGAAGCATGATATAATTTCAGTCTTCTTAAATTTACTGAGACTTGTTTTTTGCCCTAATATGTGGTTTATTCTAGAAAATATTCTATGTGCAATTGAAAAAAAAATTACTATTTTACTGCTTTGGGGTGAAATGCTCTGAAGATATCAATTAAATCTAGTAGGTCTTGTGTGTCATTAAAACTGTCAATTTCTTACTGATATTTTAATCTGGAATATCTAGCCATTTACGTTAATGATGTGTTAAAATCTCCTACTATGACTGTATGGCTGTCAGTCTCTCCTTTTATGTTCATCAAGATTTGCTTTATATATTTGAGTGCATAAATGTTTAAAAAGGTTATATTCTCTTTTTGCATTGTTCTTTTTATCATTATGCAATGTCCTTCTTTATTTCTTACTAGAACCTTTGTATTAAAGTCTATTTTGTCAAATATAAGCACCCCAGTTTTGCTACCCCAGCATTTTTTATTTATTGCCATTTGTATGAGATATTCTTTTCTATCCCTTTACTTTTAGTCTGTGTGTATATATTGTTCTTCTGAGGTGGGTCTCTTGTAGACAACATATGTACGGATCTTGCTTTCTTATGCATTCAGCTACCCTATGTCTTTTTATTGGAGGATTTAAGGCATTTACATTTAAAGTGATAGTTGACTGGTACAAATTTATTGCCATTGTATTCTTTGTGTGTGTGTGTGTGACAGAGACAGAGAGAGGGACAGATAGGGACAGACAGACAGGAAGGTGGAGAGATGAGAAGCATCAACTCCCCATTTCAGTACCCTAGTTGTCATTGATTAGTTTCTCTTATGTGCCCTAACTGGGGGACTACAGCAGATTGAGCAAACCCCTGCTCAAGCTAGTGAGCCTTGCTCAAACAAAATGAGCCTGAGCTCAAGCTGGCAATCTCGGGACCTTGAACCTAGGTCCTCTGTGTCCCAGTCCGACACTCCATCTACTGTGCCACCACTCAGTCAAGCTGCCATTGTATTCTTTTAATTATTTCTTTTTCTTAAAGAAGCCCTGCTAATATTTCTTGTAATACTGGTTTGCTGATAACAAACTCCTTTAGCTTTTTTTGAATTTCTCTTCAATTTTAAATAAAACAATAAATTACATAAAAGAAAACAAAAGTACTAAACTTATGGAACTTGGTCACAGAGAACATTTAATGAATTTTACCCCAAAGGCAAAGAAAATAGAAGTAAAAATAAGTGAATGAGACTATATTAAATTTAAAAAAGTTTCTGCAAAGCAAAAGAAACTATCAACAAAACAAAAAGGAAGTCAAACAGTGAGAGATAATATTCACTAACAACAACTCAGATTAGAGGTTAATATCCAAAATATATAAAGAATTCGTAAAGCTCAGCAACAAACAAACAAGCAATTAAAATAATTAGGAGAGGACCTGAACAGACAATTCTCTCATAAAGACATACAAACAACAAATAGATATATGAAAAGATGCTCATATTTGTTAGCTATTAGAGAAATCAAAACTACAATGAGATACCAACTCACACCTGTTCATTTGGCTATTATCAACAAGACAGTTGATAACAAATGTTAAAGAAACTGTGGAGAAAAAGGAGCCCTCATTCACTGTTGGAAGGGATGTAAACTGGTATAGCCATTATAAAATAAAGTATAGTGTTTCCTCAAAAAATTAAGACTAGAATTCCCATATGACCCAGCAAACCTTTACTGAGTATCTACTAAAAAAACTCGAAACCACTAGTGCACAAAGACATATGCAACCCTCATGTTCATCACTGCATTATTCACAGTGGCCAAGACATGGAAACAACTGAAGTGACCCTCGATAGAGGACTGGATAAAGAAGATGTGGTACATACATACAATAGAATACTACTCAGCCATGAGAAATGATGACATAGTGACATTTATGGCAACATGGATGGACCTTGAGAACAGTATACTAAGTGAAATAAGTAAATCAGAAAAAGCTAAGAAATATATGATCTTACCGATAGATGGAATATAAAACCAAGACTCATGGACATAGACAAAGTGAAATGGTAACCAGGGGAAGGACGGTGGGGGAAAGGGTGTAAATGGAGACTAATATATGATGACAGAGAATGATTTGACTTTGGGTGATGGGCACACAACACAGTCAACAGTTTGAATGCTGTAGAAATGTTTACTTGAAACCTATGTACCCTTATTGATCAATGTCACCCCATTAAATTTAATTTCTAAATTAAAAAAATAGCCTTTCTGGGTAAAGTAGTCTTGGCTTTAGGTCCTTCCTTCATATTAACTAGGAAATCTTAAAGTTGCAGGATAATCAAAAGAAAATTATAAGAGTATCTATTTTTTATTTTGCAAGGAGAAAAATGGTGGTTATCCCATTGAAACATGAGTAAAGAAAGAAAGAAGTTGTGCATTTTCTTCTAAATGAGAATACTAATATTTCCTTTCTTTCCTCCTTTCCTGTTTCTTTATAATTCTTACATGTATTCTCATGTTTTTATCACTATAATTATTCTCCAAGGTGTTTACATAGGTTATTGCTATCCAGTTATAGATTAGAAAAATTATTTAGCTCAAGGTTGGTATAAATTCATGACCTTACTCATCCCCCACAGGGAAGAAGATAAACAAACTCTTCCTATCTCACCCCAAGTCATAGTTACACAAATTATACCAACACCTAAGATTTATCAATAGCCTATCATTGGAGCAAAAACAACAGTGGAATAATTCCAAAATATCATGAAATATTGGAATGCATTCATGAAGTCACTTAGATGTTTAATACTTGCTTCAATGTGTGCTAAGCATTTAAATATAACCATGGGTATAACTAATCTACTTTTTATTTAGTAAATCATAGTCTTAAAGTAGCATTTTATTTCTTCTTTAAAAAACATTATGTCATATTACCTAAAAATATGGCATTTGTAGTCAAGCAGATCTGGACTCCAACGTAGTTTCTCATGGCTGTGTGACTTCAGACAATTACTTAACATCCTTATGCCTTAAGTTATTCATTTATAAAATAGAAATAATTACTACTTTCAGAATGGTTATAATTATAAAAATACTGTGCTGATCATGGTGCCTGGCACTCTAAATATTACTAAGTTAAAACAAATGCAGGACTGGATTGGGGGGATGGTTGCACAACTCTGTAAATTTACTAAAAATCATTGAATTGCACAATTAAAATGGGTGAACTTTCTGATATATAAGTTATATCCCAACAAGGCCATATATATTTTGTCAGGCTTGAAAAGCAATGTAAGTACAGTGATATTGAAGGTCAGAGGGAGGTGAGATCTTCTCTAGAAGGGAGAAAGAGACAAAAACAGGGGGAAGTGTCAAAAGATTCTTTAAAAAGGGTAAGAATTCTGCAAGTAGCCATGAATTCACAATGGAAAGGGAGGACTTTTAATCAAAACAGGAGAATGTGGGATATAATCTATGAGACAGTGAAGCAAATTAAATGCTTTGGAGCCAAAGGTTCACATCTGTTGAGAAACTCCATGCTAAAACACATTGGAAAGCAGATGTAAGAGATCCTGGGATGGGGTGATAGAAATGGATAAACATGTCGACTGACTACTGAAAGGAATGCAGAAGAAGAAATCATAATGATCCAGATTTTGAGCTTAGATGTTTAAATTTAGGTAGCTCAAACTGGAATTACTGATGACACATATAAATGGATTCAGTAGGGATGTTTATCAAGTTTTGAAAAGAAGATTCTGAAACTCTGGAGCAGAGATGGTAATTCATGTGAAAAAGATGAGCAGCTGAGTTCTGAGCTACAAAATAGACCTTGAGTTTACATTGATCTCCTAACTCTCCAACCTCCTTGCCTAAGACTCTTAAAGTGATGTGAACATTATTAAAATTGCTCATATGAGAATATCTTCTCGTGAGGAGGATATCTACACTTTCCAGCAACTGCTTAAAGAAATCTGTGACTTCCTCCTCAAAATGTTCAGAACCAGTGATCTAACCAGTGTTAGTTGAATGAAAGAAACCAGAGTTGTTTGAACTGGTCATTGTCTTCTATTCAAAGATCTGGCTCAGGTGAATGGATAGAAATGCACGATGGCCCTGCTGTTGGTACGTGCCACCCTTCTCCACTTCCATACTCACATTTCAGCCTCACTGTCATGCTCCAGGTTCCACGTAATTTGCTTGTGGTTGTTCTGGTGTCTAGCCAAAGAAAAATATATTTTCAGAATGTTCTGCTAGTTTATATTCAATTCTATTTTGAAATACCTTCAAAAGCATTTCTGAGCGGGAACATCTCTGTTCATTGATTGCACCGACAAATCTGAGAGCAGCCTTCTGAGGGTAAAGCATGCATGAGAAATCAAGATGTCATCTGAAGTGGGCAGATGGAAAGATTTTTATTTCCTTTAATTATATCCAGACAGTCATTATTCTATGTCATTAGCATGGGCTTGTTAGGCAAGCTAGTGAAGAAAACTTAATACGTTGTTTTACCAACAAGTGAACCTAAATAGAAAAGTTGCAAAACAGCTCAGATGCTTTTTGTTAACCCAGTTGATTTTCCCTCAGTTTTGCTTTTCTTTGAGAAAAAAAGAAATTAAATCTGAAATGTTGCTATGTGTAAGTGTTTTAATTGAGCTGTGCGGGACAAAGCATGCTTCAGGGAGGTAAACACAGATGTTAGGGGAGAGAAGCCCACCCAGTTTTACTGCCTTTTTTTTTTTAAGCAATAGTGCTGATCTGTACTTGGAAACCACTGAATTGGGGCCAGCGGGAAGAACTCGGCCTTCCAAGCCGTTGATTAGAAGGTGAGGGCATCCTCTTCCTGTATAGGAGCGTGTTCTCGCACCCTAGGGAATCAGTTCCCGGAACATTCAATAAAGGCTTGGAGAATCTCTAGGCTGAGGCTGCTGCTGTGTCTCTTCATGGGAGTTGAAGGCAACCTGCAGAGGGAGACGTGAGGAAAGAGATCTCAAGATAAAAGTGTCCCAGGCCAATGAACCCGGGGCTGTGCTTGTACTACGCACTCAGAGCCAGCCTAACAAGATTAAAGAGACGCAAGTGGTGTTCAGAGTCACAGAACAAAAACTCAAGTCTTAGGAATGAGAAAGGGGTGCCTTTAGGAGAAAAAATAGCAAAATGCATTGCTGGAAGGGGAGAACTCAGATGGGAGCAGGTGCAGGAAATGGGTGAGAACAAAGATGTAACTTTGGGAGAGCGCCATGGCTTCGCTGTGGCTTCGCTGTGGCTGTGTTTAGGCCTCAAAAGCGGTTGAGAGGCAGGCAATAAGATAACCTGGAAAGTCTGTGCGTTTAACTACTCTGCTTTCTGTAGTGTGTCAAATGTTTCTTTGCTATGTTTAAAGTGCTCTGGAAAACTTACAATGTACCAAGGCAGTACATTTTTGTCTTGGGCAACTCCAGCTTCTAGAAAAGTATCCCTTTCTTTAAGCTGAAATCTACTTCCTAATAGGAGAGTGTAACCAGACCAGCCTAGTGTTCGCTGGCAAATCAGTGAGGCTCAGGTCCTTCCTGACTTCCAGAGCCCACCTCTACTGCCTCTGTTAGAAATAAGTGATGGTGATAGACATCACTCAAGTAATTTTCAAACTCTGAATATATTTGATTGTCTAGTTACTAAAATACCTCAGAGGTTTCACAGGGTGGTACCATGGATCTGCAGGGTTTGAGGTCTCAAGTTCTAATGTTTAGGTTTTATGTAATTATTTGGGCTTGTTAGCTAAAGGACATGCTTCCTCTCTCTCGGAGTTTTTTTCTGGTTCAAGATTTCTAAGTAGAGGGATAGCACTAAATATTTATCCCCATGCAGTAATAAGTCACCCTGTATCTCATTCAAAAAAAGAATATTGGCAAATACTATATGATTTCACCTCTATGTGGAATTTAAAGAACAATATAAACAAACACAACAGAAACAGACTCATAGATAAAGAGAACAGACTAATGGTTGACAGAGGGAAGGGAAGGGGGTAGGGGACTGAATGGAAAAGGTGAAGGAATTGAGAAGTACAGCTTATAGTTATAAAGTAGTCACAGGGATGCAAAGTGCAGAATAGGGTGTATAGTCGTAATTACTGTGTATGGTGCCAGGTGGGTACTGGAAATATTGGGGGAATACTATGTAATGTATATAATTGTCTAATCACTATGCTGTATACCCAAAACCAATACAAAATAATATTGAATGTAAAAATATATATACTATTGATTAAATAAAAATATAATTCAAAAATTAATGGAATTTAAAAATAATAAATAAAAGAAACATTAAGTCCTGTGCAATCAAAACGCATGCATTCTCAAACCTGATAACCATACTGAAGTTTGGGCATTTTGTGATTTTAGACGTGGATCCCTAAGAGGTGAGTGTGAACTATTCCATGGAGCATGTAGAGGAGTGCTCCCACCTCCATCCATACTCACCTATATTTTCTACCCACCAATCTCAGTTCTGCCCCATGGAGATGCAGAATTCTTCATCCTGCTACTATATGGCAGCCTTCTGATATTTTTGAAGGCTATTATGCCAGCTTTTACCCTTTTTTCCCTGAGGAAATGCCTCCAGAGCATTGAACTGGTCTTCGCATAATACACTTTCCAAGTGATCACCAACCTTCATCCTGTCTTCTGAATGTGCTCCAGATTGCCCTACTTCTCTAAAGATGATAATGGTAGAGCTAAGTAAAACATATTATCTCACCAATCCAGGGGACTGCCTCACCCTGTATTCTTAAGATGATGATTCTGCATGTGGCTTAAGCCCACATTGCCCCACACCATAATAAACTTTCCTCTCTTGCCATGGTACTCTCTCTCATTTTAAAGACTATTTTACCATGCCTGTAGATAATAATTCATTGCTAAGTAGTTACTTAATGCTGAGCATACAATGTGAATGTAGAGATTAGTCAGAGACACAAAGACTTGTGTATGCAACTATCTAATTATACCCCACACTCAGTGATTACCCAAATCAGGGGAGCTAAGGCAATTCACAGAAGAGAGATGCTATATATGTGAGTGCATAAGTGATCTTGCTAAAGATAACATGGCACTTGGCAGTTGAATTGCTGGTTAGAGAAAAGCCAGAGAATTCATTCATTCCATAAATATTTATTTTTACACTTATTATGTGCCAAGACCAAAAAGGGAAAATTAATTGAATTAGGACCCAGAGAATGTTCTGATGTAATCTACTTTCCAAAAGCATCAAGGATTCCCTAAGTGATTAAATTATTTGCTAAACGAGCCTTCTGAAAAGCATATGAGGATGAAAAAATCAGTAAACCCTTTCTTTGCAGTAGTCCACTGAAAAGAAATAAGATATGTGAGAACAGAACATCTATATCTGTCCCCAATTGTGATTGATTGTCACTAAGCTTAGATGCTTTCAATGCAAACACCCTTGATAGCTTATGAGAGAAGTCAGTGTCATTAGGCCTGAAATGAAATGAAAGACTGCTGGATACTCAGAGGATAGTTCTTATGTATGGGTCATCATGAAAAGCCCACCCAGCGTGACCAGGCAGTGGCACAGTGGATAGAGCATTGGCCTGGAAGGCTGAGGGCCCAGGTTTGAAACCCTAAGGTCACCAGCTTGAGTGCAGGGTCACTGGCTTGAGCTTGGGACCATAGACATGGCTCCACAGTTGCTGGCCAATCGAGGCACATATGAGAAAGCAATCAATGAACAACTAAAGTGCCACAACTATGAGTTGGTGCTTCTCATCCTTCTCCTATCATGTCTGTCTTCCTGTCTGTACCTCTCGCTTAAAACAAAAAGTCCACCCATTCCAGAGATCAGGGAATGGTCTCCTCCTCACTATAACTATCAGAGGTTAGAAGTTGAAGACAAGAACAACAGAAGCCCATTACCAATCTGTTAGAAAATAACAGAACTGAGTGAAGCTTCAGAAAATATCTAGTACCAAGAATAGTGAAGGGTTTCTTTCAAATAAAATAATGTCACTTTTTGTAGGTTATGTTGTGATAAATTCTAGTCCTCCGTATAGGTTTGGTAAGAATGAATTCAGTAATTGATTAGAAATGTCTGTCTTGAGCATAGTAGTAAGAAGTGATATAAAAAGTGCCATGTATTTAAAAATCTTGGCACTTGCCCTTTTTATGCTAACAAATACAGTGGAACCAAAGGGATAAAGCTGGTCAAACATATTCCCAACACTAGGGTCAGTAATTCCTTTTCTCTTGATGTCCTATTACATTTCAACTTTTGCCTTGAAACAATTAATTATATTAAATGTATTTAGGCTCCAGGTCAAGAGATAGTGAATTTGGCCTTGGATTTGTTAACTAAGAAAATGAGAAAACCTATCTGAATATCTTACAGGATTAAATCATCAGTACTGAGAGAGTCTATCCTCATTTTATAGATGATAAAGTGAAGGTCCAAAGAAGTTATAGTGAGTCAATGGCAGAAGAGGGATTAGAAGATATCTCTATAGTTCCATTCTCTGTTACTCACTCGTAGTTTCTTTCTTCATTTGTAAAATGTATAAAATAAGCATTTGTTAAGTAACCACCATGTGACACATATTAGGTTATAGTCAAGGGTGGTGAAAAGGTAAGCCAATGGCCTAATGAAGAAACTGGTCATGCAACAATTTTCTTACAGTTTCATAAAGGCCAGAATAAGTTTTCTAACATGCTTTATAAAAAGACACTTGACACTTCCGGAATCAGGGCTACCTTCATAGATGAGGTGAGTGTTTTGGTGAGTCTTCAAATATGAATAGGAGTTTTGCAAAAATACAGAATAGATAAATAGTACCATATGGAAAAAATCAGGGAGGTATAAAGGGGTATGAGTTGTTTTAGCAACCACAAGTCATTTGGAAGCTAAGCAGAGGTGTGGCAAGGAACTGAGCAAAGATCTTAGGCATCAGACTAACAGGTTTGGGTTTGACCTAGTAGTTAGTGGGAAGTTACTGGCATGTGAAAAGAAGAGGAGTGGCAAGATCAATTCCACGCTTTGGTAGTTCATGACAATTTTGTAAAGAGGAGAATTAGAAGTTAAGGAGACCAGCTAAGATATAATCTCAAGGGTTTATATGAGAGGAAAATGACTGTATGGGTTATTTTTTTAAATTGGATTTTCTTCTCCCTCAATCCCTATATCCAATACAAATCCAGGCCATTGGCTCTACCTCTGCAATGGTTCCCGAGTCACTTTCTTATACTATTTTCAGTGTTACCATCTTAATGCATACTGTCATTTTTCTCTCATGTAGACCCTTGCAATTAGAGAAAAACCCAGGAAATAAAAATAATTCATTTTTCTGACTCTATACAGTAGTATAAACAAACTAAGATTATGGATAAGAAAGAACCTAAAAAAAGTAAATCTCTTTACTTATGTAATATTTTTAAAGTGATTATGGTTTGTTTAATTATTTTAAAACAGATTTTATTTATTAATTTTATAGAGAGAGGAGAGGGGGTGCAGAGTGAGAAATATCAGCTTATAGGTGCTTCACTTCAATTGTTCATTGCTTGCTTATTTCTCGTTGTATGTGCCTTGACCAGGCAAGTCGAGAGTTTCAAACTGGAGACCTTAGCCTTTCAGGTAAATAGTTCATCCATTGCATCACCACACATCAGACTGTAAGGTATTTTTATCATCACAAGATCTTATTACCAAATACTATTTCAGTTTACTCTTTAGCATAAAGAAACAAGTTAAATGTATTATGGTCAAAGTAAACCATGACAAAGAAAAGAGTGCAACATATGGTTTTGAATTTATTCATTTAGTTCTCCAATTGGCATTAACACTATTGTAGATTAGGCATTGCAGAGTGGGAGGGACAGAGATGAACCAGCCACACTCCCTGTAAAAAGTCCTGGCCGAGTAGTTCAGTTGGTTAGAGGATCATCCTGATACCCCAAGGTTGTGGTTTGATCCCTAGTCAGGGCACACACAAGAACTAACCAATGAATGCAAAAATAAGTTGAATAACAAATTACTCTCTCTCTTTCTCTCTCTCTTTCTTATACTCTCTCTAAAATCAATTTTAAAAATTCTTTTCTAAAAAAGAAGCAACCAATAAATGCATAAATACGTGGAACAATAAATCGAAGTTTCTCTTCTTTTCTCTATCAATCAATAAATAACTAAAATTTTAAAAAGAGGTTATTGTTTGAATTTTCATTAAAAAAAAAAAATCACCTACCTTGGTAAAGAGGAAACCTCTCAGAGCTACTGCAACCAAATTAGGTAACAGCCCTTAAATGGAATTCCCCTAGGTGTGTGGCAGAAATGTTTAAATGTGTGAATCTGACTTAGCTTCTCCACTAACAAGCTGCCAAACTGAGCTGTTGGGTAATTAGTAAAACATCTGTAATAAGATTAGTGTCTTAGTAACAGTTGCTGCTTTCTTGGCGAGAGAAAGGGGAGGAGATATTGATGGAGAAGGGAGTAGAGAATCGGACACTTTAGCCCAGCTGTTTCCCATTTGAAGAAAGGAAAAAGGGGAGAAAGACACGGAGTCAGTTGGAAAGCATCAAGACAAGAGCAAAAAGGAACACGATATCGAATCACACTGACCCTAAGTGCATACCATTGGCATGTGGTGAGGAAAGCTTCCCTTCTCTTCACAGTCCTGAGAGCTCACTTCCATTGCCAAAAGATGTCCCAGTAAAAATATTTATAAGGAAACAACACAAAGGCAATTTAAGAGCGCTGCTGACCTCTTAGAGTTTGAATTCCTCTCTCCACAGCAACAAGAACTTGGAAAATCTCCCTCGTTCTGTGAATGATGCAAGACTCAGTTACATGAGGTGCTCTGAGCACTTCCTCCTGGCCTTGAGCTTTCACAGGTTGGGAGAAACATGTGAGAAACACCAGTGGACTGTAAGAATACTTCTATGAAGGGGTTGTTCCTGGAGAGGAAGGCTGGGCAAGATTCAGTCTCTAGCTTACTCACTGAGAAAGGAAAATGGCTGAGTGCAATTATTCATTCAACCAACCAAATGGCAGATATTTACTGGGCACATACAATGTGCAAGGTGGAGGTGCAAAATGCAGAAGATAGCATGTTGACTGTCCCTGTCCTTATAGACCTCACAATCTAGGGATGGCAAAAGACATGAAAATAACAAGCCATGGGCTGCCTATTCTTTCATGAGACTTTCTTAGATGTTCTAGTTTTGTCCCAGTTGGTGACTGTTTTCTGCATTCCCTTCTTCCCATAACTACTCAGCCTCTGACCCATTAGCAGCCTCTGACCCATTAGCTCCCAATCTGAGCTTTTTTGTTCTTATGGGAAAGAATTATTTTTCTCTGTCCCAAGAACTCAGTGAGATATACCCTTCCAAGAGAAGATTAGTAAAGGTTGACTTCACTTAAATAATGAGCGGGCCCAGGCCAGAGACAGACTTGGAGGGGGTCTTTAAGTGTAAGGCTAAGCAAATTTGGCTAAATTATGAAGAAGGCAAGTCTTGTCATGCTCCCTCAGTGGGTACTCTTTCTTCTTGTTCTCAACTCCTTGGCTTTGTTCATTCTCTTCCGTTGCATGGCTCAGCCCTCATCTTATCTCTGCTTTTCAAAATTATATGTGTTCTTTAAACCTGAACTTAATCGCCACCCACTCTGTGGGGTTTCATTGCTTCCCCCTTGCCCAGCATGCGCCTCCTTTAAACTTCCTTAGCAGTTTGTCCTTCTCTTGGGCCTTCGGAGACTGTCTTATTTTCCTTTATAGTTATTTTATTTTGCTTCTAACTGAAATGGAACTGTCTTAATTGTCTCAGTATTTTATACAGCCAGAAATTCAAAATTTTGCACATAGTAGGTACCTAAGTAGAATGCAAGTGTTCATTCAGGTAGAAGGAGCCAGTTTTTAAATCTTGACACTGCTTTTTACAAACGAACAATTCATTTATCTCCAAGTTTCAGTTTACTTGACCCATCAAAAAATAATAAGTATAGGATTGCAAATAACAATAAATGTTATATCATATGGAAACTCCTAGCTTCGAGTCTGGCTCATTGGAGGTATTCCAGAAGAGTTTGTTCTCCTTCCTTCTCTCAGTGTGTTCTTTCCCGAACTGAAAATGAAGAAGTGGAATTTGAGAGATATTAAATAGTCCATATTTTCCCAAAATTTAGCTTTACATTTTTTTAAATTCCATCATTTAGAAGAAGAATCTACAACTATAGCCTATAGGCTAAATCTGACCTTAAACCTGTTTTTGTAAATAAAGTTTTATTGGAATGCAGCTGTACCCATTCATTTACATATTTTCTATGACTTCTTTCTCACTACAACTGTAGCAGTTTAATACTTACAATAGAGACTATATGGCCAGGGCCAGAAAAACCTAAAATACTGATCCTATAACCCTTTATAGAAAAAGTATGACAACTTTTGGTTTCCAGTTAAGTTAATGATTTTTTTCTTCAGAAAACCCCTGTGAAAATCCCAATATACTGCCTCCAACAGGTAACACATAGAGCCGCTTGCCCTGTTATCATATTATCTTAGATCTAATCACCACATGAGGCTTGAAAGCCAGGAATGAGAATTGAGGGAAAACACTCTGGCAGGGACAAGAAGAGAGGAAGACTCTTTTTGTTGGCTTGTAAAGCAGAGAAATAGGCTTCATCTTGTGAGTAGGAGAGTGGAGAGCTGATGAGCAGCTGCTAATCAAGTTCAGTAGACCAAGAGGCGGAGTAGTGGTAATAATAATGAGGCTCCTCATTTTGTCAGAATTCCCAAGAGGAAGGAAGAAAGGAAAGAAGGAAAAAAGGAAGGAAGGAAGGAAGGAAGGAAGGAAGGAAGGAAGGAAGAAAAAAGAAGGAAGGAAGAAATAAAGGAAGAAAGAAAGGAAAGAACAAAAGGAGGGAGAGAGGAAGGGAGAGATAGAGGGAGGAAGGGAGGGAGGGAGAAGGAGGCAAGGAAGAGGTAGGAGGACCAATATAAATAGCATGTTTGGGTTTTTTATTATTTCTTTTTTAGAGGGAGGAAAAAAAAGGCAGAGAGTGAGAAAGAGAGAGAAAATTATTTGTTATTTTACTTATTTGTGCATTCATTTGTTGATTCTTGTCTTGTATGTGTCCTGATCTGGAATCGAACCCACAACCTTGGTGTACCGAGATGACACTCAAACCAGTTGAGCTAATAATAGCATGTTCTAATAAGCACTATTGAATATTCAATCTCATAGGGCATCTCTTCCAAGATGCCCTGGTATCCTGCTCCTCAAAACTGTCTGTCAAGGAATATAAAGAAAAGATAGCTCCTGGCTTCCATTTGCAACATGTGCCCCGTGGGACATTGACTCCACTGCATGTCAGGACTGCCCATCCTGGCCTACAGAAGCCAGAACCTGAGACAGCAGTGTATAAGCTGTGGCACAAGGGGCCAGCCTGTAACTAGCAGCCTTGCTGGCCTGGCCAAGTACACCAAAGCATATGTGTGGGTGTCAAGTGAGACAAGGCACTATGGGTCATGTTTGCTAGCAATGTGTGGAACCAAGAAATGGCCTCACAGTGGGCCTGGCTGTCTAAATGAGAGAGTGCCCAGAAGACAAGGCCCCCACCATGGAGGGCTGCCATGTAGCTCAATGAAAATCAAAACTTCCCATTTGCAGCCTGCAGGAAAGTTGATGCCAAGCAGTCTTCCTCAAAAGTCATTGCTCACAGACCAGAAATACATGGAATCTGGGGAGGCACTTAAACTGGAATTGGAATGCTGTGGCTAACTGAGCACCTACTATATGCTAAGCTCTTCAGACATTGTGCATGTGTATTTAATCCTAAAGAAAACCTATGGGGGTGAATAATCTTCATTTTACATGTGAGCAAACTGAGCCAAAGAATGATTAAGTAACTTGCCTCAGGTATCTTCATATGTGTTATTGTGTAAAGGGACTAGATTCATCTCGGATGGCCCCAGGGAGCCAAACTGGGACCAATGGATAGAACTGACTGTAAAGGAGTACTAGAACAGGAACTTTCTAGAAGTCTAGGCCAGTTTTTCAACAATGCAGTGAGCTACCATGCCCAAGAGTGAGGTTCATTCTGAGCAGTAAGGAGCACATCACAGAAGCCTCTGAAAGAAAGAGGCTGGCTTCCCTGGTCTGGGAGAAGACTTGACTGCAGAGTGGCCAAAGACTTCGAGGGACCTTTTAAATGAAGAAAGGGTTAATAACAACACAGACATATTTTTTAGTGTTGTCATTGAAATGACATGCAGGAAGAGAAATAATACGTATACAATAATAATAATAGCTGCGGGTATTTTGCTCTTAATATGTACTAAGTACTTTCCAAATAGCTTCGTACGTATCATTTCACTTTGACAGCTACGAAGGTAGTTACATAACTACCAAGGAGTTCTTGTCATCATCCCCAAGT
Source organism: Rhynchonycteris naso (assembly GCA_037038555.1). Classification (NCBI taxonomy): domain Eukaryota; kingdom Metazoa; phylum Chordata; class Mammalia; order Chiroptera; family Emballonuridae; genus Rhynchonycteris; species Rhynchonycteris naso. The sequence continues at coordinate 341,716,175 of CM072995.1, forward strand.
ACAGATGAGAAAACTGGGACTGGCAGAGGTAAAGCCCAGAAACATACCTCAGGGTCTCCCAGATGGTAAATGTCCGCAGTGGAAAGCCACCTGCTGAAGCCTGTCTCTGTCCTTGCTCTGATGTTCTGCCCCAATTATTCAGCATTTACCTAGGATTGCAAACTCAAAGCCTTTGGAGCCTGAGCTCTTGGAAAAGAAAGTCACATGCAAAGATACCAAAAGTTTAATCTGACAAACAAAGCGGCATTTTAAAGAGCTTGAACATTTATTTCTCTTGTGCAGAGTCCCTGAAAATCCTTTTCTTATGAATTCTGTATTTTTCCATTGCAGTTAATCACCTCAGAAGGCTGTGGGCTGCCATCTAAAATGTTTTGAAAAGCATTTTTGAAGGTTCTTCCAATGAAAAAAACAAAATCATCAAAAGATAAGCCATTCCCCCACCCAGGGTGAAAATGACATTGGAGAAGAAGGAGGAAATTGAAATAAGGAATAAATAGCCTCTGAAGCAAGATGTTAGTTCAACAAAGGGTATGTGACTGGTAAAATGTTAGGTGATACAGGGATAGTTCAGTCCTAGGGAAAGAAAGGTAAAAATGGAGAAGGACTTCTGCATTACGGAGGCTCTGGCACCAAGAAACAAGTGACAAGATAGCCCAAAACCTCATCTGTGCAAAATTATAGTGGTGGGAAACCCTAGGGGGATGGCTGGAAGTTCCCACTGCGTGGCTTCCAGTCTTTGCTTGAGACAGCACACATTTATAAGTGGTCTGTAATGCCTCACAGCAAGACAAAAAAAATCTTTAAACACTTAAACCATATTTTACTTTTGAAAGGACACATCTTGCTACAATTTCCTTCTCTGAGTTTTCCACGTAGCAGAAAAGTTTTGTCTTGGGTTATAATCTAACACTTTTCTTCCTTCAGGATTAAAAGTGTAAACCCTGGAATGAAACTGCTAGAGGTTTTCATATTGGCTGAAACACCCGCTAAGAGACGTGAACCTTGGATAAGTTACTTAACCTCTCGAAATCTCAGCTTTTTTTCCCAATATATAAAATAAAAGTGATTATAGTTCATTCGTTACAGCTGTTACTTGAGTTCAATGAAATAGTATATGCTAATTTCTTGAAACAGTTCCTAGCACATAGTATACCCTCTAAAAATTTTAATAATTACTATAATTTTTTTTTCTGTTCCCATCCATTTCAAAGAAAGAAAAGGTTATTTTCCTAAGGAAGTAAAATCTGAGCGTAGACCACTTATCAAACTCTTTCAAGAGTCAAATTTTGAAATAAACTGTCAGAAAACTAAATGGCCCTCCTGGGACGCCTGTGCTCACCATCCCTTCCAACTACTCCTATGAAGACGCTGGGTAACGTTATGCTGCCTCAGAGTCTAGTCCTAGCACTGTGCCTTCTGGGTGGGACACTCCCTTAGAGGCTTTTTTCCAGAATTTACTCCATTTTTACCCCTGCCCCTGTCTTCCACAATAGATCCATTTTTTTCTTTTGCCCTACAACTTTTTTTCTACTCTTTCTCCACAAAGTTCTCATTCTCAAAAGAATACTTAGCTTCTAGGGCTGTGAAAGGATTAAATGAGAGGAGAGGTATTAAATTCTTAAACTGCTTCTTAGCACATAATAAGACTAAATATTAGATATTGATGTTTAAATGTTCATATCCTTTCTCTTAACAACAAAAAAGATTCTCCTACCTATGGAACCTTATTGCATTGCTGCTCTCTGTTGAGGTACCAGCAGGTTAGCTTCTGAGTTAATTCCTACTGCTATAAAAGGATACCATAGATAATGTGGCTTACACTACAAACATTTATTTCTCCCAGTTCAGGAGACTGAGAAGTCTAAGATCAAGGTGTGAGAAGATTCAGTCTCTGATGAGAGCCCTGCTTCCTGCATCATAGTCTTCTCACTGTGTCTTCAACTGGCCAAAGGGACGAGGGAGCCCTCTGGAGTCCCTTTTCTAAGAGCAATAATCCCACTCATGATGGTTCTACCCTCATAGTTTAATTACTTTCCAAAAACTCCTCCTCCTGATACCATCACATTGGGGAGAGGGTAGAATTTCAACATATGAATTTGCGAGGAACACAAGCATTCAGTCCATAACACCTGTCCATGCAGTATATTTTATTTTAACCATCTCCAATTCCTAGGCCATGAGACAGAGAATAGCTCCTGGTGAGCACCTGGAATCTCATCACCATCATCATCTTCTCTTGAAGGTATCTGTGATCCTTCCCCCAGTTTATTAGATGTCCTGTCTTCATACATCTCTCATCATAGCTCTTCTTACACGGAATTGCGTTTACAAGTTATAGGTCTCTCTCTTCCATTACATTGCATGGTCCTTGAGAACAAAGCACTAATCTTATTTATGTTTTTCCAGAACCTCATGCAGAGTCTGCCATACAGTAGGTACTCAGTTTTGTGTTAGATAATATACTTATTTATGTTTTTAGATAGAAGAACCCTGGGTACCTAGTTCAAATCGTAGCACAAATATAGCTAAGTCCTGAGTCTATATGGGGGCCAAACCACACCCCTTCGGTGTCGCAAATTTGGTTGTGTCACATATGTGTGCAAAATTTAAGCAATAGAGTCCACTTTACTTTAAATCTCAAGAGATGCATGACCCCTATTTGAAAACTACTTTGCCTTTAACTGAGTAGTATACACATTTGTGGCTAAATTCACTGGGACTATTTTAGTAGAAAATCCAAAGAGACCACAATGGAAGAAGACTGTGGTAGCCTGTGGTATTTGCTGCCCTATACTACTTGGTACTAACCCATTTAGCCTAGTCCCCTTATACTGTTGTCCACTTTGGTCCATGACCCAGTAGAAGCCCTCAAGGCTGGTTATTTAGTGTTTATATATGACACTAAACAATCTGTTAATGTTTATATATGACAGTGTCTATACTTTGGTCTCTGGCACTAAATCTTTTGCTTCTCGATTTTTAATAGAAACCAGACATCACGTCATTGATGTGTCATCAAAAACAGTGCCAGACTTCCTGTTCTCCCTGGGAAGGATTCAATGCTAGTGAGAATACATGGAGAAGTCACCCTGGGATTTACCTCAAGTCTATGAAGACTTAAAAAGCACCATATGCAGGAGCCCAAGACATAAGATCAACTCTGTACAGACCCAGCAGGAAAACTTCTGGATTGAAGGGCTCACAAACCTCAGGTTCTGGCACCGATTCATTCTCTGGATGGATAGAGATTTGCAAACAATGTACCAATGTCTGTACTACATACTAGAATCATAGAGATGAGACGTGTGTCTATTTGTGTTCACATATAGATATGGTACATTTAAGGGACAAATTAAGAGTGACTTAATTTCCAAAATAGACTAAAATTATGTAATCACAGAGGGAACAGATGCATTATGACAGACTGGTTGTGTAGATAAATAATAGAAAACTGTAGGTGTGTTAGAATCTCAGGGAAAAAATAACCCTATGAAATTTTCTGGCATAAACCGTGTGGATGATTTTTTTTCTGTGATTTTATAAAATATTCATATTATTCATCAATGTTGTTTAACAAGCTGTGCCAAGAACAACTACATATTTTCATGTAGGTTGACTGTGTATTTGCACCTAGAAAAAATACCTAACATTTACAAATTTCATAACTCTGTTTGTTGGCCTTGCTCATTAGCCCTAACAAATGCATTTTAGAAAGAGTTTGTTTCTTTGTTAAAATCTAACACAATTGCTCATAAAATGCTCATTGTCAGCTAGCTGTCAGAGATCACAAACCACCCCAATACAGACTTAGAAAGAGACAGGTGCTGGAGAGCAAGCCAGATGCCTGCAGAATCCCCAAGTCGAAGTCCAGAAATTCCTCTGCCCAGTAACCCTGGGTGCATACTGATTCTGGAACAAAGGACAATTAAAGAGAATGAAATCTCCTACCCTCAAAAGATGAAAAGCAATAACAGTATCTAATAATGTTTGATTGTTGTACTAATAAGGAAATAAAAAATGTGTAAAACTCTTTTTGCTTATTTTGAAAACCTGGAATTTTATTTACATTGTTACCCAAAGCATCAAAGTTGTATCTGGCATAGAAAAAGATGTCATCCAGATCTGGGCAAACTGTTAAAAAAGATGAGATAAAGAAACTTTCAGATGAAAAAGAACAGCATTGAAAAGATAGAATGAAGTAATAATAAGAACAATGTATAATAATAATAGTAATAATAATGTATGCTTACTATGTGGTTGGGCTAAGTACCATACTTAATAATTTATATACATTATCTCAAGACATCTCAATCCTTGAATTAGAAATTCTAATCAATATTTTAAAAATGGGGCCCAAAGGTTTTACACAGAAGACAAAGTCAACATTCAAGATGAAATTTTCCTAATTTCAGAACACATGTTCCTAAACATAAATCTATACCAACTCTCAGTGAAACAACGTAGAATGTTTGAGCAGCTGCAGTAGTCTGAATTCTGGAGTATACGTGCACCTGAGAAAGTAGTGAAAGTTGACTTATTATTTACATTCAAGTCTAATATTAAAATATAATTAATAATGAACAGTTATGGCACAAAAAAGCATCTGAATTTTGCTCTCTTCTCCATTTAATGGTAAAAAGTCTTTCAGGGCAAGATTGTTTTGAATGACTGTATAGTTCTATATTGATTTTCCTTTGTAATTTTAATTCTCTAGATCTCGATATAGGTTGTGGTCTTTAAAATAAAAGTATAGGGAGGAAAGGTATGAAATTTCTGATATATACTTTTTTACCACCTGGGCATAAAAAAGGCTAGAATTTCAGATATTAAAGTTTAGCATGATATCCATTTAGAGAAATTCTACTAACAAATGGCAAAGGTTGAAGTAACAATCTCACCCTTGATAGTTTGAATGTGTGTGGTTAGAGTATTGTGTTAGACCAGGGGTAGAATGGATCAGAGAGAACTTGGAAAGTTATTATAAAGCTATTTTGTAAAAGTAGCTCTTAAAATAAAAGCTTAAAATAAATTAGGGCATTTTAAAAATTTATTTTGATCGTATAAGCTGTAGGTAAATAAAAGTTTCTAAGATATAACCCAATGGTATCTGTCTTAGAATGTTACCTCCAAACCCTAGGGGCTATTGTTATGAAAGGGTGGATTTGGTTAACCATAATAGTGAATCAAACTGGCAGGTTAAAGAGAGCTTAGTGTGTAATATTAAGAGACTTAAGGTCCTGGACGTTTTTGGCTCAGTGATAGAGCATTGGGCTGGCACATGGATGTTCTGGGTTTGATTTCCAGTCAAGACATATAGGAGAAGCAACCATCTGCTTATCCACCACCTCCTCCTCTCCCTTCTCTCTCTCTCTTCCCCTCCTGCCGCCATAGCTCAGTTAGAGCAAGTTGGTCCTAGGCGCTGAAGATGGTTCCATGACCTCACCTGAGGCACTAAAAATAAATAAATAAATAGCTTGGTTGCCAAGCAACAGGGCAATAGCCCCAGATGGGCAGACCATGGCACTATAGGGGGCTTGCTGGCTGATTCCTAGTTGGGGTACATGCGAGAGTCTCTATTTCTGCCTCCCCGCTTCTAACTTAAGAAAAAATTTTTTTTTTTAATAAAAAAAAAGAGACTTAGGCTTTACCCTGTAACTGGTAAAGAGACACTGATGAAATTGGAGTGATGGATGAGTGGGCAAAAGAGAGCAAACCTGATTAAGTACAATGCAGTTGGGAAGCATTCAAACCAATAATTTGGAGAGAAATGATAAGTTGTTAAATCAGAAATGCTGCAATAGGGATGGGGAAGAGATAAGTAGTAATTCAACAAGTATTTGACAACATAAAACTGAATATGAGTGAAGCAGAAGAGGAAGAATTTGAGGATGACCTCTAGGTTCATGCATTTAACCATGCCTTTGGATTTGTATTTTCTAAACAAATTTCATGTGTACAATACACTATTGTTAACTATAGTAATCAGACTGCACATTAGATCTCAAGAACTCATTGATTTTGCATAACAGAAACTTTTCACCCTTTGACCAACATCTCTTTATTTTCTTCTCCCCTTATTTTCTGGTCACCACCATCCTACCATCTTGGTCTATGAGTCTGATCCTTTTAGATTCTATATATAAGTGGGATCAGCTAGTACTTGTGTTTCTGTGTCTGGCTTATTTTACTTACCATAATATCCTCCAGGTTCATCCATGATGTTGCAAATGGCAGGATTTTCTTCTTTTTTAAGGCTGGCTATTATTTTTTATATTATAATGTATATATATATATATCATATAATATAAACAAAATACTATGTGTGTGACATATATATCACATTTCCTTTATTCACCAACAGACATTTAGGTGTTTTCCTATATATTTATCCTTTATCATGATTTTTTTGAGACTCATTTGCACTGGATTAGATTCTTGGTTGACAATGCCCTCTCATCAGCTCATGTGCAGCCCACTTATTTGTGTGATTGTTTATGTTGTTAGTTAGGTATTTTAATAATTTATAACCCAAAAACTAAAACTACTATATAACGTGTATCTAACCATCTATTTTTCACTCTATACTATTGTCTTCTTGTTTCAAATAAGGTAATCGTCATCTGGAATTTTATGTTCATTATTCCATTGTTTTCCTTTACATTAAATTTGTATTGCAAATGTGCATTTTCATTAAAAATAGTTTTTGAATCCACCTCTGTTTAGGATGCAGAAGGTGTAAGAGAATGTTGTCCCCTTGCTGACAATGAAGAAAAAGCTAGTGATCCATGAATTTCAACCATTTTACACTTGGGGGCCGGTGAAAATAGGAGAATTATTGCGGGGACCTCTAAGGCAAAAATCACCCTGAGCATAAGTGAATTCGATTAAGATCATTGGGTCTTTAATCATCATACAACATCAAGGCAGTTAACTCTTTCGCAGACCTGCGTGACATTCCTGGCAGACCAGTCCCGGCCATTAACAAACACTGAGCTAGACTATCTTCAAAGTTCTGAGTTGTTCTTAGCCCATCAGAGAGTTAGTGTTGCAAGACAGCAAAGTGAACTGAACTCCAAACAGCTGTAAGCCCCTCAAAGAAGAGATACATCAACTGTTTCACAGATGACAGAACATAGGAGGAAGAGATTGCCACAAATAAATGCAGATAGGAAGAAAACAGCTAAAATTTTAACAAATTCCTAAGAGTCGAGTGAGAGTTGCATGGTAATTGAGAATAACCGGAGCCCTGGTCACTAGGGTGAGTGCACTCATCCAAAAGCTCTCTTCCAGGGACACTATTAGTAAGTCATATGAAATGTTGGAGTAGGGCAGGAAGTTAAAAAGGAACCTCTTTAGTGTCACAGCCATGCTGATGGTGATAAGCTGCTTCTGGGGCACAGGCAACAAAGCTCATTCTTTTCCCTGAACCATTTTCTCATAGGAAGAAGATGCCTTAAGCTGAACACCTTTCTGACCTCAGAACCCAGACAATGTTCACTGCTTCTAAGGAAGTGATAAAAACCCAGAGCTCAAGCAAAGATTTATTGCTTTAGGTGGAAGGAAGGATCTTCTGTTCTTGTAGAGATTTCTACACTGACATGAAGTAGAGATCTGTTCCCGTTGACAGAACATTGGGAAAATTTCTTCCCCCTTGAATCCTTATAGAAACAAGGCAGATTTTTAGACTCCCTGAAATGAGGGGCAAAAATTCTGAGAAGACCACAATCCTGAGACCCAGACCCCAAGTTTCTATCTAAGATTGAGGCAGCACCAATAGAACTGAGAAGATTCCCTCCCACCAGTACAAGCCTAGAACCTCATAAGAAGGAACAGAAGTCTCATCCTGGGGGTGGGGGTGAGTGGGCCCATGAAAGAAAATTCCCACTGTAACAGCACATGGGGACTGCTGAAAGCCAAAAGTGGAACAGTAAATTGAGAAAAACTCTTTTTAGCCCTACAAAACACAAAATACCAAGAGCTCACTGATGGAATAAATGAAAGTACCTCATGCATTGAAAGTGACTCTAGCAACAACAAATTTTAAACTGAGATAAACTTTTAACTAAATTGACTCAATTCTCCACTTTAACAGCCTGACCAATGGTGTCCATTTTCAGGTTTAAATATTATTTACTGCAATATGTATTGTTTTCCTACACATGATATTCAATCCTTAATTAAAATTAATGACAGACTAAAAACCAGTTAACCACTCATAGTGGTGGAAAGGATAAGAGTATAACAGGTTTGGAAAGTACAAACAATAATTCAGTTGTGGGTATTGTATTAGTCAAGATTAGAAATTATTAAACAATGGACAATGGGCCAGATCCAACTGGCCTCCCATTCTAGGAATGGCCTATGAGTTAAAAACAGGTTTTACATTTTAAATGGCTGAAAATAAAAATTAAAAAAAAAAGGATAATGCTCATGAAATGTGAAAATTATGTAAAATTTAAATTGTGGTGTTACTAATAAGCTTATTGGAACACAGCTGCACTCACTCACACGTTGCCTGTGGTTTCTTTCCCACTAAAAGGACAGGGTTGAACATTTGTGATGCAAACCACATGTGGCACTAATCTCTTCCCACTGCTCCTTTGGTGCACTATAAATCACAGGGGGGATCGTTACTACTTACCAGCATTTCAAGGGTCACACATATTCTCATAAATTGATATTTTATGTAATTGTTACCATCGGCGTACATACCAGTCACATCGATAAAAGAAAAGGGAAAAGTAAACTTCGATGTCATGTTCTAAGGCACAGTGGAGTGTAAGTAATTTTGTTATCAAGTTGGAGAACAATGTGTTTGTTATACAATGGCATTACATATGTATATACATACATAGAATATAGTATGTATTGACATTACCAGATTAAACCTTTAGTACAATATTTCTAATTCACAAGGAAGCAACAGTACAAAAAATTAGAAAGGTTAAAACTGAATATTTAATCACAACAGAATTTCTTTACACAAATAAAACTAAAAAGCTACAACCAAAAGAAATTTCCAAGTGGCTTCTCTGTTAGCCAGCCAAACAAGCAAGTTATTGGTGGTGAATTTATTAAATCATGTTTGATTGCAGCAGCCAAAGAAATGTGTCCAAAGAAAACTTGCTTAAGACTATTAGCCTTTTAGTAAAAGGGAAAAAAAAAAAAAACAGTTGTTAAAAGAATTGAGAACATTGGGAGCAACATCAATAGTCGATTAAAAACAAAAGAAATGATTTTAAGTGGCTTTTATGATGCTTAATGAGGCAACAGATGTTATCCACACTGCTCAATTGTTGTTACTGTTTATTCAAAGAGAATAATAAGCTTGAAGTGACTAAAGAATTAGCCTGAGTAATCTATATGAAAAACTATGAGCATTAATCATTTCAAAACTGAGAAAATGTAATTCACTGACATGAAGTGGAATCTGCTAAGATGTATTACAACCAAGAATGGTAAAGATACAGATGGAGCAGAAAGAGACAGAGTTGAACAAATTTGCAAAGCCCATAAGAAGTACAGTTTTTATAGCCTGTAGTTTTTCATTGCATTATTTATCAGCAGATACTTTGTAGAAAACTTTTAGTTATTTTGTGATATTATGCCAGTAGAGTCAATGGTGAGCGCCTCCTTTGTTCCTGTGGACTCATTGTCCATTCTGTGAAGTTTTGAATTGAAGCTGTGACTGGCAGCTAAAAGCCCTGACTTACCCTCCCACAAAAACATTCAATGACTAAGCACGGATAAAATTTTGTTGCTATTTTTGGGAACTTACAACCAAGATTGGAATTTTTTGAACAAAATGAACCATCCCAATCACTATTACCAAACACTGAACAGCTTTGAAAATTACCTTCTGTGCATGCCTCAAGCCACCTGTGTGTCTAGAGGCCCAATCAACAAGAGAAAAATGAATATGAGAAAACCACTGAGAGTGACAGCTTGGAGAAGAAAAACAGAAGACTTTGGTGTCACAAAAGCCAAGCAAAGTCTCAAAATAAAAAGAGAGAGTGTTACATATTATCTGCAGCATCAGTTATCAACTATTACTAAGGCAAGTCACAACTTCCCTGAACTGAATTTCCCATACCTGTGTAGTAATATATTGATAATACCTACCTCAAAAGACCAAAAGATGCAGCCTGACCATGCGGTGGCGCAGTGGATAGAGCATTGGACTCGGATGCGGAAGACCCAGGTTCGAGACCCCAAGCTCGCCAGCTTGAGCGCGGGCCCATCTGGCTTGAGCAAAAAGCTCATCAGCTTGGACCCAAGGTCGCTGGCTCCAGCAAGGGGTTGCTCGGTCTGCTGAAGGCCTGCAGTCAAGGCACATGTGAGAAAGCAATCAATGAACAAGTAAGGTGTTGCAACAGCAACAAAAAACTAATGATTGATGCTTCTCACCTCTCTTTGTTCCTGTCTGTCTGTCCCTATCTATCCCTCTCTCTCAAAATAAAAAAATATCAGTAGATGCAATACCATGTATGACAGTACTATGATTCATACACAAATTATCATTAAAGTCACATGCAGAGGCTCCTCTCCTTTTCCAAATCTTCTTGAAGAGTTAAAATTCTCCCATAACCTACCATAACCATTGCCTTCAACTTAACACATCAGGTTTTACCAAACTGGCTTGGGTGTGCATACCACAATCTAATTGGAATTCAATGATTGCCAACTCAAACATTTCAGAGGCAAGACCTACCAAGGATATGAATCTTTCTTTCAGTAGAGTGGGAGTGGTGTGTTAAATCCTTATGATCTTTTTGGAACAAAGCTCTAACTCAAGCTGGCAACTCCTGAGCCACCGCAGGCCATAGGTAGACACAGTAAGCTATAGTCTGTAATTCTGGTAAATAGTGCCTCAAACTTCAGGGAAATCATAAAAGCAGCTGAATGAAGGCTGTGTCTAAAGCTCTCTGGTTGTTAGGCATGATCAACAGTTAAGGTGAAAGTAAACAAATGTAAATGTGTCTCTACTTAACTCTAGACCTTTCACTTCATAGAGTTTTATTAAAACACATTTTTACTCCTTCACAAAAGTACAAAGGTTAGATTGTGTTTTCTTTTTCCTTCCTTTATTCACAATGATATATTAGAATTGTTCAATTGGAACCATATGTTGGCTCAATAATTCTCAATTACAAAATGTGTACCACTTTAAGACCCAATTAAAAAAAAATAAGAGGGGGTACTAATGTAGTAGGATAAATACTCTTGGGCAGATGGAGACACCATGTCTTCAACCTGTTGTAAAAGAGAAAAACCCACCCCTTTGATTAATCACCTACAGAGAAAAAATTTAATGCAATCGAAGCATGACACAATAGTGTATTGAGGAAAAAACACAGAATTTGGAGAGAAACAAACCTGTATTCAAATCTACCTTTACCACTTATTGACTCAGTGTCCTTTTAAAGCATGTAGAATCTCACTGAGACTGTTTCATTTCTTATCATATTAAAACAGAAATGCCTACCTTAAGCAATTGTTATGTGGGCTAAAATTTAACAAGATAAATCACACATATAATAGATACAGGTTGGAACTTAAGACTAAATGATTCTCTACAAATTAGAGCCCATTCTACTCACTGATACTCTACTTTGTTTTTGCTCTTTATTGTTTTTCCAAACAGTAAGAAAAACTGAAGAGTCTAATGTTACAGGAAATTCAAATGTCAGAAATTGAAGCATGAATAGGAATGAAATGAATCTGATCAGTCAGAAAGCACCTACCATGCACCCTTTCACCCAATTCAAGCTTCTTTAAAGCTAATGTTCATCTCAATTACCTGGGGATCTTGACTGAGTGAATATAGGGAGCATTCTGGAATTCTGTATTTTAACAATTCCAAGGTAATGCCAATTCTTAATTATTGGTGAGCAGCATTTCTGTACAAGGGGTAATTTAAGGAAAATAAAAATGTTTATAAGCTACTTTTCTCCCCAAAACTCTAGCAGTTTTACTGAATTTTATAGAGGAAAAAAATGCTTCTTATTAATCATGTACTAAATAGCAATGCAAAATGTTTTACAAATATTTTCTAATTTTATTCTCTCAAGAATCATCATATACCTGTGCTGCATTAGTGCCCCTCCACAATAAGGAACCAGAGCCCCCCAAATTTAAATAAGTTAGTCACAGTCATGTAAATATCAGAGAGCATTTCTATTTTTAAAATAGATCTGTTACATTTCTGAACCTGTATGACTTTCTGCATCTGTTTTACTAAAATAAAATATCAGAAATCAGGGACCATACTTTACAAAACTAATGTTACTAAAAGAGCAAATTTGAATTGAGGGATATAGAAACTACTTTCTAATCTTTCTCTTCCTTCAAATAGTACTTAAGAGTTCACAAAGGGTCTTTATATGCATTGCCTTATTTTATCTTTGAAATTTAAATTCATACTTTTTATAATTTTCAGTTTCTATCCAGTGCCTAAAACAATGTCTGGCATTGAACAGATGTTCAATAAATGCTGAATTATAAACATGATGAACGAGTGAATTTACTGGTGGTAACTTCCGGAGGCCCCACTGAGAAAGGCATAAGGCTAAGATAGATGGCACATTATGGTAGATTGATAATATAATTCCATATAATTGTCATCTCTGTACTAGGACATGAGTCCTGGAGGGCAATTTGATTTCACCTAAGTTCTTTGGCTTAATAGTGTAGACAACACATGGTAGAAATGAGGGAAAATATGGAAAAATTGGTGTAAATAGGTTGAACTGTAAGATTCTAATTTCAAAATAAAACACAATAAGAGATGTGAGATTGAAATACAAGACTGACCCACATACAAGTTAGATGTGGCAGTACTGCCCATGGTCTCGACCTAAATATGGTAATCGGAAAGGAGGTAGAAGATTGAAGGTATGTCTACAAAAATAAAAATGACAGTTCTTCATAGAGTCAGCCAAGGACAATTCAGTGAAAACTGTGCAGTAGTTAAGAGTGTGACTTCTCCAATAATCTTTTGTCTGGTAGCTTCCTAAATGGGGATGAATGCTTCCATTTCATTTAGCCCAATAAATTTAAATATTCAAAATAATTATAGGTAACTCACCTTGCATGTAGGGTGTGTTAACTAGATGCCTGAGTTTATAGGCTTCCCAGAACAAATAAACTAATAATTTGACATTTTCATATATAGCACTAGATAAAAACCAAGATTGAGGCAGAAATTTTTCCCTCTCAAATATTTCACAATATGTTTGTGGTTTGGTAAAAAACAACTGCAAAATCGCAATATTTAAGCAAATTAAAATTTTATTTTTCACTCATGCTAAGTATCCAAATGGCTTAGCAGTGGGTTTCTGCTCATTGCAGCCTCTCAAAAGTAACAGGGAAGCTCCAGCTTAACACATGCCTTGTAGTCACCTCAGCATTTAGAAGGTATGAACCATAAAAGGAAAAAAAGACATTAACTAACAAGGGCTCAAAAAGAAAAAAAAAAAATAGAGCCTAGCAGCCATTTCTGTACAGGAAACTCTCATGCAAACTGCACCCTACAAAGAAGTCTCTGCACGAAGCTATCTGCCTCTGTGCTTAACTGCCTACCTGCACTGTGTTCTCTCATCTCAGCCAGAGAAATTCAATTTCAACTGACAAGACTGAGGCTTTCCCCATCCAATTAGAGATGCACAGCTCTAACCAAAACAGCTCTATTCTGACCAATCAGGACAGTGTCTTTGGACCAATCAAACTGTGAGAAATCGGAAGTTTCATTTGCATGAGGACATACCAATCAGGGACCAGGGGTAAGGGCTTCTGTCTGTATAAGCCAAGTCCCCACTGCTTGGAGAGTGCACTTTCCACTAAAGACCAATGTCTGAAGACTGACTAGAGCTAGAGCTGAATTACTAAAGACCTCTCACCAGAGCAGAGTGGAGCAGACCATCATAGAGCAGAGCTGCCTAGCTCAAGAGAGGCCTCACCCCAGGAACGTTGCATCATTGTTGAGCCTTTTGCACTGAACAAAGTTTTCTTTTTTTCCATACCCAAAAATGGGGATTCCTATTGGCATTTAATTTGTGCCAATGACCATTGATTGACAAAGAAATGACATTAAAATCATTATTTCCCAAACCAAAGGGTTTGTCAGGAATTCTCTCACAAAGGGCAACATAATTCTTCTTAAGGTTACATTTTGTGGGCCTCAGTATTTGGCAACTGTCAAGCAAGATTTGGGAATGACATTATTGACAATTCTATCTAAACATGTCTGGTCTGTCACTCTAGCAACACCCTACTTCTGAATTTACCATATGATATATTTGTGAATCCATGACTTAACTGTCATGGCAAGAATAATCCTATTTCTAGGCTGCACTTCCAGAGCCTCATTTTTTGAAAGATATTTGTGCTGATTACAGTATTCTTGGTTGACAGGTTCTTTCTTTCAGTAATTTAAAGATGTTCTGTTCAGATTTTCTGATTCTTCCTCACTCAGTTTTGAAAGATTTTATGTTTCTAGGAATTTATCTCTTTTGTCCAGTTTTTCTAATTTGTTGACATATAGTTATTTGCAATATTTTTTAATAATCATTTGTATTTCTGTGGTGTCAGCTGTTATTTCTCTTTCATTTATGATTTTATTTGTGTCTTCTCTCTTGTTTTTGCTATGGGTCTGGTTAAAGGATTTTCAATCTTATCTTTTCAAATAATCAGCTCTTGGCTTCACTGGTCATCTGTATTACTTTTTTTTTTATTCTTTATATCATGTATTTCCACTCTAATCTTTATTATTTTCATTCACTCACTTTGGATTTTGTTCGTTGTTCTTTTTCTAATTCCTTCAAATATAAGTTTGATTTTATTTGAGATTTTTCTTGCTTCTTGAGGTAGGCCTGTATTGCTATAAATTGTCCTCTCAGGACTGTTTTACTGGTCCCAAATATTTTGAGTTGTTGTGTGCTCATTTTTATTTGTTTCAAGATAACTTGATTTTTTCCTTGATCTCATTGATAACCTATTCCTTCTTTAGTAACAGGTTATTTAGCATATATGTGTTTATGTGTTTTTCAGTTTATTTCTTGTAATTAATTTCTAGTTTCATTCCACTGTGATCAGAGAAGATGTTTGATATGATTTCAACCTTCTTAACTTTATTGAGACTTGTTTTGTGTCCTAATATGTGGTCTATCTTACAAAATGTTCTATGTCCAATTGAAAAGAATGTAAGTTCTGCTGCATTAAGGTGAAATGCTCTAAATATATCAATTAAATACAGCTAATCTAATCTGTCATTTAAGGCACCATTTCTTTGTTGATTTTCTGTCTGGAAGATTTACCCATTGATGTCAATGTTGTGTTAAAATACCCTACTATGACTCTATTGCTGTCAGTCTCTCCTTTAATGTCTATCAAGATTTGCTTTATATATTTAGGTGCTTTTTGTGGGTGCATAAATGTTTACAAGGGTTCTATCCTCTTTTTGGATTACTCTATTTATCATTATATAATGTCCTTATTCATCTCTTCTTATAACCTTTGTTTTAAAGTTCATTTTGTCTGATATAAGTATTATACCCAACCTTTTTTGTTGTTTTTATTTGCATGATATATCCTTTTCTATCCATTTACTTTCAGTCTGTATGTATCTTTCATTTTAAGGTGAGTCTCCTGAAGACAGCATCAAAAGACTAGTCAAAAGTCAAAAGTGCACCATGACTTTACAGACACACTGTATATGAAATATATATGAATCTTGTTTTTTTATCCATTCAGCTATCCTACATATTTTAACTGGAGCAATTAATCCACTTACATTTAAAGTGATTATTGATAGGTATGTATTTACAACTTTTTTTATAATTGTGTTTCTCCTTTTTCTACTTCTTCTTCTTAAAGAAAACCCTTTAAGATTTTTTTGCTGGTAAATAAACTTCTTCAGCTTCCTCTTGTCTGGGAAGCTCTTAATTTCTTTGTCAATCTTAAATGATAGCTTTCCTGGGTAAAGTAGTACTGGTGTAGGTTTTTAGTTTTCATTACTTTGAATATTTCATGTCAACCCTTTCTGCCCTGAAATGTTTCTGTTGAGAAATCAGCCAAGGGTGTGTGGAAAAGCTTACTCTTCAAACTTGCATGTGGGCAGCGCCATCTTTAACAAAGTGAGCATAATATATTTTATCTGCCCAACAATTACTCAAAAGAATTTTTATTCAGTAGTGAGAAAAATATTAATCATATTCTAAATGCTGTTCTGATCCATACTATAAAATCTTATAAACAAAACCTGAAAAAATCAACCAGTTTCCAAGTAATGTACCTATATTCCAAAACAAAACTCAACAATGTCAATAAAAGAGGAATAAGATGGTGGCAGAGTAGGTTCAAGTTACATTCAGCTCCTTCCAGGTCTGAACTGGAATTATGACTACATTATAGAACTGACCTGAATAACTAATGTGGGGTGGTGCACTCTCATGAGGAATCCTCCCATTATGCCTCAGATAAGTGACTTTGTATCAGAGACTTTCTTGTTTGTAGATTGGATTAAAGGTTTGGATTTCTACACTATAAAGTAGGGCAGACCGGGAGCTTGCTCTCTCTCGGTTCCTGAGATTAGCATTAGAGAGGAGAGCAGAGAAAGGCCATGTGGAGGAAGCTAGGAGTAGCATCCAAGATGGTGGAGTGTTGAGGAAGTAGCCAGTTATGTGCCGAGTTTCTGCTGGAGATGGGGATGGGGAAGAGGTGAATAAGTCTGGTGAGCTAGAAACCTTCAATTATAGGAAACTCGGATAAGTCAGTAGCTTTGTGAGCACTGAATGAGTGGGTTTGGGAGCCCAATGTGTGTTTTTATTTGCCCGCCAGGTGCAAGCTAGAATTAAAGATGATGGCCCACCAGATTTTGACTCCGTTGTTTCATTACCGACTGTCCGAATCTAATGAGAACCTGCACTGGCCAGGCTGCTGTGATGGTGGCCTTGGCCTCTGGCTTTACAGTAATCTACCCAACATTTAGTGAATTATGAAATTTTCTACTCTGCCTGGTTGGAACTGGACTTCTTTTCAGCCTCGCATCAATTCTGAAGCATGTTTCTTCTAATTCTTTTGAGTGGCTCTTTGTCTACTTCTGGTAGTTTAGTTACATGCATGTGCTGATCAATATTCATCTGAAGATGTGAGGAAAACCCTCTGCAGATTTCTGGTCTTTGTCTTGCAGTTATATCCTCTCTGCTACTCTGCTTTGTGAAATCCAACCAACCTAGCCTCTCTGAACATCCAGACCCATTTTTTTTAATTCCGGGAGGCCACTAGGTTCCAACTGGGCTGGATTGCCTTTCCCTACACCATGTCTGGTATATGACCAGGGACATGTATGGCCAGGAGCCGCCATCGTGGCCATTCACATGCAGGTTCACATCTGATTCGGACAGTCGATAATGAAACAACAGAGCCAAGAACTGGTGAGCCATCAGCTTTAATCCATCAGCTTTTACCCAGCAGGCAAGTAAAAACACACATTGGAATCTAAAACCCACTCATTCAGTGCTCACAAAGCTACTGACTTATCCGAGTTTCCTATAATTGAAGGTTTCTAGCTTACCGGTCTTATTCACCTCTGTTCTCCATCTCCTTCTCAAGCACAAACTCTGCACAAACTGGCTTCTTCCTCAGCGCTCTACCATCTTGGCTGCTTCTCCTCTCCTTCATGTGGCCTTAATCTCCTCTCTTCTCTAATGCTAACCTCAGGAACTGAAAGAGAGCAAGCTCCCGGTCTGCCCCACTTTATAGTGTAGAAATCCAAATCTTTAATCCAATCTACAAACAAGAAAGTCTCTGATACAAAGTCACTTATCTGTGGCATAATGGAAGGATTCCTCATGAGAGTGCACCACCCCACATCATCCAATCAGTCAAGCGTGTGGGGAAAAGCTTACTCTTAAAACTTGCATGTGGGAAGCGCAACCTTTAACAAAGTGAGCATAATATATTTTATCTGCCCAACAGGCCACCATCGTGGCCATGCATATGCAGGTCCTTATTGAATTCGGGCAGATGGTAAAGAAATGATGGAGTTGGAGGATGGTAGGCCATTCTGTTTATTGATGTCTCACCGAGACAGGCAAGCCACAAGAAAAGCCAAGGAGGGCAAGGGATCAGGGAGGCCTCTGCAATGCAGATAGCAGGAACCAAGAAAGAGAGAGAGCCCCTAGTGTCCCTCATCTTATAGTGTAGAAATTAAAGCCTTTAAGCTAATATACAAATAAGGAAGTCTCTGATACTCATCTGAGGCATAAATGGGATTCCTCAAAAGAGTGCACCACCTCATATCATGCAACAGACAAGGGTGTAGGGGAAAGCTCTGTTTTGAGATGATCTTAGTATTAAAAGGGTGGGAAAGGCTTAGTCTTAAAACCGAGCCTTAGGCTTTAAGGACCTTGCCAGCCTGTAGCCTATCTTCCACACCCAAAGCGAGCAAACATATACATCATATTTACAAACTTATCTGACCAACTTCTGGTTTCTTATCTTTCAGGGATCAGTCCTCCTTTGCCTGATGCTCAAGGTCTTGAAAACTCTTGTTTAATGTACTATGTCAGGTGTTCTAATTACTTCAGGTTGGAGGTTATATTCAATCTGTGTTACTCCATCTTGGCCAGAAGCACAAATCAATATGATATAATATACACACACACATATAGGTAAAGATATAGATACATATTATATAATGTCTTAATTTACCTGTAATATTTGAGTTCATATAACTTGAAATATTTTGTAGTTTGCTACTTGGGATGGCATTTTCAAATCAATAGTCTCTCTGCCTCAAACTAAAGTACCACAAATCTTTCCACATTTCAGATTCTAAAGTCAGGATCCCACCTGACCAGGTGGTAGCACAGTGGGTAGTGTTGACCTGGCACACTGAGGATCCAGGTTCCAAACCCCAAGATTGCCAGCTTATGTGCAGGTTCATCTGGCTTGAGTGTGGGATCACAGACGTGACTCCATGGTTGACCGCTTAAGCCCAAAGGTTGCTGGCTTGAGCCCAAGTGTTGGGCAGATAAAATATATTATGCTCACTTTGTTAAAGATGGTGCTGCCCACATGGAAATCTGTTGATATTAATGTGTGTTGAGGGACAGGCTGTGGGCATGCCGGGTCGTTATAGCCTAAGGCTTAGTTTTAAGGGTAAGTTTTTCCCCACACCTTTGACTGATTGGATGATGTGGGGTGGTGCACTCTCATGAGGAATCCTCCCATTATGTCTCAGATAAGTGACTTTGTATCAGAGATTTCCTTGTTTGTATAATTGGATTAAAGGTTTTGATTCTATACTATAAAGTGAGGCAGGCCGGGAGCTTGCTCTCTCTCAGTTCCTGAGATTAGCATTAGAGAGAAGAGCAGATTACGGCCACATGGAGGAGAGGAGAAGCAGCCCAGATGATGGAGGAAGAAGCCAATTTGTGCAGAGAGAAGGAGATGGGAAACACAGAGGTGAATACGTCTGGTGAGCTAGAAATCTTTGATGCTAGGAAACTCGGATAAGTCAGTAGCTTTGTGAGCACTGAATGAGTGGGTTTTGGAGCCTAGTGTGTGTTCTTACTTGCCTGCCAGGTGCAAGCTAGGATTAAAGCTGATGGTTCACCAGTTCTTGGCTCCGTTGTTTCATTACCGACTGTCCAAATGAAATGCGAACCTGCATGGGCCAGGAAGCTCTGATGGAGGCCGCGAATACTGGCTTTACACCAAGGTTTCTGGCTTGAGCAAAGGGTCACTAGTTCATCTGGAGCCTCTCAGTCAAGGCATATATGAGAGGCAATCAACGAACAACTAAAGTGCCTGAACAACAAGTTGATGCTTCTCATCTCTCTCCCTTCCTATCTGTCTGTCTGTCTTTCCATGCCTGTCTGTCTTTAAAAAAAATAAAATAAAATAAAACCATGATCCCAAAATACTGAAATATCTACAGTAAGAGCAGAACACAGAAACATTTTGCCTACACATTACCAAACATCTAAAATACAGATGTATCCCAATAGCCTGATGTTTGGTTTCATATCAACCTAATATCTGAATGCTTTTTCTCTTTCCTTTCAGCTGTTTGAGCCCAGCACCCACAGTGAATTCCACAGTGCAGACCACAGTGACTTCACCATTCCAGAGCTAATCCCTTTCTTCTCTTCAAGCAGCTTTGGAATGCAGCCATACCTGAGCCAAGGAAGGACCAGGAGGTTCAAAATAAGAAATATGTTCCTTTAATTGAAGGTTGCTAAAAAAGCATCCTATAAGTGGAGAGCAAATCTCTAATGCTCTATCATTTTAGTTATTTTTATACTTATTTATATTATTCCTGACAAGAATATTTTTCTTCTCCAGGGATCATTTCGTCTTTTTCCATTTGGCTCCTGCTTTTGAGATAAAGCCATTATCAATAAACTATTTGGAAGGAGAAGAGAAGAAGATGGCTTATAGGCAGAAAGCCTCATGCTCATTTTATGCAAACATACATTGACCCAGTGACATAGTCCACAAGGAAATGGCTCAGTGTCCCTACAGTGCTAACAAAAATCTCTGAGAAAACACTGGGAACATTCTTATTTTGTGTTCTTTCTTTATTCAACATCTTCAATCCTGCTGTATTATTGCGCTGCCATAACAGCGTTATATTAGTCACATGTTTTTCCACTATTTATAAATTATACAATGCTGTCAGTTTGTACCAGACACCGGTCTGCCTTTGGAGGAAAAAAAAAATGATTTTCTATCTTTATATACTGTTAAGAGTCTCTAAACACCATCAGTTACTTGGTAACTTGACAGACCTCCCTGGTCGTATGTGCTATTTTTAAACTTTCTTAAAAATCCAAGCTTTATATTTCTTTTTCACAGCTTTGCTAAAACAATATTCCAGAAGATGTTTTCCATGATATCTTAAGACCGAGACAAATTTTGTTGCTAAACTTAATTAAAACATCCCCTCTTTACTTGTCATCTCTGAGAATGGGAAATGATACCTTCCTCCCCCGTTTTCTTTACAACATTTATAGACAGCCACACATCTTCAAACTTGGTTTAAATATCCCTAAAGGGCACCTTCATTTCTATGCTAGGAAATGAAATTGAAAAACACATGCTAAGGATCTAATAATGTGAAATATTTTTTAGTATACATTACAGGATATAAATTAGGCTACAAAATTTCTATTAGGCTGCCTAATAGATATCCCTTCTATTTAGGTGAGTGCATGAGGCCTATCCAAGGGACCTGGAAGCAGAAAGGAAAAAGGTTAAAATTCACTTGTTTTGGGTTATTTAACTTGGCTATCGTTCCTAGATTTTAGGATTTCTGGTTAGACACTCTCTACTCAGCCTCGTACAGAGAGGCTTTGTCACAGAGGAACACTCAGCAGCTCGTGGGGACAGCATCCCCCCTCACTCTGCCCTCCAGCCCAATCCATAACACTGGCAATAAAAATTCCGATCCATGAACATTTAGAAATGTAACCTCAGAGTCTACCAGAATGGAACATGCTGATTTTATTTCAGCAATGGAAGGAATCTCTCAGAGGCTCCTGAATCCAAAGGCTTGGTTATCTGGCTTTAGTGCCAAGGGGTTTTCAAGACTGAGACAAATAGAAGTCTGCCGCCTGCTGACCCAGAATCGGGATGCCAGGGAAGCATCTGCCTAAAGCATGTGAAGTCAGGGGCTCCATGTGACAAGGGCTTCCAGAATGTGGCCCAAGTTTTTCTACCTCTTTGAACTATTTCTTTTTTTCCCCCTCCTGAAATGTATACCATATCCTATGGTGGAAAATGGGATGACTGTGTACCAAATTAAAGAAGGACATAGCTATTTCCTATACAGTAGTCTCCCTTTATGCACGATTTCACTTCCCTTAGTTTCAGTTACGATGGTCAAACAGTAGTCTGAAAACAGTAAATGAGAAATTATAGAAATAAACAATCCATACATTTTAAATCTAGCATTGTCCTGAGTAGCATGATAAAAATCATGTGCTGTTCCCTTCAACCCCCCTCAGGATTTGTCCGCATATCCATGTCATTTACTAACCCGCTAAGTTATATCATCCACTCTCCTGGTATCGCCGTGTCTGTGTTCAAGTAAGCCTGAAAGCACCTTAACACAATGTCACAGTGCCTGTGTCATTCACCTCACTTTATCTCATCATGTAGGCATTGTATCATCCCACGTCATCACAAAAAGAAGGGTGAGTACAGTAGAATAAGATATTTTGAGAGACCACATTCACATAGCTTTTATTATAGTACATTGCAGTGACTGTTACATTTTATTATTAGTTGTTAGTTGTTGTTAATCTCTTACTGTGCTTAACTTATAAATTAAACTTTATCATTGCTAGGTATGTATAGGAAAAAACATAGCATATCTAGGCTTCAATATTATCCATGGTTTCAGGCATCCCCTGTGGCTCATGGAACATATCTCTTATGGGTAACCGGGGACTACTGTAAAACCTCCATCAAAGAAAGCAAAATACTTGTTGTCTTACTACCATCTTGGCTTTGTATTGTTGGTTTTGTTGTTACTGTTACTTTATTAACCATTTTTCATAGGGTATTAGGTAGTAATGGTTTGTCATTTTATTAAAATATATTTCAATTTAATATTCAAAAGATGCAAAATATTTAATATTCAAAAGGTTGCATCATGTATTAAGCTTTTTTCTTATTTGAGGCATCTTGTTTGTTTCTAGCTTTCTATTCGTAGAAAAAGTGCTGCAATGAACAGCTTTACTCATAAATCTTTCTATGCATTTCTGTTTCTAGCTCTGGTATATATTCTAGGAATAAAATTATTACATCCAAGGTTATGAAAAGTTTTAAATCTTCCAATGGAAATAACCATATTGCTTCGCAGAAAGGTCTAGCTCATTAATATCACCACTTTCAATATATAAGAATGCTTCTTTTTCTGTGCTATTATAATATTAAGAAATATAGTTATTTTATACTGAAATATTAAGACAAACATTATTTCATTATTATTTTTATTTTGAGCTTCTCATTACTTGTAAGGTTATATACTTTATGTTTAATTGGTATGTACTACTAAAAACTGCCTAGTCATGTCATTTATTTTTAAGTGAAAGGAGGGTAGATAGTGAAGCAAATTCCCACATGCACCCCAACCAGGATTCCTCCTGGCAACCCCATCTAGGGATGATGCTCAAATACTGAGTCATTTTTAGCACCTGAGGCTGATGCACTCCAACAGAGCCATCCTCAGCACCCAGAGGCTAGGCTCGAACCAACTGAGCCACTGGATGAAGGAGGGAAAGAGGGAGAGAAGAGAGAGAGGGAGGTGAGTAGCAAATGGCTGCTTCTCCTGTGAGCCCTAACTGAGAATCCAACCCCAAATGTCCATAAGCCAGGCTGATGCTTTATCCACTGAGCCACCAGCCAGGGCCAAGTGCTTTTCTTATTGAGTTCTATAAACACAATACACACTAAGACTATTAAATATTTCTTATCAAAATGTGATACAAGTGTTCTTCCAATTCATTTAATGTGACTATGATGATTTTTACATATATTTTTATATAATTATATCTATCCTATTTTTCTTTTTGAGCTATTCACATTATTTTATTTGCTGCTTATTCTTCACAGAGCTGCAACAGCATGCGGAAGGTATAGCAGGCTGGGATTCAGACTCACTCCTGACACATCAGGAGTCATTGGTCATCAACAAAAACTTTATAGGAAATGTTCATCAATAATGAATGTCTTTCTTGGCTAAACAACCTTTAGCTACACGATATGTAACCACTGTTCAAAAGTGTGAACCACACTAATAAATTATGTCTATACCATTAGTCCTCTCATGTTTACAGTTCAAAACACATGGTCAATATTAAACTGGTAACCTCACTTATAACCATTTGCTTCATACTTCTATCAACAAAACTTGCTGAGCACCTTTGCTGAATTGGTCAGAATGAAGAGCATCCCAGTTTTAAACAAGAGCATGTCCAAATTAAGATTCAATATCTAAAGAGTATATTTAAGTGCATTGTTTTATGGCAAACATCTAAATAAAGCTTATTCTTCAACCTCCATCAGTTTGACATTTAGGATCATGAGGGTCATCAGCAGCGAGGGCCAAAGGAGGAGGAGGCAAAGGAAGGGAGAAGTAAAGTGTGGGTGTCAAAAGGCAGCAAAAACAAACTGCAAAATAAGAAGTGGAGTGAACTGGGTCCACCCTGGAACTTGGATCGGGAAACCAGCTCTCTGAAATGGATTGAGACTTCTCCCAAAGGCAATAAAGGCAAGCCTGTTTTGACTCATCTTCAAAATAGCCTGTATTATCATCTTCCAAACTGCATTTCTTTAGAATAAAAAGTTGGATTTGGATTCAAAACATAACCAAGGACTTTTTCACTGTGGGACAATTTTAAATCTCCAAGATCTTGAAGAAAAAAAAAAAAACTAAACTAAAAACGAAGAAACACAATCATAGAAGATGTTTTTGTTTTCTGACAAAGGAAAAAATACTATTATTAACCCTGTGCCATTCCTCCACTTCCCATCCCAGCTGATCTCTGAGAGGCATCTGTTGGCCACGCTGTGGACTCCTTCATAAATTGTATTGACCAGAAACAGCAGAGTGACTTGAATAGGCATGAGCTCAGCCCCATGTTTCCTCAGTAACTTTAGCCAGTAGCTCTCAACCTAAAAATTCTGTGACACTTGTCCTGTTTTCATTTAGACATGAGCTC
This sequence comes from Rhynchonycteris naso, assembly GCA_037038555.1. Lineage (NCBI taxonomy): Eukaryota > Metazoa > Chordata > Mammalia > Chiroptera > Emballonuridae > Rhynchonycteris > Rhynchonycteris naso. The sequence goes on from CM072995.1 coordinate 341,740,909, forward strand.
CTACTTTCTCACAGGGTTTTGCAGATCCTTCTCTTATAATCCTCACCATATATTTCCATTTGCAGACTATTTTACCCTCTGTCCACTACAACCTCAACAGACTGTGGTGCTGCTTCTCCAACTTGTTTTGCCATGTGGTTGCTGAGCAAAGTGCTTGCACAATGAAAATGCGGCTTATATTCTCTCATATTCTGTTTTTCAGCCTTTCCTCACCTCTTCCAATTCTATTAGACCTGATAATTAAAATGACAAAGAAAAAAGAAAGAAAGAAAACTACTCAAAAGGGAAAATAAATAAGGTCTGCCTTTTGTCTAACTTAGCTGGATCATAAACCAGGGTGGGTAATTTCAATAGCATAGAAATAAACATTTTTTTTTACCAGGCAAATTGCCGGTTACCCTGCAGGGTGGTCTGATGATGCTGCAGTTTACAGATCAGAACATTCTAGGACTATATGTACAGACTGCTGCACAGTTTACTTAGAATGGGTCAGAAGTCAGTCTTTGGAGCGATACTCCCTTCTGAATGTTCTGAATATTGGAATTCATGAGGCTCTTTCCCTTCTCTGCTACCGGGATCATCCAGATTAAGTATTAGACTTCACTGGTTGATTTGCAGCCAAAATGTGGACTCAGAGAGATTATCTGACCATCATTAACTAGGAGCATTCTTCACATTCTACAGTTTGCTTATCAAAACAGCTGACAAATACGTGGCTATCTGCTTGGCTCTGTGCTAATCACAAAAAGGTAAATAAAACTCATCTCCACCCTTGAACTCACAGTCAAGTGGGGAGATATACCAGGTTAACAGATAACCCAATAAAATGCAATAAACATTATAAAACATAAAAGGATTTGTACCACTGAGCACTAACTACAAAATCATCTTGCTGAGACACGAAAGAGGAAGTGACCAACTTAACCAAGGGTGCTGACAAATATTCCTTAAGGACCTCCTTTGCTCCAGACAGTGGGGTAATAGACGGGAATACAGCTTCTAGCTTCTCGTAGTGAAATTCAGGCTGTGGAGACGAACCTAGAACAAACAATACTTAAATCAAAGTACAATTATAAAGAGTAGAAAGTGTCCCAAGGAAAAGAACAGAGTGATATAAAATAGAATGATAAGGAGAAAGCATTAAAAACCAAAATCAAGGAGTAGCTTTTGGAAGAAATGCCACTGAAGTTAAGACAGGATAGGAAATGACATTACAGTTAAGGTATGAAGGACAGTTCCTGAACCACCTTGGCTTGCAGCAGACTGGAATTTGATGTTAGCATTTTAGTGATATTTACTACCACAGTATATCACAGCTTATCCTAACAGAAAAAGATTGAGAGAACCGATCACACACTTCCCACATTAGTTATTTCCTTGTAAGCATTCCATTGTTTTCACATGTGTCGGTAAAATAAGTTTGCAAATATGATATATATGTTTGCTTGCTTATAGTTTACATTGGTTGTGGGGGACAGGCTGTAAGCAGACAGGGTTGTTATAGCCTAAGGCTTAGTTTTAAGACTAAGCCTTTCCCACCCTAAGTGACCCCGTATCAGAGACTTCCTTGTTTGTATATTGGATTAAAAGTTTTGATTTCTACACTATAAAATGGAGCAGACCAGGAGCTTGCTCTCTCTCAGTTCCTGAGGTTAGCATTAGAAAGGAGAGCAGAGAAAGGCCACGTGGAGGAGAGAAGAAGCAGCTAAGATGGCAGAGTGCTGAAAGAGAAGCCAGTTTGTGCAGAGGGAAGGAGATGGGAAACAGAGGTGAATAAGTCTGGTGAGGTAGAAACCTTGATTCTAAGGAACTCGGATAAGTCAGTGACTTTGGGAGCCCTGAATGGAAAGGAAAGTGTTTTCCCACTGTGTGTATTTCTTGCCCACTAAGTGCAAGCTAGGTTTAAAGCTAATGGCCCACCAGTTCTTGGCTCCATTGTTTCATTACTGTTGGGCAGATAAAATATATTATGCTCACTTTGTTAAAGATGGCACTGCCCACATGCAAGTTCGTTGATATTAATGTGTTTTGGGGGACAGTCTGTGGGCAGGCCGGGTCTTAGTTTTAAGAGTAAGCTTTTCTCCACACCCTTGACTGATTGGATGATGTAGGGTGGTGCACTCTCATGAGGAATCCCATTATGACTCAGATAGGTGACTTTGTATCAGAGACCTTCTTGTTTGTATATTGGATTAAAGGTTTGGATTTCTACACTATAAAGTGGGGCAGGCCAGTAGCTTGCTTGCTCTCGGTTCCTGAGGTATTAGAAAGGAGAGCAGATTAAGGCCACCTGGAGGCCAGGAGAAGCAGCCAAGATGGTGGAGTGCTGAGGGAGAAGCCAGTTTGTGCAGAGTTTGTGCTGGAAAAGGAGATGGGAAACAGAGATTGTAAGGTATTTTCCCCGCCAAGAAAGAATAAAATCAGTGTAGTTATTAAGTCTTAATTATTGAGGCTTATTTGGTACAGAGAGTTACTCGGTTGGGACTCAGTGGCACAGGTGATGAACGCCATAAATCTCTCTCACACTGGGGACCGCATGGCGCCAGATTTTAAAAGGGGCCCTTCTGGGGTCGTCTAGCTAATATGACGTAGTAAAATCTCACTGGCTGACGGACAGTCGCTTTTTTCCCAAAGGTTTATGGGAAGTGTAGTTTCCGTGCACCTGGCCATGTGGGCAATCCCATACAAAGACTGGGGCTCTGATTTCCCACTTGACCACCCCATTGCTAACCACCCTACAGAGGTGAATAAGTCTGGTGAGCTAGAAACCTTTGATTCTAGGAAACTCGGATAAGTCAGTAGCTTTGTGAGCACTGAATGAGTGGGTTTTAGGACCCAGTGTGTGTTTTTGCTTGCCCGCCGGCAGCAAGGTAGAATTAAAGCTGATGGCTCACCAGTTCTTGGCTCCGTTGTTTCATTACCGACTGTCTGAATTTAATGCAAACCTGCATGGGCCAGGCGGTTCTGATAGTGGCTGCGACTACTGGCTTTACAATTACCATCTGTTTGAATCAAATGTGGAGCCGCAAGGGCCAGGCGGCTGTGATGGTGGCCACAGCTACTGGCCTTACATTTAGCATAGTTGGCAGGATTTGGTACAGATCAGTATGGAGCCACCACCACCTTTGAATGGTGAGGTAGAGGACTGGCTGCTGTTATGGTTTCCCATGGCTGTCCTTTAGGCTGGCTGACTTTTACACCCATGTGTGAGGAAACCAAGAGTTCTGTGAAAGAGGCTGCCTGGGACCTGCAAAACGAGCAGTGGAAGGAGCTGGAGCAAGCGTGGGAGACAGAGATGCCAACCCTGGAGCTGGAGCAAGCACCGTAGGAAGCCAACTAGGTTCGTGAGATTCACTTGGAAATGGAGCAGCCACTGTAGAAGGAATCACAGGTTTATGAGTTGCAGATTTCCCTGGACATTGTGGAGAGCCAGCAGTGGCTGGAGGCGGGGGGCTCAAGCCAGGCAGCAGAAGCTGATGTTTTCAGTTACTCTTTGGAGGATAAGGAGTATTGGTCTGGAGTTACAATCTGCAGTCTCCAGAAGGTGAGAGCCCAGCAGCAAGGAGTACCTACTATGCCCCTGGTAGGTCTGCGATTTTGGGACATAAGAGTGGATGCCATTATGCTCTCCAGAGCAGAGATGGAGATGCTGACTGTCATTGCCACATGCTCCTCCTTGGGACAATGTAAGACTTGCCAGGATGGCAGGGATGAGGGGGGGGGGGCTGAGGCCTCATGTGCATGGACTGATTGCTGGACTATGACCAGAGTGGGCATTGACTCCTTTGTTGGATGAACTTACGGATTTTGAACAATGTAAAATGTACCTATATAATTGTTGAAATTGTATAATTTGTCATGTTGCTGTAATTTATGTAATGTGCCTAAATCCTTGTGTACGAATACCTGTGCTTTAGATTGTGAAGCGAGCAAAAGGTGTGGAATGTCGGTCAAATAAGTTTGTAAATATGATATATCTGTTTGCTCACTTATAGTTTGCATTGGATATAGGGACAGGCTGTAAGCAGACAGGGTCATTAAAGGTTTTGATTTCTACACTATAAAATGGGGCAGACTGGGAGTTTGCTCTCTCTTGGTTCCTGAGATTAGCATGAGAGGAGAGCAGAGAAAGGCCACATGGAGGAAAGAAGAAGCAGCCAAGGTAGTGGAGTTCTGAAGGAGAAGCCAGTTTGTGCAGAGTTTGTGCTGGAGAAGGAGATGGGGAACAGAGGTAAATAAGTCTGGTGAGCTAGAAACCTTTGATGCTAGGAAACTTGTATAAGTGAGTGGCTTTGTGAGCACTGAATGAGTGGGTCTTGGAGCCCAGTGTGTGGTTTTACTTGCCCACCAGGTGCAAGCTAGGATTAAAGCTAATGGCCCACCAGTTCTTGGCTCTGTTTTTTCATTACCATCTGTTCGAATGAAATGCGAACCTGTATGGGCCAGGCAGCTGTGATCGTGGCCGTGACTACTAGCTTTACAATAGGTATGTTTTATTGCCTATAGCTAATGAGAACTTTGTAACTGCTCTTTTTAATTATTTCTCCTCTGCCCCTAACCAATATTCTTATAGCAAACAATAACCACTTCACTGAGTCAATCTGACAAATAAATAGCAGATTAGATAATCAAAATTTATTCCACTATCTTTTCTTTCTTCCATCTTTTCTTCTTTGCTTGTTATCTTCTTTCTTTCCCTACTTCCCTCTTTCCTTTATTTCTCATTCATTTCTCTTCCTCTCTCCTTCCCACCCTATGAAAACAATGGCTATTCAATAAATGCTACTGTTTATCTGTTAATTGATAAAAAAAATAATCCCTAATGTGCTAAATATTGTCCTTCTCCTCATCTTTTCCCTTTTTTCTTCTCTTCTCTTCCCCCACTCAGGACCCTGCTGTGGTCCAGGTTAACTCTCTTTGTTCTTTTTTCTTAATTTGCCATGATCCAGGGATTCTTTCTGACAGTTTTAGGGGGATGTTAGGAGTGAGAGGTTCCTTTGGTAACTGGACCAAAGGAACAAGATTTTCAAGTGCACAGAAAAGTATAGCAGGTAAGCCAGTCTTAAGCCAGCCCACCCTGCTAGCAGTGCCTGGCAAGGACTGCATATGAGCAGCTGGCATTGGGCAACCGAGCTCAACTCCTTTCTTACACAACTCAGCCACCACTCCTGAGGTCCTCCTTTATTCTGATGTTTACCCAGTTTCCGCCCTTGGACTCTGTCTCTAGTTTTCAGCCCTAGACTCAGCTGTTGTTTCTATCAGCAGAGGGTGCTTCTTCTCCTTACTCTTCAAAGTCCTGTCGTATATCTGTGCTTGTACAGTACCTCCGGCTCCATTTATTTTAGTCTGACCCTCAGAAACACACCTTAATTCTGACTCTAGGAGAGCAAACCAAGGTGAAGTTGAACCCATATGAAGAACCTGCAAATAGATAGCTTTTTAAAGTGTACAAGATGAAGTGTTTAGTACAAAAGGCTGTATAATGCTGGTGCCTAGAGCCATTTGTTAGGTTTTCAGGAATTTTGCAAGTCAGTTGTTAAACACAGTCATTATTAAAAATTGTTGTTTAAATATAAAATTAAATCAATTAAAATAAAGGAGTTATATATGTGAAAGTCATCACTTCTTTTCCTTTTCTTTTTTAAATTAAATGACAGTCAGGAAGGCAAGGAAACAGAGAGACAAACTCCCACATGTGCCCTGAATGGGATCCACTCAGCAAGGCCCCTACCAGGAGATGCTCTACCCATCTGGGGCCACTGCTCTATTTCTTGGCAACCAAGCTATTTCAGCAACCAAGGTGAGGCCATGGAGCCATCCTCAGTGCCCAGGGCCAACATGCTCAAACCATTCAAGCCATGGCTGTGGGAGGAGAAGAGAGAGAAAGAGAAAGGGAAGGATGGAAGGGTGAAGAAGCAGATGGTTGCTTCTCATCTGTACCCTGATGGGGAATTGAACCTGGAACTTCCACATGCCAGTCTGACACTCTACCACTGAGCCAACTGGCCAGGGCATTACTTCTTATTATTTTATTATTTTCTATACTCTTGGAATCTTCTGCAGCTGTATGATGGAAATGCTCTATATTGGAGTACCATTGCACATGTTCCGCACTCCATATTCAGTGACATCAGCAGTGGTGAGAGTATTTATAACATGGAAATCAGCAATTACTACAAAGAAAGTTTTTGGTTTTGTTTTTCTTTCCCCATAGATCCACTTGTTAAATATTTACTATCATCAAACAACCAATGGGTATCAGTATCTCTCAGAGGCAGTTAATGAAGACAAAGCCATGGGGTGGAGGGAGCATATGTAGTTTCTTCACCAGAATCTATTCCCATGCTGTCCCCTTTCTAAACAGGACCCTGAATATCCCAGCCATGCAGTTTGCATGCAGAATGGGACCTTTATTGAGCCCAGTGGCTTATTCCAAACCTCTGACTACAATCAACCTGGTTCGAGGATGGATAGATAAATGATTGAAACCAAGCCAACTGTGGCCACCAAAGCTGATTTGTATGTAGTGCCTGTGTTTGAGCTACCAAGAAATCTACCCTGTCATTCCTGCTGGATATGAACAAGGTAGTTTGTCATCCTGGAGGGCACTGATAGCCACCTCAGAAACGCTAATGAAAGAGACTGACCAACAATGAATATAGGCTGAGGAAGTAGAACCAAAAAATGGTGACAGAAAAACTGGATTCCGGACCAGCCATAGGCTGAAAATCTAGTTGTAGGTTTTGGGCAAGTCAGTGAATTCCTTTTGCGTTTAATCTGATTGAATTGGACTTTCAGTTACTTGCACCAAAATGATTCCTTCCTGATACAAAACATGGGGTTCATATTTTTAGATGAAGTAACTGCAGGAAAAAGTAAACCCTCTTAGCATTCTTAATCTGATTATGTGTGTGTGTATACACATGTATCCAACCAGAGAGCCAGCTTTCTGTAGACTGAAACTTCTTCATGCACATCTTTGTATCTATAGATAGCTTATCACTGCAGCCTGCATGTAGTAGGGGACCAGTAGAAGTAAGTGCTTAACCCAGGTGTGCTTAATAGAATTGGTGAATAAGTCAGGGAGGGGTTGTGCAGGAAATGAGGTGAATTAGAATAAAGTTCTCTTCCCTTCTTTGCCAAGCAGCCAATTTAAGTCCATCTGTTGTCATTTGCGATTCTCCCACGGAAGAGAAATGGTGCGCATGTCAAGTCCAACGGTTCAGCATCTCAACCGGAGAAGGCTGTAGATTTCTGCTGGAATATACACGTGCCTGCTTTACAAGAGTTCACCTTGCACCGCTTCACTTTTACAAAAGACTGACACCGGTACCTGTTTTCACTAAACAAAAGAAATCCAAAGAATAGTTTTGCTTTTACCAAAAAAAACAGTGAAAATAGTGTTCAGTGCTGGCTTTGCATCGAGCCAGTTAAAGAGGCATTGTGCTCACTGTATATACATTATTCTACTCTCTATAGGCTGTGTAACACATTGTTCCTGCTTTGACTGTATATTAATGCTGTTTTAAGTTTTATGTGTTATTGGGTATGATTTGGTAGGTTATATTTGGGGTCTGGAAATGGCCCTCAATTTTTCATTTACAAATTAATGGCCATTGTTTTCTGCCATTTTGGTTCACGAAAGGCTTCACACAACACTGTACTTTCAGATAGCAGGGCAAACCTGCACTGTGAAAGTAAGCCATAGTCTCTTAGTGAGCATCAACACTGAGAAAACTCCTGTGGTCTGTGTTTTAGTGATGCCAAATATGTGGAAAAGAATTAAATTTTGCAGTCAAGTGTTCAATTCAGCAGCCCATATACTAAAATGATACAGAGAAGATTAACTTGTCCCCTGTGCAAGGATGGCATGCAAATTCGTGAAGCATTACATATTTTTCAATATGCTGCCTGTTATTGGACAAAGAAGACATAAAAATTTGTTTCAGGTTCTCATAAAGGCTGCAGGTTACCATATAGCTAATTATTCATTTGGTTCAACATAATACAATAATTTTGAACATGGAATAAGGAGTCAAACCACCTAGGTCTGAAACTCTAATTTACTCTGTCTTAGCTATGTTATTCAACCTGTCAGTTTGTTTATCTGTAAAATGCTGATAATACATATGAAATGCATATAAAAATACATATGAATCATATTTTATGTCATTGGGAAATAAATTGGTTAACATTGAAAAAAATGCGCAGTCAACATGTCTCAAAAATCTATGCATGTGACACCACATTAACAAAATATCCAGTTACTTAACCAGACCTCTCATGTCTACCCAGGATTCTGGCTTCCTGTTAGTGAAAGTGATAGTAATAAATGTGGCAACCCCCAAGCGGCATGGCACTGTGACTCTGAATGCCACCAGTCCCCTAAGACTTGGAGAGGGAAAGAAACATAAACACAGGCAAATCATATAAGTGTTTCAGTTATTTTTTAAGTCAGAAAGAGAAAATAACCAGGAAAATAAAATGCTACTTCTTGCTTTCTTATCTGTTCCCTGCTTTCTCTCCACAACCCCATTGCTACCCAATATGCAATGTGTCTTATTTATATCAATTTAATCCTCTCTCTATTTCCCAGGACATAAACTCCAGGAGGGCAGGGATTTGTCTCAATTTTTGTTCATTGCTCTATTCACAATACTCTAACAGCCTATGGTATATAGTAAGTGCTCAATAAACATTTGTTGAACAAGTGAGACGCTCTGAAGGATGGTTATTTGCTAATCGATTAACATATCAAAAATTATAATGGCCAAGTTAAAAACATACTTTTTTCTTTTAAACTGAATTAAAAGACCTGTGACTTAATGAGTGTTGGCTCAACTACAATCTTTTATTCTTTTTTTTTTTTCTTTTTTTACAGGGACAGAGAGAGAGTCAGAGAGAGGGATAGATAGGGACAGACAGGAACAGAGAGAGGTGAGAAGCATCAATCATTAGTTTTTCATTGCCGTCGCAACACCTTAGTTGTTCATTGATTGCTTTCTCATATGTGCCTTGACCGCGGGCCTTCAGCAGACCAAGCAACCCCTTGCTGGAGCCAGAGATCTTGGGTCCAAGCTGACGAGCTTTTGCTAAAGCCAGATGGGCCCGCGCTCAAGCTGGCGAGCTCGGAGTCTCGAACCTGGGCCTTCCGCATCCCAGTCCGACACTCTATCCACTGTGCCACCACCTGGTCAGGCTCAACTACAATCTTAACTACAATAAAACTTTGTGACTATAAACAATTTGCTTAACATAATGTCCCTTTGTTTCACCACCTGGAAAATGGGAAAATAGTACCAGCCTTATATTTTTCAAAAATGTATAAGTATCCTAAAAGAGGTAATACCTGTAAAGGTGTCAAGTTAAAGATACAATATGCAGAAAGCATGGATGGTTTTTCACAAAACTGAACAATTATCTCAGTTGTCCTCTTATTAAACTGACGTAGTTCAATTTCAGCTTTTTATTTTTATATATACTTACAACCACACATTAATCAGTTTTCTATTTCCTATTGCATCAAAGTATTTTTAGTATCAGTTTTAATTACCCATGTTTAAACCAAACAGCCACTTCTTATACTTCAAATTTGCCTTCAAAGCCACAAATCATTTAATGATAGACGTACTCATCGAATTCAACCTAACTAATTCTTATTAAAAATGTGAAATGTCATTTCTCCAGAGTAATCACCCTTCTTCTTCCCAGTACGTTAAGAGCAAAGCAGACTTTCTGTTGTGGGAATTCTTACCCTGTCCCCATTTTCTCCTTCAACTCAAATTCTACTTTTTAAGGTCTCCCTTCTATTCTTGAAAAAGAGACCCTGTACCTTTAATAACAGAGACCTGGTGAGAGGTTTCTTTCCAAACTTGTTCCCTGGCTTCCAAGTGACGAAACCAGCTGTAATTTGAGAGCAGAGAGATCCTCGGGATATCATTAGCCAAAGGAAAAGCTCCGCATTCCCACCCAGTCCAAGAGTTGAAATAGTACCAGAGGGCAAGAGCCAGCCTTTCTCTCCAGCTGCAGGCTCCATCTCCCAGCAGCAAGGGGAAACTCCGGAGAATGCTCCGGAGAATGAGCTCGGGCTCAGGGCAACAGAGCCAGCGACCACCCCAAGTCCTGGGATCCCTGTGGGCAGGAGCCTGCTGAGTTGCAGCCGCCCAACCCCAGCACGTAGCGCAGGAGCGCAGAGCCTGGTGCATCCTGCGCTGCTGACCCTGCTACCCAGGCGCTGGTGCCACAGCCACATGAAGCCTGTTGAGGAGTGGGGGCCAGGGTGCAGCAAGCCGGCTGGGACTGAGGCTGACGCCGTCTCAGGGAGGTGCTGACTCTCAAGGGGGACCCCCTTCCTCGTGCCAGGGCGAAAAGTCTTCACGAGGGGTCCCCTGTCATCCTGAGTGTACAGGATGGTGTTCCTGAAGTTCCTCTGGATGGGATTCTTCTGCCACCTGTGTCAGGGCTACTTCGATGGCCCTCTCTACCCGGAGATGTCCAATGGGACACTGCACCACTACTTCGTGCCCGATGGGGACTATGAGGAGAACGATGACCCGGAGAAGTGCCAGCTGCTCTTCAGGGTGAGTGATCAGCGGCGTTGCTCCCAAGGGGAGGGGAGCCAGGCCAGCCGTCTGCTGAGCCTCACCCTGCGGGAGCAGTTCACGGTGCTGGGCCGCCAGGTGGAGGACGCTGGGCGGGTCCTGGAGGGCATCAGTAAGAGCATCTCCTATGACCTGGACGGGGAAGAGAGCTACGGGAAGTACCTGCGCCGGGAGTCCCACCAGATCGGGGATGCTTACTCCAACTCGGACAAGTCCCTCACTGAGCTGGAAAGCAAGTTCAAGCAGGGCCAGGAGCAGGACAGCCGGCAGGAGAGCAGGCTCAACGAGGACTTCTTGGGGATGCTGGTCCACACCAAGTCCCTGCTGAAGGAAACCCTCACTATCTCTGCGGGGCTCAGGGACAGATACGAGCTGCTGGCCCTCACCATCAGGAGCCACGGGACCCGACTGGGTCGGCTGAAAAACGATTATCTGAAAGTGTAGGTGATGGTGTACCCTGCCAAGAGAGGGTACCAAACCTGCCTGCCCTGCTGTGGAGAGTGGGGAACAGAAGACAGGGCTAGCATTTCCCTTATGGTTATTATTTTTTAAATCCAGATTTGCACTTGGAGAATGATCTGAAGTCCTCTTTAAAGGGAAAGAAGTGGGAGTGGAGTAGTTTTGTCTTGTACATTATTTATGTGAATGCTGTCGATTTGTCACTTGAAAAGAACAGTTTCAAGCCATGCCTCCCAACTTTCTTAAAGGTTTGGTAAGTCTGCAGAGACATCTACCTGTTCCAGCCACATCTAAAAGGACACAAGTTAATGCAATGTTGAGCTTCCCCATCCTGGAGATTTTGTTTCTGGGAAAGACCCAGAAAATGGAGTGGGTAGCTCCTTTCGGCATTCAGCTTCCTCAGCTTCCTCTCCCGGGCACTGAAAGCTGTCAAATTTGCCTATTTTTCAGATGAGGGCCGAGGTGCAACACTGCCTGCCTGCCTGCTGGCAGATGAACATTGCCCATTTCTTCTTCAACTTTTCTCTTATTTATTACCATGATCTGTAAGGTTTTGTTTTTAGGGTTTTCTTTGGGGGCGGGGGGTGGCAAAGGGAGTTTGTAAGAGTATTGGCTAGAAACTATATGCAAATCATCCTTTGTAAGGAGATGTCTGAAGTGCCTCTGTGGGCATGTGTAAATTAAAGCAACCACATTTAAGAAGTCTAAGCTTTGTGGTGGCTGTGCACGCATGTCGAAATGTTGAAAGAAGTTTAAACTTTGTGGTGGCTGTGTACGCATGGCGAAATGTCGATTGGCTACTTCTCTCATTGTTTGTCCGGGACATCAGTGCTACGGTCCATTACAAAGAAGTAAATTAATTGTTTGAACACTCCCCCCCATATGCCTATGATTTAGGTTAGCAATGTACTCTTTCTTGTTTGGGGGTTTTGCTTCTGTTTGCTTATGGGAAACTTGTACTTCAGGTAGGGCGAATTCTACTAATTCCTTAACCAAGTTTTATTATTCAGACAATAAATATGTTCTCAGATAATACTGGCTTCTTTTCTACTTTCTATCTGTAACTGTCATATTGCAAAGACGGGCCAATGCCAAGGACAGGGAAGGATGGGATTTAAGCCAGTTTACTTAAAAGCATATATTAAAGGCAGAGGGATAGCTACATATTTGGCAATCCTCCCTTCCCTGGCCATCCTTACAATCTTCAAAAGAAAAACAAAAAGTCTAGGCCATACTAGAACTTGATCTCTGCTGGCCTGCCTAAAAACTCCATTTTTTTCCCCCATTTTCCCCTGTAGAATCAACTGGCAAACTCTATGACAGGGCTCATACCGTATATGCCCTCATAACTCAGAGGGAGAGTTCCATTCAAAGTTTTAGGGATTACAGTGATGCTTAGTAATTCTGAAGCCAGGTCTATGTTATTTAGTTAATGGTTTAAAAGGTTAAATAAGTACTTTATTCCATGTCTTTCCCTGGCCTATTCTCATCCTTATTTAAGTTTGTTTTCTTATCACATGTACACACACACACACACACACACACACACACACACACACAACAATAAATAAACGTTCTTAATCTACTTTTCAACAATGAGGCATTTTTTTCTCTTCTACACACAAGGAATCTAGTTTTTCTTTTCCTACAAAGTGTCCAATGTCCTTGTCGTACCGTAGGGGAAACTGAGGCCCAGGAAATTACTGCTCTTCAGCTAGTTGTAATAGCTCCAGGTGTCTTAGATTTAAGTACAGGACTTTTCCACACTGTTCTTTTCAAGAAAGCTGAGAGACTAGCAGAGTGGCCTGAGGCCTGAGCCTTTGGATAGCTATCTGACTGTTTAAAATAAAAATATATACATATGGAATAATACTTAATCTTATCATTTGTAATTTCATCCCCCAGAGCTTGCTTTTAACTGCCTCTAGATTAGTGTGTGGTAAGAAGGTAAACAATTGTTTAAAAGCATTTTCTTCTTTTTTCTATGAAAGATGAGGGAAAACATAACAGCAGAAGCAAAGGAGATGGTATTTGGTACTTAAAGGATTGCAATTTGTAGTCACAAGCTTTCCTGTATCAAAGATTTCATATCCTCATTCCACAGTGCTCAAGTCTAATCCATGGACATATTCGATGTCATCTCTTAGATTTTCCCAGCTGAAATAGAAGGATATCAGATACGTGCTGTGGATGGAAAACTGGCTTCCCCACACATGCTGATTTGAATCAATTGGTAACGGTTGCATACAGTACTACGTTAAGAACGATTTGAAAGACACAGATGTAAAGAGTGCTGTCCCCAGTTAGAGAGTTTTTCGGGAGCACCGGATGGGGAGGGTGCCACAGCTGCTACACATTTGAAAACCCTGAAATAGATTATGGATGAGGTCCCGCCAGTGCTTACATTCTACAATTCCTACAAAACCAGAATGAAATGATCTGATAGTGAATCATCCACTCAAGTCTAGATGAACAGCCAGTAATCCCACATCTTTTGTCAATGGCCTGAGAGGGCAATTGGGGATTTTCAGGTGGGGAACCAGTGCCCCTCAAAACTTTCCATCCTGCTTCCCGGTTATTCTTATTCAGACTTCGTTACTCATACAACGACAAATTCTTTTTCAAAGTAGTGGTTCTTTAGCCCATGAAATATTTTTGAGAATCTGATGAAAACTACATACTTTCTTCTCTGCTAAGTCTATGACAACATCCATACAATTTAGGATATTTGTTATTTTTATAAATATTTGTCAATTACTTTGCATGTCAGGCACTGAGTTAAGTTGTAGGTAATTATGGGATAGGATAAAGCCTTGGGACTTTATCTAACTAAAAAAATTGTAAAGCCTCTTAGAATTTTAGTTGGATAAAGGTGCAATTATTATTATTATTATTATTATTTATAACAACAATATAGCTAACATTTTTGAAAACTCATATTATTGGTCAGGCCCTGTGCTGAATTATTTCTCTTAGTCTTAACAATAAACTGTGTCAGAGAGGCATTTTAAAAAAGGGATTAGTACCTGCCAAATGATTAGAATAGTATCTGACAGAGTAAAGCCCCCATAAATGTCACTTGTTATCATTGTTATTATTATTATCATTATTTTTATACCTTATATCATTATCTTTATACCTTATATCATTATTTTTATACCTCAGAAATCCTAGGTAGTTTTCTCAAGGTTAAAACTGTGTGTTGTCTTAGGTACTTCACTATGTTCTCACAATTTAAATTAAAGGTTATCTAGTAGTATATAGAACAACAACAACAAAAAAAGAATGTATAGAGTAGAAGGACCATGAGGCTGCCAGCTGTCCACGCCGAATGCTGTCCCCTTGCAGACCAGTCATCCTGCCTCCGATGGCACTGTACACGTCTGACTGCTGTCAGTCAGAAGCTGAGTGGTTCCTCTGTTTATAGAATTTCTCAGTGATATTTCCCCTGTATGATTCATTATTTAATACCATTAATCCTCCCAATCTCACCAGGTAAAAACTTTCATATGCCTACTTCAAAGCATTTCTAATTTGAAGATTGTTACCTGTTTATGTAGAGTCCGTTGATAAAAAGCACCAAGCTGTGTTAGCCTCTGCAGCAATGCTCATATGAGCCAGCAGAAGCTGGCAGGTACAGTAGGTGTGTTAAGGATGGTAACCCCAAGAAGCTATCCCATGGTGCACATACTTTTCATTGCCTTTTAAACTCCCATTTATAACTCTGCTAAGGAAACAGGCTCAAAACTTTCTGAGAAAAGCCTGAAACTTAGATTATAAACTATTTTAACAAGTAATAAAAATATCCATTAATATCAAAAACACTTAAAGATATGAAATCAACCTAATAAAGAAAAGTATGGTCAGATTTCCTTAGGATATTGTTTGGAGAATGATTATTAAAATCTTCTTAATAAGGAGTACTTGGGTATGAAATATAAATGCTAAATGGTTTATAAATGTGTTGATGTAAAAGAAAAATCAACATAAGTCTTGGTTAGAAATAAAACACAGAAATGCATAGCAATAATTTACTAGTAGAGAGAATGAGAATCATCTTAGTAATTTTGAAACTGGGGTGATTTTTAGGAATATTATTTCCTGAGTCAGAATCCCAATGGCTTTGTCATTCACCAAACATATTTAAAGATCCAACATATGAGATACTCCAGAGAGAAATAGTGTATAGACATGCAAAGAAATTGACACCTAAACACAGAATTAGAGTCTGGCAGCATGGGAGATTGCCACATGAATAAAGTTCTATGGAAGCTCAGTGAGAGTCTAAATTGTCTGGAAACTGTAAAGCATTGTAAATAATATAAATAAGGATTCCTATAATCACACATTCAAGAGATATAGCAACGTCATTGCTGATGTTATTATTGTTGCTTTTGCCTCTTAAATGACAATTTTTTCCGGTTATATAATCCATACCTGCTGAATTCTAATAACATGGCAGACAGCAAAATGCAAAGAAAAGAAAATCGTTCATATCCTCAACGCCCCCTCCATACACAAACTATTTGCATTTTGGAGTACATTCTTTCATTACTTTTCATACATAACTGTATACATATTTTTTTCTTTAGAAAAACGATTACAATAGTACACTGTCTTGAAGCCATTGTCCATTTTAGGTGTTAAATAAGCTAAATTGCTTAAACATTTCTTTTAAATGCTTAAATGTACCCAGAGCAGAAGTTCTGGGTTCTAGATCTTGCCCCTCCCGCACATATTAGCTGTGCAACATTGAAAAAGATCCTTAAATGTTCTAAAATTCAGTCACTTTCTTGCAAAATGAAAATAATAATAGCTAATACTTATTGAACAGGCACTGTTCAAAGTGTTTTCTGTACATTATTTTATATATTCTTCCCAGGACTATATTTTAAATAGATGTCATATTTCTGAACTTTTTGGATGAGGAAACTGAGGCACAAAGAGGTTAAGTGACTTACCCAAGGTCCAACAGCTGGACAAGAATTGAGTCAAAAGCAGCAGTCTGACTTTTGTTCTGTACCTGTAACCACTAAGAGTGTTTTTCCTTTCTGAAGGCAGGAGACCAGACATATTTCCTTATTCCCTTCCTATTCTAGGATTTATAATAAATGGCCTGTGAAATGAATATTTTCCTTATATGGTTCTTTGAATTGGAAAAATTCAAACCCAATTTCTCTCAAAGAACTTTTTTCTCCTCTTTATTATATGTTGGGTGAAGTATAAATTTCTCACACCTGCATGTGTTAGGCTGATTTTTTGCCCAAGAGCAACTGGCTTTTTGCTAAATATTCTATTTTCCAAGCACTTTCACACGTATTGGCACATGTGACCATAATACATCTTTATAGATGCTGAACTGTCAGGACAGCTCATGGTACTCACTATTTGAAGACTGCAGTCCAACATTCACACCTAGAAAAATTAGTCAGGACTGAATCCAGATATAAAAATTTCTTGTCCAGGCATCACTTTCCTTGCAGGTCTGCTTGTCAGTCATTTATTTATTCATCCATTCAAAAATCTTTTTATTAAATGCCTAGTATGTATCAGGCACTGCTCCATGATACAGAGATCACAAAAAAAATCCATGACCTCCTTAATCTTACATTTGAATGTGAATATTTAATGAATTCATTAAGACCATTTTAATGGAGGAAGAGATAACAAATAAACTAAAATATATAATAGAATGTTAAGCCATGATATATACTATTTTAGATAAAATGGCTAAGGAAGCCTTCCCTGAGTAAGTAGGACATTTTTGAACTGACCCTTAAATCTTGAATAGAAGGCTGAGAATCTTAAGATTAGGGGAAAGAGCGTTCTCAGAGAAAAAAAAAAGAAAAAACAACAAGAAAAAAAATCCTTCAAGCAGAGACAAATTTATGTGCTCACACAAAGAGGGGGAGAGGGGAGGTTTGGGAAACCAGCGTAATTATTATAAACTGTAATAAATCAGAGAAGAAATTAAAGAACTTGAAGTTAGAAAGAACTGGGACCAGGTATTATAGAAATTAGATGGCTATCATGAGAAAATTGGATATTATTCCAATTTCAATGCCCTGGATGTCTAAAGAGAGTATACAATACATTCGTATATTCCTTAATCAATAAATTTGGATATTAATAAATAATATTTAGATATCACTTAAATTTTAATTATCTAATTTCCATTTGAATAATGTTCTAATTTCAATGCCCTGGACATGTGCAGAGAGGAGTGATGTGATCTGAGTTATACACTCGGAGAGTGGGGCAGCAAGAGGGGAAGCAGGAAGGCCACTTGGCTAAGTGGCTGCTAGGTCACGCTGATGAGAGATGACAGAAGCTTGGTTTAAGATAGTAGTAGTGAAGACAGCAGGACTGTCTTTTTTTTCAATGTTTATTTTATTGATTTGAGAGAGAGAGAGGAAGGGAGAGAGAAAGACAAAGGCAGCAACATCAATCTGTTCCTGTATGTGCCCTGACCAGGGATCGAACCAGCAACCTATACACTTTAGGATGATGGTCTAACCAATTGAGAGATCCGATCAGAGCATCAGGAACTGACCTTGATTCTTATTAATGTGTCCTCTTGTTGCTTTTGTCCCAAAATAATGGATGCCCTTCTTCCAAACATTGTGCATTGATCCATTTCCCCAACTCTTGGCTCCCCTTCATTTCCTTCCCCTTCAGATTTGAGTGTGGGGTCTTCCTCAGATTCCTGCCCACCTTCTCTCCCGCCAAGGGAGCTAGATATGGACAAATGGGATTTGGCTGCTCTCCTAACCCCAGCTGACCCCTCTGACTTAATGCCCCACTGCTAACCCACCAGCCCAAACTCTGTCTACCCTACTTGATGGGCTGGAATGGGCAGAACTGTAAAACTACAAGAATGCCTCACATGATTGACTAGTACAGAAAAATCATCATAATCCTAAGAAAGTTTAAAAATATTCCCTTATTAATGATCTCTAGCACCATCATTGCATTTCTATTTACTCTTTGTTTTTCTTCATAGGAGCTTTCGGTAGATAAGCTATCTCTAAGCATAAAAACTTTTCTCTTGGAAACAATGACTTCAGAATTTTGCATTGCCTTGTAATCGGTAAGGTCACAGAACATCCTGTTTTGACACTAACAAGCAATACTTCGACGACTTGTACATTTCACCACCTCCCTTTCTTGTTTTTCCATGGAAAACAGACGATATTTTGTATGTCAACAGCTTGCTGTTTACAGAAAGGAAACTGACAGCTATGATTAATGAGGTAAAGCCTCTGTTCTCCGGTGTTGGCAGTAATGGCTCGCATTTTCCAGTTGTGAAAAGTTTCCTCCTGCATGCAGTTAAAGAAATGTGTTTCCTGAACGTCTTCTCTTGCTTTGATCTTTGCACAGTTCTCATTCCAAGACGAAGCAAACATAGGTGCTTCCTTCAACTTTTTGCATGTATGCTTTGCTGACAGTCCCATTGAGTGAAACCACTAACATTTTCCACAAGAGTCTACTATGGATTAAATTATAAAGAGCAGCAAACCTAGCAGGTGTGCTTTGCTCTAAGGTAGTTGTTTGCCCACCTTTCAAATGTCAGTTTTCTCCTGCCCTGGTTTCTACCTCCCTGTTGCCTTAACTAAGCTCTTTCACTCCTCTTTCCTGCTTGACTCTCTATCTCTCTCTCTCTTTTGCTGTTAGGAGCAGAGGAACTAGAGGAAGAATTCACATCATGCCTCTGCAACTTATTAACGGCAGAACCTAAGCAAACTGTGCAACACTTGGAGCCTCAGTTTCCTCCACTGCACAGTGGAAATTATGACAGAGCGCACATGGAGAGGACTTACCATAACACTAAGAAGAAGTAAGTGCTACTTTTCTCATGCCATCTAACCATGTGTATCTCATTGAAGACCTTCACTTAAGAAGGGATACAGGATAAACAAATGGGACTATATCAAACTAAAAAGCTTCTGCACAGCTAAAGACAATATGAACAGAATAAAAAGACAAACCACACAATGGGAGAACATATTCAACAACACATCTGATAAGGGGTTAATAACCAAAATTTATAATGAACTTGTAAAGCTCAACGCCAGGAAGACAAACAATCCAATCAAAAAATTGGCTCAAGAAATGAATAGACACTTCTCCAAAGAGGACCTACAGATGGCCAATAGGCATATGAAAAAGTGCTCAACATCACTAATCATTAGAGAAATGCAAATTAAAACCACAATGAAATACCACCTCACACCAGTTAGAATAGCGCTCATTAACAAAACAACACATTATAGGTGCTGGTGAGGATGTGGAGAAAGAGGAACCCTCCTGCAGACTGGTGCAGCCACTGTGGAAAACAGTATGGAGATTCCTCAAAAAATTAGAAATGGAACTGCCTTTGACCCAGCTATCCCACTTATAGGAATATATCCCAAGGACACCATATCACCGACTGAAAAAAAGAAATGTACCCCCATGTTTATGGCAGCATGTTCACAATTGCGAAGAGCTGGAAACAGCCCAAGTGTCCACCAGTGGACAAGTGGATTAAAAAGTGGTGGTACATATATACAATGGAATACTATGGCGCCATGAAAAAGAAATATTACCTTTTGCAACAATATGGAGGGACCTGGAAACTATTATGTTGAGTGAAATAAGCCAGGCAGAAAAAGAAAAATATTATATGACCTCACTCATTTGAGGAATTCAAGGAACATTGAGAACTGAGGAAAGGAAATGAGACAGAGAAGGGATCAAAGGGACCAGAGGAAAAGAGGACAGAAGGAAAGGGGATGATAGGATGGGATAAACCTGAAGGGAAGGGGAGAGGGCGTTGTAGGGCAGGGGGTAAGGGAAATGTTGAGGGAAATATAAAGAAGGGGGATGCAGTCGGGGTCACCCTATAATCTATGTAAACTCAATTAATTAAATAAATTTTAAAAAATGAAAAATAAAAAATAATAAAAAAGAAGTGATACTGTGTGTGTTCTTAGGTTGAAATGAAAAGATAGGTTTCAAATAAAACTGAGACATCCTCTCTATGCCTATGAACCAGTGTCAACCTCCCCATTCCAGACAGGCACCTCAGAAGCCATAGACACATTTGTTTCCATTCATATAAGAGAAGCTCCTATGAGTGTTTTTATCCTGCAACATTCCTCCCTATTTGAGCCAAAAGAATGGATATTGCAGCAGAAAATAACAGTTAGAAAACTTGTTTACCCTTTTTTTCCAAATGTCAACCATGCATTTGCTTTATGCCTTGAGCATGGAGATGATGTCCATGAAAGAAACTCAGGAATTTCAGTATCTATGTGGCTACAGTGAAAGAACTCTCAAAACTTGCCAATAGGCCTACTGAGTGAGAGAGTATAGGAATAATGTTTTCTAATATTCATTGAGCACTAAATACATAGTTGGACCTGAGTACTCTGGAAAAGTTGGATTTTCAAGCCTGTAAGACTGAAGGCCAGACCCCATTTGTGGTGATCTCAATATGGAAAGCATTAGGGTGACAACATGAGTCTCTTTATATAACCCCAGACTCTCAAGGTAGGATTTGATGTCCTTAACTGCCTGGAAGTTCTTTATGGTCTTTTGGTCATGAGCTTACCAGGGCTGGTAGACTGGACTGATCCAAGCCCAGTTTCAGCTCGGATGGAAGTAGGCATCACTGACAGTGCCTAGGGACATTGTCATGTAGCTTTGCAGTTATCCCAAAGTGAGAAACAGTTTGGCAATTCCCTAGTTAACCTGTTCCTCCCCATACAGCCTCAACCTAGGCTGCAAAGAAAGAGCCATTGGGTCAGAACAAAGACTCAGGATAGGACACGGTGATCCCTGTAACACATGCCCAGAAAAGATTTGTCTCTGCTTCCTCTTCAACAGAAAAGCAGACAGTTAGACCCAGTGAACACTACTAGTATGTGCATATCCTTAGTGATACTTATAAGGAATGAATAAGCAGTATTTTTTTTTTCTAATTTGAGGCATTTTGTTCACTTGGGAAACTTCAGAAATAGAACAATTTTTAACTGTTTGGCCCAAACAAAAACTCATTCAGGCTTAGAAGTTGGCAAAGCCCTCTTAATGATAAATACTTATCCCATAATCACATTTTCCGTAGACCCTCTAAATTTCTAAGAGTTTCATCATAAAAAAGAAAAACAGTGAAAAATCTGGACCGACAGTTAAAATAACAACATAATATTAACAGGATGTCAGAGTTGACAGGGCTTTCCCGTTTCCTCTGTAAAAATCTCACTATTATCCAACTGTGCAGCTGCCACTTTGCCCCTCAATTATTGCTCAAAAACGATTTTTCAAAGGAGCTGTTCATTCACTTTTCTGTTCATACCACAAATATTTATAGAATGCCTACTATGTGCAATCGTTCTACTAGATTTATAGGATCATAATAATCAGGAAAAATATGACAACATTTTTATGCTACTTATTATGTGGCCAGCACACTATTCTGAGCGTGTCGTACATATTTAACAGAGGTAATTCTTGCAACACTCCTTCAAAACGGTTACTTGGAAATTGTTTGCCTAACTTTCTGGAATGTTATCTGTGCTTGTCCTTCTCTGTTGTTTCCCTGTTGATTTCCATCCTTGTCACAGTCCCATCTCTGGCTACCATTCTCTCCCAATCTGGCCCATCCCATCACCTAATAGAATGTGACTTTTGGAAGGGCCAAATTTTTAAATCAGGAGATCAGAAATATTTGGAGAGAGTAATTCCTCAGTGACTGAGGGAGCTAAATAAAGCAAACTTTGGGTTCAACTAAAAAGAGAGAAAGAGAGAGAGAATTAAGAAAGAAGACCTTGACTCGAGGCTTAAGTTTCCAAGATTGAGCTGGCCAACCTGAGCATGAAACCCAAAGTATCAACATTATGTTCAAGTCCATCAGGTCAAAGTAGTAATAAACCTACTTTTAATTACATCCCTACATATTGTTTGGCTCTGAGAACTACACAGTCTAAGAACAATAAAATTAAAAATAAACTTCAAAACTGGAGAATCTAAGGTCTAAACAGATGAAGAAACTTCTTCTGAGTCATAAAAACTCATGATAAGAAGGCTAGGGAGTCACAGAATCTCCACCCAGAGGGCTAAGATCATCTTATTCACCTGTTCAATATCTGCCTGAATCTTCCCTATAAAGTCACTCAAATTGTGAGGCTCTCCCTTCACTTGGGGGGACTGAACTCATTTGTTGGAAAGTTGAACTGAAATCTCTCATCATGTTGCTTCCATTGTTCAGGGCTCCACAACCCCATCTATCCTTTTTCCACTTCAATTTAATCAAAGACCTGACAGTTTCTTTGGCCAGTTTCCATGTCCCCAGGTCCTCTAATCCTTCCTTCTGTAACATAAACAATAAGCAGAGAAAAGGTCTCTCAGCTGTACTCGACTGCAAGAAGCAATGATTTACAGTGGTGAATAGCATGCGCTTTGCAAACAGACAGATCTTTAGGGTGAATTCAGTTTTACACTCCCAATATTAATGTCCAAGGACAGTTAACATATTCTGACCATAACTTGCATCTCTTTTATGTGTATTGGTGATGACCACATATACTCCTAGGGTTATTGAGGTAAATAAATAATGTACCTAAAATTTTAACCACCACATTTAGCACTGTGTAGGAATTCAACAAATATATTTGAATGGAAGAATAAATGAAGCCCTGGTTGAGTATTTGACTCAGCACTAATTAGAGAGTTTTATCAATTGATTAGCAAATGCAGAGAAGAATTTGTGGGGGAGAGGGTCAAAGGGAGAATGAATAGAGAAAACCCAAATGAGAACCAAAAGCTTACATGGCTGACCAGCATTCTGGTCATCAGCAGCCCATTCCATCACAAGTTCACCAACCATCGGATGCAAGTCTCCTTCACAACCACAGCTCTGCTCATTAAGGGAACAGGAGGGAAGAATCTCCAATTCAAGTTCAATTGCAACTAATTCTGGACTTTCTCATAAAGTTCTGACTTGTGTGAATTTGAAAGTCTAAACACTAAGTTATTTTGCGGACTAGGAGAAAAGGTACTTTATATTTATTTTTTTTTTCTCTCTCTCTACAAAAACAGCTGAACAGACTTTCCTAACTCTTTCCCAGAAGTTTCATGTTTGGGCTGAGCTCGGCCCTAGAAGTCTCACTCTCGAGAGGAAGGCCTGAGAAAGTCATTAAAGGGGAATGAAAGCCCTGGAACAGAAACTCACAGGGAAAATGGGAATCCAGTTGGCTTTTTCCTCTCAGGTGATCCATCTTTGAATAACAAAGATGAAACCAAAGCAAAGCGCCTCAAGGATAATGTCTCCTGAGTCACTATACCCTTTGAAATAGTATTAGAACTCTTGGACACAGCCCGCCTGGCACTGAATCATGACTGCTCCCTTTGTTATCTAGGCTATTTGTAGCAAATGACAGACATTTCTTGGGCTTCAGCTTTCTTCTCTGTAAAATGGATATAATAATCCTTATTTCATAGGATTTTGAGGAGCACTAAATGAGAGACTCCAGATTGATGTATGATCTGGGATGTGTAGTTGACTATTTCATTAAGTGTAAAGTGACATATTGTAAGTAGTCTTTGTCCCAATAACATGATAGGATCAAAATGAGTCCATACTCTTCTTTTTCCCTTTGCCTGTTTGGCCTCTTCTCCTCCTATCTCCCTCCTTACTTTTAGTAGAAAGGAAAAAACTGCACTGACACATTACTCACCCCACTTCCCAAAAAAGAGGTTATCAAAGTGGAAGAGCTACATGAATCAGGAGATAAGAGTATGACATAAAAAGAAAGAGGCAGAGACCAGAAATGTTATTAAGCATTCCTACGGTGCAGAAGACAGCCCCCATGACAAAGAATTATCTGACCCACAATGCCAAGATTGAAAAACTCTGGTCTAAAATATGTAAAACTCAAGGAGTGGGATAAGAGGGAGATAGTAGTTCAGTTGAGTATATTGAATATTAGGTTAAGATTCTTCCCCAAGGTAATGGGTGTATTATAGGATTCAAAGCATGAGGAAAATAGAATTTTAGGAATATTTCTATTATAAAAGTTTGTCTAACCTATTAGATTATACAGATACTAAAGAGCTGGGGCAATCTGATGCACATTCATACATTTTATATATTATTATAGTTATAATGGCTCCAACATCTGGTTGAAAAGTGAAAACATTTGTCAACTGGCTAAATTTATCTCCTTGATTTTAAGAGACAAATAGCTGTAGTTTTGGCCTTTTTTGTTGATTAGAGATCCTCCTATACTTTAAGGGAATGAAAAGTGTTGATTTAGTCTAACTAATAGTTTGGCATGATGTAGACAAAACATCTGGTTGATTGTTGCTTTCATTTTTCACTTGGTGGTTTACATGAAGGAAAAATAATCACTGTTGAATGCTTGTAAGTCATCTTTGTAAATCCAGCAGATCTCAGGGTAGAATCAACAGGTCCTAAGATAAAGAATTGTAGGTATGAAGCCTCAAGCTGAAGTACCATCGCTTATAAGAAAAAGAAGCTCTTGAACTGAAAATGAAGAACTCAAGAGTAACCTTTATTTATGTTTCCCTACAATTGTTCATACTCAAATACCCTCCTAAAGTCACCCTTCACTCCTGGGAAATATGTACAATCCATCAAAGCAATATCAGCCTCATTCCCTGGGCCAGGATTGTATCAGCCTGAAGAAAGGGGTTTCTTTTTCTTCACACCCAGGTTGCGGTCTGTTCACCAACCCAAGGGGAAGCATCCATACAGAAGGAGAACATTGTTTTTGGTTTGTTTCTTCTTTATTCATCTCCCCAGAGGGACACCTTATTCTAATTTATCTAAAGGGACATTGTAGGCTAATAGAGGCCTTATGTCTTTTTTCTACCTTTCCAAATCTTAGTTTTCTGTCTTCTGTCTCACCCAACAGGGGAATATTCCTGGGGGCAGGTACCTTGTTTGTAGTTTCCTGCTGTAACCTGCAAGCCTAGAACATTGCCTGACATATAACAGAATGCTCCATACCTATATGTTGATTCAGTGAATGAATTAATAGTTGCAACTATAATAGATGAGATAATTGAGAAAAGAAGGAAGTAGATATTTCTATAACAATTTGGAACAGGAGGATTAGACCTGGTGAGGAAAGTCAGGGAAGAGATGACGTTTCTTGATTAAAAACATAATAATAATTTTCTACATGTTATGTTCAGAAGTCAAGAGAGGGAAGGAATATTTTCTTTCTAGTTACTATTCAATTAACCATTTTCTTAAAAGTGACATTATTATTTTAAACTTTCTGTGATTCAGAGATTAAGATATTTTTTCAAAATATTTTTAGAGCAGCCTTCTGAGGACCAAGCTATTAAGTAATTAAGCAGGTAAGGGGAGGGACATTGGAGGAGGGTTGAAGGGGATAGATGATGACAGAGGGAGACTTGACTGGGGGCAGTGAACCCACAATGCAATATACAGATGATGTACTATAGAAATGTGCACCTGAAACCAGTATTATTTTATTAACCAATGTCATTGCAATGAATTCAATAACATTTTTTAAATTACTCAAAAAAGATAAGATGTGCAATCTGTTCTATCCCTCTGCCATTAAGTCAACATTAAAGTGTTGTGTTTCCTAAGCATGCAGTTCATTTAGAAATCACTTTACACAGAGAAAGAAAAAGTTCTTAAAAGAGACAGTCAGCAAGAAACATGGAAAGATCTTGCTGGGGAAAAGGAAAGCAGAGGAGATCCAAAGTTGAGTGACCCCAGAGCCAGGGTGCTGTAGACTTGCTCTTTGTTCCAAGGCTGTAAGTGATTTGGTGAAGAAGCGGCCAAGAGCCTTCTTCTAAAGCCAACAAATAAAAGAAAAATGAAGATCAGAAAGAGAAAAGAATAAAAATGAAAACAATTAGGCAACAATGGAGTTGATGTTGATTTGATATGTGTGTAACATATATGGGAGGTTGTTCTAGAATTAAATAACACTATTTTCTTTCTTGTGCTGTTATTATTTTATAAATGTTGGTTTTATAATGCTTAGACTGGATTAGTGAATAACCACAGTGAACCCTCTTAAAGTTTAAATACAAAATAAGTTATGTAAGTGTACCGCTTTGTAGCACTGCCTGCTCTTTGAGGGCCAAAACATTCTCACTCACCATTTGCAACCCAATGGTGATCACAATGCTGAAGAAATTATAGAGTGTAGAACCATGGAGAAACACTGAGATGGTAGAAGAAATACTTCTCACCTGTACATCACATGCTAGTTTTGGGGCAAATAAGTTTGTAAACTGTAATTTTTATGCGCACTTTGTTAAAGATGGCACTGCCTACGTGACTGGTCATTGCCCACGTAATATTAATTACCTTCCTGATTGGGAAGGGGCTTGGTTATGCTCATGTGTGCTGGAGGAGGGGTTCTCCCAGGGAAATATTTTAAAAGGAGAAGCTAGGAGGCCATTTTGGGGAGGAGGAGACCGCGTTGTTGCAGAGACAGGAGGAGATCATGTTGTTGCAAGAGAGAGGGCCACCTGATTGAAGAGGAGGCAGGGAACAAGATGGCAGGGAACTGAAGGGGAACAAAGATGGGAGCCTTTGATTCTAGGAAAAATTGAAAAAGATTCTCCTGGTTGTGGAACAGGAGAACATGTGAGTGGGTTTTGGTGTCCCGTGTGTTTGTTTTTACTCGTTGTCTGGTACAAATCGAGAAAAAAGTAAAATTGCCCACCATTTCTTGGCTCCAGTGTTTGATTATGATCTGTCTGAATTAAATGGGAACCTGCATGGGCCAGGCAGCTGTGACCAAGGCCACAGCTACTGGCTTCACACTAGTATCCCTACTTTCAAGTGGGTTTTAAAATCTTTGCTTCCCTCAGAAAATAGTCAAATGAGACAATAAAAGTAAAAATGCTCTGAAAATTATAAGACATTATACTGAGCATAAAAGAATGTATTATCATGACACTTTCATGCTTTAATCCC
Organism: Rhynchonycteris naso; assembly: GCA_037038555.1. Taxonomy (NCBI): domain Eukaryota; kingdom Metazoa; phylum Chordata; class Mammalia; order Chiroptera; family Emballonuridae; genus Rhynchonycteris; species Rhynchonycteris naso. The sequence continues at coordinate 341,767,945 of CM072995.1, forward strand.
TTGCAGTCTGCCTTCAGTTACCATCTCTTCATTGCAACCCACTTCTCACAAATACATTATTAGCAATTTGGCCTTAGTAGTTTACAGAGTTTATAAAATTTGGGATGAAAATGTATGCTGATTTGCAGAGATAAACCAAGGAATACAACCAGAGAAACAGAACTGTTGGACAGTCTTTTTCTGCTGCACATTCTCTTTCTATAGACAAGCCACGTGGAAGCCAATTTCTCTGAAAGTACCTTGATAAGCCAAAAAGCGGATCGCCCAAGTCAACTTTGGTGATTGGTATGTTTAATGACACCAGGTTGCTTGCTTCCAGGATAAGGACGCATCTGCCTGTGAGAAACAGATGTTTACACCATCTAATAAGGGCACTCCCGTCTCTGGCTTGTGTCTCTCTGCTTCTCCTTTGCTGGCCAGCATCCCTTCTGAATGACACATTCTTTCTCTAGATAAGGTAATGCCTTTAATCAGGTTTCAGTTCTGTCTTACTGGCCTGAACAGTACTCTGTCTCTTTCATGTAATTTTGCTCATTTGATAGTTTAACTTTTATGTGGCTATCTTATTTCACCTTTTGTGTTCTTTCATTCGGCGGTGTGTTCTTGGAGCGCACTTTGTTGTTACTCCATCTATCATCAACCACAATAGCCTTCTAATTTGTCTTCAAATTCAATGTTCCTTACTTGGCCCTCGGTCTCCTTCATCTCTCTGTAACATAACAATGTCAACCTTCCCTGCAGTAGGCAGTTTCCAGCATTATTCCTCATCTCAATAGTCCTCCAATTTGGGGGGCAGAAAATTACCTTTCCCTAACTGTATTTAAAGTTTTTGGAAGGGTAATTCTTGGCTTGCACATGTATACCTCCAATCATGGACCAGACTCTGGTTCAACCAGGTTAGGTCTGTGACCAAATCTCAACCAATCAGATGCTTTTAGGACTTTGAGAGGAAGTCATTCTTACTACCAGGGAGGATAAAGTAGTAGTCATTATAATAACACCAACATACAGGACCTTACTTAGTTCCTGCTAGAGATATTTGCCAAATGGTCCAAGCTTTTAGCATTTTGGGTCTCTGGAATAATATATGTGAATTAATATGTGTATTTTATAAATACAAGTATATAATATTTATAAAGTCTATAATATATAATACATTATATCTTATTATATATAATTATATAATAAATTATTATGCAATATATTATGTCATTAAGTATTAATATTATTAAATATTACATAGTAGCTTCAATTATTCTTAAACCTTATCTCCCTACTTTCTTTTATAATGTTATGATGCTTTTATTGCAATTGCAGACATTTTTAATGAATATGTTGAATTTGAAGATTTGGCTGGGCAATCCTTTTGCAGTAGGAATCAGATTTCTCTAACACAACTTCATTGCCAATGATGGGATTAAAACTACCAGCTATATAATACTGATTGTTTCAACATGTTCAGGTGTTCATATCTAACTATCTCATTAGCTCTAAGACAAATTAAATGTAAATGCTTAATATATAATAAAAATCAACAGATTTTTCAGATGAAAATAATAAAAGACTAATTTCCACCACATGTTCATGAACTCTTCAATAATATTTCTTATGTTATTTCAAACATAATATTTATCCACCATGACCAATGTTTCTTCCATTTTTTAACTAGCTTTTAAAAGCATAAACAAGGATGCATATAGACATGACTGTCTTTAGAAACTTGTTTATTTTGTCATGCATTTTATAAAAATAAATATATGGAGATAAAGTCAAATTTATAATGACAAATGTACATTTAAGTAATTAGTGGCTGTATTAATTCTTTTACATGGCTATTTGCTTATAAATGACAAGAAAAAATAATTCTGTGAATCCATGAACACCTGAAATATTTCCACTAAATCCATTTGTTTAAAGTAGCCAGAGGAATTTTTATTGTTTAGCGTCAAGAAGTTTTTAATTTCCTCATGAAAGTAGCAAAAATGCCTTTTCATCACTTCCCCTCACACAGTATCTTATACTTAGTAGATACTCAATAAACTCTGTATAATAGACCTATGTTGTGTTAGATATCCAGTAACTATAGTTGAAAATGGAATTGAAATGAATTAAGCAGGCTTTTCTCAGACCCATATGTAAAGCCAGTGGCCAGGGCCATTATCACAGCAGCCTGGCCAGTGCAGGTTCACATTAGATTCAGACAGTCGGTAATGAAACAACAGAGCCAAGAACTGGTGAGCCATCAGCTTTAATTCTAGCTTGCTGCCGGCGGGCAAGCAAAAGTACACACTGGGCTCCAAAACCCACTCATTCAGTGCTCACAAAGCTACTGACTTATCCGAGTTTCCTAGAATCAAAGGTTTCTAGCTCACCAGACTTATTCACCTCTGTTCCCCATTTCCTTTGCTCTGCAAAACTCTGCTCTAACTGGCTTCTCTTTCAGTATTCTGCCATCTTGGCTGCTTCTCCTGGCCTCCTCCATGTGACCTTTCTCTGCTCTCCCCTCTATTGCTAATCCCAGGAACCTAGAGAGCAAGCTCCCGGTCTGCCCCACTTTATAGTGTAGAAATCCAAACCTTTAATCCAATCTACAAACAAGGAAGTCTCTGATACAAAGTCACTTATCTGAGGCATAATGGGAGGATTCCTCATGAGAGTGCACCACCCCACATCATCCAATCAGTCAAGGGTGTGGGGAAAAGCTTACTCTTAAAACTTGCACGTGGGCAGCGCATAATATATTTCATCTGCCCAACACCATAACAACTGTAAAACTAGACCATTTCACCGCCATTCAGAAAATTGTGCTCACAAGATTACATTCTGGAATCTTGACAGATAAAATTTCAGCAACTCTTTATTTAAAGAGTTGTTAGACAAATTATGTGTCTCGCTACATTACTAGGAGTTCTGTCGAAAATTTGCAAGGGAAATGTTTTTTCAAAGCAACTGCTTATGTTTGTAGGTGGTGTGTCATTGCGAGGTGGCTCAGCAGACGGCAGTATCATTTGGGCCTCTAGTTTAACCACAAACTGACTCAACAGCAATATTGGTTTGCAGAATCAGAGGGAGGAATGTGTTCTGAATAGGAATCACAGATGACAGCACGGATTGGGTTTTCCTTCTGAAGCTCGGGGGAAAAACACATTTTCTTTCTGTGTTTCTGGGTTTCTATAGTACCCCCCATATCTAGCACTAGATCAATTCCACTCGTTAATTGTACAAAAGTCAACTAAATAAAGATGAGAGATTGTAGTTGTGTTCCTAGGAAACTCTTCTTAAGCAACTTAGTCAGATATAATTTTAAAATAGTGAAAATAGACTGATTTTTTTTTAAATGCCAGTATTTCGATGGCTCAAACGTTTACAAAAACATAAAAAAAGAAGTAGAAGAAAGAATACATGCTAACTTTGTCAACAAACTTAGTATGTTTATTCATTCCTGGGAGTAAACCTCTCCCCCTGGAGAGAACCGCCATTGGGAGCCACTGGTTCTTGCTAACCACAGAGTTCTGGATTTCATCAATGAGGCCACAGCCCGCCCGAGCACCAGCCCACACTTGTACTGGGCACATATGTGCCACACAGACAGTACATCTCAGCAGCTTTTCGATCTTGATCCAGGTGCCCCTCCCCAACTTTGCAGAACATTCCAACCTGCACTTTCTTTAAGTGACCCCTGAATGGTCTACACAGAACCCCCACTGAGGGAGATGCGACAGGCAAAGCACACATTTCACCTTCTGTTATTGATTGCAATCAGGGAAGAAGGCAATAATACATATTTAGTCCAGAAAAATTGCCCTGAGAGAACTTCTCTGAAAAATAATTTAGAACAAAGTAAATCAAATAATTGTGCCAGTATGAAAAATGTCGCCCTGGTTGGTTAGCTGAGCAGTAGAGCATGTCAACCTGGCATGTGAAAGTCCTAGGTTCAATTTCCCATCAGCCCACACAGGAGAAATGACCATCTGCCTCTCCACTCCTCCTCTCTCTCTCTCTCTCTCTCTCTCTCTCTCTCTCTTTCTCTCTCTCTCTCCCCCTCCAAAAGCTATGGCTCAATTGGCTCCAGTACACCTCCAGGCACTGAGGAAGGCTCTGTGGAGCTTTACCTCAGGTGCTAAAATAGCTCAGTTGTGAGCATGGCCCCAAATGGGCCCAAGTGGGGGTCGTTGGGGACCCTGATCTGAGCATAGACGGTGGTCTGTCTCTGTATCATCCCTCCTCTCACTTAAAAAAAAAAAAAGCATTGGTGAGATTGGTGAGAGAATCCCCTTTCCCCAGCCTCGCCACCCCACCATGGGAAGACTTCGTCTAAGAAATGTGGCCTGTTCTCTATCCTGCATGATTTTAACTAAGGTCGAATATCCAACTCAAGTCCCAGAAAATACAAATGATGTAATAGAAAGACCATCACAAATTGCTTATCCATATAGGAAAAAATAAAATTGGACTTCTGCCTGCCCCACAAAAATTAATTCCAGATGGATTAAAGATTTAATAGCAAAAGTAAACATTTTAGTAAAAAATATGAGTAAAGTTTTTCTGAACTGAAGGTATGGTAGGATTTGTTGAAACACAAAATATGCCAATATAAATTGAAGCATGAATGAATTTAACTAGGTTAAAATTAAGACAACTTGCTAATCAGAAGAAATATTAAAGAAAACAAAAACACATGTTATGAACTGGAAGAAGATATTTTTAACATTCATAACCAATAAAGGATTACTAAGAATATCTAAAGAACTTTTAAACATCATAAGGAAAGGACTAATAAAGCAATACCAAAATGGTCAAAGGAATGAGCATTTTCAGGTAAAATAAATACATGTGACAATACAATAAGATTTAGTTTGATCAGATACCTGGAGAATACAAATTACAACATTAGATATGATTTTAGATTTGCAAAATCATAAAAATGATCATAATAATGTTTATCAATACCAAGTGTGGGAAAGAATTCAAATTGAACAAGACTGAGAGGTAAAGATGAACTTTCCAAGACCGAGCCACGGCAGGATTATCTCTCAGAAAAGAAGCTGACCTCCTGCAAAGCTCCATCAAAACGAGCATTGATCAAATACTTAGGGCCATCAATCCTAGTTACCTGAGAGGGTTAGACCCCAGTTCCCTGTTTATCCCTAAGGAAGAAATGATGTTCCCACAAATATGTGAAGTATGTCATGTGGCAAAGCCTGCCACTCACATTGCCATACATATGTGAGATTGGGACCCTGACCACTGGAGGCAAGTGAGAGGTTGGTGCTACTCTCCAAGAAGACTCAACTGGCAGAATAAGGCTGCGCTAAAAGTTTTCCTATGTCATGTTGCTATTTTACTCTGGACATCAATCACAATGGCAGAGGAGTTTGAGCATCTTTTATTGAAGGGGGTCCTCAGGTTACGACAGTCTTGACATATGACCTTTCAAGTTTACAAAGTTCATTCTCATAAAAACTTAAAAAAAATAGAGATTTGAGTGTTTCAGCTTACTCATTTTTTGTCATTTTTTCTGTTACTATTGTACAGTGTACAGTACAATATGTTTATGTCTTTTTCCTTTTTCTGTGGCTTAGTTGTGTTTTGATATTCTGGATTATGATTTTACAACTGTTTTAGGATAGGTAAGTGACTCAGATTATGGTGTGTTTTGACCTACACCAAAATTTGGGTTACGTCACTGTCATAAGAATCGAACTATGTCATAACCTGAGGACTCTTGAATACAGATGAAAAGCCCTATAACCCAAGAACAAGAGTATTCCATAGTTTGACATTTAGCTATGCTCGGTATATGTGAACAACCTCATAATAGAGTGGGCAAAGAAGAATGTCACACAATATTCCAGTTCTTATATTGAGTGGTGATTCCTCAAGTGCTTATTGTGTTATTGAAAATAAAAAATAATAATAATTATAAAGAAAAAAAATAATTTAACACAACAAAACAAGTACAACCAATCATGAGTCAGGGATAGGAGTGCTTCATGACTAAAAGCAATGATTAATCTAATACTGTGCTCCTAGGTTCAAAACCAAAGGAGAGCCTAACCTGTGGTGGCGCAGTGGATAAAGCGTCGACCTGGGAACACTGAAGTCGCCAGTTCAAAACCCTGCACTGGCCTGGTCAAGGCACATATGGGAGTTGATGCTTCCAGCTCCTCCCCCCTTTCTCTCTCTCTCTCTCTCTCTCTCTCTCCTCTCTCTGTGTCTCCTCTCTAAAAAAATGAATAAATTAAAAAAAAAAAAAAACCAAAGGAGAAAAATGATCTCAGAACTTTAACTTTGGTGGTTTACATACCTTATCTAAAGTCTTAATTATGATTTATGATGAAGCTATTATTATGTCCATTTAACACACAAAATAACAATTTCAGAGAGGATAAATAAATAGCCTAACCTTATATATCTAATAAAACATATCAGATTTGGAACTATGTCTATCTGATAAAAAACTGCAGTGACAAATAGCTCCCAAACTTTCAGAGTATTAACACAATAAAAGTTTACTTATTCACATAAAAGACCTAGTAACATCATTTGAATCAATGGAGAAGCTGGTTTATATGGTCATCCAGTGACCTAAACTCCTACCATTTTGTGGCTCCATACCCTCTAGATCAGTGGTTTTCAACTGTCAGGCCATCAGAAATTTTGTGCCAGTCCCCAAAAGAGTTAACCCCCATGATGTTATCTGAAGATTATAGACAATCTTGAAAGACACTGCTCTAGATTCTTATCATTATGTGTGGGAAAGAACATGGAAGAACACACTGGGGAGTTGGACAGTTTGGATTTGGAATGATAGTCATTATTTGTACTCAGATTACCTTAGAGAAAACTAAGTCACATGAGCACATGTAACTATGAGTGAGACTGACATATGTGACAAGAGTGAATATGGGTGGACAACTGGTGACTCTTACCATGGGCTCCAACTTTCATGCTCTTTCCTTTGGAACAGAATACTTCCTGGGAAGACAAATGCCAATGATTAGAAATTACTTCGGGGTATCACATGATAATTGTAGGCCATGAGCAACAAGTTCTGTAATGATAATGCACATGGACTCCCTAGACTAATGTATTTATTTTGCTAGACTATAAACCTCATATCCCAAGCAAAGCTGTATGATATGACATACTCCCTCATTATGCCTGAATCCATGGATGCCCAATAAATAACTGTATTACTCAATGAACTGTCTATCCTTCAATGAGTAACTATGTGGAAGAAACCACATTGACTGAGGTAGAGAGTGTGTGTGTGTGTGTGTGTGTGTGTGTGTGTGTGTGTGTGTGTGTGTGTTTATTAGAATAAATAATCCAGGAAAATAATGAAAAGTGAAAACAATCATAACATTGAAAAACAGTTTATGTTGGTTGTCATCCAACACCAGCTTTCCTGGACCTTGCTTCACAAACTATAGCATTTTTCTTTTACTTATTTTTTATTTCTGCCAGATAGTCAACTAGAGTCTAATACATTTAAAAATAATCAATATTATTTTCAGGTTCTTCAAAATTACAACTTTTAAACTAAATCAATTTCTGCAGAATACTTTTCAAACAAAATCATATTCCTGCAGAGTGTAACTAAGTTACTAGGAGACAGTAGCAGATACTCTCTAGCCAAGCATGTATTACATTGTACTAAATCAATCTGTTATCAGGTTTCATAATTTTCTAAATAATAATAGCACCTACTATGTGCTTAAAGCTTTATATATATTAAATTATTTAACCTCAATATGTTATCAAGTAGTTATTAATCTTCCCAATTTTCAGAGGAAGACGCTGATAAGAGTTTGACCACTTAAGGTCACAGCTAAGAAATAGCAGATGACTACTGGAATGTGCATCTTTGAATATAATAACCTTATCATCCCCCTCATGATAAGGAGCCAGAAGTCTAGCTCAGAGTCAATAATGTCCTTCACAATATATCAAACAAAATTATAATTTCTTCATCATGATTAGAATGTTTCTACTGGGGAGGCTATTGCTGGTATTATATATGGTGGGTATAAGGGATATATATCCTTGAAACTTGCATCTCAGGATGTTTTCAGTTATCCACCCAATTCTGGCCCACCAGGACACAGGGTGCCAGAAAACCGAACTGATACTGCAAGAGATTAAGATGTTCTCTTGGTTTAGTCCTTGTGGGGAAATGCTTATCCCTGAGCTTCCATCAGTTTAGAATTTAAAAAGTGCACCTTTTTAGCCAAGAAAGGACCTCTCCAAGGCATTCAAATTATACCTTGCAGGCATAACAATTTCCCTGGCAGCATGACTGCTCTTGACCAAATCTCTGTTTTATATATGCTAAGCAGTATGAACCTGAATGCAACTTTACCCATTCCCTTAAAATTGACTCTTAGGACCCAATGTTAATGGGGAGATAAAAAGTACTAAGATGTCTTATTCTCTCTTCTTCCATACTGGAAAGACTAAGAGAGGAAGAGAGAGGAGAGAGATCTTTGCAGGTTTGCTGGCCCTGGATCAAGCTGAAATTGAATATAAAAGAGTTAGACATAGCAGTAAATTGAAAATGACATTGAAGTTTTAAGTACAATTAGACTGGATTAAACATCTTGGTCCCTAAAATTTACTGGAAACTTTTGAAGTCTGTCTAAAATAGTTTCTATTATTAGCTGTTATTAGATTATTTTCAAATGGTCACTCCCTCTCCCTTGACCTCCACATAGAGGGGAGGAAATGGCATGGGTCCTCTCTATTCATGTCAGGCTTGGCTATGGGATTTGATTTGGCATGTGAGATGCTGGCAGATCTGATGCAGCAAGAACTTAAATAGTGCTTAGGTGGATTGGCTGACCTTTTGCACTTCTGCCTTTCACTATGCGTACAACATGCTTCAGTGGCCACTATTCCAAATGACAGAAGACAATTGGAGCAGACATGAATTCAACTCATGAACTGCAGTCAAGCCCAGTCTGGTACAATGTGAGAAATAACTAGATTTGAGTTAATTTAGCTAGTCCACTATATTGATAAGCATAAGGTTGTTTACCTTTACAAAAATTTTAACTCAGGGAGTGCTTATGCTAAGTGGAATAAATCAGAGAGAGAGATGAATGTCATATGATTTCACTTATATGTAAATCTAAAAAAAGAAGTGAATAAAAAAAAATAGGAACACACATAGATATAGAGAACAAGTTGATGGCTGCCAAAAAGGAGGAGTAGAGGGGTAGGATAAGAAAAAATAATAGAGGGACAAAATAAATGCTTCAGGACAGAGTGGGAGATAAAAGCCAATCTCCAAAGCCATCAGAAATAATCATTTTCAGGCCCAAAAATAAATAAATGAAAGAGAGAGAAAGAGAGATCTGCAATGAGCAACTCTTTGCATATATCATTATGCATTTGAGAAAGTATTTCTATAAACTAGAAAACTAGAAGTGAAATTTCTGGGCCAAAGGGATTGTATATTAAAACATCATATACTGCCTAAATTCCCAGGGAATTCATTATAACTGTAGTCCCTATGAACATTCCTACCTGGATATAAGAGGGCCTATTCTTTCATAACCACCTAAAGATGGGCCTTAATATTTTCCAGTTTTATCAAACTAATAGTAAAATACTTAATCACATTATTTTAATATCAGAGGTTTGAAATAGTAAGGTATTACTACATGTGCACACATACAAAGGTTTTTCACAATGTAAGTAAATGAGCAAGTCATTTCTTGTATACACATATGAACTTAAAATATATGTCATGCCTATGTAAATGTGTGTTTGTAGGTGGGTGTTTTTGTAGACATACCTTTATCCAACTCTATATAAACATTAGAAATCTTGAAAGATATTCTCCAACTGCTACCATGATTCTTTCCCTGACAAATTAATTTGGGGACAGAGGATTAAAGAGAAAACTTTAATTGTGAAGTTTACATAGTTCTGTATTGTTTAAAATTGTATGATCATGTGAGATTTTATAATAAAAGAAAGTGGTACTTACAAAAATTTTCATTATCCAGAATTGTGCAGTCATATTCTCCATTTACTGATTTCTTACAATCTCCTGGAAAAAGAAATAAATATACTGTAGTTACATGATGTGTCACAATTCCTGTGTGCCTGTCATTTATCACTAATGTTTAACTTAATAATATATCAAATATTGTAAGTTATAAATAAAAAATATTTCAAACATTATTTATAAATAAAGCAGTCAATAACAATAATCTTCTTATTAATTAAAAGGGAAGACATACTAAGAAAATTTTATGCTCCACATATGTGACTAGACTCATTAAAGTAACCAAGTTGTGCTAATGTACTATAAAACAAATGAGTTCCAGATTTCCATTTGTATTTCTCTTAGGAGGAGGCTTTCAGCATTAGAGCTCTGTGTTCATCAATTTTTTTTAAAGCCACTAACGGGCCAGCCTAAGCCTTTTAAGTAATTTATTAGAAGAATAAAACAACTTTTCCACTTATATGCTTTCATACCTTCAATTGATCTATCTAAAAGTGTTTCAAAATTAAGATTCATTATATTATTTTTTCAAGGACAGAGAGAGAGTCAGAGAGAGGGATAGATAGGAACAGACAGAAAGGAATGGAGAGAGACGAGAAGCATCAATCATCAATTTTTTGTTGCGACACTTTAGTTGTTCATTGATTGCTTTCTCATATGTGCCTTGACCGTGGACCTTCAGCAGACCTAGAAACCCCTCTCTGGAGCCAGCGACCTTGGGTCCAAACTGGCGAGCTTTTGCTCAAACCAGATGGACCCGCGCTCAAGCTGGCAACATCGGGGTCTCAAACCTGGGTCCTCCGCATCCCAGACCAACGCTCTATCCAGTGCACCACTGCCTGGTCAGGCAAGATTCATCTTTACATTGGTAAATTAAGTATATATGTCTAGATAAAGGGTTTAAAAGTGGCTTTTGATATTCAAGATGACATAAGAACAATAGAAACAGAGTATTTTGAAGAATTCAGATTTGGCTAGACAAATAATAAACTCACAAATCATTATTTTCCAATGATTTACATAAAGAATGTGTTAACTCAATTCACATACTGTTCAAAGTACACAGTGAGTAAGGATTACCTTTGTTATGCCAAAAATGCAGTCAGAACCTTATGAGCTAATTGGAGAAATGATCATGAAAGAAAAACAAAAAATGTTATAGAGCCGTATAAAACTAAGAACAAATAAAAAGTATTGTAATTACATCTAAATACGAAAAGAATGTGAGATTTAAGATCTAGTTTCAACTGAGCAAAGGACATTAATATGCTTTCCCAAATGCAAATTTACCCACAAATCACACACATTGGACCATGTTTGTGAAGAGATTCCACTATACCATATATTTTTCTTCCAGACACATTCTAAATTTATATTTCATAGTGTAATGTCAAATACTAAATCTATTTGCCCTGGCACATGTTTAAGTCTTTTGTTGAGGTATTCCAACAGCCTGAAGAGCACTTTATTTGTTAAAAAGTCAGAAAACAGATTTATGTGTTGAAGCAACTTGATAGCTGGCAGAGAAGATTCATGCAGGGGCAAACACTCACAAGAAAATAGCAAAGCTATTTAAAAGTTGCTAAAAGAGTAAGTCTTAAAAGTATTCATCACAAGAAAAGTAAAATTTGTAACTGCATGTAGTGATGGATGTTAACTAGACTTATTGTGGTGATCCTTTTGCAATATATACAAATATCAAATTATTATGTTGTACTTCTGAAACTAATATAATGCTACATGTCAATTATAGCTCAATTAAAAGATGAAAACAGCAAAGAAAGTTTTCTTGGGTCCCACTAAGTCTCCTAGAATTTAGCCAAAGAATAAAAGACATGTTTCGTCATCAAGATCACTTGAATCTTTGCCATAAGACTCAGAGGAAACCCATTAATTTAAGGTGGGGGTCTATGGAATTTCAACAAACGTTACAGTTTTGATTTAGGAACTATTTATTATATTAGGAAACCATCAATTTATCAGTGTGTGTCCACAAATCCACAGGTAACATTCATTTAGTTCCATTTCCAGCTGGTATAGTTTATTTCAGCCACCATTACTTTGTTATACATCCTTCTAAATGTAAAACTCTAAACACTAACTTCTGAAAGAAGTGGAGGTAGGTGAGTCCAAGTTGTTTGTAACAATGTGTGTTTGGCCGAACTACAGTCAATACTATATAGACAGTTGTAAAGCCAGTAGCCACGGCCACCATCAAAGCCACATGGCCCGTGCAGGTCCGCATTTGATTTGGACAGATGGTAATTAAATAACAGAGCCAAGAACTGGTGGGCCACTAGCTTTAATCCTAGTTTACACCCGGCGGGCGATAAATACACACAGTGGGAAAACACTTCCCTTTCCATTCAGGATTCCCAAAGCCACTGACTTATTTGAGTTTCCTAGAATCAAAGTTTCTAGCTCACCAGGCTTATTTACCTCTGTTCCCCATCTCCTTCTCTCTGAACAAACCCTGCACAAACTGGCTTCTCCCTCAGCACTCCGCCATCTTGGCTGCTTCTCCTATCCTCCACATGGCCTTTCTCTGCTCTCCCTAGAACATAATCACTCTTCCCTGGAACAACGTGATCTCTTCTTTTAAAACCTATTGGCACAAAAGCCCTGCCCCAACACACATTAATATAATCATGTCCATCCCAAGCAAGAAAGGCAACCTAATATTATCACCTGAGTGATGGACTTCCATGTGGGCAGCGCCATCTTTAGCAAAGTGTGCACAATATATTTTATCTGCCCAACAAAGTCTTATGTCTTGTGTTCAACAGGAGTTTAAAGAAATGCAATGGTGTGCATATCTAATACCAAAGCTGTAGTATGTATTACCCAGTCTGAGGTTGGGGTAAAAGTTAAAAATAACTGGGAGCAGGGATGAACCTGGAAAGAAATACAAAGAGAAAAGCTTCTGTCTGCTGAGAATTCTAAACTTTTTCATCTTGTATCTTTTTACTCATGTCCAAGAGTAGATGTTGCTCTGTTCCTCTTCTGCTTTAAGTGATCTGGTGCCTGCTCATCTGTCTAATGTCATTTCCTCCCGTTCTCCCCTTTTCACTATGTGCATCTGCAGTGACCTATTCTCAAGGACACTTCGCTGACTTTTATCTCAGACATTTTGCAGTGCTCTTCTTCCTTTCTGGAATGTTCAGATCCCCTCCCCACTCTTCTGTTCTCTCTGCCTTGAATGTTTTTCACTATCTCTCAAAGACTGGTTCTGTCTCATTCAGGTTTCAGCTTGAGCATTTCCTCCATAAAATTGTTTGTAAACAGTTTCCCTGACCAGCATGACTATTATCGATTCAATCAAATTTCTTATCTCATTACTTCCTTTAATAGTTTTTACAGTACTTCCCACTAATTGAAATTATTGCATTCATTTATTTACTTATTGTTGTGTTCCTCAATGGAATAATAGAACCTTGAGGGAAATCTTGAAGAGTTCTTAGTGGCCTCTTAAACCTGCTTGTTGAATAAATGAATATTGCAGTCACTTTGAGTCTATTCATTGCTACATAGTGATAAGAAGCTTGTGTTTTGAAGTTAGAACTGCATTTGAATCCAAGCCTTGCTAATGACTAGCTTAGGAAACTTGCGGGGAGAGGGGCGGGGGGGAGGGATGTTACTAAACTTCCTTGAACTTCAGTTTTCTCAATGGTAAGGTAGGAGTAATAAGTATCTATATCCTTGCATTTGTGAAGAGTAAACAAAATAAAGCATAAAGCACTGATTAAAGTGGTTGCTGTATAAGAAAAGTACAGTAAACCATAGTGACAAACGACTTCTCTCAAAGGACATTTGCATTTAAAGAGACCTTAGAAAAGACTAAATCTTAATGAGGAGATGCTGTGTTTTGCAATCAATGGGACACCTACCACTGATATACTTTCTTTGTGCAGAAAATGGATCATACGAAAAAAAGAAGTTAATAGCATCTTCCGCATCATACTTTGAAGATGATTACCAATGAAGAAGGCAAGTACTGTCCTTTGGAGAGTAAAAGATGGTTGTGACAAGAGTTTTGTTATATCCAGAAGGTTCCCTGACTGGTGAGTACTGTAGAAGGTTTTATCCAGTAATGTTTCTCGGGTGAATTTACCACAATAAAATATAAGCCATGCAGATACAAAAAATGTCCATCTCTGTCAGTTTCCAGGGTTGATAACACTTACTGAGGCTACCTTTTGACATAAAATTGTCTTTGCAAGCAAGCAAAACTGTCTTTGGGTCTCCAACATTATTGAATAACACATGCTATCAGACATTGATACATCAGCTATCTGTATTGCCAAATACTTGGGTGGTGCCAGAGGGGTGCCCTCAGCTTTCCTATTCTAACTTCTGTTTTTCAATATTTCCTCAGTTTCTTGCTATCCTTTCCTTATATATCTTACCATCATTTATCCTGCAATGGCTTGGGTCTTACTAATTCAGCCAAGTGAGAGAATAAAGAAACTTTTCATCCACTCAATCCCATGATAATTTTCTAGAACAAATTTTCTATCATTGAACTCTCAAAATATTTTATTCTAAAGTCTTATTACGCCTTAGCCCATTTCATGTTTACTATCTGTGTCTCTGAGTTCACACATTAGAAAATTGTCAATGACAGTAAGAGTCATAAGAATGGCAGACATTGGAACTGTCCAAAAACATTCCAGTTTCCCCTTCTAGTAGAGCACAGTTGAACTGCAATTCCTTAACTCCTTGAAGGAATACATGTCCATTTGACTTGTTTTACTAATCAAATAAGTGGAAGTGATATGTGACACTTGCAGATGGAATCTTTAAATTAGCCATGCTTAATTTCCCTATGGCGCAGCATTGGGTGAAGTTCCAGGTGGTAGAAGCTCTATCAGTCTCGATCGCCAAGCTCATGGAGCAGATCCTATTGCCCACACATAACTGGTGTGTCCTATGTGCGAGAAATACCCCTCAGTTGTCTTAAGTTACCAAGCTTTTACAGTTATCTATACTGCTCACAAAAATTGTGGGATATTTCAAAAATGAATATGAAGCTATAAAATATCCCCTAATTTTTGTAAGCAGTATATTTACACACTATAACCCAGCCCATTCTTACTAATTGAGACATAAAAATCTCTAGAATGTCCCTTGATGGTATCTGGTTTTTCTTTCTGTTGTAAGTATTTCAGATTCAACATCTATACAATAAGATTGTTGAATCAGAAGATAACTAAATTTCTCCCAAACCATAAATTATACATCTGCGTTTGCTGATTATTTTTCTGAGCTCTGCCATTGAGTTGATGTCCATTTTGATGAATCTGTGTTTTCATTCAACAGCCTGTTCAGATGAGTTTTCAATACTTCAGTGTTCTGATATGGGATACTCCTTTGTGGAGATCTTTTGGAGAAAGAACTGTTTTTTGATAGTATAAAGGAAGATTCCCAAAGTCTTTACTATGCTTGCCAAAGATTTATTTCCTAGGGGTTTTGCATTTATAGAAACAGAGCTCAAACAACATTATTTTTTGTAGAAAGTAGGAAAAACTAAAAGCTATTTGTAGAACTGTGGAGAGAAAAAAAATGTCTATTTCACTGCTGAAAAAATATTAAGGAGGGAAAAAGTGGTCATTGAGCTCATGGTAACAACATTGAAATACTTTGGGAGAAAGAAAACATCCACAGGAGAAGTAAAATATCTTCTATGAGGAATTACTGAGGAAAGATAATGTTTATACTGAGTGTATCAATTACCAACCAATGGAATGAGTTCATGAGTGACAACTATTCCAAGTAGAAATTACCACTCATCATTAAGCTTTATTGAATTAGCCAAGCAAATGAGAGGAAGAATGCTGCTACTGAATCATTTTTACTTCCTCTTTCTCATGTGTTCATATTAATAACTTAATATCTTCCTCACCAAGGGTAACATATGGAATGACTAAATTTCAAGTACTAATTTAAAGCCATGTTTTCTCTCCACTACCTCAGGATACAAAATACAGCTGAGAACAAAATTAGAGCATAAACCACTGCCTTTCCTTCCCTGGGCTCAGATAACAGACCTGCAGCCAAATGGATTTTGACCAAACTTTCTAAAATGAGTAACATTGTGTGAGCACTGTTCCTTTGGGAACTGTATGAAAATGAGATGTCTGTCACAAAAGGTTCTCCAAGAAAAACCCTAAAAGAAATAGGCATTTGTCTTGACCTAGAGACAAATGCAAAAAATTGCAAATACCTAAGTACAGCTTAAACTAAAAAACTTAAATTTTCACAAAATTTGATAATGAAAAAGATATTAGAATTAATTGAATGTATGTTATTCCTTCTTTCCACACTTATTGATTATATATAAGGTGCCAAGAATTGTGCTAGATGCTTTCACATGAACTGTGTCATTTGATTAATAACTCTGTAAAGTACAGATTAATTTACAGATGAATGCCTTAGCTAAAGTTATACAATAATAGGGCCTTTTACTCAAGAAGTATTTGTGAAAGGTTCACTACATGTCAGCATTTTCCTATGCACTAGGGTGGTTCATTAACATTAACATTTGAGTCCAAGGATGAGATTTCAAATTCAAACTCCTCTACCACATCTAAATATGGGCATGCCCCACATAACATTTCAGTCAATGATAGACCGCATATACCATAATGGTCCCATAAGATTATATTGGAGATGAGAAATACGTGTTACCGGGGGAGCAAGATGGCGACGGAGTAGGCGGACGTACCAACTTCCAACTCCCAGAACCAAAGTGGATTACAACTCAATTTTAAGAACCATCACCTGGATAAACCAACTTTGAACAAAACTAAGTGGACTCTTCAACCAAGGAACACAGAAGAAGCCACATTGAGACTGGTAGGAATAGCGAAAAAGCGAAGAGGGCTGCCCAGCTCCCCAGAGCGAACGGCAGCCCGGAGAGACCCGTGTGGCGGGAGGAGAGTTTGGCGGAGAGGGAGGGACCTGGGTCCCAGGAACCAAGCCCCAGCCTGCAGTCCTAGAGCCTAGAAGAGGCGTTTGGACAGTTTTGAGCTGTGAAACAAGTGAGGGAGCTCCCAGGCCTACAGTGTGGAGTATTAGGTCCCTTCCTACTCTGCTGAGGGCTGCTTGGGGTTTTGGGGCGGCAGGACGCTGAAAGGCGGTTCTGTCGGCATGGGCAGAGGCCAAGACGGTGGGAGATCGGTCTAGCCCAGAGGGTCGGAGGGGACGCGCGAGAGCGGTCCGGAAGCTGCGGGCCCGCCTTTAATCCCACTTACGGGGACAAAGCGGGAGGCCAGGAATGGGCAGGCCCTGCGCAAGCCGGCCCTGACCGCAGGGACCGGGCTAGGACCAGGGATGGGCAGGGGCTCGCGGCTGAGCTCACGCTACCAGCTCCCCACCGCCCCGGCCGGAGAAACAGCGGTTGGACAGTATACATGCGCGAGCGGGCTCTGAGCGCGGGAACAGGGTGGACCCCGAGACAAGTGGAGGCTCGCAGCTGAGCCCACGCTACTATCCCCACCTGGCCGGAGAAACCGCAGATAGCATTCATACGTGCACAAGCGGGCTCCGAACACGGGGGCGGGGTAGAGTCCGGGACAAGTGGAAGTACGCAGCTGAGCGGAAGCCAGCAAACACGACCGCCCAAATAAACCTTGGTTTCCGACCCTGCGCAGAAGGGCCCTGGCCTCGAGGGCGGGGCTAAAGTTCCGGACGGGCAAAAGCTTACAGCTGAGAGCACGTCAAAAGCCCCGCCTAACCCCCCGGAACTGTAGCGAGCAGGCTCTGACTGCTGGTTCTGGGCGGAAGTCCGGAAATAGGCTGGGTCCGCACCTGAGCAAAGGTGCTCACCTCTACCCTTTGTGCTGATCTTGTGGCTTCAGTGACAGCCCCTCCCACGGAGGACAGGCAGAAATCACAGCAAAAGCCACAGTGGGCCGGTGCTGGCAACGCTCATACCCAACCACCCTAGGCACCGGAAGAGGGGCTGGGGGGCCTGCAGATAGACCACACCTAGAGAACACAAAGGCAACACCTACTGGACTCCAGTGGCCACAACTTGCTTATACACAGAAAAAATGCGCAGGCAGAGGAATGTAAACCAAATGAATCAAGAGAAATCCCCAGAGAAGGACCTGAATGAACCAGATATAACCAAATTACCAGAAGCAGAATTTAGAATAATGATAGTTAGGATGTTCAAAGAAATTAGAGCAACAATGGATAGTCATTATGAACACCTAAATAAAGAGATAACAAGTATAAAAAATGAAATTGAAATAATAAAAAAGAATCAGACAGAAATGACAAATACAGTATCAGAACTGAAGACCACAATGGAAGGAATTAAAAGCAGGATGGATGACGCTGAGGATGAAATAAGCGAGTTAGAGGACACAATAAACAAAGGCACAGAAGCAGAGAAGAAAAAGGAAAAGAGACTTAAAAAATGTGAGGAAACTCTAAGGGAGCTTTGTGACAACATGAAGAGAAACAACATTCGCATCATAGGGGTGCCTGAAGAAGAGGAGAGAGGACAGGAAATGGAAACTTTGTTCAATCAAATCATAGCAGAAAACTTTCCTAAATTAAGGCTGGGAAACACTCCACACATTCAAGAAGCACACAGAACTCCATTAAAGAGAAACCCAAAAAGATCTACACCAAGACACCTCATAGTTAAAATACCAAAGCTAATGGATAAAGAAAAAATTTTAAAAGCTGCTAGAGAAAAAAAGACTATCACCTACAAAGGAGCCCCCATAAGGATGACATCGGACTTCTCAACAGAAACACTTGAGGCCAGAAGGGAATGGCAAGAAATAATCAAAGTAATGCAGAACAAGAACCTACAACCAAGACTACTTTATCCAGCAAGGCTAACGTTTAAAATTGAAGGAGAAATAAAGAGCTTCCCAGAAAAAGAAAGCCTCAAGGAATTCATAAAAACCAAACCAATTCTGCAAGAGATACTAAGGGGCCTCTTGTGAACAGTTTAAAGGGAGGAATGAATAGAGCAAAAGAAGAATACAGCTTTAAAGAATAAAATGGCAATAAACAACTACATATCAATAATAACCTTAAATGTAAATGGATTAAATGATCCAATCAAAAGACATAGGGTAGCTGCATGGATAAAGAAACAGGACCCATACATATGCTGTCTACAAGAGACACACCTTAAAACAAAAGATGCTCATAGACTGAAGGTAAAAGGATGGAAAAAAATATTTCATGCAAATGGAAATGAAAAAAAAGCAGGGGTAGCAATACTTATATCAGACAAAATGGACTTTAAAACAAAGGCTATAGTAAGAGATAAAGGAGGGCACTACATAATGATAAAGGGAACAATTCAACAGGAAGATATAACTATTGTAAATATCTATGCACCAAATATAGGAGCCCCGACATACATAAAGCACACTTTGATGGATATAAAGGGCGAGATTAACAGCAATACTATCATAGTAGGGGATTTCAATACCCCTCTAACAACACTGGATAGATCCTCAAGAAAGAAAATTAATAAAGAAACAGCAGACTTAAAGGATACACTAGATCAACTTGATTTAATAGATATCTTCAGAACTTTTCACCCTAAAGCAGTAGAATATACATTCTTCTCAAGCGCTCATGGTACGTTTTCTAGGATAGACCACATGTTAGGACACAAAAATGGTCTCAATAAATTTAAGAAGATTGAAATCATATCAAGCATTTTCTCTGATCACAATGCCATGAAACTAGAAATTAACCACAAAAGAAAAAATGAAAAATACTCAAACACTTGGAAACTAAATAGCATGTTATTAAATAATGAATGGATTAACAATGAGATCAAAGAAGAAATAAAAAAGTTTCTAGAAACAAATGATAATGAGCATACATCAACTCAAAATTTATGGGACACAGCAAAAGCAGTTCTGAGAGGGAAGTTTATTGCACTACAGGCATATCATAAGAAGCTAGAAAAAGCTCAAATAAGCAACCTAACCCTGCATCTAAAAGAACTAGTAAAACAACAACAAATAAAACCCAGGACAAGTAAGAGGAAGGAAATAATAAAGGTCAGAGCAGAAATAAATGACATAGAGGTTAAGGAAACAATACAGAGGATCAATGAAACCAGAAGCTGGTTCTTTGAAAAGGTAAACAAGATTGATGAACCTTTAACTAGACTCACCAAGAAAAAAAGAGAGAGGACTCAAATAAATAAAATTAGAAAGGACAGTGGAGAAATAACAACTGACACAACAGAAATACAAAGCATTGTAAGAAAATACTACGAAGAACTATATGCCAAAAAATTAGACAATCTTGGTGAAATGGACAAATTTCTTGAATCATATAACCTTCCAAAAATCAATCTGGAAGAATCAGAACACCTAAACAGACCAATTACAGCAAATGAGATAGAAACAGTTATCAAAAAACTCCCAAAAAAGAAAAGTCCTGGGCCTGATGGCTTCACAAGTGAATTCTATCAAAAATTCAAAGAAGAACTAACTCCTATTCTCCTCAAGCTATTTCAAAAAATTCAAGAGGAAGGAAGACTTCCAAACTCATTTTATGAGGCGAGCATAATTCTGATCCCAAAACCAGGCAAAGACAACACAAAGAAAGAAAATTATAGGCCTATATCCCTAATGAATTTAGACGCTAAAATTCTCAACAAAATATTAGCCAACCGGATCCAGCAATATATGAAAAAAATCATACACCACGATCAAGTGGGATTTATTCTGGAGAGGCAAGGCTGGTTCAATATTCGCAAATCAATCAATGTGATTCATCACATAAACAAAAGGAAGGACAAAAATCACATGATAATTTCAATAGATGCAGAAAAGGCATTTGATAAAATCCAGCACCCATTCATGCTCAAAACTCTCAGTAAAGTGGGAATACAGGGATCATTCCTTAACATGATAAAGGCCATCTACGATAAACCGACAGCAAACATCATACTAAATGGACAAAGATTAAAAGCAATCCCCTTAAGATCAGGAACCAGGCAGGGTTGCCCACTTTCACCACTCTTATTCAACATAGTTCTGGAAGTCCTAGCTACAGCAATCAGACAACAAGAAGAAATAAAAGGCATCCAAATTGGAAAAGAAGAAGTAAAACTGTCACTATTTGCAGATGATATGATATTGTATATTGAAAACCCTAAAGTCTCAGTCAAAAAACTACTGGACCTTATAAATGAATTCAGCAAGGTGGCAGGATATAAAATTAATACTCAGAAATCAGAGGCATTTCTATACACCAACAATGAAATATCAGCAAAAGAAATTAAGGAAACAATCCCCTTCACTATTGCAGCCAAAAAAATAAAGTACCTAGGAGTAAATTTAACCAAGGAGGTTAAGGACTTGTACTCGGAAAATTATAGAACATTGATAAAAGAAATCAAGGAAGATACAAACAAGTGGAAGCATATACCGTGCTCATGGCTAGGAAGAATAAACATCATTAAAATGTCTATATTACCCAAAGCAATTTATAAATTCAATGCAATACCAATTAAAATACCAATGACATACTTCAAAGATATAGAACACATATTCCAAAAATTTATATGGAACCAAAAAAGAACACGAATAGCCTCAGCAATCTTAAAAAGAAAAAATAAAGCAGGAGGTATCACTCTTCCTGATATCAAGGTTTACTATAAGGCCATTATACTCAAGACAGCCTGGTACCTGCATAAGAACAGGCACATAGATCAATGGAACAGAACAGAGAACCCAGAAATAAACCCACAGCTTTATGGACAACTGATATTTGACAAAGGAGGAAAGAACATACAATGGAGTAAAGACAGCCTCTTTAACAAATGGTGTTGGGAAAATTGGACATCTACCTGCAAAAAAATGAAACTAGACCATCAACTTACACCATTCACAAAAACAAACTCAAAATGGATAAAAGACTTAAATGTAAGCCGTGAAACCATAAGCATCTTAGAAGAAAACATAGGCAGCAAGCTCTCCGACATCTGTAGCAGCGGTATATTTGCCGATTTATCTCCACGGGCAACTGAAATAAAAGGCAAGATAAACAAATGGGACTATATCAAACTAAAAAGTTTTTGCACAGCTAAAGACAATAGGAACAGAATAAAAAGACAAACCACACATTGGGAGAACATATTCGACAGCACATCTGATAAAGGGTTAATAACTAAAATTTATAAAGAACTTATAAAACTCAACACCAGGAAGACAAACAACCCAATCAAAAAATGGGCAAAAGAAATGAATAGAAATTTCTCCAAAGAGGACATACAGATGGCCAATAGGCATATGAAAAAATGCTCAACATCACTAATCATTAGAGAAATGCAAATTAAAACCACAATGAGATATCACCTCACACCAGTCAGAATGGCACTTATCAGCAAAACAACACAGAATAAGTGCTGGCGAGGATGTGGAGAAAAGGGAACCCTTCTGCACTGCTGGTGGGAATGCAGACTGGTGCAGCCACTGTGGAAAACAGTTTGGAGATTCCTCAGAAAATTAAAAATCGAACTGCCTTTTGACCCAGCTATCCCACTTTTAGGAATATACCCTAAGAACACCATAGCACTGTTCGAAAAGAAGAAATGCGCCCCCATGTTCGTGGCAGCATTGTTCACAATAGCGAAGATCTGGAACCAGCCCAAGTATCCGTCAGAAGACGAGTGGATTAAAAAGCTATGGTACATATATACTATGGAATACTACTCAGCCATAAGAAACGATGACATCGGATCATTTATAACAAAATGGATGTACCTTGATAACATTATACGGAGTGAAATAAGTAAATCAGAAAAAAAGAAAAACTGAGAACAGCACGATTACATACATAGGTGGGATATGAATGTGAGGGTATGAGACATGGACAAGAGAGTGGTGGTTATGGGATGGGGGGAGGGAGGGAAGAGTGGGATAGGGAGGAAGGGAGGGACACAGGGAAAACCAGATTGAAGGTGACAGAGGACAATTTGACTTTTGGTGATGGGTATGCAACACAATTGAATGATAAGATAACCTGGAGATGTTTTCATTGTACATATGTACCCTGATTTATTGGTGTCAAACCATTAGAATTAATAATAATAAAATATATATTAAAAAAAAAAAAGAAATACGTGTCACCTAGTGACATCGCAGCTGTTACAATGTCATACTACAATGCATTACTCAAGTGTTTGTGGTGATGCTGGTTTAAATAAACCTACTGTGCTGTCAGTCATATAAAAGTATAGCTCATAAAAAATGCATACAATACATACTTGATATTAATAATAAGTGACTATGTTACTGGTTTCACTATACTTTTATTGTTATTTGGGTGTGTACTTTTTCTACTTATTAAAATAGTTTGCTATAAACTATGCTGGTTATGCTGGCTGTAGCCTCCTACGTCTCCTGTTTACTGCCTCTCTTGATTGCATCATTTTCCCGTATACTTGATTTAATCTCGTGTTGTTTTATACAGTAACATGCTGTATAAGCTTCTAGTCTAGAAACAAAACGCTATACCATATAGCTTAGATGTGCTGTAGGCTATGTCAACCAGTTTTGTATAAGTGCGTTCTATGTTTGCACAACCATTTAACAATAATTTCTCAGAACGTATCCCAGCAGTTAAGTGGCACATGACCGCATGTAAAATTGTAACCAATGATGTGTTAGATCCAGCTGTTGTCAGCTCAGGAGAGCCAATTGTATGCACTTCATCTTCAATTCACATTCAGCAATGTTGCATTGGTAGCCTGAAATTGGCCGTGGCAGGATCGTTTACGTCGTCACAATAACAAACACTACAACTGAGTCATTTTTTAAGAGAGTTTCTTGTTAAACAACTGCCAGCAACACAGCACTGCTTATAACAACCTGTTGAGTGAAATATAATTTATAACCAAACCTTGAAAAATATACCTTCATAATATCCTAAAGAATCAAGTTTGAATTTAGAATTCCCATGTTCCTTGTTGTTCCATATAAAAATTTGGCAGAGAAAGGAGAACCAATCCCTAGACTTTAGCCCCCATTCGGCAGCTTTAGGCCCACAGCTCTTGCCACTTTTCATTCCATTTCATGTTTCATCCTACAGTGAGAGGGAGATCATCTGGGCACTCCAGAGCATTCACCTAAGCATCATCTACCTATGCAACATGCATACACATAGAGCTGCCCCTGGACCACCTCTTGGGACTAAAGGTGTACTAGAGTATAGAGAACAGCAGGACAGTGCTTCCTCAGGGACTTGGAGGAAGAGAAGGGAAAACTCATAGACCTGGAAGCAGACACAAGTCTTTAATGGTCTGAAATTTCAGGGTCTGTATGGTAGAGCATTATGTAGAACAGAGGATGATGCAGGCTCTGGGTGGGTCGTTGGTACCATAGATAAATCACTAAGGGGAGAAGTCCAGATAAAAGAGGGCTAGAGTGCAGCTCCCTAAAACAGGCAACAAGATAGAGGTCTCTACTGCCTGTTCTAAGAATGGGACTAAATACAGAAGTTCCAAAGCGTTCATGCAAGTCATGTTCCACTAAGAGGAGATGTAATAGCTTAAATGTTAAATATTTAAATACACAAAAAAAATTATTTTCAAGATTAAACTGGCTTATTACCACCCTTCTTTTGAGCCCAAGTAAAATAATATTAAAAATTACCATTTATTGATAGCATATTATTTACTCAAAAATTACTAAGTTCTTGGAGACTGAATGACTAAAAATTCACAGCTTAGCTATTGATTTTAGTTAGCAAAGTGATTACTAATATTTACATATCATAATATTTTTGTCACTGGAAAGACTCAAGATATCCTCCTCCTCCATGCAACTGTGCTTTCTACATATCTAGCTGAATCTTTTTTGGAAAGTCTGGACTGGACTCCCTCCTTGCTCATGGGTCCTGTCAACATGAATAATAAAAGCCCTTTCCTATTACCTAAGAATTAAAAACACATGAGCACAGAGAGCTACTTGTTCGGTGTTTACCAGCACACCATTGGGTTACACACACGTATAGTAAATACTTCAGTAGAGGCCAAAAAAGTTATTAATAGTAATTGCTTTGGGGAAAAGAAATTCATAAAAGGGGGTAAAAAGAAGTACATGTTTTTTACTAGCTTTCTATAATTTTCTTAGTAATATGAGGGCAGTGGGATTATGGGACGTTTTGGTTTTCTTTTTTTATATAGAAGTATATATCAAATTGTCCTTTTAGAATCATTAAAACACCTTTTGTGTTTAAATGATATGACATTTTTAAAACCTTTATAAAATTACCAAAATGTAATCAAAAAAAGAATGCTACTATTGACTGTATTATGAGAACTGTCCTTGGCAAATCTTACTATTTTTTCTTCTTCAAAATAGGAAATGGTGCAAGCAGCAGCATCTTTCCATAGGTACTAGATTTCATTGAAGCTCCATCGTCCTGCCATCTGTAATATTTCCTTATGTAGAGGACAGCTCCCTGAGCACCGGCATATGCTAAAAATAACACAGTATAAGGCTGCTGCCATGACGTCACCGGGCTTCAATGACTTCATCTTCAGGAAACATCACCCACCATCTAATGTCCAAGGGATGGACAGACCTAGAGGATAGCATGCTCAGCGAAATAAGTCAGACAGAGAAGGCAAGTACCCTTTGATTTCACTTACACTTGGTATCTAAAAAAACGAAATAAAACAGAAACAAACTCGTAGATACAGAGAACAAAGTGATGGTTACCAGAAGGGTAGGGGCTAGGTGAATGAGCAAAATAGGTGGAGAGGATTAAAAGGTACAAACCGCCAGTCATAAAATTAGTCCCTGGGATATAATGTACAGCATGGAAAATATCATCAATAATATAATAACTGTGTAGGGTGACAGATGGCTACTAGATTTATCACAGTGATAGAGCTTCACGAGGTACGTAAATGTTTAATCACTATGTTGTATACCTGAGACTAATATAATGTCATATGTCATATAATTTTAAAATAAATTTTAAAAGAATCTATGAGTGAAATCTTGCTCAATCTCATCAAATCCTGCTCTTCAGATATTACGGAAGAAGGCTTTCAAGTAATCCATAGCATCTTTCATCCGTGAGTGCTCACTGGTAATGAGGACATCATTACATTTCTGTTTAAAGTGAACACTTGAGTTTTTACGAGTTTCTAATGTCTAACGCTTTGGCTATCCTTAAGTTCAGTGAGCTGTCCTTAACATGGAATTCATTTTAAAAATAAACTTTTCTTAAATCTAATATAAAAAGGGATACATGGGCATCATTTCAACATTTCTTGCTCTGGTCCTTTTTGTGATATTCTGTGGTTCATGAACCTCTGCATTCTCACTTTCTTCATCCAAAATCCAGAATATTAATATTGCTACTGTCAGACTAGTATACCGAGAGGCCAGATGAGAAAGCAAGCTAGAGACTAAAGAGTTAACACAGGAGAGAGAGAGAACCCTCAGTGAACTGCTCCTATTATTTTTTTCAATCTTAAAGAGGTTGCTCACACTCAAGAGAAGGATTTCTTCATTTGTTGCTTGTTTTCAGTGTGGGAATTAAATCTTTATGCGCAGGTGTTAAATATTAACCATAGCCAGTGTATGGCCAGTAGTCATGGCCATCACAGCCAGGCATGTGCAGGTTCCCATTAGATTCAGGCAGATGGTAATGAAACTGTGGAGCCAAAAACTGATGGGCCATTCCTTTATTCTAGCCTCACACCCAGCAGGCAAGTAAAAACACACAGGGCTCTAAAACCCACCCATTCAGTGCTCACAAAGCTACTGACACATCCGGATTTTCCTAGAATCAAAGGCCCCCACCAGCCTTAGTCACCTCTGGTTCCCTATCTGCCAACATGGCTTCTTACTCTGCAAAACTGGCTTCTCCTTCAGCACCCTGCCATCTTGGCTGCCTTCTCATTCCTCTTTCTTTTTCTTCTTCACAAACTTTTCTTGGTGCACAAACCCCTCCTCTGGCAACATTAGCATAACAATGGCCCTTTCCAAGCAGGAAGGTAATTAGCAGTTTCACAGATCACATACCGGGGCAGCGGCCATTTTTAACAATAAAAGTGAGCAAACCCAGAAAATACAGATTTTACAAACTTAATTGCTCAACAGCCAGGTTTGTTAGTTTTTTGTTGTTTTCCTTTTGTTTTATTATACTTGTCTTTTAGAAACCTTGTACATGCAACACATTTTTTTCAAGAACTTTCTTAAAGCTTGAATATAATTTACCCGGTTTATCCCAATAATTGCTACCAAGCACAAGGTGTGAAATAAAAATTAGTTGAGTGTATTTTTATTATATCATCAGAATGTTTGAATACACTTAATTGCTTGCTACTGGCATGCCTGTACACTCACTCACTGGGAGTTGAAAAAGCTGCCCATGTTTATGAGATCACCCCACAAACACACACTCTCCTGCCCTACACAGGAAATAAAACCTGCTGTATTTTGGGCAGATAAAATATGTATATTATACTCACTTTGTTAAAGATGGAGCTGCCCATGTGAAAGCCCATCACCCAGGTGATAATATTAGTTGCCCTTCTTGCTTGGGATGGGCATGATTATATTAATGTGTGTGGGACAGGCTGTAAGCCGGCAAAGCCATTATAGCCTAAGGCTTAGTTTTAAGACTAAGCCTTCCCACCCTAAGTGACTTCGTATCAGAGACTTTCTTGTTTATATATCGAATTAAAGGTTTGTATTTCTACACTATAAAATGGGACAGACAGGGAACTTGCTCGCTCTCGGTTCCTTAGATTAGCATTAGAGAGGAGAGCAGAGAAAAGCCACATGGAGGAGAGAAGAAGCAGCCAACATGGTGGAGTGCTGAAGGAGAAACCAGTTTGTGCAGAGAGAAGGAGATGGGGAACAGAGATGAATAAGTCTGGTGAGCTAGAAACCTTTGATGCTAGGAAACTCGGATAAGTCAGTAGCTTTGTGAGCACTGAATGAGTGCGTTTTGGAGCCCAGTGTGTGTTTTTACTTGCCCGCCAGGTACAAGCTAAGATTAAAGCTAATGGCCCACCAGTTCTTGGCTCTGTTGTTTCATTATTGTCTGTTTGAATCAAATGCGAACCTGCACTGGCCAGGCGGCTGTGATTGTGGCTGCGGCTACTGCCCATACACTGTTATTGTCACTGGACACTGGGTGTCGGTAATTGGAACTGAACTTGGAGGAAGGAAAGAGGAAGGTGGATGAGGAGACCACAGGAAGGGACACAATTTAAATTTTACTGTAAAAGAAGCTGACAGGGCATCAGTGGGGGAGGAGGGGACAGTGCAGTCTTGACGGGGAGAGTTGGCAGGAGCAACAAACCATAGAGGAGGCCACCGCCAACTGGGCTGCACTTTCTCTTTCTACAGTCAGCTCTGTGGATCCTGCCCTGCCTGTCTGAGTCTCACAGCCTTGAATGCCCTTCAGGCAAGAAGCAACAAGTTGCAAGCTGAAGCTTCTTTTGAAGGTGGTGGGAGGAAGGCAGAGGGCTCATGCAACGCAATTGCCACCTGCAGACTTTCTTTTAATGAAATCTGAACCCCGTTAGGAACCAGGACTTGAGACTTGTCTACCAGCCCTCCCCTTCACTGGGCACTTCCCACCTGAATGCCCGGCAGTCAGACTCTGGGTCCCTGGCACGCTGCCCACTCTGGCCTTTCCCTTTTGTTGCCTTAAGGGTTGTTTGTGAACCAAATCACTGGGGAACCAGGTGCCTTCAGAAAAGTCTAGTGCTCTCCGGCAGCTACTGTCTATCACTGCCAAAGTGGCAGGGAAAGGAGGGCACCAGGCTCAGCCTTCCTAGCACCCTGCCCCACTCCAACAACCCACCAGGCTGCCTTTATAGGGGCTCATATGGAATATCCCATGGCCAGGTAGACACCACCTCACCTCAAGCTCTGGTGAGAGCCGGTAGCTCCTCCCTGTTAAATGCGCATCTCAATGCCTTTCCTCCAACCGAGTTTTGCAATAAAAGAGCTGTCACTGCAAACAGGTGGGACAAGCAGCAGAACTCCTCCACTGGCTTCTCTTGCTGCTGCTGGCTCAGGGACAGGACACAAGACAGGTGAGACCTGCTCTTCCTTCTCTCAGGAGGTTCTAAACCAAAGTAATGCTTTTCATTGAGTCCCGGAGCTTTGTGGTTTCAGGCACTTGTAGTTACAGCAAAAGTATTTTCTTTTCTTCCTAACTGCTTCCCCTCTAGGTCATAAAAGGTTGTTCTCTCTCTCTCTCTCTCTCTCTCTCTCTCTCTTAACCCTCCATGCTCCTTTCAGGAGTTGCTACACCTTCAGATTGTGACATCCTTCCTCATTTGCAAATGTTAGCTTGTCTGGGGGCAGGGCGGCAGCGGAGCTGCCAGGAGCAGAAAGAAATGTTTCCAAGTATGTAATAGCACTCCATCAGACATAGGGGAACAGGCAGATGGATCTGGGAGGTGACTGGTACCAGGAGGCTCCCTCTCTTTCTTTGGTATATTGTGCGTGGTTTGGCGCCTAAAGCACATCTGAATACAGGTATAGTTGAGCTCAACTTTCCTTTATTTGAAGAACTTGTGGTTTCAGGTCTTTGGATCGGGAGTGGGGGAGAGTCCAATAGGAAATTCAGTCCCAGAGATCTCATAACGATGTGGGCTGCCGTGGGGATGGTCCCTCGGGCATTTGGAATGGACTTGATTTTGGATGGCAGTGGCTCTGATTACTTCTTGGCAGCTTCTCTTTCCCAATTACTATGTTTGGCTTGGTCTTGCAGTCAAATTACTTGCAATCCCTAAACTGATCCAGAGAGCAGACAGAGCGGACAGAGAAAATACTGTCTGAGAAGCAGACTGGGTAGTAGGGGAGGGAGGGTTCTGGGTGGAAATGTTCATTGAATGATCCACAACCAGCCCAAAGGAAGGTAAGTGCATATTAGACCTTGGCTCTTTGTTAAGCCCAAAAAGCTGAGTGTAACAAGCATCTTTAGAATACTGGCTCAAGAAAGGTTGTTGTGTTCACATTTAATTTTATTGCTCCCTTAATGTAGCTCAAGAAGAAATATGACAAGTATTTTTATTGACATTATTGAAAATATAAACTTTCTCATAATGAATATATATTCTAATTCAAAGAATTAGAAATCTTCTTTAAAATTTAGCATCAGTTCTCTGTATTACATTAGTAAACAAATAAATGCCTTGATGAGTTGAGTTACAATCTGAATGTGGTAATTCCACCAAAGTGAAACTCCAGTTTTTCATTTCACAATTTAGGAAGGAGGTGCTTATATAAAATTTGACACTTTAAACAAGATAGCAAGTAGAATGATAAACTCTCTCAAGAAAATGAACTGGTTTTTCTAATCGTTCTATAAAACTTATTATTCACCTGAGAATATATTCGTGAATTATTAAGTAGCTCAGCTGCTCATTAAATTAAGTTTGGGTAAGAAAACAATCTCAAAATTGAAGGGCTTTATGTAGCAAGCATAATAAATAGAGCGTGGATATATTCAAACAATATTAAAGTTCAGACACTATTAATTAAGTCTGGTCAATCTTTACTAAGTGGAAATCAATTGTTTTATGATTTAAAGTTTGGAATATAATAGTAATAGTTTTAAGTTCTTTTGGTGTTATGTTCAGGAGACAACTTTCTGTCTTTTCTCCCCCATGATGAGTATGGTGAGGTCAACTAACAGCTAACACTCTTGAGATTTCAGCTACTACTTTAATAGTAAAATTTTGGGGAATAGAAATTATTGCCTGGTAAAAGACTCAGCCATAGATTCTACATGATGTAGTACTATGCGGTCGTCAAGAATTCCAATTTCCACTGCTTTCGAGTCAGTTACTTCACCTCTTTAAGCTCAAGATTATCAATAAAATGGAAGTGATGGTACCAATCTCATAGGGTTTTCAGGAAGATTAAATAAGGTTAACAAGTAGAGAGCACTAGCAGAGTGGCTAGAACATAATAAGTGCTGAATAAATGGTTTTATATATACACCATACATACATACACCCATGTGATATGCTTGTTTCTTGCATTTTTATCATTTTCTGATCCTACTACCTAGAAGCAGAAGGTCAAGCACATTAGAGGTGGATCCTGCTGTATAATAGCAGGTCTGATGACTTACCTAAGGAAGGAAAGATGAAATTTAACTGACATTTGGTAACATGATACTGACATCTAATAACATGAGTTTATTCTTGTCTTCCACTAAAACACAGTCAAGAAATAACAACCTCTGAGTGGTGAGTAATCTAGGTGAGTCACTCTCTCAGGTGTATATTATTAGCCTCTATCAACTTTCATTTTGTGTATAGTCGCTATGAAGTATCTGTATCAACTTTCTGAGAATCTCATCTAAAAACTATGATTCTAATTAGCTGTAATTAACATTTGAGAAATATTTGCACTCCTTTTTATTAGAATTAGAAAATACTCATTTTATATGTGTCAATCAGACTGACAAACCTGTTTTGAGACAAGCTCTCCCACTCATAAGCAGTGTGGGCTTGGACGAGTCACACCCAACTTCTTTGAGCTTCCATGTTTCTTGCCTTGAACCCAGTGATAGAGCAGATTGTTTCTTTCTGGTCCTAGAGTTCTAGTTCTAAGTTTATTTTTATTTATTTCAAAGATCATTGCATGAAATAACTCTCTCAGAGCTACTTTCTTGACTTTCCAAATAGTGCTGGAGAAACCAGATGACAAAATCTGAACTCAACACAATTTTTAAAAATATCAAAAAAGCTAAGAGACCACACCCATTGCTGAAGTAAGATAATATTTAAAACAATTTGATAGTTCCAAACAAACTTCCATAACTCTGAAGGAGAAAAACAGGGTAAGTGACCTAGGGGAGAACACACACACACACACACACACACACACACACACACACACACCCTAGTGGTAAGATGAAATAAAAATAACTCTATCCCATTACATAGAAATCTCCACCAATCCAAGCACTGTTTCTCAGGCCAGGAAAAATTAGTTTCTCCCCCTAAAACCAATATGATTCAGACGTCTTCAAACTTTTTATAAAAATGGCCCACTTTTTGCCTGACCTGTGTTGGTGCAGTGGATAAAGCATCGACCTGGGAACACTGAGGTCGCCAGCTCAAAACCCTCCACTGGTCTGGTCAAGGCACATATGGGAGTTGATGCTTCCAGCTCCTCCCTCCTTTCTCTCTCTCTCTCTCTCTCTCTCTCTCTCTATCACTCTGTGTCTCCTCTCTAAAATGAATAAAATAAAAAGAAATAAAAAAAAAATTTAAAAAAAAATGGCCCACTTTTGCAGTGCTGGTCTACCTGGTCCCTACCGCCCACTAGTGGGCGTTCCAGCTTTCATGGTGGGCCAATCGCGGTGCAGTATGGTTGCTCCACTACTGCCCATCATGACATACGCTAAATTATAATTGTTTTCTAAGTAGAAGCCTATAAAGAGAAATAGATAGACATATAGATAGATAGCATGCAGAGGGGAGGAGGGAGAGAGAGAAAGACAGAGGTATTTACTTTTTTCTTTTGTTTTTCTCTGGGGAAATACAATAGTTTATCTAATAACTAAATGACCATGATGCCTGAAAAGGGTTCAATGTTAACAAATCAAGTGGACTAAATTAAAAAGCAGATTTTAGTAAATTACACTAATATAAAGCTTATAAATTTTCAGAAAGAATTTGCTTTAAAATTCTGATGATCCTTGACTTTTTAAAAATATTTTCATCATATTTGCCCCAATAGACTTGTACATAGCTAAAGAAAGTTTAAGAAGGTAACTGTTTTCCCATTGCTTCAGGCTTTTGTTTGGATCGTCATGTGTATTTGTCATAAAGCTGAGAAAGGGATTGTCAAGAGTAGAATATGACCCGCCAAGTTCCTTTACAGATACTCAAACAAGTAGCTTCAGCAACAGCCATGCCTTTCCAGTTCTCCCACACTCTCGTGTGCCCAGGGCAGCCTCCCAGCAGCCACAGTCCCGACAGGGCCACCTCTCTTGAAATACCCTCTTAAGCATATCTACTGGTCAGGAAGGTTGAGGGAAGAGTCTTGGGTTCCCTTAATGTCTGGAAAAGTGCTTCTCACTCTGCAGTTCAAATATGCTAGGTAGAAAGAGGAGAAAAAAACAAAAAGGATAAAAGAGAGAGACTTAAAGTTTACATGGGAAGTTTGGATTATATTTAGTGTCTGTTGGTGCAGATGTCTGTAGGTGTGATCACTTCGACACTAAGTAGGACATGGGCACAGTGTCATCTTTAAGTTCAAGAACAATATTTATTGTAGTGGAAAATGCATCTTTTGAATAATGTATTCAGTAAGAATCAGTGTATCTGATTTCAAATTTTATAAGAATACCTTCAACCAAAAACATTTTCACACCTATTAATGAACACAGTACTGAAAATGAGTTGAGTTCAGAATATACACCAATATATGTGAAATTTGAATGATAAAAATATACGTATAAGAAGGATTTTTTTTCTTAACTTTCTTATTCCTTGAAAATTTTAAGATGGCTTTTACTATCATCTGTATGCTAATATCCCCTAACCTCTTTCTTTTCTTCTTGTCTGGGGGCTGCAGTAGATATTCCATTGGGTTAATGAACACTCAATGAGTTAATGTACATGAAGCACTTAGAACAATGAATGGCATTCAGTAAATAAATTACTACATCTACTATTACTATTACTGTAACCTTACTATAAATATGATTAATACAAATATTCTTATTTTGGAACCAAACCAATTGCCCTTTCATAAGATCCCATAAACAGTTACCACTATTCTTTAAAACACACAGGATAAAAAAAAAAAATCAATAATCCAAAAAACCTTCTAGGTATCCTTTACTCTTCCACCAGAGAAAGTACTAGTTTTCCTGTCTTATTAGTACTAAAAATATTACATCTGTGATGTGTTATATAATCCTGTGTCTGCCACATGTTGAAAGACACTTGTAAAGTGGAAAGGTGCAGAATCTAGATGTTGCCTCTTACGAAAAATAGCCTAAAAAACTGAGTAGCTTTAGAAGAGACAGAATAAAGGGGGTGGGGGTGATGATAGTCTGCAATCACTGAAAAATCAGGCCAGGACCAATGTTTAAATTTTATTTTTTAATTACAGTTTACATTCAATACTGTTGTGTGTTAGTTTCAGGTGTACAGCGTAGTGGTTAGACAATCATATGCTTTACAAAGTGTTCCCCAATATTTCCAGTACCCACTGGCACCTAATCACTATGTAATATGTAGTTATTACAACATTACTGACTATATTCCCTACGCTGTTCCTCACACCCCCTTGGCGATTTAGTAAAATGTACTTTAAAAGGTAAACACGGTAAAGAAGATAAGCTTGAAAGCTACATATGTTTATTTTGCATATGTTGATGTTCTGAGATATTTTTTACCTTTGATTTTGAACAAGTATTTCAGCAAGTGATTAATCATCAGTTTATAAATAGGTCAACTACTAAAAAAAAATAACAACATAAACAAAACAGTTTATATGTAAATAATTTTTTCCTGTTCCTCCTTTGCCTCTGGGCTCTCCATCATCCATGGTGATATTTATTTACTGCAAGACCAGAATCTTCCCTCTGTGTCTGCTTTCCACTCACTGAAGAAGCACAGCCCTATACTAGAAGAACTCTTAGTATAACTCTGTGCCTGGTAAACACATCCACATGTTCATATGGCTGTCTGTGTGAGCAATTGTATTCTGTATGGCATTTCTTGATCATCTTTAATAGATTATAGTAATTGCTCTTTTTAAGCAAGCTCACACAAGAATTGTTTTCATGTAGAATCAGGGAATAAAGTCATTCTCTATCATGAAATAGGTTTTAATAAGAGAGCCAAAGAAAAATCTATGGAGACAAGAACGGAGGGACAATTTCCAAAACAACTTGCAGCACGGTTCACATCTCTCCCCATCTTTCCCTCTACACTTCCCCTTGACCATCCTCATTTACTCTTAACTTGGTTAATACAAAACAACTTCAATTTCTTTGCCTCTAGTGCAGTGGTTTTTAACCTGGATCTGTCGAACCCTAGGGGTTCGATGAGTCGGTCTCAGGGGTTCAGAGAAGCCTCTGCCGCGGAGGCTAGAATAAAGTAATACCATAATTTGTTGTGAGTTCATGCACTTTGTTGGTTTTGTTCTTTGAGCAAGGTGATGTTCATGCACGGCTCATTTTGTGCACCAGTAAAGAAACATATACCTATGTCTTAAATTTGGGGAAAAAATCATATTTTATTTATCACCAAAGAAGTGTTTGGTGAATGCGCATATGAAACTGGTGGGTTCGGTACCTCAAAAAGGGTTAAGAACCACTGTTCTAGTGTTTCTGCCTAATTCCAATACACCACAATGCTCTCAGAATTATCTCCATTGTCAATCTCCTGCCTGACAAAATGATGTTTTAAATTTTCCATTAATAACAGAGTTAAACCTAAACTCCTTTGTGCAAAGTGCTTCTTGATCTGGTAACAACATACCTTCTAATTTCTTTTAACTTGTGTTCTCTCTCATAGCCTTTTGCTCCAGCTAAACCAAATATTTTCCATTGTTCACCTCCATACTGTGAAATTAGTTCCTTGGCTCATTCTGTCCCCTGTCCTTGGAACAACTTCCACAATTTTTTTCTGTTTCTGACTCAACTTATCTGTACCCAGAAAAGCTGGCATATTGAGGTTTGCATACATATGGAGTTTATTTTTCTTGTGTAAAAACAAGTCCAAACATGACTCTCCAGTATCAGTAATATGATTTCACAGAACCACGGAGAGCCCAGGGTTCTTTTAGATTTTAACCTGCTTCTTGCCTTGTGTTTGCAAAATGACTGCTCTATTGCCAATGCCACATCTATATTCCAGGCACGAAAGAGGGAACACATCATGGGGCCCTGAGTCTACTTCTTTTAAAAAATGTGTTCATCCAGCAACTTCCAAATGTATTTCATTGGCCAGTATTATATCACACATTAATCTTAGCTGCAAAAGAAGCTGTGACGCATAGCTAATTTCTAAACAATGCCTGTATTGAATAATGAGGAAAAATGATACGACAGAATCAATATGCATTCAGCAACACTGATCACAGATACTTTAAGACTTATTCAAATAGCCTTTTTCTCTTAGACATACCCTGGAGCCTCTCAGGCAACTAAAACTACCATTGTACCTGGTCAATTTTTTTTCTTGACTTTTATAATTAATCTTACTTTTCCCTGAGGTCTCAAACTTCATGGTGATCTCTGTACCCTCTAATGCAGTAGACACAAAAAAGATACTTAGTATATATTTGAATAAGTTTCCCCTTACATCTATGAGAAAGAAGAAGAGAACACTTTTATATATTTACGTATTGTTATATTCCACTGTAGTAAGAGCATGGCTTAGATAACTTGAACAAGGATAAGCAACCTATCACCAGAGATGGCCTACAGCCTCTTTTCCTCCAGCCCAGGAGGTAAGAATAGTTTTACATTCTCATAGTGCTTAGAAAAATAAAATGAGAATATGCAAGAGGGACTGAATGTAGCCGACAAACCCTGAAATATGTACAATCTGCTCTTCTACAAAAATATATGCCACCATCTGACTTAGATAAAAATTTACTACATTTTTCCATTTTGTCCACGTGTGTCATATGGCATTTCCTGAACTAGTTATATTATCCCAGACTCACTGGAATCATCACTGTCTTTTGAAACCATTCCTATGAGAAAACCTGCCAGCCTCCCCTTCCATCAAGAAAACTAAATTCCTTACTCATTCACAGAGAAATTGATACGTGGACTGACCAGGGGCCTCTTTTTGAATCTAAGAGATAAACAGCCAGGTTTGAACTAATTTGTATTTTTGATGATTTTTTTAGGTAATAGTGTTGTCATGTTGCTATATAAATTATTAAAAGAAAATTGACAGGAGTTCCCAAGAATAATCATGAATTGCAATCAATTGTATTTTCTTTCCATCATTAGATAACTTTAGAGGGGCTTAGCTGAATGAAGAAAGTCTTTTTTTTTTTTATGTCTTGGCTTTCTTTTATAACCTGACTACATTATCCACGCTAATGATTTGAGGAAGTATATTTAAAACAATCACCTAAGAGCTGCTTTATTTTAATGTTATGGAAGGTATTGTTTTAAGTTCTTTTAATGATGTATAAAGTTTTCTTATCTATAAGTTCAAGAAAGAGAACTATTTTGTCCAATTTGTCTCTGAAACTTCCACTGACAATTGCAGTGGCTGGTCAATAGAAGTTTGTTTCCATTGTCACATGTTACTTTCTATGCTTATTTTTTGTTGTTTTGGGTTTTTTTGGGCGGGGGTCATCTTAATATATTCTTTTTTATTTTTGTTTAATTTATTGGGGCAACACTAGTTAACAGGTTTCAGGTGCACAATTCTACCCTATATCTTCTATACACCGTATTGTGTGCTCACACCTCCAAATCAAATCTCCACCCATCACCATTTATCCTCCCATAACCTCGTCCACCTTCCTCTCCCCAATCTGAGTAATCGACACACTGTTGTCTGTGTTCATCACTTTTTTCTCTATCTATAAGTCTGTCTCTCGTTTTTTTGGCAGTTCGTTTTGTTCATTAGATTCCACATATATGTGAAATCATATACTTGTTTTTTTCTCTTAACATAATAGTCTCCAGGTCCATCCAAACTGTTGCAAGGAATAAGATTTCCTTCTTTTTTATGGCTGAGTAGTATACCATTGTGTAAATTTGCCACAGTCTTTTTATTGACTTATCAACTGGTGGGTACTTCCACTGCTTCTAAATCTTAGCTATAGCAAAGAATGTTGCAGTGAACATAAGGGTGGATGTATTCTTTTGAATTAGTGTCTTGGGTTTCTTTGGATAAATTCACAGAAGTGGAATCGCTAGGTCATACATGTCACCTTCTATGAATGTTGAGCTAATTATAATGTGGAAGAAGTTAAGAAGTTCTACTTCTTCCATATAAATTACATTTTTTCCACATCAGTTTAGAGTCTTGGAAAATAATGTATGAAGAAAGTGAGATTTATAACATTGATACAGTTTCTGCAGGTCAAATGTATAGTCATGATTGGAATCAGAATCCACCCCGAGGTGCTCAGTCCATAACCCCAAGGAGCCTCTCTTTCCCTTGACTTCCTGTTCTGTCAGTACTGCCTGTTCTCCACTTTGTTGGGTTCTTAATTTAAAGGAGTGATTCATTCTCAAGTTAAGTCATGAAAGTCTTCAAGAAAGGCTTAATGTAACCAAAACCAAGGTGCACTCTCTTAAAACAGAGAATCTCAGAAAACAAACTTAACAAGTTTCTCACAGAGCCTAGGAACTTTTGTATCACATTGAGAATATGCACTACTAAGTAAAAAAATAAATGATAGAATAGAAATAGCACGATGTACTGGATTACAGTATCTCTTAAAATCAAACAATTGCATTTAGTACTCCCCTTTTTAGAGTAAGTTTATCTTGTGTCACAGACACATTTTTCTTCAGAAAGCATGGGCAATTGGGCATCAGTTAAAATACCTCAGTGTGATTGCTATGCCTTCAATTTGTGGAGCATTTTTCTCCATTAAAAGAATTTCAGAGCTTTAAACATAATTATAAAGATGCACATGTGATTGGTGCTGAACTTATTCTCAAAAAATGCCTGTGAGAGCCCTCACCAGCTAGCTCAGGAGTAGAGCATCAGCCTGGCATGTGGAAGTCCTGGGTTTGATTCCCAGCCAGGGCACACAGGAAAAGCGCCCACCTGCTTCTCCACCCCTCCCCCTCTACTTTCTCTCTGTCTCTCTTTACCCTTCCTGCAGCCAAGGCTCTGCTGGAGCAAAGTCGACCTGGGTGCTGAGGATGGCATCATGGCCTCAGACACTGGAATGGCTCCAGTTGCAAGGGAGCAACGGCCCACATGGGCAGAGCATCGCCCCCTGGTGGGCATGCCGGGTATGGATGCTAGTTGAGCACATGCGGGAGTCTGTCTCTCTGCCTGTCCCCTTCTCACTTCAGAAAAATACAAAAAATAAAAAACTGTCTGTGAGAAACACATGGAATTTTTTTCATTTGGATCCTGACGCAACATGTTCCTCTTATTGACTTTAAGTCACCTGTCCTTGTTTACAGCCTGTGAAATATTCTCAGCAGAACAAAGGTCTCAGCTTCGTAAGTCAAACCGCCAACTGGCAGATGGGCAAACAGCTGAAGCCAGAGTCCACCTGAATTGTTCAAACTCTTAGAGGTCAAGTTCAGACCTGATCTACCTGAGATTCCTTTTAACACGATTTGTCATCGCAGGTAGCTGTGCAGATTTACCTGCGAGAACCAGAAACATGCACTGTGCCATCCAGAAGGCAGAAATCCTGGATGGGGCTCATCTGATGCAGATTCTCTGGCACGATGGCACAGAGTCATTCTACCCCGCTGTGTGGCTGAGGGACAATTGTCAGTGCCCCGACTGCTACCTGGATTCTGCAAAAGCACGGAAATTTCTCTTGGAATCGCTTGATGTGAACATTGGCATTAAAGAGTTGTCGTTTGACAAAAAACGGGTAATTATTTCCAAATTATTTCTTTCTTTTCTCTTAAGATATTTAAAGGATTATTCTCCAATTATTTAAATAATCAATTGTTTTTTCATTTAATCGTATTAATTATCAGTTTTGTATAGTACTTGCTTGCAAAGTAAGAGGCTCAGGATATGAACGGTTCTGTTATTACTGCTATTTGTATGACTGCTACAATTTTTAATAAAATCTATAGTGTTGCTCATTATTCCTTCAGTGAATGGCAGGCTTGAAGACACAATCAACCTGTTTCTATGTATAATAAAAAGAATGCTTCTGGGCTTCAGTTAACTCATCTGAAAATAGAAATTCCAACAGAATATTTTTCAGAAAGATAATGTGTGGATTCAATGAGATAATACAGGTAAAAGGTTTCCATAGTGCTTGGCATATAGTAAGCTTTCAAACAAATAAGCAAACTAATAAACTATATAAATATATGTGTGTATATATATGTATATATATGTATACGTATACATACATGTATATATATGTATATGTATATAGTCAAATTAGTAAGTAGTAGTTCAAGGCTTATTCGAGGATTCCCAAAAGCACAGCTCTCAAAACCGCATACTAGATGTGCCACTACCCTGTGTTTCTCTTTCCACGTTTCCTAGAACAGTTCCCAGAAAAGCAGCTGTGACCAGAAAGGCTGTTGTCTCCATCTCCACTCAAGGCCTTTATTTCCAGGGCTCACTGCTTGCCAGCTGTGAGACCATAGAAGTAGAATTGACTCTTAATTCCTCACCTGAAATAATGTAAAAGATAGTAGTACCTTCTCCCTAGAGCAGTAGTTCTTAACCTGGGTTCTATCGAACCCTAGGGGTTCAATGAGTCGGTCTCAGGGGTTCGGAGAAGCCTCTGCCGTGGAGGCCAGAATAAAGTAATACCGTAATTTGTTGTGAGTTCATGCACTTTGTTGGTTTTGTTCTTTGAGCAAGGTGATGTTCATGCATGGCTCATTTTGTGCACCAGTAATAAAATATATACCTATGTCTTAAATTTGGGGGAAAAAAATCATATTTTATTTATCGCTAAAGAAGGGTTCGGTGAATGTGCATATGAAACTGGTGGGTTCAGTACCTCAAAAAAGGTTAAGAACCACTGCCCTAGAGGTACATGAGGACTAATGAATTATGTTTGTGGTGCTCATTATACAATTTGCACTCAAAATGGTGTTATTCTTGTGCTGTTATTCTCTGCCTAGTCATATCATTACTATTTCTGATCATTTTGGGAGAAATATTGATGTCTAATTTTGAGTCATACCATAAAGTTTGGAAACCACAGGGTTAGAGAATATAGGACAAAAATGTCAGATCTAGCCAGGTTTTATTTTTTGTGTGTAATATTTAAGGGGCCTCAGAACTCAGATGGATCCCCTTGATTTTCAGTGTCATTGTTTTCCAAAATCTTATTCTATGACTGTAAATACATAGGCAAAAAAAAAAAAAAAAAGAAATAGAGAGAGAGAAAGGATTTCCTTATTATCTTAAATAACATTCAAAAACAGGGCAATTGTAGCTGTGGATGTCAGTTAGGAATTCCTGCTTTGTTAATTTGGTGTTATTCTGGCCTTAGGTCTAATTATTAAGAGGGGCAGCCCTGGCTTTTTCCACAAATTTGCAGCAAACACTTCCACAGTGTCTGTGGTATGCTTGTTTCACGGTATATGACAAGGATACAAGATCTGACATTCTTGTTCTATATTCTCTAAACCTGTGGTTTCCAAAATTTCTGGGATGACTTGAAGTTAGACATCAATATTCCTCCCAAGATGATCATAACTGAAATATGTAGAATTATAACATATACATGGGTGACATTTGATTTTTGTGTTATAAGGTCCTTATTACGTGGCCAAATGAACATTGCAGTGAATTTGAAACTGACTGGCTGAAGAAAAGATGCTTTTCGCAGCAGGCCAGAGAAAAACTCCAAAGAGAATTGTTTTTGCCAGGTAACCTTGCCATGGTTTTCAATGTCCTTTAAAACTCATATAGTAAGTAATTTTCTCAGAAGCAAACTCAAACCCTTATGCTTTCGTTAAAATATTATGATATTTTGTGTCAAATGTTTAATGATTTACCAACACAGATCATTTGAAGAGTGATGAAAAGAAATAGAGATCAGTTCTAGACATACTAAAGAGACAGGAAGAAAAGAAATACAACAAACTGGTATCCTTGTCATATACCATGAAACTTGGCATACCACAGACACTGTGGAAAGTGTTCGCTG
This sequence comes from Rhynchonycteris naso, assembly GCA_037038555.1. Lineage (NCBI taxonomy): Eukaryota > Metazoa > Chordata > Mammalia > Chiroptera > Emballonuridae > Rhynchonycteris > Rhynchonycteris naso. The sequence continues at coordinate 341,809,789 of CM072995.1, forward strand.
CGAAGTTGTGGAACAAGCCAGAGTTGCCCTTCGTAATAATCTGAACTGAGGCCAGAATAACACCAAATCAACAAAGCAGGAATTCCTAACCTGGTGTCCACAGATTCAACTGTGGTATCCATGAACCCCATGAAGTGACATATAGCATTGGGTATATGCATGTGTGTGCATGAGTGAGCTCAGCATATTGTCTTGGGGTGAGTTTATGTGGGTCTCAAGGGAATCTGTGACCACATAAATGTACAGAAAATCTGCAATAAATGGGTTCAGTGGAAAAAAAGACTTCATCCTTGGGCGAAGAGATAAAATAAAATAAGTAGTATAGGTAGAAAGTTCTTTTTAAAGTATGACTTTTAGGAGATGCACAATGATTACAGCTCAAGCCACAGCACTGGAGAGAAGTGGGAAGTGTTAATAGTTCACCCTTTGTGTATTTTGAAGGTTTGTATCATAAGACTATGTGGGTCAAAGGCAAATTCTACAAACACGATGATTCCTGTGTATTTACTAACATCTGGTATTTGGGGACATATCCCAAGATAGAGATGCTACCTTTTAATTCTGAAATTCCCAAATATGTGTGATAACTCTCTGTGGTTTTAAATGCTAAACTTATCACAGTTTATTCGATATAGAGATGCTACTAATTAATCACTTGAAGTACACAGCTTCACCTTATCCGATGGTTATCAATAGATGGTTATCAATAGAGCTGTCCCCTTCCAGCTCAAGCAGAGACCAGTCTTGTCAAGACCAAAGTTCCTCCATTCCCTTAATCTCCTCATTCCAACAAATGGCAAGATTTCATTCTAGTGCCTTCTGCCTAAACCACTAGGAATCCATTTTCCTCTGTCTGTAGCCCAGTCAGTTGATAGAATCCATATGAGTATTCAAGGATGTATGTTTTTCCTGCCTTCCCCAAGTGAGTGCATTGCTCGATACTGCAAGAACTCTCCAGTTATATAACTGAGTAGCAACTGGGTCAAATAGCAGAATCACAAATGTATTATTATTTTTTTTATTTATTTTAAATTTCTTCTGGTAATCAAAATATTTTTCTTTAAACTTGCCCTAATTTTGTAATCCTGTTGAATTTTACTTTCATTTCCTACTACGGGCTCTTCTTTTGACCGTTTCAGGGAATAAAAGCCTACCTTTTATTATTACAGCTTAAGCTTTTAAGCATTATAAAAGGATACAACCATTCCCTCCCTTTACTATTTCTTGACGAGTGCAGTTATGGCTCACATTGCTCAATACTATCAGGCAGTAGCAAAAAGAAAATGATACTACAGTTAAGTGGTGGAAAAATCGGGTCACCCTGACAAAGTGCCGTCATGAATAATATAAGGAGAACTGGCTGCTATTCAGACACTGGAAAATATTTTAATGGTTTCAAACAAGATCAGATTTTTAAAATATATTCTCAAGCTGTGCAGTTGGTGGGTTAAAGAAGAAATTAATGGGCCATTTTGCAACATTGCTTCCATGATCTTTTGCCTGCAGCATTTGACACCTTATTTCACTGCCGGTGTATATTTTCAAAACATTTGTACTCTGGAACATGTCAACAAACTTGGTCACATTTGTAAAAGGATTGTGTTTTGTTTTTAGTCCTCAGTGGCAATTTTCCTCTTCTGCTCTTTCCCTAGAGGGAGGAAAGCCTTTTAAAATCTGGCCTCAAGATGCAGACCACTTTGCCTTGATCTTCCCTTGGCACTAGACGTTGAACTCCAAAATGAAAAGACAGATGATAATCAGCCAGAAAAGGGTCTTGTCATGGGACAGACACAGCTGGAGGGAAGGCATGGACAATAATCATTCCCTCATCATTTTCTGTTTTTTAGCACATAGATTGGACACCTATTTTGTGCTGGAAACTCTTCACGGAAAACACCAAGTTCAGAAAAGACGTGGATTCTGTCCTCGGGGTTTTACCAAGTTTAGAATGGTACATTAACCATGAAAACAGATGTATATATAATAGATATTTCAAGTACATTACGGCATGCATAGAAGATTAATTATAACCCAGAGGAAGGAATCAGAAGATACAAGGAAATGGTCGTCCGAAAGAAAACAGATATATATATATATATATATATATATATATATATATATATATATATATATACACACACACACACACACACACACACACACACACACATACAGATATATATATAGATAGATATAGATATAGATAGATATAGATATATATAATAGATATTTCAAGTACATTATGGCATGCATAGAAGGTTAATTATAACCCAGAGGAAGGAACGGAAGATACAAGGAAATGGTCATCTGAAAGGAGGTCATGCTTGAGCTGGATTTGGAAGAATCAGTTTGTCAGGCAAACATAGTAAGTAAGGAAATTCTCGGCAGAGGAAAAGACCCGTGGAAAGTCACAGAAGTGTAAAATAATAGGGTAGGTTTAGGAAACTTCAGGTGGGTTAATGCTGGTGAAGTTAAAACTGTTAGGCCACAGAGAAGGAAGGGGCCAAACCATGAAGTGACTTTAGTGCCCTCCTAAGAGTCTCAGTCCTAAAGTCTTAGGCAAGGGAGTTTTCTCAACATGGACCTCAGGTATATATTCCCTTCCCTTAGTTCTCAGGCTCATTCTAGAAAACCAGAGAAGTTTAAGATCTTCATCAATTTAATAAGAAGACTGCTTTGGGTTTTTGTAGTATGTGTTTTACATTTCAGAGGTGTATCTTTCTGATTTTGACCAAATGCATGTAATTTCTTAAATGCCTGTAAGTTTGTAAATGTCTCCTTAGGTTCATTTTTCTCTCATTCCATTTCTCCCCTCATCCAGTGTACCACTTTGGTTCTTGGTTGGTTTATATTTTACAAAAGACAGTGTTGTGGTTGTATCTGTGTTGTAGGACGTCCGTGGTCCTGTCATCTGTGTTGAGTGGCCCGGGGTGGGGAGTGACTGGGAGCAGGGTGACCAAAGCATGGCCTAGAAGTGACCCAGTAAAAGACATTGAGGGCTTCAACTAGGGCAGTAGCACAGAGGATGGGGGTAGGATTTGTATTCAAGAGAAACATATTGATCCTTAGACTAGGAGGTTGGTGGCCCCGTTCTTTAATCTCTACCAAGCTATAAACTGATTGATGAAAACTAACATGTGTACAAGTCCAAGCATACGGATGAAAATTGAAAACTTTAATAACACATTGGAAATGTGAAGTTTCTTTTTCTTTAGGTAATTATATTTTAGCTTCCATGTGAAACTGAGATAATTACACACTAATTTCTGTAACATCAATATCCATAATTCCTGTAATGTAATCAATAGGACTGGAATAGAAAAAAAACTACACTGAATGGCCCTGGCATAGTAGAGCAAATCTTCTCCTGTCCATTTCATCAGATTATCACCATAACCTCTCTTTTGTTTCAAAAGGACTGTACCACAAGAGGTAGTGAATATTCTGAAATAACTGTCAGAGCCCTCTAAAATCTTTGTGGCTCATCCATGGTGAAAAAACTAATTAAAATAAAATTAACAGAGCACCCCTCTCTTGCAGAGGGCCACGTGTTTCTCTGAAGGTTGCTTATATTACAGTGCAAACAACACAGTGTTTCGGGGCAGAGGCTACTTTGGTGCAGAAAAGCAAACATCACTGTTATTTTAATTAGCAGGTAATAGACACAATAAACATGCCAAACTTCTATGTGATAGTTCACTCCTATCTCCAAGCCTTGTTCTACCCTTCACCCATTCTTGAACCCCGAGGTAGGAGTCTGCAATGTTAGGTAGGGATGGGGTGAGGGTATTTGTTTCATGTATTGGTTGGTAATTATATAAAGGCCTAAGAGGTTGTTTATTTCAGGCTGCCTTAAAATGTCCCAACTGTATCAGGGCAACCAGGTCAGAATGGCTTCAGAACAACTAACTCTGTTAAAACAGCTATATCAGAGCAATCAAACCACCACGTCCCATACCCAAATATATTTCCTTCCCAAAAAAGAACCAAATAAATATTCCTTCCCTGAAGCCATCCAGGCTCACCCACTAATGCAGAGGTGGGAGAAAAGCTCAAAGTCTTCATAGGTTTAAGAAACAAGTCCATTTTGTTTTTCCTATTATATATAAATGGACCTACTAATTTCAGGGAAATATCTTTGGGGTTTTGATAAAATGAATATGGGTATTTTAAATGTCTGTGAGTTCATACATGCATATTTTGCTTCATTTTTCTTCTGGGTTATATTGTTGTCTTCTAATGTGTCCTGTTATTTCCTAAATTGTACATAATCTATTGCTGCATTCAATTTCCGTGCTGAACTTGGTGCAGCTGGGCATAATAGTAAAGGTTCCAATAACCCTACATGAGTTGGAGCCTCCCTTGTTCTGTCAGTAAACCCAGGATGGAAGATTCCCAGCCTGAGATTTGTCCTGTAGTGTCCTATAGTGTCCTTAGCAGGTGCAGCTAATCTAAACAGTCATCTGTCTAGAGTTTGATTTCACTTAGAAACTCTACATAGGATCTTTTTCCTTTTGCTTTCTTTATCACCATTTATATTTTCAGCTAGAAAACAGATACCACGTGGTCACAGATAAAAGATAAACTCTAAAAGATAAGACTATTTTATAATGGGATATATTAGAGAAATATTTTTTAAAAAAGAGTGTACACTACCTCTATTATTTAAAAATTCATAGGTAAAAGATGATTTTATTCTTTTTTTTTAATCTCTCTTTTACTTAACAACTTCATAAAACAAAGCATAATAGTATCATCCAATGTTAGTACTAAACAGGACATTGAAAAGTTGGTGTTTTTAAAAAGTTAATGCTTTAAGGTAGCAGCAAGGGAACATCCTGAAGTCACCTCCTCCCATGGACACACAAAATCTATAGCTACATATGTCAGTTTCCTCTGAAAGGACCCAAAAACTAGCAGAACAACTCCTACAAAATAAAGGATGAAGGAACCACATGGAGGCAAGCAAGAAAGGCAGAGACATGGTCCTGGCAAAAACCCAACCCCTTGGGACCACCCACAATCAGAAGAGATCTCACACATGTGGACAGTTTACCTGATGAATGAGGGATTTGGGCTTCACGCCAGATACGCTAATCCTTAGGACCTGCACCAAAGAGACAAGCCCCATCAATATCTGGCCGTGAAAACCAACTGGAGTTTTGAGTCCAGGAGACTCAAAAAGTTGTAAGAAATGGTAAGTCACTCTTCAAGGGCTGGCTCAGCTGTGGACTTACCATGGGACCCAGTGCCAAAGCAGCAGTTTAAAAAACATCAACTTAAAAACCAACTGGACTATCCATGAAGAGATTTAGTTGCTAATCTTAAAGCATCTGTCAGAGGCACAGAGGTCTATTGATACTTTCTCTGAAGACAGAGGTGGTGGTGGACAACATTTTTGTTCTCTTACTCCACCTTAATTACAATGGTGGGCTTGCCTCAACCCCCTGCTATTCTTGCATAGGTTGCAGCCAGTCAGCTGACCCCACCATGCATTTTCCCACAGTTCCACTGCAGCCTTTGGACTTTCTCTGGCCCTGGGATCCCCTATGACACTGCTGAAGCCAACAGGCATGTGTAATGCACACAGGGGGTGTCTCTTGAGAAGCTGGTTCTCTGGCCAGGAAGAACTATGTTACTTGGCATAAAACAATCAAAGACACAGCTTTAGGCAGCTTACTACACTCAGGGCACAGCGTAGACAACAGATCTTCAGTTTTCCTATAAAAATACCTATTTACTTGCCCCGAAGCATTAGTCTGAGGCATAAGCTTTAAGTTTACCACACATCTAGAGGCCTCAGGAGATCTCACAGAAAATAGACTGTATGCAAAGACTATAATAAAAATAAGAAAGGCATTACTTTATGATCAAAATGTCAATTTTACAGGAAGATACAACATTTATAAATATTTATATGTATCTAACATAAGAGACCCTAAATATATAAAGCAAATATTAACAGATCTAAAAGGAAAAATAGCAGTATAATAGTAGGAGACTTTAATAAATCACTTGCATCAATGAACAGACAGAAAATCATAAGAAAACAGTGGCTTTTATTGACACATTATACTAGATGAAGTTATACATATACAGAACGTTGTATTCAAAAGCAACAGAATACACATGCTTCTCAAGTGCCCATGGAACATTCTCTACGATAGATTACAATACAAAGCAAGTCTCAAGAAATTTAAGAAAACTGAAATCATATCAAGCATCTTTTCTGACACAATGACATAAAACTAGAAATCATTTTGAAGACCAACTAGAAAAATCACAAATATTTGGAGATAAACAGTATTCTACACAACAACCAATGGGTCAACAAAAAAATCAATGGGACAATTTTTAAAAATACCTTGAGAAAAATAAAAATAGAAAAACAATATTCTAAAATTTGTAGGATGAAACAAAAGCAATTTTAAGAGGATAGTTCATAGCAATACAAGTCTACCTCAAGAAAAATAATCACATATAAACAATTTAACTTTACACCAAATGGAACTAGAAAAAGAAGAACAAACAAAGAGCAAAATTAGTAGAAGAAAAGAAATAATAAAAATCAGAGTGGAGATAGAGACAAAAATAAAAGATCAATGAAATTAAGAGCTGATTCTTTGAAAAGATAAACAAAAATAAGAAACCTTTAACTAGATCAATAAAAAAAAGAAAAGACTCAAATAAATAAAATTAGAAATGACAGAGAAGTTATAGTTGAAATACAGAGTTACCACAGAAATAAAAAAGATTCTAAGAGACCACCAGAATTACCCGCCAACTTGACCACCTAGAAGAAATGGATAAATTCATCGAAACATACATTCTATCAAGACTGAATTACAAAGAAATAAAAAATCTGACTACTAGACTAATCACTAGTAAAAAGATTGAATTAGTAATCAAAAGACTTTCAACAAAAGTCCAGTACCAGATGGCTTCAGTGGTGAATGCTAACAAACATTCAATTATTTATTTCTTATCTTACACAAACTATTTCATAAAATTAAAGAGGGAGAAACTTCCAAATTTGTTTTACAAAGCCAGTATTACAAGACAAGAACAGCACACAAAAAATATTACATGTTAACCACTCTGATGAACTAGATATAAATATCCTCAACAAAATGTTAGCAACCCAAGTTCAGTACTACATTAAAGTATCATACAGCATGATCAAATGGGATTTATTTCAAGAGTGCAAGAACAGTTCAACATCCACAAATTAATCAACATGATACACCGCCTTAACAAAATGAAGACTAGAAATCATATGATTATCTTAGATGTGAAAAATTAAAGAGCATTTGACAAAATTCAATATAAACTTGTGACAAAAATATTGAAAAATGAGTATATAAGGAATATACCTCAACATAATAAAGTCCATATATGACAAACCTAGCTAACATTATACTAGACAGTAAAAAGCTGACAGTTCTTTCTCTAAGATCGGGAATAAGGCAAGGATGCCCACTCTTACCACTGCTATTTAACATAGTAAGTCCTCACCACAGGAATTAGGCAATAACTAAAAGAAATCTTTAAAGAAGAAATAAAAGACCCAAATTTGAAAGGAAGAAGTAAAACTGTCACTATTTGCAGATGATATGATACACTATATAGAAAGACTCCACCAAAATACTGTTAGAGTTAATAAATTAGTAATGTTGCAGAATACAAAATTAACATACAGAAATTTGTTATATTTTCATACACTAACAATGAATTATCTGAAAAAGAAGTTAAGAAAACACTCCCATTTTACAAAAAATATAAAATGCTTAGGAATAAATTTAACAAAGATGGTGAAAGACCTGTACATTGAAATATAAGACACTGATGAAAAAATTTGAAGAATCCACAAATAAAGATATTCCATGCTCATATATTTGAAGAATCAATATTGATCAAATGTCCATACTGCATAAAGCAATCTACAAGTTCAGTGAAAGCCTTATTGAAATTCCAGTGGAGCCTGACCTGTGGTGGCTCAGTAGATAAAACATTGACCTGGAACACTGAGGTCACTGGTTCGAAACCCCCAGGCTTGTCTGGTCAAGGCAACTATGTGTTGATGCTTTCTGCTCCTCCCCTACCCCACCCCCCTCTCTCATTTCTCTAAAATCAATCAATAAAATATTTTTATAAAAAATTCCAATGGCATTTTTTTCACAGAACTAGAACAGATAATTTTAAAATTTGTATGAAACCACCAAGGAGCCCTAATAGCTAAAGCACTCTTGAAAAAACACAAAGTTGCAGGTATCGGGCTGCCAGATTTCAAACTACACAACAAAGTTATATTAACCAGAATAGTATGGTATGCACATAAAATCAGACATATAGTTCAATGGAACAAAATAGAGAGTCCAAAAATAAATCCACATTAATATGGAAATTTAATTTATGGCAAAGGAACCAAGAATACACGAAGAGGACAATTTCTTAAACTGGACAACCACATAAAAAGAATAAAATTATACAACTATATTAAAACATACACAAATATTAATGGAAAATGGACTGAAGACATGAATGTAAGACCTAAAACCATAAAATTCCTAGAAGAAAACATGGGTGGTAAGCTTCTTGACATCAGTCTTGTTAAATATTTGGTATTTGGATCTGACTGCAAAAGCAAAGGTAACAAAAGCAAAAATAAGCAAATGGGACTCCATCAAACAAAAAGTCTATGCAGCAAAGGAAACCATCATTAAAATGGAAAGACAACCTATTGAATGCAAAACCATATTTGCAAGCCTCATATTTTACAGAGGGTTAATATTAAAAAATATATAAAGAACTCAACTCAATAACAAAAGATAATCCAATTTAAAAATGGGCAGAAGATCTAAATAGGCATTTTTCCCCAATAAACGACATATAGATGTCCAAAAGACACATTTAACTATTTATCAGGGAAATAAAAATCAAAACCACAGTGAGATATCTCAAACCTGTTAGGATGTCTATCAAAAGGACAAATACATTTTTGAGAAGGTATGTAGAAAAAGGAACTCTCCTACACCTTTGATTGGTAAGAATGCAAATTGGTACAGCCACTATTTAAACAGTATAAAGTTTTCTCAAAAAATCATAACTGTAACTACAATATGGTCCAGCTATTCCAGTGCTGCATTTTTTTTTTTTTAATGAATGCAGGTTCTGGCCAGTGGCTCAATGGATAAAGCATCAGCCCAGCATATGGACCCCTGGGTTCAATTCCCGATCAGGACACACAGGAGAAGTGACTATCTGCTTCTTTCTTCCTCTCACTCTCTTTCTCTCCCTCTTTCTTTCCCACAGTCAGTGGCTTTATTGGTCCCAGTGTGGCCCTGGATGCTGAGAATACCTTGGTTGGTCTGAGTGTGACAGCCTCAGGTGCTAAAAATAGCTCAGTACTCAAACATTGACCCAAGATAGGATTGCCAGGTGGATTGACATGGGAGTGTATGTGGGAGTCTGCCTCACTATCTTCCCTCCTCTCACCAAAAAGAGGAACGAAAACACTAATTCAAAAAGATATAATGTAACCCTATATTTAATGCAATATTATTTATAATAACCAAGATATGGAAATAACATAAGTGTTCATTGATGTATAATTGGATAAAGAAGATGTGGTACACACACTGGAAAACTATGCAGCTAAAAAAGAAGAGAATCATGCCATTTGCACAACATCAATGAACCTAGAGGTTATTACGCCAAGTGAAATAAATCAGACAGAGAAAGACAAGTACTGTATAATTTCACTTATATGTAGAATCTAAAAAATAATAATAATAATAAGCAAAATAAAATTTACAGATCCAAAAAATAGATTGGTGGTTGTCAAAAGGGATAGGAAATGGTGGATGGGAGAAATTAGTGAAGGGGGTCAATTGTATGGTGATGGATGGTAAACAAGATTCATTGTTGTGGTCACTTTGTAGTATATACAAAGATTAAATTATTATACCACACACCTAAAACTAGTAAAATGTTATATACCTAGTTCTGTGATGGCGAACCTATGACATGCGTAGACATTTTCGATGACACACGGCCGCATGCCGAAAAGGACGTTTCATCCTCGGCTCCCACATGGCCAGGTGCAGTAGCCGAGGATAAAACATTTGCTGTAGTGTAGACACTCTGTGCTGGAGGTCTGTAGGCCAAAACAACAGAACTCCGGCACAGAGCGTCTAGTTCTGGGACTTCCAGTTAGGCCATTTTTCTCAAAGTGACACACCACCAGAGTTATGCTCGGTTTTTTTTTGTTTTTTTTTTTGTATTCTTTTTTTTTTTTTTATTAACTTTAATGTGGTGACACCAATAAATCAGGGTACATATGTACAATGAAAACATCTCTAGCCTGACCTGTGGTGGCGCAGTGGATAAAGCGTCGACCTGGGAACACTGAGGTCGCCAGTTCAAAACCCTGCACTGGTCTGGTCAAGGCACATATGGGAGTTGATGCTTCCAGCACCTCCCTTTCTCTCTTTCTCTCTCTCTCTCTCACTCTGTGTCTCCTCATCTAAAATGAATAAAATAAAAAGAAATTATTAAAAAAAAAAAAAATCTCTAGATTATCTTATCATTCAATTGTGTTGCATACCCATCACCCAAAGTCAAATTGTCCTCCGTCACCTTCTATCTGGTTTTCCTTGTGCCCCTACCCTTCTCCCTATCCCACCCTCCCCTCTCTCCCCCCACCCCGTAACCAACACTCTTGTCCATGTCTCATAGTCTCACTTTTATGTCCCACCTATGTATGAATTCATGCTGTTCTCAGTCTTTTTTTTCTGATTTACTTATTTCACTTCGTATAATGTTATCAAGGTACCACCATTTTGTTGTAAATGATCCGATGTCATCATTTCTTATGGTCGAGTAGTATTCCATAGTATATATGTACCAAAGCTTTTTAATCCACTCGTCTTCTGACGGACACTTGGGCTGTTTCCAGATCTTCGCTATTGTGAACAATGCTGCCACGAACATGGGGGCGCATGTTATGCTCGGTTTTTTGGCGAATTTTGACACACCAAGCTCAAAAGATTACCCATCACTTACCTAGTTTATCTCAAATTTCAAAAATAATAAATTATTATAAAAATATTTAAATAAATAATACCCTGGACATGTGTTTTCAATTTTAGTTTTTAAAAGCTGGTGTGTTTAAAAGCCTTGAGAAACTTTGAGGATATTTTTGAGAATCTAAATACAATCTAGTTCAAGGAAGAATTATTACAGTCCATTCTTTTTCATCTCTTTATCAGTACACTTACTACATCAAGAGTTAAGGAAAGTATGCAAACTGTTTTACTCTTCAAAAAATAATTTTCTATAGTTATAATAAAGTAAATTTTTTGTTATTTTTCTATGTTTTTCCAAACAGAGTAAAAGTAGAATGAGTTTTCTTCCATGAGTGAAAAGCTTCCATTTTTCAGAAACCAGGCTTACTTTTTCTTGCAGACCAGAAATTGGTTTTATAACATGGGCGGTTAGATTCCAAATTTAGCATTTATAAATTTAGAAAATTCAAACGTGTGGTAATTTCAGGAAGTGAAGTTGAATCACTTTATACGCTGGCTTCTTCTTTACCAAACCTACACATGCATTGTATATTTAGCCTGCCAATTTTGCTAGTGCCTACAAAGCAGGGGATTTATCAGACCAAAAAAGAAAAAAAAAGAGGACAATTGGTTAAAAAACTATTCCCTCTCACTTCTGGTTTTACTTTGCTTCTTCAATATGACGGAACATAGAACTACTCAAATTTAGTTTTGGACTAAATCAATATCTTCATCATATTTAAATTTCTTCTTTTAATTTTCAGTCCCATACTTTCAAAGGTGCTAGTAGCAAAAATAGTAATAACAATAATAATAATAAATTTTTCTATCCCTGTAAAAAAAGAATTAATTTTAAAAATTTTTTTACTTATTGATTGATAGATTTTACTGAGCTAGTGGCAAGGGAGAAAGAGAGAGAGAGAGAGAGAGAGAGAGAGAGAGATTGATTTGTTGTTCCATTTATTTATGCATTCATTGGTTGATTTTTGTATGAGCCCTGATTGGGGATTGAACCTGCAACCTTGGCACATCGGGAAATGAGTTACCCAGACAGGGCCAAAATAACTGATTTTTTAAAAATTTTTGCTGTTGCCCTGGCTGGAAAGCTCAGTTGGTTAGAGCATTGTCCTGATACACAGATGTTGCCAGTTCAATTCCCAGTCAGAGCACATACAGGAACAGATCGATGTTTTCCACCCCCCTCGCTCTTTCTCTCCCTTCCTTTTTCTAAAATCAATGAATTAAAAAAAAAAAAAGACAAGCTACCTGCTATTTAAAAAGAAATTCTTGCTATTTATACATTCTGTTGACTTGCCTTATTTCTAGTTGGACAAATAAGATAAATAATAACCTGTTTTATTCAATGAATGAAGTTTTTCACAAAATTATGTATTATTCTCAGTCTATAACTTTTCTCTTAAGAGAACAGTATGGCACAGAAGGTAAGAGTGTTCTTGACCTTAGGTGTTACTAAGTCTGTGACCTTTCTGTGCCTCCAAATCATTATCTGTGTGATAGAAATAGTATCTACTTATCTAGAGTAGTAGGATGTTGAGTGAAGAGTGAGGTCACACTCTCCATATTAACTTAATCTTTACAAGTTTCCCTGAGGGCAGGTCTAAATAACCACAGAGACCAGCCAATTCTGCCAGGCTTCTTGACCCTCTTGAGTGGTGTATCTGTTTACAAAAAAAAAAAAAAGTGCTGAATCCTATTAGTGAAATTTCTTTCTCATTTTCTCCCATTGGCTGTTAAGATTTCATATACATGTTTGCGCAGAGAGGGCTGATACTCAGCAAGTTATAGGGGGAAAAGATTGCATAGGTTGTCTTTCTTGCTATCCATTTAGATGGAGCCTTTTTCATCTCCTGTCTGATTGCTGAAATAGTATGTCCTCAGTGTGCACACCCAGCTTGCACAACTCTGAGGGTAATCTTCCTGACGCCCACCATCATCTCTCTTCCCCCTTGCTCTGTGTCTCATGTGTCTCATTCCATAGTCTTCACTGGGGCTTTCCAATCTACCCACAACCCGATGCAACTCCTCCCCTTCCCCAAAGCATGTAAATTCCTACTATTATTTCAGCTCCCCTTGTTTCCCAGATCGCTTATTTCATTCTTTCTGTATGGCCACACTTCCCCTGTTTATCCTGCAAGGTCCAACTCACATCTCAATGAAGCACTTTCCCAATGACTTTACCCTTTTATTTATCCCTGAGCCAAACCATAAACTACAGGTAAACAAGAGAGCCCAGAAAATAGACATAATTTCAGTGGTAACACTCAAATGCAAGGTTATATAATATAACAATGGAAGCAAATACATTTTTTTTAAAAAAAAAAAAGAGATTGTTAGCATTTGTTAGGAGAGAAAATAAAAGAGTGTGGTATGTTCAGAAAGCTCCTCACCTGTGAAACGCCGTGTTATGAAAGAACAGGCTTTGTAGTTCACAGAGATGGCTCTGTGAACCTGACTTACTTTCCTAAGCCTCACTTTTTCTATATGTAAAAGAGGCAATGCTCTCAGCTTTAGGATGTAAAGAATAAAAGGTAAAATGTAAGTATTGGACACTGTAGATACTCAAAACTTGTTAGGTCCTTTCCCTCGCCCTTCCTCTCCATTTCTAGAGCCTTGAACATAGGAGCAGAGGCATAGTAAAGAGCACTCGGGTAAGAACACGAGGAGAGAGAAAAAGCAGTGGCATGATAGAATATCACGCTTGAATTTCCCTTGTGTGAAGAATAGTCATGTTTTATTTCTGATTTCAGAGGTGAACGAATGCCCTGAAAAGGATTTTACTCATTCAAACATTGGTTTGAAGTCCTGGCCAAAATTTTACCTTTCTGGCAGATAAGTTGACTTAAATAGAATTAAGAAGTTAATAAAGCAGTGAAAAGACTAATTTCAATCAGAAATTTAGAAACGTTTGCTGAAGCTTAGAATGGTCAGCAAACTTGGGAGAAAGTGGCTATTGTACAGATAAAAATACCAGCAATAAGAAGATATATCATTACGTGTATGAGTCAAATACTTGGATGAAATAAATTCAAAGGAGGCACAGTCTCATGACCACACAATGTCAATAAAGAAGATAAAAGAGAGGTATCTAATGAGAACAATATGCTCACACCAGAAGGAAGCAGAGCCTCCATGCTCAAACTTCAATAGGGTGTAATGAGAGCTTCTAAATTAGAATAAAGTGATCAAGAAAAATATATGATGGGTAGCCAAAACAAAGGGGGGATTTATAAAATAAGTTACTTGGAGCAATAAGGGAAAAAACAGAGGAAAGTGGTTTTAGATGATCCTACTCTGCACACAACCTGTTTTGTCTAGTAGAAGGCAACCCCATCTCTCTAGCCACGTCTCACTTCCTTCACCACCGCCCACTGAACTACCAGCATCATCTGCCCTCTTTTTCCTCTGTCTCTTCTCCTACTCCATCGCCAATCTTCTTTACATTTTTTAAAGCACTGCTATGTGCCAGGCACTGAGCTCCAGTGCTTAATATTGATTTCTCTACTTAATCCTAGCAACTTCTTCACAAAGGCAGCATTAACATTACAATCAATTTATGCATGAGGAAAATGAGGCTGATAGAAATGAAGTAATTAGTTCAGAATCAAAGAGACAAGGACTAGCGGAGCCAAGATTTGACTAAGGATCTTCTGTTCTACTGACTACCATTCATCCTCCCCCTCTCCTGTGTGGTCACAGCAGTTTGTGTGGGCTCCTCTCTCGATGTCACTGCAGTTATGGCAATGAATGGTCAATGTCCATGCATTGACTCTCTCCCCCACTGGGCACTTGGGATCCAGGAAAATAGTTAAGATTAGTAACCATTTATTGAGCATCTACCTTTCACCATGAATTTATTCAACACATACTTAATGAGTGTCTGCTCTGTGCCAGGCACTGTCCTAGGTGCTGGGGAGGTAGTTAGTGAACAAAACAGAGAAAGGCCTGGTCCCTAATGTGTTTACATTTTGATGGAAAAAGTAACCAATAAATTTACAAATATAGTTATGCTACGTTAAAAGCTGATAAGGATACAAGACACAGGCAGGCTGGTGAATGTGGTGGTAGCAGCATACAGACGTTCTCTTCCAAGTTTGTGTTTTGTTTTGTTTTGTTTTACTAAGATAAGCAGCAAAGTTGTCAGCTGAGCTTGAGTCAGAGGAGGAAGTGTGGGAGATTTGATGATAGAGAATGTGAGAAACAGCCAGCCAGGGGAGTAGAAGAGTTAACTAGAGACTCATAGGCATGCAGTAAGGTCAGTCATCACAGTGTTTTCCTCCGGCCACGTTCAGATGCTCGGGTTCCAGTGCAATCAAGTACAGTGTTGGGCAGATAAAATATATTATGCTCACTTTGTTAAAGATGGAGCTGCCCACATGGAAGCCCCTCTCCCAGGTGATATTATTTGGCCTTATGCTTGGAATGGGTGTGGGGGAAAGGCTGTAATATAAGCAGGTCGGGTCGTTATAGCCTAAGGCTTAGTTTAAGAGTAAACTCTTCTCCACACCCTTGACTGATTGGATGATGTAGGGTGGTGATGTAGGGAGGTTCTTTGTTTGTATAATTGGATTAAAGGTTTTGAGTCTATGCTATAAAATGGGAGAGAGCAGTAGCTCTCTCTCTCTCTTGGTTCCTGAGTTCCTGAGGTTAGTGTTAGAGAGGAGAGCAGAGTAAGGCCACGTGAAGGCCAGGAGAAGCAGCAGAGATGGCAGAGTGCTGAGGAAGAAGCCAGTTTGTTAAGAGTTTGTGCAGGAGGAGGGTAAGGCCACATGAAGGCCAGGAGAAGCAGCCGAGATGGCAGAGTGCTGAGGAAGAAGCCAGTTTGTTAAGAGTTTGAGCTGGAGGAGATGGGAAACAGAGGTGAATAAGTCTGGTGAGCTAGAGACCTTTGATTCTAGGAAACTCGGATAAGTCAGTAGCTTTGTGAGCACTGAATGTGTGGGTTTTGGAGCCCAGTGTGTGTTTTTGCTTGCCCACCGGGTGCAAGCTAGAATTAAAGCTGATGGCTCACCAGTTCTTGGCTCTGGTGTTTCATTGCCATCTGTCCGAATCCAATGCGAACCTGCATGGGTCGGGCTGCTGTAATGGTGGCCTTGGCTACTGGCTTTACATACAATATGGTGAGTTCTTCGTGGGTATCATCCCGTTTACCTTTGACAACAACCCCGCATGTTGTTTTCATCCTTTCATTTCCAGATGAAGAAATTGTATGAAACTGAGAGGATGTATCACTTTCTGAGGGTCATGCAGATGAAAAGTATCAGACTTCGTACTTAATCCAGGTCTGTTGCCTTCAAGCCTGGAGTTACTAACTTTGACACAATGTCCTTATCTAGTTGGACCAACATCTCCATCTCTACATGTGTTTCATCCACTCTCAATGAATTAGCTTTGGAAACAAAGACTTGGGTGACTGAAAAGTTAATATGAGTCAACAGAGTTGAGACTGCCAAAAAAATAGTTAATTACATACATTTGTGCTGCATGAATGAAAATACAATGTGTCCGTAAAGTCATGGTGCACTTTTGACTGGTCACTCAGTCAAAAGTGCACCATGACTTTACAGACACACTGTATAGTAGTGATACAGGCATGGGGCAGATCTCACCTGTAGTAGTAACTGTGTCTGATTCTTTATTCAAAGAGATCAAGAGGGTGTTCTGTAACCTTTTTAAGTATCACATTGGATAATTATAGTAAAGACTGAGGGTAAAACTGAATTTTCTGTTTTCCCTGCCAACTCTAAGGTAAAGTCTGAGATAATAATTTCCTGTCCTGATATCCTTTGGTGCTTGTTTTCCTTCAACAGGAAATTTTTTAATATGTGAAGTCAAATTGTTTGTGTGAGTATCGCAGTTCTGACATGTATTAGCCAGGGGTAATTAGGGCAAATTATCTAATATCTTTGTGCCTATCTTCTCATCTATAGTACAGGAGCAATCATGGAAGCTCTGTTATTGTTATTATTATTATTATTATTGTAGAGACAGACAGGAAGGGGGGGAAGATGAGAAGCATCATCTCGTAGTTGCTTCACTTTAGTTGTTGAACCACTGTTATATATAAAGTGCCTAGAACAGTGATGGGCAATCTTTTGAGCTTGGTGTGTCAAAATTCGCCAAAAAACCGAGCATAACTCGGGTGGTGTGTCACTTTGAGAAAAAAACCATAATTTTGCAATATTTATAGTTTAAATAACAAAAATGTTTTGGCCTACAGACCTCTGGCACAGAGTCTACACTACTGCAAATGTTTTATCCTCAGCTACTGCACCTGGCCGTGCCGGAGCCGAGGATGAAATGTCCTTCTTGGCATGCGGCCCCATACTTCTCTGGTATGCTGCCGCACGCGGCTGCGTGTCATCGAAAATGGCTACATGTGTCATTGCTGACACGCATGTCATAGGTTCGCCATCACGGGCTTAGAAGAATGCCGGGCATCCTAAGTGCTCAATAAATGTTAGCTCTCACTTTTATCAAGTATTCGTCACACACTGCCAATTAGCGTCGCATCGTATATCACGGTTCTTGTTTTCTCCAGCCAGATGGTTCATCTTGTCATAGGGCTGAGCAGGTAGAACATACTGGGTACCCAACAGTTCAAAATGTAAATGTATTTCTCATCTGTCAAGCAACTTAAACTTGTTTAGAAGCAATTTTTATACATTCTCAGAAAGACTTTTCAAGTTTGGTGGGAATTAACATCCAAAGATTTTCTGTATTTCTTCGTCTTTTAAAATACTAAAGTGTGCTCAGATACAATCTCATAGTTCAAGGGTTGCTTGTGACCTCTAGCTATCATTAAGAAAACAAAAATTTGTTCAGGATATAGGAAATATTCATCTTCTGCAAGTCCCCTGGGTGCCAGCCCTGGGATATATACCAGGGGGAGGGAGAGAAGCAGGTAGCAGAGGCAAGGCAGTAAAGTTAAATGGCATGGGTTCCATAGTTAGTGAGTGCCTGCAGTCTAGTGAAAGAAGAGATGAGGTCCCACCTGACACACCCTGCTGACCTTTCCACTTCATCTCCTCCAAACCCTGTTCTCTTGTGTGCTCTGCTGCAGTGACCAGGAGTTCCTCCAACAAGCTAAGAGACTCCCCTTCTTCACATCGTCCCTCCCACCTGGACACTCATCTTCCAGCTCCCTTACTCTTGGCATGATACTGGCTTCTCTCACCACTCAGGGTCTGGCTTAAATAGCATCACTTCAGTAGCCCTTCTATAACCGCCATCTATTAATATAGCCCCTCTCTTCCCCCCATAGCCCTTGCTACCATGTTTACTTTTGTGTGAGTATATGTTTCCTTTCTTGTTTATTCACTGTTTCCTTCACAAGGGGCAGCAATCACATCTATTTTTATTCACTCATGAGAGCTCTTTTGCCTGGCAACACTTTCAAAACTTACGTGTCAAATAAGTGAAAGATCGTTTCAGCATATTGTGGCAACACTGTACTGTAAGGGTTATGCGTGTGCCGGCTGGCAGACCAGAGAAGACAGCTGCCTAACCCATCCTGCAGGTCCTTAAAAAGGCATGGCAGCGGCTGTGGGTGCCTTACTACAGCCCCCAACCCCACCCCCTAGCCCTCTGCCCGTTCTTTCCAGCAGCTTCCTGTTGCTCATTGCCACTCTGTTGAAGAGCTTTCTCTGCCTGAGAAAGCACAGTTGGCCAGGGCCTAGGGAAGGCCAGAAAGACCCAGGGCTGAGTGAATGCCTGAGGACCAGCCCTTAGCCAGTGAGGGTGTGGATGGCCCATGCATTCCACTTTCTTGAAGGTGGGACATCTGTGAAGAACATGCTATGCTGTTGCCATGAGGCCCAGCAGCGCTGAGCCCCTGTTGCCAAAAGCAGTAACCCATTCATGAAAACACCTTCCAGAGGCTGCCTTCCCTGTCCTCCTTCCGCACTATCTAATAGTGCCCCCAACACACCTCCTTGATAGAATGCTTGCATTTAAATTCTCATCTTAGGGTCAGAAGAGCTCAGTCTAGAATATTGAAACTAAGAATCAAACCAGAATCCTGAAAGACGCATTGAGTTCATTAAACAAGAATTAAAAGCACATAAAAGAGGGCTGGATCCCCTTCATGCAGAGAAAAAGAATGAAAGCCTAATTTCCACTCAAGTGTCTTTTCTCTACTAAGGATTAGTTTTTTCTTTTGGCTGGACACCTAGGAGGTATTTATAGGAAAAGATAGTAAGAGATTGGCTGGCCCCCAGCACATCCAATTAGCTATTCCAGAGCCAACAGCGCAGTTCCGTGCAGGTGGACAGAAGGTCCTAAACTCTTGGAATAACACATTGCAACTCAGCACTCCCCACTCATGAATCTGAAACAAAAGAGCTTCTTTGTGTCTTTTCCCGTTTTGAAATACAACTTGGGATCCAGGAATGTGATTCTTAAGGCCAAGAAGAAAATCTTGTACCAATGATTTCTTGAAAGCCAGCATGTAGCCTGTTCCTAAACTTTATGATGTGTGAAGCACATGTTCAAGGAAGTATTTATTAGTAGAAGCCGTAAGTTAAATTAGACGGGGAGGTTCATGCCTTATATATTCCGTCATTTTCCATACTGTTTATGTATTCAGACCCAAGTGTGAAATTTAAATTTGCTTTTAATGTATTTACCTGACAAATGATTTACTCTAGTCAAATGCGTTTCCTTTTGAATCCTCCATAGTTAATGGTTTACGGTTGAGGGAGACTAAAAACAAAATGCTTTTCAATTACATTTTCAGGCCCTGGCCGCTTGGCTGAGTGGATAGAGCATTAGCCTGGGGTGAGGAAGTCCTGGGTTTGCTCCCTTCCCCTCTTACAACCAGTAGCTTTATTCATTCAAGCTTCAGCCCTGGGCACTAAGGGTAGTGTGGTTGGTCTGAGCGTCGGACCAAACGCAGAGGATAACTTGGTTGATTCAAGCGTCGGCCCCAGATGTGGGTTGCAGAGTAGATCCTGGTTGGGGCACATGCGGGATTCTCTCTATCTCCCCTTCTCTCACTTAAAAAAATAATTGATAAATAAATAAGTAAATAAATAAGAAAATAAATGGCATTTATTTTCACAAAACGATTTTACTGGTGGATTTAATAAAAATGCAATGTTTCTCTCATGAAAATTAGACTGGCTTGTATTCGAAAGGTACGATAGATTTGGAAACGGGTTAGTCACAGTTCTGTCTCTGAAAGTCACACTTAACATTACCGAGTGTGAGTGGCTCATACTAGGACATAAGTTCTGCAGTGGGCTGTGGCCTTTGATTGCTGATTCCTGCAATGCTCCTGGCAGGGCACACTAAAATGAAAGCTATTGCTAGAAAATTGTAAACTTTGCAGAACTTAAAAATCTTCATAACCACAGTCTGCAAGCAAAACCCTGTGATTGTGAATTATTTGTAGTACATACTACGCTCTCTGGTATTGCTAGCTTGCTTTATATTAGAGTGTCTTTGTGTGAATATGGCTAATTTTACACATGTAAAGTATAACATTTATCAGAGATGGATTTAACAGCAGGCACACCAGGCATGCGCCCTGGGCCCCGACTTCTGAAGGCCCCACAAAACCCCAACTTCACTTTTTTCTAATGACACCAAGTTTGGTTTCATATGTGCAATTTTAACATGAATAGTACATAGTAATTTTTATTTATTTAAAAATATGGTTAACATGTATTTGTATTTTCCCTGTCTCTTTTTTTTAAGTGGCCCAATATTTTCTTCTGCACCTGGGGCCTCAGCTGACTTTAATCCACCTCTGACATTGATTGAAAGAATATAACTCATTCTGCATTTTGAAAACAGAAGGTATTCATTGCATGTGTGCACTTGCGTGTTGGAGAGCACATTGTATGTGTGCACGCGTTGTTCTATAATGGGAAAGTGACTCATGTACAAACAAACTCACTGCTATAAACGCCCACAGCTGGGTTTAGTGTGGGCCCTAAGCAGATGCTTCTTGAGTCCACCAAGTAGTCAAAATACAAACTCAATGTTTGAAAAACATTTACATCAAGTCAAAATGTTTTCTTCAATCTCCTTTTATTATATTTCCTTACCACAGTCACCAGAACTCTATGGAAAGTGATAATGGTCTCATGTTAAAGCCAAACCAACATGGGATCACTGAAAAGCAGTGGCATAGATTAGCAAAGCTAGCTGATTTTTAAACCTCGGTTCATTTCACGAAAGGTGAAAGGCAATAATGTTGTGAGTTGTGCAATGGAACTGACTTAAAATGTTGTGTTGGGGTTTTTTTCTGTATTTAAAATCCTGCTGAGTAGCCACGTTTTATCTTTAAACACCTGTGCTCGCACAAGTTCAGACAAAGCATTCCTGATTGCAATTTGCTCTCCTTTCTTATGTACCTAGTAGATTTCTTTCAGAAGGAACAGAATCAGCCATGGACATTTAGACCTAGAACATAAAAATACATGTGATAACAGTGTCTCAAGGCATCAAAGATTTATTTTACAGGTAGTTGTTACAATTACAGACTTAGGAATGAGTCACCTGGATTTGACTAACTAGCTCTGCAAATCATTAGCTACAGAACTTGGATCTTTGTTCCCTTCTTTGGAACATGAAAATACTGAAAGCATCGCGTCTATTTATTGTGGACATGAAAAGGAGTAACACATAGGGGGCACCTAGCACCGTTCCTGACACCTAGAAAGAACTCAGCAAATATTAGATAATATTGTTACCATTGTTAGTCTATTACATGCCAGCCACTGTACTAGGCTCCTTGTGCAGTCTCACTGCATTGTCAATATAAGACCTGCAAAGTAAATATCACTATGGCTACTTTATAAATTATGAGACAGAGGCTCAGAAAAGAGATCAAGAAACTACTACTAAGTTGCAGGGAAATCATTCAAACCCAGGCCTCTTTGCCTCGGTTCTCTTTACTGTATTCCTGTCCTGTCCCTTACAGTGCCAGTCACATGTGACTATTTAAGTTTAAATTAGTTAGTGTTACATGAGAAATGTAGTGCCTTAGTTTCACTCGCCACACATCAAGTCTCCATAGCCACGTGTTGTTGCTAGTAATCATGGTACTGGACAGTACAGACAGAGGTGGATTAAGGTCAGTTGAGGCCCAGGGCACAGAAGAAAATATTGGACCCCTTCATTAGAAAAAAGTGTAAAGTTGAGGTTTTGCAGGGCCCTTCAGAAGGTGGGGCCCAGGGCGTGTGCCCAGTGAGCCCACCATTAAATCCACCTCTGAGTCCAGATACTGAATATTTCCATCCATTTCCAGAGGTCCTATTTGACAATATAGCAGTCTAAACCATCTTTTCTCTCCAAGCTGGTTTGTTCTCAACAGGACATAAGATTTTCTTCTAAGCATTACACTGAAGGTTCATAGATAAATAATTTAACTCTTTGTAATGATGATCCACATTTGCTATATAGCCATGTAGACAATACTAATCAATCGATCAGTCTGCACAGAAATGAAAAAATCGGTCCTCAACCAGATCATCACAGTGTCCAAGAACTAGGAGGATCCTCAGTTGTAGTTTAGATAATCATTTTGCTCAACAATAAGAACTAATGACAATGGAAAAGCCAATATGAAAATGAGTCTCTAACATCATACCCACCTCCTGCACCTTATGGGTCTCTGTTTTTCATTTGGGGTCAGTAAGCTTAAAGCTGTTTTA
Source organism: Rhynchonycteris naso (assembly GCA_037038555.1). Lineage (NCBI taxonomy): Eukaryota > Metazoa > Chordata > Mammalia > Chiroptera > Emballonuridae > Rhynchonycteris > Rhynchonycteris naso. The sequence goes on from CM072995.1 coordinate 341,832,536, forward strand.
AATATTTTTTGTTTGCTTTAAATATTTTTTAAAGTTTCTAAATAGAGTCTACTTAGGGTAAACTTTGGAAAGAGGGCGTGGTGATTTGTTATTTATGTCCCTGACACTGATATTTTGCCCAGGAAATTTTTCTCCTAACTGGAAGCCAAAGGGTTTTTCTAGTTAGGCCGCCCATAAGCATTATTTATAACATTTATCACCTTCTTCCTGTTGACTTTCTTAATTGGTATCAGATATCACAATCTGAAGATCTTAAATGGAAAGAGCAAGTAGGATAGCAAAGCAAACAACCACATAATTGGACATTCAAACCAAAGCCATGTAGATTACTCTTTCAAGAAGAGGATCTTTCATTTAAAACTAGTTTGATTTTAGAAGACATAGGTAAGGCATGCGGCACAGACCTAAGGAATTTCATGCATGTAAAAGAGTACAGTAGCTGGCATCCTAGAAGGAACATAAGAAAAAGGGTCAAAAGGTCTGATACCTTCACAGTGCCCCAAACCATCATAGTATCCCACATGCTATAGCATCTGTCATATTGTGTTTCATTTGGCAGTTCCCATGTCCAATTCTCCCATAAACTATGAGGTCCTTAAAACCTATTGCAATGCCTTGCGACATGGTAAAATATTAGGCTTACTGAAAAGATAAACAAAAAAAACAATTGGCAAGTAGGTTATATAATCAAGGAATACCAAGAACTTGTATGTTAAACTCCACCCCCCCCCAAAAAAAAAAAACCAAATGTGATCACTATCTCAAAACCTTCAGACTTCACTGTCTGTTATTGCGTTAGCTACTTGTTTGGGCCCATGTGCTGAGCTTTGCCAAAGTGATTTGGTTGACATTAAATTCTAGTTTGGCCTGAGCTGGTTTGCTCAGTGGTAGAGCCTCAGCCCAGCCTGTGGGTGTCCCAGGTTCCAGTCAGGGCACACAGGAGAAGCAACCATCTGCTTCTTCACCCACCCCCTTCCCTTTCTCTCTTTCTCGCTCTCTCCCTTTCTCTCTTCCCCTCTTGCAGCCATGGCTCAATTGGTTCAAGCAACTTGGCCCTGGGTGATGAAGATGGCTCTACAGAGCATTCACCTCAGGCACTAAAAATAGCTCGGTTGAGCAACAGCCCCAGAAGAGTAGATAGAGCATTGCTGGTAGGGGGTTTGCCGGTTGGATCCCAGTGGGGATATGTGCAGGAGTCTATCTCTCTGTCTCTTCTCCTTTCACTTAAAAAATAATTCTAAGTTTTTCTCAAATGTAAGAAACACTTGATAAGCAATGCTTTAAAAAAGAAACAAACAGGTAATATTATTGTTCTTTCTGCTTAGTTTTGTATCAGTTCTGGTTAGTTCCAAAGAGAGAGAGGTGTTAAAAGGAGAAATTAGGAACCAGTGGCTGGATGGGATGCAAACTTGACTTTGTGAGAAGGCACAGTAAGTCATTTTGGCCTGTGGAATGTGTTAATTATTGAAGAATATGATTAACCTAGTGCAAAAGAATTAATTCAGCAACCAGAAAGGCCTAATTTATAGTTTGCAATTAAGACCCCAGAAGTTCTGCCTCATTATGCAAGCTATTATGCTTAATAACCCAGTAACTTGGGCATGCATAGACTGATTGGGTCTTCCCACATAAACACACCTACTCTTCCCTGCAAATGTCCTTGTGCCACTAGCTGAGAAAAGAGCAGGAAGTGGATTCCTGCACCTGCCTGTGTCTTTTGCCTACTACTACAGCCACTATCTGACTCTTAAGAAATCCCGGTTTCTTCAGGAATAGCCACGTTGACACCAGAGGGAATAATTCCTATTCTCCAACTACTGCAAGGGGGCATTGACTCATTCCTCATTCTTGAATGGGAAGGGAGGGGTGTTAGGGTTGTCTCCTGTAACATGATGCGTATCCCCAGTTAGACAAGTGAGGCATTGCTTAGATGATAGAGAGATCTGTCACTTGTTAGGAATGTTTGCCTTCTAAGGCAAATGCATTCCTGAAAACAAAGGAAATGAGATGCAGTCACTAGAGTTAAGACTTTCCTGAACAGAGCTGTAATAGCTGAGTTATTCCCCTTGGCAAAAATACATTTTCTCTGTGTTCCACCTTTTTTGGAAGATCCTGGTTTGCAATCAAAATTATTTTTTATGTTTGTTTTCCTCTCTGTTTTTCTTCAAGTGTACATTTTTTTTTTCATGTTCTTTTTTTTTCTTTTAATTTTTTATGTAGTTTATTGAAAATGACATGGTTTCACAGAATTATACAGGGTTCAAGTACACAATTCCACAACGTGTCATCTGTGCACTATATTGTGTCCTGTCTGTTCTTCATTCCCTAGATCCAGTCCATTTTTGTCACCACCACCTTACCATCCACATGCAGACCACGTCACCGTGTTGTCTCTGGTTTTTACCCATTCTATGGCATTGTGATTGCTTCATGTGTAGACAGTGAGCTTTCTAGAACAATTTTGATTATATCTATAATCTATTTGCCATCTTCGTTATGAAATTCCTTTTGCAGACACCAGTAGCTGTGTGGCTTTAGGCAAGCTGCTTATTTTCTGAGCCTCTTGTTGACCCACTGGTAAGTAAAGATAATAATACTTGCTCCATATGATTATTGTAAGGATTATATGAAAGCATAGATATTCAGCACTCAGTACTATGACTGTCAGACACTCAAAAAATAGGAATTGTTATTATTATTCTATTTATTGTTTCCTAACAGAAGCCTTCCCTTTCACGGTGTCCTTACTTCCCTAAACATTCCATGTCCAATTTTGATCTTGGTTTCAAAATTTGGCTTTTGTGTTATAATTTTTTAGTTCCTTTCTCCCTCTGCCTTGTTTATTTAAGTTCTGTTCATCCTTTGGAATCCGGAATCCGTCGCATGCTCTATTTGTTTTGAAGGTGACTTTCTTTTTTTTTTTTTTTTTTTTTTTTTTTTATATATATTTTATTATTATTAATTCTAATGGGGTGACATCAATAAATCAGGGTACATATGTACAATGAAAACATCTCCAGGTTATCTTATCATTCAATTGTGTTGCATACCCATCACCAAAAGTCAAATTGTCCTCTGTCACCTTCAATCTGGTTTTCCCTGCGTCCCTCCCCTCCTCCCTATCCCATTCTTCCCTCCCTCCCCCCATCCCATAACCACCACTCTCTTGTCCATGTCTCATACCCTCACTTTCATGTCCCACCTATGTATGTAATCGTGCTGTTCTCAGTTTTTCTTTTTTTCTGATTTACTTATTTCACTCCGTATAATGTTATCAAGGTACATCCATTTTGTTATAAATGATTCGATGTCATCGTTTCTTATGGCTGAGTAGTATTCCATAGTATATATGTACCATAGCTTTTTAATCCACTCGTCTTCTGACGGACACTTGGGCTGGTTCCAGATCTTCGCTATTGTGAACAATGCTGCCACGAACATGGGGGCGCATTTCTTCTTTTCAAACAGTGCTATGGTGTTCTTAGGGTATATTCCTAAAAGTGGGATAGCTGGGTCAAAAGGCAGTTCGATTTTTAATTTTCTGAGGAATCTCCAAACTGTTTTCCACAGTGGCTGCACCAGTCTGCATTCCCACCAGCAGTGCAGTAGGGTTCCCTTTTCTCCACATCCTCGCCAGCACTTATTCTGTGTTGTTTTGCTGATAAGTGCCATTCTGACTGGTGTGAGGTGATATCTCATTGTGGTTTTAATTTGCATTTCTCTAATGATTAGTGATGTTGAGCATTTTTTCATATGCCTATTGGCCACCTGTATGTCCTCTTTGGAGAAATTTCTATTCATTTCTTTTGCCCATTTTTTGATTGGGTTGTTTGTCTTCCTGGTGTTGCTTTTTATAAGTTCTTTATAAATTTTAGTTATTAACCCCTTATCAGATGTGCTGTCGAATATGTTCTCCCATTGTGTGGTTTGTCTTTTTATTCTGTTCCTATTGTCTTTAGCTGTGCAAAAACATTTTAGTTTGATATAGTCCCATTTGTTTATCTTGCCTTTTATTTCAGTTGCCCATGAAGATAAATCGGCAAATATACCGCTGCTACAGATGTCGGAGAGCTTGCTGCCTATGTTTTCTTCTAAGATGTTTATGGTTTCATGGCTTACATTTAAGTCTTTTATCCATTTTGAGTTTGTTTTTGTGAATGGTGTAAGTTGATGGTCTAGTTTCATTTTTTTGCAGGTAGATGTCCAATTTTCCCAACACCATTTGTTAAAGAGGCTGTCTTTACTCCATTGTATGTTCTTTCCTCCTTTGTCAAATATCAGTTGTCCATAAAGCTGTGGGTTTATTTCTGGGTTCTCTGTTCTGTTTCATTGATCTATGTGCCTGTTCTTATGCCAGTACCAGGCTGTCTTGAGTATAATGGCCTTGTAGTAAACCTTGATATCAGGAAGAGTGATACCTCCTGCTTTATTTTTTCTTTTTAAGATTGCTGAGGCTATTCGTGTTCTTTTTTGGTTCCATATAAATTTTTGGAATATGTGTTCTATATCTTTGAAGTATGTCATTGGTATTTTAATTGGTATTGCATTGAATTTATAAATTGCTTTGGGTAATATAGACATTTTAATGATGTTTATTCTTCCTAGCCATGAGCACGGTATGTGCTTCCACTTGTTTGTATCTTCCTTGATTTCTTTTATCAATGTTCTATAATTTTCTGAGTACAAGTCCTTAACCTCCTTGGTTAAATTTACTCCTAGGTACTTTATTTTTTTGGCTGCAATAGTGAAGGGGATTGTTTCCTTAATTTCTTTTGCTGATATTTCATTGTTGGTGTATAGAAATGCCTCTGATTTCTGAGTATTAATTTTATATCCTGCCACCTTGCTGAATTCATTTATAAGGTCCAGTAGTTTTTTGACTGAGACTTTAGGTTTTTCAATATACAATATCATATCATCTGCAAATAATGACAGTTTTACTTCTTCTTTTCCAATTTGGATGCCTTTTATTTCTTCTTCTTGTCTAATTGCTGTAGCTAGGACTTCCAGAACTATGTTGAATAAGAGTGGTGAAAGTGGGCAACCCTGCCTAGTTCCTGATCTTAAGGGGATTGCTTTTAATCTTTGTCCATTTAGTATGATGTTTGCTGTCGGTTTATCGTAGATGGCCTTTATCATGTTAAGGAATGATCCCTGTATTCCCACTTTACTGAGAGTTTTGAGCATGAATGGGTGCTGGATTTTATCAAATGCCTTTTCTGCATCTATTGAAATTATCATGTGATTTTTGTCCTTCCTTTTGTTTATGTGGTGAATCACATTGATTGACTTGCGAATATTGAACCAGCCTTGCCTCTCTAGAATAAATCCCACTTGATCGTGGTGTATGATTTTTTTCATATATTGCTGGATCCGGTTGGCTAATATTTTGTTGAGAATTTTAGCGTCTAAATTCATCAGGGATATAGGCCTATAATTTTCTTTCTTTGTGTTGTCTTTGCCCGGTTTTGGGATCAGAATTATGCTCGCCTCATAAAAGGAGTTTGGAAGTCTTCCTTCCTCTTGAATTTTTTGAAATAGCTTCAGGAGAATAGGAGTTAGTTCTTCTTTGAATTTTTGATAGAATTCACTTGTGAAGCCATCAGGCCCAGGACTTTTCTTTTTTGGGAGTTTTTTGATAACTGTTTCGATCTCATTTGCTGTAATTGGTCTGTTTAGGTGTTCTGATTCTTCCAGATTGATTTTTGGAAGGTTATATGATTCAAGAAATTTGTCCATTTCACCAAGATTGTCTAATTTTTTGGCATATAGTTCTTCATAGTATTTTCTTACAATGCTTTGTATTTCTGTTGTATCAGTTGTTATTTCTCCACTGTCCTTTCTAATTTTATTTATTTGAGTCCTCTCTCTTTTTTTCTTGGTGAGTCTAGTTAAAGGTTCATCAATCTTGTTTACCTTTTCAAAGAACCAGCTTCTTGTTTCATTGATCCTCTGTATTGTTTCCTTAGCCTCTATGTCATTTATTTCTGCTCTGACCTTTATTATTTCCTTTCTTCTACTTGTCTTAGGTTTTATTTGTTGTTGTTTTTCTAGTTCTTTTAGATGCAGGGTCAGGTTGCTTATTTGAGCTTTTTCTAGCTTCTTATGATATGCCTGTAGTGCAATAAACTTCCCTCTCAGAACTGCTTTTGCTGTGTCCCATAAATTTTGAGTTGATGTATGCTCATTATCATTTGTTTCTAGAAACTTTTTTATTTCTTCTTTGATCTCATTGTTAATCCATTCATTATTTAATAACAAGCTATTTAGTTTCCAAGTGTTTGAGTATTTTTCAGCTTTTCTTTTGTGGTTAATTTCTAGTTTCATGGCATTGTGATCAGAGAAAATGCTTGATATGATTTCAATCTTCTTAAATTTATTGAGACCATTTTTGTGTCCTAACATGTGGTCTATCCTAGAAAACGTACCATGAGCGCTTGAGAAGAATGTATATTCTACTGCTTTAGGGTGAAAAGTTCTGAAGATATCTATTAAATCAAGTTGATCTAGTGTCTCCTTTAAGTCTGCTGTTTCTTTATTAATTTTCTTTCTTGAGGATCTATCCAGTGTTGTTAGGGGGGTATTGAAATCCCCTACTATGATAGTATTGCTGTTAATCTCGCCCTTTATATCCATCAAAGTCTGCTTTATGTATGTCGGGGCTCCTATATTTGGTGCATAAATATTTACAATAGTTATATCTTCCTGTTGAATTGTTCCCTTTATCATTATGTAGTGTCCTCTTTTATCTCTTACTACAGCCTTTGTTTTAAAGTCCATTTTGTCTGATATAAGTATTGCTACCCCTGCTTTTTTTTCGTTTCCATTTGCATGGAATATTTTTTTCCATCCTTTTACCTTCAGTCTATGAGCATCTTTTGTTTTAAGGTGTGTCTCTTGTAGACAGCATATGTATGGGTCCTGTTTCTTTATCCATGCAGCTACCCTATGTCTTTTGATTGGATCATTTAATCCATTTACATTTAAGGTTATTATTGATATGTAGTTGTTTATTGCCATTTTATTCTTTAAAGCTGTATTCTTCTTTTGCTCTATTCATTCCTCCCTTTAAACTGTTCACAAGAGGCCCCTTAGTATCTCTTGCAGAATTGGTTTGGTTTTTATGAATTCCTTGAGGCTTTCTTTTTCTGGGAAGCTCTTTATTTCTCCTTCAATTTTAAACGTTAGCCTTGCTGGATAAAGTAGTCTTGGTTGTAGGTTCTTGTTCTGCATTACTTTGATTATTTCTTGCCATTCCCTTCTGGCCTCAAGTGTTTCTGTTGAGAAGTCTGATGTCATCCTTATGGGGGCTCCTTTGTAGGTGATAGTCTTTTTTTCTCTAGCAGCTTTTAAAATTTTTTCTTTATCCATTAGCTTTGGTATTTTAACTATGATGTGTCTTGGTGTAGATTTTTTTGGGTTTCTCCTTAATGGAGTTCTGTGTGCTTCTTGAATGTGTGGAGTGTTTCCCAGCCTTAATTTAGGAAAGTTTTCTGCTATAATTTGATTGAACAAAGTTTCCATTTCCTGTCCTCTCTCCTCTTCTTCAGGCACCCCTATGATGCGAATGTTGTTTCTCTTCATGTTGTCACAAAGCTCCCTTAGAGTTTCCTCACATTTTTTAAGTCTCTTTTCCTTTTTCTTCTCTGCTTCTGTGCCTTTGTTTATTGTGTCCTCTAACTTGCTTATTCGATCCTCAGCGTCATCCATCCTGCTTTTAATTCCTTCCATTGTGGTCTTCAGTTCTGATACTGTATTTGTCATTTCTGTCTGATTCTTTTTTATTATTTCAATTTCATTTTTTATACTTGTTATCTCTTTATTTAGGTGTTCATAATGACTATCCATTGTTGCTCTAATTTCTTTGAACATCCTAACTATCATTATTCTAAATTCTGCTTCTGGTAATTTGGTTATATCTGGTTCACTCAGGTCCTTCTCTGGGGATTTCTCTTGATTCATTTGGTTTGCATTCCTCTGCCTGCCCATTTTTTCTGTGTATAAGCAAGTTGTGGCCACTGGAGTCCAGTAGGTGTTGCCTTTGTGTTCTCTAGGTGTGGTCTATCTGCAGGCCCCCCACCCCCTCTGCCGGTGCCTAGGGTGGTTGGGTATGAGCGTTGCCAGCGCTGGCCCACTGTGGCTTTTGCTGTGATTTCTGCCTCTCCTCCGTGGGAGGGGCTGTGACTGAAGCCACAAGATTAGCACCAAGGGTAGAGGCGAGCACCTTTCCTCAGCTGCGGACCCAGCCTATTTCCGGACTTCTGCCCAGAACCAGCAGTCGGAGCCTGCTCGCTACAGTTCCGCGGGTTAGGCGGGGCTTTTGACGTGCTCTCAGCTGTAAGCTTTTGCCCGTCAGGAGCTTTAGCCCCGCCCTCGAGGCCAGGGCCCTTTGCGCAGGGTCGGAAACCAAGGTTTATTGGGGCGGGCGTGTTTGCTGGCTTCCGCCGATCTGCGTACTTCCGCTCGTCCCGGGCTCTACCCCGCCCCCGCGTTCGGAGCCCGCTCGTGCACGTATGAATGCTATCCGCGTTTTCTCCGGCCGGATGGGGATAATAGCGTGGGCTCAGCTGCGAGCCTCGACTTGTCTCGGGGTCCACCCCGTTCCTGCGCTCGGAGCCCGCTCACGCACGTACACTGGCCAACCGCGGTTTCTCCGGCCCGGGGTGGGGGTGGGGTGGGGGTGGGGACTGGTAGCGTCAGCTCAGCCACAGCCTCTGCCCGTCCCTGGTCCTAGCCCGGTCCCCGCGGTCAGGGCCGGCTTGCGCAGGGCCTGCCCGTTCCTGGCCTCCTGCTTTGTCCCCGTAAGTGGGACCAAAGGCGGGCCCGCAGCTTCTGGACCGCTTTCGCGGTCCCCTCTGGCCCTCTGGGCTAGACCGATCTCCCACCGGCTTGGCCTCTGCCCACGCCGACAGAACCGCCTTTCAGCGTCCTGCCGCCCCAAACCCTTAAGCAGCCCTCAGCAGAGTAGGAAGGGACCTAATACTCCACACTGTAGGCCTGGGAGCTCCCTCACTTGTTTCACAGCTCAATACTGTCCAAATGCCTCTTCTAGGCTCTGGGACTGCAGGCTGGGGCTTGGTTCCTGGGACCCAGGTCCCTCCCTCTCCGCCAAACTCTCCTCCCGCCCCGCGGGTCTCTCCGGGCTGCCGTTTGCTCCGGGGAGCTGGGCAGCCCTCTTCGCGTTTTCGCTATTCCTACCAGTCTCAATGTGGCTTCTTCTGTGTTCCTTGGTTGAAGAGTCCACTTAGTTTTGTTCAAAGTTGGTTTATCCAGGTGATGGTTATTAAAATTGAGTTGTAATCCACTTTGGTTCTGGGAGTTGGAAGTTGGTACGTCCGCCTACTCCGTCGCCATCTTGCTCCCCTCTTCAAGTGTACATTTTTATGAGCATTTAATCATAACAAATCAGAGAGCCGATTGACTTTGTCCCCAAGGTGTCTATCTTATGCACCCTGGGACCACACCTTTCATCTTCACTTCCCCGTGGCCAGCTTTTGCTGACTCCAGAGCACCATTCAGCCACAGAAAAAGCTTCTTATCAGATGAAAGAAGAAAGAAGAAACTGTACCTACCATGGCAAATACTCCCTCACCCCCCAGGATTAGACATACGATGTTCCAGTCCACCATTCTGATTTTTATCGTCTATTTGGAGTTGAGCAATATGACTCAGCTGTTAAAACACACAGTGTTCAGGGTCATTTGTAAGCAGTGTCCCGGCAGAGGAGCCCTAAGGATATGCAGAACAAGAGCCATCCATAAACTAAGCTACATTCTCTCAACAGAGTTGATATAGTACATACCTGTCATGGATCAAGTACAGTAGTAAACAAGGAGGCATGTAAGTGGATTAGCATGGCTCCAGGGAAGAATCTGGTAACTTGGGCATTTATAATATAACTGAAATTTAATAAATTTCATGATAAGTCAAAGGTCAACTTTATAGAACTAGTCCCTTCTCTGAGGTTATCACTCCATATGAAACACTGTAATTGCATCTGGTTTCTTCATTTTCTAATTCACAGAATGTCAGTACTGGGGCTCAGAACTCCAACTACCTACTATGGACTTTGAAGATGTTTTAAAAAATGATGAACATGCCTACAAGTGGCTATCCAACCTCAAGAGAGTAGGCATAGTGCGACTCACGGGAGCATCTGACAAACGAGGAGAAGTCCTAAAACTTGGGAAAAGAATTGGTTTTCTTTATCTCACATTTTATGGGTGAGTTACCAAGTGGTTTCTGTTCTGCCATTATCTATAAAATGTGATACATTTCTTAGAAGGGGTACTCCTTTGGTTGGAGATACAGAAATTTCCATACAATCTTGAACAAGAAATCAGATGGGAAGGTGAGTCTAAAAGGGAGATTTCTCCGAGAATGACTAAAATTTTTTAGAAGGTTAAGAGCCCAAAGATTATTAGATACCAAAGACATGAGGCTAGTTATAGGTGTGCATTAGTTCACTAGAGCTGTCATCAGAAAATACCATAAACTGGGTGGCTTTATCCACTGAAATTTACTTCTTCACGGTTCAAAAGGCCAGAAGTTCAAGATCAAGGTTCCAGCGGAGTTGGTTTCTGAGGAGACTTCTCTTCCTGGCTTGCGGAGGGCTACTTTACCACTGTCTCTTCACATGGCCTGTTTTCTGTGTGCCCACACTCTTACTCCTCTTCTCATCAGTCTTATAGGTCCCACACTTCTGATTTAATCTTAAGTACCTCCTTACAGGTCCTGTCTCCCAATATAGCCACATTAGGGGGTGTGTTAAGGCTTCATTGTATAAATTTTGGAGGGACACAATTCAGTGCAGAAAAGGTGGGATGGAAGACTGTTTCTTCAAGATTTTTATAAAATATTCAGCCAGCTTTACAAAGGTTAAAGTTTATTAATGTTTAATCTCCCAAGAGTTGGTGAAAAATAAAATTGTGTCCTAGGGCTTTGAAACTAGCCAGCAGATATGTTTTTTAAAAAAGATAAAATTAACATGCAGAAAATTAAGTTGACGCAAGTAAAAGGAAATATAATCGATTTTAACTTTAGAACAAGAAGCTGTTTGCGTAGGAATTGCCTGGGAGGTAAAACTAACTATGAATGGTGAAACACTAACGACAGGAAACAGTGATCTGGAAGTGAGGGCATAGCTCTATTTCTAACTTGCCTGGTGAGCTTCTCATTCGAAATGCAGACAATTATTCATGGACTCATAGAGTACAGGGCATTGGAAGTGAAAAGGACCTTCAAAATCCAAAAGTTGCAATCTGGCAGCACACGGACTGCATTTAGATGTGTTTTGTTTGGCCCACATGATATTGAAAGAAAATGATGTTAGCCATTAGAACTTAAAACCTGGGAGATCTTTACATTAAATAAGAATCTGACTTTTCTTGAAAAATCAAATCTGGCAAACACTGAACCTAAATTCTTGCATGCCAACAACTTGCTAGACCAAAGGCTTCCCCTTGAAGAGAGCATATGCTTCTTCTCCAGTTTGTCAAAGTCCTTTTCCGACATCAGACCTGCAAGAGCCCTGCTAGCCTTTGAGTTTGCCACCCCTAATATTTTTTTCTTAAGTGAGAAGCAGGGAGACAGAGAAACAGACTCCCACATGTGCCCTGATCAGGATCTACCTCACAAGCCCCCTATGGGGCAATGCTGTCCATCTTGGGTCGTTGCTCAGCAACCAAGCTATTTTAGTGCCTGAGGTGAGGCAATGGTGCCATCCTCAGCACCCGGGGCCAACTTGTTCCAACCAAGTCATGGCTGCAGGAAGGGAAGAGAGTGATAGAAAGAAAGAAGGGAGAAGGGGAAGGATGGAGAAGCAGATGAGTGCTTCTCTTGTGTGCCCTGAGTGAGAATCAAACCCGGGACATCCACATGACAGGCTGACACTCCACCACTGAGCCAACTGACCAGGGCCACCACCCCTAATCTAAAGTAAGACTTTATCTGTTGACAAACAGGGGATTAAAAATATTCAATCACTTGTCCCTAATGATTTTAGCAAGTTAATTCATTGCAGAAGGTGCTATCGTGTTTAGACTTGGATGACCCAACTCCTACCTTCACTCCAAGAATGCTGTATACCGTTTGTACCTTCCCTACTTTCCTTACATTGTAAGAATTTGAATGGCCCAATCCCAGGAGTTACAACAGGCAAACAAAGAAAGGAAGAAAAGCCTTGAAATAATACTAAGAGCCTCAACTGTATTATTTTGTTATTTATTTCATATTCACAACTTTCTGAAATAGATATTATCTCCCCCATTCCATTCATAAAGAATGAAACGATAACCCACATCCCCATGGGTAGGTAACAAAAGAATCAAAGCTGGAATCTGGCTCTTTTGTATCCCTGGACTTCCTAATTCATGTCACTATCAATAATATAAAGGAAAACCGTGGAAAAGATGCTTTTAGACACAGGATGTAAACAGAACATTTCAAAATAAATCTCTTCCACATTGTTGCTAGTTTTTATTTGCTGACAGAAGACTTTTTGTATCTATGCCAACACATTCCACAATTTCTTAACAGTGGCCAAATGGGGAGCTCTTTGTTGTAGTTTCCTAACTCCCACCCTCATCAGTTACACAAGGGTCAGATCCTGAGTCCTAATTTATGACTTGCGTTTTGTTCTTTTTTATTGTTACAAATTGCAAAAAACATAATTTGGCCACTAGCCTAATATTATGAAATTTATTGGAGTAAATACTAAAGATTTATTATCAAAATAAATTAGACCCCTGACTACTATTCTTTGACGTTTGTCCAAGACCTGTGCATCCAACCCAACAGGTTTAACTCACCCAGTCTCCCCTTCTTCATGTGATCACCTTTCTTCCCCAATCTCTCAGACTGTGTCTCAGGCCACGAATGCCTTTCTCGCCACCTTACTGCTATTCTCACCACTGATTATCAAGATCTTTCCCTTTCTTTGATTTTTTTTTTGGGGGGGGGGAGGGTATGTTTTCATTTTTTTGTCTTATAAACTTCAGAAGAAGACAGTTTTGTTGTTCTTGCTTTATATTTGTTGGCTTGCTTATTTGTGGACTTTTCTGTTGTTGTTAAGAAAATGAGAAAAGTGAATATCTTCCCTGAAGTTATTTTTCTCTTCTGCTCCTTTTCATGGAAACGTGGGAAAGTGATATTAAAGTTGGAGTGAGATGAGGTTTAAAAGAAAAGGGAATACTTAGAACAATGGTTCTCAATCTAGGCCACACATTGGGATAACCAATTTTTAAAAATATTGATATCTGGGTCTATTCTCCAAAGATTTTTTTAAATATTTTATTTATTTATTTATTTATATTCATTTTAGTGAGGAAAGAGAGTGAAAGAGGGAGAAAAGGAGGAGGAGCAGGAAGCATCAACTCCCATATGACCTTGACCTGGCAAGTGTAGGGTTTTGAACCAGCGACCTCAGCGTTCCTGGTCAATGCTTTATCTACTGCGCCACCACAGGTCAGGCTCCAGAGATTTTTTTTTTAAATAGGACTTGGATTTGGCCTGAGTACCAGAACTTTGGAAAACTCTGTAGCTGATTCTAATGAGCAGCAATGGTTATAAACCTCTGGTTGAGGGGAAGGAGCCCTTCAAGAGAAGGCAAGTCTTAATTGGCAAAGAACTTGGGTGCTTGACAGCCTGTGAGGTCTCACAACTATGTACACTAAATGGCCTTTATCTGTTCATCTACACATGCTAATGCCCGGACATGACTTATCTTCACAACAGAACCCCTGGCTGCTTTGATAGGTCCCTCTCTCTCATGTCTCTGTTTCTCCACTGGCAAAGTGTCTTACTCTTGTTTGAAAAATAATTGGTTGGTGAGGGAGGTGCATAATGAATAAATGAATGCAATGAATAATGGAGAAGAGAGACTGCCAAAATTAGGAGAGAGATAGAGAAAGAAAAGTGGGTAAGATTTCTCAGGAAGCCCCATTTCCACTCGTGCTTAGATGCCAAGGCCAGTAATACAGTGTGTCCGTAAAGTCATGGTACACTTTTGACCGGTCACAGGACAAAAGTGCTCTATGACTTTACGGACACACTGTAGTGTGGTGCTAGCTTCCACATGCCTCCCGTTGGAACTAATACCCACCTGGCACATTTCCATTCAAATAGGGTTGTATTTGGAGAATTCAAATGGCATGGGTCTAAAATAAGAAGCATAGTATCTATTTTTGGCTTTTGGCTGTCGTCTCAATTGTTAAATGGTTGGTTGGATAAACAAACACAATAGGTTCCAGCATTTTGTGCAGTCTCAGTATCTAGTGGGTACAGATAAATGTTTAATGGATAAACGCATGCCTAGATGCTTTTAAAGGACTACAAAGCAACAGATGAGTGAAATAATTATTAAAGCATTTTATAATTATAAAGTTATGTTCAACTACTAAATCAAAAAATGGTAATAGCTGTGAGGACAAAAGTGCATGTCATTATCCACGTCTGGATTTCCCCAGATGCTTGTCATTATTTTGTCAGTGCACATCGAGACCATACTTTTCTCACACAACCATTTGAAGTGCTCAGTTACCTAATTCTTTGACAATGAAAGCATTCTTGGGAGAAAAGTATAAGAGTTGTTAAAGACACTTCCATTGTCAGTGTTATCAAATATATACACTTGTTAAACAGTATGTAAAATGACAACTACTTTAGACGATTTAAACCTTTGATATACGGCAATGTAGGTTTTACAGAATGGAGCCAAATGTCTCATCCCATGTCTGTGACCCTCATCAAAAAAAAAAAAAAATCAATAAAAATAGATGTCTGTATTAAAGAAATTATCTGAATCTTTTTTTTTTTTTTACAGAGACAGAGAGAGAGAGTCAGAGAGAGGGATAGATAGGGACAGACAGACAGGAACGTGGAGAGATGAGAAGCATCAATCATTAGTTTTCGTTGCCGTCGCGACACCTTAGTTGCTCATTGATTGCTTTCTCACATGTGCCTTGACCAGGACCTTCAGCAGACCGAGCAACCCCTTGCTGGAGCCAGCGACCTTGGGTCCAAGCTGGCGAGCTTTGGCTCAAGCCAGAGGGCCCATGCTCAAGCTGGTGACCTCTGGGTCTCGAACCTGGGTCTTTTGCATCCCAGTCCAACGCTCTATCCACTGCACTACCGCCTGGTCAGGCAAAATTATCTGAATCTTATGACATAATTTATCCCAATTGAAAACAGTACTAGCTCAGTGTCTAACACATACTTACCCCTCAGAAAATTTTAATGAAAAGGAAAGTATCCTAAGACATTGAGGACTTTCTTTCATTGGTCTGAACATCAAAAATTCTTCCTTAGCATTCTTGACATTTACCAGTCCTTAGTTAGAAAATGAACCTCATGACCAACGCTGAGTCACCCTTCATTAGAAAGTCAGTCAGAAGAGATGACAAACTTCGGCCTTAGCTAGCTGGATCGCCTTCTTTCCAGAATGGAGCCCAGAAGTTCTTTCTAAGAATGTTATATTTCCTGGCATAAGCAAGTTGCCTTAATATACATGTAGCAATGATCAGAGTAATAAGAATAATGAGGTGAAAATGTAAAAAAGTATGTTTATTTGAAACACTAGCATCATGAACTCATTAAAAACAATGAGGAAAAGGGGGTAAAAGGAAAGGAACTTATGGATCCGGGTGATAGTTAAATTTTCTCTTGTGGAAACAAGAATGGAAGCTGTATAATTGCTGAATAAAATGTCTAAGGCTACAAATTATAGACAAAATATAAGTACATACTGTGGAACACTTAGTTTCAAAAAGAATTGAGGACCCAATGTCCCAAAGCGTCCATGTACCGCTGCTGCCCATTGAGCTGCCCATAGGATCAACAGAAACAGAATTTAATCATGGCTTCACCATTGGCTATTTGTAAGTGATAAGTTAATCCAAACTTTTCACTTAATTTCCTGGAGCCCTATGACTCTCCTCAACTGAGCACTTGCTTGTCTCTTTCTATAGGAGTGTTTGAACACCTGCCATGCCCTTTGAGGCTTTTGGATAAAAATTTGCTGGAAACATAAAAATAAGAAATTCTACTACTACTGCCCAGCTTTGCATCCGCATGAGTGCCTTGTACACAGGCTCTGTGCGATAAATAAAGTATTGTCAAGCAGGAAATGTTTATACTGAGCTCTTTGTCAAATACCCCAGCCAGTCTGGTTAAGAATTAACAAAATTGAACCGGCTTCTGAGGAGTTCAAGTATACCTCCTTTGTGTCACTCACTGAATTTTGCTGGCGTTAGTGCAATCCAGGCCAGCAGCTTTTCACACATTAGGTCGGATTAGAGACTGAGGGTGTGCGAGTGAAAAATATTATTATTCCTTGGCATCCGGCCCCTCAGAAATTGCTACTGCCATTCACACTGCCTCCCAGGCTGCCACTGAAGCAGCTACTTGATTGGTATACATGTTACCAGAAAACATTTGTGAGGTGTGGGGATTGAACAGGGAAAGAAAAGAAAAAAAAACAAGTCTACCCATTTTGTTGAAGCTCTAGCCAAGAACTTGCTTGAGAAAACCACACAACTCGTCGTGAATAAAAATGGCTTCTGAGCTATGAAAAAAATAAAACAACCTAAAAGCAATTCAGACTTGGGAAGAAAGCAAAGAAAACTTGTCTGAGTTCTGAATTTAGTTGTAATTCCATCCTACTTTGTACAAAATTCACACTGGGATTCCTTAATGAGTTTTTTTAAGATTTAGTGCTAACCATAGTGTTTGACTTGGGGCAGGGGTCTTTAAAATGTGTATTCTTCTGAGTATTAGGGTTTCCTAAGC
Source organism: Rhynchonycteris naso (assembly GCA_037038555.1). Taxonomy (NCBI): domain Eukaryota; kingdom Metazoa; phylum Chordata; class Mammalia; order Chiroptera; family Emballonuridae; genus Rhynchonycteris; species Rhynchonycteris naso. The sequence continues at coordinate 341,849,321 of CM072995.1, forward strand.
AGAGGTACCAGCTATGTTCTTCGGGCCATTGTGAACCCCAGCTGATGTTACCAGCCAAGAGCCAGTCCCTGGGGTTCCCTTTGTAATATTAGGTTTCATAGTAATTAAAGCTGCTGCCAACAAAACCACTTGAGTATGAAGTCATCTCATGAATGAAAGGAAAAATAATTTCTGCATCTCATGCTCCTCTAGAAGTCATTAGAGAAAATTTATAAGATACTCGAATAAGGCAGTTGCTTCTCACAAGCCTTCTGAACTTCATTGCCTCCTCGCTTTTATCCTGTGTAGCTAGGGCAAGCAGCTGTGATTCTTGGGATGGGGAAAATATTTTTTTCATTAGCACCTTTTATGTGCTAAGTATTGAGCTAAAGGTTTTCATCTTCAATCTTCATGATTCTGATAAGAATCATTATCCCAATTTTAAAGATAAGGAAACTGAGGCAGAACAATCAGGCTGCAAACCCAGGTTTACTTGACTCAGAAGTCTACAACATTGCCTTTGCATCATGATACTGTAGCAGTTTGTTGTGATATAACATTTTCCCTGTAGTTCCTAATACCCTCATAATGTTGACTATCAAATGTGGCATCTTCTCATGTATAACTTAGATGCCAGGGAATAATTTGACTGGATTATATACAAGTTTCATAAACGTAATTATAACAATACCAGGATATTAATTCCCTTCCTCTCTATTAAGTTCAATTATAGCCAAATATCTGTGCCAAGGGAAAATGACAATTGACAAAGAATCAGCTAATTTGTCACAAGAGAAAAGTTTATACTTCAATCTTTCACATCAGTAATCTAAACTAGCATGCAATTCTTGTTCAGATGAAATAAATTAAGCACAATTTGATCTCCCAACCCCCCCCCCAAATACTACTAAATATACTCACTGTGGAATGTTCATATAATTATTTTTGCAATGCACTGCATTCTAAGTTTCATAATGCAGACCTTTGGGACTTGAAGCTATTTGTTATAACATTTTTTTTAATGTTTTTAGGGGTTGTTATCTTTCTATAATTACCTGTCTTTATTCTCACTGGGAGTATCATTAACATTTAAAAATACACTTTAAAAACACTTCTCATGGTGAAATATAATACAGATATATAAAAATCACATAAAACAAAAGTCTAGCTCAATAAATTATAGCAGGGAAAATGCTTTTGAGTACCATACAGGACAAGAAAGGGAACATTGCCAGCCACTCCAGACCCACCCAATATCTCACCAATCACAAACCTTTCTTTTGTCCCCAAATGTCATGGCTCTTCTGAATTTTATAATATACACCTTATTTTTGTTTGTTTAAAGTTTCTTTTCTTTCTTTCTTTCTTTTCTTCTTTTGGAGGACAGAGACAGAGAGAGGGTCAGATAGGGACGGCCAGGCAAGTATAGGAAGAGATGAGAAGCATCAATTCAGAGTGGCAGCACCTTAGTTCTTTGATTGTTTTCTCACATGTGCCTTGATAGGAGTGAGGGGGCTCCAGCAGAGCGAGTGGCACCTTGCTCAAGTCGGGGACCTTGGGCTCAAGCCAGCGACCAAGATGTCATGTTTATGATCCCACGCTCAGGCCAGTGACCTCGCTCTCAAGTTGGTGAGCCCACGCTCTAGCCAGCAATCTCAGGGTTTCAAACCTGAGTCCTCTGTGTCCCAGTATGCTCTATTCACTGTGCCACTGCTTCGTCAGGCTGCTTGTTTAAAGTTTCATCATCCAAGTGTGCATCACTTAGCACTACAATGTGGTTGCCCAACTTTTCAGTCTTTTGGTATCTGTTTTTCTTTTTTTCTACCATTAGTTCCATTAGTAAGTACAAATTTAGTAATCAGCACCAGTGTTATATCTGTGTATCACAACACACTTTCCTTGTCTGAAGCTCCATTCTCTTAGAAATTACTCAGAAAGGACTCATGGGAACAATATTCTCTGAATTCTTGCATGTTGACAGCAGTTTAAGGCTTTTAGACTTGAAAATCAAGTTAGCTAAATATAAAATTCTTGACTCACAACATCTTTAATATGCACTGTGGTTTTATTGGTTACCTAGTTTTCTTTTCCTTTTAAGTAATTAGATACTTTTTACCTGGATGACCAAAATATATATATTTTTAAAGACCAGTAATTTTACAGACTATATTTTGTTGATTGTTCTGGGGTGACTTTTAAGAGATCATATAATTTGGTCTTTAAGTATGCAATTTCAAATCTTTTTTCTTGTTTCATTTTAATACTATTTTAATTGCAATTTCTAGTCTTTATTCTGTTCTTTGCCATGTGTCTTTTCTTTTAAGAATTCCTAATGTGCATACATGAAGTCATCTTTGCCTGTTTGCCTGTTACTTTCTCAAAATCCTTCTTATCTCTTCTTTTAAGAGACATTTAAATTTTTCTCCCTTTTATCTTCCAGTTATCTAAAGGCATTATCTGTTATGCTTATTTGAGCTTGCATTCCTTCTAGTTTAGTCTTTATTTCTTAATGATTTAAAAAAATATTTTCCTAAATATGTCACCCTATTATGAGTTTCTAATTCTCATATAGATTATTTTTTCATATATTGTATCATTTATTAAAATCTTTTGGTTCATTAGATGTAGCTATAAATAAGAAACTTAGAAATATATATATATTATCTTTTAGGAGCTCATTTTCTGGTATATATTGTCTGTAGGTGTGCTGTTTTGCTATTTATTCTTTAAATAACTATAAGGCTAAACCTTGATCATTTTATGTTGCTGATTTTTATGTGAAATCTGTCTTCCTAAATATTAAAAGGAAATATGATTCAGAAGCCTTTGTAACTTACAGCTCTAAGCTCTATTTGACTGATAACATTCTTGACTTCCTGGTTCCTCTTCTTCACTTTCTGGACCTTCTTATTCTTTTTCTCTATATTGATCAATGTGGACTTGTTTTTTTTTTTTTGGGGGGGGGGGTGTCCTCAGAAGGACACATAATCATGGAAGGGAGTTTTTCTGGGAAATTTGTAAGAGTTTATGGGACCCAGACTATTCCAGTCCCTTCCGATGAACTTCCTATACTCAGTTCCATTGGAATGTGAAAATCACCTCTCAGATTTAACTGCAACTCCAAATTGCCCTGTTGCACGTTCCAGTAAATACCTGCTAGTGATCTGGGAATGTTTCAACTCCAGCAAGCACCTAATTGCTTCCCTCTGCTTTCTCCTACACAGTTGCTGATACCATGTATTATGACTTTGGAAGGTCTAGCTATATCCACTCACTTTTTGTGTGTGATATAAGGGGGATCATGGCTATATCTTGTCACCTAATTGTGATTAGATGTTGTACCTGAGTTTTTGTATCTGTATTTCCGATGTCTTGCAGGAAGAAATCAGAGAAATTACAAACTATGTCAGCATCATAACCTCGAAATATTCCCTGTTTACCTGACGTTTTTATATCTCATGAGATTTCCATATTGGTTTAATGGATTGAGTAGGAACATATAAGAAAGGTTACTTCTGCCTTTCTAGTTTGTGTTTGGGAATATGAATTCTCAGCTAAAAACAGTATGAACTTCTTATTTAAGAATACATGCAGTGTCAGTGTGGGTTCATAATGCAAGTAGAAATGAAAGATAATGACTTTTTAAAACACAACCTTAGGAATTTTGCCAGGTATTGTTTACAAATAACCATACTGTTGGTGTTGGGCAAATGAGTTTTTAAAACCTGTATTTTCTGAGTTTGCTCACTTTTATTGTTAAAAATGGCTGCTGCCCAGGTGAATAGTGCTGCTAGGTAAAACTGCTAATTACCTTCCTGCTTGGGAAGAGCCATAGTTATGCTAATGTTTCTGGAGGAGGGGTTTTCATGCTAAGAAAAGTCTGTGAGGAAGGAAGAAGGAAAAGAAGCAGCCAAGACGGCAGGGTGCTGAAGGAGAAGCCAGTTTGTGCAGAGATTAGAAGGGAGAAGATGAGCAGATGGGGAACCAGACATGACTAAGACTGATGGGGGACATTTGATTCTAGGAAAACCCGAATGTGTCAGTAGCTTTGTGAGCACTGAATGAGAGGATTGGAGCCCTGTGTGTTTTTACTCACCTGCCAGATGCGAGGCTAGAATAAAGAAATGGCCCACCAATTTTTGGCTCTGCAGTTTCATTACCATCTATCTGAATTCAATGGGCACCTGCACCTGCCTGGTGATGACGATGGCCGCAACTACTGGCCTTACACATATCTCTTCCTCTAGAAGTAACACAAACCTAATGGATGGCTAAAGTAGTCATGACTGAAGGAGATCTAAAATATAGAGCTCATGCCAGGATGAAAGTCAGATAATCAAACAAATAACACAACATACTATTATAGAGTCCATGTTTTCATTCAAAAACCATTTTGATAGAGGGTTAATTGCTATGAGATAGAGAATATGTTTGAATTCAGTTCCCTAATGTAATGAGATATGTTTTGTAATGCCACGGGACAATACTAAAGCAGAAATTTGGAGGGAAACCAAGAACAGACATAGAGCAAACCTACTCCACTCCAATCCAGACTGACTTTCTTTCATTCTTTCTGTAGGATCATGTTCTATCCTTCCTTGGGCCTTCTTCTGACAAGCTATTTCTTCTGCCTGCAGTGACCTTTACTCTTCTAAGCAAATCCTCTTCAATTCAGTTCTCTATTTAATCTTTACTCTCATAACAGCTTATACTTTAGCTTTGAAAAATAAGTTATACTAACTTGTCTTCCCCATAGATCCTATGTTTCATGAGGTACAACTCTATTCTCTTCTCTTCTGTATCTTCAGTTCCTGGCCCATAATATGTTTCTAATAAATAAAAATGAACAAATAAATGTATGGAGTTCTGATGAGTGACTGTATCTGAAAAGTCGTATGTGGAAGTATCACAACCATATTTACAAATAATACACAATATGATATTCTTTTGGATAAGTAACTATAATTTTTTGTTTATTTTAGCTAGAAGATCGTTACGCATTTAAATTTTTAAAAATAAAAATAATATATAAACATTATGTTTTTAATCCATTGGAATAAGTAGTGATACTCAAAAGAAAGTATTCTTCCATGACCAGACAAGAAGAGCTTGCAGCAGGTCAGCACTGGGTAGCTGATGGTGATAATAAATCCAGGTGACAGGGGTAGAAAATCTTTTCACATAAGTAGTACTTCAAACCTGACCTGTGATGGTGCAGTGGATAAAGTGTCGACCTAGAACGCTGAGCTTGCTGGTTCAAACACCTGGGTTTGCCCAGTCAAGACACATACAGAAAGCAACTACTATGAGTTGATACTTCCTGCTTCTCCCCTTCTCAACAACCCCTTCCCTCCTCATTCTCCCCTCTCCTTAAAAATCAATAAATAGCACCTAAAAATAAAGACTTAAAAAAAAGTAGTACTTCAAAAGTGAAAAGAAAGATTGCAAATAAATCCAGCATAATTTTTCAAGTGTGAGCTACTAACCAAAAGAGTATAAAATCTATCATCAAGGTTATAAAGGTCAAATCTAACAAAAACAATATTTAAGCATCTTATAAACTGAACCTTTTAAATTTGTCATCAAACACTATTAATATCATGGAATATTATGATATCTATGACTGGCCATCTGGATTAGGATGGATCTAGTAAATTAGCTTTTATACCAAGCCCATGAAATGTTCTCTAAAAATAATCATTTTAATAAAACCTTCAGAAAGAGAAAAATACAAGAAAACATTCTAATCAAATTTTGAGAATTCACACCTTATACTTTTAGCTCAGTGGTTTAAAATAGCACCTTTGTTTGTTTAGCTTTGCTTAAAACAGCATCCTTGGCAAACTCAGGATTATTTGTAACACAATACCAAGCAAATCTATACCATTGGGTGGAGAGGCTATACTGATCCTGCCTCTTCAATTTCAGAAGAATATACTGTATTTTCCCATGTATAAGATGAACCATTTTTCAAAAAATTTAGGGTCTAAAAAACTGGGTGCATCTTATACAGTGGTTATAGATGTTTTTACTTGCATTTCCCACTTTTTTGTGCTTGTTTTTGGGTTCATTGTTGAAGACAGTGATTCATCATCAGCCACAGGTGAGGACAAGCTAATAGATGAGAGTTTTGACAGTGATGAGGAGTTGTATGAATTTTATGATGAATAAAATTTGAGTGTAATAACTTTATGTAATACATTTATTTTCAAATTTCGGGCCTCCAAATTAAGGTGCGTCTTATACATGGGGAATACGGTAGCTCTGCACCTCTACTTCAGTCATGAGAATTCCTGATAATCTGCTAGAGTTGCTGCCTAACTTGGAACTTAGAATACGTCTCTAATGAAAAGTGTGTGTAAAGACACCCTTCTGTTGCTTAAACTCTACAAGTGGACCTCTAAAATATTGTTTCTACACAGGCTGATGGACTGTGTTTGCATTTATTTCTGCTGAGTTTCATTGGAGATGTGGATTTGAAAAGAATAAGTGAAAGCTGAGAGTCATAGACAATCAGCAGCAGCCTTCTTGGCATGATTCAATTCTACAAGGAAAGGTAGACCAAAGGACATTTCTAGGATCTCTCCAGACTTATGCTAAACTCATTAGGAGAATGCTGTGTGATTGGAATCAGCTAGCTCCTTTCCCAGGATGTAACATTATGTATGAGCACAGACTTTGAGACTACGTATCCAATACTGTGTCTAAGATACTTTAGGACTAAAAAATGTTTGTCATCCCCTGCCAGTTAGCTCAGAGGGCTGGAGAACTGCTCTAATGAAGCCAAGTCACAGGCCCTTTCCTTTCCCTGTGGAAGCCAGTTAATGTCAAACAAAGAAGAAAGTTGTTCCCTGGCTAAAGCTTGCACCTTGAATCTCAGCCAGCACTTGGCCGCAACAAACTCAGTTAGTTCACCCTTGATCATAGGTGGAACCAAGAAAGACAATGTAGGTGGATCAGTGCAAAACTATGATCACTTCTAAAAAGAAAATTTGAATATAGTCATTTCCCACTGACAGTGTCAACAGCATCATCTTCTTAGGAGATATTATATATTCTGCAACCTGATGAAATCAGTTTTTTTTGTCTCCTTAAATCTCTTTCCTACATGTCAATAATTTTTGCAATGTTGATATTTTGAATTTGTATTATATAGGGGTCATGAAGTGGTATGAATTTCATAAAGAACATGTATGTAATGGATTGCTTGACTTATATCTGAAAGAAATTGCAGAGGGCTTTATATACTTCTCCACTTTTCAATAGGTCTCTTTGCAGCTCATGGCCACAAGTGGATAGATAGATAGTCTTTTACCCTTGACTGAAAGATATACCAGTCTTTGCATCCTGGATTTAAGTGAGAAAAAAGGAGCAAACTAAGTAGTTTTATTTTCAACCCTAGAAAATGAGGAGAAAACCTAGCCTTCCCTTTTCAGATTCCTGTGCCTTCAAAAATTTATAGTTCTTCTTTTCTGATTTTATTCAAATTTCCGTGAAAAATTCTAGCTTTTTCTGGAGCACTTCCCAAAACATCATTTCTGCTATGACATTCTTCTGGTCCCCAATCCTTATCCCCTTGCCTTGCTTTATTTTTCTATCACAATTCTCTCTATGTGATATTAGATTCTGTCGTTTGTTTGCCCTTGTTGTTCCCTGCTCTACCTCTATGGTAAAACAATGCCTGGAATAGAATAGGTGTTCAATATATACTGATTGAGAACAATTTAATAAATGTGAATATAAATCAAATAGACATGGAAACAGCAATAAAATGATATGCATACACAGTGACATTTTTTATACTACCCTGGGGTCATTAAGGAGCATTGTTTTCTTCCAATTACCCATTGTCTTAATCTTCTGAGGAAAAAGCTTTACAAAATCTGAATAATGCTTTATTTTCTTGTCACAGGGTTGCAAGTAATTAATTCTTAGTTTTTCTATTAACTCCGTTTTTGTTTTTGTTTTACTTTTAGCCCGGCTATTTTCTGGTAATGGAGGTAAAGTTGACATAACATAAAATTAACCACTTTAGCATGTACAATTCTGTGCCATTTAGTACACTGACAATATTGCAAAACCATTACCTCTATTTAGTTTGAATACAGTTTTATCAATGATATTATTTTACAAAAAGTAATTATTCATCTTCAATTGGTAGAAAAAAATTCTTTATATTGCAAAATGGTAAATAAAGGGAAAAAATCAAACATTTTTCTCATCCTTATATAAGTTATTATATGGGACAACCAAATAGTAGTTGAGAAAAAAATGAATCTTATTAAAAGTGCACAAACAGTACAAAAAGGAAGCCATCTAGACATTCTGGGTCTTGTAATAAAAGAAGATGAAACCACCTAGAATCCTGCAAAGAGAGTCTGTCCAAGACTCTGCATTTAGCTGCCAGTTCTCCAGAAACACAAAGGATAGGGGAGTGTGTTGAACCCTACCATGGCTATGTAGGATGGAAAGAAACTTCTTCATGTTTAGTTTAGAGTTTAGAATGATGAAAATGTTTTTGAAACTAGATATCGATAGATACAGGTGGTGGTTACTGACATTATAAAGCTATTAAATGCCACTGAATTGTTCACTTTAAAATGGTTTGTTCTATGTTATGTCAATTTTACATCAATAAATCATTTATTAAAAAGGCACAAAGCTATTAAAAACACCCTTAAATTCCACATATACCTCTTCATAAATTCTGTAGAATAGGCAAATGTACTCTATTGCAAATGTACTCTAATTTGGAGACAAGAAGAGAAATGAAAAAATGGTAGTTTAGCAATGGTTTCTTTAGACAAAGAAAGGTCAAACTCTTTTTCCTGGCTCATCATCATTTTGGTTAATATTTAATAAAATGAAAAATGTCCATTTCCTTCATGTCTCACGTCCATTTTAACACGTTTGCTCTGGTTTAGTTATAGCCCGTTTAACATGTTTCTTGAATTTTACAGACATACTTGGCAGGTGCAAGACAAAATCAACGCAAACAATGTGGCTTACACAACTGGGAAGCTAAGCTTTCACACTGATTACCCAGCCCTCCGTCACCCACCTGGGGTAAGGTGAGCCTCAACGTGTTCTACAAGGAGGCCGATGATCAATATCCTCGATTCTGAGCCCAGACGATTATCATATATAACAAGTCTGTCTTATGTAGATCTTCGTTCTCCAAACACAATCCAAACTCACAAAATCTCTCACTTCAATCCTGAATAGCTTCACATTCCTAAGAGATAAAAGTTTTCATCTATATTTTTTAAAAGTTTTTTGTTTCTTCCTGTAACTATTGGCATTTTTTTGCCAGGACATTTTCCCACTGCAGTACATCTTGGGGTCTTTTTACACATTTAATTCCCAAGAATTCCCAAGGGAATTAATTCAAAGGAAAAAATGAAATGGGGGAACATATTGTAGGGTTTCCCCCCCGCAAAGTCATTTGGCCATTATTCATATTAGTTAACTATCACTGAAAAAGAAAATACACACACACACACACAAAAAAAATAACTCACTTTATAACTTAGTGGCTTAAAAGAATAGCCACATATTAGGTCATGTTTTTATAATTTGTGCTGCATTCATCTGGGCAACCTTGCCTTTATAGTTTGGGCTGTGTTCATCTGGGCAGTTCCGTTGCTGCTGAGTCGGCTGGGGTGGTTGACCGAGGTGGTGGTTGAGATGGTCTGTCCCTGCTCCACTTGCTCTATCGTATCATCCTCCAGCAAGCACAGGCTTATGCACATGGCAGCTGCTAGAGTTTCCAGAAAGCAAGCCCAAATACACAAGGCCTCTCAAGACTTAGGCCAACACAATGGCCCTTCTGCAAAACATTTGCATTTTGGTTAAAGCAAATCATAACTTTAGCCCAGGTTCAAGAGGTGAAGAAGTAGAGTTCACATTTTATGGGAGAAGTTGCAAGGGTGGACTACAAAGGGGTATAAATGCAAGGAACAGAATAACCTTGGCTAGTTTTGGAAACCATCTGCCCTCCCATCTATCAGATTCCTTGTCTAGGAGGGAGATGTTCAGCATGGAGTCACAAATCCCCCAGTAAAATGTTTGGGACCCTCTTTCAATATGTTATTACTAAATTGTCACTTTACTAAATGAGTCACATTTTTACAAAAGCATCATTTTGCTAAACCAAGAGATAAATGATCAGGAAACTACTTTTGCACAGATATTTTGTTCCAATTTTTTAGCTAAATGGTACTAAATAAGATATTACAAAGAAATCTATTTCTTTAAAGGTAAATGAAAGTAGAAATTTGGGGCAACCTCTTAGTTAATGAAGGTAAAAACGGGTGAAAATCAATATGAGTCCGTTTTTTCATCATGTTGACAGAACACACTTTCTCTGTACCCTTATTGTTACCTATTGTCCTCACCAATATTAACTAGTCTAGAATATGACTTCACATTTTAAGCTATTTGGTTGATTGTGAAACACCACATGATTTCTTTGCACTAAATGATACAGAAATGACCACTATGGTCACCTTTTCAGGTGGGTTTTGGAGACAGGAAGAGACATACAGTGTGATTTGTTTTCATTGTGGTCCAGGAATTTTCTAAAATACTTGAGTTAAAAGCCAAACTAATCAGCTCAGTACATCTGCTCAAGATAAGTTGGAGAAGTTAGATGGAATAAACTTTTAAAAATTAGACTAGAAAACTAAAGCTTATATTTGAATTTTTAAATTATCTGCTGTTTTTTTATGAGTTTAAGTTTTGTTTCTGGGTTAAAATTGAAAGCCTACGGAAAAGTGATTAAATTACATCATAAATATTTCTAAAGTATAATATAATGCTTGACATTTTCATAGCATTTTATATTCTTTCAAAGTGTTTTTTTTTCTTATATTACTTTATCTGGTACGTTCCTATAATGTAGACAGTATGAATCATGTGCTTTTTATGTCGGATGAGGAAATGACACACAGCAAGGTTAAATACTTTCACAGGGTGACATCTGATTAATAGAGAACTTAGACTTGAACTCTGGCCTTCACCTTTCACTGCACCATATGGGTCTCAAGTTGAACTTTCTAATTTTCATAACCTACATAATGTGATGATTATTTATAGACATTTTTATACATTATAAACTCTTTAAATATGGAAACTTAACCTTAGGCTTCTCTATATCTCAAGACTTAACCCCACACCTTTTATGCAATAGAGACTTTATAGATATACTATAAAGAAGCAAAGAAATGCCACAAGTTGTGCCTGTGTTCATCAGCAAATAAAACACTCAAAGTTAAATGACCCAATAGGAGATTTTTAAAATTAAAAGATGATTCCTGAAATATCTAAATTCCAGTAGAAGAATAATTAAAATGTAGACACTGTGTAAGTTTCCATTTTGAATTACTGAGGGGTTTTTATCCCTGTGTTTGAGTGTTTTTTATGACAAATAGAATCAGTCAACATTCTTTTAGTATGGATGACATGATCTGGATTAGTTACCTGTTGAGAATTCAGATTGATCAATTTGGATCATACCGGGCAGGGACAAGGAGACACAGCTTTAATGAAACACAGATGTTGTTTCATGGACTTCTTTGTCTGATCCAGAAGTCACATGCTACCCTAAAGTAACATTTAGAAAGGAAATGTTTTTGGTTCTGACTGACTTACATGAAATAAAATTGGGTTTTATACACATCACGTGTATATTTTCTTTTTGAATTAGCAGTGGAAGTGTTGTCTGGCTCCATCCGCTTTTTTCTTTCATAAGATGATATTAAAATGTAAACATACCAGAGGAGTATATTATTACTTGGCTTTGCCATATGTAAAAGACATCAGTTGACCTTTTTTTCAAGATTTATATTTGAAATATTCTATGACTTCATTATGGCAAACTTTCAAAGGATTTAAAGAACCCTCTGATTTTCTCAAAGTTATAGTATTGTTTTGCCTTCTTGGAGTTTGGGAGATTTGAAGTTGAGATTTTCATTTCATCTTCTTTCTTTCTTTTTTTTTATTTAGAAATTTTAATTTAATGAGGTAACGTTGATTAATAAGAGTACATATGTTTCAGATAAACATTTCTTACCGCATTTGAACTCTTGAATGCAATGTGTGCCCATCACCCAAAGTCAAATCCCCCTCTGTCACCACATACTTGTCCTTCTTTGTTCCCCACCACCACCACCACCACCTCCTCATGTTCTTTCTAATCATGCTGCTTCACCCCTCATTGGCCTGGTAATGAGAGATGCTTTTCTACAATGACTTGGTCAACATAGGCACAAGATTTTTTTTTTAATTTAAAAACAAACAAACAAAAGGCATCAATTTAAAGACTGAGCTATGATTAATTTAGACCAGTTCTCTCCTAACCTTAGAAAATAAGGCATCATCTATCTGAAATGGAAGTTTAAGATTGCAAAGCACATGGACACACACCACACGATATTGAATGATTAGGAGTGCTGTCAAGGTATTTCTCTCTTAGTAGGAGAGACACTTGCTATGTGAGGATTTTGAGGCAAATAGATCAAAGTGTGAATCCCAGTGTGTCACCATGTTTTCACTGTGGTTTCCTAGCTGGCTCGTTTACTTCAACTCTGGGTGTCAGTTTCTTCACCTATAAAATGGAGCTGAAAGTATAAAATTCTAAAAACGACAGAGAGGACTTAATGAATGTAAATCACACAGTCATAATGTGAGAGCAAGTATGGATCAGATTTAAAACATTGAGGAAAGGCATGCCCTTTTGGGATTGTGGCAGGATTTGTGAACTATTTCATAGAGCAGTCACAAAGAATCTCTAAATTTTAGTAAAAATTAGATTAGAGTACAAAAAGAAGAAGAAGAAATAAATAATAAATTAGTTAAGATGAAATAAAAGCTAAAGTTCATCTCTCTGGTCATACTAACCCCATCTCAAGTGCACAATCGCCATGTGGAACCAGTGACCATGTTTCCATTAATATAGAAAGTTCAAATGGGCAGCACTGTTCTAGGCAATCTATGGAGATAAGCTAGCTAAGATATTTTTACCAGTCATAACTATATACCCCTGGTCTGGGTATTTGATCCTATTTGCCTCTTCCTTTCTATAAAAACTGTTAGACATTGGTTTTCATTTTTATCCCATTCAGTAAGAATAAAATTTTCACAGCTGAATAATATTAGTTTCACTGAGCAGAAATTCAGGGTCTAAATTTAAGTAATAAAAATAACCCACCCATGCTGACTTACCAAAAGGAGTCAGAGAACCCCCTTCCCCCAAAAGAAACCTCTACGCAATAAAAAAAAAGTAGTTTTAAATTTTTACTGTTTTGCTTTACAAAATGAAATAATGTGAAATATTTTGTTTCAAACCTTAGTAAAAATAACTAATACTATCTTTTTGAGTTCTCATTCCCAATGTTTCTTGAGTTTATCCATCCTCATAGCCCCACCACCTCATGGCTTACTTATCCTTACACATGAACTCTCTCACTAGTTCCCACCTTAAATAATGTATACTATGTAACACCACTGGACTGCTTTCTTCAATTCAGTCTTTACTTCCTTATTCAAAAGCCTTCAGCGAGTCTCCTTTGAGCCAATACAAAGTCCAATATCCTTCACCTAACATTCAAGACTCTCCATGATGAGGCTCCAAATTAACTTTCCAACTTGACCTACTATTTCCAGTTATGACCCTCTACTGCAGCCAAGTGAAGTGTGCATTTTTTGAATACCCACCATCACTGGCACCTGATTCTTCCTCTCCATTCTATTCTACATATTCAAAATTTTATCCATCCTCCTTAACCCAGATCTAGATCAAATCCCACCTTTTTTGTAAAGCCAACATAACGTGCATAAACACTCCAACGTAAAGTGCTAGCTTCCTTCAGCTGTTATCATCAGTGCCTTTTGTTTACTAATGAATATTAACGTGCCTGTGTCCACGTCTTCACCTGTAATGATGTTTGAACTATAAAATATTAATGGCAAGCAAGCAAGTTTTTCTCTGCTGACACAAAGACAGATAAAAAATGTCGATTTTAGTGTGTGTGTGTATGTGTGTGTGTGTGTGTCTTTCAGCAGCTTTCTTTAATACAATGTCAAAATATGTAAGCACATATTATTTAAAAGCATATTTCTCTATTTCTTCTTATAGGTTCAGATTTTGCACTGCGTAAAACAAACGGTCACTGGGGGTGATACGGAAATTGTAGATGGATTTAATGTATGCCACAAGCTCAAGGAAAAAGATCCTCGGGCGTTCCAGATTCTGTCCTCCACCTTTGTGGACTTCACAGACATTGGCGTGGACTACTGCGATTTCTCTGTACAATCCAAGCACAAAATTATTGAGTAAGTATTACTTATGATTTTCTCAGCAATCAAACTGCTGACAGCAAAGCCTTTGTTAACCTAAAGCTTAAACAGCAGAGAGCTTCAGTTAACCTCAGCCTTTCTCTTTTAATAACTCCTTAATCCAATTTTAGAAGGAAAGATGTGAGAGAAAAAATCCACCATAAAATATTTTTAAATTAAATTTCATAAAATTTCTGTACATAGCCTGACCTGTGGTGGCACAGTGGATAAAGCGTCGACCTGGGAACACTGAGGTCGCCAGTTCAAAATCCTGCACTGGTCTGGTCAAGGCACATATGGGAGTTGATGCTTCCAGCTCCTCCCCCCTTTCTCTCTCTCTCTCTTTCTCTCTCTCTCATTCTGTGTCTCCTCTCTAAAATGAATAAAATAAAATTTAAAAAAAGAAGTAAAAAAAAATTTCTGTACATAATATAAGAGAAATAACTAAGACTCATGTTCACTTAATTTTTATTTATCTTTTAAAACATAAGTCCTACATAGTTATAATCAGTATTATTGCACTAGTCAGAACACTTTAAGCCAAAAGGAAAAGAATCTAATGCATGAGATAGATCCAGCAGTTAAACAGTGTTATCTGAAATTGATCTCTTTTTTCTTCACCTCTTAGTTTTGCCATCCTTTGTGTTGGCTTCATTTTCAAAGATAATCAGTGGAAATTCCAAGTCTTCATTATCCTTAGAGCTAGTAATCACAGCGCAGAGAAAGTACCTGTTTCCCAATAGCCACAACAAAGCTAAATGACTCACTGCCCAATTTGTGTCCAAGTATCCTTCCAGCAATCAGCAGGGACAGAAATTCAAGCAATTCTGATTAGCCATTCCTGGGTCACCTATCCATCTCTAGAGCAAGGATAACCTCATCTAAACACCACATGGGCTAAGAATGAAACAGGATGGCTCCCTAAATTGATGCCAAAAAAAATATCTTATGTCTCCTGCATAGAATATTTTGTGTTCCCTTTTCATTTGACATTATTTGAGGATAAGTTTATAAGTGTCTACCAAGGCCACAAATTCATTTTATTTGAAAATTATCTTACATTGTGTTTCTAGGACATGGTTCATTTAGTTAGATCTCATTGATGAAGTTTTGGATGTTTCCAAATTTAAAATTGAGGTTATATTTTTTAATGAGAAATAGCCAAATAATGTGAAATAAACTTATTTAATAAATAATCAAATATTCTCTATACTAACTTATCTGTCTTATATACAGATAGAGACTTCATCTCCTCAACCAACAAATACTTACTGAGGCCAGCTACTCTTCTTGGTGCTTGGTAGACATTAGTGAACGAAACCAAGATCCCTGCACCCATGTAGCATACAGTCTAACAGGAAAGGGGAGAATTAAACATTTTAAAACAAATGAGTAAATGACAAAGAACATTAAAACATTTTTAAGTACTCAAGAAAAAAAAAAGGTAGGGCTAGATAAAGAGAATCTGTAGGACCAAAGACTTAAGAAGAATAGAACTTTTATTAAATAATGCATTTTATTTTTCATTAAATAATGTGGAAGCCCTCGCCAGACAGCTCAATTGGTTAGAACATTGTCCTGAAGCACAATCGTTGCCGGTTCAATTCCTGGTCAGGGCATATACAGGAGCAGGTTGATGTTCCTCTCTCTCTCTCTCTCTCTCTCTCTCTCTCTCTCTTACCCTCTCTCACTCTCTCTCTCTTACTCTCTCTGTCTTCTCTCACTAAAATCAATAAATAAAAAATTAAAAAATAATTTGGCAGGGAAAACCTTTACTGAGTAGGTGACATTTGAGCAAAAACTTAAAGGGATGAGAAGATTGCCCAGAAGATAATCAGTTTCCTGAAACAGCTAGAGCAAAGAACCTAAGAAGGCTTCAGAACATGTCTGGTAATCAAGGAAGCAAAGGGCCAGAGGAATGCAGAGAATTAAGACAGACAGTAAAGTGGGGGTAAGTTCATGTAGAGCCTGGTTACTCATTGTTAAGCCGTTGGCTTTTTCTCTTAAAGAAATAGGGCTTTTTACCTTTCATCACCATGTAACCGTGCATGGGGACCTTCCTTTCATTCTATTGTCGCACATATAATTTTCTTCTTACAAAGATTCAATTTTGAATGTTACGTTGCTCTTCAAGATGCCAGCCAGTCATTTCCTCTGACACCTTTCAATCATCAAAATGTCTTCTCTAGGCATTACAACTAATTTGCTTTCTATTTCCCCTCACATCATCATTAAGATTGCTAAATATTGAATTTGTCTTTTGTTTTCTCAGATTGAAAGTAAATACCATGTGAATAGAGACAGAGACCATGTTATACACACACACACAGAAAATTATTTTTCCTTATATATGTGAACTCTTGGAAATAAAAACTTAATACAATGTCCCATGAGACACTCAATTCTGATTTCATTACATTAATGAATCACAAAGTTTGTTTCATGGATATATGAGGATACACATATGAATTCTATAAAAGAGAGCTCATAACTAGCATAACCCTTCTCATCAAGTAGTTATAATGTTAGTGAAAAAAGAACTGATTGCCAGGGTGGCTGACGGGAAAGACCCCAAGGAAGTTCCAAAGTCAGGACATCCTCATCAGTAACATGGAGAATGGCACAAAATGTATCAGAGCCAGAAAGATCCAAAGCAGAGGTCTCCAAACTACAGCCCGCGGGCCGAATTGTGGCCACCTGAGGCCATTTATCCGACCCCCACCGCACTTCCGGAAGGGGCAACTCTTTCATTGGTGGTCAGTGTATGGAGTACTGTATGTGGCGGCCCTCCAATGGTCTGAGGGACAGTGACCTGGCCCCTGTGTAAAATGTTTGGGGACCCCTGATCCAAAGAATGTACCTCAGGCTAGACACTTTTTATTTCCATGTTTCAGTTTTTCCACCTCTCAACTAGGAGTTGAATTAGAAAAGTATATTTCAAACTTTAAAAAAACAAAATCTTTCTTTACAATAATGCTCCAATAAAATCATACTTTAAAATCCTTATAAACTCATCAGGTAAAAATACTTACATATGTAAAAGCTACTACAATGGTACCTTGAGACACGGGCACTTTAAATCATGAGCAATTTGAGAGATGAGCAGTCTCTCACGAGATTTTTTGCTTAAAAGTCAGGAGTGGATATTTGAATCATGAGTGTTGGTCAAATGAGTTTGTAAAATTTGTGTTTTTTGAGTTTGCTTATTTTTATTGTTAAAAATAGCACCGGGCAGCTGTCTGTGAAATTGATAATTACCTTCCTGCTTGGGAAGGGCCATTGTTATGCTAATGTCTCCTCTCCCTCTGCGAGCATCTTCCCCTGACCTTGAAGGTAAATACTCATGTGGTTTTGGGGGGCCGGAACGTATTAATTGCATTCCCATTAATTTAAATGGGGAAATTCAATTTGACACTCGAACAAATTGAGTCACGAGCTCAGTCATGAAATGAATAAACTCGTGTGTCAAGGTACCACTGTATTTTAAAGAATGAAAAATAAATGCATTTTTTTCTAAACATTTTTAACTGGGGTTTTCAGTGATGTTTATTTTAAATTAATTTGAAGCATTCTGGCACTTAGGAGGTAAGATTTTAAAACTACTTACTAAATGAATAAATGGAAAAAGAAATAAACACATTGTACCGCAGACAACATTAATATCTTCCGTACATATGTTTGGATTTTTAATACCGTATTTCAGAAACATCTTCCAAGGCAAATTGACCCTGAGAAATGTAAATAGATACTTTGTGATTTATGTATTACACTTTTTCTCTTTTAAAAAAATAGATTAGATGACAAAGGCCAAGTGGTTCGCATCAACTTCAATAATGCAACAAGAGACACGATATTCGATGTACCTATTGAGAAGGTTCAGCCTTTTTATGCTGCTCTGAAGGAGTTTGTTGACCTCATGAACTCTAAAGAATTCAAGTTTACTTTTAAGATGAATCCAGGTCAGTGAACGTGTTTTCTCAAACAACTGAAAGGATGTATTTTCTTCAACTTTAACCATTAAGAGCAATACATAGAGTTGTTTTCTCAAGCATGGAATGTGGAACCCTTACAGTAGAATCTTGGTGAGCAGCCAACGTGCTTAAAGAGCAGTCTCCCAACCCACACTCCTGCTGTGTTGACTCCCCAGACTTTAAATATTCATTTTTAACAAACTCCTAGGTATTTCTTTAGCACACCAAAATCTATTAATCTCCAACCTAAAGGATACTTGAAAGACAAGCTATCGGCCAAATGAAATCACATGTCTGATATCAAGATTGATGACTTATATTTTCTATTCTGATAGCCAATCAATATAAACTGAGGCTTGTACTTAATTCTTCTATCCTGGTAAACAAATAAAATTCCCCTCATGATTCTCACTCTGTACTGCAGGAGTAATGATGAGTCATTAAGCTTATCTGATCTGGCAGACTGCAGAGCTACCTGAACTAAAGCGGTATCTAAAGTATTGCAGCTAGTTGAAATAGAGGAGCAAAAAGCATTGTGTTTCTTCTGGACCTTTCTTGACTCAGTCAAGTGACGTCAAAATGGAAGCTTTTGACATTTAAAATAAAAAGCATAATTCCCCTCTGCCAGTGATTTGACCAAGTGGAAGATTCTTTTCACTTGTGATTATTTTTGAATTGGTCATGGTATAATAAAGTAATGCTAGAAATCTCCATAAACTTACAGCTATGCAGTCACGCCAGGCTGATTTTAAGAGCAGTAACATGTAAAATGAAAATACCATGGAAGAAAATACAAAATATATAGGAGTTGGAATCCATGCTTTACCATTTAAAGGCACCATAGCTTCGGGTAAATTCCTCAATTTCTTGGAGCCTGTTTTTTGGTGTATGAAAAGATGAGATGATACTCTCTTCTTGGGATTTTTATGAGACTTGGAAATAATGTGCATCAAATACGAAAAACAGAGAAGACAAACTCAGAACATCACTATCTTTATAATTATTTGATGCTGTTAAACTGGAAATAAACATTTCCAGGTAAGAGGTAGGCAACAATCTGGAAGAACAATTAAAAAGTTTTACACAGGGATTATAGTTTAAGTAAGAACTATAAAAGTGTCTACAGGAGCCTGCCAAGCTATGTGCTTTAAATGTCAAAGTGTCTAGAGCTTCTGCACCCAGTGGCCTGATTTGTGTGAAAAGAGAATGTCCAGGTTTTATGTAAAGAAATCAACATGCTGTACCTTGATGTGAGCTAAGCAGCAAGGATATTTTGCATTTTGTAGATATTCAAATATTAAAGACATTATTATTCATATGGAACAAAATCTTTTATCCAGGCGACGTGATTACTTTTGATAACTGGCGCTTACTTCATGGCCGATGTAGCTACGAAGCAGGAACTGAGATATCCCGCCACCTAGAAGGAGCTTATGCCGATTGGGATGTGGTAATGTCAAGGCTTCGCATCTTAAGGCAGAGTGTCCAGAATAGAAACTGAATTTTCTATCTGTAATTTCAGTAAGATTCCAATGAGGGTATATGGTAAGGCATGGTAAGGATTTTGTCTTCACAGACCACAATCCATGTCATTTATGTATTAACTTCTTTAACATTGAATGTGTCACCTTTCTCATAAGAGGTTTCTTTTCTTTGTAATCATCTCTAATGCCAACTCTTTAGATGTCCGTAGCAGGGTTCTCTCTTCCAAGCAAAGCATTCCTCTCTTCTAGCACATGTATGATCTAATTTCTTTTACCCATATATGAGTTTCCAGAATGCCTACAAATAGTTTTGTATCAAATAAAACCTTTCTCCAAATAACACATTTTTTAAAGAAAGGTTTTGTTTCAAATAAAGCTTTTGTTTCAAATAAAACTTGTCTCATAAAAAATCATGTTTTTGCTTCATTGTCTATAGGGTCTCATTTTTCATGACTGCACATCACCGTCTTTAGCATGCCTGATAAAAGCTTCCATATTTTCAGAGATTTATTTTATTCACTTTTGTACAAGAATTCTATTACCCAAATTTCCAGACCTCATGAACCTGGTGATCTCAACATTTCCTTCAAACATAAATTATGACACAACACCCAATAGAGAATTGTTCTAAGAGGCACCATCCAATACCTAAAAACAAACCACTTTCTGTAGTGACCCTAGCCCCATCAATTCACAGCATCTAAACCCCAAGAACTTGCCAAGCTAAAGTGACTTATTATACTCTTTTATTCATTCAGTAGATATTTATCACACCTGGCATATGTCAGGTACTCTGCTAGACCAAGGACACAGAAAGACTTCAGATGTGCCTGCTTATAGTCTGGTAGGGAAACAGATAAGGATATAGATAATAAGTTATTTCGACAGAAGAGTTCATAGGAAAACAGCCAAGCCAGACTAGGGAGGATACTGAAAACTTCAGCTGAGTTGAATAAAGGTTTAGAATAGTTTTCTAGGAAAAGATGGAAAAATGGCTTTCCAAGTCAAAGGGCAGAAGAGACACAGAGAATTGAATTAAAAGAGCACCTATGTTGACACACAAGTGAGAGAGTAGACTTTAACAGTGGCATAAATTCTGGAACTGGATGCCTAGGTTCAAACCATAATAATGACAATCAGTTAACTATCTGTCTTTGGATAATTACCTGTCCCCTTAAGCCTCAGTTTTTCTATCTATAAATGAGACTGATAACATTATATTCTTATCTCATTAAATTTTATGAGAAATAGATGAAAACTTATGTAAAGCATTGTTGATGCAAACTTCTCAAATAACAAGTCACCATGATGTTTTTGTTTGTGTGTTTCGTTTTATTACAACTACCCAGGCCCATTCCCTGAACATTATGAATCAATGGATCTGGAATAGGAATCAGGAATTGTATTTTTAGCAAGCTTCCCAGATGATACATATCATCAGAGAACTTTAAAAAAATATTAATTTAAAGCCTTTTGCGTTGTTCTCAACTTAGGGTAAGTGCTCAATAGATGTTAACTATTATTAGCTGTAACAACAGAGGTTGCAGAGCAAGAGAGTGAATTAGGGTAAGCTGAGATACACAGGGCTGGAGACAGAGATGGGAGCCAAGTCATGAAATGTTGAAATGTGTGTTGCACTAAAGAGTTGATATTCAATCTTGAAAGCAATGAGGAACCATTTAAAACTTTTCAAGCAGTAAAGTGCCTTGATCAGATATTCATTTTTAAAAGATCCATCTGGCTACATTATTGTGGAGGGAATTATAAACGAGAAAGACTAGAGGCCATAAATCCACTTATGAGGTTATAAATCTGCAAAAGACCAGGTAAAGAATTAAGAAGGTTGAATTAGAATGCTGGGAGAGGGAATGGAAAGATATTTTGAAAGCTTAATCTGGAAGACTTGATGACCTATTGCACGTGAAGAAGAAAAATGTCTAAGATGTTTCCCAGGTTCCTAGTTAGGAAAAATTAATGGTGATTCCATGCCCAAAGAAAGAAACCACAATAGCAGACGCAAGCTTGTGGGCAACAAAACGAATCCAGTTTTGAATAGACTGAACTTGCATTGCCTCTGAGCTATTTCATTTGGCAGTTGGATATATATACACACATACAGCTCAGGACAAAGACCTGGATTGGAGATGTCTAGTTGGAAAGTGTGTAGATGGATGAAATCATTAATTGCTTTCCTGGAGACACTTAGTGATTGTGACCAAGGTTATAAGCTTCATGGTATGATGATTGGCCTATTTTGTGGAATCAGTTACACTCTGTACATAAAGAATCAGCGGTGGCTTGCATTCAAAATCAGCTAGACCTCTCACACATTGTATTTTGTCATTAGAAGACAGCATCCCAAGCCAGTACCCCATGGACTGGCTGTTTCCTTCTCTGTTGAAAATGATTTCTGCCCTGGAAAGGAATGACAGAGGGATTGGATACAGTTGCAACAGTTTCTGAAGTGTTGTATAGTACATGACATATTATGGGCTAAGACAGCTGGTGTGGACTAAACACGATTAGGTTTCCTGGATATAATAGTCTAAAGATTTGACTTTCTCCTAAACTCATAATAGATCTGATGTAACTTGGATTAGAATTTACCCCTATTTGGCAGTGTGAACTCACTGTCTGTTCTATTTCTCTGATTTGCTTTAGAGCATATTAACTTCTTGGCTGGTTAATTGGAAGAACTCCATAGGTCACCAGAATGACATGTCACAAGGTATCTTCATTGGGCTCTATTTCTCCCCCTGAATGACCACTAAACAGTGAGTAAATAAATATCTGGTAGAGTGACTTTATGCAACAGATGGAATTCTATGAAAAAACTGCGTGACCCTGTGGATTATTGTTCTGTTCAGGGATTTAAACTAAGAAACAGGAGACATTTATAAATAAAAATACCCCTTTCTGTCATCCTCAAAAAAATTATCATTTTGAGGATAAATTTGAACTGTAAGCTCTTGCAATAAAAAATGCGATTTGGTTGAACTAAATGGCTTAGAGCATACCTTTGGATTTTTGCATATATTTTTCCAGCTGCCTGGAAAACTCCTTCTCTTCCTTCAATATTCAGCTTAAGTTTTATCTCCCCTGTGAATCCTTCCCTGGTACCAGCAGGCTTAAGCACCCTTTCCTCAGGCTTCCCATGAGCTTTACATATGCATTTTTATAGTTATCCATTCATTCTAGCAATACCCATGCATACCTGCCATGTGCCAGACACTGTTCAGGACACTGGTAAGGGAGGCAGACTTGAGGGACTTCTTAACACTAGTGGTCTGGTAGGAATATCGGGCACAGATCGAATGATCACAGCAATAAATTGCTAACTGTAGTAAATTTAACCTTCGAAAAGTCCAAGAATCTGCAAGATCACCAAATAAGAAGACAGGACTAACCTTGGGTGAGTGGGGCTCAGAGAAGTGACTTTTGAGTTGTTTGATGAGGGGTGATATATGATAATGATACTTTTGGCTTCCATTAACAGAAACTCTGAATCTAATAATAAGGAAATCTTTTCTCTTGCAAAACAAAGTCCAGAATACAAGCAGTTTCCTCACATTGTATGTTCTCAGTGCCACATCCCTGTAGGGTTCTTGGATCTGTCTTCATTTATGTAAGTGCTTTATTCTCAAACTGATAAAACAGATATAATAAAGACTTACCTTTCTTGTGTCTCTCTGAAAAGCATAGAAACCTTCTTTTAAACTCTTGCTATGGCTTTCTCTAAAGCCTCCTCAACCAGAATCTTGTCAAATACGCTCTTATAAACTAATTATGGTTATAGAAAATGAAATTTGTGTGATTAACTGAGATGAGTCAGGCTAAGGAGGTAGTCTCTATCCTTTAGCAAGAAACCTTCAGTTTGCAGACCATCAATGTAAGGAGTTTCAAAGTCTTCACTCTATCCTGAGAGCAAGTAAAACACTGAACAAACCGCAAAATCAGTAACTCTTCTCAGATTCATCAGACAAGTGAGCTCTCAGGGCAAACCGCCACCCCCAAAATTGTAGAGACAACCAGACAAACACAGAGAATCACAACCTCCCAGAGCAGAAACCTCCATAGGAACCAGCAACAGAGTAGGGGCACCTGATCAATAACTGACAAATCACTATTCCAACATACCTGCCTTATCGGGCTGGTTCTGAAGCTAGTTCAGGCCCTTCAAAAAATCCTCAGTGTTTCAGGAAGGCCTTCACATTTTTGTGTTTTATCTCCAGGAACTCTAATAAGTCCTTACAGTGAACATCAGAGGAAAATTTCTTGCATTTCCAGCAAGGGAAGGGGAAGAGAGACCATTTGAAATGTGCCAGATTATTCTGTTTTTATTAAGGCCTGTTCTCAGCAGAAACTATTTTATCAGAGGCTATCCTGCCTGGAAGTAGAAAAATACCCAACTCCAGACCCCTCCAACCACCCTGTCTCACCTAAGGGGGTGAAACTGAGATGCTCTGGGCAAGTTCACGGCCCAGAGACACAGGTTCACTGAAAAACTGAGACTTCATCATAGGACCAGAGAATACTCCCCCTCCCTCCCACATCTTACTACAGTGTCATTAAAGATCGATTTACCACAGATCCCTTTACCTAATACAACATGCCCACATTTTAACAAAGAAATTACAAGCCATACTAAAAGACAAAAAACAGTTTGAAGGGCCTGAACTGGCTTCAGAACCAGCCAGATAAGGCAGGTATGTTGGAATTATCAGACTAATAAATGTAAAGAATAATAATAATAATTTTTTTTTATAAAATCTGCATTTCAGCCCTGGCTGGTAGGCTCAGCGGTAGAGTGTCAGCTTGGCGTGTGGAAGTCCTGGGTTCGATTCCCGGGCAGGGCACACAGGAGAAGTGTCCATCTGCTTCTCAACCCTTCCTCCTCTTCTTCCTCTCTATCTCTCTCTTCCCCTCTCACAGCCAAGGCTCCATTGGAGTAAAGTTGGGCCAGGCGCTGAGGATGGTTTCATGGCCTCCACCTCATGGCCTAAAATGGCTCCGGCTACAACAGAGCTTCGCCCCAGACGGGCAAAGCATTGCCCCCTGGTGGGTATGCCGGGTGGGTCTCGGTCAGGTGCATGCGGAAGTCTGTCTGACTGCCTTCCTGCTTCTAACTTTGAAAAAACAAAACAAAACAAAACTGCAATTCATAGCTAAAGGCTTTAATGAAAAAAGTAGAAACATGCAAGAACAGCTGGATAATATGTGCAGAGAGATAAGAATTCTAAGAAAGAATCAAAAAGAAATTCTAGACACCAAAAACACTCTAACAGAAATGAATAATGTCTCTGATGGGCTCATTGGTAGAGGGGATATAGCTAAGGAAAGAATTTCTGAGCTTGAGAAAATAAAAATAGAAATTTCCAAGACTGTAAAATGGAAAGAAAAAAGACAAAAAATATAGAACACAATATTCAGGGAATTGAATTTTGGAGCATCAGGGATAAACTTTTTAATTTTTTAATTGTTATATATTTTATAGTTAGGACTTTCTATTTATAGTAAGTGATGGTTTGGTTTCATTTGTGCTAATGATATAAAGATTCTTTCCACATTAAACTTAAGTAACTTAAGTATTGAAAGAAAAATATTTCCATAGTGCAGGTGATACTATTTTGAAGGTGGTACTCTGGAGTTTAGAAAATGCTTATCCTTTTATGAACAAGCAAATGGAATGAGAGAGGAGAGATTACTTCCCATGGCCATGTAGAATGACTGACAGAGCCAAAATGCAAACACAAGTTTTAGTTTTCAGTTCAGATCTCTTTCTTTCTACTTTTCCACACTGTGAGGATTCTAATTTTGTGCAGAATTATGTGTGGCTCCTGGCTGCTTTCAAATGTCTGACCAACGGCTTTACTTTGCATACCCTGTAAAGTGATCCCAGAATTGATTCAGGGGAAAAGAAAAGGGCACAAAAGTCCTTTGGATGTCTAGTAAACATGAAAATCTAAATCAGTGCAAAAGTTCTCAAATTATAAAATGAGTAAAGATCACTGGGTATTTTGTTTTAAAAGTTTACTTTAATATACCTTCATTTGGATTCAGCAGGTCTACATCTACGAATCTTGATATTTAACAGCATCCCAGGGATGTGGCTGTAGGTGGTCCATGGACCACACTTTAAGAAACAGTCTTCTGATCACATGGTCTACAGGGAGCATTCCAGTCGAGTTAAAAGGCCTCTGGAACTTTTAATAGCCACACGTTGTCTGTATTTGCTCCACACTCCTTGCTCAAGATTTTCCTTGTCTTCCTTTGTACACCAGTAATGAAAAGAGATGGAAGAGAAGGTCTTACGCTGCTTTATGTTATTAGGGACCAACGACTAGATCCATCTGTCCTCCCCTTCCTCAGTCTCCTGCCCACCACACACTCTCCTTATAAACTAAACTTTTCCTTGAAAGTACTTATCATAACAGTAATCAAATAGTTTTCTGCATAATTAATTTTCCATGTTTTTTCCTCCTGAGCATTGTGATATTCATAGTACACAGCACATAAGGGACCCAGAAGACACTCAATGATTTGTTTGCTGAATCCACAAGCAAAGTATCACTTTTGGGTACAGATTTTTTTTTTCATCTGAAAATGATCCAAATTTTATATTTGGTTGGTAGAAGAAAAGAATTTTTTTCTCTCTTCCTTTATTTTTGGAGAAAGCAGCACATCCAAAGGTCATCCCATGATGTGGTCAAGAAAGATGCTAGTTATAAATGCTCTCAAGTTGCTGAAATCAATATAATGAGAAAATGTTTACAATACGTGCAAAAAGGCTTCTTTTGCCTTATTTATGCATAAAGTAAGCAGTGGGCCTGAGCTAAACTTTACATTCTCTGGAAAACATATGGAAAATATCAGTCAATGATGTCTGATGAACCCAAATATTGTTATGGTTTTTCTCCAAGAAGTCTCCGGGTGCCGACCCAGCTGCTTAATGTCCATTACATATTTAAAGACATAAATCACAAGTTTTCCCTTTTACTACATTTATGCAGAATTACAGACCTTACGGCCAGAGTTGTTTTGGGTTAAGTCATACACAGAGACTTAATTCTTTAACTGGTGATGGGGAAGCAGGGTACAGAAAACACAATGCACATAGATAGGCAGTTTCATGTTAAAACATCAATTACAGCATTTCCTTTTTAATACACTTGGGCAAAATTGCAGTCCTAGTTGTTTTGAGTTAAACCAAACATAGAGAGACTTAATTCTTGGACCAGGGGCAGGGCAGATCCAGATGGGGAAAGGATGAAATGAATATAAACATGCACATGAAAAGAAAACTTATTTAGTGGTTTCTGTTTTTCCCCTGTACAATTTGCTTTCAAATTTTAGGCAGCATCTTTGAAATATTGGATTCAACCAGAATTAAAATGAAAAGCTCATGAAAGCTAGCATTTAATATGATCTCTGGAAAAGTCCCCCCCCACACCTTTTTTGGAAACAACTGAAAGCATTTGGTTCTCAGGAACCAAAGAATCTCCAGTTTGAAGAGGCCCACAGCTGACGTTATCACCAAGCTGTTCTCCACTAGAACTATCTGCTGAGCAAACTGAACTAGGATCCAAGTGGAAAACCTCTTAAGTAACACAATATAGGATGTCATTTGCTTTCCCTTAGCAACAACCACTAATTATGTAGCATTTTAAATCAATTTTTTAAAAACAATCTGGTACTTAAAAAGAAAAAAAAGTACAATTTATTTATTTAATAGACTAACCAAACCAGATGACACTTACATCAAATGCTGATATTTGGCAATTTTTACCTTGAACATTTTGGCACACACACACAAAAGGTGGTTCAGCAAGTATTTCTGATTGAAATAGTGAGTTGTCAGCAGCACTGCGGACCCTGGAAATGTGTCTCATCCTTGGTACAGAATTGTCCACCCCTCTCTTTCCCCTTTTTCCCTCTCTCTTTCTCTCTCTTCCCCTTCTGCAGCCATGGCTTAAATGGTTAGAGCAAGTTGGCCCTGGGCACTGAGGATGCCTCCATGACCTCACTTTGGGTGCTAAAATAGCTTGGTTGCTATGATTTTTATTTTCTAACTTTTGGGTTTTCAGTGCAGGTTGTACATGCAGTCTCCTAGGTTCATTGTGAAGATCTTATTCTTTAAAAAATTTAAGCTATATACCCATCTATAATTTATTATTTTGTAGATGGTATAAGATCAGGACAGGGAGGTTTCTATTTTTATTTTTCCAGAAGGAGTCACCATCATTTAATAAATAATTCATCCTTTTACTTTGGAATTGAACTCCTATTTTTGTTATATAATAAATTCTTTTACACAATAGGTTTTATTTCTGGATTCTCTATTTCATTTCACTGATCTGTTTGGCTATTTCAGTACCAGTATCATAATGAATAGATTCAAGTGACTTCGCTATGAACCTCTTGAATGATTAGGTAGTCGTTTCTCTGGTGTGCCCTGGCCAGGAATCAAATCCGGGACTTCCACACTCCAGGCCAATGCTCTACTGCTGAGCCAACCGGCCAGGGCTAAAAGATGTTTTTAATCCAACAATATGTTTTTTATCAAAGACACTTGAAAAAACACATAAAAAAATAAAAACTATAAGAAAAATATATGAGACAAACCAAAATGGGCAGCACTTTCAAAATAGTTTTAAGACAAAAAAATCACAGTACACAAAGAGAAAAATTTTACTATACTATACTAATTAGGGAACACCGTGGATCACCATGTTCCCCTTCAAGAGAAAGTCATTCCTTATTCTAATTATCAAAAGCACTAGCTGCTGACTTCTCACAGCTGAGTGTCATTATCCACTAAAAGAAACTAGAAACTCTAGAAACAATGGTTGATTCCAAAGCCATCCAAAAAAGATGATTTCAGATAAATAGAGAAAATACAGCTTAAGCTAGAATGTTTTGTGCCACAAAGAAAATGTGCTTTAGCCTAACCAGACAGTGGCACAGTGAATGGAGTGTCAGATTGGGACACAAAAGACCCAGGTTCGAAACCCTGAGGTGGCCGGCTTGAGCACAGGCTCAGCACCTTGAGCGCAAGGTCACTGGCTTGAGCGTGGGATCATAGACATATAACTCCATGGTCGCTGGCTTGAGCCCAAAGGTCACTGGCTTGAAACCCAAGGTCACTGGCTTGAGAGCAAGGTTGCTGGCTTGAGCAAGGGGTCACTCGCTCTGCTGTAGCCCCACCCCCAGTCAAAGCACATATGAGAAAGCAATCACTGAACAACTAAGGTGCCACAACGAAGAATTGATGCTTCTCATCTCTCTCCCTTCCTATCTTTCTGCCCCTATCTGTCCCTCTCTCTGACTCTCTCTCTCTCTGTGTCAAAAGAAAAAAAAAGAGAAAAAGAAAATGTACTTTAAAAATTATAATTCACATCAAAAGGACACAAAAGTCAGTCTGAGTGGGTTTAACTGACCAAATATGGGCAATTTGAGCATCAAATAAATGACTGTGGCAACAATTTGCATAAAGGGTAGTTCTTGAGTCCATACTAATATAAATGAACAGCTGGAAGTAAATGTAAAGCTCTATCTTTCACCAGAATGCCAAGTAATAATGGAGATGGAATAATGGAATTAGAAAGCCACCATAATAGTTATAACTGGTACAGATAAAAATCATCAATGAATATTGAAACTGGTCAGTAAAAGTTTGTTGAGGAACAGAATATTTACATAGTATCAAAGTAGTTTGCTATAAAATACTTATTAATTTTATTAATATAATTACTATTAATTAATAAATGTAAAATACTTAGAAGTGGACTTCAATGTAGGAAAATCATATAGATACTATCTTAACTAAATGATAAAAAGCAATATCAAAAGTGATAGTTCAAACAGACACCATGTACTTTCTTATATGAAAACAGCATCACTTTGCACTATTCTTGTCAAAGGAAAAAAAGTGCATAACATTTACCTAAACAGGAGAAAATATCAGATAACCCAAACTGAAGGACGTTCTACAAAGTAATTTGCCTGCACTTCTCAAAAATATCAAAGTCATGAATGACAGGGAAAAAATGAGTAACCCTTCTAGATCGAAGGAGACTAAAAAACAACGACAGCTAAATATAGCAGGTGATTCTAGGTTGGTTCCTGGAGAAAAAGGAAAGAATATTGTTTGCAAAGATGTTACAAGAGTAATTAAAAAAATTTAAAATGTGAGGTCAACATTAAAATGGTAGTATTATATTGTATCAATATTATTTGGTTCTAATAATTGTCCAATGATTTTATAGCAGAGGGACCTTGAAGTATTTAAAAGAATAATAAGGCATCATATCTCCAATTCATTCTCTAATGTTAGAGAAATAATAATACAATAATAAAAATTATGAATGCAAGAGAGGGGAAAATAAAAAGGTAAATATGGTAATGTTGACTTTTGGAGAATCTGAATTAAGGTTATGCAGAAATTCTTTTCACTATTCTTGCAACTCTTCAATAAGTTTGAAAGAAAAAAAAGAAGAAAAGAACTGTTAAAATGGAGATAATAATATCTACCTATAGATTTAAATATGTGTAAAGTGCTTAGTGCTGTGACTAAAATCTAGAAGATGCTCAATAGATGATAGTTATTAGGCAACCTGAAGCTCTCAAAATATGCCTATGCAGGGGTTCTAATAGGCTTTTAAACGTTTTCTAACAAGTTTTTATTTGGCTTTAAACTTAAAAGGTTATTGTACTATGCGAACTACTTCAATCATGGGAATCTTGCAGAGCTTCTTAATTCCATAAAAATATTTACTTACCTTTATTCCAAGAATTTTAGCAAAAAGTAGGAATTCTACTCATAGTCCCTTACATTACTATAGTAAATATTTCCAAATACCATCTCATTAGATAGTCATACTGACCCTGAGTAAAGTCAAAGTTATAACTCTCATTATACAGATGAGCATTTGAACAACAAGAAAAGTCAAATGATTTACATGTAATAAGTAGTAGGACATACTCTCATTTTTTATTCTAAACTGCATTTTTTCTTCTACTTAAAATATTACTATATTGTTCGGCATGACAGACTCTTACATAACTCTAACAAACTAATTTCTCAGTGGATAAAGCATTGGCCAGCATATGGATGCCCTGGGTTCAATTTCTGGTCAGGACACACAAGAGGTATATGCTTCTCTCTCCCTCCTTCTCTTCCTTCTCTCCCCCTCTTCCCCTCCCACAGCTGATAGGTTTGCATGGCTCCAGGTGCTGAGGATGGATCAGTTGGCCTGAGTGTCAACATGAGTTACTAAAAATAGCTTTGTACTCCAGCATCAGCCCAAAATGGGGTTGCTGGGTAGATCCCGGTTGGGGTGCATGCAGGAGTCTGTCTCACTATCTCACCCTCTACTCCCCTAACAAAAAGAATTAAAAATAAAATAAATTAATTTCTCTTAAATGAGTCAATTCTTGCCAAAACAAGATTGGCAATTCCAATTAGATAAGGTAATTTAAAAAAAAAAAACAAACTTGGAATAGAGAAGAGTAAATAAATCTAGCAACACCTATGAAAGATTTAGATGAAAAACAATGTTAACTTCACTAAAGCACATAAAAAGACCTAAACAATGTATCTAGATGGAAAAGCTCAATGTTATAAAAATGCTGGTTCTGTTCCAATTAATTAACTTATAATAAAATAAAATTAGAACCATAATTTCAACTGGATCATTTATGAACCATAACAAGCTAATTTGAAATTTACATAAAAGATAAAAGGCACACAAATAGCCAAAGGACATGAGAGACGAAAATAAAAGAACCAAAAAACAAAGGACAGGGGACTTACTCCTACATTACCAGATGTCAAAGCAAACTGTGTTGTAGTAACAAAACATGGTACTGGCACAAGGATTAAACACTCCTCCACGGTATCAGATAGAGTCCAGAAACATGTATCGATAATGTTATTTTAATATAAGTGATATTTCATGTCAATGAGGAAAAGATGTTTTTATTTCATAAAAAGCACGGAAAACTATCGGTCCTCCATTTCTTCTACCGCCCCACTCATCTCACTCTACACACAAACATAAACTCCAGGTGGGTGTGGCATTAAAATAAGTGCAGGAAATATGAGCATATAATAAAAACTATAAGAGAATATTTCATAACCATGGAGTAGAGAAGACCTTCCTAGGTCGGACACAAAACCTAGAAGATAAATGAAAACTTGGAATTCTCAAGAAAGCAAAATGCATACAAGAAACATCAACATAAAGACAAAAAATCATATAGCAAACTGAAAGAAAACATTTCCCAAATATTACACAAATGACGTTATAGACAAAACAAAGAATTACAAATTATTTTTTAAAAAAACAACTAATCAAGAAATTGTAAAACACGTGAATAGGCAACTTATGGAAGAACGAACGTGATTAGCCAATAAATTTATGAAATGTGCTATCTCACTAGTAATAATGAAATTATAACTTTTTTAAAGTTAAGATATTTTTGTCTGTCTGAATGTAAGAAAATGTTTTAAAAGACTGACATGAAATAATGGGGCAGGGATAGGGAAACAGACACTCTGATCGAGAGGGGTCACAAAGACAATGTTGGAGAGACGAGGGAGAACAAGAGAAATTCTAGATATGAGGAAACGTGGATAAAAATACTCCTAAAGCAAGGCCAATATGAACTAGGGACAAAGACTCAACTTTAAGTCAAATCCAGAATTTTTAACTGTTACTTGAGACTTAACATGGTATGGTGCACTGAAGTGGTATTCTGTGACTTGAAGTAGCTAGAGAAGGCATGGGACCTGAATGGGTTTGCATCCCAGGCAGGAGGAGACCTGGCCCCCCAGGTAAGAATCAAGGAACAGCAGAAAACAAAAATTGAATTACTTTATGATTACATCTATGATTTATGCTTAGTAACCATTATATATGTATGCATATAAATAATATATGTGCATATAGTTCTTAAGGAATTTTTCCTAAATAGCAACAGTTTAATTCTGTGGCAATCAAGATCGACATAATGAATTGAAGGGAGAAAGGAAGAATGATTCTGAGGCTACAAAACCAGATCTTATTCAAACAACAAAAAAGAAAAGATTCCATCCCGCTTCTGTCCTAATTCTTACCCTCATCATTTCTTACCTGAACTGCTAGAGTCATATAGGATGTGCCTCAGATCTTTACATTGGTTTCTTATTGGTTGCATGATCTTAGGCAAGTAATTTAGCTTTTCTGAGCCTAAACCTCCTAATTTGTAAAATGATGCTAAGATGGTCAATAATCTAGATATTATTATGAAGATTAAATATTATGCAAAAAACAAATGACTTTATCTTCAAAAGCTAGCCCAGTGTCTTAATACTTATAATTAACACAATTTTTTTATTTTAATTGATGATTAATTTAAATTCTTAACACTTATATTAATATGCTACATTTAATGATTAATACATGATAGCTATTGATATTTTAAGAAATTCCTAACTAGTCACACTACTTTCAATCACCTGGTCTCACTATCACAAAATTATCTTTCCAAAACAAGAGAAAATAGAGCCTGGCCGGTTGGCTCAGTGGTAGAGCGTTGCCTGGTATGTGGATGTCCCAGGTTTGACCATGAGCTTATTATCCAACTCTCTCTCTTCTCCTTCTCTCTCTCTCTCTTTCCCTCCCACCACCATGCCTTGATTGGTTTGACCACATCAGCAGGAGTGCTGAGGATGGCTCAGTTGAGAGCATGGCCCCCAATGGGCAGAATATCAGCCTCAGATGGAGGTTGCCAGGTGGATCCCGGTCAGGGCACATGTTGGAGTCTGTCTCTCTATCTCCCCTTCTCTCACTTGGAAAAGAAGAAAAAAATAATGAAAGAATATAATTTTTCTATTTTAAAATATTATGCTGGTTATTTATTACATATAAAATGAAGTCCCAAATTCTGAATAGGTCATCCCAGCCACATTTTCTGCTGCTTCTCCCACCTTATGGCATCTTCACTCCACCAATAACAATTTCTCGTCTCCCAAATACATTACACGCTTTGGAACCTCTGAGTGCTCTGGAGCCGGTCCTTTCTATTCCCTGTCTAAAGCTCAGCTCGAACAACATCTCGTCCAAGAAGCTCTCCCATTAACCTTCCATGCTGTGAAAGGTAGTCTTTGTTTATTGCTCCTCTGTTTAATCCTCTGTTCAAAGCTCCTTCACTCTGCATTATATTTATCTAATATATGCAATCTCCCTTTCTTGCTGGGGCTACACCAAGAGAGAGAAACTAGCATATACTGCATACTGCCAACGTGAAAAGCCCTGGTTAGCATTCCGCATTATATATTTCATCTAATTCTTTAACAGGTAAAGAAACTGATGCTAAATACCTTAAGTAAATATAGGTCTTTAAGAATGAGCAAGAGCATCCCAATAGTAAAAACGGAGTGAATTAAAAAACAAGTTTTCTTTTTTAATATATTTAAACTGCATATAGATATTTAAAGCAAATATTGTCTTAATGGTCAACCTGACTGAGCTGCAGGATGCCCAGATAATTGGTCAAACAGGACAGTGGAAGTTTTCCATATACTATAGTGGTGGATACATGTCATTATACATTCGTCAAAACCCAGGGAAGGCACCACTCTAGGAGAGAACCCTGACATAAACTATGGACTCTGGGCAATGACAAAGAGTCTATGCTGGGCCCTAGCCTAGCATAATCTATGGTTGGCTCAGCTGTAGAGCGTCAGCCCAGCCTGTGGAAGTCCTGAGTTTGATTCCCGGGCAGATCACACAGGAAAAGCGCCCATTCCCTCTGTCCTTCTTCTCTATCTCTCTCTTCCCCTCCCACAGCCAAGGCTCCACTGGAGCAAAGTTGGCCCGGGCGCTGAGGATGGCTCCATGGCCTCCACCTCAGGCACTAGAATGGCTTCTGTCACAGCAAAGCAAAGCCCCAGATGGGCAGAGCATAGCCCCCTGGTGGGCATGCCAGGTGGATTTAGGTTGGGCGCATGCGGGAGTCTGTCTAACTGCCTCCCCACTTCTCACTTCGGAAAAATACAAAAAAAAAAAAAAAAGTCTATGTAGGTTCATCAACTCTTAACAAACATACCACTGTAGTGTGGGAGGCTGTTCACGTGTAAGGGAATATACAAGAATTCTCTGTACTTTCTGCTTCATTTACCTATCAACTGCTCCAAAAATTGTTTATGAATTTAAAAATAATAAAAAACTGTCTCTAAAAGCACATTTCCATGTTCAACACATCTGTCCTTCTCTGGCTATGGATCTAATGGAAAGCCAAAAACAGCAGGCTCTGTTAAATTACCAGACGGATTTTGCTTCTTAATATTTTATTTTACTGTCTAAAGAGATCCCAAGTGGGATCCAACCACTTAAATAAAAAAGAATTTGGACTGAATCAGATTCTAAATTTTATTTGGAAAAGTTTTGAACAGTTTCCATCATTTGATTCTGCATAAATGCATTACTTAACCTCGCCCTTATTTTTTATTTTGGGAATTCTAGGCAGAAAACAGTGTTTTTAGGCTACTGTATGGTCATTGGTGCTTATTATTATGGAAGGAAGAAAACTGAGGGGAATGAGAAACAGAGGGTGGAAGAGATGGTAAAGATGGGGGGGGGGGAGTGGGAGGAGACAGGACAGAGCAGCCTTAAATACTTTCTTTTCATAGCTTTGCCATCTGCTTCAATGGTAGATTATAATTTGATAACCTAAAAATGACCATTTATTACTGTCAGATTCTGTCCTTATGGAGAAGGCTTTTTTTTTGTCTTTCTGTTTTTTATTAATTTTAATGGAGTGACATTAATAAATCAGGGTACATATGTTCAATGGAGAAGGCTTTTTCCATGATATTTAGGGTTAGAAAAAAATATAGACCAAATGTCAGTTTTGCCATGTGCCTTATCTGTGTAAAATCACAGTGAATGGACCCATCATGGATTGTGTATTATGGGGTAAATAAAACTTACTTTGAAAGAAAACATAAATTTTAAAAAATGGATAACAATAGAACCAGATGGAAAAGGCTTTTTGTGGTTTTTACATGATCTCAAATGCCACACAGAACTCTATGGACCTAAAATAGAGGATAAAGAGGTCAGGCTAGAGGACTCCAAACTGCATGGATGTCTACACACAGAAATTCTGGCAGGCCTGCAGAAAATGACTTAGTAAGCCTGTAGGTTACCTTCACAGCATACACCTTTTTCAGCCCCCTGAACTGGGATTACACAAAACAGAATCGATCCCTTGATGCAGAGATGTTCGCCATTCCTGCCTAAAAATTAAAAGTGACTCCAGAGGTAGAGTAGAAGATTCAATGCCAAGTTGATTCTGCATCTTCCCCACACACTCCACACCTGCCCCTCCACCTTGTCTCCTAACTCAGTCCATCCCACTGCCCAAGCCCATAACCTATTAGCAATCCCTGCCTATCCCTCCCTCTCAACATTGGCATCTGATCACTCACCTAACCGCTTTGATTCCACATCTGAAAGAGAGTTAGATTCTGTGTGCTCACCTCCTCTCCCACAGTCACTTTCTAAGTAGAGGTCCCATCATCCCTTTCCTAGATTACTGTAACTAATACTTTCCTCCCTACTCTCTCGCTCCCTAATTTCGTAGGGATGCCTCCCATCTATTCTGCCCTGGACAGCTAGACCAGCTTCCACCACACGCATCTAGCTGGTCCTCAGACATTTTGTATCCATATTGCTACAACAGTTGTTCAGGACTAAGTAGTCATTGCATGCAGTATCAGTGAACAGCTACATGGTGGCTAATCTTTTCACTTTTTTTTTTTTTTTTTTTTTACACAGACAGAGAGAGGGACAAACAGGAAGGGAGAGAGATGAGCAGCATCAATTCTTCATTGCATCACCTTAGTTGTTCATTGATTGATTTCTCATGTGTGCCTTGACTGGGGGACTCAGCAGAGTGAGTGACCCCTTGCTCAAGTCAACGACTGTGGGCTCAAGTCAGAGACAATGGGGTCATATCTATAATCCCACACTCAAGCCAGTGACCCCGTGCTCAAGCTGGTGAGCCTGTGCTCAAGCCAGCGACATCAGGGTTTTAAAACTGGGTCCTCTGCATCCCAGTTCTATGCTCTATCTCATGCACCACCACGTGGTGAGGCTTGTCACTTTTTTAAAATGTTTCTCTTATTAAAAATGTATTGCTTTCCAGATATGGAAATAACCCAAGTGTCCAACAGTGAACGAGTGGATTAAAAAGCTATGGTACATTTATACAATGAAATACTATGGGGCCATGAAAAAGAAGAAAATATTACCTTTTGTGACAACATGGATGGACCTGGAAACTATTATGTTAAGTGAAATAATCCAGGCAGAGAAAGAAAAAATTGTATGACCTCACTCATTTGAGGAATCCAAGGAACAATGAGAACTGAGGAACGGAATTGAGACAGAGTAGGGATTAAAGGGACCAGAGGAAAAGAGGACAGAGGGAAAGGGGATGATAGGATGGGATAAACCTGACGGGAAGGGGAGTGGGCACTATGGAAGGGGGGAAAGGAAGATGTTGAGAGGAATATGGGGGAAGTGGGAATCATTTAGAGTGACACTAGAATCTATGTAAACACAATAAATTTAATTTTAAAAAAACTATATTTTTTCAGATAAGGGTCCAAACTGCTTAGCAATGCAAATAAGATTTCCCAAATACCAATTTTTGTATGTTATCACCATTTCCACCTAATGCTTATTCCAAACTAGTAATAAAGCTTTGTAATTTCTTGCTTTAAGGATTCTGATGGGAGAAAATTAGAAGGCAAGGTATTCTGTAAAGGTCTAAATCTTTTGAAGAAATCAGATAATGTAAGACTTCTTGAAAAAGCAGATTGACTTACCCAGGAATTCTAGATCCTAACACTAGAGCTCCCACCTCCACAAAGACCCTCAGAAGTGACTAGAAGGCAACAAACGTGCAGGGACTGTAAAAGCTGGAACAACGGCTTCTCCATGACAACCAAGGTGGATGGTTACAGCAGTAACAGAAAACTAGACCCACACACAACAACTGCACCACCAGCTCTGTGTTTGGGGGCCCCACTGCTGGAGGCAGCTCCGCGACAGCTCCAGCTACCACCTGAGAAGCAGAGTGGGTCTGGGGCTTGCCCAGGATTGTGGTGTGCTCTTCATCTTTATTCTGCCTAGAGGGGTGTCCTACAGCTGATCTACCAAACCCAGCCAAGGGTTCTTCAAGACTCTCCTCCCCTACTCCCCACCGCTGCATCAGTCTCGACTCTACCCCAGGCCAGCAGAGAGGAGTCCTGGATGAGAAACCACTGTTCTTGGGCCCATCTCAGCTGTGCAGCTGAGCCTGCTACAACCACACTAGATGGCTTAGGAAATGGATCCCAAAGGAGCTAACTAACCACCAGGCATTCCAGATGCACTTATTTCCGTTCCAAAAGTTCAGGTACAAGGAAAAGAATTATTTAGGAATGTGCTGAGAGTAAGGTCTTTAATTGAACAGGCCTCTTAATCAGACAGTGTTGCCAAGAAAGGTTCCCTATGTCTCTACCCGTCCTTCCCATTACTGGAATTATACCTTTTTCTTCAACATAGCCTTGGTTCACAGCTATAGAAAAAAAAAAAAATTGGACTTGATGATTTTTGTAAGGCATCACATACTGTACCATGATCCGTGGCCTAGTCAATGAGATCTAAGAGGTTTTTCTTAATAAATTTAAGTATTCACCTCATAACCCTGTGCCCTAAAGTTCATTCCACAGAGTTGCACATGATCTCTAGGATTTACAGGTCTGGCTCAGGCAATTCAGCAGAGATCGTTTCTGTATGACAAGGTCAAAGAACTCCTCATGCCACCAAGTCCACATCCAACCTTTAATTGATTTAGTGTTTAAAACCTGCAGGAATAACTTGTCTGCAAGACAAGTGGAATGCTTTCTCCTCCAGGATACCTGCCAGTTTGTTTTGTGGGTAATTTCTGAAGTGTTAGCAGAAGTACTAACAGTCTGCTCTCAGGGTAGGGGACTAAAATGAGTTATAATACAGGATCTATCTGAGAGCTGGGGACTTAAGTCCTAGTGCTGGGTAGAGAAAATGCCCACAAGTAAAACTAAGGGGAGTCAGAGATGAGAAGCTCTGTCCTTTCCCCAGGCGTGCTGCTTAGCGGTCAGTCAGCAAACAGTACCTCTGAGCCTGACGGTCACAAAAGCATCTTGGGAAAAGTGAGTCTTGTTATTTATTTTAATGTTTATTTATTGATCAACAAATTAGTTAGATTGTATTACTGAATAAAATACTTAATTTTAACACTATTTCAATTCATTTTTGAAAAGTTAAAATAACAAGTCAGTGTACATTAAATAAATTTAAAGCTTTTTAAAACTAATAATATAAACATTGAAAAATTAACTGAGCAGAATATTGTTGGAACATAAACCTGGATCTAATACTGTGTCACTGGTATGCTACTGAACATTTTGTTTTACATAATCTCAGTTTTCGTTTTGTCATAAAATTGCAAACTTTAAGGTTGCATTTATGGTAAATAAATTGGTGACAACTGTAGCTGACTTTTCTTAGTTGGCCATTATTTAATTTAAATATATTTAATTTAAAAATACTTTATAGATGCTGAAATTTGTAGAAAACACAGATCAAAATATGTTAAATAGAAGATATTAGCATTTCCTACATTTTTGGATTAAATGGATATAAATTTAGCCCAAATAGACCCAAAGATACTTTCTTTTTGCCTCTGTTAGATATCTTTATTTGATAAATATTTTATTACAAAGGCAACAGTTATCTGAAAAACTTGAATGATTCTCTTTAATGTGTCACCAAATTTAAATGCTAAAAAGTTGTAGGCCTTTTGTTTCATTCTATTCATGAATGATATAAACACACCCAATTAAAATTAGAAGCTCCATCCAAAGATTCTTCCCTAATTGGAGATATTTCTAAGTATCATTCAGTTCTTCCTGTGCTTTTGTCTTTTGTTTGGAGTATCTAGTTTTTGGAAGGCTCTGATTTCCAAATTCTATCTTCTACTTCTGTAATACTGCCAACAGCTCTACTTCTCCCTCATCCTCTTCAATGCACCTTTTCCTCTCCCTCCCACATTTTTCCCCTCTCCATCTCTTTTTCTTCTCCCATAATGGTTTTCTTCTTTTTTACAAAAATGTAACAGGAAACCACAGCTCTAGCTTTGTATAGCCTCCCAGCTGTAACACCCAAAATAACTGTACCGGTTTCTATAATCAATCCTAATTCCTGAAGGAAAGGATCGCACTGCTCTTACTTAGTATAGACGTTCATGGGTTGGGCTTCCCTAGACCCATTTCCCCGTCCTTTGCTTTGATCTATAGCCCAAGTCCTGGGCCCTTGTAGGTGAGGTTTCCCAAACTCTTTGTCAGTTGGCTTCTGGGGAGTTCAGTCATTGGAAGGCATTATTGAAAGAGAACTGGTTTGGAAAAAGCCAAGATATTTCCCCCTCCTGCTCTGCCTTGGTGGCATCTCAAGTAGGGAATGCCTCTTCCCTGTAGCTCCAGTTTCAGACTGTTTGGTGATCTTTGCCCCTGGGCTCCAGTAATACCACTTCCTCCCTTTGTCACTTCCAGACTAAGGGTAGTAAATTTTAATGACTCCTTGGGTTGTCTTTGTGTAACTAATTACCAGCATTAAATTTCTTTTGTTGAAATACTCAGAATAGTTTAAGTTATCCTTTTGGATATAGATGGAATCACCCTGGTCTAGTTGGTTGGGATTGTAGGATAATGTTGCCGTCTGCCTGGTCTTGGACAAAGAGTGGGAGCAAGGAGACAAAATGACCAATGTGTCCCCAGTTACTGACTGCAAAGAATGAGGAGGTAAGGAGGCTAAACAGTGGTAAGGATCCCAACCGAGCACTGAAGACACTGGACAGAAACTTCTTCAGCCCTCAATTTTATTTCAAACATATTGACCATGGCCAGCCTAGCAAGAAGGGAGGGATTCAGAAGCTACTCAGAATCAAAAATTCCCATGGTTAACATTAATGTAACCCAATTCTTCATCTGGCTGAGCTAGCAAACAAGTCATTCTTTGTCAAGTGCAAAGTTGTTGCTTTCTCACACAAAGGGGAAACAGGTGAACCCTGTGAATTTTCAGTTCACTTGTAAAACTCAAATGTGAGGCCCTTTTGTGGAGAAAATGTCAAATATTATGAATTTATAAAATCTATCTATAGGACGTTTAAATTAACAGAATTTTATTAGCAGAATAAATGCACACTTGCTTCTAGTGATCCTTGCAATAAAATAAAGTCTGTCCCAAGTTCCTTAGCTATGGATTCATCAGAATTAATCAGAAAAACTCAGCTCAACCCCAGAAACAGGTTAACTGGCTTCAGATTTGTCTGAGTTTATTTACTGTCTTGCTTGCACACCAAATCCCATATTGGGAGAATTACCTGTGTTTACAAGGTTTCCTTTCACGACGCAAAGAACTCTTCACAGGACAGGCAACATTTACAGTACAGGAAATGGGGAATAAAAGACAAAACTGGCCATCTGGCATTCAAAGGAAGAGAAGTTTGAAAAAGTAAGTAAACATTCCTATAGCTAAGTGTAATGAAACATGGGGGGCCGAATGACCCATATTTGGGGCAAATCCCTAGTAAGATAGTGGCTGCAGTCATTTGTGAGGAAGCATACTCCACGAGACAAGATTACAGAGCCCTTCGGATGGGTTGAGTTCACACTTTTGTCCTGAAGAAGAAGTTTGCAGATGAATGCCAGAGCCTTCCAGGGTGTTCTTTAGGCAGGACCTCCATCTAGTGGTCTGCACTGGGAGTACCACAGCCTCTATTAAACACGCACACACACAGAATCTCCTTTCACAAACTATGTAAACAGAAAAGTAGAGTTCCGTCTTGTTGTCTGGCAGGGTCCCCCAGAACCCACTGACCTCTGTGCCTCCATGGCCACAAACTTCAGATTTCTTTTTTATTTTCTTAAGATATTTATTTTTATTTTTATTTATTTATTCATTTTTGTTAGGAAGGGGGGTAGAGATAGAACAGAGGGAGGAGCAGGAAGCATCA
The DNA here is from genome assembly GCA_037038555.1 of Rhynchonycteris naso. Classification (NCBI taxonomy): domain Eukaryota; kingdom Metazoa; phylum Chordata; class Mammalia; order Chiroptera; family Emballonuridae; genus Rhynchonycteris; species Rhynchonycteris naso. The sequence goes on from CM072995.1 coordinate 341,891,178, forward strand.
ACTCCGATATATGCCTTGACCAGGTAAGCCCGGGGTTTCGAACCGGCAACCTGAGCATTCCAGGTTGATGCTTTATCCACTGCGCCACCACAGGTCAAGCAACTTCAGATTTCCTAACCTATAGATTTTTCCATAACTTCTCCACTCATAGAGATCTCATATCCAGTTTATCACATTACACATAGGGAAAAAATGATTTCTAGTGACCTAAAGGATGAACAAAACTCTGTGTGTGTGTGTGTGTGTGTGTGTGTGTGTGTGTGTGTGTGTGTACACACATGTGTGATGGGCTGGAGTGTTCTGAGAAAGAGCCTAATTGTGGAATAAAATGGACAATGGCAATTGCTAAATTGGAAACGTGGATTACATATTAGTAAGAACAGGAGAATAAATGAATGAGAAGGAATGAATGGAAAATTAAATAAAAGCAGATGTACAAATCCTCAAGGAGGGACAGTATGATGCCTCACAGGACTGAGAAGCAGAGTACATCCAAATAGAGACAAATGTCAACCAGGACATACATAGTTGACAGCCCCAAATAAGTGACCTCTGGTTGCCAGAGCTCCGCTGCTCCTGACATGTGATTTTCATCAAGTCCGCCTCAGCCTGAGCTTCTGACATTCTTTATCAGTGCATTTGAAAGTCTCTTGGGCCACATACCCCTTTGCAGTTCTGATGAGTGCTATGGACCATCTTCTCCCATTTATATATAGTTTTGCATATAATTTTGATAGTTTAATGATATCCCCCAAACTTATCTCTGATCTCTAGGTTCGCTCTTCCTTAAAAAATAGGCCCTTGGCAATTCTTAGTATTGGTGCAATTTTTCACATTCTTGGCTATTTTCATACTTCCACTCCTCAGTGCTTTCCAGGACCCTCTTGGTGTGCTCTTAGATTTCATGCAATGCCCCTCACCCAGTTCCCTCCAACAGCACTGATTCCCACTTGTGTTTCCCGGTTTTTGTCTGTATCTCTCCTTTGCATCTGCCTGCTTTCTTTCTTTGACATGTCTCCTTTCAGCCATTCAAACATCGAGAGAAAACAGGGTTTTTTAAGGAAATCTTTATGTCCCTCAAGAAAGAACCAGAAAACGTCACATGGGAAAGCAAAGGGATGATGGTGGGTAGGAAAGTGATTCTAAGACACCATGACAGTATGAAAATGGAGGCAGAGAAACACAGAAAGATAAACTAAATCTGTTCATTTTAAGGCAGCAGCTTTCAGCTACTGTGAGCTTATGGCACATTTTAAAATTTTAGAAATCTTGGCAGCGTAGTTGAGGTGGACGTGTGGCAGAATTTTTCCCCTACAATGACCCAAACAATATGTCTTGTATGACAGTTATTTCTTAAAATGTGAAAGGTGGGCCCATGTCCCCTACCTTAAATCTAAGTGGTCTGTTTCTCACTGAGGACCAATAGAATGTGATGGAAGTATATCCCAAAGTTAGATCAGAAAGGGTGAGGGTCCCTCTGCCTTGTTCACTGAAATACCTGCACTGAAGTCCTTAGTCATCACATGCATCAATCCAGCAATTCTGAGGCTGTGATGATGTGGGGAAGCCAACCCTAGTTCACAAGAGGAGACCACATGGAGAAGCCCTGAGACCACACCAAGGAGAACAAGACAGAGCTACCGGCGGGTCCCCAGCTGCGTTCGATCCCTCCTCTCCCAGCTGCAGTAACAATTGACTGAAACTAAATGAACAACTGCAGAACCAATCAGCAGAGGCTTTCCCCAAATCTTAACCCACAGAAACCGAGAGATAATGAAATAATTGTTGTTTCAAACCACTAAGTTTTGAAGTAATGCATTGCACAGCAGTAAATGGTTGAAACAGAATGAAAGACTTAAAACAATGCAAAAATAATTCAGGAATTATTCAAATGCAATCACTACGACAGAATGATCACATCTCACACTTTCTATCGAAACACACAAGTCTTCCACAACTTCCCCTCAGTAGAGCTCCCTTTTGAGTGTGTCTGTTACACTTCAGTTTCAGTATAACAAACACTTCCTTTGATCCAGGATGATATTATTAATCTGTATCCAGCCCACAATGTCCTTCCTGACCAATTTAAGTCTCTTACAATGAACAGAAATAATGTAATAGTGGAAGTATTGTTATAAAGTACCTTAATTCCATGGGTTACATAGAGACACCAAGGCAGGATGCAGAAGAATTTTTAGGAGGAGATTTATTAATAAGCCAGCTGTATATGATTTACACAGGGTATAGCTAACCCAAATTGTGTGTGTGCAAAATCGCCCTGCAACTAGTTATATAGACTTGACCACATATAGGTTAGGGGAAAAGGAGGAGGAGCATGACACAATAAGCTTACAACATTCATCTATAGAATCTATAAAAACATTCCTACATATTAAAACTTATAAGGTAACACAATAGTGATGTCGTTTTACATATCAAAGACATTCACAAATCTTTTAGTGTCTACCTCCCATTCCTTTGTCTAGAGGTATATGTTACTCTCAGGACTCCAGGAAAGGAGGAAGAGTGAAAATCAGTGCAGGATATGCAAATATTGTCTCTTATTGAAAGGGAAAGGAAGTTCTTCAGATAACCTTTATTCCTTCAGAGAACTATAGTTAAACTAAATGACCCAGTGGTCCTTGTAAGCCAGGAAGCTCCCACATCCTTCTCCCTCCATTCTCTAAAGAAAGGAGGGGGCAAGAAACCTGACTTTTCCTCTTTAAAATGGCATTGCCAATACTAAGTTTTACAGTTCTTCAGCACCTTATCACAGTATTTGGGTCAAAATCTAGTGGCTCTCCCAACACCCACACATCTTGGTTCCTAATACCATTCTTCAATAAAAGAAAGCAGGGCACCTTCCTGAGATGTCCAATTCCAGAGCTGCAGCAGGGAAAGTACGGAGTCTGGAGAATCTCACCTGCCAGAGGTAAGGAGTGCTCAAAACCAGAAACGTGGAGGCATGCCGAAGGTAAACAAACAGTCAACCCAAAAAGGACCTGGCCAGAGCCAAAAGAATTTGAGCAACAAAATAACATTGTATTAGATTATCACCCAAGGTGCAAAGTAGGTATTCATGAATCCCTTTCTTTTTTTTTTACAGAGACAGAGAGAGGGATAGATAGGGACAGACAGAAATGGAGAGAGATGAGAAGCATCAATCATCAGTTTTTTGTTGCAGTTGTGACATCTTAGTTGTTCATTGATTGCTTTCTCATGTGCCTTGACCATGGGCCTTCAGCAGACTGAGCAACCCCTTGCTGGAGCCAGCAACCTTGGGTCCAAGCTGGCGAGCTTTTGCTCAAACCAGATGAGCCCGTGCTCAAGCTGGCGACCCTGGGGTCTCGAACCTGGGTCCTTCCGCATCCCAGTCCGACACTCTATCCTCTGCGCCACCACCTGGTCAGGCATGAATCCCCTTTTATAGATAAGAATTACATAACAATTATAGTTAATAACAATAATTGCTTACATATGGAGGTGGGCAAAAGTAGGTTTACAGTTGTGAGTGCTACAGAAAACAGAATGTATTCTTATATTATTATTTATTAATTATTGTATTATTTATTTGTATTATAACTATAAACCTACTTTTGTCCATACCTGTATGTTACTTACTCTATGACAGATCCTATCCTGAACATTCTGTAAAAATTATTTTAATCCTTACAGTTCCTTATAGGGTAGATACTATTGCTATCATCGTTTTACAGATGAAAAACCCAGGGTTTGTCATGTAAAAGCACAAACACAAAGAAGGATGCTGTTGGGCAGATAAAATATATTATGCTCACTTTGTTAAAGATGGCGCTGCCCACGTGCAAGTTTTAAGAGTAAGCTTTTTCCCACACCCTTGACTGAGTGGATGATGTAGGGTGGTGCACTCTCATGAGAAATCCTCCCAGTATGTCTCAGATAAGTGACTTTGTATCAGAGACTTCCTTGTTTGTAGATTGGATTAAAGATTTTGAATCTACACTATAAAGTGGGACAGACTGGGAGCTTGCTGTCTCGGTTCCTGAGGTTAATATTAGAGAGGAGAGCAGAGTAAGGCCACATGGAGGCCAGGAGAAGCAGCCAAGATGGCAGAGTGCTGAGGAAGAAGCCAGTTTGTGCAGAGTTTTGCAGGAGGAGATGGGGAACAGAGGTGAATAAGTCTGGTGAGCTAGAAACCTTTGATTCTAGGAAATTCGGATAAGTCAGTAGCTTTGTGAGCACTGAATGAGTGGGTTTTGGAGCCCAGTGTGTGTTTTTGCTTGCCCTCCGGGTGCAAGCTAGAATTAAAGCTGATGGCTCACCAGTTCTTGGCTCCATTGTTTCATTACCGACTGTACTAATCTAAGGCGAACCTGCACTGGCCAGGCAGCCCTGTTGGTGGCCTTGCCTACTGGCTTTACAGATGCTATTTGTACAGCCTCTTATAGGTATTGGCATTTGTGGGGTACTAGCCACCTTAGTCCCTGTTTGGCCACCCATAAGCCAAGGGCATTAATGTACCCTTTCAAGAAACAACAAGCAGTTCTAATATAATTTTCTCAATGTCCCACAGCCTAGGACTTAAATCTAGATCTATCTGGCACCAAATTTCTTAAGTTCTCTGCCTCAAAGCCAAAATAGTAAATGTCAGGTTCAATATAGTCTCGGAAGTTGTACAGAGTGTCTGAGGGCCTGAAGGAAAATGTAGTCATTATGCTGTTAAGTAAAGAGTAAGTCAAGTTTTTGCCCCAGCCAGAGACCAGAACAACCCACTCAGTGAAAAGAGACAGCAAAACCTCTCAAGCAGAACCCAGTTAACCTTAACACTCTGTTCCCAGAATTTTTGCTGATTGAATGTCTAAAAGAAGGAACACACAAGGGAACAAGCTGATTATTTTTCCTTAAACCAAACATCCACAACAACATCCAGGGGTTTTCAAGGGGTCAGAACAAATTCAAGGTTTAGCCTCCAGTCCCTACCACCACACACACACATCACTGGAACAAAGAGTAATGGTACCACGGGACCAAAACCAGAGAGTAGAAAAGGGCAGGATAGTAGCTACAAAGCACAGGGCTAAGAACTGTGCCAGACACTATCCAACATCACTTTACTGTTTTCCATACCAACCTTTTGAGAAACATATGATTAATGTCATTTCACATGTGAACCCAAGGCTCAGAGAAATGAAATAGTTTGCCTAAGGTCACTCAACTAATAAGAGATGAAGGTAATATTTGAGTCCAGTTGTGAAGACTAAAAGGCCTTGTCTTTTTTTGTAAAATCACAACCAAAGGAAGGTAGGTAAGGGCAGAGGCAGAGTCCTGGGCTGGAGGGGGGCTGGTCCTTCAAGATAGAAATCAGAAAGGACCTCATGGCTCCATGACAGAATGCAGGTCCCAAATTCCATGTTTACAAGTAAGGATTAATCTAAAACTGAAAATGAATGGCACATCTTTCTAAGTAGCAATGGTAACTTAGCAGAAAATAGCTAAGTAGAGAATATTAGGAAATCTGTCATAGAAAGCTCGATTACAGTGGCCAGCGTTCTGTATCAGAGGAAGCAGAGAGAATTCCGCTGACATACCCTTGACTTCTTTCCCGTCACCTAACATTTACTGAGTGCTAACGATAGGCAGGATACTTTCATGCTTTTTCTCATACTATTATTATCTCTGAGTCATAACAAGAAACTGAGAACCAAATTGCTTTCACCTTATGTCAGAGAGTTAGGGTAGAGTCAGGTACTCTGATACCAAAACCCAAGTTCTTAACTGCTAAGCGGAAAGAAACTAAGTTCAAACACTGGGACTCAAACTATATCATCCTGTCTATTTAAAAAGTTAAGTTTTGGTGCTGGCTAGTTGGCTTAGAAGTAGAAGGTCAACCTAACATGTGGAAGTCCTGGGTTCGATTCCCGGTCAGGGCATACAGGAGAGGCAACATTCTGTTTCTCCCTCATCCCCTTCTCTCTGTCTCTTTCTCTTCCTTTTTCTGATTGATTCGAGCACATTGGCCTCTGGCACTGAGGATGGCTCTATGAAGCTTCCACTTCAGGTGCTAAAAATAGCTCAGTTGTAAGCAGCCTCTCATGGGCAGAGCATTGCCATGTAGGGCACTTGCCAGGTGGATTCTGGTCCAGGTGCATACAGGTATCTGTCTCTGTATCTCTCTTATGCTTACTTTAAAAAAAAATGTTAAGTTTCATTGTCACTATAATATTGGCATTTATTCTACACTAGTAATGAATTTTTGTTAGCATTAAGTTTTATTACATAGTTTTACATTTTAGTATGCCTACAGGTATAATATTTGGCTGGTTATTAATACTATACTACATGTATTATCTTAGTGCTGGTTTATGGTGATGATTATTATCATTATTATAGTTCTAAATTTTATCTTTTAATGTTATTATTATTATTTTCTTTTTTGTCTTTTTCTGAAGTGAGAAGAGCGAGGCAGAAAGACAGACTCCCGCATGCGCCCAACCAGGATCCACCCAGCATGCCCACTACTGGGTGATGCTCTGTCCATCTGGGGCATTGCTCTCTTGCAATTGAAGCCATTCTAGCACCTGAAGCAGAGGCCATGGAGCCATCCTCAGCACCCGGACCAACTTTGTTCCAATGGAGCCTTGGCTACGTGAGGGGAAGAGAGAGATAGAGAGAAAGAAGAGGGGGAAGGGTGGAGAAGCAGATGGGTGCTTTTCCTGTGTGCCCTGACCGGAAATTGAACCCAGGACATCCATACTCCAGGTCAATGCTCTACTACTGAGACAACCAGCCAGGGCCTCTATATTTTATTTTTGCTACCATATTTAGTGTTATATTAATTAGTTTTGTGCTGTTGAGTAGAAATGGATACAAAAATGACAATCATGATATAAAAACAATCTCATGTTTGCATATGTCAATGAAGAATGGGTAAATGTAGCCAATGCTGCAAATTGGTTTACTCAACACTTGCTTGAAAACATTTCTCACGTGCCTTCTTACGTTATAACTATTGAGAAGTGGTGAGAACTATATTCTCCCAGAACTCTTTGCAGCTAAGCTGTTGTGTGACCAGTAGCCTATGAAGAGACATATCTCAAACCTTGCAAAGCAGAAGTGTTAATAAATAGAGTAACATCATATAGTGGCCTACTCCATGTGACCAGATCTTCTTTGGCACTTGATTCTGTGTGCCAAATTAAATATATGACTAAGGTTAGACATCACAGGTATTAAGAAATAGACATTCTTGGCATTGGGATTTCTTCTAGATGACTTCATATTGAAGCTGGGGTTTTCTCCTTGCTGTGTTCTTCTAGCTGTGCAGCATCAATACAAGTTCTCTAGTCCTCATTTAAATTTAATAAACTAATTAATGTCCTCAATATTAATGTATGTAATAAATCCCTTTCTTGGAGTGAGTGAATTCTGTTGTTTATAACAAAGAATTTTGACTAATATACATTCTTCTACTCACTGACTGATTTTTGTAATGAAAACATATATAAAGGTTATTGAGTTTGAACTAGTTCCCAACGTGGGAGACATCTTTAGAGTAATGTTAATATTCAGCCTCCTTTTTATCCCTTCTAGGGTAAGGGGTTTCATTTTACTACTTAAAATCCCTTGCACTTCATAATGCCTTTTTTTTAATTTATTGATTTTAGAGAGAGGAGGGGTGAGCAAGGAGCATCAACTCATAGTAGTTGCTTCTTTATATGTGCCTTGATGGGGCAAGCCTGGGGTTTTGAACCAGCAACCTCAGCATTCCGTGTCAATGCTTTACCCACTACACCATCACAGGTCAGCTTCATGATGCTTTCATTTGGCATTCTCTAAAGTGTCTTCCATAGAAAATATTTTACATACATGCATTTAGGGTTGTGTGGATGAATAAATTTGGTAAATCAATGCTAAGCTGAATAAAGTTACAGAAATTTCTTTACTGTAGAACTTCTCAGAGCATTTTATATACTAATGTTCATAGTAATCTTCAAAAAGTAAGTAAACTGCAATTATTTTCCAAACTTTTAACCAAACATTTTTTACTTGTGGTAGATCTCCCATATTTACAATTATGAGATACTTTTTATAGTACTTGTCTTAAATTAATAGATTATCTGAAGAATGGGAATTATAGACTTCAAGGTAGACCAGTAAATAGATTGTTTGAAAATCAAAGATCTTCTGGTCCCCTTAGATAACATCATAGAAAAAGGTACCAACTCCCTAAACTTGAGATTAGTCTTGTTCTCCAATAGTCCCAAATCAAGATGGCCACTGATGAGACTACCTGAGTTTCTACCTCTGTTCTGATGTTTTAGGTATCTATTGTTGCATCAAAAATTACCCTGAAACATAGTGTTACAAAAATAGCAAGAGTTTTGATATACCCATCACTCAGGGTCTCCTCAAGTTAACTTCTTATACAACTGTAATATATCATCACAGCTAAGAAATTAACATGCTACATTACTATTAACTAAGATATAAATATTATTAAATTTCACCAATTGATCTAATAACAGTCTTTTCCTATTCCAAGATTCTATCCAGGATACCACAGTAGATTCAGTTGTTATTTCTCCCTTAGCTTTTCTTAAACTATAATTGTTTATTAATCTTAGTTTCAAGGACTTAACACTTTTGACAAGTGCTAATCAGTTATTTTGTTGAATGTCAGTCAATTTGGTTCTCCCTGATATTTTCTCATAATTAGAATGAGGTTGCAATCAGACTATTTACATGATGTTTGTCTAAGAGGGACAGCTGTTTGTCTTTTTAAAATGTGCAGAACAACAATTCATCTATGTAAAATAGGTCTAAGCAGTGCATGGGGCCAGTCCAGATTCAAGGAGAGGGGCAACTGATTCCACCTCCAGATGTGACAATCAGACTGACCTATAGGAAGGGAGAAATAGATAGCCATCTTTAAAGACCAGCTATCATGCCTGAGTTTTCAAAACTACTTTTAAAATTCACTTAAGACAACCCCCAAAATCTGTGAATCAGCCACTATCACACTGAACATTTTTAATTACCTGAAACTTCTTTAAAATAGGACTAATTGTACCAGTTCTGCCTACTTCACAGGGCATGGCAGCCATAGACAATGGCTGCAAGGATCACTCTCAGAGAAGAAACGCTGCTGGAGGGAGCATAGAGAGCCAACAGTCCCCAGCTGCTGCTTTGGGGCATCTGTGAGAGCATTCATGCCAGGCCACACCCACCCCCCTTCTGCTGCTCCCAGCAGGGACTGAACATGGCAGTGGATCTGGAGCCAGACCATTTCTGCTCGTCTCAGTTCTCCCCTGAGGAGACCTCTGCTCAGGAGCTTCCCCTCATCCCATAGAGACTTATGCACAGCTAAACTGCGGTCTGAGGCTCTTCCTACCCCAGTCTCCTTCCGCCTCCCGTCCTGGCATGGCAGTCAGATGTGCACTGGACTTGAAAGATCTCCTCGCCTACTCCTGCTCCCTCTCTCCTTTGTCTTTCACAGGCATTTCCTGCAACCAATCTCTTGCACTTTTCATTTTATCTAAGCACCTGCTTCCAGGAAGACCTGGCCTGACACACAGGATGCTGTGACAATCAAATGAAATCAAGGATACAAACGTCCTTCTAAAACCATAACAGGAGGAGTACATATTAGGTATTATCACTTTTTAAAAAATTCAGGGCAAATTATTTTATACTATTCAATAGCCTTTTGGAACCTATTGTTTCCCCAATCACTAGTTAACTTTGACATTTCATTCAAAGACTAATGATGTTATTGATGATAGTGCTCTCAGTAAAAAAGATAAAAAGATTATATTTAACAGGAAACGGTGTAAGAAATCATCTAAATTGGTACTGAATTGAGATATTTTAATCCAAAAGAGAATTTCATTTTTAAAAGGGATGAGTTTCAGTTATCTGGGATATGCATTCATTTAGAGTGAAAATCTAGGCATCATTCTGTGTTGAATTCTCCACTAGGGACTGCGGTTTTTCCTGGGAATTTGGGGAGAGCTGGCTACCCTGGAAGAGCAATCCTTTATGGCCACAGCCCCCACTGAGAGCTCCGAAGATGATGAGGATCATTCCTCTCTTTTTAGAACAATAACCCGTGGAGGAGGAGTCCTCCACAGCCTGCCTCTTCCCTGGATTGGCCAAGCTAGTCTTGCTCTGCCCAATCTATTCCATGCTCAGCAGCAAGGGTTGTCCTTCCTCTGCTTGATATCCTTATTAGCTTATCCCACATTTTTAGGATATAGTCGAAACACCTTGAGATATTTGATCTGACCAGTTAATCACTTGCCCATCTCAAACCTGCAGCACACGCATGCGCGCGCGCGCGCACGCACACACACACACACACACACACACACACCCTTTCTACTTCAGCTATATTTCTTCATTCTTGGAAATGCACTTTTTTTTTTTCACATCATAACACGCCTGAGATTGGGACACATCTGAAAATTGCAGAACAGGCAACAATTGTTAACTAATTGTTTTGGCCTTACGTGCACAAACCTGAAAAGCAACAGCGTCAAACTGTCAGAATGGGTGTTAGCTTATAAGAAAATCCCAGAAACAACAGTGGACCACCCTTTTAACCATAAGTACCTAAGGTGGCAGGGAGGTGGGGCAGAATGGAAGGGAGTAGTGAATCAGAGGCATTTAACAACATTACCCAAATGGGAATCAAAAGAAGACATTATTTCCCATAGTCACAAACCCAGTTGAAGAGCGCAGCCCCGATGACTTTCGATTCGTCCCTGAATCCTTTTGAGAAATGCTGGGTCACCTATGCTATTGACCCTATCATGGGGAAAAGCTTGAGGTTGATGCCTCTGAATCAAAAAGGACTTTCAGAAGAATCAGACTCTGAAAGTGAAGTTTCAGGAACACTGACAAATTCTTTAATAAATATTTTTATTTTTGCTATATTTGGTGGAGTGCTATATGATAAAATATATGTGCAATTAAGAATAAAAAAGGTTTTTTCCAAGAGTATTAAACCCTAAGTGATAAGAAAACCAGATGCCATAGTTTGACTGTCAATGTTCTTTTTTTCCTTAGCGGGTATATAAAATAAAGGCATATCTTAAAATGAATGGTGTCTCAGAATAGATTAAATATCTTAAGACCACTTGATTATCTTGCTTTCTCCACTTGCTGGGCTTTCATGTTTTCTGCGCTTCCCTTCTAAAATACCCTTCTCTCTTGTCTGGTTAATTCCTACCCATCCTTTGGGTTTGGGCATAATTATCACTTCCAAGAAGTCTTCCTTTACCTCCCCACCTCCACCCTTAGACTGAGTTACCCCAGCTGTGTGCCCCCACAGCACCCCCCATACTTCAGCTCTCCTTATAATTATCATCCTTTACTCTAACTGCTCATGCAATTTTCCATCTCCGCCACAGGCTGTAACCTCCTTGAACCAAGGGGATCCCTCTGTCTTGCTTACATTGTGCCTGGCACAATTCACACGAAATAAATATTCATTCAGCAATGACTAAGTTGACAAATAAATGTCTCCATTGCATAGCGTATAATAAACTCATTCAGTGTTGACTGGTGAAGCAATAAGAATTGTTATCTTGCAGATGAGAAAATGGAAGCACAGAGAGTAAGAGGCAAATTAGTGATACAATCACCCCTCGCCATATCGCGGTTCACCTTTCGCAGTCTCAGTGTATCGCGGATTTTAAAATCGTATATATCTCATTTTCTATCGGGGATTTTTTGCTATATCGCGGGATTTTGCGGTAAATAGGTATTTTTACATATTTATTATTTTTGCGATAAAATAAGTGTGGGAAAGGTTAATAACAGTGTGGGAAAAGTTTATAACAGTGTGGGGAGGGTTGATAAAGCCTTAAAATATACATAAATAATAAAATAAATTATAAAGTCACTACGCCGTGGATTTTTGCCTATCGCGGGGGGGGGGGGAGGGGGTCTGGAACCTACCCCCCGCAATAGATGAGGGGCCACTGTAAACCCAAACAAAAGTAAATTTCTTAAGGTTCCATGTAACAGTAGTGATATCTGATATTTATTGGACATTTACCATGTGTCTGGCACTGTTTTGGCCTCTGAAGATGTATGATCTGACTTAATTCTCACAATAGCTGCATGAGGTGGGTGTTAATTAGCATTGCCATCTTATGAAAAGGGAACCTGAGACAATAGAGCTAATGAGTAGTGCAGCTGAGATACAAACCTGGCCAGATTCCTGAACTTGCATCTTCAACCACAACATTAGAGATGCTGGTAAATTGACTCAGAATATTTAGCAATGTTAGTTCCTAGCAGCTCACTTCTTAAGAATGTGTTTTCAAGTGGATCCAAAACAAATAGCTTTATGTCAGTGGATACTGATACCAAAAAAAAAAAAGAAGGTATTAAGTAAACTATAGTTGAAAAGGCACTCATATGAGTTAGGAGCCTTCGTTCTACACAGCTCACTTTTGAAGCAGCAATATAATCCCGGGTAAATCATTTTCTCTGGGACTCAGTATCTTCACTATTTAAAAAATAGTAGGGTAACCCAAACATCCTTTCAGCCCTCTGATTTCCCTGTCGCTTCTTTTTTTTTTTTAATCTCAAAACAATTAACTGGTACACCAAGTAGGAGTGATCACCAGTGATTCCTATGCCAAATAATTGAATTCAAGGATGTCATTTCAACTCCAGTGTTGGTTCTACATAAGTCAAATAATGTTTGGCAAGGTGAAGGGCTCTTGATCCTTCACATGAAAGCATAGGTTTTCAAATTCTAGCCATGGACTTTTTTTCCTTTCCTGCGATCGACAGTATTTGCCTTGGTGAGAGAGGGAAGCCCAGACTTGTGTTGACAGAGTTTGACTGTTGGGGAGAAGTACATACCTGGAGGGGGAACAGTGTTTAACAAGAAGCACGGCAGCAGTCTCCACCTGACTCACTCCAGGCTGGGCCTCCCTCCACCGCTGCTCTCTTTGTTCCAACATTAGATCAGAGGCTCGTGTGGAGGCTTGCTGAAGTCAAATGCTATCAGAAACTCCAGCCCAGCTTTGCTGGGGTGGAAAACAAGATTCCGCCAGCTGTGTGTTAGAGCCAAGGCCACTGAGAGGAACTGGAGACACCTACCAGGGCTCCAGGGAGTAACCAGCCCTCACCGTTCCGGGTCACAGGGCAGCTGAAACTATTGATATGTATCCAAACCTTTGGGGGATGTTTTTCTAGTAGGCGGTGATACCCATTTCTTCTCTTGGCTTGGGAAGAGCTGAAAGGTCATAGTAAGTCATCCGCAAGCTGTGCCTCTCAGGCTGTTCCTCTTCCAGGGCCGTCAGCACCATCAGGCTCCATGCTTGCACTTTGAGTTACAGAAATCGGAGTGAATTGCCCTTTATTGTGAGTACCTTCACCAAAGCAAAAGGAAAACAATAATACCCACACTTGAGGGCTCAATGAGATAAGCACACCCACTGTACAGTGTGTCCTTCTTTTCATGAAGGATACCCTGAAGCCAATCATTTTTACATCCTCTAAAACCAGCCAAATTTGGGGGAGAACCTCTTGTACCAAAATATTTTCTAGAAAATTGTTTTCTGTGGCTTAGAACAATTCTTCATACACTTAGGACCAGGAAAATAAAAAGATGTTAAGAGAGAGATGAGAGAGGTAAATTGTATTCCCAATTTAGTACATATTTGTTCAATAAACATTTAAAAGCACCAAACTTTGACTAGAGTAATATTGCTTCCTTTTTAAAACACATTTGACTTCCAATATTTTTTTCAACAAGCATTCATTCATTTGATTTCCCACCATATTCTGTGAAAATAGACAAGGATTCTTATTCATCTATTAGAGATGGAATAAAAGTCATAAGAAGCAGTTGAATGAGTGCTATGGAATCGGTCCTTGATATTCGATCGACCTAGCTTTGAGGCCTGAGTCTAATACCAGCTGTTTATCTCCATGACCAAGTTACCTTTTGCCACTAATTTTCTGTGAAATGGGAATAATATACCTATTTCATAGAGTTACTATGGAGATCAAATGAAGTAGTATATATGGTACTTATAATATACACTAATGCACAGGTTAATACACTATCAGTAGCCATCATGGTCATGATTATAATTTTAATTATTGTTCAAGGTCTTATAGCTGAAATAGCAGAATCGGGACCAAAATTTTTGTTTGCTGGCTTCCAATCCAATATTTTCTATCATACCCATAGTTTTCAAACATTTGAAAGCACTGAAATTCCCCTTTAAGAAAACATTGTACATGGTACCTGAGTATGTAGCATACAAGAACCACTCTTGTTTGAGTTGGGGAGGAGCCTAAAGTGCTGTCCATCCATCCCTACTTCCCACCACCACTGACAGATGTGTCCCTACACCCCTCTTCCACCACTATCAGTCTGCTGCTTGCAGTCACCATCGCCAAGGTTCATCAGGAACTTCATCTCAATGAGTTAAGAGGACAGTTGGGTGACAATGCATCTATCTGCCTATAGAAGAGGGGATGCTTCCACCCCCTTTCTCCCACCATGGAAAATCCTGCCAGCCTTTCCTCGCTCTCTCCCTTACCTTTAAGAGACAAAAAAAAAAAAAAAAAGTGCTAATAGGATTAATAAAAATTCCAGATTATTCTTCACATTATATTTTCTTCAGGGTCAGATTATTGTGTGCTGAAGGTCCCAACCCATCTATCTACCCCTCTACCTTCTCCCTGTGGCTAGGAGTGGCCCTCCAGGCAGACCAACCATATCTCTACATGCATGTACAAGCATGATGGCCTGTGTAATTGAGTGGGTCAGAAGGGTTTAGACTCAATCTTTTCAGATTTATAACCCAATTTAGTCCTCAAACTTTCCTCCCAGTCTTTAACAGTTCCCCCAGAACTCTACAGTGAGGGCTATTGGGTACTCCGAGGGCTGAGTAGATCCCCATTTAGCTGTTGCTCACTGACTCTACTTCCATTGGAAAAACAGCTAGGAGAAGAAGTGCCTGGGGGGCGGGGGCGGTCTAAGCTTTCCCAGCTCCCTGGACACGAACCATTAAAAGTCCCACCTTGATTCCTAACACCTCCGTGACCTCCTCCTCTCCATCTGGTTCTTTGCCTTTGCGCTCAGGTCCCTCACACAGCAGTTATCCATGGAGATACAGGATCCTGCAGATATCCCGGCCTGTGCTCCTCTGTGCCTTAAGCCCCGAGTGCCTTTACCTGGCTTTCTCCTCTCTAGTCCCACTACCTTTCAACGCACACCACAAATTCCTCCTCCACCTGAAGCCTTCCATTATCCCTGTCGGAATAAGTCCCTGCCCCACCCCCGGCTCACACAGCACTTAATTCTTCATTCAGTTATAGCACTTACTTCATTCGGCATCAGGATCCAAAAAGCTGTTTACAGTAACAGGTCAGTCTTTCCTCAGGACTGGAGGCAAGTCCCAAGCAGGGAACCTGGTTGAGTCACTTCTGCTGTCTCTTGGCAGCTACCATTATGCTTTGCGAACCACAGAGGTACAGCCATATATTGTAGTTTGGGAGCCATTGAATGCCCGATAAATCTGGTCAGAAAAATCATATATAGTATACTATATTATTAACATAATACACATTGTGGAGGGGGGGAGTTAAGAGGGACGAATAATTTGACTTTGGATGATGGACACACAATGCAATCAATAGCTCAAATGCTATAGAGATGTTCACCTGAAACCTATGTTCTCTTATTGATCAATGCCACCCCATTAAATTTAATTTATAAGTAAAAATAAAAGCAAAAAAACCATAATACCAATATTATAATAGGTTATTAATATACATATATAGTGCATCTGTTATTTGTAAATATATATATATAGTCAGGTTAAAGTGTTAAAGAACCCAGTGTTAGAAATCCCAGGGACATGGACCATCTTGAAGGCCTTCTGAAGCATGAATGAAAAACACTTTGCCAGAAACAGGAAAAAATTCATCAAAGCAACCATCATCGTTGGCCTGCCTGTGAGTCTACTTGTTTTCCTGTTTTCTCCTCATTTTTTAATTATAAAACAAGCTGCTTCATGTGTTTCCTTTTAAAGCCACCGGAACACACTGTCTGTGAGCTTTGAGTGTTGGTCCAAACACTGGCGCAGAAAGCGCTGGTCAGCCAGTCTGGGCTTTGGTTTCAAAGACCTGTGGGATTCCAACACCCAAGGCCAACCATTAGACTTCATCACAAGTCCCTGCTCCTCCCAGAAGACCTGGTGTGGCCCCTAGGAGGTAATGGAAAGAGCACAAGGTGTGGAGACTGAAGATTCCATGCAGGTTTTATCCTCGTCACTTGGTTCTTACATGACCTTGTGCAAGCTGCTTCACCTCTCTGAGCCTTGGTTTCCTCATCGGTACACTGGGACTGGTGGGGCTCAAATGAGTTCTTATGAAAAAGTAAGCATGGAAGTATTTTGTAACCTCTCTCTCTGAGAAATAAGGTGCTATCATTCTCATATATTAAACAACTAAAAGGATGAATGTGCCCCTTCCAGAAGAAATTGCCATGGCCCCATTTGCAGCGAAGGATAAGTCATTACTCCTAAAAGGCAACTGGAAAGAAAGGTCAGATCCTCACTCCTTTGGGGACTCACCATAAACAGAAGTGCTCAGTGACTGGAAGAGATGGCCTTTTGTAAGTAGGGGGTTGCTCTCTATTACTCTCCTCCAAGACTCTCTCCCATCATTCATCAGGTTGACTCTACAGAAAGAAACTCCAAGCAAGAGGAGCCCAGCCTTCAGGTGCCTCCGGAGAGACTGGCATGTTGCTGTTGGCTTGCCTGCCAACAATCTGCTGTCAGGTTCAGTTAAGGAGCCCGGACAATGAGGCTGTGTTACCACCCGACGTCTCTTCGTTTGCTATACGCATGCCAGTCAGTAGAGCCAGCAGCCAACAGCTGTGTTTACAACTCCCCATCACCCTCATTAATTAATGAATTCTGGGCTGTTTCTCACCCTGAATAGACTTCTGCAGGGTGGGATGGCGGCAGGTTATCCCTGCAGGACAGCTGCACAGCATCTGGGCATTGGTCCTAATTGGGGCAGTGCAGGGAGTGGCTGCCATAGAGGGCCGAGCTTTACGCACGAGGGCTGGCCATGGGCTTTTCCCATGTAACAGACCCTAATCAAGTTCAAAGAAGCTCTCGGCTTATTTCCATGCATTTGAAAACATTGGCTCCCAAGTTACAAATGTATAGCTCATTTCAGATCAGATGCCATATGAAGTATCCCTAAGGATGTAAATTAAAATTATAGCCACATTTATTGAATTCTCAGTTACTCCCTGAATACCTCAATAAAAACCTGACCAGAAGGGCGTAAAAGAAGCAGCTACCACCAGATCCCATGGTGTTTCCAAGGAAGAATAGGAGGCTCTGTCTAAAAAGTCCTGCTTCAGGGTGTCTACGGCCATACCACCCTGAATGCACCCAATCTCGTCTAAAAAGTCCTGCTTTATAACAGACTCCATCCTCGGAAGGCTCTCTACTGGGAAACAGAGGAATTGAACCTGAAAACGGCCTCAGCCTTTATAGTTTTGCTCTCTAAAAACAAAAATGTCTATTTGTGTGATCATAATGGCAAATGAATTATATCCACACACCAGTTACAATTGCATGACTAGCATTGAACAAAAATGACACAATGGAACAGAGTCGCTATCAAAATACTCAGGAAGTTTTAGATTACCATGAGTAGAAGAAAACACTTTTCACAAGAAAATAGATAGTTCCTGTCTTTTAGAATGCAATAAATCTAATAGAGTTTTTGTGATTAGCTGATAGGAACTAAACAACAACAGGCAAGCAAACAAAAACCTGTAATACCAGATGCCTAATGAGAGTAATTAGAATTCAAAGTTTTGCACTCTAATTCCAGCTCCATCACCAGCCAGAGTGTAACCTTTGACTACGCCCCTCCTTGCCTAGTCTACACTTTTATCATCAGCAAAATGACAGTCACACCATGT
Source organism: Rhynchonycteris naso (assembly GCA_037038555.1). Classification (NCBI taxonomy): domain Eukaryota; kingdom Metazoa; phylum Chordata; class Mammalia; order Chiroptera; family Emballonuridae; genus Rhynchonycteris; species Rhynchonycteris naso. The sequence goes on from CM072995.1 coordinate 341,909,143, forward strand.
GGCCTGGCTCCTTCACTTCCCAGGGACGCTGATTTTGCCAGAGAATAGATAGGAACCAGATTTACAAATGTGAAGGAAGGGTCTGATGGTGAACATTGTATTCTAGGGTGGAATTTTTTTAAGTGTTTTCCTTTTTGGTTTTTTTAAATTAATTTTAATGGGGTGACATTAATAAATCAGGGTACATATGTTCAAAAAAAACATCTCCAGGTTATCTTATCATTCAATTATGTTGCATACCCATCACCCAAAGTCAAATTGTCCTCTGTCACCTTCTATTTGGTTTTCTTTGTGCCCCTCCCCTCCCCCCTCTCACACCCTCTCCTCCCTCCCCCCACCCCATAACCACCACACTCTTGTCCATGTCTCATAGTCTCACTTTTATGTCCCACCTATGTATGAAATCATGCTGTTCTCAGTTTTTTTTCTGTTTTACTTATTTCACTCCATATAATGTTATCAAGGTCCATCCATTTTGTTGTAAATGATCTGATGTCATCATTTCTTATGACTGAGTAGTATTCCATAGTATATATGTACCAAAGCTTTTTAATCCACTTGTCCTCTGACGGACACTTGGGCTGGTTCCAGATCTTCGCTATTGTGAACAATGCTGCCACGAACATGGGAGCGCATTTTTCTTTTCGAACAGTATTATGGTGTTCTTAGGGTATATTCCTATAAGTGGGATAGCTGGGTCAAAAGGCAGTTCGATTTTTAATTTTTTGAGGAATCTCCATACTGTTTAATCACAGTGGCTGCACCAGTCTGCATTCCCACCAGCAGTGCAGAAGGGTTCCCTTTTCTCCACATCCTCGCCAGCACTTATTCTGTGTTGTTTTGCTGATGAGCGCCATTCTGACTGGTGTGAGGTGATATCTCATTGTGGTTTTGATTTGCATTTCTCTAATGATTAGTGATGTTGAGCATTTTTTCATATGCCTATTGGCCATCTGTATGTCCTCTTTGGAGAAATTTCTATTCATTTCTTTTGCCCATTTTTTGATTGGATTGTTTGTCTTCCTGTTGTTGAGTTTTATAAGTTCTTTATAAATTTTGGTTATTAACCCCTTATCAGACATGCTGTCGAATATGTTCTCCCATTGTGTGGTTTGTCTTTTTATTCTGTTCCTATTGTCTTTAGCTGTGCAAAAACATTTTAGTTTGATATAGTCCCATTTGTTTATCTTGCCTTTTATTTCATTTGCCTGTGGAGATATATCAGCAAATATATTGCTGCTACAGATGTCGGAGAGCTTGCCGCCTATGTTTTCTTCTAAGATGCTTATGGTTTCATGGCTTACATTTAAGTGTTTTTCTTATTGCTGTTGTTGTTTCCCTCTTTAAAAGGAGCCTTTAAAGCTTTTTGTTTCAAAAGATATTTTTTAAAAGAAGTTGTAAGTTTGTTCCATTTTGTAAGGTTTGGTGAAATGGGACAGGCACGCACTTAAGAGTTCCACCCAAAACGTGATTTACAAAGATAGTTAAGAAATAGAATTCTTTAAAAATATTATTAAAAGTAAAGAAAATGTTGGCCTATGAAAGCAAATATGAATAATCATTTGCTGAGGCAGAGTATGTAGCAACTGACGATTTAACTCAAGACATCAGGTTGAATGTGTCTGGGAAGTCAACTCAGTACACCGTGTCACTTGAAAGAGCATGAACAAGAACACATTGATATATTTTTATTAGAATAATTTAGACTTTCAACATTTATGTGAGAAATAACTACTTTTTTGTGGAGTCATGGAATTTTACTGTATAGTATTTCCTTCACAGCTGGCAAAGAAAGAAAGAAATCCTATTAAAACCCAGTTGTGGAAGGCATTTGCTGAGTGAAAGAAGCCAGTCTCAAAAAGTTACATGTGGTTTGGTTTCCTGTACATGATATTCTCAAAAAAGACAAAACTATAGTGACAGATGAACAGGGATTCAGGACAAGGGTCAGGGTTTGCCTGTAGAGGGATAGCACAAGAGAGTATTTGGAGGTAACTAAACTGTATTGCATCCTAACTGTGATGGTGGTTTGCAAATTTATACCTGTGTAAAAGTTTGTAGAACTCTATACCTAAAATAAGTCAGTTTTACTGAATGATTACAGTATTTAGAAATAGAATTAACTGGGGGAAATAATCACATTACTAAATCATACGCAGCAGCGCACAGGCCTTGTCCTGAAATGTCACAGCTGTTTGTGAAAACAAAATGGACCACAACCCCTTCCTAACTTTACTTGGGCACACCATTACTTCAGGCTCTAGTTACAGTAAAGATGTTCCTTCAGTGGGTCTAGAATGGAGCCTGAGTTTCTGCATTTCCATAAAGCTCCCTAGTGTTGCCCTTGTGTCTGTGCCTGCAGGCAACACTACAGAATGTACAGGCTTTGTAGAATTTAGTATATTTGGAGCAATTCTGACAAATATATGCCATCATGCCAACCACCCCCATCCCTCACCCATAGTAGGGATAACTAATTGTTCAAACACATGTTCCTCCTGGGCGCAGATAAGACCATTCAGTAGATAGAGTGCACTAGAGAGTAGGTGCTGGTCTGTAGGAGTGATTGTGTGAGATGAAACCAACCGGTCACCATGACTTAAGGTGCTGATATAAGGTCTATCTCTTAACATTACAAACAGATCCACTTAGAATACCCACTTCCTTTCTCACTTTTCAGCGTCCTGGCTCCAACACTCTGTGCCTTAGACAAATTAGCTAGTTAATTACGGACAGAACATCCCTTCTAGCAAGGATAAGCAAAGTTGTCTTTCCCAGCAGGTTGCACATGGCTTGAGGGTAGAGACATGTCATCTGTGTTTTTTAGTAACTCCCTTAATATCACCCTGAGCCTCATTTGGTCATCTACAAAATAAGGACAATAATACTATCTCATAAGGTCGTTGTGAAAATTAATAAGAAATAAGTGTAAAGCACTTAGAATAGTACCTGACAAAGACTAAGACTCAGTAATTGTTATCTGTTATTATTCCCAACACCGCAATGCCATGCTCATGACAAATATTCAAAAAATACTGCTATTGGGGAGCCAAGATACAGAGTGGAGCAGGTCCTGAATTGGGAGCCAGAAGGTGGAGGTTACAATATCAGCCCTGTCCCTCTACGTCTCTCAACTTTCATATCTTAGGTATAATGAAATATTGGATAAATTATTTTTAGGATTTATTTTAGCTCTGACATTCTGTGTATTGATAACATTACATAACACTCCTGATCAATATTGTGGCATATTTTAATAGATATAGAATCCTGAGTATCCAGTTGAGCACAAAAGAAAAAAATATACTACTTCCAAAATCTAATTTAGGCAAAAACTAAGTTCCCCATTTTCACCTGAGTTATTTGTTTCATACCACTAGAGGGCGTACAGCGCTTTGGTTGTAATATATCCTTCTGGGTTTCAATTCTGTTGCACAGTTGAACTGGAATCAGAGAATCCCTCATCTCATAGACTTCACAGATGAGGTGCAGCCCTAAGAGAGTAGGTGAGTTGAAGAAGTTAAGAGAGAGGAAAGTCTAAGTTCCTTTGTCTTTTTCACAAATCTCCAGCAGAAACTAGATTCTGGTTCTTTTGAATATAACATAGTTCCCAGACAGGCAGAATCCATTCAATGGGCTCTAGAAGACTTGCTTCTCTCTTGATTTAGGATATGAATGGCACAAAAAGTTGAAGAAATAGTGTTTTCTAGCCACTGAGATTTTACGGAAATCCTAGTGTCCACTGAACAACAGGAAGAATGGGTAGTACCATGGAAATAAGATGTAGTCCCATCCTTTAAAAAGCCCCCAAATTAATTAGGGTGACTATAGATAGAACAGGAGGGAAGAGACACAGAGAATGACAAACTTTGAAGGATATTTGGAAATCAAGTCTTAAGAATATGCTTCTCTTTTACCTCATGTGATCAATTGAAATTCTATATTGAAAACAACTGGGAGGCCTCTTCCTAATTTAGACAGAATACATGCTGTGATCAATTATTCATGTCTGCCATGGTCTCAGAGTGCAGGAAGATATGTGTGTCCTACCAAACCTGATTTTCAATTCAGACCCCAATTTTTTTTTTAATTAAGGAAACTAAGGCACAGAGAATGAAAGGGACCTGGTCAAGGTCATTCAACTAAGTGACAAGGGGTAAGTTTTGAAAGCATAATAACCCTGAGGCAGATTAATCCAGGGATAGACAGCAGGCAGAGGAGGAACGCCCCTGTGCTTTCTGTTCAGAAAGGCCTGAGAAGTTCTCCTGCCTCATCTAGTTATTTATGGCACACTTGGGACCAATTTATTTTGTCTTCTGAAAAGATCTTATGAGGGTTTGGGGTTTTTTTGTCTTCCTTTTTTATTGTTTTCTTATGCAATCATTGCTATATACAAAGGAATGTTTTTAACCCACAAAAGTAATAAAGCACAAAATATAATGCACACCCATAAGCCACCCTTTAATTTATGAACTAGAAGCTACTTGTGTGCCCCTCCCTCCTGCCACCTCTCACTTCCCTGCCAGGAGGTATCCACTCTCTTCAAATGTACCTTTTTCCTCCTTCCTTTGGTGTCTCCTTTGAGCTTCACTACTTACATATATATCCTTGGACAGTGCACTTTTTGTTTCACTTGATTTTAAGTGCTTTGTAAATGGTATCATACAGTCTTTACTCTTCTGCAGTTTGATATTTTATTCAAAATTCTATTTCAAAGAGACTCAAATGGTCTACTACCCATGTCCTTAATACTTTTCCTTCCCATGTTCAATATTTGCCTGATTCAAATGATATTTGGAAAAGGTCTTAGACTTAGAGAAGCTGGTCCTCCATAAATAAAACTGCTTCACTGGGAGACTTCCGACATGTGGTCTCTTCCCCAAAAATCTCCTTCTCCCATTCCGTGTCATAAGCACTCTCTGTGTGAGCTGTGCCCTGTTCCCCTTCTGTCTCTCCAGTTGTATGTGTGTGTCCCCCAAGTCTCTGCACCGACTGGCAGAAATCTCTTAATCCCCTGCGGCTATCGTCTCTTGTTCTATTTTAGTCTTCAGATTTGGTTCGACCTCAAAAGAAGCCTAAATTGAGCAAAGCAGGTTTAGCCAGTTTATTTTCAAATTTAACTGAAGGGAAATCTTGGTATCAATCACACAAGATGATACCTTTCTTCACTTGTTTTTAAAGAGAACCCCAATTTCTGTTCTAGACCCCAACGTAAGACCTGGGTTTTAAAGCCTAATTAATACAACCTTTGGTTTTCTCAAAATCCCCCTATTGGAGATGCTTTCAGAAGTCTGTTAAATGATGAAAACAATAGCTAGTAACTCTACTGTGACCATAAAGACAATATACTCTGCCCTGTCCACGCTGCTCTAGATCTTGCAAAGAATGCTCGCTCAGTTCTCTCCCTTCCTTCATTATGATGCACGTTGCTAAGAACTTTGTGTTCTGTGTGAGTTGTCGAGTAGGGGATTTCAACTGGATAAGGAGTCCTGACTTTGTACCAGGCCCTTCCTACCCTCTCTTGCTGATAACCCAGCTGGATTAAAAAGTGGTGTAAAACGGCTTTTATGCTCTAGAAACTAACAGTAAACTCTTAATATTTGTGCAATACATGTCCTGAAACCTTTGCAAATCTTTATTTGGAGACCACCCATGGCATGTAATTTTTCCTGGTAAATGTGTATTTAACCTTGCCATGCAATTCTCATTTTACCTGATTCTGGCTTATATAATTGGCCACTCCCTCCTTTTTGAGATATTCTTCCTTTGGTTTCCATTTGCTCAGTTGACGTTACTGGCTCTCACTCCTCTACTAGACTGGTAAATGTGCAAGTCCTCACAGCGCGGAGCTGAGCCCTTCTTCCTTCTCCCTTGACCTTTAACCTCAAGGGTTCCTACTCATTTCCGAGGCTTCAAAGGACATCCATATACCAATGACTGTTGCATTTATATCCTGATTCCAGAGAGCTCCTTTGACCTCTTAATCAATACCTGCAACTCTTTATTGCATACTTGTACTTCAGTATTTGCTCAAAGTAGCTGTAATTGAACTCTAGTTTATCTCCTTCCCACCTCTTATCGTGGCAGTCTTCTCTATCTCAGCAAATGTCACCACTTTCTATCCAGTTACTCAAACTAGAAAGCTTGAAAATTTGAGTCATTCTTAATTCGTCCTTCTCCCTCATTCAATGCACCAACGAATCTTGGAACTCCTATTTCCAACTCAAATACATCCACTTTTTTCTGTCAACATTGCCACCGTCTATGTCTAAGATATCATGACCTTTTCTGTCTCCTTCCAATATAGTTAGTACACAAATACTAAGTACGTGAAGCTTACAGGATGACCTTTTAAAACTACACATTAGATCATGTCACTAGTGGGCTTTAATCCCTTCAATGATTTCTCCTTGCACTGTAGTAAAACCCAGATCCTTTACAGGCTCACAGAGCACGCTCTGATCTGGTCAAGCTGCTGCTCAGCCTCATCAGCTACTCTCCTGAGATTCTCTCTGCCCAGCCACACTGTCCTTTCAACCACACTGTCTTTTCTGTTTCTTGAAATGCACCGCACATCAATATAGAGATACCTTAATAAACTGGGATGTTCTAGGTAACTGAGGAATAAACAAAACAAGTTTTGTATTCCCACTGTTTTTGGTTGAAAGTCTTTCCAGGAAGTACAAATCCTCGGCAGTGCTCTGGAAGTCGAAGTCACAACTGTACCAGTTACTGGTCAGAGTGAAGATTAAAAAAAAAGGGGGGGGGGCATAGAAATGAATTTTTACTGTTTTCACAAAATTTACTTGGATTAACTGTGTTACTTTGTATTGCATTTTTTGAAGAAAACTCTGCTATTTACTTAGCTGTCTAGTATCTGACCTCTTCCTCTCACCCATGGAGTATGGACAGAGATTCTCATTAATTAACACAGGTAGTTTATCAATCCCACTGAGTCAGGGTAGCCTTCACCAGTGTGTGTATGTGTGTCTGTGTATGCAACTCTGTGTCACAGGAAAGTGACACAGATTTAAATTTTCGGATCCTTAGTTTTCTCATATATAAAAGGGGATGGGCATTTAGAACAGTGAACTTTTAAGTTGGTAGGCATTATTAGCAAATTGTAACAGGGGATTCATAAATGAAGTTACCTCTCATATTTTACCTCATTTTCTCCCAAAGCAAGATCGTCTCACTTTGTTAATAACAATTGTTAAGATTTCAGGCTTATATAAACCATATAATTTCATCTTTGTAAGGACACCCTTGTACTCTCCAAAACGACATTCCAGGGTTGAGCAATGGTTAGGAGATCATAGTCATGCCACAATGGCCATGTTTGGTGCTTTGCAAAATTCCCCTTTCTGGCAATAAATGCTTTTAAAACAGTATATTGTTATCTCAAAGCCTGGCCTCTGGGTTTTAGATAAGCTGAGACTTTCCATCAGTCTTCATCTCTGCTCATGATAAACATTATTTCTCTGAGTATGCCCTGTCTCCCTTTTAGGGATCCAAACAAGTCAGATATTTAAACAAAAGGCTCCTGACACTGCCACGAAGAAGGATGGCTTTGGATGGGGTTTTTCATGTTACACCGGGTTTGAAGGCCAAAGGGTCAGGTTGAGCAACTCAGGTCCTCCATCAATAATCCGTTCAGGACAGGATCATCAATTCTCCTCATTTCAACCAAGACCAATGACCACTCTGTGGGAGGCTGAGCCAATGGCCCTGGATCATCTAACATTCTTTCCCTTTACTCAGTTAGCCTCAGATAGAACATCATGGGTCTACCCAAATCTAGCAGGATTTAAAGAAAGTTGGGACATTTCCAGCTGTACATACAAAACATGTTTATAGTATAGGAGATAAAAATGCAGGGAAGAGGTAGGTGTCTTTGGGAAAATTTATTTAAAACTTTTGAGGAGTCAAAAATCTAAGGCAGAAGAGAATCATATGGCCATTCCTTTAAGTTCCATAATTAATTTACAATGCAAATTAGTGTAAATGAATTAGTTGTAAAACAACAGAATGCAAAGAATGATCCTTTCTTTTAAGAAGAAATTGTGAGTTATCTCTGAGCCACCTGGTGGTCTTCCTTCATCATGTTCCTTTTCTTCCTTTTGTTTGTATCTTAGAAAAAATGCTTCTTGGATTTTTAAACAGAATGTGACTCTTCATTCATGAGATAAAACATATTTGAAAATGCAAAATACACACACACACTCATGTGACCCTTCCATTTCTACAAAAGAGAGATTTATGCTAGCAGATTATAGGTCATTGATCAAACACAATGCTAACCATTTCAGGAATTCCTGACTATAATGATTGTGTCATTTCTGTTTTATTAATATTAATTTTTAAACAAGAGGTCAATAAAACTTCTGTTCAACATGTAGGACATTATAAGACCAATTAGTAAAAATTATCTATACCAGAAGCATTATGGATAAACCTGGTTCCAGTTATAAAGGAGGGAAATACACCCACCTGAAACAAAACAAGTGCTTTCTGCAGCTCAGGAAGAATTAGAAACAGATATTTAAGGAAAATCAATTGTCAACTGTGCAGCAACCCAGGTCCACTGCCTAGGACTCCAGGATTCACTTTATACCAGTGAAAATGTTGAAGAGATGTGATACGTCACCAGGAGATTTGTCCTGACACCAGATCACCAATTCACTGAATCCTGTGTGTGTTGCAATTGGGTATGTTAAATTAATCTAAAGAAGAACAAGAAAGGTTTGTGTTTTAAAGAATTTTCTTTTCACCTGCTCCAGAAAAAGGACTTTAAAAACTACCTTCCAGTGCTGGGTTTCTCTTCTTTTTTCCTTCACATTCATCCTTCTTTCCTCCCTTGGATTTTTCCTTTCTCCATTAATATCCATATTTCTAACCTGTTAGATTTTTAAACATAGCACTTTTGCAGAACTGAACTATAGTGCTAATTTCTCTTCTACCAGAACGCAATGCATAATATTTAACTTCCTAAAACATAAGGTCAGACTATGACTACTGAATCTAACATTTTTTGATAGATTTGAAATGCAAATAGAAAAATGTCTTTTAAAGAAAAGCTAAATTAGTAATTTTTTTTCCAAAATTAATCTCTATTTTTTTTTTTTTTGGTCCCAGAGGGGGATAAAAAAGAAAAGAAAATGCTGATAATGAGGTTATTAACATTTCTCATTGGCTCCCTGTTCTATTCTTAAGGTCCCCTGGGTTTCCACATGAACACCAACACACAAGAAAAACGCTCTTTTTCCCCAACTTTTCATTTTAAAACTAAATAATGCAGACAGACACAAACAACCATGTACTCTTTCAACCCCCTCTTCCCAAAGGAAGCAGGAGCAGAGGATGATAGGGGAGAGAAGGTCTGAGATGAAATGGAACCCGGATGATTTTCCAAACATCGCATCTCCTCATAACCTTTCCTTTCTCCAAAGCTTTTGTGTCTATCCACAACCAGGAGAACGGCTCGTGCCCTCAGAGCTCCACACTGAGCTTCCTGTCGCGTGCCCCGGCCACCTTCTGCTCCAGCTCCACCAGTCTCCAGAGTCTTTCCAGCCACTCTCTGCTCACTCGTGTCCAGTGGGCTTCTTACAGACAATGGCTGGTCTTAGCAGTATTTGTGTTCTTCCCAGCTTGCCGAACACCTCACTCATACTTATTGTCTCTGAGTGTTCATTAAATTGAGACTCCTGGACAGTATTTAAAGTCTCCCACTTGGTCAGTTTCCTTATACCACTTATTGGTCGGTTAAGAAGCCACCCTGTGTAGCCTAAAGCATGGAGGACATGCACACTCATGAAGACGATGTAAATAATATACATTTTCCAAAGAGAAATTTAAACGTGTTTTTAGAAGCAGTTGTCTCTCCCACTCTGTGACCTTCACTTTAGGAAATTTATAATGGCAATGTTTATAATATCACAATTTTATACAAAAAAGAAAATCAAAAATTTCCAACAATGAGAGATTCACTAACTAAATTATGACTTATGCTTACAATGGAATGGAATGGAATCTAGCCTGCAGCCCTCCCTCACTAGATGTGAAACAATAACAGAAAAGTATTTGCAGCCTTGAAAAGATGGCAATGTTATGCTAATAAATTTAAAAAGGCAGTTTGTGTATTCAATTTGAATGTCTTAACAAAGGTGTATATTTTTATAGAAAATGTCTAAACAGAACACAGAATGATTTTTTGTGAGGTGACTAAAGAGATTTTGAAATAAAAACAATAAGATATTATGAAGTCAAGTAAACACTACACCTCAGTAGGAACATGTCAAATTGCTGTTGACAAGCTTCCATCTGAACGAAGCAATCCGGAAAAAAGGCCATTAGCTTAATGACTCACAGCTTGCAAGCCACCGAAAGCCTTCTTTCGCCACATCAGTGGGACAACTGATACATGCTAGAAGATTCCCCACCACGAAACGCTGAACCACCCCCACTGCCTAAGCAATAATGGTCCTTACATCAGCAAATGCATGGTTTGAAGAACTAACATTTTATTGCATTTCTTTTTTAAAGAACTCCTCCTCTTATTACACCCGTCTCACCACCCACATGCTCAGCTCAATCATTTCATCAACGTGAGAATGAAACTGTTTTCCTACAGGCTCCCTTCAGTCCTGTTTAAACAGAGCAAGCTTGAAACCCACTTATCAACCAGAAAAATCTCAACAAGAACATCTTTAAAAACACACAGAGAAAGATAAACAGAAAACTGAATTACACTTCTCTCGGACATTTCAATCCCCAGTGGGCTTTCAAATTCCATTTTCAGTCATTATTTGGTAGCTTCATTGATGCCCTACTAACCAGGCACCCGGATGGCAGGAAACAGAGCTCTCAGTCTATGAAAATGAAGATGTTATCACTGAGAAAGTGAAGGGCCTGAGAGGCAGCTGGTTGCTTTTACAGAGACTGACAGATCTGGAAGGAGACTCAGCCTGGCTTCTGAATGTAAACAGGAATTAGTAAGGTAGAAGCAGAACAAATAAGCACAGTGACTGAGAGAACTTTCCCGGAGAGCAGGCCCCTGGGAGAGGACCAGACACCCAAACCGTCCCTGGGTCTCTGCCAGATTCAGAGCTTGGAGAAGGAGCATAGGCTTTGGAGTTGACTAGCCCGATTAGAATACTGGTTCAGCCATCTCATAAGGGTATGTATGTGCTGGACAAGTTACAGAACTCTCAAGTCTCAGCTTTCTTGCCAGGAAAATGGGTTCCACACTACCTTCCTAACGGGGTCACTGGGAATAATTAGAGCTCACATGGGAACTCCTAATAGCAAGTACATTATGAATACTAAACAAATGTTGATATCATTGTTTGAGGAAGGGAAAAGATTTTCAAATATTCTCTTTTAATTTCAGCTTTGCCAACATCTAACAAGGAGAGTAGAGGACAGTAGTAGAGGACAGTAGCTGAACTCACTCTCCCCGTCCAGCTAGGGGTCAGTGTAACTCCAGTCTCTCTGAGGAAGAAAGAGAGAATCCTACAGCTTATTTTTTAGAAACTCTGTCTGCCTTTCCAGCCTCTCACTTTTTTGTGTCTTTTTCTAAAATTCTCAGGATAGATTCACTATCAAGGTTAAGTGTCTCCATGTCATCAGAAAATGTCATCAACCCCCACTCATTGCTGTAGCTTGGGAGATTTTGAAGCACAGATTAAAAAAATAAAGGGGGACAGGGATAAAAAGAGAACAAGAATTACCAGTTGAAACTGGCATTCCTCACGGATGGTGCGTTTGATTTATTGGAGTTTAATCATAAACCCATTGTTTGGAAATGCAAAGCGCACTGACGTTCAGGGGCTTGACAGTTTTCAGCTGGCCTATGCCCTGCCCAGTGGATCTCACTTGCTTGAATGAGGCAAAAAGGCAGACCAGCATTGGGTTGTTTGCAGCAGGGTGGAGGGGGCTCCCTGAATCATCTCCCAGCATCTTGCATACCAATACAATCTCTTTGTCTCTCTATCTCCCTCTCTCTGTATCTACCCCACATACACACACACACACACACACACACACATGCACACACACACACACACGTACACACACACACACACACATACACACACACACACAGTTCCCCATGAGAATGATAAAAGCAATGGCTAAAGCAAAATGACAAACAGTCTTCCTGGAGCAAAAGGTTCACTGGCCTGGAAGAAATCTCAGACATTATGTCCCCTATCTGTCTGATAAGATTTCAATCTAAAATCCTTCCCGGATGAGTGGAGATCAGATGGCCAGTCTAAAAGATCACCATAAAGCTGATCCTCCCATATTCATTCATCCCAACAGCAGACATTTATTAAATGTTAATAATAACAACAATAAAAGTCTACATTTATTAAGCCCCCACAATGCACCAAACATAGTGATGAACAAACAGATAATGGGCACAGAGCTAAAGACCTTTCACAGGAGAAAGATATAAACTAAATAGCTAGAAATAAAAAATATATAATTACAGCCTATAGCAAGTTTTGTGAAAAAGAGGTTTAGGAAGTTGTAACAATGTCATATAGAAACCTAACTTCATCTGCAGAAAACCTTGGTTTGTTCAGGGAACTAAATGAAGGTCATGTACTCAAAACAAGTAGAGTGGGAGTCTAGAGAGACAGGCAGGGACTGGACCATACTGATCTCATTAAGCATGGAAAGGACTTCCTAAACAGTGGGAAGGCATTGAAAGATATCCAAGGAATCAAATCTTAAAATAAGGTAGGCAGCATAAAGCTAATTTTCATCCACTTCATCAGAGCTTGGGCTTCTGGAGTCCAGGACTGTAGACTCAGATCCCTTTAAAACAACTGCCACAGAGAGATGATATGCAGGATGCACCCCCATAGCCACCACACTTTTTCAGAGGCTATTTATGACCGCCAACCATTTGAATCTGACACATTTATTGATTTTCTCCCCACCGCCACCCCATGTCTGAGTCTGACCCTGTGTTGACAAGCCGGGGAGAGAACGTAGTCAAAATAAGACACGCATAAATAACTCAAAAACAGGTAAAATATTACCAGTGCTATAAAAGAGGTACTAAAAATGCAGCCAAGAAGTACAGCAGAGTTCAGCTGAAGGATATAGGACGTGTGTCACTTATTATTGGCCATGTAACCTTGGAAGGGCCACCCCTGTTATTTGGATGCCTTGAAAGTTCTGTGTACTGAAAAGACTATTATATTTGGATTTATAAGTTAATGGTCAACTTATTAAAATATACATTTTAAAATATATTTTCTCCTTGAGTTTTATATTCTGCTTACAAATCTTATTTTTCTATTTGTAAGTGGAGCGAATTTTAACCATCACTTCTTTTCAGTCACTTTAAAAGGACCTTTAACCAATGTTTGGTTACATCTGCAAACGTAAGGCATTGAATTCCTCCAATTTGTTTAAACTGCATTTATAAACTTAGTTTTTATTTTAGGCACCTCAATTATCTGTTCAACAAATGTTCCCAAATAGTTAACCTAATAAATTTTGCTTATAAATATGATTGACATGAAATTTCCACTTCAAGTTGGATCTCAAGAATTTGTCAATTATATATTTTAAATTACAAGAATATCATTTTAAAAGGCCAAATTTTCTTAAACATGATAAGTACCAAATGTGGTCTAACTCTTTCTTAACACAAAAATATTTATACTGTTGTTTTGATTATTTTAAAATTGTGTGTATATAAACTAAAAGTTTCAGAAGATGAGATTTGCTTACTAAGAAGGACAATCATCATTCCTGTTAACTGGAATTACCTTGCCCAGAGCCCTTGATTAAACATGTGATTTGGAAATTCAGGCTTCCTGGGAGGTGCTTTATACAAAAAAACAAAACAAAACAAAAAAAAACATTAAATCATCCCAAGAAGTACGGGGAATTGCCATCTCAGCATTCTTAGAATGACTAGTGATCAGAGATTTTGGTAACATTGATGAGACGTACTGAACTCTATTTTTCTGGTTATGTCAATGATTCTGTGACTTCAAAAGGGGCAGGGTCACATCCTGGAACTTGAGTTATACATAACCCTAATTCTGCCTCACAAATGTCTACAACTCCAACTCAGCCTAATCTCTTATTAGATTATGCATTTTCTTTGGCACTGAAGATCTCTGTCTCTTCCATCTAATGTTATAGACCTCTTATGTAATAAAATTCAAAACTATGTGAATGTCTTTTCTGTCAAATTTAATAGAATCTGGTTCTTTGGCTACTGAATGTTAGATATCTCACATGATTTGTAATAACAATTTATGAAACAATCTACTAACAACCTCCCCTAACCGGACCTCTATCTTTAGTATCATAGAGTTGCTGAAAATTAAATGAAAAAATTCACATAAAAGTCACTTTGTGAACTGAAATGCATGGTACAAATGCTAGTTAGTGCCCAACAGGGAGTGAGACACAGTATAGATGATGATAGATAGATAGATAGATAGATAGATAGATAGATAGATAGATAGATAGATGTGAGAGACAGATGAGAGAGAGAAATGAGAGGAAAAATAAAGGGTATCATGGGAACATGGGGGAAGAGTGATTACTTCCAGCTGGACATTCAAGGGGAGCTTCACAGAAAATTCAGAAGCATAGATGGCCCTTGACAAATGCGCAGGATTTTAACTGCCGGGTAGTGATGATGTGAAAGGCTGCAATCGTCTGTCTGGAAAGCTTCAGGGGGGGCATTCAGCATAAAGCTGGCACTGAGTTTCAGAAATAAGTCAGGACTCCTTTGGGCAGGAGGTATGCTGCCTTTCACCACCTTTCAGATCCTCCTAAACTTATTTCCTACATGTTAATACAGTTTTAATTTCAGGTCTTTATTACCTAGGTCTTCTCTTAACCATGCAGAAAATGCTCTTAAGAGGACAATGAGGGAAGCCCCGTGGTCTCTCCAGAGTAGGCAGATATGTCCAACTTATTAGCTCTGTCCCACCTGAGGATTTTGTGTGAGTCATAAACCAGTAAAACTTACATACAAGAAGAACTAGCATTTGTGAGAGCGAATCATCCAAGAAACTCTAGCAACTATATAATGATGCTTATATCGTACATTTAAACGTATGCCTCAAACTCTTATCCACGGCAATTTCTTGGGTCTCACAGCAAATTCTTTTAAAAGGTCAAAACAGTTTTAAAAAATTATGATATGTACATATTTAACAGACTTATACAGTGTGTTCGTAAAGTCATGGTGCACTTTTGACCGGTTACAGGAAAGCAACAAAAGATGATAGATATGTGAAATCTGCACCAAATAAAAGGAAAACTCTCCCAGTTTTATACCTATTCAGTGCAGTTCAATGTGGGCTCCATTTGTTGCCCTACACACATCCAAACGATAGTGAAGTTCTTGCCACAAATGGGTAAGGACGTCTGGTGTAACAGAGTGAATAACATCTGTGATTCTCTGTTTTAAGTGATTAATGTCGTTGATACGTTCAATGTACACATGTTGCTTCACATAACCCCAAAAGTAAAAATCTAAGGGTTGTCAGATCCGGGGATCATGGTGGCCATGGCTTGACAGAACCCCTGCCTATCCACTGCCGGGGAAATGTTCTATCCAGAAACTCACAAACAATGGTGGCGTAGTGTGGAGGAGCGCTGTCCTGTTGAAAGATGGCACCTTCTGGAAATTGTGACCTCTACAGACTCGTCATTGACTGATGGCCTTCCAGAACGGGGTTTCTCCACCAAACTGCCGGTTTCCTTCAACTGCTTATCCCACCAAATAATGTTATTCCTATGTGGTGGTGCTTTGTTATAAACACGCAGATATTCACATTGCACTTTGGTCACGGATTCGAATTTAGCGATCCACGGAACACACTGAACTTTCCTCTGTACCATCCACATCTCGACTGGCATGGCCATGGGCTGCTCCGCTGTATACACGGTGTTACGTCATCATCTGCGCATGCGCACATGCTGCCACATCATCCTACAGAAACTGGGAGGGTTTTTCTTTTATTTGGTGCAGATTTCACATTTCTATCGTCTTTTGTTGCTTTCCTGTGACCGATCAAAAGTGCACCATGACTTTACAGACACACTATACTTGTATCACTCAAAATTACATTGTGCTAATATAATTGTGCTACTCAAAGGCTAATTGCAGGATTTACGTACTGTATATTCATACTATATAGTTCAGGCATGTGTCTCAGTAATGGGACATCCGTAAGTTTATAGATATCTACTGAAGATCTTCCTCTTTTGGTCTGATCTGTACTTTTCTACCTAATGTAACAAACCCAACTTTGAGAGCTTTTGGGCTCCCTGGCTCCCAAGGGCTCCCCAACTGTGGCAGACCCTGAGCAAGATTTTCACAGGCCAGGAATTTAATATGTGGAAATATAGGTATTATTTATTCATTTACATTGCAAATATTGCTTACATATCTAATGAAGTTTAAATGTCCATATTTACAAAGAAAGCAACCAACAGCTGCTAGAATCCCTGTGTAACGTGGTGAGTCAGGAGCAAACTAACAACCGTCACATTGTAGGATCCCATAAGTTCCTCAACAGAGAAGATACCTCTCCAGGACCATCCAAGGTTTTCAGAGAACAACATTTCCATTTGCTTGTCATGGTATTACATGCTTAGCAGCCAGGGGTCCTGGTGCAAGGGCAGAGAGTCACCTATTCTGAATATAGCTAGACTTTCCCTGAAATGCTTTGTTTCCAACACCACCACCTCTTGTTCTTACTCCATTTACTTTTCTTCACTTTCTCTTTTTTGCCCATATTCTGGAAGAAAAATGAGCTTCCACCTCAGCTGAGGTGTTTGGACTATGGTTTCCTCACTCTCAGAACTTCAGTCTGTCTTCCACCTTCCAGAAATGTGTTCTTTCTCACCAGGAACCCACACTCCCACATATTCTGTGACTGGTGACTTCTCACCAGTCAGGTCTTAGTTCAAATGTTACCTCTTCAGGAAGGAAGGCTTCCCTACCTGAAGCAGCTCCTCACCCCTGCCCCACGGCCCCCGTTGGCCTGTCTCCCAACATTCAGACGGCATTGATCACCATCTGTAATTGTTTTGCTCATGTTTTTGTGGGTGTCTGTATCTCCTCATCGGAATTCAAGTTCCAGGAGAGCTCAAATCTTGTCGGTCAAGCCCTGTATTGTGTCATCAGAGTTCAGACAACTGACATGCAATAAATATGAGTAAAATAAAAGCACTCATTCCTTCATTCAGCAGATGTATTAGGTGCCAGGAATTGTGCCTATAAAGGAAAAACTTTTATCCGTTTATGAAAAATATCTTCCTGTCCCTCGACCACTTCCTGCCTCCTCTTGCCACACTGTCTCTTACTCCCCATAAACAGATACACACAAGCTGGCTCTGCCTGGGTGCCTTGTGGCCCAAAGAAAAGAAACTCAAAGATAGGATGACCCCGTCCCCATGGCCAACTGCAACCAGAGCTGGCCCTGGCCTCGGGCCCGACAACGGAGGCTGAATGTTTCCTGGGCCAGGCCTAGTAAATATTCAGCTGCAATAAAAGCCACGGTCCAGTGAGCAATTAGAGAAAGGGGCCCAGGTGTCCCTAGAGGAACTGGTTCCTATTTACAAGAACACACAAAGGCTGGCTGGGCCGCAGCCCACCTCCGCAGCCTTGACTTGATCACAGCAAACAGGACTGACCCAGAGCTCTCCTCCAGACACTTGCAGCTGGCTGGAAAATGAGCGTGATAGTAAACACATGTTGCCTCGCCTGTGACCTGACAAATCAGATTACCTGCCTCTGACACACGCGGGGGTTTTGCTGGGAGGCAACCTGGAAACAGGGCACTCAGAAGGGACCACTGGGTCGTTGTTGTTGTATGTTGGGGGTCTGCAGTGACTCACTGTGTGAAACGAAGCATCTTTTATTTATTTGATTGTCCCCCGGTTCCAGAGGAGCTAACATCAGCCTTGTTCTTGTCATGGAGCCCAAACCTTCTCATTCAAAGGCTGTATTTACAAACGGAGCGGGATGGCCATAAAACTGATGACCTTGCTGCTTCTGGAATCTCATAAAAAGTTTCCAAGCTGCTCCTCCCTGGAGTAAATAAGGGTGTTGCAGTTGCTGGTCCCCTGGCTGGGCTCCAGCTGGAGCTATTACAGTCCTCCCTCCTCAGCTTTCCTCTGAGCGCCAACATCAGAGTGCTTAACTCTGCAGGTGCTGCTGGGTTTGGAGCCTTCAAACTGAGAGGTGGGAGCCATGCAGAAAAAGGGGGAAGGGAGAAAAGATGCAACCTTGAGTGAGATGTGCCAGGCACTGTGTAAAGGATTTATCATTAATTTTCCCATTCAGTCTCCCTAACTTATTCATAGTCTAGCCCTCACTGGAAGCTTAAACTCATGGGCCCACATATTAAAAATGCTTGTGGCAGACATCGCCCACTTAACTGGGGTCACATAGATACTGCTGGTTAAAATGTATAAGTTCCAGTGACTTGTGCAGCAGAAATAGCCACGTGATACAGAGCAGACCAATGAGGGACAATGGACGTGTAGGGATGGGGCTTCAGGGATTTCATTGTTTTGCTGATAAAAAAGAGTCATACTTAGCTAGCATGTATCTTTTGCCCGTTTCCATTCTTCCTCCTTTGAATGAGGATGTGAGTCTAGAAGAGCAGCAGCAATCTCATGACCGAAAGGATGAAGGACAGTGAAACAGAATAAAGAGCTCGGGACTTGAATGGCGGCATGGAGATGCTCCGTCGGAGCCCATGTGCCTGTGCTCAGGCCTCTTGGTATTGTGAAGAAATCGTCCTCTTCCTAGTGGTGATGGACAGAACAGAAGGTGCCCCTCATGATCCCCATCTATGGGTGGGCACACCTTTGGTGGACCCATGACTTGCTTCTAATCAATAGAATATGACAGAGTGATGAGATGTCACTCCCAGGATAACATTATGTTATACAGGCTTTGTCTTGTTAGCAGACTTGCTCTAGAGACTCTCCCTGCTGCCTTACTAAAGTAAGCAGCCATGTTGGAAAAGCCCACATGGGAAGGAAATATAGGTGTCCACTAGGAACTGTGGGCATCCTCTACAAATTTAGGGAAGCTTCTAGAAATGGCAGGTGGCCTTCAGAAGATGATGGCCTCAGTTCTGTAGCTACAAGGAAATATATCCTACCAACAACCTGAACAAACTTGGAAGTGAATTCTTCCCCAGCCAAGCCTCCAGATGAGCATGCAGCCCAGCTTCTTTGCAGCCTTGTGAGACCCTGAGCAGAGAACCCAACTAAACCAGGCATGCCTAGACTCTTGACCCATAGAAACTGAGATAATAAATGCATGTTGTTTTAAACCACTAAGTTGTGGCAGTTTGTTTTTGCAGCAATGAATCACCAATACCCTCATTTTACATTGCTCTGGTCATCTTTCCATTTATGTAACCAAACCTATACACAGTAGTGGATACACAGATAAGGATCCCCCCACTGAAGTGTTGAGGGGTGGAAGTTGACTTGTAGAGAAGGTAAAAGAGTAGTTATTGGAAAATTAAAGAGGCCCTGGCTAGTTGTCTCAGTGGCAGAGCTCAGCCCAGTGTGTGGAAGTCCCAGGTTCAATTCCTGTTCAGGGCACACAGGAGAAGCGACCATCTGTTTCTCTACCCCTTATTTATCTGATCATTGGTTAATTCTTGTATGTTTCCTGACCAGGGATGGAACCCACAACGCTTTAACCAGCTGAGCTACCTGGACAGGCCCAAATAGAACTGAGTATTCTCATTCAAAAAGCTTTAAGCTGCTGACCAGTTAGCTATTTTCCAAAATATTATAGGTGACTAAGAACTTGGAAATAGAAAATTTGTTAATTTACCCTTTGGGGTAAGTCTTTGAACAAAAGGTAGGACACCAGACTCTGTATTTCTCTTTTTTGTTCAATGGGAGATAGTTTTCTAACATGAGAATAATAATACCAGCTGGCATCCCTTCAGCACTTACTGTGCACAACGCACTACGCCTGGCCCTTCACCTGCATTTCTCTTCCGTGCTCAGAGCTGACCTATAAGCTCAGATTAATGATCACTTCCTTGTGACAGATGCGAAAATTACGATTCAGAGAGATTAAGAGGTGGGTCAGTAGGCAGCGGGGTTCCATGAAGGCAGTCCGGCTTCATTCCCAAGGTATGTGAACATTATCCTATTCGTCCCACTGTAAGAGATGGAAAACAGAGAAAAACAGTCATAAGAAGAGGAAGGGAACCCTTTTCCATATCCCAAGCCCCTGGGCACAAGCACAAAGACGTCTTTACCATACAGGCTGGGGCATAAGTAGGTTTACAGTTGTAAGTACATGAAACAGAGTTTATTTTTGTACTATTATTTATTAATTATTGTGTCATTTTTCCATACAAACAACTGTAAGCCATCTGTTGCCCCCACCTGGTATTTCCTAATAAAATCAAGGTCAGCCTACACATATAAATGTGTCTCCTGCATTTTTGTTTTTTCAGGGAACATGCCATAAGCAGTTTCTTGGGTTCTTCAAAGCTCCGGGTAAGCACAGTACTTTCTATTCCATTACCTGGAGGTCTCATAATTTAGGCAGGCGTCTTCCTAATACAGACAATTTGAGTTGCTCTCCATTTAGGACTATTATAAATAAAGCTGCAATTAACATCTTTGTGCCTGAAGGTTTTTTCCATGTTTTGAATTTAGAGTAGAGTCCTCCAAGTGGTAAGACTGAACCAGAGAGGGTGAATACAATTAATGTTACTGATATTTATGCCCCGCTGGCTCTAGCTCGAAGGTGACAATGTAACACTTGAAGACAAAAGAAAGGTGACAAAAGAAAGCTTCTTCAAAAGTGATTTGAGAGTCTGTTAACTGTAAGAAGACCAGATTTCTTATAGTCTCCTGGAATGTAGTGCTTCTTCCAGAAGCTATAAATTCTAGCCTGATATTTTGGTAAAGATCCCTGGTGTTTTGTGTTTATAAACTGTCTCACGGCCATGGTCTCAGCCATTTCTACATGTTCCTAAATGAACAGCAGGCCTCACATGCTTTCTGGTTTTACAGGCAAACCTCTGCTATGCTCCAATTGGTACCCACCAAATCAACCATATTTTCCATATGCTTAAAAGAACAAAAGGTCTCTAATCCCAGAGGCACAAAAATATGGCTTGTTTTTGAGGTAAAATGAGTGAAACTTTTAAACATTTCAGTGTCATGGCTAAATGACCCAGGAAAACCAGTTTCTCGTCCCATCTGCTACTGATACGTTTTGAATTGGGGTGATGGAGCCAGGTATCGGCAAGGAGAAACTTAGGCACCTAATAATGGAAAGGGCTAACCTTGGCCGGATGGACACTGTGTGTCAGGCGCTGGGCTCAGCGCTTTGCATACATTGTTTCCTGTCACATCAGCACAAGCCTATCAGTAGATAGATTTGTTATTCCCATTTTGCAGTTGGGAAAATGGAGGGACGGAGAGGTAATAACTTTCCAAGGTCACAGGTATTCAGCCCAGTGGTTAAAGTCAGAAGAGATCTTAGCGACCAGGGAGGTCTCACACTTTGCTCTGTGGCTCCAAAGATCACTGTGGAGGCAAGGCCATCCAGGATGGGAAAGCTAGAGAGAAAGGCTCCTACGCACCCCATCTCGTAAATACCAGGACGCGGCTGGAATTCATGAACTATGCACAAATGGACCACAGTGACTTCTGCTTATGTGTGGTTTTATTCTCTTGTCTTCCTTTTATAAGTCTCCAATCAGATTCTGAGTTCTAAGATGTAGATGCTATGTCTTCGCTTCCATTTTGACTGGAAACTGGGGAACTCTCCATTTCTACAATACCAGTTACATTTTTTTCTCCTCCTCTACCTTGGGATAGGCAGAATAATGGTGGCCCAAAGATGTCAGTGTTCTAATCCCCAGAACCTGTGAGTATGTTGCCTTACATGACAGAAGGGATTTTACAGATGTGATTGACTTCAGGACTGTGAGATGGGGAGGTTACCCAGGTTTATCCAAAGTGAAGGAGGCTTCCAGGCTGCGGTCGGAGGGAGCTGTGCTTATGGAAGAATGGTCAGAGAGATTCAACATTGCTAGCTTTGGAGATGGAGAAAGGGCCAGGAAACATCATGTCTTGAAGCTGGAAAAGGCAAGGAAACGGTGTTCCCCTCAAGCCTCCAGGAAAGAGTGCAGCCCTGCCAGCACCTTGGTTTCCACCCAGAGAGACCCCTCTGACTTCTAACCCACAGCAGGATGGGATAACAGATTCGTGTTACTATAAGCCACTAACTTGGTGGTCATGTCTGATGACAGCGACAGAAACCTAGAGCTATCCCCTCCCCTATTTTGTTCTTGTGATCGATCAGATTTCCATGTGAGATTTCATTTGGAAAATAAAACAAAGGGGGCTACTTCTAAAAAAGTTAAAAACAAATAAATTCTTCTCTCTCTGTTTTTGTTTGTCTCTAATATATAAGAAAAAGCTTGGTGTCCAGGGAGAGGACAGCCTTTGTCCACCGTCACACGATGGCAGGGCAACTGGCCCACTGGTCATTGCACTCACAGCCCTAGTGAGCACTCAGAGACCTGCTCCTCTGGACCAGAGCTGGAGCTGTGGGCTCCGCCTCAGGAGCCAGCACTAAAAACGAGATGAACTTCTACCACTCAGCCACTCAATACATATCCACCAGGATGGATTAGACACTGTGCCAAGCATTTGGCAAAAAAGGGGTGAATGCAACCCGGTCCCACCCCTGGGAAAGCCAGCAGGTACACTGGAGAGTGACCAGAACTGTGTCATGTGGAGAGTGAAGACTACCCAGCCTGTCCTGAGAGCCACAAAAGGCTGTCCGTCCAGGAGAAAAGACATCTAAGCGGAGGCCTGAAGAAGAGTGAAAATTGGCTGGAAGGGTTAGAAGACTGTTCTGCGCAGAATAACAGTGCAAAGGTGTGGAGAGAAGGAATGAGCAGCTTCCACAAGATGAGAATGGATGGAATGTAGAATTCACAGAGACAGGGGAAGTAAGCCTGGGTCGGTACAAAGGGCCTGGAAGCTAAATTAAAAATTCACCTGAATTTACCTTCCATCAATGCTCATTACCTGATGACGATGGGAAGCCATGAAGATCTCTCTTGAACTGATGTGGACAGAGAGATTGCAAACACAGGGCAAAGTCAGAGCAAGGACACAGTAAATTTCTGTTGACTGAATTCAGTGCGGTGACTTGTATAATTGAGGTGCATGCAAAGTGTAATGGGAGAGAGAAAGGACTGGCTAGTTCTGCCTGGAGAGGTTAGCAAGGTTCACAGAGCAAGTGAAGACCTGCCGCTCAAATGATTATAAAACAAAAAATATGCTAACTTATTTTTCTCTGCAATCTTCTGTTAGCACACAAGAATAGTCTTTGTAATCCATCACATTCCCATAAACATTTCTGCCTTGAAATATTTGAAAATTCACACCTCTATTTCTTTTAATTAATGATATGTCTTCATAGTCTAATGTTTAACTAGCTTTCTTAAGGGTGTATGACCATCCGCCTGCCCCCAATTCTTCCTTGCCAACAAGGCAAGGTGCCCAGCCCTGAGGGAGTGGAATTGTGATTGGTCTAAGTCTGTCATGGCTATTCCATTAACATTTGCCAAACAGTCACTTTCCCAAATTCTTTTGTAGCGAAGGATGCACATGTGACCCTCTTTTGATTAATACTATTCTGGTCAATTAGATATAAGTCAGCTGAGAGACTTCTGGAATATTTTGTTCCTTGATTAATAAAATGGCATAGTGATTTCAGGAAAAGAAACTTGTGCTATTCTACACATTTATCCTTTTGCCATCTTTCCACCTGTGAATACTGTTGTGATGTCCTGAGGTGTGGCAGCCATCTTGTAGACATGAGGCAAAAAGCAGAAGAATCAGTGACCTATGTATATATGGAGGATGAAAAAGCACAAGGATAGAAAAGTACCTGGCATGTTGATAACACCATTGAGCTTCTGTTCTCATTTTAGAATACTTACTTCTAGTCTCCTGGTATGTGAGATAATTAAACATCTTTATGGCTCAGGCCACTATCAGTCAGGTTTTTTGTTACTTGTAGCCACATATATCCTAAATTATATTGTTGTTTCCAGAAAGAGGACTACTAGGACTACCTTTCTTCTTACTAGAATTATGCAGTTCTAAAACCGTAAACCGAGTGGTAGTCTATGGCCCACTAGCCACATGAAAATCCAAGATAATGTTTCCTCAATCCTGGAAACAACATTTTTTTCCTCCAATCCTCCCTTCTCGACGATGAC
Source organism: Rhynchonycteris naso (assembly GCA_037038555.1). Classification (NCBI taxonomy): domain Eukaryota; kingdom Metazoa; phylum Chordata; class Mammalia; order Chiroptera; family Emballonuridae; genus Rhynchonycteris; species Rhynchonycteris naso. Next base: position 341,933,439 of record CM072995.1, read on the forward strand.
TCTTCCTTGGCTGAGAGGAGATGTTTGCTCTTCTGATTTCATGCCTCTAAATTCACCCATTGCTTCATCGCTCTCTGCATTTGGCCAGGTCTTTGGTCCTGTTGGTCCCTGTGGAGGGCCTGGCTAGTTAGAAAAGTTGAACTTGTCAAAAATCAGAGTCAGATTCTCCTTGGCAATTGCAAAGGTAAGCTGTCACCAGCCCTGTCAACAGTCACAGCAGAAAGAGAGCTATTTATTCATCTAAGATCTTTATGAGTCACAGTCTAAACATTCTATGAACCCTCCTCTGGCAAGTCATACCCTGTCCCAGTCTCTGGAGAGAGTGCTTCCCACCCAGTGCCACTTTAACATAACAGACTCTTGGCTTGTGGCTGTCTAATCTTTGGGCTGCACAAGTGGTCATGTTATTAATGACTCTGAGTCATCGTTTAGGGCATTCCATCTGGAGTGTGTGTGTGTGTGTGTGTGTGTGTGTGTGTGTGTGCGCGCACACACACACACACTCGCGTACACATACACATGTAAAAAGTAAAAGTAAGATGGAGGTCTACTCTGCCCCAGACAATATATGAGACTTCCCATGGCCTCTTCCTTACTATATATCTTTCAAAATATAACCTGTTCTTTTCATGACAAGGGTTCGAGTGTATTCACCTATTGGTGACCCCTCTTTGTAACATCCCTTGTTTGTCAGTGTCAATTAAAACTCAAAGAATTTAATCATACCTAGGTGGGTCTGCTGAACACTGAGCATGAGGGACATGGGAAAAAAGAGCTCTGACCTTTTATAATTTTAGACAGGTCTTTAATTAGAATTTTTCATCTTTGTTTTTGTCTTCTCCTCCATCCCAACTTACATAATGACTGTGACTATCCTCTTTGGAGTAAGAAAATGCTCAAATCTTGATGACACAATTCATGGAAAGCTTCTCGCCTTAGCAACTTCTCACAAGTGTGGACAGTTGTCAATTCTTTCAAGAAGTCATCCTTGATCTCATTAACTGGTGTTCCACGTACGAGCTGCTGTAACACTTGGTACTCCCTTGAAGGAAGTGCTTATCATATTACCAGCATCTAAAACATTCCCTGACTCATATCAGGCACCTCAGGTAATATATATAGTGAATGCGGTATAGGGAAGGACCACCTTCTACAACTGGGCAGATACCAAAGCTGGCCCTAAGGCCCCTATACCTGGAGGAAAGAATGGGGGAAAGGACTGACCAGAGGGATGTTTCTGATGTTTTTTTCATCTGTGTCTATGACAAAATCAACACCTTGAAGATATGGACCAAGTATTACACCTTTCTGTCCGATAAAAGGGAGCCTAATCATCCTTCCCTCTAAGTGGCCATTCAGCATTGCCAAGGTGTTCTGTTTGCATAACAACCCACAAGACCTTGAGTAAAATGTTGCAAGCACTCTAGGATTGACAGGCTTCCTGTAGAACCCTGGGGTTAAACGCTATAGAACATAAGTAGACAGGCATCAATAGCAAAGACCTGTCAATGGGCAGGGACATTATTCAATGGAAGGAGAAAGCTCAGAGCTCACAGCTGGATCCTGAAATTCCATTAATTATCAGAGGGATGGGCCAGGTTTGTGAGGAACCTACTACTTTGGTCCTTCAGCCTGACCTCAAGAATCTTGCACCCACCTTGAAATCTTAACACTGATGAGGAAAGCCCTCTTTGGAAGCAGGTCGGAGTCTGTAGAGGGAGAGAAGGCATACCAGGTCTTTGTTAAGAAGCCCTAGATAGGAGAAATGACAACAGCCAAGAAATTTTCTGGTTATCAATCAGACCACACGAGACTTTCAGGACCCTGCCAGGGAAAGGAAGAAATGTGGACAGAGGAAGCTCAGGAGTACAGGGAAAAAATGCTGACAGAGGAAACCAAGGAGTCAGAAAGCACTAGTCTAGCCTCCTGTTTTCTATTCGAATAACAGTTAGTTACATGATATCCCTGCACACGATGGAGAAAGTCAGTCCTAATATTACATGCTTGCTATAGAGATTAAAGAAGATGGCTTGTCCACAGCACCTGATCCATGGTAAGTGTTCAAGACATGCAGATATTGTTACCAGCTAAGTAGCGGCTGAGGATCAAAGGCAATTTCCCTCTCTGTTACAGTGTAATCCCCCTTCCCTGATGTTTGTCCCAGGCTGGTGTATTCAGTGAATTCCAGGTTTTACCTGGCTGTCTACCAATGCTAAGCCACTGTCTACCACCCGAACCGCCATCTCCACCCGCTGCCTTTAGCTAACACCTGGTGCTCTCACTTACCATGTCTCCTCTGTCCGATAAATTCAGGTCCTGTTTAGATAGCTAACTGGACTTAGCTAGAACCACCTGCACTTAAATCTTGATCTTCTCCAGATTCAATGCAGCTTTTCAGTTTTTATATTATCTCCTTCCCTCCTGACCTCTCTGGACTCTCTAAAGTAGGGGTCCCCAAACTACGGCCTGCGGGCCGCATTGGGACCCCTGAGGCCATTTATCCGGCCCCCGCCACACTTGCACTTCCGGAAGGGGCATCTCTTTCATTGGTGGTCAGTGAGAGGAGCACAGAATGCAACTATACCCATAGTTCCCATTGAAATACTGGTCAGTTTGTTGGTTTAAATTTACTTGTTCTTTATTTTAAATATTGTATTTGTTCCCTTTTTTTTTTTTTTTTTACTTTAAAATAAGATATGTGCAGCCGCATAGAGATTTGTTCATAGTTTTTTCAATAGTCCGGCCCTCCAACGGTCTGAGGGACAGTGAACTGGCCCCTGTGTAAAAAGTTTGGGGATCCCTGCTATAAAGAATGCCGCCAAGCAGTCATTACGGACTTTTGTGTGAGTTTATCTGTGACTCTTCTGGCTTTCTACTTCTTGGCTAGGAAACCCTTTCTAGATGCTCAAGTCCCCCAGCCAAGGCCACAGCCAATCAGCCAGCTGGCTTCCTGGTTGAACAACCAAAGTGCTGGGTTCAGACACCTGGCACAGAGGCAGTGCCCAGGAAAAGTTTATGGAATCCAGTGTTCTTGTGTTTCATGTCCATTTCCAGCCCAACACTGGAACTGTGCTGAGACCTTACCCGCAACAATGCTAAAACATGAGAAACTGTCATCTGCCTCGGACCAAAGGAGAAGGAAATTGCTCTTTGATAGATAAATGTGAGTGTGGCAGTGCCCTGAAAACTGTCAATTATGTGGATCTGAAAAACACTTTCAACATAAAATGCAGTCTATCTGAAGAACCCAGAGGATAGACAGATCCCAAACAAGTGTCAGGGGGTGAAACCTGACACTAAATAAATTCATCTTCTAGGGACCATGATCTAAAGCAGAGGGAAGAAACTCATGGAGTACCCACCTTGTGCCAGCCTTTTTCTCATGCCATTCATACAATGCCCTGTAACCTGGACAGGACCACTTCCAGGTGAACTATAAAACTCAGGTCAGATCAGTAATTTCTCCTAACAGTCAGACATCAAGTGGCCAAGCCCGGATTCAAGTCCAGAGTCTCAGCCCTCTCCTTCCCCAGTACTAGCCATAAGAATGTAAACCTCACCTTTTGGAGAGGGCAGTTACCACAGAGAAATGGCAGCCACCCCACCCTCTCCTTCCCACTGAGGACTCTCTGTTGAGATCCTGGCCAGCCAGTGGGCAATGGGGCCTTTATGCTTCTCAAAGCCCTTCCCATGCCATGCACGCCCTACCTAGAGAGACAGGATAGTATAACACAGCCATTTAAACTGAACCCAGAGCCAGGCAGTCTGGGTTTAAACCCTGGGTCCACCACTTGCCAGCTGTGTGACTCTGAGCAAGGTGTTGAGCTTTTCTGTGCTCCAGTGACCTCATCTGTAAAATGGGGTGATAATAACAATCTCTCTCATAGGTTACTGTGTAGATCAAAGGATCCGATACAAGTGCTAACACAGAGTTAAAACTCGAGCTTTAGTAACTGTTATTACAAGTCCATTTTACAACACTTTGATGAGGGTTTTTGTTTTGTTTTTCAGATATTGGTCAAATAAAGGAACTGAGGCAGAGTGCAGTTACTGTCATGCCCACAGGTTACACATCTCATCAAAGGCAAAGGCTAGGCTTAGAAAGCAAGGTCTCGGATGCCTCAGCCAGGGCTCTCTCTCCTCCTGCTCACTGAACCAAGAGGCAGAAGAAGCAATTAAGCTGTTGATGCAAGGCGTAATCTCCTCTCCCCTCTCCCGCAGCCTGCCCTGTCACATGAACCACAGTGAAGTCACCACAAACATCCATGTATTTATAAACCTACAACATTAACCTCTTCACTTAAAAGCCTCTTGGAAACTTGCTGGTTAAAAGCATTTCAGAGTCTGTCAGAGAAACAAGCTCCCACTGACATCTTGTCTCCATATGCCTTTGAAACTTGTTCCGAGCCCCCTAATCCCTCACCGAGGGACGTTCCCTGCACTCCATTCTTCTAAGGTTTCCACAGTTGGGCGTGGGCATGCTCTGAAAGCTCTCCCTTTTGAAAAATTCCCTTGCTTTGAGTCATGGCAAAATCTGAGGAAATGGAGGCTGCCAAAGGTTTTAACATTTCCATAAGCTCTTCATCAACCCTCAGGTTCATTACAGAATGACGTATCGATAACCCTGTTGTCCAGGCAAAGGAATGGGGCCTTGGATTCTGCTGTTTTGACTTAGAGAACATAGAGGGAGTTTGGAAAACTGAGCTCTGTGGATAGTGCTTGGGTCTTGGGAACAGGTTCCAGCTTCTCCCTTTCTAAGAGTTTGCTCAGGCACTCAACCCAGGTGCAGCTCCTGCCACTTGAAAGACAGCAATCAAGAGACCAGGACCGGTGGAGGAAAAGTAGGTTTGCTCAAGAGCTGGAAGCTTGAGAAGATGGCAGATTCTCTTCACAAAGACCATGTTGACCATCTTAATAAATTGGACATAAGCAGGGGCTTTTGTAAGGGAGGAGAAAGAAAGAAAAACAAACCCACAGAGGAGTCAAAAGGAGGAGGTTGAGAGTTCGAGGGGACTACTTGCAAGCCAGCACAGTCTGTTCCAATACCTGGTTGAAGGTCAACAGATCACCCGGAGGTGAGAAGTCTGAAGGTCTGCTTCTTTTGAAGTTAGTTTCTAGAATACTTAAGCAAACAGGCTATTTATCTGCTAAAGGGTCATCATTTACAGAAGTAGTGTCAAAAGAATGGTGGGGTGGGCTACACTCTTATACTGCATTCTTGTTTATTCATTCATTTAGTAAATATTTATTGGTCTGCTTACTATGGAGACCACACTAAGTGCTGGAGATACAAGTGAAGCAGATATGACCTCTGGCATCATGAGTCTAGATAGGTCAACAGACACTAATCAAAATAAATGGTACTATGCATATGTGTGGCAGGGCAGCATGGATTTGACCCGTCTGAAGGCAGAGAAGTTTTCCTCTGGTAAATAATTGTTTCACTTGTGATCTGAAGGTTTTGGAGTAGAACTTCCTAGACAGAACATATACAAACAGCATGTTTTTATTAGACCAATGGCAAGCCACAGAGAAATTGTAGCCAGTATACAAGGGCATCATCATCCTGGTTATTATATTATTCTCCCTTATGTTAAGGTTATTTCTCTTTCATCTAATACCAGCTGTCATAATAGCTACCATTTTTCTAGTGCAATGTTTTTTAAACTATTTACTTCACATATATTATCTCAGTGAATCCTCATCCAAACCTTATAAGAAATGTACTATCATTATGCCCATTTTACAGGTGAGAAGAGTGAGGCTCAAAGAGAGAAAATAATTTTCCCAATGTCACACCGAGGAGATGAGATTAAAATCCAGGTCTCATTTATTGTTGCTGGATGGATTAACTAGGTGTATAGTCTGATTCCAGAATTTACTTTTTCCTTTTGGCTTTTCCCCCCATCTTTCACTCTCTCTGTTTACAAAGCCTGAAGAAAGATGAAAAGTGCGAAGATCAAAGAGGAGGCGGTAGGCTTACAGGGAGGGTAAAGGAAAGTGAAAATCCAGGAGTTTTCGTCCGCTCCAACCTGAAATAATATCCATATCACAAGTGCTAGGACCTGGGACTGGAGGCATTGGAGCCACAGTCTTGGCTTCCTGCACTTCGCTCTGCCTGCTCCTCTTAGAGCTCGGGGCCCACAGGAGTCCCCAAAAGGAGCCGGAAGCTGGTGTGAGCTGTGATTGTTCCTGAGCTGCAGGGGCAGTGGCTGTTCTGGGCACTTCAGGAAGTACTTGCTCCAAGAGGCCCTTCCAGCTATTGTTGTCCGGGCCAACCCTGCTGGGCTGGCACCGGGACAGGCTGCTCCATCCAGGCCAAGGGTGTGTCCAGAGAACTGGGGGCAGGGGGCTGAAAGGCAGGAATAAACGAGAGGTACTCAGACAGGGAAGGTGTCTTGGGCCCAAGCTTCTCTTTCCTTTAGGGCGTTATTTCCAGGAGCTGCCAGCCTCTCGGTTTAGTTCTGTCTCCTCCAGCCACGCACGGCATTGATTCAGAACAAGCCAGATGCTGCCAGTGACGTCAGGGCTGGGCCAGCAAGAACCAGCCGGTGCCCTGAAAGGAGCATGGGTACGGGCCTGGCCGCTGGCTCTGCCTGTTCCTGTGTCCTTGGACGCTCTTGAATCTCCTCTTCATCTTCCCGTTCCTCTTCCATAAAAAGGAATAGTAACCAGCTTGAGGGGTTATAGGATGAGCTGAGCTAAGATTGATGACCTGTCAGGTACACAATGGCACTAGGAAAAAGCTAGTTTCCTTCCTTGCCCTGAGCAGCTGGACGAGGGTGGGCGGTGTGAGGACGTGGTTGGGCAGCACATGTCACGTTTCTCCACATTCCTTCCTCTCACAGGCTGCTGGCCTGGGCGATACGCCCACTGCAGCCTGAATTGTCCCGACAGCTGCCCAGCTTCTCTGTGTGGCCTTGCCCATGACTCCTGTTTGAACCAAGAAAAGCCTCTGCTCTGCCCCAGTCACAGAAAAATAACAAGAATGATGCAATAGGTGCGAGGGCACAGCCACCAGCCAGAGTCCTGGCTTCCGCGTCTCTGCCCCAAATCCACGCCAAGGTTGCAACTTAATGTCGCTCTATTCCCATAAATTTTGGGTGACATCCTTGCCACCGATCCACCTGGCAACAGCTCTGCCACCCGTTTATCTTGTGACCAAGGCCACCAATCTGGCTTTTGAGGCACAAAATTGGCCAGAGGCAGGAAAACAGTTTCCCAGTACCTAGACCAGTGGTTCTTAACCTGGGTTCTATCGAACCCTAAGGGTTCGATGAGTCGGTCTCAGGGGTTCAGAGAAGCCTCTGCCGCGGACATAAAGACACACTTGTGTAAAGTCGTGATGACACGCCCTGCTTGGCCATCACTTGCTGCAGAGGATCACGTTACATTGCTTGGCCAACTAGTGCTGTGGGGAATTTAGTGCGCGCAGTAGTCAACGGCTGTTGTAGTTGTACGATGTGTGGTTTCTTTCTTAACATTTTAATCCATACTAAATATGTCGAGCAAAAAAGAAAGTGGTCATACAAATATGTACAACATGGATTCACATGTATCACGGAACAGGATGGGAGTCAGCATCCTATCTGCATGATATGTAATGCCAAGTTGAGCAACTCTAGTCTCGCACTGGCAAAACTAAATTTGGGGAAAAAAATCATATTTTATTTATCACCAAAGAAGGGTTCGGTGAATGCGCATATGAAACTGGTGGGTTCGGTACCTCAAAAAAGGTTAAGAACCACTGACCTAGACCCTGTAACCTGACCTTTCATAATAATGATGATAATAATAATAGTGATGTTTATTGAGTACTATGTGCCCAGCCCTGTTCTATACCCTTATATTAACTCATGTTTTGAGGCAGGTAGTTTATATCCTCATTTTACAGAAGAAGAAACTGAGTCTCAGGCAGTGAGGTTGACATCATAGTGGCATAAGACATTCGTCCTTTCTCTCCCCCTCTCTTGGTAACACATTCATCCTCAGACAAAGGTGTCTCAGTGGGAGCTGAGACCCAGCACCATAAGCTAAGGGACCCAGGAAGACTCTTGCTCACCTATGTGTCCAAAAATAAGCAGAAAGACCTCAATAAGGGCTGTGGAAACGAAGTCTCAGCGAGTTTAGGTGATGGCCCACGGCCACAGAATTCATGAGTTACAGGTAAAATTTAAACTCATTCCTGCAGCTGCCAAGTCTTGTATTATCTGTGTTTCCACCATGCCACTGACTCCCAAACAAATAAAACTGGCAACCTGGATCCTTCAGAGTGACTCTGTAAAATAGAATTTCCCCCAGTGAACTCAACGTTTACAACCCCAAACTAAGTTTGATGAGCAAAGCGGCAGCCTAAGTGTTCTACAAAGGGAGAGAAGGCAGGAAGCGTGGCCTGTCCTCTCTCTACCAGAAGCCAGGAGCATGATCCTAGACCTCCCCTGTGACCTCAGGCAGACCCCTCCCCACACTGGCAATCCAGGATCCCAGGAAACAGCTACCATTTGTGGTGCATTTCCATGGTGCTAGTCACTGGTCTGAATATTTTATATCATCTCAAAATAATCACAGCTATTTACTGGGCTCTGCTACAAGTACTTTCCCCTGTAGTATCTCACTTAATCCACAGAACAACCCTAAGAGACAAATAAGACTATCCCTTCCCCAGTTTAGGACACTGAGACTCATAGTAGTGATGCAAATTAACCCAAAGTCACCCAGCCAATAAGTGATGTTGGTGGAATTCAAACTCAACTTGCCTGACACGCAAACCACAACTTTCATGACTTGACTACTTACAGCACCTCCTCCACCTTAGGCAGGGACAGATGCCAGAAACAGGCACTGTTGCTTTTCCACTTATCCCACTTGCCTGTCCATCTACAGTTGTTATGTTTTTTTTTTTTATCCTTCCAATCATCAATCACAGTGTGACTTAAACAGGTCAGGGAGGGGGGTCCCCTGGCTGCCCATGCGAGGCCACAGCTGCCCACAGCCCATAGAGACCTTCCCGTGGACTTTATTATTGACATTTGGGAAAACCTTATCTTTGAAAACAAACTGATCAAGTTGGGGGAAGGGTCCCCCTTATTTATTTAGACTTGATCCCAAGGCTAAACTGGTGAGCTGGCAGCTCCAAGTATTTTCTCTGAGCTGAAAAACCCACTCCAAGGGCTCAGCTGAACAGGTTGGGGAATTTGAGAACCGCGAAAACATCAGGGAGAATTCAGCGAGTGGAGCAGCTGATGGTGTTGAAAGGGCTATATGGCCCAGAGTGCCTTCTCCCTCGGGTAACTTACAAGCTAACCCCTCTTTCTCATCCCCGCTTCCTGCACAAATTAAATAAACCAAGAAACTCTAAGAAGCAGGCCCGAGGAAGCTGGCTTCTCTAGGAAAAGGGAGGGGGCCACAGGTCCAGGAGTCATTTGTCTTGGGGCAGAGGGTCATTCCGAAGTCACTGACCTGCACTCCAAGGCAGATCTCACTGGCCTGGGTAAAGACCCTACTCATTCTCTGGGCTGTACTGCCCGGGCTGACTGTGGAGAGGGACAGTGATGGAATGCCTCCCAGTCAGAGGAAAAGCATCCAGCATGACTCAGTCAGAAAGATCACTTCTTGGAGGAACCATCCAGAAGCCAGCAGAATTTGAACTGAAGAAACTTCTACAAAGAACGCCTTTCTTCAAGGTCACTCATGACCACCACGCTCACCACGTTTCTCTAACTGTGCTTCACTCCCTGAGAACAGCCTCTAACATTCATGTGAAGCTTATCAACTGAAATTTCAAACAAACAAGCTGACATTTCTGAGATAAAACCACTTCCACAGTGGGGACATGGCAGAAATTCCATTCCTTACCCATAGGAGGACTACACTCGACCCCGTATTGCATGATTTGAGCTGGACTTGTCACCAAGTGTTTGTTCAACTGTTCGGTGACCTATCTAGACATCACTTGGTACATGATTATTGGCCTTCGGTCACACTCATGTAATTTTATTCCTAGGCCCCAGAGAGACAGCTGGCTTTCAAGACATAAGGGTTTCATTTCAAATCTCAGCTCAGCAATCTTCAGAATCCAAAACAAGTCCCCTACACTTCTTGGGCCTTGTTTTTCCAATCTACAAAATGGGGCTAGTATTAGCTATTTTGAAAAATCGTTATAAGGCTCAAAAGAGATAATGTCTGTAGGAAGCAACAGGTACAGAGTAGATACAACAACCAATGGTTGTTGACTCCAACTCAACTCCAACAAATGTCCCCAATTTGGGGTGCAGTGAAGATGGAAACTTTATTCAGTACAAAACAGCTCAATTGTGATACAGCACAACTGTACAACAGCTCTGGGACCAGGCATCTTCTCTGCTCTATGGAGACATCTTTGGTATTTCAACTCAGCCAGGGAGGCAGTCTTCAACTCTTCAGTGGAAGGAGAAAGTTTGTTCTGAGTACCAGGGGGAAAAGACCTCGTCCCTGATCCCTAACTGGTCTATCAGCATGCAAATGAGGGCTCTGAATCCTCACAGTTTGATTGGGCCAAAAGGCACTGTCCTGACCAATGCCACTCTAATTGGCAGAGTTGCATAGCTCTGATTGAATAGGGAAATTCTCAGTCTTATTAGTTGAAATAGGATTCCAGGAACTCCTTTATCAGGGCTGGCTCAACTAGCAGAAACAGTACAAGCAAACAGTTTGGCACAGAGGTATACAGTCCAGTGCCAGCTTTTTCTATAAAGTGCCGTTTGCATGAGAGTCTCCTGTGCAGAAATGGTTGCTAAGCTCTGTTTTTGTTTGTTTTTTCTTTTTTTAATTTTTGTTTTTGTATTAATTTTAGCCAGTTAGCCACCAGGAGCCCTTCTTAGTAGGTGTCTCCTTTCTCAGGATTCACATACTCTATAAATGTAATTCCTTCCCCTTTACTTCTCACATCAGGCAAAGGAAATACTATTGATAAAAAAGAAAAGGAAGGGAAGGGGAGAGGAGGGGAGGGGGTATTTCACCTTTATTTTCTAATCTCACCATCTGTGTCCTAAAGCACCACACTCTGGTCCCTGTGCTAAGAAAATGTTTGAAGCCTTCTCCTCCCCAGGGAATGTCAGGGTGGCCCTCAAGTGTAAGCAGGGAAAAGGCTGGGATCCCTGTTGTCAACTTCCCACAATACTTTCAGCCACAGGCCCACATTGCTGCTCTGGATCTGATGTCACCATGACCCGGGGCTCTGCAGGAATGCCCCAAACCCCAGATGCAAGAGAAATATTCACCAATGTCCCCTTTGAATAACCATTTTACATTCTTTCAAAGTGGGTCCCATCTACTTCCACCCAACACTACCCCTCCTCCCATTCAAGAAAGGTATTAACACCAGGAAAAACGACATGTTTTAGCAAAAGTGATTGTCATGCTCTGAAGTGAAGCAGCCTCAGTTTAAATCTTGGCTCTGTTGCTTACCTATGGGACCTTGGCCAACTAACCTAACCACACCACGCAGAACCATGTCATCCATAGCAATGTTTTTCAATGCCGATCTGCAGACCGGTGCTGGTCCACCAGAAATTTCATGCTGGTCCACAAAAGAGTTAACCACCCTGATGTTGTATGAAGATTATAGACCACTGATCCATAGGATGAAAACACTACAGGGCATACCGTACAGGACTACTATGAGGACTCATTAAAATCATTAAAAATATATATTTAGCATAGTACCCAGAACATAATAAATGCACAGTATTCAACTCTGTTTTTATAACCAGGTCAGTAAATATTTCTAGACCATTCATATTTCTAAAATTTCAACTTTTGCAACTCTTGCCCCCTAAAAAGGTAGGACAAGGATAACACAATTCAGAAAGAAACTTTTCGAAGTTTTTTTTTTTTTTTTTTCAGAAAAACGTAAAGTATGTGGATTGGTCAGGTTCTGCTCTAGACACTGCACATAAATTCTCATTCAACCCTCATGATGCCTTTTGAAGCAAAGACTCCCCTTGCTGGAGAGTAAGTAGAGGAATGGTTAAGAACAAACTATAGGATGGTGCTCTGACTTGGCCACTTAACTCTGTGACCTGGGACAAGTGGCTTAAACTCTCTGGGCCAATTTCTTTGTCCAGTACAATGAGAATAATGATACCTACAATGTAGTCATAAGGATTAAGTGAGTTAACAAACATAAAGCAGTAAGGAATGTTATGCTCATAGTACACAGCCAGTGTATAATGGCTAACTAACACCTTTTACAGAGCCTGAACCAGAGCTTTGAGGAGGTTAGTTAATTTACCCAAGCTCACTCGCTGCTGGTAAAGTGGCAAAAGCAGAATTTCAATCCAAGTCAAACTAACTCCAAAGTCAATCGCATACTCTGTAAGAAAATGTTCAGGACCTATTCTAGTGAGAACAGATGGGGCCAAAGAAAGCTGACCTGCACTGTAGGGAGAGTGATGGCGTTGCTGGCAGAAGTGAGAAAGACAGAAAAGGGGAACTGACTTGGGGACAAAGACGTTCGGTTACATTATGGCATCAGAAGTTAGCTCTGCAAACAAAACAAAGTTTTAGGTCATATTGCCACCTGTGAGTACAGCTGGTATTCAAACCAGTGTGAAAACCCCCTGTGGGAGCGTTCCAGACACTGTTTAAATTCTGATGAGGGGTGGGGAGAGGCGGGGTGGGGAGTCCTGGCGGCTGCGTGTTTCTGCTGAGCAGGTTTCCCTGCGCACAGACCCTCCCTGGGGTGCAGCCCTCAAGGAGGCAGCGCCCCGAAGCGCTAAAGCAAACACGCTTGTAGCCTTTCTGCCAGGCCCCATGCCTTCAGTTCACGGAACGTGAAATCCGGGCCCACGGAAACAAAGCAAACGTGAGGAAAGGCGGCAGGCTGGGCGGCCAGGGCGGGGCCGGGCATTCAAAGGTTTCATGTGACTATCATCAGTGGTGGGATTAGCGGTGATTAATTTTTCTTTTGAGTGTTTGCTTGAGCATGGGGCACCTATTGCTTTGGTGATTAGAGAAGTTGTTGAAACAAAACAGCTAAAAAAGACTGCATGTGGTCACCTCTGGACTGTGGGATTACTGCTGATTGTGTTGCTGCTGCTTTGCGTGTTTTCTGTTTTCCTACGTTTTCTGCTTTGAACAAGTAAAGCTTCCAGATCTAAAAGAAGAAGGAAAAAATAGTTCTTAAAAGTCAAACAAGAACAATTTCACGTGAGGGTGAGCTCTAACCACTTAGGCTTCCCTGACTCCTGTCACAACATGTTGAAGATGGAATTAGGTAATGACTTCCCTCAGTGAAAAGAAAGTAAGAGAAACACCCCCACTAGGGGGTGGCCAGTCTCCAAGGGTATATGGGACACAGGTAAATTATTCTGTTACCAAACTCAAGGGGTTCACCACTTGGGGTATTCTGTTCAAAAATGAGATGTGGTTGTCACTAGGTAGTTCTATTTACTTGAAGCAAGTTTATATCCAAACCACTGCCTCCCACTGCTTATCTTGTTTACAGCTGGTCTGCAAAATACTGTGCTGCATTTAACATTTAGCAAGAATAGCATTTAGTAAGAACGGCCTAGACCTTGAGACCCTTGTCCTAACAATTCCACCAGCACTACCAATTTCAGAGGCGGATGTATTTTTTTGTTGTTGCTGTTAGACAGACTAGTTTGATTATTTCTTTACCAAATTAAAGAGGAAAAAAAATGTGTTCCCAACCAACCAAAATTTCTGTTCTGTCAATTAGCTCCATTCTTCAAACCAGGAAAGAAATGCTTAAGTTCCTTAGAGACAACTTTGAGGGCTGTTGATCTGAATGCAAACATATGAGTTCCTGGGGTATAATTTCTGCCAGGAAAATATAGACTGCGCCAAAGTCAATGGTCTCGTTTTTGTTTGTATGTTTCTTCTCCGGGGAAAGAAAAAGAAAAGAGGGGATGAGAGGAAGGAAAGGAAGAAAGGAAGGGAAGGAGGGAGGGAGGGAAGGAGGGATTAGGAGTGGGGGAAGAAGAGAGGAACAGAATGAGCTATGAAAAGTAAGGAGTGTAGTGTTAACAATTAGAACACAATGGTAATAATATTAGAAAAACAAAGGATAAAAAAAATGATCTTTTCAACTCCCCTCAATTTCCAGATGAAAAAAAAACTAAGCCCAGAGAAGTTAAATGATTTGCCCATTTGAAATAGTTGTATGATGATGGAAGCAAGATTAGAAGCCAAACTTCTCAAATCTGGACCTGGTCCACTCACTCTACCTTCAGGTGCAGAGAAGTATGTGTGACCTATCCTGTTCGTTACAAAGGCCTTGACATTTAAAGGATTGAACATGTGGATGATGCTTTGGAAGTATTCCTTCAAAGATAGTTCTCTCCAAAGAGGTGGATCAAAAAAGACTGGTGGAAAGAAGGGTCTGTCGCAGCTTATTTGACTCAAGCTGGCTGAAGTAGGAAAGGGAATTTTGTGGAAAGTGCCACCATGATGTGCCCGCCTTCAGAAGAGGCTTGTTGCCAGTGGCTCAATTAAGTCACCAAAGGTCCAGTTTCTCTCAGCTGCTTGATCTCTGCCTTTGGCAGTGGGACTCGCCCTCCCTGTCGCCCTAAGTCAGAAACCCTCGGCACAGATCCCTTCCCTGGACCTCAGTTCCCTGATGGGGTTGGTCACTGAATGAACTCAAAGTGCCCTCCAAGCTCTAACAGTGTTTTTCAAAAGTGGACCATAACCATCTTCATTAGAATGGTCACTGAAAATGTTGGTTAAACCATGCTGTTCCTACATCCAAGCTCATCTACTATGTTGTCATTTGGAGGGAACACAGGAATTTGTGGTTCCAACCAGCTCACCCAGGATGGCCCCGTGCTCACTAAAGTTTAATAAATATTTTTCCCATACAAAAGAGCTTAGAACAAAGAACAACGCAGGGCCAATGAGCCTAGCACTACCTGACTGTTAAGAATTATATTTGTATTTTTAAAGGGTGGTCTAAAAAAAAAACTCACACAAAATAGAATATGAAACAGAGACCTTACATGGCTCACAAAGGCGAAAATATTTACTACCTGGCTCGTTACAGGAAAAGTTTGCCAATCCCTGGCCTGGAATTATGAGGTCATTGGATGGTGAAAAGAAAGGCAGGGGGGGTGGATTTAAACAGTTTATAGGGCTGATGAGGCCAAGAATTTCTGGGAGCAGGAGTTTTCAATGTTCCATCAGCTCCATGGAAAATCAAGCAAATAAAAAAATAAAATGTGCTTAAGTTCTGGAATTTTGTTTAAAAAAAATCTTTTCCAGGAAACCTCCTGTAGTCTCTGGATGGGCCACCTGATGTCAAATGTTGACATAAGGGCCAGCAGGGGCAAAGATTCAGGAGAGACAAGGCAGCAGGCAATCCCTGAGCTGAAAGTCACAAGTCAGCTCTCATTTGTACCATGGGGAACATTTTGGGAGAAGCTGGTTTGGGCTCCTTTCTAAGCCTTCCCTCCAGCCGCTGGGCAAACATGAAGCAGCTAAGGACAGGGCTCTCAGAGAACCATCCTGGGTCAAGAGGTAATTTCCCAGGACTTGGCCAAGAAGAGATCCCAGTCCTTTGAAGACACCAGGCAAGAGAGACTCTATGTTAGGAGCAACAGTGAGCAAGCCCATAACTTTGAGAGTAGGCAGACCTAAGACCATATTCTGCCCTTGAATTTACTTACTGAGACTTCAGACCTGCACTCTCTAAGATGGTAGCCACTAGCCCCCGGTGGCTATGTACAGTTCATTAAAATCAAATAAAATTCAAAATTCGGTTCCTCTGTCAGTAGTCACAGTAGTAGTTGCTAATCAGTTCAGTACATGTGAGTAATAGCTGTCATATCAGACTGTACAGACGCAGAACACGGCCACCATCATAGAAAGTTGTGTTGGAAAACACTGCTGGACTCAATCTCTGACAAACATTTCAAATCCATACTCTGGCTGTCTTTCTACCACCATGTGGTCTCATTATTCTAGGCTCCATTGCCTTAGAAACAAATGTTTATCAAACTTCAAACCAAGCCTCAATTTGCTCATTTGTAAAATGGGCATAATAGTATATGTGTCTGGGCTGATGTGAGAATTAGAAGAGACAGAACAGGTAGAGTGATTGGCACAATACCCAGCACATAGGAAGTGCTTAATAAATGGCTCCTACTGCTAATTTTATTACCTCGTGTTAATTATTATTGTTGATACTCTCCCCTCTTCCCTTAGGCCAGGGCTTCCCAAACTCCAGCAGTCACAAGATAAACCTGGAGGGCTTTGTTAAACCCCCTGATTGCTGGCAGGGCCCTACATCCAGAGTGCCCAATTCAGGAAGCCAGGGAGCAAGTTCATTTGCATTTCTAACAAGTCCCCAGCTCTTGTTCCTGTGGCAATTCTGAGAACCATATTTTGAGAAGTGTTCTTTCAGACAGCTCTTCCTAAACCATTGCTGCCTCTTTGGAGGGAAGTTGCTTTCTTTGTGAATGTTGTCCTTTCTTAAATGCAGCATGCTAAACTATCCACCTGCCCTCCACCCCAGAGAGTCCCTTTCTCAGCCAGTTTTCGAGCCCTAAATCAGACTCTGATAACTCTGGCCAACAGCTTCCTTCCAAAACCTCCCAGCCCCCAGTTTGTCACTCGTTTCTCTGTGCTGCCTTCTACATTTTGTTTATTGTTTGTTTTCTATAGCATAGCAGTTATTTATTTCCCTGTCTGTGTTTTCCTAAAGTGTGGGAGACATTTCACTGATGGTACCTATGGCAAATTTCTACATCAGTAGTTTTAGATGGTACTCAGAGAAATAAACAGCAGTGAAGCACAAGATAAGGAAGTTATTACTTTCAATTTTTTCCAAACCCTGATTACATCAGGGAGAAAGCTTCAGTCTGGGGCTGATGTGTCTTCACCCCTCACTAATAGCCTTCCCACTCAGATCATGAGTCGGGTAATTCAATCACCATTGTCATCACCACTATCTAAACAGTGGCAGCCTAATTTTCAATAGTGCTCTCTGTGCACCTGGCAGCGTCCTAAGGGCTTTACATATATTCCCTAGACATATAACTTATAAATAAGCTAATTTTGTTAATCCTCACAACCTTATGAAGTAGATAAAATCATGTCTCACAGTGTGCAGATGAAGAAACCGAGACATAGATAGGTTACATGACTCACGCAGGGTCACCCAGCAGAACAGCGGGAGAAGCAGGACTTCAGCCTGGCTCAAGTAGCAGAGTGTGCCCTTAACCACAGTGATGCTGAGCTAGAGTTTAGCAATACAGTTTTGTTATACCGTTGTCTTCTATTTTGCACAAATATATTTATTTTCTATTTAGATAGTGATTTAAAAAATCTTTTTTGTATGTTGTATGTCAGTTATACCTCTATTTAAATAGGTATGTAGGTAGGTGGGTGGGTGGGTGGGTGGATGGATGGATGCATGGATGTATGGATAGATAGATAGATAGATAGATAGATAGATAGATAGATAGATAGATAGATAGACAGAGTGATACGTAGATTTAAATGGGGAGGGGATTCTTTTTACCTGAATTAATATATGGCAGAAAAGTGAGGCGACTTAAGCAGAAATATTTAGCACATAATAGTGGAGCTGGTTCTTGGACGTAACAGCAACTGTGGGGATGATGTGCACTGACTCAGGTTTGGGATCACTAGTCTAAGCAGACAGTGAGCTTCCCAGGGGCAGGATCCTGTTGGTGTCAGTCAGGGTCCAGCCAGGGAACAGTCTGAACAGCTTAATTGGAAAGAGCGTAATGAAGGTGGTATTCAGAGGTGCAGGCAGGCAGGAGGTAATGACATACCACAGACTCGCCGCACAGGGAGGCCGTTACCACCCTGGAAGGAACAAGGGGAGAAAATGATATTAGCAGATTATGGTGAGAGTGAGAGCCAGCTGTAATGGTGGAAAGGAGGTCAGCAGACAGAAACCATAGCCAAAGGAGAGCCAGCTATGAGCTGGGGAAGGGAAGGGAGACCTGTTTCCCTTCTGACCTGCAATCTCAATCTTGCCCATCCTTTCCATGAATGGACTCCTACCTGGAAGCCAGAGGGCAAAGAACCTGGTGATGCCAACAGTAAAGTTTCGCCTCCCAGATGCTGAGCAGGGCAGAGGAAAGCAGCCCGCAGCGAACGACCAGCACAGCCCAAGAGCTGGCACAGCACGGTGCACAGAGGGCATAGCTTTGAATTGAACTGAACAAAATGGAGAAATTGATTTCGAGTGAAGGGTGTTATGTGGTCAAGACAACTGGGCCCTGGACCTCTAGGGTTTGGCTTTCAGCTTATCTGGGCAAGTAAATGAATCATCAGATTTCGGTCACTTCTCAGGGCCTGAGTCATACACAGGCAGGAGGAGCTGGTTGCTGATGCATGTTAAGTGTTTCAGGCTGTAATTATATCTTCCACCTCCTCAGAGTGTCTAGACTAGATTGCGAGGGCTGGGGGGAAAATGGCTGCAGCATTCAGTGGCCCTCGGACACGTGGAGCTCCTTGTGGAGGCCCCCTTCCCAGAGTGCACAGAGACAGCAGCCCCCGGAAGCAGCAGCAGCCTGGGCCTAAAGGATGGAGATAGAAGCGGGGAAAGTTGCCTCATTTAAGTCTCAAGAGGAAAGAGAGTCCAGTCAAGCAGAGGCTGTTGGGATATGAAGGAATCCTGCTGGTGTTTAGCAGAAAAAGTGTTCATATGACTTATTATCAGCAATATTAACAATAGTCTGTATTTGGCACACATTTGTTATGTGCCAGACACAGTGGTATGCATCTGCCATGCCTGCCTGCCTTTCATCTCCACCACCACCCTATAAGGTGAGGACCACTAACCCTGTTTTTGTTTTTTAAAGAAAAATGATGCTGTACGGACATTAGTCACAGCCGTCATCATCATGGCCATGCAGGGGCAGTTTCCCATTAGATTCAGGCCGACGGTAAAGAAACAGTGAAGCCAAAAAATGGTGGGTCATAAAAAAAATTTTTTTTAAATGGTGGGTCATTCCTTTATTCAAGTCTCGCACTGGCCGACGAGCAAACACACAGGGAAAACACTTCCCTCTTCATTCATTCAGAGCTCACAAAGCCCTGACACATTCTTCGGTTCCACAACCAGGAGAATCTTCTCCAGCTCCTCCCTAGAATCAAAGGCCCCACCAGTCTCCACAGAGCTCACAAAAGCCCCTCACCTCGGTTCCCTATCTCCTTCTTCAAACTTTCTGTGCAAGCTCTGCTCAAACATGGCTTCCTCCCTTCTCTTTTCAATACTTTCTGAAGTGAAAACCTCTCCTCCAGCACACATTAGCGAGACGATGGCCCTTCCCAAGCAGGAAGGTAATTTGCGATTTCACAGATCACATACCTGGTGCTGCTCAACGCCATTTTTTAACACTAAAAGTGAGCAAACTCAAAAAAATACAAATTTTACAAACTCATTTGCCCAACAGATGCCCAGAAAGGCAAAGAAATCATGGTTTTAGCTTTAATTGATTGAACCTTTATTATGTGACTGGTTCGGACTCTGGTGATTATATCAGGGCTGTGTATCACAATGGTTGTCCAAGTGAGGTGTGGCCACTCCGGGTCCCCAAGACCTTGACTGGGGAGCATCTGCAAGGTCAAAACAGTATCCACAATTACTTTGAGATATTATCTTCCTTTCCCAGTGCGTTGACACTTGCACCAATGGTGCAAAAGAAAAGGCGGGGAACGCTGCCCGTGCCGTCGCCTGAAGCAGCCATTGTGTTCTTCAGTGGCACCCGCTCTCCTGGGAGACAATGCCTCTTCACTTAAGCGTGTCTTTGAGGAAGCAGAGCACTTACACATTTTATGACATCTCAACCCTTAAGCACATATCTCCTTTAGATTTTGCATGAGGAAGTGGGAAGATGGCACAAAGCACTTCTACCCACATCCAAGTACGACGCTTGCCTCCGGGAAAGGCACCTGCACATCTGTTTGAGCTGTCGTTCAATTCAACTCTTCTTTTCATGGGTTCCATTTTTACTTGAATGAACACATGAAAAACTATGGGAATTCGGACTTGGGTAGCTGGCAGACACGTTCTCAAAAAATTAATAAGTGAGCCTGTTATGTAAAGGAATACAATTTACAGTGTTGGTTGCCAGTGATAACATTTGCGTTTCAAAGAAAAATTAGGATTTGGGGGAAATATATATGCTACCGTTAACTTGCCAACTTCCCATTCAAAGACTTTTCTGATGTGATCTGTGGTGTCATTAATTAATGTGATGTTTTGATATTGTATTTTAAAAGTGTCAACATTTAAATGATCTACGTAAGTCAGTGCACCATTATTTTCCAACTGGCCAGTGCGTCCAGTTGCAAAGGCATGCAGAGGCTAAAACATTGACTCAAAGTGCAAACTAGCCAGTGGACTTGTAAAATAACATAATACCATTAAAATTTCATTGATTTGGTTTCATGTGCCACATTACAACTAATTATTAAGAGCCTGGAAGTCATGTTTTGACTTAGTATCAAAAATGTCTATTAGAATATACTTCCCTTTTCCTAATACAGTTCTGCATAGGGCTAACTATTTCCTATACCACAAGCAGAACAACACACGGCGGCACGTTGGATTCAGAAGAGGTTACGGCGTCGTCTTCAGTTATACAACATGTAATCGGTTTATGATTGTTATTTTTAAATAAATTAGTAGCTAAAGGATTTTTAAATTTCTCAGTTGTAATTTCTACAGAAAATATTAGCCAATAAACCCACGTTTCAAAATAAAGAATAAAAAAGTTCTTTGGGGCCCTCAATAGTAATGTTTCAGAGTGTGAAAGTGTCCTGAAGCCAAAGTGTCTAGAACCACTGTTGTATCAGAAACTTACCAATGCAAGGCAATCCCAGAGGTAAGAGCTTTGCAGGGGCCTAGAAAACTGTATAACATCCAGATAGAAAATAGTTGTTGGCTTCAAACCTACAAAAAGAAAACAATAAATGTAGAAACATGTTTAAATGTCCGCAAACATACTGACATGCCAGTTTCATTCGCTGTTAAGTTTAGTATTCATAAAAGTTTCATTCCATCGAATCCGACTTACAGGTTGTTTTCTCAGTTCACAAATGCCTCTAAGAATACACAGTAATTGTTGGGAACTCACAGCCAATCCCAGATTAAATAAGTATCATATCATAGTGCCAAATAATTTCTAAGGCACAAACATAAAAATCCTTACAAAAGTTCTTAAAACAAATAAAGTATATATAATGTGGGATATGGGCTCAACCAGTCTATTTGATGGTTTTATGGTGGAAATTCCAAATGTCAGACTATGTAGATCTTCCGAAAGTCCTGCTTTGAACACGGCATCGTCTTGACCTTAAATTATATGCCTCCTGGAAACATTTCAGTGAAAGGAGTTGATTTCCCCAGACAAAGGCGATGTCTTCACCAGGAGAACTATACCCCTCTGACCTTTGGCAGGACTGGGAAAGAGAAGCACAGAATGAAAATACAATAAACCCGTCAGCAAAAGCACCAAATCACAGGGCAAAGAGCGAGCAGATGCTCAGTTGTGTGGGTCTGAGCAGTGGCATAGCTGGCTGGGCCCCTGCCTCCTGGGCAGGAGGGGTTAAAGTCACCCTCACACCTAGACTCTCATTAGGTGTGAGCAAGGTGGGGCTGATGGCTTAGAAGAGCCCTGGGCTTCTCACGGGAAAAGAAAAAGTCTGGCGGGAAAGGTTGAGGGCGCTTCCTAAAGGGCAACCAGTCCGAGGCACAGTCAGCCAGCGGTCCTCCCCACTCGGGTTCTGGGAGGCCCTCGATCCAGGCTGCTATCTGGGAATTATGTTCCTTATCAGGGAGCAGTGCTCAGTAATACAGAGATCTCTCTTGACTTCATTTCCTTTAAAAGTGTCTTCCTCCCTTTCTCCCTGGCCCTCAGCCCCACGGACCAGACCGGAGCAGAACAGGTTTGGGCCCTCACCCCACTTGGCACTATAATGAGTCTGAGACAGCACGGTTGCCTTTTAACAGGGGTCTCTAAGATGAAATTCCCTACAATATGACAGAACTCAGTTACCTCCTTATCTGATTTTGCTGTGGTTTCTGCTATTAATACGTCTACTTGGTTTAATTGTAACAGGAAAGGGTAAAGAACTGGCTCAATGTAGTTCTTCAATAAAGACTAATCACTGTTACTCAATGATTAATCAGAGGGCACCCTAACATTCCCTGCCTCACAGGAGCTCACCAGCATCAAGGGAGGACAGATTCACTTCCATTTCTGGAGCTGCCTCATTTGGTAAAAAAAATAAAATAAGAATAGAAAAATGGAAAGGATTTTTTTTTTTAGTTTAGAAAATTAATTTTAACAAAGTGACATTGATCAATAAGTATACATAGATTTCAGGCAAACATCACTCCATCGTTTGAATAGTCAATTATGTTGTATATCCATTACCTAGAGCCAAATCATTTTCTGTCACTTTATAGTTGTCCCTCTTTACACCCTCCCCCAACCCTCCTCTTTCTCCCCTACATCTCCCTCCCCCTGGTAACCATTGCACTCTTATCTGTGTCCAGGAGTCTCAACTTTGTATCCACCTATGTGTGAAATCATACAGTTTTTAGCTGTTTCTGATTTACTTATTTCACTCAGTATATATGTTCTCAAGGTCCATCCATGTTGTCATAAATGAACCTATGTCATCATTTCTTATGGCTAATATTCCATTGTATATATGTACCACATCTTCTTTATCCAATCCTCTATCAAGGGCACTTTTGTTGTTTCCATGTCTTGGCCACTGTGAATAATGTTGCGATGAACATGAGGGTACATGTGGAAAGACAGGATTTTGTAACATACTGTGTATATGAAATGTTTCATTTAACAAATCAATGCTTTTAAACATGCATACACATGCAAAACCACAATGCAATAAAATTGGGCAATTGACAATATAATTATAAGACTTAAGAAAAACAGATAATGCGCTGAGCATGCATTGTGTGGGCAATGTAGTGAGGAATCCACCACTCGTTGGGCTCTGGGATGTACAGTCTTCTTTCAGGCATGTCAGCGAAGCTCTGTGACTCAGTGGTATCACTTGGAGATTAAAACAAAAGTCCAAAATTAGACTTCGTTGCCAAATTGCCCTTCTCAGGCACCTCCTCCCTTTACCAACACCAATAGATTCTGGTTGCTGTTAACCTTTATTCCTTCTTTTAATAACCGCATTTTTCCATGCAAATACCTGGGCTTCCCAACCAGAGTAAAAGGATCATATACAACTGCTGTGGCTCTTTTATGCTTGGAACAGATATGAAACAGACGAAGTGAATGACTGATACTTGCTGAATATCAAGGTTTGTTTTCAAGGACTAGCTAACAAAAATGCACTTATCTCCACTATAAATTCACATTTTTTCTTTCTCCTCCCAAGATCTACATCTATTCTCCAGACCTACTCTATCATATTAAAGAAGAAAGCCTCAAATCAATCTTTTTTTCTTTGCTTTCCATCCAAACCCTTTCGATCACAGAGAGCACCCCTCCTCTCCCCAGAAGCCTGGTGTGGACCCCGCTGCAGCTGTTCATTTCATCCCTCACAAGCAGACACCTCCTTGCATTGTTATTTCAGTTGATCCACTTGTGACTAAGGCATCAGATGCACTTTCTCCAAACATTCAACCCCTGATCACTGCGAAGCAAGAGGTTTGCATGACGGTCTCTGGCAAGAGTGTTCTCCCATCTGGTTCTAGTTCAGGGCTGGCCTTTGACAGCCTTCCATCTCACACCATGACTCTAAGCGGGTGTGGAAACTGCTTGGCTCTTTGGCAGGTTGAGTGGGTCCAAGGAGAGCTGTTTATTTTTCCTTGCAAAAACAAGGAGGGATTGATGTCTCAGCATCATGCAGATTGAAGCTGGTGACCAAGTGCTCCGTAACAGGGTATGTCTTATTTGACAAAAAGGAAGATCTGTTACCAGACACAAAGATCTCCTAAATTGTGACTTGACTTTAAGGGAATAACAGTGGTTTTAAAGATAGAAGCAACTGGTGTCTCCATACATCTTTTGAGGATATCATAAAAAGATCCATCCCATCCTCACAGTTTCCTCATTCCACTCTCTTGACTGGAAGGCTTTACTTCCTGTCTAGAAAACAGTCGTTTCCTAAATGGTCTCCTTGTCTTCTTTCTTGCATCTTGTCACATTCCTTCTTTCTACTTGTTGCCAGAACAAATTTTTTGAAGCACAGGGGGTATGACCAGCCCGTGGCATATAGGAGAAAATACAGTCCTTAGCAAGCACACCAGGCTCACTATAACAGAAGGAGATTAAACAATAGACAACATTAGAATGGGGAATAGAATTTTTTTAATTTTTTTAAAGAAGTTGGGGCACACCAGACACAGCATGGTATAAATCCGGCCCATAGTGGCAGTTTAAAACTCTCATTCTGGGTTTTCACTCCAACTAGTCCAAGTGCCTGGAGAGACCTCAGAGCTTCTCACCACACCTGCCTCTTCACCCAGCTCCTTATTGATTGTACAGGACTTGGTTCCAAAGTAGTCTTTTCCAGGAATCTTTTCTTAGTAGCGAGCCCGAAGTTAGGTGCCATTCCGCTGGTTCTCAAAGCCGTTGGCAGCCCATATGTGACAGCAGTAATCACACTGTTACTTGCTTGACACTGCTGCTTGCCATACTCTTCCACGGGACTAAGACTTCCTCGATGAAAGAGAATATCTTACTCCTCCTTGAGTGAGGACATGGAATGCATGTTTACAGTGGACACGTGGTTTGTCCACCCAGGACCTCCTCATTCCTTTTCTTGGAAATAGCAGCTGCTTGCCCACCTCCTCTTTGTACTGTGCCATATAGTTCTTTTTTTTTTTAATAATTTTATGGTCCTAATAATGCTTCTAAACAAGAAGACTCCAGCTCCATTTTAACGGAGGACACATGACCCAAGTTGAACCAATCAAATTCTTCTTCCTGAGAATGGACAAAGTTAAAAAAGGCAACAGGAGTTTTGGCATCTGGTAGCAGTTCTGTAAAGGAACCATGAGTGTCCTAGTTCCTGGATTTTATTCTTCTCAAGGCTTTGGTGTCTGTGAGCTTATGCTATGTAACAAATACGCCCAAAATTTAATAGCATAAAACAACATATTTTTATTTATCTCAAAATTCTAGAGGTCAGTAATTTGGGCTTGGCAAGCTGAGCATTTCTCCTGGTCTTAGGAGGAGTTACACATGTATCTGTGATCAGCTGTTGGTAAACTGGAGGCTGGTGGTCTAGAGTCACCTCAGTGGCGGTAATCTCTGTTCTCAGTGGTGTCTTATCTTATAGCAATGTAGCTTGATCTTATTCACATGCAGCAGGGTAGAGTGCCAGGAGAGGGAATGGAAGCAGACAAGGCTTAAGCTCAGACTTGGAAATCATCATCTCCATTGTATTATGTTGGCCAAAGCAAGTCACAAGACCAGTCCAGATTCAAAGGGTGAGAACTAGGCTCTACTCCTTGGTGGGAGTTGCCACAAAGTCACATCATTAAGGACATAGATACAGAGAAGAGTGGAAGAATGTGGTCCTATCTGCAAACTACCGTGGCTTTGTTATTCAGTTCCCTGTTGATCTTCCAATGCATCCCTTTTTAAATAAAGGTACTGTGTATCAGCTTCTGTTGTTTGCAGTTTAAAACCCATAACTTATGCATGCTTGGAAATAAATAAATAAATAAATAAGGATATGATAGAGTGGGTGAAACATCATCCACGGGAGAGGGTTATAAAATAGGAAAGGGGAGAAAGATGACAGCCCTCATGTCGTGGAGCTGGAAGGGGGAACTGCAGAGTATGCTGATTGCCTGTGAGCAACTCAGAAGTTGCGAAACTACTTTCCACCTTCCTAACTCACCCTGTGGTCACAGCCACCAGGAGCTTGAAGTCTCTCTGGGAGCTAGACATGGAGCAACAGTAAGCCATTCATCTGGAACTGCTCTCTTGTCACTACCTAAACTGAATGGGAGATCCTGACTGCCTGTATCAGGCGGCTCTCCTCAGGTGAATGGTAATATAGCTGCATATTATACTTTCGATTTGCATAAACACATGACATACATTTTTTAAGGAAAGGGTATTTCAAGAAGGGGAAATCCTTAAGGCTGAAGGCCCCCTTAGTTACAATCCAGTGTTCCTAATTTAAGTCCTTCTCAATGCCCACACCCCACTTCTTTGCAACAAAATCTTTATTTCCTTAGGGGCTGATTATAGGCTGTTGGAAGGCGGGGGGGGGGGGGGGGGCAACAAGTTATATAATGAAATAACACTGAACTGTGAATAATTGCTATCTCACAAGCCTCAATTTCAAGGATAATTTATAATGTGAGAGGGAATATTTCTTCACTCAGAAATACCTTTTTCTAAGTAAAATCCCAGGAAACATGGAGGAGAGATTTTTCAGGCAGCTAATGCAGTTTGTTTCGTTGGTTTCTTTGTAGTGATGGTAGTGATGTGAAGAATGAAAAAATACTATCTAGCAAATGTGATAGTGGGTTTTTCTCTTCTTTGAAAGGCATGGTTACCTTAGCCTTCAAAATATTCCAGGAATTAATTGTTATAGTCATGTATAATGAATACGAATGAAAATGGGAAGTTTCTCAACGTGTTTGCAACCTTAAACCCAATATTTGGGGTTTGAATAGCATCCCCCTATAAAATGATTGCCCTGCAGTTCCATGAGTACTTCTCACCAGCTGTAAATCACAGAACTGTCACTCACAGATTCCATCTTTGCGGGTGAGACTAGGGGGAGCCACATCGGCTCTCATTAAGTTGCAGGCTCGGGACACGTGCCAGTGCAGCCAGATAGAATCTCCGGGGCTGAGCAGATGCTGCCATGTTCCCTGTGTGGGAGGCCCCTGGGGAGGCAGAGTGGTGACCTCACTGGGAAAATAAAAACAGTTCAATAAAAAATACTTATTTTGGAAACGATCGCCTGAATTTGAGACTAGTGAAGGGATTGTATTTCCAACACCCTTTCAAAGAAAAGGGCCATTTTCCATTAAGCCTGTCTGGGGAAGAAAGCCCACCATGCTTCTACTTGACTAAGATGATGATTCAGGCAAAATATATCCCAACTCCAATTGTGCACAAAGACACAGGAGAGGAGTCACCCTTAAAAGCACCAATTAGAACGTTTTCCTTCTAAAACCGGAGCAGTGATGTGCCCCTGGGAAGTAAAGCTGTAGGGAGGACCAGCCACACGAGTGACCACAACTTGTGACCTCTGACACTTTCCTGACCTCTAGGATTTCTCTCGTGATGCTTTCATTGCCAACTGTAAAGCCTCAGTGTGTCTCTGTCTCTAAAGTCTAAATACAAAGAAACAAAAGTTGGACCTTTCCAAAGGACCTTTACCTAAAATAAAAAAATACAGTAGGGAGATTAATAAGAAAAATGTCAAAACAACCTAGAAGCAATGTCAGGATGTGAGAAGGCTTCTGAATCCCCATGGCTGACCGACTGGAGTCCGTCTGGAGCTGGATTCTTTGCCTAAAGAGACCTCTTATCAACTCTTAGTCCTGCAGCCGTTGGGTGTGTGTATTTCAGGGGACTGGGAGGGCCAGCCCTAGTGATAAGCAATTGATGGGGAGTTAACGTTGTGTTCTATCAATATTAACACAATCTTATCATCTTTTCAAGATATATTTACAGAAAATTAACCTAGTCAGACACATTATAGTGGGCAACATCTCTTCTCTGTTTAGCTTATAGCAGGTGTGCATCTATGGCCTTGGTTTAATTTGATAAGGGTTCTGGCTAGAAGCAGCGGGGAGAGTGTAGTTTGATTTAAAGAAAGAAAATAAAAAGCCAAAGAACCCTTGGGTTTTATCTGAGGTCTTTTCTCATCCCGTAACTTTCTCAGCCTCTGAAGTGACTGACATTTCAGCTTCTTTTGCTTTCTATCCAAATGAAAACTCAGACCCAAAAAACCAGACTGGGTTTCAGAACCATCTATGAGCATGACAAATTTTAGGAGTGGAGTGTCCTCGCTCCTCCTTGCTGTGAAAGCTAGAAACCCCATTGTCCAATGTGCCATTCTCCCTTAGAAGGTGTGCAAGATTTTCAGGTATAAATGTTTGAGTCTAACTTTATTCCTGGCCTCGTTCTAGTCCTACTTTTCTCTCTTAAATTTACCTCTTTAATAACTTTTTGTCCATTTTCCCACTATGGGGATTTGTTAGATAGCTCAGTTTTATTTTTTCACCATCTTAGCATCGGAAAAATTCTCTTACACTTGAAAAGCAGTTGCTGGATGCTCCCCAGGGCAGTGCTCTTCACAAGCTCTTGTCTGAGCTAGTTTACAGCCCTGCTGGGGCAGATGCGAACTTGAACGTTTTTGTATGGTGAAAATGGAAATAATTTCTCTCCCATGGAACAGATAATCTCAGAATTTATGGCTTCTAACCCAATTGGACAATAACCAATTTTGTATCTAGCCTAACACTCTAAACCTAATATTGGATACTTAGCTTCTGAAATGCTACTTGGACTGCTGTTAATATATTAAATTTTTATTCAGTAATTAATAAATTAAACACAATCTCTGGCACACTTTATATTTGTACCAAAATAATGTTTTTAAACTGCTGAAAAATGTACCTTAACAGCAAGTAGAAAAAAGAAATGGGCAACACTCGTGTTCGTCAAATATCCATAGAACTTTTTAGCACACAGAGTGAATCTTGACAAGGAAGTCAGGGAAATGCCAGCTGGAATGCAAAATGTGACCCAAAAATTCCACCTGAGCTGCAAATGTATAAAGCAAACCTCAGTGAAGAGCCTCGGGGGAAAGGTGCAGATCTAAGTAATGAAATTAATGGACTCTATAAGACTAATGGAATAAATAACTGTACAGAGTTCTGCACTCTGATTGATAAAATTTGGCACACCTCCAACCACTATACTTATATGCTGGAATTTACAAATAAGTAAATGATGGCAGATGATAAGATCCGGGCTTCTTACTGTCGGAGGGAGAGTTTATAAATAAGCAAAGAAAGGCTGGGTTAGAATCGGAGACATCAGTATCAGCTTGTGTTTGACTCAACGTAGACACAGATAGTTATATAGAGAAATAATAGATGCATGGGTGGGACTGAGAGCAGCAACAGCCCAGTAGCAATGAGCACACCTAGCCCCCACATCTTGATTTCTGATACTCTTCTCCAATCAAAGGAAACAGGGCTTTTAAGAGAAATGGCTGATTTTTGAACTGAAGTAGAAATTGTGTAAGATGAGCCTGAAGCATCGTGTAGTACAAGAAAGAGAGCAGTTCTCCAGAGAGTGAGTGAATGAATGAATGAATATGATGGAGCTGTGTCAAAGGGATATAGGAGCCAAGTGAAAGAGCTCCTAGTGATCAAAGTAGAAACTACTTAAGTAACAAAATAAGGAAAGTAGTATTAGATTATAGCGCAAGTATAAAATAAAGTTTGAGTCCATATTGATACAAATTATTGCACAAAAATAGGAGAGATAAGACAAATCTTACATGCAGAAGAATTTCAAATAATGTATGTAGATACTCTGCCCTCAAGGAAGTGAAGCTACCTCTTTATTCCTTAAATCCTTAAATGTGGACTGTGCACAGTGACTTTCTTATGAAGAGTACATGATGAAAAGGGGGGAGTACATTTACAATGGAGGAGCCTGATAAACACTATCTCAGCCAAGGTATCAAGGTCAGCATCGACTGTCATAAAATATGTGTTGATAATATGTACCTTTTATATGATGTGATAAGAATGGCACTTTCTACCTTTATGCTCTTCTTCCCATAAAACTATAACCTTAGTCTAACTATGAAGAAAATGTTAAACAAATCTTAGCTAAAGAAGTGTCTACAAAATACCTGACCAAGGCTCCTCAGCAAAAATAAGAAAAATCTGAGAAACTGACACAGACCAGAGGAGCCTAAGGAGAAATGACAACTAAATGTAGTCTGGTATCCTGGATGGGATCGCAAAATAGAAAGAAAAAAATGCATTAGGTAAAAAACTAAGGACATCTGTAGAAACTATGGAATTTAGTTAATGATATTACATCGATATGAATTTATTAGTTGTGACAAATATACCACAATAATGTAGGATGTGAAGAGTAAGAAAAACTGGGTGGGGGTATGTAGAACTCTCTCTTCTATGTTGGCAATTTTTGTAAATCTAAAGCTAATATAAACTATTTAAAAATATATTGAAATAAATAGGTGCATCAGACAAACCTGATAGAGATACCTTTTGCATGCAGCATATCTGTGAATTAAAACAATGTGAAACCCTGCACTGGATCACAAAATTTAAAAATAAATAAATAAAAACACTAGTGGAAAACTGCTAAAATCCAAAAAGAGGTCTATGGCTTAGTGAATAGCATGGTACCAATGTTAATTTCTTAGTTTTGACAAATGTACCATGATTTTATGCAAGATGTTAGGGAAAGTTGGGTAAAGGTATAGGAACTCTCTTTGGGTAAAGGTGTATGAAAACTACCTTTGCAACTTTTCTGTAAATCTACCATTATTCTGAAATGAAAAGTTTTTTAAAATAATTTTTAAAAATAGGTCAACCATGAGGAATCCATGATGAAAATTGGTATAGACTGCCAGCAAGGTATACTGTCTTCATTTAGCCAACAGAGACACAAAGCTGCCTTCACTGGAACTAACATATTTCACAGAAGGAAGTGATCTCTAAGAGCTTAAGGAAGACTGCCCGAATTATAAGATCTTTCTCCAGATGGACAAGTGTAATAATCTGGATAATAAATCTTACAGTAGCATTTGTTGGAGTACAGCTCGAGCCAAAGCTCAGGAAATTCTGCTTTTCTTTGAGCTCTTGAGGACAAAACACCCCTCTCTCAATGATCTCAATAAGAGTGGTCTATGTCAGGCATTGCCTGTTCAAGATAGAGACACAACAGTTAATGAGATCTCCTTTCCTACATCTGCCCTTTCTATATACAGGAAACCTAAAAGCTATTCCCTCATGAATATAAGAAGAATGGGGCTTAGCTCACTGACCAGTTAGAAGGCCAACCTTTACAGGATGGCCACATAGAGCCAAGATCCTGCAGAGACTGGAAAGAGTCTCAGCCATACTTGGCTGAGGTACTTCTCCAGGCTTTTCCCGAGGTAGCTGGAAAGAGGTTTCCTGGAATTGTTTATGAGGATGCCAGAAGGTCAGCCAGAGTTCTCAGTCTGAACAGTCACTTGTTCCTCCTTTCTTGCTTGAGTAATAATACCATATGTTGCCCCAACAGAGCTACTCACACCTACTAAACACCTGCGATGTGCCAACTAGTGTTAGATGCTAGAAAACAGGAAAAACATAAAAATAAGAATGATGATAATCGATGATGATGATGATTATGATAAATATATGGTAGTATATTATCTACAATTGATCAAGCCCTATGCTACAAGCACTGACTCAATCCTTACAATAACTCAATAAAAAAGATTATAGTATCTCTATTTTACAGGTGACAAAACTCTTCTCCGGAAGCCAAGATCAAAGTAGCTTGTCTAAGGTCAACTAGGAGGCATCAAAGGGGTTAAGAACATGGTCTTTGAAGTCCAGCAGACCTAGAATCTGTCCTTTATTAGCTGCTTGACTTTGAACAACTAAGGTCACCTCTTTGTCAAGCATATAAGAAGGAGAAGATAAAATCAGCACAAATTTATCAAGTGTCTTGGTCCACTAATAATGTCTTTCCCAAATTTGGGGGTGAAAAAGGCCACGCATGTGCTCAGAATTTGCCAGACTGTGCCAAATACTCTATATGTGTGAACTCATTTTATCCTCATAATGCAACCAGGACTTCTTATTTTACTGAGGATAATATGTTCAGAGGTTGAATCAATTTCTCGAGGTTACCCAGCAGGAGGTGGTCCAGCTGCACTCTGAGCCCAGCTCTGGCTGCCCTGGTACCCAGAGTCTTAAACACTCTGCTGTCACCCACTCACCATTCCAGAGACTCCAGGAAGCTCAGTTCTTCCAGGTAACATAGTCTCTATTTAACTTAAGGCCAGACCCAAAAGATTCCCTATGGATGGTATAAATCCAGCTAAGGGAGTCTCAGTGGACTCAGTGGATCTTTAATCACTAATAATATGTACCTTGGAAAGCAGAGAACCTTCCCTGGTAAGCTAGAGTGCATTTTAAAGATGGGAAAGTGTGGATGTAAATGGGGGAAAGGAGAAGAACAGTACAAGAAGCCTAAAGGCCAAGGTTTGTGTTTCTTTTGGATTAGAAAGCAAGCCTACTATTTATTCAATTAACCCTACCTTTGGTCAAGACCCAACCAAAAAGTCAATGACTTTTGGGCCTCAGAGCAATTTAGGGTAAAAACAAAGTTGTTAAAATAGATTCAAGCAACCCCTACACCAACCAAGGTAGTAGCTCCTGGGAGAGTTATATTAAGAAGGATCATGAATCCAGCAATTCTTCTTTTGGGTACTTATCCAAAGAAGATGAAAATACTAAATCAAAAATATATATCTATCCGTATGGTCATTACAACATTATTTACAATAGCCAAGACATGAAAGCAACCTGTGTGTCCATTATTCTAATGAATGGATAAACAAGATGCAGTGTATATATACATATACAATGGAATATGACTCAGCAATAAAATGAGATGAAATATTGCCATTTGTGACAACATGAATGGATCTTGAAGGTGTTGTGCTCAGTGTAATAAGTCAAACAGAAAAGAACAAAATTTATATGATTTCACTCACATGTAAAATGTAAAACAAAAAAAAGCAAAAAAGTAACAAAACAAATATGAAACAGAATGGTAGTTATCATAGGTGAAAGGTTTGGGGGAGGGTGAAATGGGTAAAAGGGGCCAGATATATAGTAACCAATGGAAACCAGACTTTTGGAGGTAAGAGCCAATAGAGTATGCAGATACTGAATTATGATGTTGTACACCTGAAATTGACATAATGCTTAACCGATGTTACCTTAGTTTTTAAAAAATAATAATTGATTTTTTAAAGAAAGACCACAAAACTCTGCCCAGGCTCAGGTGAGGAAAAAAATACTGCTTTGGTTCATTACTAATTTCTACCACAAGTTTGAGAGTAGCCCTGACTAGGTGCGGCACGGTGGGTAGAGTATAAGACTGGGCGCAGAGGAGCCAAGTTTGAAACCCCAAGGTTGCTGGCTTGAGTGCAGGCTCATCCAGCTTAAGCACGGGCTCACCAGCTTGAGCCCAAGGTCACTGGCTTGAGCAAGGGGTCACTCGCTCTGCGGTAGCCCCCTGGTCAAGGCACATATGAGAAAGCAATCAGTGAACAACTGGGGTGCTGCAACAAAGAATTGCTGCTTCTCATCTCTCTCCCTTCTTGTCTGTCTGTCCCTATCTGTCCCTCTCTCTGACTCTCTCTCTGTCTCTGTCAAAAAAAAAAAAAAGTGTGAGATTAGGGAAAGCCTCACCTGTGCCAATACTTTGCTATTCCTACTTTAGGGGATGTCACAGCTTGGACATACTTTGCAGAAGGTGTTAACTGAGTGCAGGTCCAGGTAGAGAGCCAAAATGTCCAATGACACCCACTTCTGCCAAGCTTGCAAACTAGGGCAAAACAGCAGTGACAGCAAGTAAGGACCTAATTTGAATTCCTTTGGTTTTAATTATTTTGAAAAGAGACAGGCCACCAATGCCAAGATCCTTTAGGAAGAACTAAAAACCAAAGAGCTTAGGCCAGCTGGAAGAGGTAGAAGGGTGAGTTCCAGCCAATTAGGCTTCCTCTGTGACATGGTCACCCTTCACCTCACTCTCCAGAAGCCTTAATAACCCTCATGTGTCAACAGGATCTCAGGAGAGGGGAAAAGTCGGTGAGCCAAACCTCAAGAGTGAGGGGGGGAAACAGCAAAATCTGGAATTTCAGCTCAAAACTGCACCCTTGAATGGCTTAACTGCTGCTATTATTTTTTATAGAGCTCTCCCTGGGCTTTCCTGACCACCAAGAACTTGGCCTCAAAGCTCAATTGGCCATGTCTTCCCTCTACCGCCTTGCTACTGCCTTGCCAAACAGGCTCAACCACCATATCAAAGTTCACAGTCTTCCACGTCAGACCTCCCCAAGTAAGTCAACTTTCCATGACTAAACTATTAAAGGGAAAGCAGTTCTACTGTTTCCTTTAATAAGCAGTTTTTACAGGGTGCCGAATGCCCTTTAAGGAGCCCAACAGCCCAATGCAGTCCTCTGGGTTCCAGAAACCCCAGCCTAGCCCAGACAGAAGGATGCAGAGACCCAGACCCAGTCAAAATTATTCTCCAGGAAATCTACTTGCTTCAAGCTGTCAAGGAGTCTCTGGCGTTACCATTAGCTTTCATCCAAGAAGGTTCTGCTAGGTCAGTGGTTCTCAAACGTTTTAAAATTGGGGTGCATTTAAAATCCTACAAATAATTGTAGGTGCACTATATGCACATTTCTGAGAAATATGTTATAATAATTAAGTCAAATATTAAAGAAAAAATATAAAGTCCAAGTGTGTTTTTATGGTAATTAAACAAAATAAATACGACAAAATTAAATTTATTCTGATATTGGCCTGACCAGATGGTGGCACAGTGGATAGAGCGTTGGACTGAGATGCGGAAGACCCAGGTTTAAGACCCCGAGCTCACCAGCTTGAGTGCGGGCCCATCTGGCTTGAGCAAAAAGCTCGCCAGCTTGGACCCAAGGTCACTGTCTCCAGCAAGGGGTGGCTTGATCTGCTGAAGGCCCACGGTCAAGGCACATGTGAGAAAGCAATTAATGAACAACTAAGGTGTCGCAATGGCAATAAAAAACTAATGATTGATGCTTCTCACCTCTCTCCATTTCTGTCTGTCTGTCCCTGTCTATTCCTCTCTCTGACTCTCTCTCTGTTTCTGTAAAAAAATAAAATAAAAATAAAATTTAAAAAATGACAAAAAACTTATCTTTATATATATATATAGTTACATTCTTAGTAAGATTTAGTAAATTCGGCAGGTCCCGGCATCAATGTGTTAAGCTTTTCATACTTATGCTTATGAGAAACATGAACCTGATGTGTCCCAGCAATTTCTTCAATGTTTGGGCATATATTTGAAAGGTAAACTCTCAATTCCTTGTCAATACATTGAAGAATTCCTCCTTTTACTCTTAATTGTGTTGAGTGCAGAAAACCCCCGCCATACATATCATCTTAACTTTACACCAAACAAAGGCTAGAAGAAACCTGCCTCCAGTCTTTCCGGGGAACATGGGGGTAGTGTAAACAGTCCAGCACCACAGCTTAACAGCCTTCTGCAACCTAATCAGGCAAGTGAGGTGCGGGGTTGGGCAGACTGTCAGCTTACAGATAATTCCCTACACATCTGTCCCCAAAATATCTAAACGCCAAAAACCCTGTTGGTTTTTTTCATCCCCAACAGGCACTTATTTCTCTGGAATACCACAGGGCGCACCTGGAAATCTTCTAGGGCGCACCTGTGCACCCTGGTGCACACTTTGATAACTACTGAGCTAGGTCCTGGTGGGAATGAGCTTAGTCTCTGCAGGGTGGTGACTCTAGAGAGGGGAGAACAGAAAATTTTATGCCTTCTAAAGAAGGCATCTGTGATGTTGGAAGACCCTGTGCTCTCTCGAGCACCTTCATGGATTTGGAGTCACAAAGGGGATCATGGAGCTGAATTTGATGCTGGAGAAAACGAAATGGCTCTACTTGATAGAAAAGAAAAATGTGGAATTCGGGGACAGTCCAGCACAGAGGGGAAAAGTACCAAAAGAGAGGGTGGTCTGAAGCTAGGATAAAGTGTCCTATGCAAGGTCCTGGGGCTCAGAGGGTGGGGTGTCTTTGAAAAGGGATACCTGATGTTCAATTTGAAGTTCTTTGTTTTTTGATAATATAAACTGTTCTTCTATTCCCCAACCACTCAAAATTTCAGTAAAATCTAGTAAATAGCTACATGGCTGTGTGTGAGTGGGGCCTTTGTGCAGACCCAGGAAAGGGTGGGTTTCAATCCTGGGCTGATGAGGAAAATAGATGGCGAACTAAGGTTGCAGGGCCTAGGAACCAGGGTGACACAAGGTTCAACCCCTAAGAATTGACTAAATCTTCCAGTGCTTTCTTCACTTCATTCCAAGGGGGAAGTTAATTGTATCATTGCTCTTTTTCAACCTTTTCTAATTTTCTTCTCTATATTTAAGACATGGTAGACACTATAAAGAAATGATAAAAAATGCAAAATTTAGAATTTGATTAGATGTGGATCTGAATTCCAGCTCCATTTTTCTGACCATGTGATTCTATGCTTCAGTTTCTTAATCTATTAAATGGGGATAAATAATTCATGATGATCAGTCTTTGTAAAGGGTCAGTGAGATAAACTATATGTAATGTCTTCCCTGGTAACTGACACATAACAACACTCAAAGATTGGTGGTTGCTCTTATTCACCTGTTGGTAAAAACAGTATCAATGATGATAAAGACCACACTGACAATAACTATTCTTGATTGTCGACCTCTAATAGTTAGAGGAGGGAAAAAAAGACTAGTTAGATTTATTTTTAATTTTATTTTATTATTATTAATTTTAATGGAGTGACACCAATAAATCAGGGTACATATGTACAATGAAAACATCTCCAGGTTATCTTATCATTCAATTGTGTTGCATACCCGTCACCAAAAGTCAAATTGTCCTCTGTCACCTTCTATCTGGTTTTCCCAGTGTCCCTCCCGTCCTCCCTATCCCACCCTCCCCTCCCTCTCCCCACCCTGTAACCACCACTCTCTTGTCCATGTCTCATAGTCTCACTTTTATGTCCCACCTATGTATGTAATCATGCTGTTCTCAGTTTTTATTTTTTTCTGATTTACTTATTTCACTCCGTATAATGTTATCAAGGTACATCCATTTTGTTATAAATGATCCGATGTCATCATTTCTTATGGCTGAGTAGTATTCCATAGTATATATGTACCAAAGCTTTTTAATCCACTCGTCTTCTGACGGACACTTGGGCTGTTTCGAGCTCTTCCCTATTGTGAACAATGCTGCCACGAACATGGGGGCGCATTTCTTCTTTTCGTACAGTGCTATGGTGTTCTTAGGGTATATTCCTATAAGTGGGATAGCTGGGTCAAAAGGCAGTTTGATTTTTAATTTTTTGAGGAATCTCCAAACTGTTTAACCACAGTGGCTGCACCAGTCTGCATTCCCACCAGCAGTGCAGAAGGGTTCCCTTTTCTCCACATCCTCGCCAGCACTTATTCTGTGTTGTTTTGCTGATGAGTGCCATTCTGACTGGTGTGAGGTGATATCTCATTGTGGTTTTAATTTGCATTTCTCTAATGATTAGTGATGTTGAGCATTTTTTCATCTGCCTATTGGCCATCTGTATGTCCTCTTTGGAGAAATTTCTATTCATTTCTTTTGCCCATTTTTTGATTGGATTGTTTGTCTTCCTGTTGTTGAGTTTTATAAGTTCTTTATAAATTTTGGTTATTAACCCCTTATCAGACGTGCTGTCGAATATGTTCTCCCATTGTGTGGTTTGTCTTTTTATTCTGTTCCTATTGTCTTTAGCTGTGCAAAAACATTTTAATTTGATATAGTCCCATTTGTTTATCTTGCCTTTTATTTCATTTGCCTGTGGAGATATATCAGCAAATATATTGCTGCTACAGATGTCGGAGAGCTTGCCGCCTATGTTTTCTTCTAAGATGCTTATGGTTTCATGGCTTACATTTAAGTGTTTTTCTTATTGCTGTTGTTGTTTCCCTCCTTAAAAGGAGCCTTTAAAGCTCTTTGTTTCAAAAGATATTTTTTAAAAGAAGTTGTAAGTTTGTTCCATTTTGTAAGGTTTGGTGAAATGGGACAGGCACGCACTTAAGCGTTCCACCCAAAACGTGATTTACAAAGATAGTTAAGAAATAGAATTCTTTAAAAATATTATTAAAAGTAAAGAAAATGTTGGCCTATGAAAGCAAATATGAATAATCATTTGTTGAGGCAGAGTATGTAGCAACTGACGATTTACGTTGAAGTCTTTTATCCATTTTGAGTTTGTTTTTGTGAATGGTGTAAGTTGATGGTCTAGTTTTATTTTTTTTGCAGGTAGATGTCCAAATTTCCCAACACCATTTGTTAAAGAGGCTGTCTTTACTCCATTGTATGTTCTTTCCTCCTTTGTCAAATATCAGTTGTCCATAAAGCTGTGGGTTTATTTCTGGGTCCTCTGTTCTGTTCCATTGATCCATGTGCCTGTTCTGATGCCAGTACCAGGCTGTCTTGAGTATAATGGCATTATAGTAAACCTTGATATCTGGAAGAGTGATGCCTCCTGCTTTATTTTTTCTTTTTAAGATTGCTGAGGCTATTCGTGTTCTTTTTTGGTTCCATATAAATTTTTGGAATATATGTTCTATATCTTTGAAGTATGTCATTGGTATTTTAATTGGTATTGCATTGAATTTATAAATTGCTTTGGATAATATAGACATTTTAATGATGTTTATTCTTCCTAGCCATTAGCACGGTATATGCTTCCACTTGTTTGTATCTTCCTTGATTTCTTTTATCAATGTCTTATAATTTTCCAAGTACAAGTCCTTAACCTCCTTGGTTAAATTTACTCCTAGGTACTTTATTATTTTGGTTGCAATAGTGAAGGGGATTGTTTCCTTAATTTCTTTTGCTGACAGTTCATTTTTGGTATATAGAAATGCCTCTGACTTCTGAATATTAATTTTATATCCTGCCACCTTGCTGAATTCATTTATAAGGTCCAGTAGTTTTTTGACTGAGACTTTAGGGTTTTCAATATACAATATCATATCATCTGCAAATAGTGAGAGTTTTACTTCTTCTTTTCCAATTTGGATGCCTTTTATTTCTTCTTCTTGTCTGATTGCTGTAGCTAGGACTTCCAGAACTATGTTGAATAAGAGTGGTGAAAGGGGGCACCCCTGCCTGGTTCCTGATCTTAAGGGGATTGCTTTTAATCTTTGTCCATTTAGTATGATGTTTGCTGTCGGTTTATCATAGATGGCCTTTATCATGTTAAGGAATGATCCCTGTATTCCCACTTTACTGAGAGTTTTGAGCATGAATGGGTGCTGGATTTTATCAAATGCCTTTTCTGCATCTATTGAAATTATCATGTGATTTTTGTCCTTCCTTTTGTTTATATGATGAATCACATTGATTGATTTGTGAATATTGAACCAGCCTATCCTCTCCAGAATAAATCCCACTTGATCATGGTGTATGATTTTTTTCATATATTGCTGGATCCGGTTGGCTAATATTTTGTTGAGAATTTTAGCATCTAAATTCATCAGAGATATAGGCGTATAATTTTCTTTCTTTGTGTTGTCTTTGCCCGGTTTTGGGATCAGAATTATGCTCGCCTCATAAAACGAGTTTGGAAGTCTTCCTTCCTCTAGAATTCTTTGAAATAGCTTGAGGAGGATAGGAGTTAGTTCTTCTTTGAATTTTTGATAGAATTCACTTGTGAAGCCATCAGGCCCAGGACTTTTCTTTTGGGGGAGTTTTTTTTTTTTTTTTTTTTTTTATATATATATTTTATTATTATTAATTCTAATGGGGTGACATCAATAAATCAGGGTACATATGTACAATGAAAACATCTCCAGGTTATCTTATCATTCAATTGTGTTGCATACCCATCACCAAAAGTCAAATTGTCCTCTGTCACCTTCAATCTGGTTTTCCCTGCATCCCTCCCCTCCTCCCTATCCCATTCTTCCCTCCCTCCCCCCATCCCATAACCACCACTCTCTTGTCCATGTCTCATACCCTCACTTTCATGTCCCACCTATGTATGTAATCGTGCTGTTCTCAGTTTTTCTTTTTTTCTGATTTACTTATTTCACTCCGTATAATGTTATCAAGGTACATCCATTTTGTTATAAATGATCCGATGTCATCGTTTCTTATGGCTGAGTAGTATTCCATAGTATATATGTACCATAGCTTTTTAATCCACTCGTCTTCTGACGGACACTTGGGCTGGTTCCATATCTTCGCTATTGTGAACAATGCTGCCACGAACGTGGGGGCGCATTTCTTCTTTTCGAACAGTGCTATGGTGTTCTTAGGGTATATTCCTAAAAGTGGGATAGCTGGGTCAAAAGGCAGTTCGATTTTTAATTTTCTGAGGAATCTCCAAACTGTTTTCCACAGTGGCTGCACCAGTCTGCATTCCCACCAGCAGTGCAGAAGGGTTCCCTTTTCTCCACATCCTCGCCAGCACTTATTCTGTGTTGTTTTGCTGATGAGTGCCATTCTGACTGGTGTGAGGTGATATCTCATTGTGGTTTTAATTTGCATTTCTCTAATGATTAGTGATGTTGAGCATTTTTTCATATGCCTATTGGCCGTCTGTATGTCCTCTTTGGAGAAATTTCTATTCATTTCTTTTGCCCATTTTTTGATTGGGTTGTTTGTCTTCCTGGTGTTGCTTTTTATAAGTTCTTTATAAATTTTAGTTATTAACCCCTTATCAGATGTGCTGTCAAATATGTTCTCCCATTGTGTGGTTTGTCTTTTTATTCTGTTCCTATTGTCTTTAGCTGTGCAAAAACTTTTTAGTTTGATATAGTCCCATTTGTTTATCTTGCCTTTTATTTCAGTTGCCCATGAAGATAAATCGGCAAATATACCGCTGCTACAGATGTCGGAGAGCTTGCTGCCTATGTTTTCTTCTAAGATGTTTATGGTTTCACGGCTTACATTTAAGTCTTTTATCCATTTTGAGTTTGTTTTTGTGAATGGTGTAAGTTGATGGTCTAGTTTCATTTTTTTGCAGGTAGATGTCCAATTTTCCCAACACCATTTGTTAAAGAGGCTGTCTTTACTCCATTGTATGTTCTTTCCTCCTTTGTCAAATATCAGTTGTCCATAAAGCTGTGGGTTTATTTCTGGGTTCTCTGTTCTGTTCCATTAATCTATGTGCCTGTTCTTATGCCAGTACCAGGCTGTCT
Source organism: Rhynchonycteris naso (assembly GCA_037038555.1). NCBI lineage: Eukaryota > Metazoa > Chordata > Mammalia > Chiroptera > Emballonuridae > Rhynchonycteris > Rhynchonycteris naso. The sequence goes on from CM072995.1 coordinate 341,974,461, forward strand.
TGAGTATAATGGCCTTGTAGTAAACCTTGATATCAGGAAGAGTGATACCTCCTGCTTTATTTTTTCTTTTTAAGATTGCTGAGGCTATTCGTGTTCTTTTTTGGTTCCATATAAATTTTTGGAATATGTGTTCTATATCTTTGAAGTATGTCATTGGTATTTTAATTGGTATTGCATTGAATTTATAAATTGCTTTGGGTAATATAGACATTTTAATGATGTTTATTCTTCCTAGCCATGAGCACGGTATGTGCTTCCACTTGTTTGTATCTTCCTTGATTTCTTTTATCAATGTTCTATAATTTTCTGAGTACAAGTCCTTAACCTCCTTGGTTAAATTTACTCCTAGGTACTTTATTTTTTTGGCTGCAATAGTGAAGGGGATTGTTTCCTTAATTTCTTTTGCTGATATTTCATTGTTGGTGTATAGAAATGCCTCTGATTTCTGAGTATTAATTTTATATCCTGCCACCTTGCTGAATTCATTTATCAGGTCCAGTAGTTTTTTGACTGAGACTTTAGGGTTTTCAATATACAATATCATATCATCTGCAAATAATGACAGTTTTACTTCTTCTTTTCCAATTTGTATGCCTTTTATTTCTTCTTCTTGTCTCATTGCTGTAGCTAGGACTTCCAGAACTATGTTGAATAAGAGTGGTGAAAGTGGGCAACCCTGCCTGGTTCCTGATCTTAAGGGGATTGCTTTTAATCTTTGTCCATTTAGTATGATGTTTGCTGTCGGTTTATCATAGATGGCCTTTATCATGTTAAGGAATGATCCCTGTATTCCCACTTTACTGAGAGTTTTGAGCATGAATGGGTGCTGGATTTTATCAAATGCCTTTTCTGCATCTATTGAAATTATCATGTGATTTTTGTCCTTCCTTTTGTTTATGTGGTGAATCACATTGATTGATTTGTGAATATTGAACCAGCCTTGCCTCTCCAGAATAAATCCCACTTGATCATGGTGTATGATTTTTTTCATATATTGCTGGATCCGGTTGGCTAATATTTTGTTGAGAATTTTAGCGTCTAAATTCATCAGGGATATAGGCCTATAATTTTCTTTCTTTGTGTTGTCTTTGCCCGGTTTTGGGATCAGAATTATGCTTGCCTCATAAAAGGAGTTTGGAAGTCTTCCTTCCTCTTGAATTTTTTGAAATAGCTTGAGGAGAATAGGAGTTAGTTCTTCTTTGAATTTTTGATAGAATTCACTTGTGAAGCCATCAGGCCCAGGACTTTTCTTTTTTGGGAGTTTTTTGATAACTGTTTCGATCTCATTTGCTGTAATTAGTCTGTTTAGGTGTTCTGATTCTTCCAGATTGATTTTTGGAAGGTTATATGATTCAAGAAATTTGTCCATTTCACCAAGATTGTCTAATTTTTTGGCATAGAGTTCTTCATAGTATTTTCTTACAATGCTTTGTATTTCTGTTGTGTCAGTTGTTATTTCTCCACTGTCCTTTCTAATTTTATTTATTTGAGTCCTCTCTCTTTTTTTCTTGGTGAGTCTAGTTAAAGGTTCATCAATCTTGTTTACCTTTTCAAAGAACCAGCTTCTTGTTTCATTGATTCTCTGTATTGTTTCCTTAGCCTCTATGTCATTTATTTCTGCTCTGACCTTTATTATTTCCTTTCTTCTACTTGTCTTGGGTTTTATTTGTTGTTGTTTTACTAGTTCTTTTAGATGCAGGGTCAAGTTGCTTATTTGAGCTTTTTCTAGCTTCTTATGATATGCCTGTAGTGCAATAAACTTCCCTCTCAGAACTGCTTTTGCTGTGTCCCATAAATTTTGAGTTGATGTATGCTCATTATCATTTGTTTCTAGAAACTTTTTTATTTCTTCTTTGATCTCATTGTTAATCCATTCATTATTTAATAACAAGCTATTTAGTTTCCAAGTGTTTGAGTATTTTTCAGTTTTTCTTTTGTGGTTAATTTCTAGTTTCATGGCATTGTGATCAGAGAAAATGCTTGATATGATTTCAATCTTCTTAAATTTATTGAGACCATTTTTGTGTCCTAGCATGTGGTCTATCCTAGAAAACGTACCATGAGCGCTTGAGAAGAATGTATATTCTACTGCTTTAGGGTGAAAAGTTCTGAAGATATCTATTAAATCAAGTTGATCTAGTGTCTCCTTTAAGTCTGCTGTTTCTTTATTAATTTTCTTTCTTGAGGATCTATCCAGTGTTGTTAGAGGGGTATTGAAATCCCCTACTATGATAGTATTGCTGTTAATCTCGCCCTTTATATCCATCAAAGTCTGCTTTATGTATGTCGGGGCTCCTATATTTGGTGCATAGATATTTACAATAGTTATATCTTCCTGTTGAATTGTTCCCTTTATCATTATGTAGTGTCCTCTTTTATCTCTTACTACAGCCTTTGTTTTAAAGTCCATTTTGTCTGATATAAGTATTGCTACCCCTGCTTTTTTTTCATTTCCATTTGCATGAAATATTTTTTTCCATCCTTTTACCTTCAGTCTATGAACATCTTTTATTTTAAGGTGTGTCTCTTGTAGACAGCATATGTATGGGTCCTGTTTCTTTATCCATGCAGCTACCCTATGTCTTTTGATTGGATCATTTAATCCATTTACATTTAAGGTTATTATTGATATGTAGTTGTTTATTACCATTTTATTCTTTAAAGCTGTATTCTTCTTTTGCTCTATTCTTTCCTCCCTTTAAACTGTTCACAAGAGGCCCCTTAGTATCTCTTGCAGAATTGGTTTGGTTTTTATGAATTCCTTGAGGCTTTCTTTTTCTGGGAAGCTCTTTATTTCTCCTTCAATTTTAAACGTTAGCCTTGCTGGATAAAGTAGTCTTGGTTGTAGGTTCTTGTTCTGCATTACTTTGATTATTTCTTGCCATTCCCTTCTGGCCTCAAGTGTTTCTGTTGAGAAGTCTGATGTCATCCTTATGGGGGCTCCTTTGTAGGTGATAGTCTTTTTTTCTCTAGCAGCTTTTAAAATTTTTTCTTTATCCATTAGCTTTGGTATTTTAACTACGATGTGTCTTGGTGTAGATTTTTTTGGGTTTCTCCTTAATGGAGTTCTGTGTGCTTCTTGAATGTGTGGAGTGTTTCCCAGCCTTAATTTAGGAAAGTTTTCTGCTATAATTTGATTGAACAAAGTTTCCATTTCCTGTCCTCTCTCCTCTTCTTCAGGCACCCCTATGATGCGAATGTTGTTTCTCTTCATGTTGTCACAGAGCTCCCTTAGAGTTTCCTCACATTTTTTAAGTCTCTTTTCCTTTTTCTGCTCTGCTTCTGTGCCTTTGTTTATTGTGTCCTCTAACTCGCTTATTCGATCCTCAGCGTCATCCATCCTGCTTTTAATTCCTTCCATTGTGGTCTTCAGTTCTGATACTGTATTTGTCATTTCTGTCTGATTCTTTTTTATTATTTCAATTTCACTTTTTATACTTGTTATCTCTTTATTTAGGTGTTCATAATGACTATCCATTGTTGCTCTAATTTCTTTGAACATCCTAACTATCATTATTCTAAATTCTGCTTCTGGTAATTTGGTTATATCTGGTTCATTCAGGTCCTTCTCTGGGGATTTCTCTTGATTCATTTGGTTTGCATTCCTCTGCCTACCCATTTTTTCTGTGTATAAGCAAGTTGTGGCCACTGGAGTCCAGTAGGTGTTGCCTTTGTGTCCTCTAGGTGTGGTCTATCTGCAGGCCCCCCACCCCCTCTGCCGGCGCCTAGGGTGGTTGGGTATGAGCGTTGCCAGCGCCGGCCCACTGTGGCTTTTGCTGTGATTTCTGCCTCTCCTCCGTGGGAGGGGCTGTGACTGAAGCCACAAGATTAGCACCAAGGGTAGAGGCGAGCACCTTTCCTCAGCTGCGGACCCAGCCTATTTCCGGACTTCCGCCCAAAACCAGCAGTCGGAGCCTGCTCGCTACAGTTCCGCGGGTTAGGCGGGGCTTTTGACGTGCTCTCAGCTATAAGCTTTTGCCCGTCAGGAGCTTTAGCCCCGCCCTCGAGGCCAGGGCCCTTTGCGCAGGGTCGGAAACCAAGATTTTTTGGGGCGGGCGTGTTTGCTGGCTTCCGCCGAGCTGCATACTTCCGCTCGTCCCGGACTCTACGCCGCCCCCGCGTTCGGAGCCCGCTCGTGCACGTATTAACGCTATCCGGGGTTTCTCCGGCCGGATGGGGATAGCAGCCGTGGGCTCAGCTGCTAGCCTCCGCCTGTCTCGGGGTCCACCCCGTTCCCGCGCTCGGAGCCCGCTCGCGCACGTATACTGGCCAACCGCGGTTTCTCCGGCGGGCGGCAGAGGGGGGGGCGGACTGGTAGCGTCAGCTCAGCCACGAGCCCCTGCCCGTCCCTGGTCCTAGCCCGGTCCCCGCGGTCAGGGCCGGCTTGCGCAGGGCCTGCCTGTTCCTGGCCTCCCGTGGGGGAGTTTTTTGATAACTGTTTCGATCTCATCTGTTGTAATTGGTCTGTTTAGGTGTTCTGCTTCTTCCAGATTGATTTTTGGAAGGTTATATGATTCAAGAAATTTGTCCATTTCACCGAGATTGTCTAATTTTTTGGCATATAGTTCTTCATAGTATTTTCTTACAATGCTTTGTATTTCTGTTGTGTCAGTTGTTATTTCTCCACTGTCCTTTCTAATTTTATTTATTTGAGTCCTCTCTCTTTTTTTCTTGGTGAGTCTAGTTAAAGGTTCATCAATCTGTTTCCCTTTTCAAAGAACCAGCTTCTGGTTTCATTGATCCTCTGTATTGTTTCCTTAGCCTCTATGTCATTTATTTCTGCTCTGATATTTATTATTTCCTTCCTTCTACTTGTCCTGGGTTTTATTTGTTTTTGTTTTCTTAGTTCTTTTAGATGCAGGGTCAGGTTGCTTATTTGAGCTTTTTCTAGCTTCTTATGATATGCCTGTAGTGCAATAAACTTCCCTCTCAGTACTGCTTTTGCTGTGTCCCATAAATTTTGAGTTGATGTATGCTCATTATCATTTGTTTCTAGAAACTTGTTAATTTCTTATTTGATCTCATTGTTAATCCATTCATTATTTAATATCATGCTATTTAGTTTCCAAGTGTTTGAGTATTTTTCAGTTTTTCTCTCATGGTTAATTTCTAGTTTCATGGCATTGTGATCAGAGAAAATGCTTGATATGATTTCAATCTTCTTAAATTTATTGAGACCATTTTTGTGTCCTAACATGTGGTCTATCCTAGAAAACGTACCATGAGTGCTTGAGAAGAATGTATATTCTACTGCTTTAGGGTGAAAAGTTCTGAAGATATCTATTAAATCAAGTTGATCTAGTGTCTCCTTTAAGTCTGCTGTTTCTTTATTAATTTTCTTTCTTGAGGATCTATCCAGTGTTGTTAGAGGGGTATTGAAATCCCCTACTATGATAGTATTGCTGTTAATCTCGCCCTTTATATCCATCAAAGTCTGCTTTATGTTTGTCGGGGCTCCTATATTTGGTGCATAGATATTTATAATAGTTATATCTTCCTGTTGAATTGTTCCCTTTATCATTATGTAGTGTCCTTCTTTATCTCTTACTATAGCCTTTGTTTTAAAGTCCATTTTGTCAGATATAACTACTGCTACCCCGGCTTTTTTTTCATTTCCATTTGCATGAAATATTTTTTTCCATCCTTTTACCTTCAGTCTATGTGCATTTTTGTTTAAAGGTGTGTCTCTTGTAGACAGCATATGTATGGTTCCTGTTTTTTTATCCATGCAGCTACCCTATGTCTTTTGATTGGATCATTTAATCCATTTACATTTAAGGTTGTTATTGATATGTAGTTGTTTATTGCCATTTTATTCTTTAAAGCTGTATTCTTCTTTTGCTATATTCTTTCCTCCCTTTAAACTGTTCACAACAGGCCTCTTATTGTCTCTTGCAGGATTGGTTTGGTTTTAATGAATTCCTTGAGGCTTTCTTTTTCTGGGAAGCTCTTTGTTTCTCCTTCAATTTTAAACGTTAGCCTTGCTGGATAGAGTAGTCTTGGTTGTAGGTTCTTGTTCTGCATTACTTTGATTATATCTTGCCATTCCCTTCTGGCCTCAAGTGTTTCTTTTGAGAAGTCCGATGTCATCCTTATGGAGGCTCCTTTGTAGGTGATAGCCTTTTTTTTCCTAGCATCTTTTAAAATTTTTTCTTTATCCATTAGCTTTGATATTTTAACTATGATGTGTCTTGGTGTAGATCTTTTTGGGTTTCTCTTTAATGGAGTTCTGTGTGCTTCTTGAATGTGTGGGGTGTTTCCCAGCCTTAATTTAGGGAAGTTTTCTGCTATGATTTGATTGAACAAAGTTTCCATTTCCTGTCCTCTCTCTTCTTCAGGCACCCCTATGATGCGAATGTTGTTTCTCTTCATGTTGTCACAGAGCTCCCTTAGAGTTTCCTCACATTTTTTGAGTCTCTTTTCTTTTTCTTCTCTGCTTCTGTGCCTTTGTTTATTGTGTCCTCTAACTCGCTTATTCGATCCTCAGCATGATTCATCCTGCTTTTAATTCCTTCCATTGTGGTCTTCAGTTCTGATACTGTATTTGTGTCCCATAAATTTTGTCTGATTCTTTTTTATTATTTCAATTTCACTTTTTATACTTGTTATCTCTTTATTTAGGTGTTCATAATGACTATCCATTGTTGCTCTAATTTCTTTGAACATCCTAACTATCATTATTCTAAATTCTGCTTCTGGTAGTTTGGTTATATCTGGTTCATTCAGGTCCTTCTCTGGGGATTTCTCTTGATTCATTTGGTTTGCATTCCTCTGCCTGCCCATTTTGTCTGTGTATAAGCAAGTTGTGGCCACTGGAGTCCAGTAGATGTTGTCTTTGTGTTCTCTAGGTGTGGTCTGTCTGCAGGCCCCCCACCCCCTCTGCCACTACCTAGGGCGGTTGGGTATGGGCGTTGCCAGCGCCGGCCCACTGTGGCTTTTGCTGTGATTTCTGCCTCTCCTCCACGGGAGGGGCTGTCACTCAAGTCACAAGCCTCAGCACCAAGGGTAGAAGTGAGCACCTTTGCTCAGCTGCGGACCCAGCCTGTTTCCGGACTTCTGCTCAGAACCCGCAGTCAGAGCCTGCTCGCCACAGTTTCACAGGTTGGGCAGGGCTTTTGACGTGCTCTCAGCTGTGAGCCTTTGCCCCTCTGGAGCTTTAGCCCCGCCCTTGAGGTCAGGGCCCTTCTGCGCAGGGTCGCAAACCAAGACTTATTGGGCTGGGCATGTTTGCTGGCTTCCGCTCAGCTGCTAGCTTCCGCTCATCCCGGACTCTACCCCGCCCCCACGTTCGGAGCCAGCTTGTGCACGTAGGAAGGCAATCTGCGGTTTCTCCGGCCAGGCAGGGATAGTAGCGTGGGCTCAGCTGCGAGCTTTCGCTCGTCTCGGGATCTACCCCGCCACCCCACCCCACCCCACCCCCCCGCGCTCGGAGCCCACTCGCACACGCGGGATGGCAAACTGCGGTTTCTCCGGCCAGGCGGGGCTGGTAGCATGAGCTCAGGCGCGAGCCTCTGCCCGTCCCTGGTCCTAGCCCCGTCCCCGTGGTCAGGGCCAGCTTGCGCAGGGTCGCAGAGCAGATCTCTCCCCGTTCCTGGCCTCCCGCTTTGTCCCCACAGGTGGGATTAAAGGCGGGTCCGCAGCTTCCAGAGCGCTTTCGTGCATCCTTTCTGCCCCTGCTGGGCTAGACTGAGCTCACACCGGCTTGGCCTCCGCCCACGCCGACAGAACCGCATTTCAGCGTCCTGCCGCCATCATACCCTTCAGCAACCCTCAGCAGAGTAGGAAGGGCCCTAATACTCCACAGTGTAGGCCTGGGAGCTCCCTCACTTGTTTCACAGCTCAAAACTGTCCAAACGCCTCTTCTAGGCTCTGGGACTGTAGCCTGGGGCTTGGTTCCTGGGACCCAGGTCCCTCCCTCTCCGCCAAACTCTCCTCCCGTCACGCGGGTCTCTCTGGGCTGCCATTTGCTCTGGGGAGCTGGGCAGCCCTCTTCGCATTTTCGCTATTGCTACCAGTCTCAATGTGGCTTCTTCTGTGTTCCTTGATTGAAGAGTGCACTTAGTTTAGTTCAAAGTTGGTTTATCCAGATGATGGTTCTTAAAATTGAGTTATAACCCACTTTGGTTCTGGTAGTTGGAAGTTGGTACGTCCGCCTACTCCGTAGCCATCTTGCTCCTCCCCCAACTAGTTAGATTTTTAAGATAAAAAGAAATAAATCTTGCAAATCTATTCTATTGATTTTCATTGGACCATGAAGTGAACATGAAATAAAGAGTGTTTCTTATCACAATTATCCTAGATGTGCTAATGCAGGTACAGCCCCCCACTAGCCAAGGCTGGTGGGAATAGCAAATGGAAAAAGGTTGAAGAATTGGTATGAATTCACACTGAAACAACTGAATGATGACATCTGTCCAAAGCCTTACAAATCAAATGTATTACTCTTAACTCTTCACTCATGCTATTGAATCCTCCCCCTATTAACCTCCAAGTGGATTATTTTTCTCTCTGAGAGATTATACATAGTCCTTTTCCCAATATGCATTTAGTTAATTTTTAAGTTTCTACATTCAGTGTGCCTTTTTTGATATAACCATAATTTTTTTATATCTTTATCAAGATATGATTGACATTTAACATTATATATGTTTAAAATTTATAGCATGATGATCTGACACACACATATTGCAAAATGATTACCACAGCAGGATTAATTAACACCTCCATCACCTCACGTAATTACCAATTCTTTTTTGTGGTGAGAACATTTAACACTTTTAGTAACTTTCAAGTATATATTATAGTATCGTTAACTATAATCATCATGCTGTACATTACATGCCCAGAACTTATTCATTTTCTAACTGAAACTTGGTACCTTTTGACCAACATCTCCTCATTTCTCCAACCTGTCAGTCCCGACAACCACCATTCTTTTATTTCTGATTTCAGCTCTTCTGACTGCACATGTACTTGATATTTGTCTTTCTCTGTTAGACTTAGTTCACTTAGCATAATGCCCTCCAGGTTCATCCATGTTGTCACAAATGGCAGGATAGTCTTCTTTCTCATGGGTGAATAATATTCCAATGTGTATGTGTGATATTTTCTTTATCCATTCACCCATTGATAGGCACTTAGATTGTTTCCATATCTTGTTTATTGTGAATAATGTTGCAATGAACATGGGAGTGCAGGTATCTTCAAAATCCTGATTTGATTTTCTTGAATATAGGGCCCAAGGTTGGGTTGCTGTTAGTTGGGTGTGTTAATTCTCTTTTTAATTTTTTGAAAACCCTCCATAAAATTAAATGTAGCTGCATCAATTTATTTTTCCAATGACAGTACAAAAGACTTCCCTTTCCTGCACATCCTCACCAACACTTGTTATCTCTTGTGTTTTTAACAATAGCTGTTCTAATAAGTGTGAGCTGATCCACTGTGGTTTTCATTTGCATTTCTCTGATGACTAGTAATTTTGAGCATCTTTTCATGTACCCATTGACTATTTGTACATCGTTTATGAAAAAATGTCTGTTTTTAAATCAGATTGTTTCCTTTTTCTGCTATTGAATTGTGTGAGTTTTGTATATATGTTGGATAGTAAGCTCATATCAGACAGCTTGTAAATATTATCTCTCATTCAGTTACTTGCATTTTCATTTTGTTTATTGTTTCTTTTGCTGTGCAGAAGCTTTTAATTCTGATGTAGTCTCACTTATTTATTTTTTTCTTTTGTTGCTGTGCTTTTGGTGTCATATCCGAAATATTGTTGCCAAGACTAATATCACAGAGATTTCTCCCTACATTTTCCTCTAGGAGTTTTGTGGTTTCAGCTCTGACATATAAGTCTTTGATCCACTTTGAGTTAATTTTTCTCAGTGGTGTAAAATAGGGGACCAGTTTCATTCTTCTACATGTGATTATCCAATTTTCCCAGTACCACTTAATGAGTAGACTATTTCTTTCCCATTGAATTTCTTGGCTCCTTGGTCAATATTAGTTCACCATATCTGCAGGAGTTTGTTTCTGGACCTTCAGATCTGTTCTATTAGTCTATGTGTCTGTATGTATGTGAGTACCATACTGTTTGTATTATTATGTCTTTGTTATATAGTTGAAAAATCAAGGTGTGCTGCCTCTAGCTTTGTTCTTCTTTCTCAGGATTGCTTTGACTATTTGAGGTCCTTTTAGTTTCCTATGAATTTTTGGAGTGTTATTTCTATTTTTGTGAAACACATCATTGGAATTTTGACAGGATTGCATTGAATCTATAGATGGCTTTTGATAGTATGAACATTCTAACAACATTAATTCTTCAAGACAAAGTGAGAGGGAAAGGGGCCTCTCTGACAGAGTCCTGAGAAGTTGGGGACACTGGTTTCTCCCATATACACTCTCACTTTTCCTCATAGGACAAATCCTGGCCAAGGCCTCTTATGGCGTCAAGCAGTGCTACCTTGGGGGGAGAGTAACAGAGTAAAGTCAAACTGTCCCTCTTACCCTCACATATATATTTCCTCCAATGGTGTGCTGAAACTTCTCCACTGGACTCTTGAACATTCACAGACTTTCTTATCCAAGAGTTGTTGTCTAAGACATTGTTCTTCAGGGCTTTCAGCTAGAGCCAGTTCATGGGCCACTGCAGAGTCTACAGCTGGAGCTGATATCTGTAGATCTGTATGCCTCATAGCCAGTGCTGGGGGGACAACACTCCTCCTGGCTTCCTTGGCATGTGGTGCTAGATCTCACAGCTCCCACAAGCCACTTTTGTCTGTAGATGGATGCCACATTGTTGTCGCTAAGGGGAGACATAAACAAAGGACATTTGATATAGCCATCTTGCTTTTGTCTAGAACCTCTGGCCAACTCTTTCTGACCAACTCTTTATGCCTCTGGCCAACTCTTTCTGCGCAGCTACTCTGCACTTCCTCCTCCTGGTCCAGCTCCCACAGAGGAGACTTGTTGAATGGAACTTGGCACACATATTTTACCAAGTTATCTCTGTCTGGGGCCCATCTTGTTTTCAGTCTGAAAGATAATACCTCTCCTATAGAAGCCAAGAGGAATTTATTTCCTTCAAAAGAAATTTCAGGAGATGCTGCTTCACTGGCTTAGACAAATCCAGTTTGATTACATTCATTGTCTCCTTGTCTCCCCTCACAGAGCACTCAGATTTTTAAATGAAGGTTTAATTTGAAACTGTGCCTTTCCAGTTTCACTCTTCCACCGTACTTTCACTACAAAAGCCCTGCCTCTGAAAATGACAGTGAGAATTGTTTCATTAATCACAGGATATCAGATCTTTTCAGTGGGCAATAATGGAGATAAAAATAGTCCTTTACCAGAATCAAGTTCTGAGGACACAAATCATACTAAAAAGGAAAGGTCCTTGAGGCCAAAAAAATCAATGGGCTTAAAAAAGTAAAAATTTTAACTGTGCAGGAGTGAGAGGGAAAGGCTGTGTTTCATGACCTGACACTTATAAATTTCTTTGTACTGTCCAAAGTCATTTCTAGGAAATTGGTTTCTTTAAAAACAAGTCTACTGAATATTTCATCATCACTGGTATTTCAGTATGCTTTTTTTTTGTTAGCTACTAATCTTACTATTTATTCTATTTAAGTAGGAAATCTCATTTTATGCAATGAAATTTAAAAAAAAAAAAAAAAAAGCTTCCCAATTTGACCTGGTTTTTGAATCTCAAGTGTTACTAAATGTCACTAGTTCTTAGTTTTTTCCATTTGTAAAATAAGGACAATAATACCTACATTAGATAATGATTTTAAGAATTAAATGAGAAGCTTTGCTTACTATCAGTAAAATATGTATTATAATTACTTATGTTATTACTTATTATATGCGCAGTACTTTTATGTCTGTTAATTGGTTTAATCTCTCAATCAATCCACAAGCTATATATGAATACCAATCCCATTTTGCAGATGTAAAAACAGAGGCACAAAACAGTTAAGTACTTGTACAAGGTTACTCACTGTAACAATCACGGACGTAGGCATGTTCAAAGTGGAAGGGAATGTTTAATGTGTGGCAGAATTGAGGGAACAAATATAGTGATGGATCTGGGGACTACCCAACAGAAAGTCATTATCACCTCTAGGCCTGAAGGGACAAGAGGAGAGATTGATGTAGCCGAAACCAGGTGAGAGCTGTACACATGGGAGAGATAGCTATAGATAGAGAAACATAGTCACTGCCAAAAACGCAGCTTGGCAGGAAAGGAGAAAGGGAATTAACATTCTGATCTCTCTTTTCTCCCATCCTCTAATCTTCTGCCAGCACCTCCCATTTCATTGATCAAACTCAACTGGGAGTCAAAGATTAAGGCAGCCCAGGTGACACAGAACATAGATAGAGGTCAGCCTCCCAGGGCCCAGGGTAATATTGAGACTAGAAAGGGCAAATGGAGAAAAACTAAAACATGATCGAGGTGGGATTCAACTCCATATTCTTACTCGTTCATGCTATTGACTCTTGAGTATATACCAGTTATTAGCCTTTCTTCAACTTACTTGAAAAGCTTTGAGTGTGTTAGCTCGAAGTCCACCTTGAAAGCAAATAGCTTTTTCCCTGCAAATCATGACTCATAATTATAATAAAAATTTGTCAGTAGGGGAGCTCACAGCACAAAGAGTACTATGGTTCACTTGAAAGAGTCCCCATTAGACAGGCTTAGTTCCCAAGTCACTCAACCTGGTTCAAGTCATGGGGTGTCTCTTCTTTCCTAACCCTCTACATATAGAAGTTCTTGGACCCTGTATCACCTCCATTTTACCCAACTTGCTAACACAAAGATCCTTCTTTAATTTTAAACCTGAGAATAACCTGACACCCCCACCTGCAGATCCCAGAGGCTTCCTTGCATGCCTCAGTGAATCGAAGAAACTTTTCTGCAAAAGATGTCTTTCCCCATAGAGAATTCTCACATCATCTACTAAGAAAATATTTGTTCTCTATCAACGCATATGTATGTATAGGGTTTGGCATGGTGCTTGCATAAAAGAGGACTTATTCAATGGAAATTATTAGTAGTAAAAATATTACTCACATTTTGCCTAACTGAGATCAAACAGAAAGCTTACAGTGACTGTAGAAAATGATGAAAATGTAGCAGAGCCAAGTTCTAGGCAAGGGAGACAATGCTTCCATGAGAATATCCTGAAACGCTTCCCAAAAGACACACAGTAACCTCTGACACCATCATGCATTTCTACTCAACCTCTTCACTATAGCGTCTGGCAATGCTCTTTGGACCGCTCTTCTCCAGTATCACCCTTCTAGGCACCTTTGTCCACCAAGAGATTTTTTTAAACAAGTTACAGATGTTTTCCTTTTCCTGAGAAACATATCCCAATGCATATTATTTTTCAAAACGTTGAGTTTTGTACCATGAAAATTGTATTCCTGGCCTTCAGTTAGCATGATATAAAAAACTTGAATAACCATGACCAATAGAAGATAATCTTTTGTTTTTTATGTTTTAAACAGACATTTTTGAAATTGTCTATAAGATGTCTACCCTATCAGGCATTTGTCTAAATCAGAGTGCATTTTCCTATCCGAATACATAGCAAGTTTGCATTTGTTTCCATTATATCACTTTCATTCGCCTGTACAATCGATCAAATATGTTGAACAAAGAAGACACATAAAGTGAAAGAGACTTGTTCATGGGTTCTTAAATTTTCCTTCATCAATTTTTTTGCTTCTAAATGGTAAACTTTGATGCCCACAAAATGGGTAGCTGTGTGAGCAGAAATAGAGAGCAGAGCTACGAAGTGGAGATAGCACCACAGAGACAAAGGTATTGAGAAATTAGCAGTCTACTTCACTGCAAAAATATAAGTATTATTATTCCTGTGAAAGTAATTTGACCACAACCCATGGGCCCACTCACTTCTTGGCATCTCACTACAGAACACCCATCACCTCTCACTGCCACTGCACGTGCTCTGGGTCAGACACCTCCTGAGGATGACTCGCCCTCTTACTGTGCTTCAGCTGCTCCACAGAACCTTGCTTCTATCCCTGCTTGTCGGATGCCTGTGGGAACTACTCATTCTGCCTGATGTACAAACCTGGCAGTGCAAGGGAGTGAACACCCAAGGGGGTAACATCTTGGAGCTCCCTGGAGAAATACAGCCAGTTGTCTACAGAATATGTCTTTGTCTTGCACATCACTGGCTTGATATTGCCTTCTTTCTTGTCTCATTCTTCCTATTCCTCCACTCCTGTTCTTTGGATCGCTTCCCCAAACAATCCCTTGTCTAAGTTCCCCTTTATGTAGGACCGCTACAGTGGCTTCCTAACTTTCTCCTTCTATACCTTTTAACCTCCTATAATTTGTCCTACAGAAGTGAGAATGGCTCATTTAAAACATTAATATATTTTTAGATCATTTCTCTGCTTAAAAACCTCTAATGGCTCCCATCAGATTCAAAATAAATTCCAAAGTCCCCTTCAATGACTCTAAGGTGCAGCATGATCCAGCCACAGGTCCCTCTTCAACTCTATTTTTTCCTACACCACTTCTTACACCACGTGACATTATATTGGGTATTTCTCTGTTTATGGACCATCTCCTCTATTAAAATGCAAGCTCCATAACAGCAAGGACCTGTCTATCTAGTTTACCACTATATTCCCAGTGCCTGGCTCAGTGCCTGACTTTGTAGGCATCAAAAAATATTTGTTGAATCAATAATAGGACATGTGATTTTCATTATGCACATGGTTGTAATGCTAGAACTAACATCATATCAGACAAAGAGAAAAAAAACGCTGTCAGCTGCTTTTGTTTGAGTGGTTCTGTGATATGTTTATCCAACAATGGGTGAAAAATGTGATAAAAATGGCTAAGAAGCCTTGTGCCAGCAATAGTCTTGGTGAGGATTGAAAAACAAAGGCCATTTCTCTTGATCAAAAGCTAGATGTAATCAAAGCTGGATTTGCCCAAGGATATAAAGCTTTATAACTATAGACTTAAAGCTATAAAAACACCAGTATTATTGCAATGCCTGCAGGCAAAATGACTCTATTACTGTGAGTCTAAATGCTCTGGCCCAAATCCCCTATTTTTTTCTTTGAAATAATTATTTTGAGAGTGACTTTTACAAAGAGGCTCCTGAGGAATGCCAACTATAACACCATCGCATAGATCATACCCCTGCCCCAGTGAATGAGAGAAAAGCTGAATCTAATCTATAAGAAAATGTTACTTGACACACAAAGGGGAGTCTCAGAAATAGTAAATATGACAAAGCCCTAAGAACTCATGACTATAATCTTAAAAGGAGATAGGGACCTAAAGAATACATCACCTGTTGAGGTCACAATTACTAAAATTAAACATGGCTCACAATGCCAGAGGACAATCACGCAATTGGTTGGCAGCCATTGGGGTGACCAGCCTCAGGTACAGTCTAAGACCTAACACTAACTAGCTTTGTGAGCCTTTGAGTCAAATCCTCTTGAGGGCAAGAACTATCTCATTCCTTGTCGATCTCTATTTCTTCTGAAGATACCTGTATTTTTGCCAGCACTTTACTCTTGGGCTCAATTTACTGTTAATTTCCATGGGCAACGTGACCTCGTGAGATATTCAAATTATTATTTAAAATGAGAAAAGCATTGCCTGACCAGGCGGTGGCGCAGTGGATAGGGCGTCGGACTGGGATGCGGAAGACCCTGGTTCGAGACCCCGAGCTCGCCAGCTTGAGCGCGGGCCCATCTGGCTTGAGCAAAGAGCTCGTCAGCTTGGACCCAAGGTCGCTGGCTTCAGCAAGGGGTTGCTTGGTCTGCTGAAGGCCCGCAGTCAAGGCACATGTGAGAAAGCAATCAATGAGCAACTAAGGAGTTGCGACAGCAATGAAAAACTAATGATTGATGCTTCTCACCTCTCTCCATTCCTGTCTGTCTGTCTTTATCTATCCCTCTCTCTGACTCTCTCTCTGTCCCTCTTAAAAAAAAAAAAATAGAAAAGCATTATGTCCAGTCAACAGAGATTATTGTATGAGTAGATAAAAGCTATTGTATATAAGTTGGACATCATGACATGATTTGGGTTTGAAATGTTCTTTAAACTAAAGATATTCTGAGGGCTCTCCATGGAAGGACATCAGAAGCTAAATCAGGAGACCTAGACAAGTGATTTTGGACAAGTTACTTATTCCCTTTGAGCCTCAGCATTCGCATCTGTTAAATGAAGACATCTGAAGAGATGCATATTCTCTCCCCAGGTTACACAGGGGTTGCCTATTGTGAACACCAAGATATATTTTGGAGATATACCAGGCAATGCTTCCATTTGGTCTGCCCAGGGGTCCTAAAGCATGGGAGGAAAGAAACTATGTATCCATTATTTATTGTTCCATAATCAAGTCACCCAACATTAAATGGCTTAAAATAACAATGTAGTGTTATCCTCCACAAGTCTGTGGGTTGGTGGGGGGCTTAGCTAGGAGGTCAGGTAAGAGTGTAGGAGGTCACTCCAGTGCTGCACTCAGCTATGAGCCCAGCGGAGGCAGGAATGTCATCTCAGAGTCTTTCCTCATGGCCTCTCTTCATTTAATGGTCTATCCTGGGCTTCACTACAGCGTCAAGCCTGGATCACAAGAGGAAGTGTTCCTGGAGAATATGCACCTACGTGCAAGTGTTCATCAGCACTCTGCTTGTAGCACATTTACTGATATTCCATTAGCCAAAGCAAGTCACTGCCAAACCCAGAATCAAGTTGGGGTTGGGGAAATGGGGACAATACAAGAGCAGAATACCAGGAGGTATGGCTCATTGTAAGAGCAAGAAGTGCAAAATGGGAACAGAGTTTTGTAGACTAAGATGTTTCTGCAGAATTGGATCATTTGCTCTCAGAAAACCTGTTTCCTTCTCCAGATTCCACCAAACCACGGGCGGTCATTGCCCTGGCTAGAGCAGATCCGCCTCTTGAAATCATGAAGTATATCCTCTCCAGAAATATACTCATGACACAGATGGTGATTTTATCATTATAGGAGGAGTTATCTGGTATTTATCACACATGAAACATTTTTGTCACCATTAATCAGCTTCACTGCAATAATCCATTGAATAATGAGGGAGGCTGTATTGTCTGAAGGGCTAGAAGAAGGATGAAATGAATCAATTTTAATTTTGTCTTTGAAAGGGTACAGCAACAAATATTTACTGAGGCCTGTAGCCCTGCAGTGTACTCAGATGTGTACTGGGCGACCAGATCGTGAAAACAGAGAAAAAGTATAATAAAAGCTTCCAGACATCGAAATATAGCTAAGAGTCTTAATTTACTTAGCATTGCCTACTAATAACAATAATAAGTATTACCAGGATTACTGCTACTGTTTTACTTTCTAAAAATCATCGTACTCTGTATTTTATGTACATTTAATCCTCACATGCAATCTTATAAGAAAGGTACTATCCCCATTTTATGGAAAAAACAGGGGTTAGAGAGGTTAATAAGCTTCCCAAGCCCACTTGCAAAGACAGTATACTAATTTATCTAATCATAACTATTTATTGCATGCTTTCTATGTGCCAAACTCTGAATCTTTATATTTTAACCCATTATATGTTCAATGGTAGTTTTCGATGATAGGTCCAAAGTACTTCAAAGGAAAATGGATGAATAGATGTCGGGAAGAAAAAACTGCAAGAAAATGAGTCTGTGCCCTTAATCAAGAGTTGAGTCTCTGGGAGCCAAGGTTGTAATTGACTTCTCCACCTACACCCCATGAAGGATTGCATGCAATTGACACTCTTCCTTGGAAGTCCAATGCATCAGACTTCTTGATCTGGGGCTGCTGCCCTGCTCTCCCTCCTGATCCAGTGAATAGGTCCTGCCATCATATGGAGAAGCTCTTGCTTCATTGACACGATCTTTCCTCAAAATTCTCATCATCAGCTTGGACACCTCAAGTGCTATTCATGATGAAAGGCCAAGACTTGGGGATAAAGAATGAGAGAAGTGATGAAATCCTGGATTCCATATTCTCACTTTGACAGTAAAATGTTGGCAATAAAAACCCTTTCCAGGATGCTGAAACTGCAGGAACTTCAAAAACTCTAGGAAACATTATGATAACCCTTAAACTTTATGAAGGAGACAGAAAGAAGATGCAGTTGTCTTGAATATATTCTGAGTTGGGAGTACACATTTGCAGTAAAATGCACCAACCCTAAGGTCCTCAGCACTCTGATTAAATAAAATGTTTCTGTGCAAAGCACAGATTTGGCCCTTGGAGTCATGTCTGGATGAAAGGCAGGCCTTCATTTTAAAAAACAACTTGAGAAAAATACAAGGCTGGAAAAAGGCAAGTGGGAGGGACAATAAAGCATAATAGGAATTCAGAGGAGACAGAGACCAGACGAGCTGGGTGGCCTGCCCTCACAGTCACTTCTGGGAGCTGGAGGGCTGCCTGGTCGCGGAAAGCAAGGGCAGCAATGCATAATCGAATGAAAAAACAGAGCACAAGTATTGAGTTGCATCTTCTCCACATGGGATCTTGAAGAGAAGGGATGCATTTTTAAGAGGGTGGAGTAAGTGGCCATGTACTGATTTCAGCTGAAGAAGGCAAACAGTCCCCTCCTTCCTTAAAAATGTCCTGGCAGCCCCATGGAAGTGAATAAAATGTCCACCAATAAGCCACTCCTTGAAATTCAGGAATTTAAAGACTAGCTGGTTTAGAATAAGAAATTGTCACCATGGGGGAAAGAAAGAACAAGGCATTACCAACCATAAATAAGCTCCTTAAGCGAAATGGATTTCTGGTTGTGTGTGTGGTTTTTTTTTAATAGAGGGGCTTTTTCTGGCTGATGAGCAATGAGTAATGATCTCTTCTTTATATTTTTTCTGAATTTTATAGGGTATTGCAATAATCCGTATTATTTTTGGAGTCAAGGAAATATCTCCAATGGGAGAAAGTTAAATGTTATGATGAAATAGGTAAGCTTGGGCGCATGTCAGGAAAGCTAAAGAGAAAGTCTGTCTGTATCGAGGGCAGTATCAGGTCATCACCCAAAGACAGAGAAATGGTAAAAGGAAAAAAAAAACTTTTGTAAATTTTGTGCATTTTACATTTTTTCTAAAAACAAGCTTCAGAGAAAGAAAAGAACAGTATCAATACCATTCAGAAAAAAAGAAAGCACAAACTTAGAAAATAAGATGCAAACATATAGTTAAGCCCTCTGAGTAATAAAGTAGGAGGGGCTTAATTCACCCCATCTCAGCAAGATTGCATGCCTTCTACTACCTACAGGACATCTTTCAACCCATATTTCTGTGGGAAAAGGGGTTCTATAATAGAAAGCACTGATTTTTAGAACAGGAATAAGTAAAGTCTTTGTATACATGTATGTTTTTCATTATAAATGTGAAAACCACATATTTCAAAGTAGAGAAGAAAATTTGCTCATAACTTTGCATTGTGCTTTTCCAATTTACTATATATCACATAACAGAATCATTACTCTGTTTCCACAGTCTTCAATATGATCATTTAAATGGCCACTATTATATATCATAATTTATGGGGTTTTTCCAAATATGTTGAGCGTATGAAGCAGGCAACACATCCAATTGGAAATGTCATCTAGACAACTATAGAAAAAAAATGTGCTTCTTGGTTGAAATATTATACTCTTTGCTTTATATTTAAAGCAAAGGTCTTTATTTTTTTCCATGGGCTCATTAAGTTATCAATGCCTGAAGAAAGAATTTTCTCTAGGGGCATTCAATATATTTGCTTGTGAATTGGATGAGGGCTTAACTAGCATATTTATTAAATTTTGAAGTGGCCTAAACAAGGGGAGTCATAAGCACTGCGACAAATGAGAGATTCTGAATTAAATAAGGATTTGATAGGCTGAAAGAACAATACATTGTATGAAACAAGATGGCAGTTCACAGGGTAATCATTTGAAAAACTGGGGATTGTTTTTATAAGCTGGGTATGCTTTGAATAGAGAAAATAGGCTTAGAAAGGACAAGCAAATATCCTTCGACTATCTGGGGGATGGAGAGGATCTTCATTATCAAAAGTGAATTCCAAAGAGAACTGTAATAAATGGTAACCATGACTGCAAGGTTCAGATTTTAAAATTCCTTCATAGCAAATGAAGTTGTTAAACAAAACGTAACCCACAGCCACGTGTCCATTTATCTTGTGCATATTTACTGGGCACAACCACTCTGAGCTAGCACTGCGCTTGGACACAGCCCTGACCAAGGCAGTCGTGGTCCCCACCCCCACGGCATTCACATCTTAGCCAGACAGCCAGGCTGACACAAAACCAACAATCAAATCAAATAAATAAAAGACAATTACAAATTGCGTGTTATAAAGTAAGCAATAATGAGGCCTGAGATAAACATTAGTAAGAGGAACCCACTGTAAACAGATGGCCAGGAAAAACCTTTCTGTGTAAATGACATTTTAACAGAGAACTAAAGGATGAGAAGGAGCCAGTTACTTAAATTCTCACGGATAGAGTGGTCCAGGCAGCATCTCTGAGACAAAAGAGTTTGTGTGTCTGAAGAAACGAGAGGAGGGAAGTAGGGCTGGAACTGAGAGCAGGAGAAATGGGAAGAGAGAAAAGGTTGGAGAAGTAAGTAGAAAGCAGGGCTTTGGGGGCATGGTAAGGAGAGTGAATCTCTATCGAAAGGCTATGAGATGCTGTTAAAGAGGCTTATGCAGGGACTGACTTGGTTGATTTTTGGTTTTAAAAGGGCATTCTGGCTGCAGTGTGAGGAACAGGTTAGCGAGAGGCCGGCATGGAAGCAGGGAGAGAAGTTAAGAGGCTAATGCAGTGGTCCTGGTCAGCGAAGACGGTGGCTGTGACCAGAGTGGTGGCAATAGAGACCAAAGTGACCAAAGCTAGAGGAGAGAGTGTGGTCAAGGTTTCTAGAAGAGTTCAGAACTGGGATGACCACTCCTCAAAAGAATTCAGATCTCTTAACTCCCCTTCCAACTTTGTGAGTCTCTAGAAGGGACATCAGCATGTGAACAAAGAAAGCCCCTTGTGGGTCCAAGACATGGTTCCCACTGATTTACATGCAACAGGCCCTGTTTTTCTGAAACTCTTTGCAATGAAAGACACTAGGTTGGGCCAGATTCCTCCAAAGAGCTAATTACTGACCTGTCCCCTGGAGGATCAGAATAAAACAGGAGCATGTGGAAGGCATCAAGCTTATAATGCGAACATGAGCAGCACTAATGGGAACACTCCATTGCCAGGCACCATCCCCATAATTCTACAAATTAGCCGGAGCCTCTGGAATCCCAGGTCTGCAGCTGCTGCACAGATGTGTGTTGAGCCCTGGGATGGGAGCAGAGAAAGCAGGTCGGAGCATAAAGAGATTTACCCAAATTAAAATGGGATCCTTAGCATTGAAGGAAATGACCACCATTCCTGTCTCCAAAGTGTAACTGGAAAGATCTTTTCAAAATGCAACTGTGATTATGTTACACCCTCATGTTTGTCCCCAACCTTAAACCCTGCTTAGCAATGCTTTTAGGATGAAGACCAAACTCCTTAGCATGGCCTTTAAGTCAGGGGACCATATGCCCTGGTCTGCCCAACATAGCTGGGGTTGTTATTGATGGCCCCTCATTTGCTCTCACAGTGTTTTTATTTGGACAATAAATTATGTGGTCTTTCCACAGTCGATGTCTCTGTCCTCATTTCCTGCCATGCTTTCAGCAGCAGCCATGCTGGAATTCCTGTTCCTTCAACTCTCTGTCATCCCTCCTGCTGCAGGGGCTTTCTGTATGCTGTCCTCTCCCAGTGGAAGGCTCCCACACTCCCCTTCACCGAACCATGGCTGCACCTCCTTCCAATCCTCCATGACCAGGAGAGTTCTCTTTTAGACTGTTTTTTAGTTCCATCATGTTCTGCTCCTCTGTGGCACTTATCACAGTGGGGATTGTTTTGTTCTGTTGACTTTCATCTGGGTGATTAATGTTCAACTATCTCTCCCGTTTGAATACAGGCAGTGACCATGTCTTCTTTGCCCTTGAAAATCAAATGCTAAGCAGTTTTTGCCTGAATGAATGAAAGAAAGAAAGAATGAATGAATGAATGAAGTTAATGAACAAATTACTGGTTACTTATTGGCTACTCCTGCCAAAAATAAAATAAAACAAAAACTGTGTATTCATACACTGGGGAAATGATAAAGGTGACCTGCTTGAGATCTTTGTCACATATTTATTGCTGTGCACAGGTGCGTGTTTGTCTGTATTCTAAACAAGTATTGGATTCCATGATGGTGACCACGTTAAGCTGGAGCCCTGTCCTAAAGACTAGCAATCATTCTGTGAGTTTCTAAAACTCCTCTTTGGAACTTGCTTGAAAAGTCTTAGTGTGATCTATTTGACCTCCTCAATAGTAGCAAAACCACAGTCTTTGAAGAGGTTTTGATTTCTGGAAAGGTCAACTGGTACTTGGTACCAAGTCTTATGAATGAGCCTACAGAACAAGCCAGACGGGGGCTGTCTAAGTCAAAAATCAGGAGGAACTTTACAGAGACCAAATCTCTCAATTGTCTCCTACACTATCTCTGAAGGTAATTCCAAACATTCTCTGAGCAGCAAATGTGGAAGAAGGAGATAAGCCTCCACTGGGTCCACGTGAAAGATGAGTCTTTGGTCATTTGGAAACACTTGTGGAACACTAGCCACAAGCAAAGCCCTTGGAATGACAATCCGTCTTCCCAGCTATGGGGTGCTTCAGAGCTCGTACAGTGCTTTCCCCAAGCTGATCAGAGATGTCCTCTTCACCAGGGCCCACTCTAAGACATTTTGCTGTTTTCATTTTGAAGAACAAGGCAAATAGGGTTGCAGATGCAGAGAAGCGGGACTCGAAGCTCTTGTAGGGGCACAAGTCCTAAAGGCTTTTAAAAAATCTAACACTTCCCAGGACTGAGCATGGAAAAATAAATGCCAGCTCCGCGAGACAGCACCATGATGCGTTTCAGCCAAGTGCAGACATCCCTCAGAGCCCACCTGCTTGCGCGCCTTCACCCCAGTCTGCCAGGGCCTGCCCTGGGATTGACAAAAACTCAGCTTTGAAATTCCATGAGCATCACAAGAATGTTCATCTAGCAGCTTTCAGAAGGGGGGGCGGGTGGAGAATAAAGAGCATGTTTTGAGTCTTACCTTAAATACGTAAAAGCCAAGTGCAAGGGCAAGCTACAGAGCCGAAAGCTTGGAGTCATCTGATCTGCTTCATGGCCTTTGAGATGCAAGGGAAGAACTGAGAATGAATATGCTTGCAAGTCCTGGAAAGCTTGTATCTTGAGGGCTTTCCCATCTGGAGTCAAATCTAGTTTCTCTTTCAGAATTTCAATGCAATAAGTTAGTGTAAAAATGTTTTTGCTTCCTTGCAAGCACTTACTATGCATTAGGCTTCTATTTCCAATGTAGACTACAAGAAGTTTCAGCTATTTGGAGCAGCATCTCCTCTACCCTAAATATGAATCAGGAGACACAAAGACCAAAGAAGCCATCTAAGATTTACAGGAACGTACTCTTCATTACATCATTGCTGGCAACAGAAGTCCATGGGAGTGAAAAACACAGTCTGGCCGTGCGTGAAGGCAGCATAACCAGGACAGCCAAGTCTGGAGAAGTCAGAGGTTAGATCAGCACGGTATAGTCTTAGAACTGGCACCAGTCTGGGAATTGATCAAAATACACCAGGTGACCGGCATGCCCCCAAATATCTACATAGTATCAGTCATTGATTAAGGAAGAATCTTTTCCCCAGCTTCTGGCCTTAGCAACAAACAGAATCAGGTGTTTCTTTCTTGAGCTTGTTGGATTCATTTTCACCCAGTCCTTCACAAAGATGGGCTTCCCCTGTATTTGTTACAACCGGTATGACCACAATTTATCATTCAAATTGAGACATTTTTGAACAGGAGAGTGGCCACTATTAGCAACTTTTCTGTGAAGCAGGAGTTAACCTGGGACTGTCTCAGGAAAGTCAGGATCCACCATCCTTCTGGTAACAGAGGCATTCTCCGTGGATGAACCTCCAAGTCCTGTGTCGCCCAGAGAACCTACAAGCAGAATGATGCCCCTTCCTGAGTCAACTGAAACCAACCAACATGTTCCCAGGTTGATAACTGACAACAGGCAACAGGTCCTGAAACCACAAACTACATCACCTACCATTCCTGGACAAACAATGAAACGACCTGGTAATTATTGACAGCCACACATTTGCCTCCATGATTAAATGTCCTTTGTGTTCTGAGTCTCAGGGAAAGCCAACCCCTCCCCATCTAAGTATTCAAACCCCTCAGCTCCACACCTGCCCCACCCCTAACCTCATCCATTTTCCAAGGAAGGGGAGCGTCTTCCGTGACCATGTTGATGGGAAGCATCTATGAATAATTAGGTTTAAGGGTTTGCTGACAGATTTTCAAAGGGTTGATTTAAGAAGATGATTGATGCTATAGCAGTGCTTCTCACACTTGAACTTTCATATGGATCACTTACATTCTTGTTCAAATGCAGAGTCTGTCTCAGTAAGTCTGGGACAGAGCCTGGGATGCTGCATTCTAACAAGCCTCCAGGTGATGCTGAGACTGCTGACATGGGCCACACTTTGAATATAAAATGTCTACAGGCTGGCCGGTGGCTTAGGGGATAGAGCATCAGCCCAGAATATGGATGTTCTGAGTTCGATTGCTGGTCAGAATACACAGGAAAAGCAACCATCTGCTTCCCCCGCCCCAACCCTCTCCCCATTTTCTCTCCTTCCTCTCCCACAATCAGTGGCTACATTGGTTTGAGCATGATTCTGGGCACTGAGAATAGCTTTGTTGGAGTGCAGCAGCTTCAGGCACTAAAAATAGCTTGGTACTTGAGCATCATCCCCTGATGGGGTTGCTGGGTAGATTCCAGTCAGGGAGCATGTGGGAGACTGCCTCACTCTCGCCTAAAAAAAAAGAAAAGAAAGAGTCTACAGCCATTTAGTTTAAGGGCTTAATGATATCTTTAGTGCTGACATGAGGGAAAGCTTGCCAATTAAACCTATATCCAAAAGGCAATACCATGGAAGAAAAGGGAGGAAGAGGAGAAGCCTGGAGGAGAAAAATATAGGGAGCTAGATTGAGAAGAAAGTAGGAAGAAAAAGAAAGAAGGAAAAAAGGAAAGAGAGAAAGAGAAAAAGAAATAAGAAGGGAAGAGATAAATATACTAAATTAAGTCGGGCTAGAGAAGAAGAAAATAACTAAGGGTTAAATGGGTTCCTTTGGCAGAAATGGGAAGAAAGAGCTCCATTCTCATTGCCTAGAGCCCCAGGGAGAAGTTGTTTCCATTCTGAAGCCCGCTGCAGTAAAAATCTCAGATTCTTTTAGTTTTACAATTGTTGGCCAATTGCTTACAGACCCATAGCACAGAGTCCTCTAGTCCAGTGACTTTCAAACTTTTGATCACTGCTCATTTGAGAAAGACATTTTACACTGTGACCCACTAAATACGCATACTCTCTCCAAATGTCTTACAAAATAATACCTTTAATATGAGCAAAATGATATGCCCCAGTCAATATAATGTCATACTCTAACCTACTCTTCTTTCAGTTGATCAAATAGCAGTCTAACCGCAGAGAGACACTGGCCTAAGTGTCATAGTGCTGCTTGTGAGCAGTGCAGAGATTGGGACCTACAACTTCAAGGTCACTCTCTGTCCATTTCACAGCCACTGTGGCTTGCTTCGGGTTCACCTGAAAACATGAACTCCACAAATGAAGATAAAGGAAAGTTATCGAGGTAAGATTTGAGCTACATGTTAGGAAAAGAATTTTTTAATATTAATAGTTTCTCTTTCTTCTTATTTTATATTCCATCATCCCCAGCCCTCACCATTTAAGTAATAGTGACCTCCATGCTTGTTGTCTTTGAGAAGAAATGGGACAGTACAAGAAAGTAATTCACAACTGCTCAGCAAGTTTCTCTTAAAGGACTCTCTAAGCCAGGGGTGCTCAATACGTCGATTGCGATCTACTGGTCGATCACAAAGGAAGTGTGGGTAGATCGCATAACATTAAAAAGACATTTGTCTTTTGATTGGCATACAGGGTAGCCAATCTGACATCTGAACTTTTGACACCCTATGCATGCGCGTTAAACCACGCTAACTTGTTCAGTTACAGTGCTGCGTAGTTAGCCTTCAATTTATTTTTTTTAAGTCTTTTTATTTTTATTTATTCATTTTAGAGAGGAGACACAGAGTGAGAGAAAGAGAGAGAGATAGATAGAGAGAGAGAGAGAGAGAGAGAGAGAGAGAAAGGGGGGAGGAGCTAGAAGCATCAACTCCCATATGTGCCTTGACCAGACCAGTGCAGGGTTTTGAACTGGCGACCTCAGTGTTCCCAGGTTGACACTTTATCCATTGCGCCACCACAGGTCAGGTTGCCTTCAATTTATTTAAACTAAATACAACAAAGAGTATAAAAATGAGTGCTGTAGCTGGTCCGAGTAAGAAGCCTAAAACCTACCACTTACATACAGAATGGGAGGGGATTTTTTTCACTATGTCATATTCTAAGTGTGTTTGCCTCATCTGTCTGTGTGCCATTGCTATTCCAAAGAAGGGAAATGTGGAGCGGCTTTTTCGGACTGTTCATAAAAAATATAACATTGACTTTCCTCTGAAAAGAGAGCTGAGAAGGAGAAAGGTGAAAGAAGAATGCACAATATTAAATAGTAATAATAGTAACTTAAATAATGATAATATAGAAGAAATAAATTTATGTTTTGCATTTTTATTGTAGGTAGATCATTTTGACTGGATCATCTTATAAGTAGCTCGCAAGCTGAAAAAGTATGAGCACCCCTGATCTAAGCAATAGAACTCGGTGACCACCACTGTATACTTGATCACAGCGCAATTGGTAAATAGGAGTCATGCTATGGATCCTTTTTGCAATCATCACTCAGTCTAGGACCACTTCATTCCGGCTCAAGGTGACCAATGGCAAGGATGGCTAATGTCAACTGATGGAAACATTTCACAGGCAAACCTCAGAGATATTGCAGGCTCGGTTCCTGACCACCACAATAAATCAGGTCATAATGTTTTTGCTGGTGGAAGGTCTTGTTTTCGATTTGTAAAAAATGCAGCTGTGGAGTGCAATAAAGTGAAACTCAATGAAAATAAAAAGGTAGAAATCACCTTTAGGTCCCTTCCCGGCTTGAGTTTCTAAAAATGTAAGCTATTAAGGGAAACTTAGAGTTAGGCTTGAAACAAATAACTGTATTTGAAGAGAGATCTCCCAACTCTCAGCCACAAGTTATGAAAACAATGTCCCCAAGTGAGGGTGACATGGAAGAATGAAAGGTAAGGAAGAGTTAATGATACAGGAAGGGTCCAGTGGGCCTCAAAGGGAACGATACGTGCCTTTTTTCCTCCTGTACAGGAGGCATCCGAATTCCAGATACACTAGTGAGCACCAACCAAGAAAGTTTTATTTCTTGAACACAAAGTTGGTGAGCCAGGAGTCTTTTCTTCTATCCCTATGATGGCATACTGATACGTTTCCTTCAAGAAAGATACACAATGAAAAGTCAACAATAGTTAACTTCTGAGAAGAGGCATTGATTTTCATTTTTACATTGTTTGCATGTTCTAAATCTGTACAAATACTAGCTTTGCAATTTTTTAGTATCTCCTATGGCTAACAGAAGCAATGGAAATTATTTATTAAAATTGTTATAGTGTATAGTTTGAAGAATGCATGAAATATTTCTAGAACACACAAGATACTGTTAACACCTGTCATGCTTAGAGTTTGGAGCAGGAAGTAGACTTACTGTTATGTATTATATGAAGTGTTCTGCCATCTTATATATTTATTATGTATGATTTTTCCTAGTTAAAAAAGTTGTTTGCTCCAACACTGGTATCTTCTTTTCATGATCTCCCACAATAACAAATCTGCACTGCCCAGATGAGCACTTACAGTCTTCCATCACTTTGGGGAACACACATTTCTCCAGTAGGTGGTAATTGCTGAGAATAAATGCCTCCTTGGCCCTCGTCATACGTCACACAGCGCAGCACAAGGATGAGGACAAAGTCAGCATTGAATTGCTACTCATTGATGAACCTTTTGCCATAGTATTTATGTATCTATTTGTGATGTTATTTGCTTAATGATTTGTCTCCCTCACTGGACAAATTAGAGAATTAATGACTATTTGCTTACCAGGGGGGTCTCTGAGAACCTGGTATATGGTAGTTGCTCAAGAAATACTTCTTGAAAAATAAATGAAAAAGTAGATTACAGCACAACCAGAGATTCATATAGTTTCCCCGAATGTCTTCAGTGTCATTTTACTTTTTCCACTTAGACTGCATAGACAAATAATTATTCATGAATTTTTGTTTCTTCCAAACACTAAAAGCAAAGCCTCGTCTGGCACTGAGTCACAGGCCAGGAATTCTGTCACAGGGATGGATGTCCAGGATTTCCCTGAAGATTCAGCCTTGCTGAAAACAACAAGCTGTTTTTCCAAAACAAGTAATTCCCAACAGCAACATGTATTTCATTTACTTTTATTTGAAATTTTACAGAAGGGAGTCAGGTTGCCATTAGAGGTACACGCTGGATATTTTTGGTCCAAGATTTGGGTTAAACAATCCTCTCTACAAAGTTTGCCAGATTAGGATGCTTTCAGATAGTTTGTGGGAAATTGCCCCCATGTTAAAAAAAAAGAATAACCTTTTCATAAAAATGACACAAAAAGTGAAGAAGGAAGCTCCTACCCCTCCCAAAGCTGAAGCCAAAGCAAGAATTACAAAGGCAAAGAAAGCAATTCTGAAAGGTGTGCACAGCCATAAA
Organism: Rhynchonycteris naso; assembly: GCA_037038555.1. NCBI lineage: Eukaryota > Metazoa > Chordata > Mammalia > Chiroptera > Emballonuridae > Rhynchonycteris > Rhynchonycteris naso. The sequence goes on from CM072995.1 coordinate 342,003,351, forward strand.
AAAAAAAAAAGTTCCACATGTCACTCACCTTCTGATGTCCAAGACACTGGGGCTCCAAAGGCAGCCCAAATATCCTAAGAGCACTCCCGGGAGAAACAAGCTTGACCACTGTGACATCATCAAGTTCCCCTGGATCACTGAGCCAGCCATGAAGATGACAGAAGACACCACTACACTTGTGTTCACTGCGGATGTCAAGGCGAAGAAGCATCAGATCAAACATACTGTGAAGAAGCTCTGTGACACTGACATGGCCAAGGTCAACACCCTGATCAGGCCTGATGGAGAGGAGAAGTCATATGTTTGACTGGCTTCCAGCTAGGATGTTCTGGATGTTGCCAACAAAACTGGGATTATCTAAACTGAGTCCAGCTGGCTAATTCTAAATATAAATTTTTTTTCATTGTAAAATATCAGACAAAAAATAAAAGCAAACAACACAAGATGGAGGTGTGACAAATAACGAGAGTGGTTACCTCTGTGTAATAGGATTACAAGCAGTTTTTTTATTATCTTCTTTTCACTTCTTTTGTATGTTCCAAATTTTCCAAAATTAATAAATCTTATTAGGATAATCCTAAAATAATGTTTAAGTTACTTCTTCCTGCTCTCTCATCTCCATACTTCTTCTTCTCCTAGGCATCCTAATTCAGTGACTAGCACCATCGTCTGCACACTTTCCCAGGCCCAAAGCTGGGGTCCTCAGTATGCCTCCTCGTCCACGGCCAATGGGGCACTACTCACCTTTGTTGCTACTTGTCGTACTCTCAGCTCGAGCTGCTATAACCAAATGTCACAGACTTGGTGGCTTAAACAACAGATGTTTATTTTTTCACCGTTCTTGAGGTTGGGAAGTCCAAGAACAAGGTGCCAGCAGATTTGGTTCCTGGCTTGCAGGCAGCCACCTTCTCATTGCATCTTCATTTGGTGGAGGGAGAGGAACATGGTCTCTTTGCCTCTTCTTATAAGGACACTGATCCCATCATGGGGTCCCACCTAATTACCACCCATGCACGTCACCTCTTATACCATCACATTGGGAGTTATGGCTTCAACATTGTAGGGGAGGGGCACATTCAGTCTAAGACACTACTTAACAAGTCTTCTCAAAACTTAGTGCTGCAAACACTTATAATTGACTCTCTTGGCTCTGTGGGTTGATTGGGATCGACTGGGTGGTTCTTATTTGGGGTCTCTCATACAGTCATGTATCAGCAGGATGTTCAGGATGGTCCATTCACACACTGTCAGTTGATGACAATCATCAGCTGAGAGCTCAGCCAGAGCTGTCAACAGAGGGCCTATATGTAGCTTCTCCATGTGACTTGAGTTTCTTAAATAATGCCAGCTGGCTTCCAAGATAGAGAAACCAAAGAGTCACAATTCCAAAGGCCCAAGTGACAGTTAAGTGACCTATATACCACCCGTACAATGGTAATTAGATACAGCATCTTGATGAAATTCAGCTTCTATCCTTATTTAGAATATTTCCTAGGTGGTATTGTGTACTTCTTGTGGGCAGGACATAATACCTGGTTCGTTGTCTTTTTACAATAATGGCCATTGATAATAAAAGGCCTTGAGAAAGCCATTCATCAGAAGTTCAAATGTGCATTTTCCCCCCCAAAGATTATTCCGGCTATAGTACAAGTTATCTTTAAAAGAAATAAATAGGATAATTATGTGCAGCCTCATGAGAATGGCTATTAAACCAAGTCAGAAAGATATAAAGATTTATAGGGTACCTTATTCTGGCTTGGTCATTTTATTTGTCTATTAAAATAAATAAATTCAAAGGGAAATAAAAAGTAAAGAATACTTTGTTTTAGAATATTTATTTTTAACTGATATTGCTCAATTACTTCAGAAAGTAATTACTTCAGAAAGTAATTTCTATTGCAAAAATAAAATTTTTTTTGAAATGAAACATCAGCCCCTGAGGGTTTACAAAAAAGTTGTTTATTCATCAACCAGGATGGATAACTATTGTCTTAAAATAAACAATGAGTTTCCTCAAATGCTTGCTTTTTCTTTTGTTTCTCTTTTTTTTCTTCTCTTTTTTTTTCTCTACTACCTCACTCCCCCCACCCCAATTTTTCTCTCACTTTCTTTATTTAGTAAGGAAATGTCTTGAACATTTTAGAAAAATAAAGACAGGAAATGAAAATGTGACAAGATTACAAATATTATGATAAAAGCTACTTTTATCCAGAAGTTTCCAGAGCTAAGGAGTATATACCCCTGTGGCAGCCATGGTCAGACTTCTTACCAGTAGGTCAGATTGCATTTCAGCAATAAATCAAAATTCTATCGGCATCACCCGAGAGGAGGCAGAGCAGTGGAGAGCACGTGGGCTTTGGAATCTGATGAACCACAACTGAATTCCTGGTTCCGCCACATGCATGTCATCACCGTCACAGCTCCAGGTGCAGTAGTGCTTGCCAATCTCTAATGGGACTCCCAACCTGTTGCTAGAGTGCAGAATCTGATGCAGCAGTCCCAGAGGAATACCTGAGAGTCTGGATTTCTGACAAGCTCCTAAGTAATACCCATGCTGCTAGACTGTGGACCACACTTGGTGGTGTTGGCGAGGTGGGGGTGTGGGGCTCTGCAGTCCACAGGAGTCACTATCTCTGCCCTGAAAGCAAGTCAATCTTTTGTAAGCTCTTCCTACATGGAACAGTATTCTCCCTATCGGATCATGAGCATATCGAGTGACATCGTCACCGCCTTAATAGTCCCCATTAGTTGAAAATGTCTTGCAAGTAACTTTGTAATAAATGGTATCACTTACACCTTGACCACAGGGTATTTATGGTAACTCACTCCAAGTAATGCTACACATGAAGAAAGAGACCAAGCTCTGCCCTATCTATGCAAAGAGCGGACAGAAAGAGTGTTGGAAGCCCACCAAGAAGCAATACTCTTGTCTCTGTCCAAGAGAAGCCAAGATTTTTACCACATAACTGAAGTCTGGGTGGCCCTTTGGGTTTCCAGTCTGCATCAGAGGCACACACAAAATGACTTTATGGTAATTAGACACCACAACATGCTTACCAAAGGGGCATTATTAGACCCATGTTATAGGTGGAGAAACTATAGCCACAGGGAAGTTATTTTTCCCACCCAAGACCACCCAAAGTGTCTGGGATAAATGTAAGGTCAAGAACCAAAATTTATGGGTAATCTGTCCTCAGGATAAGTCATGAGACATTTTCTATGGGGAATGTTTATGCTCTAGTTAAAAGGATTCTGTTACAAGTGAAGGGCAGACAAGCACAAAAGAGCTCTAGATAAAATATGCTGTTATTTGTTGTAATTTGTTATGATCTTGAATGTATTCATTGCCATAAATGTTTTCCACAGTCATTGTTCCTTGACTATCTTTTATGATTATGCCTGTGTGACTTGGACATGTTATTTAACCCCTCTTGTGTCTCCGTTTACTCACCTGTGAAAAACTGGGATAATAAAAATTAGGATAATAATTTCCTCGCCTATGAAAAATTGCGATCCTCACAAAGGATGAAATGAGTTCATGAATATAGGGAAATTGAGCAGAGGCTGGTGTGAGGTATTAGATAGGTGGTTGTTATTCCTACACAGATAGCTGATATGTTTCTTCAATCATAAGGCGAGCTAACCCTTGGCAGGAGCCATGGGCTTTATGGCTCTTCAGTTCTCTATGATGCCAAATCTATGTGGGCTTCAACATTGATCTTCTGTCTGAATCCCAAAGGCCAGGCTCTGTGTGGCTCAATTCCCTTCCCAAGACTCCTACTGTGCAGACATGCCCTCTAACTTTCCCAGAATAGCTAACATTATGTACATGGAGTTCCAGGTTTTTTGTTGTTTTTTGTTTTGTTTTGCTTTGTTTTGTTCTTTTAATTTTTATTTATTAAATTTAGTAAGAGAGGACGGAAGAGAGAGAGGGAGATAGACCAGAACATCGAGCTGTTCCTGTATGTGCCCTGACCAGGAATCAAACTGACATCCTCTGTGTTTCAGGATGATGCTCTAACCAACCCAGCTATCCGGTCAGGGTGAGAATACCAGTTTGTACAAACATTTTTTTAAAGTTATCATGATTTGTTCATACTTTATAATATTGAAAGTGATTTCACAAACGTTATCTCATTTAAACCTTATCACAATGTTATGAGGAAGGCAAAATCTTAACCTGTCCACTTTATGGATGGAGAAACTAAGACCTTCTGAAGTAATTTCCTCAAGGTCATAGTGATTAATAGTAAAAACAATAGTTACTACTACTAACATTTTTGAGGACTGAGTATTAGGTTAAAGACACAGGATTGCTGACATGCTATCATTTTAACCTACACAGGTAAAGAATTTCATGGTGTTCAATGTACATACCATACATTTAGTCATTTAATCCTCATATCAATCTTACAGAATAAGAATAAATTTATTTTATATCAAGAAGAGGAATGAAGACTTAAAGACAATAGCCCAAGATCAAACTGTGGAGCCAGAATTCAAGCCCTGGCCAACATGACCCCAAAACCTACATTAGTAACTGTCATATCCCCTGTCAAGGAAATGGTGAAGCTGGCACTGCCACCCAGATCTCTGACTACTGATGCAATACTTTCTTGTATTAAAAATGTAGCCTATTTACACTCACTCTCCATAAATACCACATAACAGAGAAAAGATCATCCCCATATTAAAGATGAGAACTCTGAGGTTCAGAAAGTTTTCCTGGCTCAGACAAAGTCACACGGCTATTCAGTCCTTGAGTTCAGACTTAAACCCGGGCTGTGCAGTTAAGTATGGGCTCTTAACCATCATATCAATTAGTCTAAATCAAAGTCCAGGTGACCCTGCAAACCAATTAAATCACAACCTTTTGAGGTGAAACACAAAAAAGTGTAGTTTTTGAAACTTCCCGGGGATACCAGTGGGCAGACAAGCTTAGGAACTCTGCCACCCTCCATCCCTTCCCACCCAGCCTAGCGCCTCTTTCACCTGGCCCTATGGCAGTGGTTCTTAACCTTTTTTGAGGTACCGAACCCACCAGTTTCATATGCGCATTCACCGAACCCTTCTTTAGTGATAAATAAAATAAGATTTTTTTCCCCCCAAATTCAAGACATAGGTATATGTTTTTTTCCTGGTACACAAAATGAGCCGTGCATGAACATCACCTTGCTCAAAGAACAAAACCAACAGAGTGCATGAACTCACAACAAATCACTGTATTACTTTATTCTGGCCTCTGCAGCAGAGGCTTCTCTGAACCCCTGAGACCAACTTATGGAACCCCTAGGGTTCGATGGAACCCAGGTTAAGAGCCACTGCCCTATGGGCTGATGAGATCTGGCCCTGAAGTTCCCCTGCTGGCTTCAGCCCACAGTAGTGATCCTAATCGTGTGTTACACGGAGTGAATACCTCTTTTCCAGACTCACATTCTTCAAAGAGCTCCTGTAAGATCCGAAACAAGCCACTGCAAAGGGCCAATCACAGACTCTTCCCACTGACAGCCATCAGCTGTCACTGAGGCTGAAATGGAAGACATTTCATCAAAGGAGGGACACCATTCTCCCGAGCTTTTAGCTTTGGCCTCAGTGAGTATCATGAACTGAAAGAGTTGGGCTTGGCTAGTTTCTGGCTGGGGAGCGAGTTGGGAGGTGCCAGCCAGTGCTTGCAGAGTGGGACACCCCTCCGCCTTCACCATTGCTCATGTTGGCCCTAAGCAGGGACAGGGCCGAGCTCCTGATTGTAAACGGGCAGCCGTGCATTCCCTCCTGCTGTGCCCAGTCACCACCAGTTCAGAATACTTCATCTTCACAAACTTCACTTATTTTTTAAAAATATGCTCCTTTGATTTTTGCAAGCCAAACCCATGGAAAAATAAGGGAAACCAAACGCCAGGGAAATGGCGCCAAGGCAAACACATGTAAGCCCTGAAATAACAGGAGATACTGTGGTCACGTCTGACCTTCTGAACTGTGCTGTGAGTAGAAGCAAACACAGCTCCTGCTGCCACCTAAAGCGTGCATGGCAATGGTTGATTTGTAACACTGAAGAGTGTGGGTTTAGAGAGATTGCCTTTTGAAATTATAGGAACTCAGCCAAGGTGCCAGAAATAATATGACTTTCTTTTACTAAAGAAGGCCACCTTTCACCTCCATGATCAACATAAGCCCAGGATCTTCTGATTTTTATCTGTCCAATGATGACTACCTATGACCTCCAGAGCTCCTACAAATGTTTCTCTTCTGATAACACCAAGATCTTGGTGCCGTCTGACCTACAAGCAAGAATGCAAGTTCTCTTGTTTATTTCAGGAGCCTGCCAGAGATAAATGTGGAAAGGCCCAGATGGAAACGTAAAGTGATGACCCAGGGTTAAAAGTTGAGTGCAGAGAAGGCTCCTGGTTCCACACTAACCAGTTCAGCCCTGAACAGAGCAGTACTGCAGTCCCAGATCTGCTGCCGGGCTGCCAGCAGTTACATTCCTGGGAGACGCCAGTAGCTGCATTCTTGGGCACACAAAACAAGTCACCAGGAGGAATTTGCTCCATGTTAACATTACCAAAAAAAGACCACAAGCTACAGAGGTCATGTACAGAAGTCTGGTTCCCATGAAAGAGATTCCTGTATTAAAATAATTGCCAAGTTTGCCTAAGAATGAAATACCCATTCTCATGTTGTTTCTCAGATAATAATATTTTCTCCCTTTACTTACATCATTTGCTACATATCTTGAAGCTGTGTCTTGAAGAGAAAAAAATACATGGGAAATCTAGCTTTATTGTAATGATTGAGGAGAAGCCACCCTATAAACGAAATAATAACAAATACCTACTAGTAGTGTTCAGTATGTGTTCAGACACAGTAAAGCTTAATTGCCTTTCATGGATTCATATATTTAACCCTTACAAACTGTGATTCCTATTAGTGCCCCAAATTTTATTTTTATTTTAATGCAGTCATGTTTATCATCAATTATTTCATCTGTTCTTTCTCTTGTTTAGGTATCAAAAGAGCAAACCATTGTTTAAGAATAAAGAAAATAATCTCCCAAATCATAAATGTATTTCTCCTGCTTTTTCTTCTACAAATTTTAAATATTCCATTTTGATATTTAGGTTTATACTTTATCTGGAACTCATGTGGAATGAAGACATGAGGTAGGAATTAATAAATATTTTTCCAAATTGATAACCAATTTTCCTGGGCTCACATCCTTCCCAGTCCCTCCACCCTTTCCACACTGGTAATAGCATATTCTTCATAAGTCAAGCTTACAGGTCTGTGTCGGTTGGCTTATGAGCTTTGTTCTGTCCATTCCTGTCATGACACTACACATCTAAATTTCTACAGCTTTATAAGTTTCTATTTGCTGGAACAATTCCAATACTCTGCCCCACTCATTTGTCTCCCTTTCTTTTTTTTTCTTTTTTGAATATTGACCTTTGGTTTTCATATCAGTTTAGGACCCTGTGATTTAAATTCCAGAAAAAAACTCTATCAAGACTTTGTTGTAGTTTGCAAATTACTTTATGGGAATTGATATATCTTTTTAATACCAAGTCATCACATCAATGAACATGATATGTGTCTTCATTTCTTTAGCCTTTTTCCCTATTGACAGGAGTCTGTCTTGTTTCCACTTTTAAAAAAGAAGATGAGTATTTCATCCTAAACCCTTTGAGTAGTGAGTTTTTTTTATGCTCGCTGACCCTGGGAGTGAGTTGTTATTTTGTTCAATAAATGAAATTAGAAAAAATAAAATAAAATTAGTTCTAGTTACAGTTTTATTAACTTAAAAACATGTTTTTTTGATAATCAATTTATGAAAACAAGAAAAAAATACATTTGCCTTTTTTTTACTGTTGCCTTACACATTTTTAAAATAAAAATTTTTGTACGATCATATTCTGGATGGTCAGGAGGCACAAGGACGTACTTGAATGTTCATACTACTCAAAAGTTAATATTTGCTATAGGTTTTTAATAAATACCCTTAATTAAATAATTTTTCTTCTATTTTTATTTGGCTCAAAGTTGGCTAAGAGAGTTTTTAATCATGAATAGGTATTTAATTTTATCAAATGTTATTGAGGCAATCACATGGTTTTCTTTCTTTAACCTTTTTAATTAACCTTTTTCTTTAAACTTTTTGATGTCTTTGGATTCCAATGATAAATTCTATTTTAATACATTAATTTTCTAGCATTTTGTTTATTTATGCACATATGGCTAAGTTGTCATCTTTCTTTCTTATAGTCCCCTGTGTGAATTGAAAAATGTTCCCTTATTTTATATTCTTTGGTAAAATTGGCATCAGCAAGTAATTATGTTTTCCACTGCTTATCCAAACTCATCTGGTCCTATCAAGGATCAGGGAGTAAACTTTTAACAACTGAATCCAGTTGTTTTGTGGTGAATGCTGTACTCCTATTTTCACTTCTTCTTAGGATAGTTTTGATGGCTCACATTTGTCTAAAACTTTGATCATTTTTTTATTTTCATATTTATTGGCATAATACTATCTTTGTTTTTATCTTTTTTACATTTATAGTTATGACTTCCTTTTCATTTCTAATATTGTTTGTGCATGCTGAGTCTTTTTGAGTTGTTGTTATTAACTGTTTATTTTATTAGCTTTTGTCCAAAGAATCAATTGGAATAAACACCCCACCACTTACCCCCAGATTCCACAAGGTCCTTTTATTTCTCTCCCAGGTTAAGGGTGGTTTTGTTTCCAATGGTCAGCACCTGAAACTGTTCTTCAGAAGCTGCTGGAATTACTGTACCCACCTATTCAGAGAGACTAATGTGCCTAGGAATTCACATCCCCTCCTGTTAACTCTTAGCCAATAACTGACAACTGTTGGGGAGTATAGAAGCCCCCAAGAGGATCAGTTCCGAAGTGTAAGTCACACTTCAGAAGCCCACTGTGGGTGCAGGCTAAAGCTGTTTTCTATGGGATCTGGCCTGAAATTGCACCATTGCTTAGCTCAGTTTTCCCGACTGGCTTTCACCGCCTCCTTATATACTTCTCTAGGATGAGGATACATGATATAATTAGTAATCAAGTTTAGATGAATAGGTCTAGGACACACTTATCTTCATCTCAGAGTCTGCTTCTGAGAAAGCCCAACAAAACAGCAGCTTTATCTTTTTTTCAGCTCTCTATATTGTGTTTTGTTTTCTCTGACTTTTATTCATGCATATTGTCTTTATTTTTTTTTCTTTTTCTTTTTGCCACTATTCTTGGAATAGTCTATTTTGTTGAATAGGTAGTTAGCTCCTTAATTTTCAGTTTCCTTTTTCTAATATAACCATTTAAAGCTGTACATTTTACTCTACATACTGCTTTAGCTACATCCTTCAAGGTTTGATGTGTTACATTTTCTTTCTTTTTTTAGTATAAATGTTTTCTCATTTTTATGATTATTTCCTCTTTGTGATCATCATTAGTGCTGGTCACTGAGATGTCCAGTTATCCTCTTTCTGGTCAGGTCCTTATGCTCTTAATGTTAACCATGGCAGCAGGTGTGCTTTGGCCAACATAATACAAGCAGAAGCAACGTGTGTCCTGCCTGTGGGGATAGCAAACTTTAAGAACTATTCTTGCCTCCACCAATGTAATGGGTTACATGCCAGGTGGTGGAAGCTCTACCAGCTTGGATCCAAGAGTCAGGAAATTATAGAATGAAGCTCCCAGCTGACATATGTTGAACATGCCCCATGAATAGGAAGGAAACCTTTATTGGTTTAAGATATTCCGATATTTTAGATTTATGCATTATTGTAGAATAATTTATACTACCCTGACTGTTATATTGACCAAATAGTCTTTAGAAGTGTCTTTCATTCTCTTTAATTTTCAAATAAATAAAGTAATTTGAAGTATCTGTTTCAAGTTTATATTTTATTGGCGTGTTATAGGAGAATATATCTTGTATGTTACTGAGTTTTTGGTGTTTGATGAGACTTCCTTTGTGGTTTAGCAAGCAATCGGTTGTTTGATTACATATATGTAAACTAGATTTAGCTAATTATCTTCTTCACACTTTCAACATCTTTACTAATTTTTAACTTTTTAATCGATCCATTACTGACAGATATTTGTAGAAAACTATTACATACAGATTTTTAAGTGTCTCTCTATAAATCAGTTTGATGTCTGTTTTAAACATATTGGAGGCCATGTTATTAAGTACAGTTGACCCTTGAACAATGCCGGAGTTAGGGGCGCTGACCCACACACAGTCCAAAACCCACAGGTGACTTTGAACTCCGTTATATAAAATGACATAGACCAAAGCATATTGTTGGTCCTCTGCAGCCACAGATTCCCAACCATGGATTGAAACCAGTACAAATATTTATTGAAAAACATCTTCATGCAAATTGATACATGCAGTTTGAAGTCCTGTTTTTCAAGGGTCAACTGTACTTGCAAGTGGTGACTTATTTATTTTAGATTATACAATGACCTTCCTTATCCCTAACAATGCCTTTAGATCTACTTGTCAAAATGGTTGCTTCTGCCAGATGTTCCAAAAGTTTTCACGTGCTGGTATAGCACTGGTTTGGGGTCCCTTTTTATATTGATCCCTCAGCTGGGGGGCTGTGGCAGTCAGTTCCAGGACCATGCACACAGTTTCAGTTCAAACCCCATGTCAAGTAGGCCTCTCTTCCATGTCACCTTCCTGTGCTATGAAAACGTTTGTGCTGTTCCTAGCAGTCCTTTAGTGAAGGCATAACTGTTTGATAGCTCCAGCTTTATAAAGGGGTCTCAGTACCCACTCTTCACCTTAGGTAGGTGCATGGCCTCAACAACCAACCCATCCCCCTCTCTCCCACCCGTGGGGACTGTAATTATTACACTGGTAAAAGGAGTTTCCCAGCCAGAGGGCTTTAGGTTATTAAGTACCAGCAGAACTAAAAGTTTTAGAAACTATCCTTTATAACTGCATGTCCTTAATGCTTTTGCCTTTCTGAGCAGAGATCTGTGATAGGATGAAGAGAAGGACAGTGTGTCCCTGTTCTTTGTAGGAGGTGCTCTTAATTCTACCGACTCTGAACTAGCGGATGATAATCACCATCACACTCTAATTTTTTATATTCTTTTTGTTTTGTTTTTTCCTAGCCCTCCCTCTATGTTTCCGTGGAGGCAAAAAAATCAGGGATAGGAGATTCAGGAGGCTTAAGAGGGTCACCAGTGAGAGAGCACTGCTGATGATAATAACAGTGTTAATAATAAGGGTTGACATTTAAATAAGCCAGCTCCTGAGCAAAAGCTTTACCAGTGTTCCCTCACTGAAACCTGAAAACCCTATGAGGCACTGGATCTTAGCATGCTAAGCAATGTGCTCGGGTACACACGCTCTGGATGTGTGTGGATGCCTGCAGGCTGCTTAGGTGACCCCCTCAACCCAGGTTTCCCACAAGCATAGTGAACCACAATTACTTTATTCTGTCAGTCTCTCCTTCTGGTTTATGAGCTGAGAGTAGAGACAGTGTCTTGTTCCTTTATCTATATCAAGCACATAGCACAAGTCCTGGCCCAGAGGAGACATTTGGTAAACATATGATGAATAAATGAATGGATAAAAGGATGGGTGGATGAATGAATGAATGAATGAATAGAAATGGACTTTCATGAAGATCATGGCCTCAGTTAAATATATTTCCTAGAATGGAGATGTTTCTTTATTATTCTTTTTTTTTTTTTACAGAGACAGAGAGAAAAACAGAGAGGGGGATGGATAAGGACAGACAGACAGGAAAGGAAAGAAATGAGAAGCATCAGTTCTTTGTTATGGCATCATAGTTGTTCATTGATTGTTTTCTCATATGTGCCTTGATCACAGGGGCTACAGCAGAGTGAGTGACTCCTTGCTCAAGCCAGCGACCTTGGGCTTCAAACCAGCAACGATGGGGTCATGTCTATGACCCCATGCTCAAGTTGTATGAGCTCACACTCAAGCCAGAGACCTCAGTGTTTCGAACCTGGGTCCTCTGCGTCCCAGTCCGATGCTCCATCCACTGTATCACTACCTGGTCAGACTCTTTATTATTCTTATAAAATAATAATTCATTCTACTTTTGTCCTGAAAACATGCAACAATCTCTCTGGTGGTGTATATTTTTCTGATTGTATGTAAATCTGTTTCAAAATAACTAGTGTGTCACAGGACAAATATAGCTGCACCTAGAGTCCTATGGCTTTACTCAGCTTGTTGTTTTCCTGTGCCGGGGAACTCTGTTGCCTCATGGCTTTAGTTTAAGTATGTGTCTTCATCCAGTTATGAAGAACGTTCTGTTCTGCCCTGTTCCTAAGCAAGACAGTTGTGACAGCATGATGACCAGATGTCACTGGCTCTGTGAGTGGCCTCTCTGGGAAACCTTGTAAATTTTTGCAAATCAATGCATTTATCCTGAAAAAAATTAAAAAGTAATAAATTCAAGCACAGTTATAGCCATCTATCCAAGGCAGACATTATAACAACTTTGTTTCCCACTCCTGAAAGGAGTCTTGCTTTCTCATAAATAAGACCGTGATGTCTCAGTCGCCTGACTCTTGTTAAGCCATGCCATGCTTCGTGCACCAAAAAGTTGCTGGAACTGTTTCTCTCCATAAAGAAAAGAAACCACACATATTCAGGAACACAGTTCTTTTTAACTAACCCCAGATGGGGTGTATTGGTATCCTTCCTTTCATTCTATAATAAATCCTGGTAATTACATAACAAATATTTATTATTCTTCTATATGAAGAAGCCAGAAACAGATTTTCTAAGCATCAGAAAGTGAGAGAAGTAAGAACTGAGAGGTTAGAGATGAGCAAAGTGGTAATATTTTTCATACTTAGGTGAAATAGACTGCATGCAAGGTGGACAGAGAGGGGCTTGTCTGAGGAATCTCCCTGATCTTAGGCTTCTGTCCTGTTGGTTGATTAAAAAAAAAAAAGGCTGCCTAGTTAAGAGCATGAGCATCAGTCAGAGAGACCTTGGTTTGAAACCTAACTGCAATGTAGTAGCTGTGTGCTGTGTGATTCGAAGCCAATTACCTAACCTCTCTGAACTTCAGTTTGCTCATCAGTAAAATGCAAATAATTCTTCCTGCACCACAGGGCTGCTATAAAAATTGAATGAGAAATCAGTTAGGCCCTAGGCACAGCACCTGAAATATAGTAAATGACTATAATTAATGATCTCATGCAGTAAGAGCTGTGGTTTTTATTGTTTATGGAAAACAGAACCAGTCTCATATAATGAGAAAATGGCACAATATCAATGTGTGCCAAGGGGCCCACAGACCAAAGCAGTCTCTCATCCATGATCTTATCATGATGCCTATCCCTGCTCACTAAAAAGCCACCATCTAAGGGCCATCAGGAGATATGTGTTGACTACATTAATGAATTATGATGCTGAGGCAGGCAAATAAAGCAAGAGCTCTCTTACACATTATTGAGAATTTGTTAAGGTGATCAAAACCTATCAACAGTCAAGGTCACATTGGATAAAATCAACTGCTGAGAAAATCAGAGAGAGGATGAGTAAGTTTTCATGAGGGAAAAGAGCAAGGCAGAGGGAATGAATGATCCAAGGCATAGAATGATACTGCAAGGGGTAAGCCTCGGAGATCAAGTCACCCATGGAGCATAAAATAAGAAGAAAAAAATGTTTATGAAAGGGAACTAAAAGAAGACCGGAGTCCAATGTTGCCAGCTTTAAAACTTTGCTTTAGGTGAGAATGAAAGAAATGATAAATATTTTGGAAATGGGAACCATTTCTAAGATTCTTATTGAATGATGTGGTTGTGTAAAAATTCATGAGTCATCGTGAATCTTCATCCTGAATTTCATTTTAGGCTTAAGTCAGCCCGCACAGAAAAAGAAATGCAGGAAACCTTAAGTTCCTGTAATGAAGCAGGATAAAATCCCATAAGCAGCGACTGCCCTGGCCCATGCAATTTCTGGAAGTGCCACTCCGGACCTCACCCCAAGCTTACTCCTCATATCAGGAGTTGAAGGCCATTCTGTTGCATGAAGAACTGCCAAAAGCACAAAGAACCCTAGAGCCCTGGGCCTAAACAAGTCAGTTGCCCAACAATATCTAGTGTGTTCATATTTTATCCAAGACAAAGGATTAAAACTGGGCTAGTGAGCAAAAGCCCCAGAGAGACAACTCTTGGCCAATAGTCCGAGCTGTTCAAAGGACAGAATGTAGAGTAGTGAGATCCCCATCACCAAATGTGTTTCAAGTGAAGGGTAATTTATAGAAATTCATATATTAAAGAGGAAATTGGACTCAATGAATTTAAACATTTTTTTAAATTGATTTGAGAGAGAAGAAGGGAGAGAGAAAAACATTGATTTATTATTCTACTTATCTATGCATTCCTTGGTTAATTCTTGTATGTTCCCTGATTGACGAGTGAACCCACAACCTCGGCAAATCAATCGATGCTATAACCAATTGAGCTACCTGGTCAGGGCCTGGACTCAATGCTTTTAAAATTTACTTTCAATTTTCCAGTCCTATAAAATAGAAGGTGTGACTTACGATTATAATGAACCTGTAAGATAACCAAGAAAACAAACTGTGGGCCTTGGCACAGTAGTTCAGTTGGTTGTGGCCAAAGTGGCGGGTTTGAATCCTGGTCAGCACACGTAAAAATCAACCAATGAATGCATAAATAAGTGGGACAACAAATTTATTTGTCTCTCTCTTCCTCTTGCTCTCTCTCTCAAAACAAATATGAAAGCAGAAATTGTAAAAATAATTGATCTAAAGCAACATACAATGGCAATTCCAAAAAGCAGCTCCCCTAAGAATATTTGAGAAAACCTAGAAATTTCTTCACACCTGAGCAAAACCATCCTTTCGTATGAATTCCTGGTACTGAGGATAAGGCAAAGAACACAGATTATTTAGAGCCAGAGGAATTGGTATACAAACTCTCACGTGGTCCCCACCAGATTCCGCCTTAAATGCAGTACAGAGAATAATGCTTGTCATTAAAAGACAAAACAAAACAACCTCAAATAAACAGCTGCTTTGCCATTTCATAAGAAAAATCTTATCTGCTTGAATTCTGCTCTCTGCATTTCTGCACACTGAGAGTCTATTCTCAATATTCTGCTTTGCAGTCAATTAGAATTCAGAGTCATGGGATACTGAACGTAATTGTTCATTTAGAAGATAGAATCAGTGACCTCATGATTTCCCATGGCCTTGAAATCATTACTTATTCATTCATTTCTGACAGTGTCTGAGGATCAGATTAGAAAAGGTATACTTTATTCTAACACTATGCATCAGCTGGAAACAAGAAATAGAGATAATAATTAACTAGGGTCCTGCCTCTGGTGTGGTCCAAAAACCAAGCACATTCAGTATCTACAGTTCTTCCCACCCTTACCCGACCTCACTCGCAGATCTACTGAATCAGAGTCTGCCATTGTCACAAGATCCCAGCAATCTGTCCGTCCCTTTACGTTGAGGAATACTAAAGTAAGCAGCAATGATTCTACTGCTTCTCCTGACCTTCACCCCCTGAAAGTTTGAAGAAAAACAGCAGCCTGGGGCAGGGGGGAGAGGCGGGGGAGATTAGGGTTGCAATCTCTAATGGAATCATTGATCGAGTGTTTATATTGTTTTAGAAAATTTCCTATTACTCACATGGTACAGCCAGGCTTAAACTGAGCTGCCCGAGCCTCTGGCTTGCTTTGACCTACATCAGCTGATCAGTTGCGGTTAGTTGTGAGACTTCAAGGGAAAGCAGAGGAAGGCGCATACAAGTGTCTCCTGCAAGCAACAGGCAGATGTTTCTCAGGAACTGCAACGAATGAGCCTAGCAGGGTTTCAGCCTTTCTAACCTGCAGGCTCTCTGTCAGCAGAGCATCCCTTCCTGGGAGGGTGACTTGGACTTCTGAGATGCCAATAGTTTCAATGAGAGCGTGAACATGGCAACAGAGGGGAGGTTTTGTGAGCCAGCAGGTGTGAGGAATATACAAAAAATAAAGTACGGTGTGTCCATAAAGTCATGGTGCACTTTTGACTGGTCAAGACTTCCTCAATTCAAAAAGGCCACTCACTGATTTGCAGGAAATGCCATAGATTTAATAGTTTTTGGGCAGGGGGGTTGTTACCATCCTTTTAAATAAGTCACAAGCATGTCCCAACTTCTGAAAAGTAAAATTGAGGAGGACAGAGGTTTGTGGGAGTATATCTTGGAATCAAGAAAATTTGGCAGTCTGACCAGACAGTAATGCAGTAGACAGAGCATAGGACTGGGACACAGAAGATCTGGGTTCAAAACCCCAGATCACCGGCTTGAGCGTGGGGTCACTGACTTGAGCGTGGGATTATAGATATGACCCCATGGTCACTGGCTTGAGCCCAAAGGTCGCTGGCTTGAGCAAGGGGTCACTCGCTCTGCTGGAGCCCCCAGTCAAAGCACATATGAGAAAGCAATCAATGAACAACTAAGGTGCCACAATGAAGACTTGATGCTTCACATCTCTCTCCCTTCCTGTCTGTCTGTCCCTATCTGTTTCTCTCTCTCTCTCTCTCTCTCTCTCTCTCTCTCTCTCTCTGTCAAAAAGAGAAAGAAAAAGAAAGAAGAAAATTTGGCAGAACAGTGCTTGATGAGTTCATTGGCCAGTTTTGTTCATGGATATCAGCAATGAAGTTTATACTTGGCTCCCTGCAAATATATGTGAGAAAGTGATGTTCACTGTGTTTTGCAAGCAGCGGCCTTGCTGCAGGACTGATGTACAACCTGAAAGGTTTACCCTCTCCAAATAGATTGAAGTGGATTTTCTTCTTTCAAAAGGATTGGAAATCAAATAAATCTAAGAGCTTTGCGGTCCTGTGAAACTTTGGCTTTTCTGATCTGGGGCCTGATTCTGGTCACCTAATGATCCAGACTTCTCAAAGAAAGTCCATCTGACCACGGGTATATACATGTGGGATGGGGAGGATGGGGTGGTGGTCAGAGCAGAGAGAGAAACTGAGGTTCTAAAAGGAAACACAAATTGTCCCCAAGACACTTGGGGAGTCCGTGAAATTCTGACTCCCTGACATGCGAGGTCAGCATCCTTCACGGTCTCTTACCTCCTACTTCCCACCATTCTGAGTCCTCTGAGGTCACCATCAAGCCTTTTTAAATTAGTAAGATTCCTCTCACTCGAGCCCGAACATGAGAAAAGCACACCCAATTAAGAATTGGAGAGAGTGCCATCAGGAAATCCAAAGTAAGAGCTCTGAGTGCTTGCCAAAGTCAGACAATGAACTTCCCCATCCTGCCGGGCACCAAACCTGCCAACAAGCATTACCATTTGTCAGAAAATTTACAAGGAACCATTTTTGTTAATGGAAAAGTCCTTTCTTCCTAAGCCTTCTGGAAAGTTGTGTTCTACTTTGTTATTGTTGTTTTTAAATTGATCTTACATAAATACTAGGATTTCCCACAAATTAAATTTACTACAAAGTCTGAGGATGGATCCTACTGGTTCATGGATGGAAAAGTCTGTACCACAAGGAACACATTTGCTTTTCTAGACTTTTCTGTGAAAAAAAAAATTTTAAGAAAGAAAATTCTAAGTGGAACTTTATAAAAGTATTTTTTTTAAGAACTCCTCAAACTTTCAAGGGGAGACATGACTGGCTTATCTTTCCCCTGAAGCCTAAAGCTCCCTCTAGTGACCAAGAACATATCACTGGCTACAGGTACAGAGAGAGAGTGTGAACATTTTCTAAAGCCCCTTACTAAGTTTCTATAGCATTTTCACAGACATCTGATCATTTAACACTAAAACACTAGACGTAGAAGTATCTTTTTCCCCTTTTAACAGATATGCAAACTGAGGCTCAGGTGGGGCTGAGACTTGTACAAGGTCACGTGGCTGGTGGTAAGGGAACGGGAACAGAGCCAGGTCTCCCATGGTGTTCTGCCGCACTGCCTCGTGTTCTATGACAATTGTGTGAAGTTACCCATGAATGTCTCAGGGATGCATTTTCAAGGGATTTAGAGATGTGACCCCTTTGAGAATTTGATGAGAATTATGAGGCCATACCTAAACAGTCTTTCTTACATCACCAGAACATCTATGGACCACCACCCCTAAAGACCCCAAAGTGCTTCAGCTGACCCTCCAGGACTCTAAGAACCACAAGTTCAGAAGACATCAACATCTACTGGATATAATCTTGAGATATCAAGAATTCAAGGAATATGAACTTCGAAGGGCTTTTCTCTTTCTGTGCCTATCCAGTTATCTCTTTGTTGTTCGGAGTATTTGAAAGGACTGACAACATTGTATATACATTTGCTAGCATTTAAGGAAAAGCCTATATCTACTGCCATCAAGGTTTGCTCAAGTTCCCATTGGCAAGTTTGGCATAATTAGTGGCAAACTAAGCTGCTTCTAGGAAAGTAGCAATTTGGGAGATTATTTTTTCATATGGAAGAACATACCACAGTCTTCCTGGCGGGCTCTGTGGAGAGTCTAAAAAGCACTATAGTAAATAGGTAGAGGCTTTTTTTCAGTAAATGAAAACCTGGACTTCTTTAAATTCTTAGCTCTTTTCATCCTGGCATTCCCAATGGCTTTGGAAAAGCCTGGACAAACTCTGATGGCGTGCACAAGTCTCTCCCATGGAAGCCCCACCAGGGTGAGGACCATGTCTATATAGATCATTCCAGTTCCCACCCAGCATGAGTGCACAATCACCAGGTATCTGATATATGAATGTGTGAATATCCTCCTCATTGAGCCAGCAGCTCTGGGCACCCGCTCATTTTCCTCCCTAATGGATCAGTAGCCTCCGGGTGCATGGGACAGTCACCTACAACACTCCATACAGGCGACCTCAGCTTCTGGACATGTGGCTGCTCTTAGGAAAAGCTCTGCTTTCTGTTCTGTGACCCACTCCCACAGTCTAGACTGGGTTGCAAACAAACCTAAGCATAACAACAGCTTCCTGCCACAGCCCTCTCGCAAAGTACATCACTCTATTAAAACACGAGTGAACATCCAGCACTCTAGTGACTAGAACATTCACCCCTTGAGGCAGACTACAAGTGTACACCTGCGCCTGACCAGGCGCTGACGCAGTGGATAGAGTGTCAGACTGGGATGCGGAGGACCCAGGTTCGAGACCCCGAGTTCGCCAGCTTGAGCGCAGGCTCATCTGGTTTGAGCAAAGCTCACCAGCTTGGACCCAAGGTCACTGGCTCGAGCAAGGAGATACTTGGTCTGCTGTAGTCTCCCCCCCGCCTCCGTCAAGGCACATATGAGAAAGCAATCAATGAACAACCAAGGTGTCACAACGAAAAACTGATGATTGATGCTTCTCATCTCTCTCTGTTCCTATTTGTCCCTATCTATCCC
Organism: Rhynchonycteris naso; assembly: GCA_037038555.1. Classification (NCBI taxonomy): domain Eukaryota; kingdom Metazoa; phylum Chordata; class Mammalia; order Chiroptera; family Emballonuridae; genus Rhynchonycteris; species Rhynchonycteris naso. The sequence goes on from CM072995.1 coordinate 342,022,745, forward strand.
TCTCTCTGACTCTCTCTCTGTCCCTGTAAATAAAATAAAATAAAAGAGTACACCTGCATTAGGAAGACCTTTTAGGATCATCTCACACACCCTCTGTGCGTGTTGCCTTTCTATTCCTCTGTGTTTTTGTCTCGTGTAACTTCCCTGCCCACCTGGTGAACTGTCACCTCAAAAGTATCTTCTCCAGCTCTCCTTGTTAGGAACTCTCACCTGTGTCCATAGCACAGTTCATACACTTGTGACACTATCATAACGATACATGTTGTCCCCTCCCCTCCCATAAGCAGCCCACCAAGAGGAGTAGGAGTTGCTGAATTCAAAATGAATTGTTTTACTCTCCATCTCATTTTGCTTCTCTTTCTGGCAAATTCATTTTTTTCCAAAGTTCTGGCAACATCCTCAAGAAAGCACAGGGCTTCTCGAGGAGTGAAAGTCTGAGCCTCTGCAAAGTTGTACTTTTAGGAGCGGTGGAGGTCTCAGCGCTACTCACCAGTCTTTTGTTGTTGTTCTTTTGTTTTGTTTTTTGTATTTTTCCAAAGTTAGAAGCAGGGAGGCAGACAGACTCCTGCATGTGCCCAACTGGGATCCACCTGGCATGCTAACCAGGGGGCGATGCTCTGCCCATCTGGGGCCTTGCTCCCTTGCAGCCAGAGCCATTCCAGTGCCTGAAGCGGAGACCATGGGCCATCCTCAGCACCCAGGCCAACTTTGCTCTCATGGAGCCTTGGCTGCAGGAGGGGAAGAGAGAGGTAGAGAAGAAGGAGAGGGGGAAGGGTGGAGAAGCAGGTGGGCACTTCTCCTGTGTGCCCTGGCCAAGAATCAAACCTGGGACTTCCACATGCCAGGCTGACACTCTACTGCTGAGCCAACCGGCCAGGGCCCCTCACCAGTCTTTTTACACATAGTGTTCCTCTTTCCCCAATTGCCCCAGTGGATATCTTAATTAAATAGCATAGTTGTCCCAAATTTTAAGCATCACCTTTGGGATTTTTGCCATATCAAAATAGCACAGCCTAACCAGGAGATGGCACAGTGGATAGAGCGACAGACTGGGATACAGAGGACCCAAGTTCAAAACCCCGAGGTCACCGGCTTAAGCACGAGCTCATCCGGCTTGAGTGCTGGCTCACCAGCTTGAGTGCGGGTGGCTGGCTTGAGCATGGGACCATAGACATGACCTCATGGTCACTGCCTTCAGCCCAAAGGTTGCTGGCTTGAGCAAGGGGTCACTTGCTCTGCTGGAGCCCCCCCCCCCGGTCAAGGCACATATAAGAAAGCAATCAATGAACAACTAAGGTGCCACGATGAAGACTTGATGCTTCTCATCTCTCTCCCTTCCTGTCTGTCTGTCTGTCTCTCTTCTTCTTCTCAAAAAAAAAAAAAAAAAATGCCTATTCACTTGTTTTGAAGCCCAGCCCAATGCATTGCCTCATGGGTCTTACTCAATTAACTTCTCTCTTGCTTGTATCTCTCTTCATTATTTCAAATTGTGAGCTATATCATGCATACACAAGCATATGAGCATGTGTGTTCAGATTAGCTAATAATAAAAATACAAGCACACATGTGCCCATCACCCAGGTTATTAGAGCACTGTTGGCATGAAACGTGCTTTGTGTACATCTCCATTGTCTTTCCCTCCCACTCAAGAGCAGTGCTAGCCTTTCTTTATGGTTTTAATATCTATGCATACAGATTTAAGCAACTTACTTAGTTTTTCTCAGTTTTAAATTTTATGCAAATGAATCATACTGATTTATAGTCTGTGATTCACTTCTTTTATTCAATATTATGCTTTTCAGGTTTAACCATTTTTGGTATACATAGCAGTAGTTCTTTCTGTTGAGTATTTCATTTCATAACTAATTCACAAGTTTCCTTCATTTTTATTTCTATAGAAAATTCCAGTCCATGACTAATCCACAATTTATTTATCATGTTACTGCTCTTGGATATTTGAGTTGTTTTCAGTTTTTGTTATTATAAGCAATACTATTACAGACATTCTTAAAATTGTGTCCTAGTACACAATTTTGAAGGAAGGATTTCCTTAGGACAGTGATATATTTTTAAAAAATTATTTTTATTTGAGAGAGAGAGAAGATGGGAGGAAGAGAGAAGCATCAACTCATTGCTCAACTTTAGTTATGCATTCATTGATTGTTTCTGGTATGACCAGGGATCCAACCCATGACCTGGACTCCACCCAGCATCCCCACGCTCTAGCCAGAGACCTCAGGTTTCTTTTTTCTTTTTTTTCACTCAGTGAGAGGAGGGGAAGCCGACACAGACTCCCACATGTGCCCTGACTGGGATCCACACAGCTGGCCCACTAGGGGCCGATGCTCTGCTCATTTGGTGTGTTGCTCTGTTGTTCAGAAACCAAGCTCTTATTAGCATCTGAGGCACATGCCATGGAGACATCCTCAGCACTTGAGGCCAACTCACTCCAATCCAGTGATGGCTGCAAAGGGAAAGAGAGAGAGAGAGAGAGAGAGAGAGAGAGAGAGAGAGAGAAGAGGGAAGGGGAGGGGTGGAGAAGCAGATAAGCACTTCTCCTGTGTGCACTGACTAGGAATTAAACCCAGGATATCCACATGCCAGCTTAGTCTCTCTACCACTAAGCCAACAGGCCAGGGCCAAGACCTCAAGTTTCAAAACCAGCAACTTCAGTGTCTAGGGTCTATGCTCTATCCACTGTGCCACTACCAGTCGTGCATCAAAAATTTGTGCACAGCTCATAATAAGAAATACATTTTACAACACAACTCAAAATGATTTACTGGGCAATATAAAAACTTACTATTAGCACTCCAAAAATTATTAACCAAAAATATATAACCTTACTATCAGCAATACCTTCTGATATTTTCTATTTCTATTCTGCTCTATTCAATTCTATTATATCCTGCTCCCTTTTGCTTTTTTGTTTGTTTTTTTTTTTAAGCTGCTTCCCCTACCAGTGTACTCTGGCTCCAATCAAGAAAAATCAAAACTGCTCTAGGACATATACATAGGAGTAACATTGCTGGGTTGCAACGTATGTGCATGTTTTAACTTGTTAAGGTAATAATGATAAGCCATGTTCCAGTGCCATGCTTTCAAATTATATGCCTACCAACAGGACATGTAAGTTACATTGCTCTGTGGCCTTGGTAACTTGGTTACAGATGAACTTTTCATTTGTTTTCCAATTTGTTGACATTACGTGGTAGCTCTTAGTTTGAATTTGCATTTTTACGGTTACTAATGGGATGGAGTGTATTTTCTTAAGTTTGTGAGCCATTTGTGTTCCCTCTTCCATGAAATGCCTTTTCTATTAGGATATTTACATCTTATGTATTCATCAAAGTTCTTTTTTATTTTTGAGGTGCTGATCCTTTGTTGGAGATAAGTTACAAATATCATCTCTCACTTCATATCTTGTCTCATGACTTTCTTTAATGTGTGTTTTGATGAAATAAACTTATATAAATTAGATAAACTTATCAATGTTTTCCTCTCTGATTTTCACTTTGTTCATTTACAGCCTTAAGAACTCCTTCTGTATTGAGAAGTTGTATTAAATTGCATAGTCTTCTAAAAGCTCTATGCTTATGCTTTCACAGTAAAGTCTTTTGTCCAAAATGGGTTCCCAGTTTTATACTTTAAATCTACATGGATCGTTCTATCACTATTTACTGAATGGTTGATCTTTTCTTCAGTGACTCCAATGACTTCATCATGACTCAAGCTTGCCTGCCTGAGTGGGTTTGTTTCTGGGCTCTCTCTTCTCATCCCTGGATCTATGTCTACCTGTGGCTCAATACAATGTTGTAATCAATACAGCTTTATAATGAATCTTAAATCTTGGTAAGGCAAGCCCCTCCACACCTTGTTCTTCCTAACAGAAATAATGTCCCTGTTACTCTGTCTTGGCTGAAAGCAAGTCTTGAACATTGTCCTTATGTATTTTGTGGCTTTGATAACTGTGAGCTGTAAATTTTTTCTGGAACTTTGGAGTAAGTCTTTGAGGCTTTATGTAGAGCTTATTTTCTTCAGAAAAAAAAAATCTATTTGCTTTTGTCAGTAACTTGAAAACGTTATCAGTTAAGGACCACTTTAAAATTAAATTCTTCACTCGTGCTGTACAAACAAGTGTGTACTTACAAATTCTTACGTGGTATTCCCCACCTCCACTCAACACCACTACTGAGACAAGGAAGTGTCCCCTGCCTTCTTCTACATGGCAAGGGTACTTTCTTGTTCACTTTTATGCAAAACTGTTAGACTCTGGAGACCCAAATTTATGTGTGTTTCCTCTACTGGGATTGCTGCACGGGTAGGTCCTTGGTGTTGTGTTTTATTTCAGGTAGTCTCCAGGGACCAGAAAACCTCAGAACAAAAGCTGTCTTTGGTTCTGGTTTAGCACCCAGGGTTTCTTCTTTCACATGGTTTGAAGTATCTGCAAATTACTTAATTTCATAGCCATTCAGCTATTTCATTTTAAAATTTCACTCCTGAATTTTAGCTCTGTTGATTTGGGGATGTCTATTCTGCCCTGCTGACAGGATCAGGACTCTTACTTGTGTCTTGAGCCTCTTCTTTTCTATTGGCTCATTCTCATCATCCAATAACGCATTTAGGTATCTATCACCCTTAAACACTCGCTTAACTCTGGATCCTCTGTCTTGGCTACAGCTTTCTCTCATACCTGCCATGTTTTTAAAAGGTGTTGTTTACAGTCATCTCTCTTTTCTAATCTAATGTTTTTCAGCCGCCAGTCAGCAGATTGACCTGCCAGAAATTCTATGCTTGTCTGTGAAAGGGTTAAGCACCCTGATGTTATATGATGATTATAGATCCAGTGATCTTAGTTGAATTTGCTTATGCTCAGGGTAATTTCTGCCTTAGAAGTCCTCAAAATAATTCCTCTATTTTCACTGACCCCCAGGTGTAAAAAGGTTGACAATCACTGTTCTAATCTTCAATCCATGCTCTAACTAACCAAGTGTAGTCTGTATCTGCCTCCACACCTCTGGTAGAACTGACTTCAGAAAACCAACAAGGATGACCTCCACCTGCCAAATCCAATGGACTTTTTCTCTCAGTGTAACTAGCACTTTTGATCATTCTCTCCTCTAGGGTTTCTTCATCATTTTTCATTCTACTTCTGCCTTCCCACTCACGGCTTCTCACTGGATCCTCTTCCTTTATTACTTTTCATTGTTCTGCAAAGATTTTTCCTGATTTTCTTTTTGTGCCTTCTATTTTCACCAAGCCTCATGAACTATACACACTTCTAGGCAGTAACCCCAGACCCATTTATTCCTTCTTGCAGCCTCCTTGGTAAAACTTCCATTTTTATCTGGCCAGGATTCAGCTGGGAAGGACCCATCTCTACACTTCTGTCCTTTCATCTTCTGTCTCACAGCGTGGACATATGATGGATGGCTGGAGCTCTAGCAACCATCTTGGAATAAGAGGTGACTTTGAGGTTGAACACTATACCATAAGAGAACAATGCAGAAAGAAGGGGCATTGTTTTCTACTGACCCTATGGAGCCCTATCAGTCTAAACCATTTACCTCTGGACGTTTTAGGGGATAGAAGTAAATCACTGTTTTAGCCTGTTATTCTGGAGAAGTGGGGAATGTCACAACCAGTGAGTCTAGGCCTAAGTAATACAACTCTCAACTCTGAAAGTTCAGTCATCGTGAATTCTTTTTCTTGTCCTCCATATCAAAAAATAAATTTAAAAATCCTGATTTTTTACTTCTATATGCCTCTCAAGTCTTCTCTTCTCACTTTACACTACCTGAGTCTAACTTCAAGTATTCAGTGTTTTTTTCTTAAATTAACATAACTTAGTGATTATTATATTGAAGTAAGTTTTCTGAAACATAAGCCAGTCTTGTCTCTTAACCTCTTAAGACCCTATGTGGGCTCATGGCCTATGGAATCAAGTCTACACCCTTTACCATTGCTTCCTTGGCCCTCCACAATCAGATACTTACCTTCTTTTTCTTACGTCCACTTCAAACTTTACTGCCAATAATGTAAATGCTATAATGGGTCCCTATTTATATCTGGTATCTCAGTGGTTTCATGCCACTGTGCCTTTGTGCATGTTGCTTGATCTCTGCAGGATGCCTTTCCCTTGTGCTGATCTGATGAACTCTTTTTGTCCTTTAATTTTCAATTCATACATTAGCTCATCCAGAAAGTCTTCTTTGAAATCCTTAACTAACACATATTTCTATCACTGAAATTACCATGTTATGCAATTATTTTATGTATGTTTTTGTCTTCCCTCCTAAACAATGAGCACCAATGATGGCGAAAATACCCTATTGACATCTGTATGCTCAAAAAATAATATAGTGGCCTGACCAGGCGGTGGCGCAGTGGATAGAGTGTCGGACTGGGATACGGAAGACCTAGGTTCGAGACCCTGAGCTCGCCACCTTGAGCGCGGGCCCATCTGGCTTGAGCAAAAAGCTCGCCAGCTTGGACCCAAGGTCACTGGCTCCAGCAAGGGGTTGTTCGGTCTGCTGAAGGCCCACAGTCAAGGCACATGTGAGAAAGCAATCAATGAACAACTATGGTGTTGCAACAGCAACGAAAAACTAACGATTGATACCTCTCTTCGTTCCTGTCTGTCTGTCCCTATCTATCCCTCTCTCTGACTCTCTCTCTGTCCCTGTAAAAAATAAATAAATAAATAAATAAATAAATAAATAAATAAATAAATAAAAATATAGTGGAGTTTCTAGCTCATAACATGTCTAGCCTGTGTACTGAATAAATGACAATATGTTATATGAAAATTAAGCAGAGATTAATAAGTGAGGCATAATAATTATGATGACTTTCAAGAAAGAATGTTTTCTCTAAAAAATTGAAGAGCTGGGTAAGAGTGTTTTAACAAATTTTATACAGACAAAAAGTCACCAAATGAGTACAATAGCATCTTCCCAATGGAGGTGATGAATGAATTCTGTGAGCTATGCTCATAAAGGGATTAGCAAGATACTCAGAACAGAGTAAGTCCCTGTTAGTTGCATCTGTAATGATTGTGAGTATTATTAATGTGTAACTGTGTCATAGAGCACCAAAATAAAATGGTTATGAATGTTAAAGAAATCCTAATGTGATAGGAAGACATCTAAGATACCTTTCAGACACTGCTTAGAAATTGGTTTCACTAATATGAAAACTGGAGGTTTCCTTCCTAAGAATGAGTTCACTCCGTGGCTTCCTGAAATAGTAGTTACTGCTGGGTGTGGGAGGTAGTCATTTATTTGCATGAGACTATTTGGTTGTAGAAATTGGAGCCATAAAGCTAGCTATGTGACCCTCCTTTTTTTAACCTGGATGAGGAGCCAAATGTGAATCTTCTTCAAGAACTCAAACCATATTTCCACGAAGTTGAGTTTGGGTGTTTGCTTGCATTTTATATAAATGTATGTATAAACAAAACAATGTTTTAGCACTGGGTATGGGAGGAATATGCGTGGGAATTTAAACAACAGACACATTGTCTAGAAGTTCCCTGGTATGGAAGATTAAAGGAATGATCATAGCTTCACACATACTGCATGTTTGTACAGTAATTATGCTTTACAATTGGTTCTGGTTTCCTCATTAATGCCAAAGATTCTTTTTTAGAATGTGATAAACCTTTTTGGCTCCAGTATGCTGGTTCCAAACATTCCTTGGCATTTTTATGCTTAATGAAGGAGTTTTAAAAATTATACTTTGCATAACTCTGGTGTGTGTGTACATGTGTGAGTGTGTGTTATCCCATGAATAAGGCTGGGAATGCAAGAGAGAAAAGGAGAAAAATGAGCCTTGGAGGACTGACTATATTTTAAAAGTAAACTCACAGAGCAATCATTCATAGTCAAAAAAGATAATAAATGTGCAAAAGAAAAACAACCCCAAAATACAATCTTAGGATTCCCACTGACTAAATTAACTTAGATGACAACAAAACCTAGCTACATACAAACACGTGGATACATATCTAGATAGGATTGTCTATTATTCTCTATATTTTTCTTAGGTACATCCATTTGACTGGACCCAAGAAATAGCAGCAACTGTTTTAATGTATTTCATACGATAGGGTTGAAACTGAATTTGCTAAAAATTAGTTGTTACGTTCTGGTTTCCCTCCAATGAACCTGGAATTTTTTATACACTTATTTTTCTCCAATATTTATTAGTTAAGGCATCATGCAAAAGGGTAGAATTACTATTATTCTGATCTATTGCAAACATTCCCCTTTCTCTAGGTACCAATAATATAGTTACTGCTATCAATGCCTGTTATTTGTCAGACATTATGCTAGATAGTTTGAAACTTAGTTCTACTATTAACTAACAAGTTAGCTTCTCTACACTAATGTTTTCTTGAAACTAAAAATGGAGATAATAAAAGTACCTATGTAGTGGAGTTGTCCAAATTAAATGAATATAAACTGCTTAGAATAATGTCTGTTACATATTAAACACTCAATAAATGTTCAGTATCATTGTGATTTACAATTATTTAAATTTATACTCAAAATCATGTTTTGAGTAGATATTGTCCCATTTTATGGATGAGGACATTTAGACTCAGAAGCTAAGAAATGTGCTCAAAATTACTCAGCAAATAGCATCACAGCTGCAATTTGAACCCATTTCTGCATGCTTTTTTGAAGCCCAAGCTCTACATTATGCTACACTGCTTCCTCAATCCGTTTGCCTCAGTTTCCTCATCTATAAAGTGAGAATAATTAGGGTGCCTACTTCCTAGAGTTGTTAAAGTAAGCACTTCATAAATGTTATTCTGATGTGTTTCCTAGTGATGAAACTTAAGGCTACCTGGAGACTTTCTAGGCAAGTTAAGAAAAAAAAGAAACATATGACTGGCTACATAGTAGAGTGATGACCAATTTTAACCTCATCTTACATGATGACATGATCATCATGCTAAAGGTCTGTTTAATTTGCTTAACATTTTATTTCTAAATTTCTCTTTAAGCCTCTCTTGGAAGAACCCTACCATCTTTATGTAAGAATAACAGACTCTAACCACCTGAAATAACAAGAGTGGGGATTTTTTTAAAGGAGATCTATTTGTTCTGGAATACCATGAAAGAAGTCAGCTAATTCAGCAGATTACCAGCTTCAAAGCAGTTCAACATGACCAACTTGGAAGCCAAAAAGGCCTCATGGTCAGCATACAAATGAGAATTTAACAACTGGCCTGACAAGTACACTATAAAAGTTATATGTAAAAGAATAAAGTGTGTGTGTGTGTGGGGGGGGGTGACAGCTTTGTTTTGATGGCTGTCTAGTTTATGATATCTAACTTGTTATTTCAACAGTCATAGCTAATACTTTGTGTTGCTGGGCCTGGTGTAAGTAGTTACTCCCAGTTGGATCCTTATATTTTTCTCCTGAAACACAACTGTGTCTTCCTTCTCTTTAATAACTATTTCAAATGGCATTCTATAATTCAGAGGACTGAACAGGACATTCTTCAGAAACAGGCATGTCAAAACTAAAACTTGTAAAAACAAAAACTAAACTCCTACAAGGAATTAAGCATCAAATCTTTCACCCAAGGATAGCTTATCGTCTGTGGTATTATCAGATCTTGATAATGCACATTAGTGGAGAGGACAAGTGACCCAGGTAATCAAAAAAATCATTTATTTGATTTTGAAATGTGTTTTTATTTACATTTGATTCTGGGTCTATCTGGAGTTCTTGGGATTGGAAATGGAAACATAATGAGCTCATACGAATTCAAAGAACCAGGGAAAAGAATCCAGATTCTCAACCTTGAACTTGTCCTCAGCTCTGTCTGCTTTTAGTTCTACCAAGTCAAGACTTCATGGGCCAGACTACCCACCTAAAGTAGGCGGGTCGTAGTCCGTTTTTCAATCTGCAATGCTTGTGGCTTATTATCTTCCATTAAGTGAGAAAGAAAATTAGGTTTGGGAGTAGAAAAGTGTGTCTTTCTAGTGCTAATAAGGCTACACAATATGAGAAATATGAAAAAAAGAGAGAAAAATGTATTGAATGATCTTAAATAAGTTACTGCACTCTGTACCCTCACTGTCCTTTCCGCACGAGCTAATTGTAAGTAAATGTGATGATGTGACAAAGTACTCAGCCTAGTCCTGGGTCTGTATGTAGTTCTGTATAAATGACAGCTCCATTTTATTAGCTTGAGGTTGAAGGAAGCTCTGCTTCTGCCAAATCCCATGGTGAATCATCAATCCATAGAGAAAAATTAAATATAATCTCACAAGAAAATATATTGTAAGCGTTTTTGCAGAGTAAGTGAATAAATCTTTGCTCTACCACCGAATCCGGGCCTCCAATAAAGTGGTGTGATTAAGAAGTGCAAAATGTCCAAAGGTCAAGAGGGAGGAAAACATAGTAATGTGCATGAAAAACACATCCAGAAAACTCCTGATTTTTCCAACAAAAAGCGCTTGCTCAATGGCTTGCAATGAGTCCCCTGTAGTATCTAAATTTAACAGATTTGTTTCATTGCCAGTACTTGCTACCAGCAAGCAATGTACTGTGTCACTTTTGTTTAGTGATCTTTCATTATACTGCTGGATTACTTATTAATGGTTTCTTTATTTAACTCCTAGGACACAGATAAAGCTTGCATTATCTGAAGGCAATACCTTGAAGGCCTCGGCTCAGCGCATTCCGGAACTTCTTCACAACGGCAATAAATGATGCAGGATTTTTAAAAACAATATATCAGTAAAGCACCGACTCTAACTTGGAGGGTGTCATGCAGCAGCTGTTTTTCAACCCATTTTCAGCTTTTGTCAGAAAAAGTAGCATTTCATTATCTAATGTCTCACAGGTGACTTAAATATCACGTCCCGGTCCCCCAAAACAAGCAGCCTGGGCCCTGCCTCTCAAGGCAAAGGAGCAGCCCAGGGTTCCGGTCCAGTGATGCAGTTCAATGATTTTCTTGTTTTGACCTCAGTAATTCTCAGGTACTTGGGTGTTGTAGTAATATAATGTTATAGTTATTAAATATATAGAAATATAAGAAACAAAAATATGAAAGATATATAAAAGTAATTAAAATATAATATTAAAAATAATCAAGGAAATTTTAAAAAGTTATGCTGTCTGGATAGGAATTAATATAGTGGGTGCAGATATAATAAACAGACTCTGACTTTCGAGCAGGGCCCAGTTAGTGTGTGTGTGAAGTTATACATAGATAAGAAGTGGCTTGGTGTCATAACTTTGTAAGTTAACATAAATAAGAACATATTAAAAAGTGGTTTGATGTAAACATTTCAGTAGATTAACATAAAACGGGTTCCCTGTGAGGAACTCCCCAAAAGGTGGTTTGAGGTGATAATCCTGTAGATTGACACCTGTTAGAAGGCGTTGGCCAGAAAAGGTGCTAAAGCTGAGGGGCCCCCCATGCTGCAATAGTCACCCAGACTCTGAGTCTAACGTGAACGTGAAGTGTCTCCACGCTGCTCTGAGCTCTGACCAAAGACAGTGGAGAAGAGCACGCCGACGGGATCCCCTTTAAGCTGTACCCAGGCACGCCAAAAAGATTTGTGAGTAATAAATTGCCTGTGTGATTATTGCAACTAACTCTGTCAGTTATGTCTTTCCTCCGATGGCAGTTAGTGTCGGCACTTATCAGTAGCATCCTCATAGCCGCCTCAAGGGTAGTCTCAAAGAGGCTGCCAGCCTGCTGATAAGCAGGAGTGTCCCACTGCACAGGGAAGTCAAATCAGGGACGCCTGATCGAGGTAGAGCTTGGGCTCTACTGGGACAACGGGATTTGTTAAGTTTCTAAGATTTTAATTCCATGGCCTTAAAACTATACAGAATTGGTAGCATTCATTTGTAGACTCGTGTCAAAATAATTCACTTCCCAAATATCACATTGAAATTATAAATCAGCAAATATACAATTTGTTTATTGTCACCAATAACCCAGCTTCCAACCTACCTGAGTTATTCCAGTGAAGTTATTAACTTCTCAGCCCCAGTAGTTCTCAAAATTTAGAAGACACAGACTCCAGGAGAGTTTTGGACTGTCTGAGTGGACATACTCAGTTCTACTACAGGTGGTTTGCAAGACACCTTTTTAGAATCACCAACTTATACCAATACTTTGATTAGCCTGAAAAAGAATTTAGTTGCCATAACTTAATAAGAATTACTAAGAAAATAAAAAGAATTTGAACACTTTTAAACTTGCTTGATTGAGTAATCTTGAGAAGTTTCAAAGGGGCGTTTTTTTGTTTTTAGTTTGGTGAGTCACTAGTTTAAATATTTATTGCATGCCTATTACATATGCTCTGTACTGAAGCATATAAAAAATAAACACAACTGGATTTGGTTCAGCAGGGCTTTATAATCTAGTTAGGGAGGCAATACACAACCATAAAGAAGTTAAATCAAATTACATAGAGTGAATGATTAAATGGCAAGTAGGGGAAAATCAGAGGGACACTGACAGGGACTGAAGTGAAAACAAGGCCTTCCCAGGCATGCAGGGGCAGGGAGAGGAAGGTGAGACAGGCCCTGAGGTCGGGTGAAAGGAAGCCAGAGGAGTGACTGCATCTTCAAGTGACTGTACCCTCAGACAGGCAGGACGCTTGATATCTCAGCAATACGTATTTGCCTCCAAGTTCAGAGATGCCAGCCACCATTAAACCCAGGTGCCTATATAAAGTCACTGCTTACTGGAAAAGGGGCAAAGCCCCAATTTTAGATCTTCTCAAACTAATTTTTAAACACCAAACTAAAAGAAAATAAAAACAACCCTCATCCATAATCAATAGTACTGGAGAGTGACCAAAATTGAGTGAAAAAAAACCCAGAAATCTGACATAGAGATACATTTTTAGAAAAATGAATAAAACTTTTCACTAATTAGTTCAAGTTTTGTGCTGGAAGAACGTGCAGGAGTGGAGGGAAAATGGATACACCCAACACCAGTAAGTGAACCAGAAATAGTAACACAAAAGCTAAGGAGAGCAGGATGAGAAAGCAAGGAAGTAACGCAGGCCCAGATAGGAGGCAGTGTAAGAGCCATGGCAGAGGCCTGACCTGTAGTGGCACAGTGGATAAAGCCTCGACTTGGAATGCTAAGGTTGTCAGTTCAAATCCCTGGGCTTGCCCAGTCAAGGCACATACAAGAAGCAACTACTATGAGCTAATGTTTCTTCCTTATCTGTCTCTCTCTCTTTTCTCTAAAATCAATAAATAAAATCTTAAAAATAAATAAATAAATATGGAAAAAAAGAACCATGGCGAAAACAACAATAACATCCATAGGAAATATGAAAAATGGGGTATTCACTTAAACCAGTGGTTCTTAACCTTTTTTGAGGTACCGAACCCCCCAGTTTCATATGCGCATTCACCGAACCCTTCTTTAGTGATAAATAAAATATGATTTTTTTTCCAAATTCAAGACATAGGTATATGTTTTTTTACTGGTGCACAAAATGACCATGCATGAACATCACCTTTCTCAAAGAACAAAACCAACAAAGTGCATGAACTCACAACAAATTACAGTATTACTTTATTCTGGCCTCCGCGGCAGAGGCTTCTCCGAACCCCTGAGACCAACTCATCGAACCCCTAGTGTTCGATAGAACCCAGGTTAAGAACCACTGATTTAAACAAACCCTTGTGCATGAATGTTTCTAGCAGCGCTTCATGATAGTCAAAATGTAGAAACAACCAAATGTCCTCAAACTATGTATGAATGGAGAACAAAATGCGGCAGATCCTTTCAATGGAATATTACTCAGCCATAATAAGGAAAGAAGTACTAATAAAAGCCACAACATTAATTTGGGGGAGATGAAAAGTTTGGAATCAGACAGAATTGTTGGTTACATACATTGCGAATGTACTATGTGCCATTGAAATGTTTACTTTGGAATGCTAATTTTATGTTATGTGAATCTCACCTCAATTTTTAAAAATCTGGATGTGACAACAGCCAAGGAACTGTGGCAGCTGGAAAGGACACACTTAATGATTGGTATCCACCATGTCCTTGTCAAGGGCTGCCACATCAGACCTCACTGTTTTTATGTAAAAACTCTTTATTTTACATATTTGCAACTATTTCAAAAAATGTAAAACTGTGCTGCTGGACTATGAAAGCATACCCTGAGCAAACAACAGCCCATGGACCACCAGGATGTCAATTCCGGCATAGCCCATTATAATTTAAATCAGACTATATTAAAAGTCTATCAGCTCACTATATTGTCTCATAATTTCAAATTGTTTTTGTTTTCACTTTAATTTTTAATTTATTGTGTTTACATGGTCAGGATTTCAAATTCTTAAAGATAGTTTAAGTTAAAATTTTTTACCTGAATATATATATAAAAATATATATAAAAACATAGACTAACTATACTTTATACATAAAATTACATGTGGGTATGTTTTGAATAGAAGACACTGTGATGTCGAGGGAAGGGTGTATGGACACTCAGCAACAGTATTGACATCTCAGCCATGTGTATTTGCCTCCAAGTTCAGAGATGCTAACCACCATTAAACCCAGCTGCCTCTATGAAATCACTGCATATAGTGTTAAACTATATTGAACAATGGGCTGTTTTCATGTATTTAATCTGAAATACATTTTTCTCTATGATATTCTGTTGGGAATATTCCAACCATGAGTTCTGTGCTCAGTAAAACCCTTATATTGAAAGAAATGTAGCCATCTGTGCACATTCATAACGTAAGTTGCCCTAGTCTTTAATGGTATTCAGTTTGACTTCAGTTGTGTTTAGGACCAACAAATAAAGTGGAAGAAAGCCCTTACCTTAAATAAATCCCAAGCATTTATAATTATATTTTCATGCTTTGATAACAAATGTAAAATTATGCTAAAATAGAGGACTAACAAAATATCCAATGTTTATAAAAATAAATAAAACAAAGCCTTTTAATTTGAAAGTATAAATTTCAGGGGCAATATATTTAACTTTTTAAATTTTATTTATTGATTGATTTGAGAGAGAGAGGGAGAGAGACAGAAACATCAATTTTGTTGTTCCACTTATTTATGCATTCATTGGTTAATTCTTATATGTGCCCTGACTAGGGATCAAACCCCCAACCTTGGTATATCAGAATTATGCTTTAACCAACTGAGTTAAACCAACAAGGCCAGGGAAAATATTTTGTTTTAAAATAATTTTGGTTTACAAAAGAGTTGGAAACATAGTATTGAGAGTTTCCATATACCCTTCACTCAATTTGCTCTGAGATATAATCCAGGTTTATTTATATAACCACTTATATACATGTATCTAACTGGTATATTTATTAAAACTAAGGAATTAACTTTGGTACAATACTGTTTAGTATCAATTTTGTTCAGATTTCTATTCCAGAATATTGGCCAGGATATTGCACTTAGTTGTCCCGGAGACTGAGAGAGCTAGAGACTTGTCTAGTTCCCACAGCACAGATAGCTGAGCGCATAGCCAAACTCAGGTGAGTCTCTACTGCTCCCCTGAGCCATGCTGCCGCCTGGCAGAAGATGGGCAGAGCCCGTAGGAAGGCTTCCTCATGTTGGGTGTCTTTATGTCACATGCTTAGAGAAAAATGGTGTGGCCTTCACCATCCTCACAGGGGATAAGCATACAGAAGTGAACCCCTCAGAATAATAAAAACTTAGAACATAAAGGAGCTTTTGAGATCATCTAGTTTAATGTTGTCATTGGACACGTGGAGGAGGGTATGGGTGATAAATGATGATGGACAAAGACTTGACTTGGGGTAGGGAGATGAGCACTCAGTACAGTGTGCAGTGATGTGTTCTAGAATTGGGCACCTGACACCTGTCCAGTTATGTTAGCCTAAGGTGACCAGATTTTAAAATTGGTAAAGTGGGACACAATTGATGGGGGGGGGCTCTTAAATAGTATTGTAATATATATATATTTTTAATTTCAACATAAGTACAATTTACAAATATAATACATTTAAAAAATTATGTATAGTGTTATTTTATTCTTTGGCATATTTCTCATTTGAGAAATATGGACTCATCCTTGCAGCGGCTGCGCTCCCCACGTCCGCTGCCGCGCAGCCCGCTGGAGACTGAGCAGCTTGCGCCTGCCTCGCAGAATTCGGAGCCGTCCGCCGGTGTCCAGGACACGGACCTATGGGTAATTAGGGGACTTGACAGCTTCCGCCCAGCAAGTAGGTCCACCCAAAGTTGTTTGTTTCGGGGCCCCGCAGGGGGCAGCCAGCTCTTGCAGCAGTGCGGGCGCTTCCAGGTCCAGGCGGGGTCTCCCTGCCCAAAACCGTATATTCCCTTCCTGTTCTCCCGCCGTTCCCTAGCTTCTTGTGCATTCTTTCCAAAAATCGGGACTTTTTAGAAACACTGCGGGACGTGGGACAAATTGTTAAAAATCGGGACTGTCCCGCCAAAAGCAGGACGTCTGGTCACCTTATGTTAACCTGTATCACCCTGACGAAGTCCATTTTAAAAATTGGTGAGAATTTTGTCTGTTTTATTGAGAGATAGACACCTTTTAGGATTTACCTTTTAAACTTCCCAATGGGAACTCTGCATGTCAGCCTACCGAGAGAGGAAAGCCCTTGGCTGAGGGAAGGGAAGTTGTAGACAGGTAGGTGATCGGTGGTTGTTTAGGCACATTAATTCCAACTAAGGAGACATTTCACTCCTGCACCACCACAGAGAAACAGAGAGCCTTCCCTCTCGCTCTGGCCCTCAGGTGGTTCCCAGGACCAGGAAGCTTTGGGAAGGGAGAGGCTTCTCCTTTTCTGCAAGCTCCTGGCCTGCTGGGTCTGTCCTCTGCATGTGCAGACGAGAAAGGGCGAGGAGGAGGCTCTGTGGCTTCTGGAAAAGAAAAGGGCAGTGTTCCTTCCCAACTTTTGCCCTGCACAGAAGGTACAGCTTTCTCCCTACTGACAGACAAGTGAATATTTCCCTTCTCGAATGTCCGACCCACTTCCAATTTTAAGAGGTAATTCAAGATATTCCTGCCCTTCCTGAAAAATGTTCTCTCTCAGGCAGATCGCCATTATCAACAGGAGTAGGTCAATATTCACTGTAAAGTTACTTTGTGTGCTTTGTTTTTTCTCCCACAGCACACGGATTTAATTTAGAATACTAATGGGCATGGTAAACACTGGAATATTATTTGCTATGTTTTCTTTTCTGAATAGAGAAAAATTAGTTCTTAGTTTTAAGGCATATAAAGTATGATTTGTTAATGCAACCTAAACAGCTCTATATCTGTTATTCACTTGGTCCATGGGTGTCATAATAAACAAGTCTGTGAAAGTTCCACCTCTGAGTCGCTAATGAGATCACTAGTAATTTGTTTATTAAATAAATAGCCCCATCTCTATTCCTTCAAACCCTGAGGCCTCAGATGGTCTATTTATAGCATTATATGTGAAGGTTTACTTTTCCATAGAATACTAAAGATTTTCGGTAGAAATGACTAAGATTTTAGAAATTTCCCTTTGAAGTTTGTAGTAGTGTGGCATGTATACAAGCTGTCTAAAAACGCCTTTGTTATCCAAAAAGCTGTCATGTCACTGATCCTTCATCCTTAAAAGAAAGGTGACAGGTGGAACTGTCATTGTTCTAAGACTGTTCATTAATCTCCAGCCTCCAAAATGATCAAATGTGAAAATTTGTTCACTTGGGTTGTCTCAACACTAGTGTCAGCTCAATCACTTCTTCCTGGAAGCTTTTGCTGACCCCAACAAAGCTTAGTTTCCTCCTGATAGACCCTGAGAACTTGTGCTTTAAGGTAAGTATGGGTTTAACCATCATCTCAACTAGAATGTAAACCCAATCAGGTTCAAGATTAGGTCAGTCTTATTGACCACTATCCCCCCAGAATCTAGTACAGTGCTAGAAAGTCAGTAAATACCAGTGAAATAAAGAGAAGGCTTCACTTACTCTATCTGAACCCGTATGCAATGTTTGATATTATAGAAGACAGTCCACCCTCCCTCCCTTCAAACTCCCCTCTCCCAGGGGAGGCACGGATCTCGGCCCCTCTCTCCCTCTTGCGTTGCTCTTCCAATGGTGTCTTTCCCTCCGCTTTATCTCTATGTTCTTTCCCTACATTCCAGCCTAGTCCATCCTCTCCCTCCGGGACACAGTAGGCACTCAATAAATACGCACTGAATGTAAGAAAATGTTATCCATTTCCATAGCTTCAATAATTATGTTAAACTGAATATCTAAATACTTATACCCCACCTAAATTTAAATATCTATCCCTAACCTAAATGTCTCACCTGGGCACAAAGGGGTACCTCAGGAGCTCCTCATGTCAATGCATTCACAACGAAACCCACTTTCCAATTACACAGACAAATTCATCTCACACGATGATCTCCGTTCCTTCCCCAATCTCTGCTAAATAATGGCAGACGAGTATGAGGCAAGGGAGGTACAAATCCACAGAGCAACGAGAACAGAAGAGAGTACAACAGTTAACTAAAGATTTCCACACATTTTTTGGGAAGCAGAATGTGAATGGCAGGGGACTGGAGGAGTTAAGAGAGTCCCAGGGTTATGACAGTTGGTAAGTAGTAACTTCTCCTGTGTAAGAATAGAAGCGGTAAGTTGCAATTTTTTTTTTCTCCTTAATTGACTGTTTCCTCATGTGCCCTTTTTTTTTTTTTCTTCCTTTTCCATTTAAAGGTTTCTAAATGCCCAATTAGATACCTCAGGACGGGGGGAGAGGGCTGATTCAGCCTCAGCCTATAGTAGAGCCCTGGAAGGGCTCAGAATAGGGACACCGAAGTACCAAGAAGAACAGAGCTTATGCATTCAGTGAACTGAAAAGCTGGTAAAGTGGCAGTTTACATAATGAACTGTGACACGCAGAGCCACCTCCAGACTCTACTCAGGAAAACTGGCAGCTGGCTTATAGTCCCAGGAAGATGAGAAGATTTTTCTCTGAGAAACTGAAGAGCCCAAGGGGAAGATTTCCAGGTATGTGGACATTCCCTCAACAACAAAACCTACCAGCAGCAAGCCCTAACTCTGCCCACAGAGCTTCCGTTGAGCTTTTCAATGCACTATGCTTAAGTCTGAACAGGCAGGAATTCATACTATGAACGTAAATGTCAGACAGAGTTAACAAACATCTGAGGACCAAAAAAGAGAAAATGAAGAGGAAAAAAAGTCACCTGGAGGAAACAGCCAATTAAGAAGAAAGAAATTTTAATTATTGTTCTTAGAGATTTATAAAAAAAGTTATTATACTCATAAAATAAGTGCAAAATGTTATAAAAAAGGATTAAATAAATAAAACACTTGAAATACAAAGTAGCCATAAAAATTTTTCCAATAATTAGAAAATCATATCAAAGATGTAAGGTATTTATTTTTCCCTACCGAGAAAGAAAGAAAGGGGCCCAGAGCCACAAAGTGTGGAATAGCAAAGGCTTAAGTACTGCACGTCCCTCCCAACGAGGTCCCCTAGCCCCAGGGTCAGAGGATAGGTAGTCCGTGAATTAGACTGCGTGAGAGGTATTTAAAGGGGTCCTCTAGGGTGGGCGAGCAATTATGATGTGGTGAAATCTCACTGGCTGAAGGACGGTCACTCTTTTCCCAAGGATTTTTGGGAAGCTTCTTTTTGGTGCGCTTAGTTGTGGGCAGCCCTAGTCAAAGGTCCCGGGTCTGAGTTCCTCACATGACTGTCCTCCTTACTGACCACCCTACATTCCAGCCTTTTTTGTTAAATAGAATAGAAGCGCTGTTTATTCGTATGGCTACTTCCTGCTGGTTAGAAGTGTCATGGGAGGGGAGGTCAGCAGGTGGTGGCTTTGAGGGGTATCAGGAGGAACATCTGTTTGGCCATGAGTTGAGAAACTTCGCAGATGTGGTTCTGTAAGAATAAAAAAAAGAAGCAAATATGAGTTATACGCTGATAATTAGAAGATTTAGGATAGGGGCAGCCCAGGAAAGAATGGGTGACTGCCATCAGTTAAGCGGGTTGTAGGAGGAGAGATTTTTGCTTAATTTTCTTGCAGACAGTTGAGGAGATTGAAGCTTCTTTTATCAGGCCAGTCTTACTGAACAGCATTGCTCCCTGCTTCAGCTCACTCTGGCGGCAGGTTCCTGGTGGGAGGAACAGGAGCACAGTAAGGCCCAGTGGTTCTGACTGCCAACAATCCTGCATGCAAGCAAGCTTGAGGCAAGAGACATGGTTAGAAATGAGGGTAGCGTTGATTATGGGGAAGCCCTTGGTAGTGAGGAATGGTATGAGTAAGTGGGAAGATGCTGTCAGCTGGATAGTGGCTCCGAGATTGTGAAGAATGTCTCGCCCCAGAAGGGGTACAGGGCATGATGGCATAATTAAGAAGAAGTGCAAAAAAGGGGATTCCATCCAAACTGCATGTCAGGGGTGGTGTGTGAAGGGGAAAAAAAGGGGTTCCATTCATTCCCATAACCGAGACCTGTGAGGGAATTAGAGGTCCAGAGTGTGACGGCAAAATAGAGAAGGCAGCTCCCATGTCCACAAGAAATGAGATGGACTTACCCAATAGTTGCAGCATACCCTGGGTTCTCCGAGTCCAGGCCGTGTCCTAGGAGTTTGAGCAATGGGCCCACATGGCTGGATTGGCCTCCCATTCAGGCGGCTTGTCCTCCACATAGAGACATTGAGGATGAGCCTGCCCAAAGGGGCAATCGCTCCGCCAGTGACCGAGCTGCTTGCAGTTAGGGCGGGTGTAAGGCCAGTGGCCAAGACCACCATCACAGCCTCTTGGCCAGTGCAGGTTCACATTTGATTCGGATAGTCAGTAATGAAACAATGGAGCCAAAAACTGGTGAGCCATCAGCTTTAATCCTAACTTGCACCTGGCGGGCAAGCAAAAACACACACTGGGCTCCAAAACCCACTCATTCAGTGCTCACAAAGCTACTGAGTTATCTGAGTTTCCTAGCATCAAAGGTTTCTAGCTCACCAGACTTATTCACCTCTGTTCCCCATCTCCTTCTCTCTGCACAAACTCTGCCCAAACTGGCCTCTCCCTCAGCACTCCACCATCTTGGCTGCTTCTCCTCTCCTCCACGTGGCCTTAATCTGCTCTCCTCTCTAATACTAACCTCAGGAACTGAGAGAGAGCAAGCTCCAGGTCTGCCCCACTTCACAGTGTAGAAATCCAAACCTTTAATCCAATCTACAAACAAGGAAGTCTCTGATACAAAGTCACTTATCTGAGGCATAATTGGAAGATTCCTCATGAGAGTGCACCACCCTACATCATCCAATCAGTCAAGGGTGTGGGGAAAAGCTTACTCTTAAAACTTGCACAAGGGCAGCGCCATCTTTAACAAAGTGAGCATATTATATTTTATCTGCCCAACAGCAGGGCTCAGTGGGTAGCAGCGGGCAGGGGCCTTGTTGGGCACAGTGGTCCTGCTTGCCACACTTAAAGCAAGCTGCTGGTGGGATTCCTCTTTGCGGTTGCTCTGCTGACTTCAGGGTTGCCACAGAGCCTGGGTTTGGAGCGTTACCTTCTGCTGCATATGGGTCTGGTGAACAGCTTTGGCCATTTTCTACTAGTGGTGATTAATGAAAACTTTAAATGCCATGTTCACAGGTCATGATAAGAGGAGGAGAAGGGCTCCTTGGGAGCCCGGCACCCAAATCCAGCCGGAAATGCTGGGTCCAGAGGCAGAACAGGGTCAGAACTTCCTGCAAGCAGATTGGGGTTGGGAATCCTGCAAACTGATGTAAGAACCAATGACAGGCAGAGAATGGCCTGACGGAGGAGGGGCTTAAGAACACAGTGGAGAAGGGAGGGGCCAGCAGGG
The DNA here is from genome assembly GCA_037038555.1 of Rhynchonycteris naso. NCBI lineage: Eukaryota > Metazoa > Chordata > Mammalia > Chiroptera > Emballonuridae > Rhynchonycteris > Rhynchonycteris naso. The sequence goes on from CM072995.1 coordinate 342,044,601, forward strand.
GAGGAGAAAGTGAGACTGGTATTTGCAAGTGAATGAGAAACAGGATTTAGCGAAGGGAGGGGAGGAGGCCCTCTGGAGGGAAGAGACCTGAGCAAAAGAGGTCCCGAGAAAGGGGCACCCCCAGGGGTCAGGCAGGAGGGAGAGAAAGTTGGGTGTCTGCGGAGAAGAAAAGATTACGAGCGGAGGGTTTACATTTTTCTGGCCTAAAAAAGGCCTGTGCGTAGAAGAGGCAGCACAGAGATTAAGGACAGGCACGCGAATAATTAGCCCTGAGTGTAAGGGATCTCCAATCAGCTCCCGGCTTTTTTTTTTTTTTTTTTTTTTTTTTTTTTTTGGCAATAGTTAAATTGGTGAGGGTGTTTGTTGGGCAGATAAAATATATTATGCTCACTTTGTTAAAGATGGCGCTGCCCACATGGAGGCCCATTACCCAGGTGATATTATTTGCCCTTATGTTTGGGATGGGTGTGGGGGAAAGGCTGTAATGTAAGCAGGTCAGGTCGTTATAGCCTAAGGCTTAGTTTTAAGAGTAAGCTTCCCCCCACACCCTTGACTGATTGGATGATGTAGGGTGGTGCACTCTCCTGAGGAATCCCATTATACAGACACTTCCTTGTTTGTATAATTGGATTAAAGGTTTTGATTCTACGGTATAAAGTGGGAGAGAACAGTAGCTTGATCTCTCAGTTGCTGCTATCGCCATTGCAGGGGCCTCCCTGATCTCTTGACCTCCATGGGAAAAGCTGGTTTTCTGCTTCTCCCTTGTCTTCTCTTGTGGCTTGCCTGTCTTGGTGAGACACCAATAAACAGAATGGCCTACCATCCTCCAACTCTGCCATTTCTTCACCATCAGCCCGAATCCAATGGGAACCTGCATGTGAATGGCCACAATGGCGGCTCCTGGCCTTACAGTGTTAAAACTGAAAGTCCCTTTAGGAGGCTACCTGGTCCGATTATCCAGTGGGTTCTGTGGCCTGGCCACAACGGAGAAGAACAGTTTCCTCTTCTTTAGGGAGGGAGAGATTTCGGATAAAGCAACTCCCAAAGTGTTTTGGGATTCCTGTGTCCCCACGGCCTCCCTCAGTCCTCGGAGTGGTAAAAGTTGAGACTTGGCATCCCAAAACTCAAGCTCTGGCCATGGATGGATAGGGAAAGTGGATGTGCTCGAGACGTCTCCACGCGCACACATGCACTTGGACGGAAAAGACTTCCCTGACGTAGCTACGGTTTCAGACAGGAAGTCTCGGCAAAAAGAACTGAGGGAAGTTTGGAGGCATGGGACTTACCGCACCATGTGCCAAAGTGGGTGAATGGTCAGAGGTCCTGAGATACTGCTTCTTTCTCGGAGGGGAAGGAGAGAGAGGAGCGGTCCCAGTGGGCTTCTAACTCCTCCCTGGGTTTCGGCAAGATCCCTGGTTTATTCTTGGATTTCGGCACCAAAATGTAACGTATTTTTCTCCACCAAGAAAGAAGGAAGAGGGGCCAAAAGCCACAAAGTGTGGAATAATAAAGGCTTTATTAAATACCACGTATCCCACCCGACAATGTCCCCCAGCCCTGGGGGCAGAGGCTAGGGGAGTCATGTGAATTAGACTGTGTTAGAGGTATTTAAAGGAATCCTCTAGGGTGGGTGAGCAATTATGACATGGTGAAATCTCACTGGCTGACGGACGGTAGCTCTTTTCCCAAGGATTTCTGGGAAGCTTCTCTTTTGGTGCGCTTAGTTGTGGGCGGCCCTAGTCAAAGTTCCCGGGTCTGAGTTCCTCACATGACCATCCCCCTTACTGACCACCCTACAAAAGATATTTCACAGGGATTAAAAAAATAAATGAAGTCAGATTGGAGGGGGAAAATCACTTAAAAAATAGAAAATTAACTCAAGAAAACTAATAATTACCTAGTTGAATTCTAGAAGAGAACAGAAAATAATTGCAAGAGGAACTTACCAAAGAAATAATATGTATTTAAAACAACCCTTTAGAAGTTCTGTTTCACATGGAATGTTCTCTCTTCTCTGACCCTACTGTTCTTCTCTGATCCTGGCACCTCACCTCTCCTTGGAGTGGTTCCATTAGCATAGGCAGCTAGGAGCTAACAAAAGGGAGGGGAGCTGGACTGGCTGGGCCTGATTGAGTCAGTTACACTTCATCAGGCTTAAATGTGGAAGGTGGGGATTAATATACCCCTCCTCCCTGTCCCATTGCCACATGCCCCCAGGAACGATGGCTTTCCAGTCTCCCCAGCGAAATACTATCCATTCTGCAGATTACTGGGGAGGTGGACCCAGGGAAGGAAAATTCTTCTGCTGGGCGCATGCATAGAGGCCAAGATGGTCACTATAGAGGGAAGGTGTCTTATCCGGGAAAAGAAAGGAATTGGATGAGGGCATGAAACCCTGGAAGATCTAGAAAAGAGATTGGACGGGGGAGGACCCAACTTAAGCATGTACAGAACCAGGAAATTGGTTAGTTTAAAAGTAAATTTACCCCTTCCCAAGCCAGAGATAATATAATCAGAGTTTAACAAAGGGCCTTCTTGGTAGCACGCTTTTGGTATTTGTGTGCTCGCCTGTTCATTTGTGCATTCTCCAAGCGCAGTCTACAGCAGCCGTGTGGGCCCAATCGCCGCCCTAAGCTGGTTCCACGCGCAGACCTGGGAGCAGCAGCACAGCGCCCGCCCAAGTGCAGCCAGGAACAGAGACTAAGCTAGCCGGACGGGGACTGACTGCAGTGGACTAAGCTATGGCATGGACTGAACTGAATTACAAAAGCTTTGGGTATTCTGCCGACGCAGCACCTATGGCACAGAATCCCTGGACCCTGGCCCTTTTTCTGGGCTCCGTGGAGACAACACTGGACTCCATCCACAGTGGGACACAGCAGGTCCACCCGGTCATGGATGAAACACCAGACACCTGGGAACTGTCATTCATTTCTACTCCAATAAATCTTACCACTACACCTCATCCTTGCATGCACGGATCCCCAAAATACTTTTCTTGCAACTCCATGAAAGCACCCCATTTCCACCAGCAACAGTTCCACATGATCACTGCTGGGGGCTCCGCCATTGATCTCTGCACCCACAGCATCCTGACACTGCCATGTTTGTCAAAGTGTTTCCTGCCTGCTGTGGGCTCCTGACAGCGCTCTCCTTTGATGCCCCACCTCTAGAGTCTATAATCGAGGCTTGGAGTGATAGGTGGGTGTTTTCCCCACCTACCTCGTTCCCCACTGCCGCTTCCAAACCACTTTGTCTCCTACCCCCTCCAAAACTCCCAGCTTTTCCAAAAAATATTCATCAGACCTTACTGGCCTGATCTGACCATCATCAGGCTAATAAGTTACCCTGGTACACTGAAATTCTGGCACCGAACTCACTTTCTACCACTACTTCTATAGTTCTTGGCAATATCAACATCTATATTTAAAATAAAAAATAAAGTAAAAACAATACTCTGGCCTCTTAGTTTCTTAATTTCCTCAACTTCATTGATATACTCTATCTGGGCCACCCACTATCATGGCCATGCTTTGCATCTTGTCATCACTCCCCTCTGACTACAAGCCCCTACTTCTCCAGCTTCCCCCATGTATCCCAACCCAACGTTCTGCAACAGCACCGGAAACGCTCATCATCTGAAGACCTCTTCCTCACCATCCATCACTTGTTAAATACTATTTTCAGCTAAAACCGCTCCCTTGAAAACATTCTTTAAATGCTTTGCTTCTTTCTACCTCCACCCTAGTTACCTTAGTTGTCCAATCCTAATTAAGCCTTACTCTGCTCCTAAACACAAGTAGCTAAACTTTTCTCCAGAAATGGAGACAAACAAAAAACATGACATAACCCTGCTAATTGGTTCCACTGTGGACAAAAAACTATCAAATGGCAAACTACATTGCCCATTCACCGGTCTCATGAATTTCTCTAGTACATTTGTTCTCCCCTCTCTGGGAGGCATTATTTCTGCACTACCTTTCCTTTAGCCCCCGTTTGCCACAAATTACTCTATCCCTCTGCTGACCACATTGCCTCCCTTTCATAATGAAGAGAAACCAAAAGACATCGGACAAGACCTACCCACGTCACCCCCGTCCCATCAGTGCTGCCACACCAGCCACAGCGCAGCCAAAGCCCTCCGTGTTCTCTCCTGCTGAAACAGGACTTTCCTTGCTTCCACATACACCATCATTCCTGCTATTTAAGAAATGCCTTCCTAAAACTATCCTTGATCTCGCCTAAATCTTCAAGTCCCCCTTTCACCTGGATCCTCAGTCTCAGCAAAGAGCCATGTTTACTATCACCCATCTTAAGCCAAACAAACCGAGTGTCCATGACCCTATGTCCTCTTCCTGCTCCTGTCCTGTTCATGTCCTCTTCGCCATAAAACTTCTCCCAATAGTGGTCTTCAGGTATGGTCTTTACTTTCTCAGCTCCCATTCTCCCTTTACTCTACTTTGACAGTAATTTCATACCTGTTTTTCTTATCACATTTAGACAACATATTATACAGGAGGGAAATAGAAATATGGTTAAGTATGGACTTTGCCATCTCACATTCGAATCCCTCTTCTGGGGTTCACTAGGTATAAAAGCAACATAACTTCTGTGTCTGTTTCCTCAACTACAAAATGGAGGTATTAAAAGTAATGGTCACATGAAATTGTTGTGAGGGCTGTGTTAGCACATATAAAAGCACACAGGATACTTCCAGCCACATAGAAAGTATTCAGTACATGTTTGCTATTGAGGTCAATAATGACCAATCTTCATTCATTTTACCAAATCCAATAAAGAAGGCCCTTTCCTGCTGTTCTCTCTCAAGCAGTACTGGGCAGAGTTCACAACTCCATTTTCAACATTTCTACCCGTGACTTCTGTGACATCGTACCCTGGGTTTCTGTACGGCCAGTGGACGTCGCCGTTGTGGCCATGCAGATGCCACATTGGACGGTGGGCCATTCCATTGATTCAAGTCTCATACTGGCGGATGAGCAAACAGGCAGGGAAGACCGCTTCCCTCTCACTCAGGGCTCCCAAAGCCCCAACACATTCTCCAGACCCTCCCGGACCAGACTCACTGGCCCCCACGAGCCTCAGCACTCCCCAGCTAAACAGGCCAGGCAGAAATCAGGGCTCCCAAGCCCTGACTTGGTCTCCACTTCCACAACCCGGACTCACCCTCTGGACTCTCTTCCTTCACTCTCCTAAAAAGCCCTCTGGAGGAAAAAAACCCTTCTCTGGCAAACAATAGCAAAGCCCCTCCCCAAGTCGGCTTGCAATCTGCTGCCCTGAGGGCAAGCACCCACAGCCTTCTGTAGACTACACACACAGCGCTGCCCCAATACAAGCCAGCAAACCTAAAAAAACCCCACGTTTACTCAACAGTTTCCTTCTACTGGACTTCACTGGCTGCTCCTTCTCAGGATCCCTGCTGGCTGCTCAATTTCTAAATATTGGAATATTCAACCCTCTCTTTTTATTACCTAAACTCTTCATAAGCCAACTGATCCAGTCCAATGTTTTATAAAGTGACCAATCATCCTCCTTTAGGAAGGACAGTCCTTTAGGAAGTTCCATCCTCCCTTGAAAAGTGTCCTCCTACATGTCCTCTTTTTTATATTGGAAGACTAATCTGTAAATGTCCGTATTCGATTGATGCAAACTCAATCCATTGCGTGTGATGTGACATATTTGTATCGAAATGAGTACTTTTTTCTTACAATTATTATTAACAATTAATAGGCATGTAAACATAATTACAATATAAAATATTACAAATGTTCTTATTATGCATTTATCATATTATAGTGTATTATTGTTGCAATGAATAAAATGTTTTTCTTTACAATATTGTTTTCTTCAATTTATTTTTGTCCTCCTTTTCATTGTAAAAACGTTGGTCACCTTATTAAATACCACCTATATACTGATGTTGCTTCAATTATAACTTCAATCCTGGCTCTCCACTGAGCATCAGACATGGATATTTATATATCTACCTGCCATTGCCCATGGGATTAAGTTGGTACCACCAACTTAACACATCTAGGACAGAATTCTTAAGGACACCTTTCTCCCCATCTCAGCACAAATATCTGCTCCTATCACATCTTCCAATTTGTTATAATTGCCATCATTCACTCAGTTGATCAGGCTTAACAACTAGAAGTCTTCTCTCATTTTTCTTCCCTCCCTCAACTTGACATCTAATGTTAGCAGTCCCATTTGCTATACCTGCAAAATACATCCCAAAGCAACCTCTCCTTTTTACCAGGTCACTGACACCATCTTAATTTAAACTCTCACATTTTCTTTCCTGGAAACTGCAAAATACTCCCACGTGCTTTGATTCTCAGTCTCCAACAGGCCAATTTCCTCACAGCAGCTGGAGTATCTCATAGCATAAACCAGATCATATCAATTTCCTGCTCAATCCCTTCCCGAGGCTTCCCAATACAAATAGAATAAAATCTGAACTACCGAACTCAGGATTATATATGGTCTGGCCCTGCTGACTTTCCAACCTTAACTCCTCCTGTTTTCCCCATCACTCTCTCCATTCCGGGCAAGCTGGCCTTTGTCAAACACACCAAGTTCATTGCCTAGCTGTTCCCGCTGACTGGGTATCCATCTCTTGCCCCAGATTCTAGTAAGGCGAGCTGAGTATGATACCACCTCAGAGAAGCCCATCCATCTAAAGCAATGGACTCTTCGCTCTACCCAGTCACTGCTCAGCCCAGCGCCATTTTACTTTCTTTATAGCACATACAGCCAAGTGAAGTATTTGTTTACATGTTTAATATGTTTCCTATCTAGTCATAGATCTGAGGGCAGCAGGGACCCTCTCTGATGCGCAGCACCTAGCATACTAACTAGTACATAGTATACACTTAATAAATATGTACTGAATCAATTTGAAGAAAATAAAAACGATAGTATTCACTTTTTACTTTTAGCGTAGGGGTAAATGAACGTCTACCTCAAGCATTGGCAAGGTAACTTATTTTTGGTATATCATCAGTTAAGATTGGCATGTTAACCAAAATCAGTTATCATGTAAATCAATTATCGCTAAAGAAAAAAAATATTGCTACATCTTATCAGAATTAGCATTATGTAAAAAGGAAACAAATTTGCTTTTTAGGTACTTTCCCCATGATAAGTTTCTAAATTAGATAAGATATTGAACACTGAAAGCAATTAGGCACCTTCAAGATAAGGACACATGAAGCCAGGACTCAAACAGACCTGGGTCTACAATACTTGGGTCCATTCTTGGATCACGAATTTGTTGACATTATACCATAGGTTCCCAAGATATTTCAGAGCAGTTCCAATCAGAGTAGTAGTAGAAGTCGTAGAGATATTTTAAACACCACAACAGAAACTGCAAATGTTGTAATGCAGCCTGTAATGTCTAAAATATCAAGTATTTTAAGAAAAATTGATTCAGGTTAAAAATACCAATCTCCTGGTAATTGGGTATAGTGATTGGTTTGAAGAAAAATGAGAAGATTTTCATAATAAGTAAGTTTGGTAGTCAAAATCTTTTTAAAATGTATCATTGGGGTAGCAAAGGAGGACCTTCCAAGCTCACAGGACCAAGCCCAAATTCTGCCACATGCAGAACCCGTTTGCCCGGACCCTGCTTCTTCCCAGCTCCTTCTCCCCACGTGTCCATGACTCCCATCAGCCTCATAACCATCTAGAAAATTCCCATAACTTTTACTGGCTCAAATATAACCTCCTTTGTAGCCTTTCTTAATCCATTCACAGGCTGCACTATCTCTTATCTGTGCTCCTAGATGAACTCTCAACATAATTTTAAGGATAGTATATTATAGCATTTTTTCTGTTGTTTTCCTGCCTAGGCTGTAAATGTTTGCTGAATTAAGGAAATATACATCTTATACAATGTGCAAAGCATCTGTCACAGAGTAAACGTTCAATTAATATTGGTCAAAGTCATTAATTACTGATTGAAAATCTTATGTTTACAGCTAAATGATGTCTAAGTGACTTCATCTGTTGTGTGAATGTCAAGGTTTTTAGATATAACAACTGTATCTAAACCCCAGGAACTCAGACCTATGCACACTATGTTTTTTATACACAAGTTTACTGTTATCCTGGAAAATTCTTCAATTCTCTCTATATAGGTGAATGTACTGAAGTAGAATGATCATCTATAAGTTTCATTGTTTCTAAGAGGTTCTAAGAAAAATGGGAAGGCCTCTAAATCTCACCAATATTTTGGTCCAATAAACCCTACTGACTCCTCTCTGGTTAGATTTCCCTAGATTTCTGACCACAGAAATGCCCTTCAAAGATCCATTGTTGTTGACTTGCACTAATAAACACCACTGCAGATTAATCACAAGAAACTTGGCAAATGATTAAAATAGCAGAAACATGGGCTATATTCTAAAGAGAAGTCACTTTTAAATGAACTTACTGACTTTATATTGCCCCAATAAATTTTCATTTCTTGATGATCCCCTAAAAAAGATAGACTTAAAATTTAATAAAGTGCTGAGTACTATTTTAATAATTCTTTGAGCTACTAGCCTTAACATTTAATAAGCTGTGATCTCAACTTCAGCAAAATATCATTTAAAATACAATATCAAAATTAAAATACAATATATTGATAATCCTAATTTCAAAATTAACTAATCATAACATGTAAATATTTGTACAAAATACAACATAATAGTATTAGTGTCTGAAGATTACTAATACCTAAGATCCAAAGTACAAAATGTTCTGAAATTTCCTTTCAGAATCTCAGCCCTGGCTGGTGGCTCAGTGAATAGAGCATCGGCCCTGCATATGGATGTCCTGGCTTTGATCCCTGGTCAGGGCACATAGGAAAGGGACTACCTGCTTCTCTTTCCCTCCCTCTCCCCCTACTCCCCCTCTTCCCCTACCGCAGCCAGTGGCTTAATATTTTCAAGCGTTAGCCTCTTGACCAAGTGCTGAGGATAGCTTGATTGGACTGAGCATGTTAGCCTCAGGTGCTAAAAATAGCTAAGTACTCAAGCATCGGTCTTAGATGGGGTTGCTGGGTGGATCCTGGTTGGGGTACATGTGGGAATATGCCTTACTATCTCCCCCCTTCTTACCCTACGAAAAAAAATCCCAACCTTCATTTCCTTATTATAAAAATACCTTCAGCTAGTTATTTAAAAACTTACATAGAGAAAAGCCATCAAACAAAACTTTTTGTTTGTTTTCGTTTTTTACAGGAACAGAGAGATAGAGAGAGGGATAGATAGGGACAGACAGACAGGAACGGAAAGAGGTGAGAAGCATCAATCATTAGTTTTTGGTTGCCATTGCGACACCTTAGTTGCTCATTGATTGCTTTCTCACATGTGCCTTGACCGTGGGCCTTCAGCAGACCGAGTAACCCCTTGCTGGAGCCAACAACCTTGGGTCCAAGCTGGTGAGCTTTTTGCTTAAATAGATGAGCCTGTACTCAAGCTGGTGACCTCAGAGTCTCAAATCTGGGCCCTCTGCATCCCAGGCCGACGCTCTATCCACTACAGCACCGCCTGGTCAGGTAAGACTGTTTTTGATTGTAAGATTCTAACTCATGCCTGACCAGGCAGTGGCGCAGTGGATAGAGCGTCTGGCTGGGATGCAGAAGACCCAGGTTCGAGATCCCAAGCTCGCCAGCTTGAGTGCAGGCCCTTCTGGCTTGAGCAAAAAGCTCACCAGCTTGGACCCAAGGTCGCTGGCTCCAGCAAGGGGGTGCTCGGTCTGCTGAAGGCCCGCGGTCAAGGCATGTGAGAAAGCAATCAATGAACAACTAAGGTGTTGCGACGGCAACGAAAACTAATGATTGATGCTTCTCATCTCTCTCCGTTCCTGTCTGTCTGTTCCTATCTATCCCTCTCTCTGACTCTCTCTCTGTCCCTGTAAAAAAATAAAAATAAAGATTCTAACTCATTTATATTCTTCTACGAGTTATCTTGAGAAGTGCTCATTTGAATGATTTAATCTTAATCTCATGTTCATAAGCATAAACACAAACAACAAACAGTATGAAAGAACACAAGAAAAATTGTTGGCTTTATTGGTATCATAGTGGTTTTAATACAGAGCTAAATGCAAACACAATCATTGATATTCAGTCACTAATCCTGCAAAACAATATGCCAAGGTCAACTCTGAAGCATTTATAAAAATGGAAATGTACAAAATATCTTCCTTAATTAACTCTAAGGAATCCATATATTAAATGGAAAAATTTGAACTTGTCAATCACTCCAAAGGTTGAGCTATTGACTGAGCAGCAAAAACCAATTTCTGATTTTAAAATTCAGTAGTTACAGGTAAAAGAATATAATTTCCCACATCTACTATTTCTGTATTCTGCACAGAGTTCCAAGGCAAAGATTGCTTCTGGCTCTATGAATTACCAAAGGTTGTGACTTGTGTGGCTGACTTATCACAGGCCTTTTAGTCTTCTTTCCTGATAGATCCTTAGCTTCTTTGGAAGGAGGCATATGAATTGGTTTCCAGGGAATTGGGTTATAGAAGGCTGGTTCTGGATAAGAATTTCCACTGTAAAAACCTAAAATTATTAAAAATTAGAACAAAACAAGAAGAAAACTTGAGACCATAGAAACTAGTCATTTTTAAATTCTTAGAAAAATGTTAAAATATCAAAAGGACAAAAATATCATTGATAAGCCAATCTGACTCATTTAAAATGAACTCTTGAATACTTTCAGACAACACTTTTCAAATACCATACACGCCGAAATAAAAATAAACATGTAAACATTATCATTCTAAGAGTCCAAAAAACAAGGTAATGTTAAAATCTACATGAAAACTCATAAAAATCATATTAGGAATTTAAATTTAGAACCCTTAAATTGAACAAAATCTTCATTTTCTTAACTAAATCTGGGAGATCACTAACTGTATAGTAGTTTCCCAAGTAAGACACTAAAGTTTACAGAAAAAATTATATTGCATATGTAGCTAAAGTGAGTTAAGATTCTTAGGTAGAATCACTGAAATTCTAAATTACTATCACTCAAATTACTAAGATTTTATATCACTGTAATTTTGATTACTAATTATGGAATATTTTCCTGTGAAGTGCTTAATAATGACTTGTGATGTCCAGTACCTAATAATTCTGAAAGAGAAACATTGTGGTGATCATATTCAAACCCTCCTGTCACTGTATGCACACAAATCCCTTTATTTCATAATCTGTAAAAATGATATAGGCATAAAGATAGAGATTTAAGAACATCTGCAGACAAATATGATTCTTATCAGAATAAAACTCATTAAAAGCAAAAAAATAAAACATTCCATTATTTTAGTAATTAACTTCTAGTTTATATATATATATATATATATACACACACACACACACACACACACACACACACACACACACATTCCAACCTAAAGTTTTATCTTAACCACCCAATCATTTGGTTAAAACCACTGCTTATTACACCTTTATTTTTTTAAAAAATGAAGAAAAATGGAGCAGACCCTGCTCAGTAGCTATAGCAGATGACCTTTGTGACATGTAGGAGAGGCCTAAACCCTGAAAGCAGCAGGAATGTGTCATTCAGACACTGCAACCCACTTTGACTGCATAGATATGTCAACACACACTTCACCAAGATGGTCAAAACAAAGTCTGGGATATGTTCTACTGTGTGAACAAAACAGAATGGGAGTATTTTTAATAATAAATCACTTAAACAAGTGAAGGCAGCTGTCAGCAAGGTATGAGCTTCCAACATGAAGCACAGAGAAAACATGCACTACCATTTATAATCAGACCAAGCCCAAAGGCCAGCCGGTTCCGTGTCTGGTTCATGTGCTGTCTAGTATTCCACCCTGCAAGAAGAATGTTTCAGAGATGCTGAAAGCTCAGCCTCAGAGAGAACCCTCTCTCTGAGAGAAAAAAATCACCCCTTAAATACGTCCTTTTGAAGGCTTTAAAATTCAAGAACTGTGAAAAGATATAACTTGTTTTTTAATGTTAGGAATCATTACTTTGCAGTTTTGCAAGTCTTGCCTAAAATATATCTGACTTATAGGAAATGACAATAAATTTGTAGTATCTGCACAGAAACACAGTATATTATAATCTTCCAGAAAATAGTAATTTGAAAGAAAATTTATTTTTACACATTTCTATTTCTGTCAAGAGAAAACATAATGGATAATACTTACTCTTGCAAGCCATATTTACATAAACCACAGAACATAGAAACCAACCTGTAAGCCTCCCATTGGCATAACCATAGCTCTCTGCAGCTGGACGAGGCTTGCTTTTTGCATTTTCCAACCATTCCTTAAATTTTTTTTCTGCTATTTCCTTTTTTTCCTGTAATTCAGCTTGACGTTGTTTTTCTTTTTCCTTAAAATGACAAGACAAAAGAATCTCCAAGGATATTCTGTAACTAAAAATTCTACTGACTTCTCCCCAGCAGCTGCCGCCCACCATTGCTTACTGATAATAAATATTGAATCATATTTCTCTAATTTGAGAGCAAAATTTAACATAATCAGAGATGTGCTATGAAGGTGGCTACCACTATAAAAGACACCAAAACCAGGAGGAAAAAAAGCAATCGCTGTTTAAAATAGAACAGTAATTCACAGTAATGCAATAAAAAAACCATCAAAAACACTTAAAAGCAGTAACAATGGTAAAAAGTTTGAACCTAACTGAAAAAATATGCAGAGGCTAATTAAAATTTTTTCAACATAAAAGCACAAATGCATAATCATTTCGGAAGCTTAAACATAGCATAGTAGGGATAACTTCATGTATTTATTTTAGGCTAAGGCAGTGCCAATTTTTTCCTGGAAACTTTTCATACAATACTGTTGATACATACTAACATCAAAGCCATGCGTTCTAACGGGTCACTTCCGTACCTTTTCTTTCTTCTTCTTCTCACATTCTTCAGCATTCTTTTTCTTTAACCATTCTTGATATTTTTCTTTTGCTTTTTCTTGCAAATGTTCTTTCTCCAGTTCTTTTGCTGCTTTTTCTTCCATTTCTTTATTAATTTTTTCTTCTCTTTCTTTTCTTTGCTTTAACAAAAAATGAAGAAATTTTAATTGGAACATCTGTAATTATCCTTATACAAGGAAGGAGTGTAATATACAGTAATCTTCTAAACTTCATTTATTTCTTAAAATAGGTGGTAATATAGCAGTTGACACAATGTGGCTTGAGAAAATATGTATCATACCTGCACCTGGTCAATTGTAGTCTACCAGCTCAGCTATTAAATTCATTATGTTAGTAATAAAGAGCTTGTTAACCAACTTATACTCAGAGCCTCAGACAGCCCTGAGTAAACAGTAGGTGCTCAATAAAGATTTGAATAAATTAGGGGACAGAAATTACAACCTGTTAGATTGTACTGAATCCATATTTTTTAATGGATGGTTACCCTATAAATAGGAACCACATATGTACATATTTCTTGGGGTTTGCCAATAAGAATACTTGGATAAATTTTCACCATTAGTGAGTTCCAGAGGACAAATAATATTTTGGCCAATTAAAAATTGCTATTAAGGGCACATACAGACAAATCTTTGGCTATGTATTTCTTACATAGACCAGAGGTTGGCAAACTACAGCCTGTAGGCCAAGTATGGTCCAACTGTCACCTGTATTTTTAAATTAAATTTTATTGAAATGTGGACACACCTATCTTACAAATCAGGAAACGAAGGCACAAAGAAGTTAAGTAATTTGCCTAAGGTCACAGAGATGGTAAGTGGCAGATTTCTACTGATCATATAGATACTAAATTTAGAGAATTTTAAATACTTTTATGCCAACTTCAATTTAAATGCCAAAATTGCTTAAAATATACCACTATCCAAAACTGATTCAAGAAGAAATCAAGCTTGAACAGGTGGTAGTACAGTGGATAGAGCATCAACCTGGGACACTGAGGACCCAGGTTTGAAACATCAAGGTCACCAGCCTCAGTGTGGGCTCACCAGCTTGAGTACAGGTCTCTGGCTTGAGCATGGGATCAAAAACATGACCCAAGGTTGCTGGCTTCAACCCAAGGGTTGCTGGCTTGAAGTCTAAGGTCGCTAGCTTGCCTAGAGTCCTCTGGCTTCCCCAACCCCATCAAGGTACATATGAGAAGCAATCAGTGAACAACTAAAGTGCTGTAACTATTAACTGATGCTTCTCATCTCTCTCCCCTCCTGTCTGTTTCTCTCTCTTTCTCTCTCTCAGTAGAAATAAAAGGAACAAATCAACATCTGAATAATCCTCTACTTGTAAAAACAATTCCGAATTTAAAACTTCCCCAGAAGGAAAGCTCCAGCCTCCTATAGCTTCATTGGTGGATTCTACCACACATTAAAGGGAAAAATAATACCAATTACTGCAAAAGTTACTTTAGAAAAGAGGGGGAAATAAAGAATGTATCCAATATCCAAACTCATTTTAAGAGCCCAATATTGCCTGACCAGGCGGTGGCACAGTGGATAGAGCGTTGGACTGGGATCCGGAAGACCCAGGTTCGAGACCCCGAGCTCGCCAGCTTGAGTGCGGGCCCATCTGGCTTGAGCAAAAGCTCGCCAGCTTGGACCCAAGGTCACTGGCTCCAGCAAGGGGTGGTTGGGTCTGCTGAAGGCCTGCGGTCAAGGCACATGTGAGAAAGCAATCAATGAACAACTAAGGTGTTGCAACAGCAACGAAAAACTAATGATTGATGCTTCTCACCTCTCTCCGTTCCTGTCTGTCTGTCCCTATCTATCCTTCTCTCTGACTCTCTCTCTGTCCCTGTAAAAAAAAAAAAAAAAAAAGAAAGAAAAAGAAAAAAAAAGGAGCCCAATATTAGTACTCTGGTATCAAAATCAGACATAGAAATTATAAGATAACATCAGAAGTATGGCAAGATATTTATTTACTCTCATCTTCAAAATCATTAAATACTTAGAGGTATATTTAATGAGACAAATAATACACCATCTATCTAAAAACCATTAATAAACTAAAAACCATACTGAGAGGAATTAAAGATGACCTGAATAGAATCATGTTTATTGAGTTAACATTTGATAGTATTAAGATGGCAATTTTCTCCAAAATGATCTACATATTTAATGCAATCCCAATAGTATCAGGTACTAGTTAAGCAAACATGACTAGGAAAATTGATGACTAAGTTGTATACAGAAAGATGCATACCTTTAACTGTTCTGGTAATATAATTTTGAAAAAGGAAAAAAGATGGAGGATTTATATCACCTGACTGGACAAATTATACATCCAAGACTTACAAAGCTAGAGTAACAGAAATGTGATACCGGCATAGAATAGAGATCAATGAAACAGAAGAGAGTCCAGAAATAAACTCATATGTATATGGTCAATTGATTTCAAACAAAAGTTTCAAGGTAACTGAATAAGAAAAATACTATCTTTTCAACAAGGTGTTAAAACAATAGGATATCCATATACACAAAAGATAACTAACCTTGACCCCATAACTCTAACCATATATTAAAATTAATTCAGCATGACCAGGCGGTGGCACAGTGGATCGAGCATCGAACTGGGATGCAGAGGACCCAGGTTCGAGACCCTGAGCTCACCAGCTTGAGCGCAGGCCTATCTGGCTTGAGCAAAAAGCTCACCAGCTTGGACCCAAGGTCGCTGGCTCCAGCAAGGGGTTACTCCGTCTGCTGAAGGCCTGTGGTCAAGGCACATGTGAGAAAGCAATCAATGAACTAAGATGTCACAATGAAAAAAAACACTGATGATTGATGTTTCTCATCTCTCTCCGTTTCTGTCTGTTCCTGTCTATCCCTCTCCCTGACTCTCTCTCTGTCCCTGTAAAAGAATATTAATTCAAAATATACATACAGGTAAAAGCTAGAGTTATAAAACTTCAAAAAGAAAACAAGAAAGAATATTTTTAGATTCTTGGCATTTTTTAAATAGGACACAAAACCCACAAACTATGAAAGAAAAAATTTAAGTGTGGAACTTTATCAAAGTCTGAAGCTCTTTAAAACTTACCATTAAAATAAATGGGAGGCAATATTAATATTTGCAATACTTATGTGACAGGGCTTAAAGGAATATATAAAGAACTCTAAGACACACAACCCTCCTACAAAATGAGCAAAAATGAAAATACAAAACAAGAGATGTAGAAATGGCTGATAATAACCATAGCCCCAATTCATGTTGAAGCCCTAATCCTCAATATGACTATATTTGGAGATAAGATCTTTAAAAAATTAGTTCCTTAAGGTCCTAAGGTCATAGGACTGGTGTCCTTATATGAGAGGAAGAGACATCAGGAATGCCCGTGTGCAGAGGAAAAGCCACGTGAGTGTGGGCAAAGATTACCCCTGCAAGCCAAGGAGAGAGGCCTCAGATACTTCCATTTTGGACTTCTAGCCTCCAAATCTCAAAGGAAATAAATTTCTGTTGTTTCACACCCACTCTGTGGTATTTTGTTATAGCAGCCCTAGTAGACTAACACAATAAATAAGTTTCTAGAAAGATGCTAAATAGCGTATCTCAGGAAAATGAAAATTAAATGACAATGACGTACCACTACATACTTCCTTGAAATGGTTTAAAACAGAATGACCATGGGAAATGTGGCCAGGGTGTGACACAGTTGGAATTTTCGTGCCATAGTGGTGGCAATGTAAAATGATGCAAGCACTTTAAAAAGCAGTTTGGCAATTTCTTATAAAGTTAAACACGTACTTACCATACAACCCAGCAATTCATTTCCTAGGCATTTACCCAAGAGAAACAAAAACACATGTCCACAGAAAGACTTGCACTTAAGTTGTCATGGAATTTTATTCATAATACCTCAAACTGGAAACAACCCAATTGTACATCAACTAGTGAATGGAAGCAATGTGTGGTATTTCATAGAACAGAATACTATTCAGCAATAAAAAGGAACAATCTTACTACATGAAAGAAGAAAATTTAAAAACAAAAGAATACATATGCTATGACTTCATAAAATTCTAGACAAGGCAAATCTAATTCACAGGGACAGAAAGCAGACTAAGGGCTTCCTCGGAGCTGGGGCTAGTTGGGGCTGGGGAGCAGGGGTTCTTTATCTCGACTGTGCTGTGGGTTGTACAGGAGCATAAGTTTGTCAGACTTCATTAAACTTTGAATAGGTGTATTTTGTTGTACATAAATTATAGCTCAAAGAAATTGATTTTACAACATCAGACAGGCTGTGCATAGGATTTAAACCAGAGATGAGAGAATAGAAAGCCTTTAGTTAGCTAAAGGAGAACAGAGCAGGCACTCGGGGAGAAGTGCGGAGAGATAGCAGATGGCCACGAAGGGCTTCAGACTTTCCGGCGTTCCAGGTCTACACCGCACAATAAATCTTCCCTTTCTGAAGATGGTGCCCTGAGAGACCTTTGTTTCTTGAAACTAAAGGAAACTAACAACACAACTGGCTAAGGTTTCTGAATTTCTACTCTGGTTCCTTCAATAGTACTTGGCACATACTCTAGTAAAAGTATAGAATACATGAAGGATAACACTGATAACAGTTAACAATCGCACACTTTGTTGACCCAGAATTATTTTTTACATTAAAAAAAAAATCAGTTCCATGTTTTGAGAATTAAAAATAACTTTATTTTTAAATAACTTGTGAAAACAGCAAAGGTAAAGCCCCTTTTACAAAATATGTACTAACACACAGCAAAAAGAAAATCTGAAAGAATGAATTAGTATGGCAACACAAACGTAAGAGTACCGGATGGGGCAAGCCGTTTATTTGAAACAGATTTAACAATTTACAGTCATAGTATAAGGAACTTGCTTTGCTAATGGATACATAAATTCTTTCTGTCTGATTTTTTGACAGAACACAGTGAAATGACTGAGAGAAAGTAACACCACAGATATAGCTAAAATGTGAATGAAGCTGGAGGCGGCGAGGACCACACACCATGAAATGTAAACAGAGGGGAAGAAAGCTAGATGCCAGACAGAAAGAGAAGAACCAGGAGAGCAGTCTTTACAAACAGAGGTAAATGTAACTAAGACTGAAATAAGAAATCTGATAGGTTTTAAAGGGAAAAAAATTCAAGTAATCAATTATATCTTAACATGCACCAAACTTTTGCAGGATAAGTAAACATAATTTCTCAGAATTCGTTCTGAACTATTCTTAACCTTGTGGAATCCTGCTTTCAATAATTAGTGATTGATGACAGGGCATGCTATAACCCTCCAAAAGTAAGAAATTTTTCCTCAAATAATTGGATTAGACTGACTGCCACTAATTAAAGCAGAGAATATATCATCTCTCAACAGTATCTTCCATCCTTGGACAAACAACAACTCCATTTGACTGGCGTGGTAAAATGGACCTAATGGAGCTAAAAGATAAGAGAAGCTTTTAGAGGAGAGGGCAGGCTATTACTGCATATATGTAAAAACTATTTTATTTTTCAGTTATAAATTCCAAAAATGTATCACCGTAAGCTTGGTAATGGTCACAGAGACTTATTTTGATTTTGGCATTTATTCACAAAGACCGCCTTCTTGTTGTATTATAGGATGATGCTAATTTAATAATAATAAATAACTCTGAAGTAAAGTACAAGTACAGTAATGATTATAACAACATACGTCTAGCCAATTTCCTTCCTACAGTACCTGGAAGAAGAGAGCTATGTTTTGAAATGATTTACTAAGGACTCTTAGTACTATCTCTGGGCATTAGATATAACAAAAGTTAAGGATACAAATTAGAATTAAAAATATAAAACTTAGCCCTAAAATTTAAGTATTTGACTTCATTCATAAAATTGCATTACTGTATAATCAAAAGCAGTATCATTCTAAATAGTATGTAAAACTCACAATAAATAACAAACTGACAAGTATTTTTAAAAAGTGGGTTTTTTTTTGCGAGACAGAGAAAGACAAGAAGGGAGAGAGATGAGAAGCATCAACTCATTGCTGTGTAACTTTAACTGTTCATTGATTGCTTCTCATACACGCTTGACCCGGGAGCTCGAGCTGAGCCAGAGACTCCTTGCTCAAGCCAGTGACTTTGGGCTCAAGTCAGCAACCATGGGCTTCAGGCAAGTAACTTTGGGGCTCAAACCAGCAACCTTGTCATCATGTCAATGATCTCACACTCAAGTTGGAGACCCCACACTCAAACTGGCGAGCCCACACTCAAGGTGGATGAGACCGCGCTCAAGTCGGATGGACCACACTCAAGCCAGCAACTTTGGGGTTTTGAACCTGGGTCCCCAGCATCCCAGGTCAAGGCTCTATCCATTGCGCCACCACCGGTCATGCTAAAATGTTTTCAAGTTGTGATCCAATACAAGAAGATATTAAAATTGAAAGGAGAAAATATAAATAAATAGAATTGAAAGGAAGATAATACTATTCACTCCAACAATGCTTACTATATTATAAAGCATTATATTAGATCCTGTAATGGATTAAAAATATAAAAATTAATTTCTACACTTAAGTATTAAAATGACAAGGAAAATAAAGAATATGCATAATACAAACTAGCAACAAAATATATACCTAATACAAGGCAATATATGACAAAGTGATAAATCTGAACAAAGATTCAGCAAGGGAAGAGTTTCTAGCGTGTGATCAGCAAATGCTCCACGTAGGAGAAAATGCTCTGAGTTGGATGATAAGGGGAAAAGAAAGTGGAGGACCTAATGACATTCCATGCTGATAAAATACCATATAAAAACAAGGAAGTGAGAAATAGAAGAAAAATGTTCTTAAAATTTCTCATGAACACATATCCCTGGGGGCTGCACAGTGCAGTCCAAAGTTCAAAATGTCTTTGAAATCTACTGTGTATCTTTTAAGTCATATAATATGTTCTGCTCTATTAAATATCTATGCTTGCTTTACCATAAAGATAGCATATTTTCTCTTAACATTTTCCAGTAAAACTAAAACTCCAGGATGATGGGCCATGATTACCCTGTTATACTCCCAAAGGAGCACCAGCAAATACCAGCAGCACAGAACAAAGGAAGCCCAGGCAGAAGAAGACATGGCAGAGAGCAGGTCTTTCACCAGCCAGGCTAGAATTGTTAAAACGTTATTCAGAAGGCAGTGAGGAATCAAGAAAAATATCTTTTGAATTGGGAACTGCCATTTGACTATTTCAGCAAGATTAGTTTGAACACAGAAGATGAATTCATTCATTCAACAAACATCTTGAGACATGTGTAAGTGTCAGATACTGATCTAAGCTGCTAGAGAAATGAACAAAAAAAGCAGAAATCGATGTCTTTATGGACCTTACATTCCAGTATGGGAAAACCAACAAAAAGTTGAAAGATGCAATGAGATCGGACAGGAAGAGGTCACAACAGGAGAGTGGTGACTGTACAGGAAAGGAGAGGATAACTACAAACAGCAGAAGAATTCTGATTCTGCCTCAGTGACTGAGACGACAGTATACTGATTATAGTAATTGAGGAATTAGGAGAATGGTTTTATCAAAGGAAAAATGGGCAAAAATGGGCTGTTTCAGATTTGCAGGCTCAGAGGTGGAAGCCAGCCTTACAGATGGAAATCCAAAACTCTAGGCAGTCAGATCTTGAGGTAGAGGCTTCATGACTGCCTGCAGCCAGATACAAGTGGAAGCCACATGAGGGAAAGGGAGAGAAGCAAAGGGCAGAAACACAGACTTCATAAATATCCATGAGAGTAGAAAAAAGAATCAGGTCAGAGAAGACAAAAAAATCGAAGAGAAATAAGAAAACCTAGGTAATGAGGAATAATAGGGGAACACTGTGAAAGAGATGACAGTGTGTGTGCATTTTCTTTCTCCTTACCTGTTCATTCTTTTTCTGAACCCATTCCTTATGCTTTTCTTCAGCAATTATTTTTCTTTTTTCACGTTCTTCCCTTTCTTTTCTTTTTTCTAGCTTTTGATTTAATTCCTGTGAATTTTATTCAAACAAAAGGCAACATTTAATAGAAGTACTCAAATCACATTTTAACAAGGCTAACGTTAACCAAATTAAACAAGAGCACAGTTCCCTTTATATAAAATATACCATTAGTGACAGTAACTTAAGTAACTAGTCTGTGATGAAAAGAAACCATTGGTAAAAAGGATAAGTCATTTTTTAGAAATGTAAGTAATTGCTTGGAAGAAAAACACTAGTTTCTTAGACTAAACTTCAGCTAAATTACCCTCATTGAAATCAACTTTCCCACACATAAATTTTGGCATCACTGTATGCTCCTGGCAGAAGCTCAAGGGAATTGCAACTTCTTTTTACAGTTAGAAAAAGCTCCTAGATACTTGAGGAAGATAAAGGATAGGAATTAAATAATCCTTAAATATCAAAATTTAATTCAGAGTCATACCAATGAGGAGATATACAGAAGCCATTCAATTTTCTCTAGGAAAAAAGAAAGTCCAGCCTTTTCTTCACTTATTTTATAGCCGCTGGAGTGTAAAACAAAACCACATTGATATCCCATATGCCTTGCTGTCACTGGAATCTACACGTCTGGGCATTTCCGCAGGAGAAAGAATGTGGAAGGTATGGCCAAATAAAACTACGAGCTGAATGCCACCACTCTGTCACTCATCAGTGAAATTACTGCATTAGCTGAGAATGCTGTTCAAACTAGACTCCTAGGGACTCCACTACCATAATTACTGGTTATTTTTCTTCTCTATCTTTAGATACTAATAATCAGATACTTTTATATATCTTCCACTGGACCTCACTCCTTCTTCCCTCCCCTCCCTTTCCCAAAGACCCGCCTACCTGAGCATGGGTGGTAGTGAAAAGGACAATTTTTCAACTCTCAGATAATTCCAGTGCGCTAAATGAAGGAAAACTTGACACCAAGAAAATATCTTTTGCACTTTAGAACTGAGGCACAGGATACCTATCTTCCATGTCCCTCACCCTAAAATTCTGCTGCACAAATAACTGCCCGCACTCATTGAGAAAGTTTTCCAACTTTCAAACACTCAACTCCCTGACCCCCCTCCCCAGCCTCGGAAGTAAAACAGTCCTCTGGGTTTGAGAGTCTTCCTTACCTCTGCAGCTGCCATTCCTCGATTATTCGCTTAACACTTTTTTATGGAGTGCCTACTATAAAGATAGCATGGACCGAGACACAGGATGAAACTGCAGAAGTCTGACCTGGTCCTTCCTCTATAGACACAAAAGAAGTAAGTGCCACATTGTGAGGTTTTATGTATAACACGAGTTCAGAAAAGCGAAAAGAGATGATCAGAGGAGAAACAGCGTGGACGGATCAGGTGGTCCAAAATGAGCACCCTTCAAGGAGCAGTGCGGAGCTGCCCTGACCAGGAAGGAGAGACTGCTTGTGACGGGGTACCGTGTGGGAACTAAGGAACTAGGTGGAGAGAGGTCTTTTGAGACAGGTGGAGGAAGTGGAACATTATAAAGCAGTAATATGTGGCAAAGGGATGATTTAAAACTGAGTAATAAAGGTTAGAGACTGCATTGAAGCAATCAGAACTATTCTCAGGGAGACTGAGTAGGAGGTTGCCACAATATGTATATGAGTTACAAGGGGAAGAATAGGTCTGGAATTGTGCCAACAAATAAAAAAGGGGATACACATATTTACACATGTATGTGATGTATGTGTGTGTGACAAGCTAGATACAGATCTAACAATCATATATTCAAAAATTCCCCTATACAGGTCTCAATTTTATTTTCAAGAAAAGTAATCATTTAGATATACAACTAAAAGTATGACTGATTATATTTATGTATCATATAATTAAACTCAAAAGTCAGAAAAAAAAAATCATACTTTGTGTTCCTATTTTATGACTCACTAAATTTTAGTTAATGTTGATTTAAGAGTTAAAGATAAAGGAAGGGTCAAAAGTATGTAGAAAATACTACCACTGACCCAGACAGTGCTCTAATCTCAGGATGTCTGTTGAAGTAATTTGCCACCCCAGAGCATACATCCTATTCTGAGCCGGCTCTTCCTTCCAAGGCCAGCCGGCCGGCCGGCTCAGAATTCCCACCCTGAATGCACAGAACAGCCGGCTGTTCTCCACCAAGGCCAGCCTTTCCAGACACAGCTGGGGCCTTCTCTCACCAAGACCCCTCCGTTGCTGCCTGGCACCCCACTGAATTTCAGCAGGCTTGTTGAGAGTTCCCCACAGAGTAAGTAATTGATTACAGAAAAGCAAAATCCAAAGAGGATCCCAAACAGCATTTTTATTTCAATAGCTTTTGTCTGCTTTCAAAGAGCAGCGCCTACCATGGAAGGTAATAATCACATAAACTGGCAGGCTTGAGTTTTACCCTCTCTTCCTCTGCCCTACTCCTTCACACGGGCCGGTCGAAATGGATGAAATGGCCAGAGGAGAGGCAGGGGAGGGCACCCAGATTACTCACAAGCTTGATATTTCTAGAATTTAGAACAGATTGTACTAAAATGTTAAAGCAGAGCAAGCGTTAAATAAATAGTTACCAAAGTCCATAGAGAATTCAGGGTAGTCTGTTCAAACTTTATTTTTAAATAATAAAAATTTAAATAAAATTTCTATGACCTAAAAACCAATGTTCATTTTTCATAATGCTAATATTCAAAATCATATTTACTATCTTCACATGGTCAAAAAATTTTAAACTTTGTAAGCAAGTAATTTTGATCAGTTAAAATAATTTCTTAACTCAATCTTACAGAGATGTCTGAAACAAATCTAAATGTTGCCGAAATCAAATTTATGAGAAGGGATTATTTTTTAAATAACAAACTATCCTTTAAATTTTCCTTTAAGGGTTTAAGAGAGAAAATAAGAAAGCCAGGGTTAGTTCAAAATTAAATACTAAATCTGACCCTTTATTTCTAAAATACATTTTGTATTGTGGAATAAAACACTTATTAAATTGGAAGTCAGAAGAACTAGGATCCAATCCCAGCTGACTGGGAACCCTGGTAACGGTCCTTTCTGACCTTCACGTTTAACAGGGATCCGACATGAACTGTTCCTTGCAGTTAAAATTCTGTGCTTTTAATGCTATGATTTGTAAACGAGTTAGAGAATGCAGTAAGTAAGGACAAGAAATAAGGGAAGCACAGCTTATTTAAAACAGGGAAAGGAATGAAAAGAACATGAAAACCACAACAGCTCAAAATAAGTTTGTAAGAAAGGGAGTTGACCTTTAAATTATGATATCGATATCCCCGGCACGACTGATACAGTGAGATTCATGCCAAACTGTTTGCACTGCTTCAGAGTTTAAGTAATAAGGTAGAAGTAATAGTATAAGAAATCTCACACTACTAAATACATGAAATGGTTTTAGTCCTTCAACCAATTATACTTTGCGACACAATCACTGTGGTAGGAAGCCTGTATTCATTTTAGTCTGCTCTCAAAATAGCTCTTCACTAGTTCATTATCTCCTTTAACACATAACAACTAACTTTTATTGACTGCTTTCTATGTAGTAGGCCACATCCTGATGTTCACTTAGTCCTCATAACACAGTGAAGTAAATACTGTCTTCCCCCATCACTGGTCAAGAAATTGAGGTAAAAAGAGGTTAAAGATTTGCCCATGGTCCAAGTTTTGAATTCAAGAAGTACAGCTCTAGAATTTACACTTTTAACCACTCTACTATTTATTGCCTCTCTAACTTCTGGCTTACAGATGAGGAGACTGAGGCACAGAGAAGTTAACTTTCTCAAGGCCAGAGTTAGAATGGCAAGGCTAAAATTTCAGCCTTGCTCTGTATGACCCAAAGCCTAGGATCCCTTATGAATTTAACTAACTTCCTGGATTATACACTGGCTTTTAAAACGACCTGAAGTGACCCTCCTTTCCTTAATGTAACAAGTGACTTCTACTGAGGCTAGAGATAAAGATAAATTCCATAAACTGAACTCCACCTTACCACTGACTCATAGATCAGTGTGTTCTAAACTGTAACTCTAAAATCAATTTAGTAGGTTATGACAGGCAGAAAGAAAGGAAAGGGAGGAAAGGAGGGAGAGAGGGAGGGAGGGAGGGAGGGAGGGAGGGAGGGAGGGAGGGAGGGAGGGAGGGAGGATAAAACAGAATCCCAGGTTTTGCAAACATTAAGATATTTCCAATGTGTTTGTATAACATGATGGAAAGTAAATTTCTTAGCACGAATTAATATTTTAAAAGCTACTGTACTAAGTAATGGAGAATCTGGGGTCTGAATAATACAAACTAATTCTGAAAATAAGTGAAAAAAGTTTAATGAGGCTCTAAATAGCAATGATATCAATAACAATAAAACATCGGCCAGCTTTATACTTACCTCATTTAATCCTCACAAACAGCCTATGACATACATTATTTTATCCTTACTGTACAGATGGAAATTGAATGAAGCAGAGTTTAAATAAGCCTGCTTGACATCAAGCCATGGGGTCTTTTTTGGACTCTGAGCCCTTCTAAGTGGAAATAAGTATTACTGTGTACTTTCCCAGGAATAAATCTGTATTTTAGAATACAAAGTATCATGTACTGGGAAATAGCAGAGGTATTGGTTTCTACAATCATTTAAATCATGCCACACCTCCTGAATACAGGACTGATCACCTGGTTAGAAACCTATCACAAAAATAACAACTAGTTCCAAAACTGATACAGAAAATTTACTCCAAAGATCATGGAGGGCAAAGTTTTAGTTCCAAGATTTTCTATGACAACACAATTACAAATAAATTAGGCTTAAAAATCCACAATAGTGTACCTGTTAACTATATCTTAATATATATTTAACACATTTTAAATACATTTTAATAATCTTAGTCAGACATTTAGAAATGCCATTGCAAAAATATTTAATGATAGAAAAATAACAAATGTGACCAGTAGAAAAAACAGGTTAAAAAGAATTTGCTATTTCATTAACAACAAGAAGTAGCCCATGCTGCTCAAACCTACATGTTTTCTGCGTTTCAATGGGGAGAACGCAGACAACAGTCTAGATACAGGGAATGCTGAATTAACCAAACCCACTTGGTTGTCAGGTTCCAAAGAGCTAATAGTAAGAGTTTAAAGAATGAGGGATTTGTGTGAAAATGTATCTCAAACTGTTATTTGAGCTTGGACAGTGAGAGTTCAGACAGAAAATCCCAAACACAAGAATGCCCACAGGCAAAGCAGGGGGGCAGAGGCTGGAAGCCTAGAAAATCCAGATGCCAACCTCTCAGCACAAGCTCACTCAGGGCGCACACGGTCTGGGGAACATGTGGGTAAATTCCTATCTCTATTCCAATTTCTCTCCTTTCTTAAACATTGAAAAACACACACATTTTACCAAGTATATGCCATTGAATTTACTTTAGTTAAATACACATATGGTAAAACTCTATTATATGTGTCTGTAGATATACACTTGCATGTTTATATATTTTTTCATTTATATGGAAGAAAATCTGGAAGGCTACACACCTTAATATTAACAGCGGTTATCTTCAGGTAGTGAGATTAAAGAGGATTTTAATTTTCTTAAATATGCTTAGCTGTATTTTCCAAATGTTCTTATAATGACCATGTATTTTTTCTATAATAAGAGGTACTGACAAAAACAAATGGAAAAACTTTGTTTTGAGGGATAATATTAGCATTTTAATTGCGACAGCAGCTCTACTTTGTGAGCTCAAGGATTAAATAAAAAGAACACTGTCTAGTTTTACCTCTAGAGCTTTCTGTTGCAGACGGTCACGTTCTTCTCTTTCTTTGCCAACAAACCACACTTCCCATGGTGTCAGGCTGCTCTCTGGTAGGCGCACCTGTTTCTGCTCTTCTCGGTTACCTCTGAAGTCACCCACACTATTACAAAGAGAGAACACTATGGCACTTGCGAGCTTTGGCTAAACAGTCAAAACCACTTAGTTGTACAGGACAAGCAGAATGTACTAATGCATTTACAACACTATGATTTTTTATAAGTACATATATATGAAATACATATATATGTGAAAAATCACAGAAAGGAACTCCAATATTTGAATTATTTTATTCATCAAACTACCTTTGAATACCTTCGTCTTCTAAAATCACATTATTTTAAAAACCTGTTGGAATAATACACACCCAGTCCATTTGCCTCAATAACAGTATTTTATTTTTTAAAAATGTCTTCTATCTGGACAACTAATTACAACACATGATCCTAATCAGATCCTGGAGGGGACTTTTCCCCTCTCCTCCCTCAAACAGTTTAGGAAAAAGAATATGTGTATATACAGACTATGTATATATAAAGCAAATGTGTTAACAATTAGGGATTCTGGGTGAAGGGTGAACAGAAATTCTTTAAATGCTCAATTTTTCTCTAAGTTTAAACTTGTTTTGAAATAAAAAGTCACATAAAAGTACATGGCCATTGTAGTCTAAAACATTTTGGTTGGCTTCCTTGGGCCCGTTCTTGGACAGGGTGTGTGTGACTCTCCAGTTTGGTGACCTCCTACCATGCTCACCCTCCGCCATGTACCACTCTCAGTCTGTCTTCTCTGGGATAGGGAAACGGAATTACTCACTCAAGCTGAAGAGGAGAGGGGAGGGGAAATGCTCTAAGTACAGAAGTAAATAAAGAACACGGGTTTGGACAAATACACAAGCTTCTTAATTCTTAAAACAGAAAAAGCTGCTCAGCACCCATGGAAAGAAAGGCTGTTCAGCACCCAAGGCAGCACTACACACTAGATGATACAGATTTGGCTCCTCCTCACTCCTACTTCAGACAGCCAGCTGCTTTGCCCACTGCAACGCACGTATTCCTACTTCATTGCTTCAGCTTGTTTTGTTCTGCTGCTGTTTCTCAATTCTTGCATGGCCTAATGGAAATCTTTATTCTTGTAGAAAAGAGATACTAGACTTGTTGTTTATTTCTTATATGTATCCTTGCTTCTCAATCTCGCAGAACAATCTCAGCCGGTCCCATAGCTTCCACTATTGCTACGTGCCGGTGGTGTGCAGATCAGTCATTCCAGACCAGATCATTCTCCTGAGCTCCAGGCCTTTATTTCCAACCATCTGATAGCTTCACTTAAAGGTCAAACTCAATCACTCCAAAACAAGTCTAATCATCTCCCAACGTGCACTCACTACCCTCCCTCCCCACCAAGAAAAATTTTACTCCTCTACGTATAACCCTCCCTATTTCAGTGAAGGGCACACCACCTACCCACCCAGGCAGCCAGTCCACGAGCCCTGCTCCTCATCCACATCTGACCCCTCTCTTTCCCACACCCATGTCATCACCAAGCATGTATCTTCCATTCCTGTTTTCTCAAGCTGTCCTCCTCCCCTCCACCCTTATAACCACAGCCTGACACAGTGGCCTTTCTCCCTTCATTTCAAATCATTCTCCACACTGCTGCCAGATTCATGCTTCAAGTGCATCCTTCTATCATGTCACTCACTCCCCATCTCAAAGTTCTTCAGTGGCTCCTCTGCCCACAAGATGAAATCCAAATTCCTGTCACCCATGAGTTGGACCCTGCCTACCTTCCACCCTCTTCTTTGACCAATGGTTGATCCAGACTGTCCCTTTCCGTCTTGTCTGAACTTAGGCAAGTTGATAAATGCCCTTACGTTCTGTAGCTTTGCCTAAAACTGAAATTCCTTTCCTCCACCCCCACACATGGCCAAAGAGTGAGCTATGGAGCAAAACATTTGGGGAGAAACTACCTGCTTCTTCCTAGTGTACATTTAACCTCTTTAAGCCACCGTTCTTCATCTGTAAAATGGAGATAACTGTAGTGGCTACCTCAGTTACTACTGGAGACAGTCCATGCAGAAACAGTACAGTTCCGAATAAACATACAGTTATTCAAGAAACATTTGGTACATGTCATTTAGTAGTTGTACAGATAATTCCTCCTCCCGCTTCAAGATTCACCTCAGGCATTACCGTTACTGCCTCACAGTGAAATTGCTACAAAAAACCTGGACTAGCCTAACGGGTGGTGGTGCAGAGCATCAACCTAGGAAGGTGAGGTCCCAGGTTCAAAACTCCAAGGTTGCCAGCTGGAGCACGGTCTCATTCAGCTTGAGCACGGGCTCACCAGCTTGAGCATGGGGTCATCGACATGATCCCAGGGTTGCTGGCTTGAGCCCAAAAGTTGCTTGCTTGAAGCCCAAGGTCGCTGGCTAGAAGCCCAAGGTCGCTGGCTTGAGTCCAACCAAGCTCACTGGTTTAAACAAGGGGTCACTGACTCAACTTGAGCTCCCTAGTCAAGGCATGTATGAGAAGCAATCAATAAACAACTTAAATGACGCACCTACAAGTTGATGCTTCTCATCTCTCCTTCTTGTCTCTCTCTCAAAGAAAAAAAAAAAATCTGGACTAAGCACCTTGGGCTCTCTGTCACTTGTCCATCTCTCTCATAGGTCATGAATTCCTAACATGTCTTAACATATTCCTTATTTCAGCAGTCTACCTTAGGGCCTAGAATACAGTAGGCTTCAAAGAAATGTTTGTTGAGAGAAGAAATTAGTGAGATCAGTGTTCTTTAGAAAATGACACTTCAAATATTTCTTGTCTTAACATTTTTAACAATTGTGTTTAAAATATTTGATATATATATACTATAGCTCTATCCATAATCATGAGAGGCTTGATAAGCAGCTGCTTATGACCAAAACATTTATTGACACACAAGTTTCCTAATGGATAGAGTGATATAAAAACCAAGATAAAGCAGGCCCAAAGCATATTATAAGACTCCAGGAAAATGCTTCTCATAATCTTGTCTGAAGTCAACTATGAGCTTTACTTCAGTCCACTGGAAGGTCAATGTATCCTCCAAGCATGGCCCTATTTACACTTACGAGCTCGTATGCATTATGTGCGGCTGATGCCTGAGTCTAGCTCAAAAAACCATTACCCTATTAGTTTTGCCACAGTCAGATGAGTGTGGCAGGTGAAGGATGGGATAAAAGGCATCAAGTCCCAGGAAGCTCTACATTTACTCCCAGGCCCACAGAGATGTTCATTACCCACAACTATGAGTGGACTATGACTCAGACCACCAGCTCTCCTCAACCCATCACCCCCCACAACTGTTCAGGGTACCAACTTATGGTTAGAAGTAGGGAGAAGAACTGAGGAAATTTTTTCAACACTTATCTTTTCTGAAAAGAAGAGCTAGGTTATCTGAAGCTTCTGAAACCAATCACTGCATCTACCTGTTCTCTAGAAACTGGTAATAAGCATTCAGTCAGCATACATTTATAGAGCGCTGAAAAAGCACCTCACATATGCCACATATAAGGCCGGACAACTCCTGCATTCTTTCCAGACCACAACCTACCAATTCTTTGAATCACAAGGAATGAACAGTGATAAGGCAGGGAGCCTTAACCCTAGGATGCCACCAGCTCATTAGGGCTCTGGCTAAGAGACAGAAATCTGTCCAGCTCCTCTGGTAAGCTCCATCTAGTCAGGGCTTTGGTTCTTGGAAGCTAATGAAAGGTCTCAGTAGCTGAGCTGTGGTTCTGATGGCCAGCATTCCTTAGGCTACTTAAACTGTGTCTACATTGTCATGTTGATTAGGCTCAGAAAGTATTTTCCAAAGCCTTAAAATTTATTTTAAAAATCTTTGGCGACAGTCCAGAAGAATCCCTACACAAGCCCACATGAAAATGGACTCCTGAAAGTCTAATTCTAGCATTAGTTCTACAATCGGGTTGATCAAAGGCCTGTTTCTTGTTGCTACAACCAGTCTGGACAAGTGGCTTTACGGTTATTCTTACTGATCTCTATTCCCACAGATGTATTTACTTTTACTTCTCATTCTTAAGAGTCTCACTGCTGTTAACTGTGTATATGAGTCACTTCATATGGTTCCATATTGCATTTACTCACTCTGGTTATGAATGCCTTATATGAAGGTGGTTATCTTGCTTCTTATACATAAAGCATGGGTGCTCTGGTCTGCACTTCTTAGATCTCCCTTACTATGCCTTAGGCAGATGGACAATCAGAAACTAGTAAATGTTTTTTGAAGATAACGTAATGAGCCTACCGCAAAGAGAATCTGCATTACTATGCCTGTCTCAGAAAAATCTATTCCTGCAGGGACAGGCCCTTCATTATTTCTATATATCCAGTAACAGGAATCCTGTATAGGGGAGATAGAACGTGATCAGTATATCTTGGTACTAGGCCCAGCTCTGCTGTTAACTGGGTGCATACCTTTGAATCGCTTTTTATTTGTGTTCTGTGACTTGATCTAGGCTTTAATTCCGTGAGAGTAGAGATCATGTTTATCTTGTTTATAGTCCCCAGTATAAAAAACTGATATGTGACACAAACTACATGTTTGCAGAAAAAAACAATTATAGAAATAAACAAATTACAAAGTTTTTAATAATCTCTTTGGTTCTAACATTCTCTGGTTCAATGTCTTCTATTCCATTGTTAAGTGTTCAGATCAGACCCAACGTTGTCTCTGGATGCTGAGGTTGACATTGTTAAACTCTCTGCTTCATCTCCTTTTCTTACTTGGGTTTTGTTTTTTGCATTTCTTTTCTTTCTTTCTTTCTTTTTTAATGAGAAGAGGGGAAGCAGAGACAGAGACTACCACATGCGCCCTGACGGGATCCACCCAACAAGCCCACTAGGGGGGAAATGCTCTCTCTATCTGGGGTCCTTGCTTTGTTGCATCTGGAGCCATTTTTCTAGCGCCTGAGGTTGAGGCTATGGAGCCATCCCCAGTTCCGGGGGCCAACTTGCTCTAATAGAGCCATGGGTGCAGGAGGAGAAAGAGAGAGAGAGAGAGAGAGAGAGAGAGGAGAGAGAGGGAGAGTGGAGAAGCAGATGGGTGCTTACTCCTGTGTGCCCTGCCCAGGAATCGAACCCAGGATTTCCACACACCCAGGCACGCTCTATCACTGGCGAGGGCCTTGCTTTGTTTATTTATTTATTTTCTAAATTAAGTTTTAGTGAGAGGAGGGGAGGCAGAGAGACAGACTCCCACATGCACCCCAACCAGGATCCACCGGCAAGCCCACCAGAAGGCTATGCTCTTGCCCATCTGGAGCCGCTGTTCCATTGTTCAGCAACCGAGCCTTTTTAGGTCCTGAGTGGAGGCCAACTCGCTCGAAATATTCGAGCCAGGGCTGCGGAAGTAGAAGAGAAACAGAAGACAGAGAGAGTGAGTGAGAGACAGAGAGAGAGAGAGAGAGAAGGGGGAGGGGTGGGAGAAGCAGATGGCGCTTCTCTTGTGTGCCCCTACCGGGAATAGAACCTGGGACATCCACACGCCCAGCCAATGCTCTACCACTGAGCAAACCGGCCAGGACCTTCATCTCCTTATTTGTGATGTAAAAAGTAGACTGCTTATGACAATCTACTTCACCAGCAACCACATTTTTTTCCAAAGTAACTACAGGTACTACTGGAATGCAGGAGACCACATTTCGGTGTTAAGGGTTTGGACAAGAGTTCTGGTGCCCACAATAAGACTTCTGCATATTCGTACAACTCCTGAAATGGTCGCAACAGT
Organism: Rhynchonycteris naso; assembly: GCA_037038555.1. Taxonomy (NCBI): domain Eukaryota; kingdom Metazoa; phylum Chordata; class Mammalia; order Chiroptera; family Emballonuridae; genus Rhynchonycteris; species Rhynchonycteris naso. The sequence goes on from CM072995.1 coordinate 342,077,176, forward strand.
TTTTGTGTTTGAGACTATGGACCTCTTTCTAGGGAGTGAGAATGTAGCAATCATCACATTCTCTGTTTGAAAAAGGATTAAGAATGCGTACAAAATGTGAGGTCCCTGCTAAGAACTGACCCAGGACTCTGCAAAAGGGCGCACCCTCTCCGGACGCAGGTGCTCGCGCAGCCTCTGAGGCGAAGACAGGAGGGTGTCTGGCCCGCAGAGGGTCTAAGGAATCTTGAGAGCGGCTGGATCGGCCCGGCAGCCTCGGGTTTACCTGGCGCACCCCTGTAACTCCATTCCTCCCAGGCTCGCCCCCTCGGCCTCGGAATCGTGAGCATCTGCGTCCAGTTCTTCTTCATCCTCCGCGTCACCATCGTCGTCGTCAAACGAGAAGCTGCGGTGGCGGAGGGCAGACAACAGCGACGTGGTGGAATTGCTGCAGCTCAGCGGTGGCGAGGGCGAGTACACTGCCACATTCTCCTGCCCCTGTCCTTGGGCGTCTGCCGTCAGGGCGGAGAAGGTGCCCGACGAAGGCCAAGACTTGGTCCTGCCGACAGCCGGGAACTGGGTGTCGGAAGGGGGTGAGGCAGCCCCCCACCGCCCCGCCGCCCACATGGGGCTCGCCAACTTCAAACCGGCGGAGCGGCGGCAGGGACGTGCTCTCCCAGCAGGCCCCGCGCGCGCCCAGCCTGGCCAATCCGGGAGGAACAGGCCCCGCGTTGCCTTGGCGACGCGTGGACTCGGCAGGGGCTTTGTCCCGGCTTGAAGAGCGAGGCTTCCTTGCTCCACCCCGCTAGTGGGCCAGGTTAACTCTGCACTTCCGCTCATGCGCCAGGTCCCGCTCCCCAAAGACAACTTTCAGGATCTGTCCCTTATTTGCTGTGTTGTTGCAGTTTGCTTGTTACATGAAGTAGGCTGTCACTGAATAAGGCAGATACTTTAAGGGAAAGAGGCAAAAGCCAAAATTACCCCTAATGTCATGACAAGGTCAGTATTGTAAGAATTAGGCGTGATTTCTTTCAATACACGTCCTATTTTATGAGGGCAGGAGGGCGAACTTGATCTAAGTGTAATAGTGTTTTAAAGAATATTAAGACCAACTTTTTTACAATGAAAATGACAAAATAAAGAAAATATCATGAATAAAAGAAGCATTTTATTCATTGCAATAATATACTATAAGTGCATAATAAAAACATTTGTAATATTTTATATTGTAATTATGCTTACATGCCTATTAATTTTTAATAATGTAAGAAAAAAGTACTCATTTAGTAAAACTAAACACCAAACAAAACCACTAATTTGGAGTGATATTCGGGTGTTTTTATAATTTTCTAATAAAGAAACGTCTGTTTTATGCAACTGTTTAATCAAAATGCTTTATTAATAGATATGGTTGAGGTTAGATTTCCACTTTAAAACTCAAATTTCAGGAAAATACTTGTAAATAAAATTATACATATTTGGAAATTATTAAGTAGGTAATGAATTAATAAAATGTGAATTGTGCTTACCTGTCTATGATTACATATTCACTGAGAAAAAAATATTTGTGAGTCTACAATGTTGTATGTACTGTGTCGTGTTTCAGTAAGAAGTACACAAAGTCATTTGTGCCCTTGGTATATCCGTGCTCTCTCTCAAGGTCTCCTATGCCGAGCGCATGTGTCTCATAATTGTGTCTTGCCGCACTGTACTGATGATCCCTGATGAATCATGTGAAATACAAATATGTCATCACACGCAATGGATGGACTCTGCATTGATTGAATACGGACATTTACAGATTAGTCTTCCAATATCAAAAAAGGGGACATGTAGGAGGACACTTTTCGAGGGAGGACGGAACTTACAAAAGAAGGACTGTCCTCCGTAAAGGACAATTGGTCACCTTACTTTTTGCCCTAACCAGATAGCTTGATTGGTTACAACATGTCCCGATATGCCAAGGTTGTAGGTTCCATCCTGGGTCAGGGTACATACAGGAACAGATCAATGTTTCTCGCCCCACCCCCACGCCCCATCCCGTCTTTTGAAAATCAATCGATAAATTTTTTTTTAAATACACTTGTAGGGTAATTTTTCACTTTTTGGTTAGCACGTCCTTTGCTGTCTATGAGAGTAAACTTGAGGCCTCTTTGAACACTCTAGTGTTGGTAGGACCTGTGCTGGGGACTGGATAGAGATGAGTAACCCTTCACTTACAAGTTTCTTATTCTTTTGTGGTGAAAATTTACACCATTAAAGTATTCTGTACTGTGCATTTTATGAGGAAAGAAAAAATGTGGGACCTCAGACGGAGAATTCTTAGCGGTTGGGTATGGGGATGACTGTAGCCAGAAAGAGCTAATAGTAAAACTGGATTCTTTTATTTTCATGCTGACAAAACTGTGTACACTTGTAAATAAGTATGGCTTTTGTCCAGCTCATAATGCATATTGCTCTAGAAATATCACAAAGTGGAAAATGGCAGTGGCTGAAACAGCACACGTTAATGACCAAAGAATGACACAAAATGTTTGATAAAATTTGACAAAGGAGAATATGGTAGAAATAATAGCAACCGAGGACAATTCAGAAGGCAGAAGCTATAATTAATAAAATATGACATGGCTAACCTATTTAAATATGATTTTTGCTTATATTTTTGGTAAAATTAATAAAAATGGAAGAAAATGGAGGCAATTTAAGTAATGAAACTCATTTATGGAGTTTTTATTCTCTACCCCAATTATTCAATATCGGCATATTTGTTTAAAACCTTTTATGAGAACATCTCTAGAATCAACAGCATCAAAAGGCCCCAGGTCACTTCAGGGCTTCAGGAGGTAAACTTGACATTTCCAAAAGACATAACCTGACATAGCTGAAGCATCGCAGAAAGAAAATACAAGGTTTAGTATGAAAGGGACCTGGATTTCAATCAGTGGTTTCTTCTTACTAGGTTTTCTTCAACAAGCTGTTTGGCCTTCCCAAGCCCTTAACTCCTCTATAAAATAGGGAAATAATCTACCTCCCAGTCATATTATCCCATTAATCCTCAAAGCATCTAGCATAGGAGCTGACAGAGAAAATGAGAAATGGTAAATTATGTCACTTAAACTGCCAGTATTTCCCCCACTTTAACCTCTTGTTGTGGGGATCAAAAATGCCATATACTTCTTTACCTCCTTAAAATGTTTTACTCAACGAATTATGCCCTTTCCTTGATGCCTCAGAATCATCATAATGACCAACTATGGCATTATGCTGTTGCAACACTGGAACGATGAGGCAAAGGGCCGCATGGCACTGGTGCTTGAACATAATCGAGACCTGTGGTCTCCTCTCTTACAGTGCCTTTTCTGAGAAGCCACAATCAAGTTGGTAGAATTATATATAAATGTATAAATAAGCTCAAAAAAGGGCTTCTCCCTTCATGTTTTAGAGTATTGACTTAGTATCTTCATTCCTTTTTTTAAAATGTAGTGGGGTAACATTGGTTAACAAAAACAGGTTTCAACCACACGATCCACAACTCATCTGTACACTGTAGTCTTCCCTTTGTACTACTCCTTTACTTTCACTTTCAAGGTATAGTTAAGATAATTTATATTTTTCTCTGGATTTGTAACCTATAAGTGTAGTGACTTTTGCTTAAAAATATTTTTGTTACAAAAATTGTGTCCTTACCGTTTAGCCCTGTGGCAATACATTATGCAACTTAAAAAAAAATTATAGCTAGACATCTTGAAATATACACAGATGAAACAATATGTCTTAGCTTTGCTTCAAAATAACTTAAGGGCAAAGAGATTGGAAAGGGTTGATGAAGGGGATGAAAATGAAACCATATTTACCATGTGCTGTTGATAATTGCCTACGTTGGGTGGATGATGGGTACTGGTACTGGAAGTGAGCAGTGAGGACTGAAGGGATGGGAGGAGGGGTGATTATACTATTCTACCTTTTATCATGGGAATTCCAAACCTATACTCAAGTTTAAAACAAAACAAATGAAGCCCTGTCTCAAATGAAGAGGAACAGGGTGCTGGTTTGGGTTCTCATTTGGTGTGTGACTCAGGTATTCACTTAAATTTCATTACGCCCTCTATCTTCTCATCTGTAACACAAGGAAGGCCTTGAGGATTGTGAACACTGAGTTATTTCCAAGAATTTGGACGAATGGTATTATGTGGGTTTTTAATCATTTGCTTTTATATAAAGATTCTTTTTATTTCTCTTTGTTTTCTTTTAAATTTCAGTTTGTTTTCTATGGTTATGATTTAGACTTAGAATAAAATCTTCTAAATATCAGCAAAATGTTCTAACATTCTTAAGAAGTACTTCACTTTCCTCACTTTAACACTAAGCAAATTCATTATACCTAGTTATATATGAAGGTAAAGCAGATTGCTTTCTGGAAACTTTTAATAATTCAAAACACTACATGTAATATCATATTTCTGACCTTATGAGTACCATATGTATAGCACAATTTACTACATATTTTATATATCTGCTATTCCATTTTTTTAAATGAATGCAATGGAAGTGTTTAGTAACTGGAATTTTGAAGAAAAAAATCTTTTAGCTAGGATACTTTTTACCAAGTTATGATTTAATATTTACCAATGTGTAAATATACAAACATGATAGCAATTTTAAAAACTTGTGAATAGTTGGCCTTACAAAATTACAACACACTGTAAATAAATCCCTCCCACATTTTATACAAATTACATGATTTTGATATACAAAGATTCTGTTTTTATTACACTGACAATGTACAACCACGACTATTTACAATGCAAAAAAGTATATAAACCACAATTTAACATTCTGCTACTGGCAGCCACTATAGTTTAGGAGGTAGCTTTAATTAAACGAAATGAACAGAAGCCACATTTCCCAACTTATGTTCTAAAAATAATTTACATAAGATAAAAATTCATTATATGCACAGTATATACAGTTTAATTATTAAACTGCAATCTAGCTTAATGTTTTTTAGTACATCCTGAATAACTAATATGGCAGTGGGTTGCTATCGATTTAGCATATCGTTCAAAAACCATATTGAATATTTAGAAATTTAAGACCCTACATAGTGACATGGAAAAAGTTCCTACATGAGAATCAAGTAAAATTTTTAATTTTTAAGGACAAAAGCCTAAACTTTATTCCTGTTTTTATTCCTCACCCTCCTCTCTTTTTAAACAAAAATTTTTTGACACATTTGTTTGTTTTACAAAAGCACTGTATCTGTTGTTGCTCAGGCTCTTTTGTAAATTACAGTAAGGGGGAAATATATGAAAACTTCCATGAAATAGCATAAATTCAGAAGAATCTGGCTCACTAAGAAATACATGTGTGCTTTGTGTCATAATTACTTGCAACATCTTCCAATTAAATACAATAATTTACCCACAGTTTACTTTGTTTATTTCAAGCTATAAGCCCATAGCATACAAACAAAACTGGAAAGTATCAGTAAAGCCAATGATATAAGAAAGTATTTATTAATGGGAACATTACACAGAGCCATCGAATCCCTCAGATACTAATAAAATCCAATATTAGTATTTTAGCTAAATCTACCAAACCCACACAATTAACCCTTTACGTATTCCTAGCACTGTGATTGCAGAACTTGGAGGAAAAAGAATGACTGATTGCATCAAAGCAATATAAAATGACGAAAAACAAATGTTCAGCTATTCTTTTAAAATCTAACAGTTGTTAATATTGTTTTAAAAACATCTTCATGTTTTAAGAATTACAAATTATTTAAGAAAATTTATGCTGCTATTATGTCAAAGATGGAAACAGAAAATACAATAACCCTAATAATGCCTACATTTACTCTCACAGCCCTACCTGGGAGATAACCCTTTTTTGGCCCTGAAGTAAGTTGTCCTGAGATTAATGATCAAACATAAGGTAAAATGAGCAAGACTTTTTCTTCAGTTTTGTGAAATCACACTTTAAAATATTCTTAAAAAATATTAACAGCTGTTCTTTATCTTGTGCTTAATTTAGAATCAGGTAAAATTTTGCTTCTTAATGGATCAGAAACCTAACTCTACAATGCTAGGATATACATAAAGCCTTTTCAAGTTACAGATTTGTTCCAAATAGACCACCCGTTGCTGGGACACTGTGTTTTTTCACCAGTTGACAGTGTAGGCACTTGTTCTTTGAAAATGTCTGGTTTAAGAAATAAACAGCCACCTTCTCCTTCTTCTAAGTGACACACCAGGCAGTGATCACAGAAGTGCTTCCCGGATGAAAGATCAGACTAGGGTTCACTCTATAAACACTGGGATTTTGGTTGGTGGGGGAATACAGTACAGTCACAAACACATTGACTCAGTCTTTAACTCTTGGTAGATTGTAAGCATAGCGCACCAAAGGGAATCCTCGACTCTGATAGAAACAGGCTCGCCCACAGGCCTGCACCTGGTCAGAACTGTCCGAGACAAAGGAATCTTCTTCATCTGCGTAATCAGAGTGGGCCGACTGCGTGCCACAGTCGGACCAGTAGCCGTCTGGCCTTTGGCAAGAACCCACGGCCAATGCTGGACAGCTGTGTGATTTTATCAAATGTTTGCACGACACTGGCTTTGTCAAGAGAAACGATTCGCAGCAGTCACACACAGTCAGGTTCCCCTGCAAATGTGAGTACATGCCGCAGTCGTAGTAGAAATCCTGCTCCACGCAGCCAGCTTGGCTACTGATGGAAACTGACACGGAGCCGCTTTTCTTGGTAACGTGCCGCTTCAGTAACTTCCAGTCTTCTTTAAACTTTGGGTTGAAGAAAACATACAGGACCGGATTCAAGCAAGCGGGCAGTGGGAAAAATATCAGAGTGACGGACTTCATTATTTCAGGGCTGATGGAGATGGCCGTGATCAGCGGCGCGAATGAGAAAAACGCAACAGGGCAGAAAAAGATGCAGTTGGTGAAGATCAGCCAAGCAACATGCTTAATCATGCCGGACTGGGAGTTCTCAGATAGGTCCTCTTTCTCCAGGTTGCAGTACAGTTTAGTGTAGATAATGGCCATTAATAAAAAGGCTAGTGAGTTTAACAGCACTAGGGTCACCGTGAACCCTAAGGAGGGCGTTTCCCCCGTGGGGAAGGGCAAGCACAGGGGGGAGGCAGAGTACTCCCCGCCCTGGAAAAGCGGGAAGCAGCCGGCCACTGTGGCCCCCGCGAACGCGGAGAGGGCAGCGAGCCGGAACTGTCTGAGATGATTGATCTTCCCATTTTTCACTAGCTCTTTCGCAGATAAGCTTCTTTCGACAGCTGCCAACATTAATAAAAAGATGGCGCTTTCTGACGAGAAAACGGCAAGGAACCCGGCTATTTTACAGCCACTACCACTCTCCCACCAAATGCCAAATTCGGCAAACCTGCCCCAGGACACGGCGTCCAGAAAAGTTAAGATGCCCGTGTAGGCGCCCATGAGTAAGTTAGACACGGAAATCAGGCCTATGAACAACTTGGAGGAAGGCAGTGATGTACAAGGAGCAAATGTGGTTAAAATAACGAGCAGGTTGAAAAACAGTGCAACCAAGAAAATGAACCACACAGTAAGACGGATCATCCAACTTCCCAGTAAATATTCACAGGGCTTGAAAGCACCTACAATGAAAGAAAGACAAAAAAAAAAAGACAACTTAGAAAACATCATATTCCACGTGATATGGCCCAAGACACTAAAGGCAGTTAATCTGGAATAATTAAAGCTGCTATGAAACTGAACTGAACCAAATTGAAATGATCACTGTTTCTTAAGTCACTATTTTCTTAGTCATTGCACTATACTATGTTAAAAATAACTTTTTAAATTAAATATTTGGTAAATCCACATGGTTATATTTAAAAGAAAAATCTCACTTTTTCTTACACCTAAGTAAATATGCATAGCACAGTATCTAGCACGTGCAGGGTACTTAATATGTAAGGATTTGGAACTGGATAAACAAAGGTTTGAATTTAGGGTTCATAACTTGCACCTCTTTTTCTTGAAAAAGCAACTTAAACCTCTCTAAATTTTATTTTCTAACTTGTGGATAATAATACCCATTTCATAGAGTACATAACCAAAGTAAAATTACATACATAAGGTACCTAAGCCAGCTGGGTACATAATTGGACTTCCAACAAATATTTGGCTCTTTTCTATTTTCTTCTTAGTCCTAATATATACTTAATAGTAATCATATATGTGTATATCTAGATATATATCTGTATCTTTACACATTTCTTATGTCTTTCAAAGGCAATCTGATGAGGCAGATTAAGATAGGTGCAATTGTGCTCATTTTTCATCCAGGGAAACTGAGACTGACCTGACAAAGGTGACTCACTAAGACAGTACAGGGAGGACTAAACCACACTGATGCTGACTATTCCTCCAACGCCCTGTTCAATAAACCCTGTGTGACTTAAGGTAGGATGACAAGAACGAATTTAGCAGCTGAATTAATTGTACGTTCCAGTAACTGACTTTGACATACTGGTTATGCCACAAAGGACAATTGTTTTATTTAAAAGTCAATAAAGAAAAAAAAAATGTTGTCGACAAAGCATAAGAAAATGATGTATGTATTGCAATTGCCTAAAGGCATGTTCTGTTTGACTTACCTTCCTGAACTGTCATGAAGTTTAATCCATCCCATAAAGCATTTTAATAATTTGAGATGCTCACAAATGTAACAAAGTTAGATATATAAATGTACCATTTATATATCTGACTTCCAAATAACACAAGAAACTTTTAAAACTTGTTTCTTATTAATCAATTTTTAAAATGTCCCTGTCAGGGAAGCGTTAAGAGGAAGCTTCCACCTTTATCTCTGTATCTAAAGTCATCCTTCTTCAAGGAGGAATAGCTCAGCTGACCTGGGAGAACTGGACACACTTTGGGAAGTGTTGGACTAGTGGGTGGAGTTCCATTCTCTCAAAAGCCTGGGAAGCAGACCACACCCAGTCTCTGTCTCTAGAAACTTGCTGCCTCCTCCAGGTTTAACAGGAGGTCCCTGTTCTCCTCCACTTTGGGCTTCTGAGTGAACACATAGTATGTGTGTTTCACTACACCTGAGTGGGGGACAAAGGCCTGCAGTTCATCCCTCCTGCAGCCTGGGAGATGAGCTCAGACCTCTTTTCCTCCTGGTTGACCCCAACGTTTAAATTCAGTGTGGAGGAGACGGAACCTCATCACGAGCAGGTCCAGTCTCCACTTTAATAAAGCTGGTCCCTCCTCACCAGGTGGTCAGTTGCTTACATACAGTCTCCAACACAGGAACCCAAGTGGGGCACGCAAGCGAGTTGCGCCCCTTCTTCCAGCAATACAGAAACCAGATCAAATAAACTTGCATAAACGTAAACGATTCTTGCCAACCTCATCCACTCATCTAGTCCCTTTAAGCTTATTCTCTGCATAAGGCCCTGTGCAAAGTATTAAAAGAAAGATGCACAGCCTCTCAAGAAGTTCACAATTCAGCAGTAATCAGAGAATCATAATATATATAGTACTGAGTTAAAAAATTAATGTCCAGATCAACCTGTGTCTCTATACTTAAAAAAAGGGATCTACTTCATAGCATATAATTTAGCAAATTACTTAATTGTTTTCTTTCATAGTAAAATTCTAAATCCATCCTCTCAGATTAGGCAGAATATGACATTGCCATCACAATGGTCAGTTTAGTAACTTTCCCAAGTCAACTAAGTTCAATGAAATAAAATACAACAAAAAGGAAAGGTTGCATTATGGGGGAAAAAAATACCACTAAAAATCCTTATAGACCAGTAAGTAACTTACAGAACTAGTCCTAGCGTTAAAGGAGCACTAAGAAAGTGCCTCTCAATCTTTAATGTTCATGACCCTCATGGAGGAAGTCTGTTGACACAGCGATTCTGATTCAGGGGGTCTGGAGTGGAGACTTCTGCAGGGGATGGCTAAGCACCAGCACACAGACCACACACTGAGTCAGCAGGCTTGATGAGATCATCCACTCCCATTCCGCTTACAGAAGTCACATCTGTCCCCGCAAGTTTGAGATATATTTGCCAATGTCTGTTTAAAGCAAGAAGCTGCAGCAAAATATGTTGGGCGTACCTGTTGAGGGTGTACAGTGGATAATTATTTGACTATGTTCTTCATTTTCAGCACTGCTAGTAACCCCTGCTGCATCAGCGGGACCTGAATAGAAAACAGATGGTGTTTATTTCAAGCTTTCCTGCAATCTCCTCTCCTGTACACGGTCTAAGTTCAGCTTCTTCTGAGGCTTGATAACATAGTAAAGGTGCTAGCAACACAGTAAATGCCATTTTTCTCACAGATTTCCTACTATTCCTTCACAACTGATTACAATAACAGAGACTCTGATTAATGCCATAAAGAGTGTTCTGTTTTACAAAATACATGCACTTGCCTTTATCCTTTGCCACACTGTGTTCTTGGAGGCTCTTGTCCTCTGTGTTTGAATGTGTATAAGAGTCGCAACCCCAAAATGCACAGCACTGATAAGCATATGGTACAGATAAAGACCTAGAAAATAATTGTAGAATTGGCATTGAGCAGCAACTTCACAGACATGCTTTGGTTTTAACCTGAGTCATTGAAAACGCCAGCTGAGGAGTTAGGAAGACCTGACTATCACCTATATTAAGCTGGGCAGTATCCTCTCTAGGCCTCAGGTTCCTGATCAGTGAAAAGAGCTCTGGTATCAGATGACACCAGGAATTCCTCCATTTATATAAGATACGCTTTAAAAGCTTCCATGTACATCAAACCGTATTTAAAATTTAATAGCAATACTACAATTTAAAGTAAAAATGTATTAGACTACTTTTATAAATGAATTAACTACACCTGATTTATCACATGAAACTGGTATTTCTACAGTGTGTCCGTAAAGTCATGGTGCACTTTTGACCACGTGACCGGTCAAAAGTGCATCATGACTTTACGGACACACTGTATTTAAAATTTATGTCTCATTGTCATTTGTGACTTTATACCACAAAATGAATTCTTTGTTTATATAAGTAGAGTAAAAATATTTATTCTCTTCTCCCACAACAATACTCCCAAGTCCTCTCTCTATTACATCTAATGAGGTCCCCTCTGTAATACCTCATATCTCCATGAAGTATTTATAGTGTTGTATCAATTTCCCATAGGTTCACACTTCTGTGGTTTCTGTCATCTTGTTACTAATGACAAATCCACTATATAAAAAAACATTCTGATAGATAACTATATTATCTCTTTGACAGCATTGAGGCTTCAATTCATGCCCTTAAAAACTATGGATGAATGCTCATGTTCTATAATTTACCAAATCTGTGAGGATTGAGGTAGAAAATACTCTTAAATTATAGCCTTCCAAAAAATCTGGGAACCACAGGAGAAAAAATACAACTAGTGCACTCTCTAATTTGAGGGTCTACCATACTTCAAAAAAAAAAAAAAAGAAAGAAAAGCAAAAACACACCTGAGATTAACGAAGTCTTTTGCTGCCAAAGCTTCTTTCAGTTGCAAGTTGCCCACAAGCTTCAGCTGATTTAGCCCATTCAGGCCTTCAGTAGGAAATGACGTTAATTCATTGAAACTTACATCTCTAAAATGTGAATGAGACTTTGAATTAACTCCTAAGATGCAAATCACATGAAAACAGCTGTACATGCGTTCACATCACAAATATTAGAGCTCCAAGAGGAAGTCTAGTTGTGTTAAATGATAAATCTAACATTCCTCTTCCCCATAGTAGAAGCTGTTACTCTAACAGGGCAGCTTAGCATTTATACAAGGAAACAACTAAACAGAAAACCATTTTGATAGATCAATGCTAAAACACAAATGTCTATAGACTATTCATCACTTTCCTGATATAACCACATAGAGTTGGCAACTTACAGGTTGGTTATTGACCCAAGCTTGGCAAAAGCTCTGTCGTGAATTTCATGGATCAGGTTTCTACTCAGATCTCTAAAATTACAAGAATAACATGTTACTCTTTCCAAATAAATTCAAAGTAGCACTGCCGTTACTTTGACTACAGAGTCTCAGCTAGTCACAATACCCCTGACAACAAAGACCTTTATTTAATCTTGTCCAACACTATTTTTATTGTATGTTGAATGCCTTGCTGTCACACGCACACAAAACAACCTATGTCTTGGAATGGGTTCCATGTAGCAGTAATTCTACTTGGCATCTGTTTCAAAACAGTTGTGAATTTTCTCCACCTTATCATTTTGGTACCAGTTCAAAATTATAAATGATATGCTATAACCTTTGGTACTATTAACTAGGTGAGGGCAAGCCAAGCTCCAGACAAAGCTGAAAATAAAAGCAGGTTTCATAGTATTTGCCTTCTCAAAGGTTAGTGATAAGGCAGTGAAAGAAGACAAAAAAATCAATATGCAAACAAAAGCATTTCAAAAGGGCTTCAGATATCTTTTTTTTCCCAAGTAGGAAATAAAAATCATATCAACAGCAGAATCATACTGTAGTGAGGAACACACCCTGAGGAATTCTGATAGTACAGAAATAATACAGCAGAGAAATAATCTCCAACTACACCCAAACTGGGCCCTAATGGAAATGCAGAGACTGGAAAAAGTCATTCCATGACACGTCTCCTAGATAACAGGAAAACTCAACAAACCTGGTCTCGATCATAAAAAGCCAAGTTTTTCATTGTTGTCACCTATCACTGCTCCATAAGTGATGGCAGCTAGGAGCCAGGCCTCTTCCTCCGGGTGCCCAGACCCACAATAAGCTTGTCAGCAACTGGGAAGAGCCAGTGACCCAACCACCAAGAAAATGCTGTCTAGTAGAACTGCATTTTCCATTTCTTAATAAGGACATACTGAAAAATGGGACTTGATAAATGTAAGTTCCCTTCACTGTCAATTTTTCAAAATTATTCTGAAATTTTTTCAAAGTGTTCACTGATTTAGTGACTTGTGTTTTCTATACTAAAGTTCCAAGAAGGCAATGACCAGGTTTGTCTTAGTCCTGTCTACATTCCCAAGTGCTTAATAGAGTCGTTGGCACAAACATACACTCAATAACACATAATTTTTTAAATGTGTGCTTCAGCTTCATATTAGCTATATGAGGCAGGATAGAAACACCAGTGCAGGGGTCAACAAACTTTGTTGTAGAAAGCGAGATAGTAAATATGTTTCATCTACTGCAAGTATTCCACTCCGCCATGGTATGGTGAAATCACCTTCAGACAGTACTTAAACCAAAGGAGCCTGGCTATGTGCCAACACAACTTAATTGACAAAAACAGGAGGCAGGCTGGATTTGGCCCACAATTAGTTTGCCAACCCTGGCCAATGAATTGGCAAACTTCATTGTTATGACTTGCAAACAAACAAACTGCATCTCTCAGGTGACACACATTGTTCTTTTTTACTCACCAATATACAATAGCAGAAGTGAGCTAAAACACTGAAAATATATTATTTGTAAAGTACCATGTGGTAAAGTTTGAACAATATTTACACATAATAAATCAGATCTGTAAGTAAATCTATTAAAGTAGGAATTGTGCTGATATATTTAATTTATAGCTTGACAAAAATTTTACTTATTGCTAATAATCACAGAGAAACTTACAGTATCCTTAGGGATATGAGGCCTTGAAAAGTACCCTCTTTTATTTGGTGGATCTGATTATGTTGCAAAGAACTAAAAGAAGGAGGAGGGAAAGGAGGAGAAAAGATAGAAAAAGAAAAGGCAAAAAGAAAAAAAATTATTTTCTATTTTGAAAAATAACATTTAATTACACTTTTTGTAAGTTTAAATATTCATAACTAACATTGATTGATCTTGTTGAAAGTCAAAGAAACTACTGTTTCCTTATCTATAAGTTGAAATGGTTAGACTAATTGGTATTCTATCCCAGATTATACTGGGAGTGTATATACATTAAATTCCCATCAACCCCGCTTAGGAGGGAGAGCAGGAAGTCGACACATCTACACCACCTACCATATGAGAAAGTTAGAGGAAGAAAGGGATCAAAAATGGAAAAATGAATGCCTCCCTTCCCTCACCTCCCCACCAACTTCCACCAGAAATATACTATGTAGATGCAAAGTAGATCCCCATGGCTGGTCTCCCAACAGCCAGGACCAGGTTTGGGGGTTTGTTTTGTATACATCAAGCTCTCCTCACAGTGTCTCATTAAATTCCTGACAGGCTGCAGGAACCCACCTGATACAACTGGACATTTATTCACAAGAACACCTGATTATATGAATCTCTAATTTCATAATATTAAAGCCATTTATTTAAAATAGGAATTGTTCAATGAATTAATAATATACCACGGCAAGAAGAGTAAGACAAAGAACAACTTACATTTCTTCCAGAGCATGGCAACCATTAAAGCTTGGAAGGTCTTTTATATTGTTGTAAGACAAGTCCCTTAAAACAATGGAAATTAAAGTATTGTTATATTATCAGAAAACTATATTAAAAGAGCTGTACTCAAAAAAAAAAAAAGAGCTGTATTCAGAAGCATAAAGGCAACACTAAGATCTGTAATAAAGAGATATGGCTGAACAAGAAAATCAAATATACTGCTCACAAAAATTAGGGGATATTTCAAAAATGAATATGAAGCTATAAAATATCCCCCAATTTTTGTGAGCAGTGTATTATTTTTCTAAGACTCATAAGCTTCTAAAGGACCTTAGTGATTACAACAGACTTAAGATTTGCAACATCAAGTATATAATATATTATGTTGTCTGTACTCAGACAACATAAAATATATTTTAAGACATTAAGTATATAAAACAAACAAAATTAAATATAAAAAATATAATACAGAATATATAAAGATTATGTTTTAGTAGTAAAATAATCGGTTTTTAATTTGTATTTGACTATGTTTGTAAACAGCTATATTGTTTACACCATAAATAATTTCTATGTTGTTATTTCATGAAAAAGCTATGAGAAGTGGTACTCATATTTATTTATTTATTTATTACAGGGACGGAGAGAGAGTCAGAGAGAGGGATAAATAGGGACAGACAGACAGGAACAGAGAGAAATGAGAAGCATCAATCATTAGTTTTCGTTGCCATTGCGACACCATAGTTGTTCATTGATTGCTTTCTCACATGTGCCTTGACTGCGGGCCTTCAGCAGACCGAGCAACCCCTTGATGGAGTCAGCGACCTTGGGTCCAAGCTGACGAGCTTTTTGCTCAAGCCAGATGGGCCCGCACTCAAGCTGGTGACCTCAGGGTCTTGAACCTGGGTCTTCCCATCCCAGTCCGACGCTCTATCCACTGCGCCACCGCCTGGTCAGGCAAGGTACTCATATTTTTAAAAACATTTATATTAAGTCAAATATTGGGACTACCTAATCACTCAGTCCCACGGCAGTTTTCTTCTCAGTGGTAACTGTCCTGTTCGATACTCCATGACACCACTTAATTACTTGTTTAATCAATCAGTCACTTATTTTGTTACTATCTCTCTCCACTAAATACCTATTATCGATTTATTAACTTAATTATTTGTTCGTGTGACATTTTTACATCCTTTATTTACATTTAATTTCTAGGTCAATTTCAAGTTTTTAGAAAGCTCCATGCCTATGCGTAGCTGGTTCCTGATCTAAGACAGATTTGGCTTTGCTCAGGTTATGGGTGATGGAGCAGGATATGAAGAGCTAACTCTGAGGGTGAACCAGAATAAAAACAAGGAGTCGGGATAAGAACAAAAGAAACATCAAGGAAAAACATAGCTTGGTTTTAGTTTGTTCAAAGTAAAGTTACAAGATGTACAATACATACATATGTACATATATAACCCGAAAACTAAATCCAAATGCACATTACCTAATCAGGCTGTTAAAATAGCTGCTCATTTGCATGATGGCAATAGAAATGATTACACCTTAAAATCACCTCATAAAAAGAGTTCATTAAAAATAAAACTCCACATAGAATCTATGTAAAAACAATTAATTAAATAAATTTTAAAGAAGGTGACTGAAGACAATTTGACTTTGGGTGATGGGTATGCATTATAATCAAATGTCAAAATAACCTGCAGATGTTTTCTCTGAACATATGTACCCTGATTTATCAATGTCACCCCCTTAAAATTAAAATTAATAAAAAAATAAAAAAAATTAAAGAATAAACAAATAAAACTCCACATGAGTAAAGTACATAAAAGAAAGGTATGAGAAAGAAAGAAGAATCCAACTTACAAAGTCCTAAGCATCTTTTGTTCTTGGCACAAATTACTGGATATACTGCTTATCTTTGTGCCTGTCAAAGTCCTGTGGAAGAGCATGGTTCACGTAAGAAATTATTCAAGTTGAGACGGTAAACAAAAAGAAATGCTCACGTACTTGCATATGGACTAGACAGTCTATGTTTCCCACTGCCTGAATGCCCTAAAGTTAGGCACGTGGGAAGATAAATTAATCCTCCATGCTGGTTATCATTTCATAGCAATGCAGAAAAGCTTGTGACACTAGATGTTAATGTCATTCAGACAATAAGCTCATATTCTCACGTGGACCAACAGAAAAACACTGATCCACAGTTAGAGCCTGACCACAACCACCTGCAAGTTCTGTCACCCACTACACACATACCCCAAACCTTTGAAACCAACTTGGCATCCTGCTCCTAAACCTTGTTTCGGTCTATTCTTTCAGTCTAGCTAACCCAGTCACAAATGTTCTCTTATTCCCTGCTCCCTTTCTCTGTTCCCATTTGCTCTTCCTCTGTAGTGTCTCCAGCATCTGAGCCTATCACCATTTGTATTGCTACAGTACAGATCAAAGGTGAGAAGCTGCAGAAACGGCTGGAGGACTCTCAGGCCACAGGGAAGAACGCCAGTGATGGATTGCAAACACAGACTCTCATGGTTCAGTGTGTTCATTTAGCCAAGTGGGTCATTCCCATGGCCTCCTCTCCATCTTCCAATCTCTCTCATCCTCCTCACACCACCTGCTCCATCATTCTTAACACCGCCAATTAAATTCCTTAGCTCAGCGCTTTCCGGCTTCTCTTTTCTGACAACTTGGCACATAAAAATCAAAACATTTACGTGGCATAATGTGCTAAGACTCCTTGTGCCTGGAGATCCTAGCCACTTCGGGCTGCACCTGGCTGCCTTGAGGGCTGAAGTCACCAAGATCTTGGCTGCACATGTAACCTGTTTACAGACTGTCCATTAGGAAGCTTTGTCAAAACCAAATGTGCAATGTTCAAAGTTTGCCATTTCGTCAATTTGTTCCATGTTGGGGATAAGTAGGGGGAGCAAATGAAAAAAGGTGAAGGGATTAACTAAAACCCCAATATATGTATATAACACACACTAGCCAAAGGGGAAAGGGGAAGTGGGTCAGACGGAAGTGAACAAAGAGAGAATAAATAGGGATAGGAGACTTCACTTTGGGCAATGAGCACGCTATTGAGTATGCTGATGGAGTTTTGTTGAGTTGTACACTTGAAATCTGTATAGTTTTGTGAACTAATGTCATTCCAATTAATTCAATTAAAAAATAAAAGAAACTTAAAAAAAAAGTTTGCCATTTCAAAATTGCGATCCAAACAATTTTCCAAGTTTCTCTACATAACTCCCCATTCAATTCTAGTTATATTTGATCACGTGTGCACAATCCTTTTATTAAGTCTTGCCTGGCTAAATAAAAGAGCCAACTCTGGGAAACCTGTCAATATTTAATTTTGAAACATTTCATCTTCTCCATGAAGCCTTCTCTGATAGCCTACATTGATCGCTCCAATTCTGAATTCCTAAAGCACGGGATCATTGCCTTATATTTGCAGTGACCATTTCCAACCTTATCGCTACATACTAGGCAATATTCTCCCTGAGCTGACTGGCTCCAAACCAGTATCCATCTCGAGGCATGACATTCACACAGGGAGATTGCAGGAATCAAGGTAAGCCTTCCTCATGACCAAAGAGCACTGGCTTGCTGCTATCTTACACCCCCCTCTTAAAGGGCCACACTTACAGACTCTCCAGATGGACAGTCCCAGTCAGGTTGGGGAACTGCTGTACCATGCTTGCACCACGAATGACTCTTTAAGAAATTGGGAGAGAAAAAGTCATTGAAAATAAGAATTTTTCATAGATTAACACTGGCATTTTATTTTATTAAACAGTTTTAAACTATAGTACTACAAAACCTAAAAAAATAAAATTGCAAAAAAAAGAAAAATAAAAAAATAAAATTGCATTCCTCTTTCAATATACCTGAAAGTGTGATAATTTGGCCAAATGTTCATATAAATAAGAACTGCAAGCAGTTAGGGTTACAAATGAGATAGGTTCTGTAGGTTAGAAAATGTCTAAGTATTTATATGCACAGAAAGATAAAAATAAATACTATGTAAGACAAATGTTTAAGTCGCATTTAATAGGCAAATGTAACTGTTCCAAATTACATACAAATTCAACTTAAGAACAAACCTACAGAACCTACTGTATTTCCCCATGCATAAGACACACACTTTTTCGAAAAATTTGGGATCTAAAAACCGGGTGCGTCTTATATAGTGGTTGTAGGGTTTTTTACTTGCATTTCCCATTTTTTCGCGCTTCTTTTTGTGCTCATTGTTGAAGACAGTGATTCATCATCAGACACAGGTGAGGACAAGCTAATGGATGGGAATTTTGACAGTGATGAGGAGTTGTATGAATTTTATGCTGAATAAAACTTGAGTTCAATAACTTTATGTAATACATTGTTTTTCAAATTTTGGGCCACCAAATTAAGGTGCGTCTTATACATGGGGAAATACAGTAACTTGTTCATAACCCAGGGACTACCTATATCATAAATTTTCAGCATTATCCTCTGGACTTCTGCCTGAGGAAAAGAAACCAAGAGATTTTGTTTTCTAGAGTTACAATAATAAATTCTAGTTTTCCATTAAAGTAACTACATAAATATCCAGGTTTATTCCAGAATTTATATACTTACAAGGAATGCAGATCCGATAAATTGTGAAATGCTGAGTTCCCTACGAAGGACAGAGGATTATCATACAAATGTCTGTAAAAAATAGACAAAAAAACAAAAAGTCAAAATTGTCATATGTTCACAAGTAATCCCAAATTAAATCTATGTTGATAAAGTTCATATATCTAAAAGCCTCACTTTCCCTTATTCAGATGTTTGCTTGGCCTCAAACAGAGATAGCTGTACATGATTACATATTAGAAGAAACTTGCAAAACTACTTACATAGTTCTTAAGAGTGGATTACCATTAAATGCTCCATCGGGGATAACAGAAATAGAATTACTGTGAAATAATCTAAAAAGATGAAAGAAAAACATTTTGAAATGCATATGCCCTTGGGAAATAAGTTAAAACCCAAGTATCTACTCCTGTTCAGTATTATGAAACTCACAACTGATAATAACTGCATAGAAACTTCAAAAATGTGGGGCAACTGAATTTTAGCTCTATCTGTTTCAGGACCATAGATAATTCTTTTTAAACCCACCACTTAGCCTACTATCAGGCAGGTCCCTCATGTGTACTTAACTATACTTTCATCATCAAAGAACTATAAGCACAAGAATCATAACATGTTTGGAACCCAAAATCTCTATCTCTTACATTTAGTCTTAACGCAAATCATCTTACATTTTTTAGCTATCAGCTCATGACGCAAATCTGTTACACCATATACATTGTGATCTCTGCCCTTGACAAATCCAACTTCTAAAATGCTCCTCCACCCCTTTCATTTGTTTCCATTCTTTCAAGTCTAGTCCAATTCCTTCACTTTAGCGCTGCCTTTTCCAATGGCCTTGAGCCTCCATGAAGTATTTTTCTAGAATGATTTCCTTATCCTAGTCTTTCAGCACTTATTTCTACCTAGAAACTGCTATCTGTCTTACATGGCCAGCCTCCCCAGTGAGACTAAGACAAGCTACCACAAGGCAGAGACCATACATTACAGCTTTTGTTTCATCACCATCTAGCCCTGCATGGTAATCTATGCTCAGAATTGTCTATGGCAGCTAACTCTTCCAATCTGTATGATCATGTGTGCTTGTGTATATGTGCTTTATGGTGTCTGTAAATGACACCCAGAGGTTCTTAAAAACCTCACTGTTAGAAAAGTAAACAGTAAATTCTAGGGATATTGAAGAATAAAGAGGAAAAGGCAATACTCACAGCTCTTTTAGGCTAGGAAGGGCTTTAATAGCCTGAGGAAATTCTCCCAAATTATTATAATTCAAGTCCCTAGGAAAAAAATGGGGAAAAATGCAAGATATTGAAAAGTGTTCATAATTTATAAGGCATCTTGGTACAAATGTGTTTTTAAATATCACATGCTCTGGATGATAATCTTTCTTCACCCATTATATTGCCATTCAAAACCCTGTAGGCGTTTAACTGGATTTATGCCATTTCTTAGAGTACTGAATAGAAAAAAAGAACTGTAATTCTTCTACAGTGTTTAAAGTCAATTTTAAAATAAGCTCAAAGAATTCTCAGAATACATATTACTGGTACATTAAATAAACATATCATTTGAATGTCATTTCTTAGGAAACTTGCCATAAAATAGAAGTCATTAAATTATCCATTTATAAGAGACAAGAGCTTGCAACTGAGGTTTCCATTTGGGGTTTAAAGTGCCTTCCTGACATTCTGGCATAAGGGTAGGTGAACTCAGCCCCATTACCATCAGCAACATGACCCAAGATAAGTATGAAGAAGGAGACAAACCAAGATGAGTTCACATAAAACTACTATCCTCTAGTAGATTACGAATTGTTGAAAATATTAATTACATCAATTGGGAGAGAGAAATGAAATAGTGATCTGTACTAAAAGTCTTAATTCTGAGTAGATTTAAATTTAAAGTTTTTTAAACCTAAAAAGCATGTTGGCATATCGTTAGCATGGTGATTTCATAGTGAGAGTAAAGCAAAATCAAGTGCCCAGCTCCTTGGAGACGTACTTCATTTTCCTTTTCTATACAGAAAGGAAAGTGGCAACCAGGAAGAAGAGGTTGAATTTTAATATAATTGGAATGGTATACATGATCTAGGATCAAAAGACCTATTCAATCTCCTGTTACACTACTATTTATATAGAAAAGGTAAACTGAGTTGGTGAGTTTCTCCAAGAGCTTTAACTTTCAAATACCCATTGATGTTCACCATCCTTTAGTGTTCAGACAGGAAAGTGGATTAACAGAGTGCTAAAAGTCTTCTCAGTAACTGGGAGCTAACCAGAAATTTAGTTAAAACAAAACATTACAAACCCTAAGCATTCTAATCAGATGCTGCCCATCTAATTGGGACATACTCTGAATCAGTTAGTATACCACAATGACAAATAGTATAAATCTTCAAATAAAGGCAACTAATATAAACTAAAACACCAAATATCAGGCTCCTACTCTTGATAACCCACAGCTAGCTGTACAATGTCTTTTGCTCACAATGTTGCAATGTAGAGTTGAGATAGCCAGAACTCCCAAAAACTTAAGTAAAAACGACTTAAGTATCCTAAGCAAGATGGAAAATTTTTATCACATTTAGCATATGAAAACAGAGATAATACTCAACCCAGGGTTAAGCATTAACTAGGCAATTAAATTCAAGGAAAAAACAAAGAAATGCTTCCCAGAATTAATTTGATAAGGCTCAAAATTCCATAATTGTCTACCATACATTTCAACAAAACCAAAATTTAGAAAAAATCATAGAGTTTGGCATACTGAGCTGCTTCTAAAATGTACTTTTGTGAGAAATATCAAGTTCAAACTTGTGCACCTTTTTAAACCATAAATTTGGATTAGTATTCATTACTGTGCTATATGATGGCAAGAATTTAGTCATATCTTAAAGCAAATCAATGAGCAGAACTCAAGACGCCCATTTTTCTCCAGTGAAATGCAAAATTGCACCTTCAACACCACAATGTGATCATCCAAAATATGAAGAAACTTACAAGGTCTCCAGGTTATCCAGTCCATCAAAACAGTGCTGACCCAGGCTTTTAATTTTGTTGTTATGAAGATGCCTATGGAAAAAAGCATCAAAATGACTTTTACATCACCCAATGTGTTATATGTCTGAGTTCGCATGGCTTAAAAAAATGGCATAGCAACAGACTGACAACTGCTAGAGGTCCCGGGGCTTGGGAGGTCGGATGAAAAAGGCGAAGGGATTAAGCAAAATTAAACCAAAATTCATAGACATTGGTAACAGCGTGGTGATTACCAGAGGGTAAGGGAGATGGGGAGAGGTAGAAAAGGGTAAAGGTGGGATAAATAGTGACAGGAGACAACTTTCGGTGGTAAACAATATACTATACAAATGATGTATTACAGAATTGTTCACCTGAAACCTATAAGTGTATTAACCAATGTCACCCCAATATCAAGTCTACAGAATTATTTTTACAGGGACAGAGAGAAAGTCAGAGAGAGGGATAGATAGGGACAGACAGACAGGAACGGAGAGAGATGAAAAGCATCAATCAGTTTTTCGTTGCCGTTGCGACACCATAGTTGTTCATTGATTGCTTTCTCACATGTGCCTTGACCGCGGGCCTTCAGCAGACCAAGTAACCCCTTGCTGGAGCCAGTGACCTTGGGTCCAAGCTGGGAAGCTTTTGCTCAAGCCAGATGGGCCTGCAGCTCAAGCTGGCAAGCTCGGGATCTCGAACCTGGGCCTTCCACATCCCAGTCTGACGCTCTATCCACTGCGCCACCGCCTGGTCAGGCTATGCAATTTTTTTTTTTTTAATAAAAAAGAAATGGTATAGCTAAATAATTCAACCCTTGACTAGTGGAAAACAAATAGCACTGGATAAGTTATCTTGATACACACTTCACAGACGAAGCTATACTGGGCAGAATACCAATTAAAAGGAAAATAACTCTAGCAGGAAAAGGGTGCACACATTAAAGATTCCTTACTCTTCACCCCTATCAAAACAAAAGTTTTGATGAGTTTTCGATTATATGAAGTGAAACTTGGATGAGCTCTCCTCTGAAGAAGTGTGGGGAATGACATGGAAGGAAGCAAGTCAGCTTAAATCAAGAATTGGTAACAGATATTGTTTTTTAATGCCATTTTATTACGCCCAAGTTTTCAGATTAAAAACACCAAAAATCACATATTGTTTGACTAGACAAGTTGGTAAACACACAAAATATCACTGAAACTCTTCTACGAGCATCTCAAAATATTTCTGCTCCTTTGAGCATTGACTACACATCGCTGGTACACAAATAAAAGCTGTCCAGGTGTTTGCTGAATGACCCAATTTCTTTTCATGATTACAAGTGGCCACATATTTGAAAGAGATTCAGTAGTTATTATCATCAGATGTTAATTTTTAAATTTTTCCCAAATGTATTTTTAAAAGTCATCATGTTTTTAATTCTGTAAAAATGGCAGCTCCCTTAAGCCCTCACTCTCTAGAAGCATAATCAGTAAGATTCTTTAATAATAACGTGTCATAAGAAGCCTGCCTTTGCTCCCAAATGAACATAAACATATAATATTAAGTGGAGTGGAGACTTACAGAACCACCAGGCTTGACAGGTTGGTAAACGCAAAGTCAGGGATGCTTGAGATTTTGTTGAGAGCCAAGGTCAGCGCCTGTAGAGCCGGCAGATTGCTGAGAGGGTGCACAGGCACCTCCATCAGACTGTTGTCATCCAGCCACAGATGTCGTAACTGAGCAAGCCCCTCGAAACTGTCCTCGGGGACTGAGGTAATATGGTTGGCATCTAAACGCCTGACAGAAACAGAAACAACCACGTTCAATAACAAATATCAGTGGAATGAGTCAATCTAAGTCACACAACTCTCAGAGTTTTCAAAACAAAAAGGACTTATAAAAGGACTACTGACATCCTGACTTCTTTTATTTCACTACAAGTTCTTATAAAACTCACCAACTTTTCCAAGGTCAGTGTATGGAAGTTAGTTCTTTCCCATCCTTCATAACAAAGAAATAAATCTAAATCTGGATACTTTAAGAATTTTTCGCTAAAAGTAACTTAAGAGCAGAAAGATTTTTAAAAATCCCTTAAAAGGCTTACGTTGGACTTTTATGTTTCAAAATTTATCAAAAATACAGGAAAACAACAAGAAATTAAGATGATGCTCTGGCCAGATGGCTCAGTGGATAAACTGTCATCCGGCGTGCTGAGGTCATGGGTTTGATCCTTGATCAGGGCACGGATGAGAAGCAACCAGTGAGTACACAACTAAATGGGATAACTATGTAGAAAAACTAGTTGATGCTTCTTTCTCTCTCTCTCTCTCTCATGCATACATGCAAATCAATGGAAAATTTAAAAAAAGAAACTAAAACAGGCAAATAAAGCTATTTTACGTACAATTTTACATCATAGTTAATATTTGATATTAATTTAATTGCTATTCTGACATGGTTCAAATTGGAAAAATAAGAAAATTATTTCAAAAATCTTTTTTTTTTTTTTTCAGCAACAAACCATTTCAATAGATTCTTACCAATCCTTATTATTACTGGCCAGGTTAAAAATGTAGGTGCCATGTACCAGCAAAGGAACCATGTTCGGTTCTCTTAGCACTAAGCATTTCTTTAGAAATTAGTTTGTCAAAATAGACAGTTATTTAGAAAAGGGCAAACCATCCATAGTAAAGTTAAACAGCTACTCTGATCGATGTTACTGTGACTTTAAAGCTTCTTTAATTTTTCCAATTTTTTTTGAATCAAGGACACCTTACTAATAGGATTACTCATACTTAAAATTAAGTCCCCATCTGAAAATCTGAAAAACTAAGTCCTAAATCCAGGTGTAATTGTTGGCATAATCGCTTTTCAACACAAAGACAACCTGGTATTATTATGATAAGGGACATGATGTGCCCAACAAATCACAACTTTCTTTTAACAAACCCCTTGCTCATGTATCTTCACTGCTTCACATCATATCTGACAGGCTTGGACCTCTTGGTGAAAATTAGGAAACAACTACACCAATAAAAAATTGGTGAGAAGTCAAAATAACAACATATTTTAAAAGAAATCGAGTGTGACAGTTTTCTAGTTCAGGAAATTCTGACTTTCAGAGCGGTCTCTGTGCCTCCTCTTTCCTTCCAGGGCTCTCGCTTCTCCCTCCAGGCTGTGTAGAGCCGCTGCGCCCCTGACCTGCCCAAGCCCCAGATGCCGGCTCCTTCCCTGAGGCAGATAGATTAGCAGGACGTAAAGACCCTGGGTCCTGGTGAGGATCATCAGATGGAAGCTTTCTTTCTGATAAAGTCAAGATAACTGAAAGGGCACTGAAAATAGGAGAGCTCAGGAAACTGAGCAGCTGCCTTAAGAATCCACTTAGAAACAAACATTTTTAGGCTTGTGCATTCCT
Source organism: Rhynchonycteris naso (assembly GCA_037038555.1). Taxonomy (NCBI): domain Eukaryota; kingdom Metazoa; phylum Chordata; class Mammalia; order Chiroptera; family Emballonuridae; genus Rhynchonycteris; species Rhynchonycteris naso. The sequence goes on from CM072995.1 coordinate 342,102,592, forward strand.
TGGGCTTTCTACAACCTATCCCTGAGAAGAGACAGGCATCCTCCATATAGCAGACTGCCATAGTCCTGGCTACGCAACTGCTTAGGAGATTTGCTTCAATGAGGAGATAGCAGTGTGTTCAATCACACACAGATACACACACACACACACACAAACTTTGCAACTTCAAGGAACTTACACTTAGGGAGTAGACACTGAAGATATATTAAACAATCAACCATATAATGTGACTAAATAATGTAATTAAATGTTACTTGTAGCTAATTTAAATATCTGCAATTCAGTCAACACATTTCAATGGAGCAACTTATTTGGCATAAAAGATAAAATGGTGAAGCCTGTCCTCAGGAGAATGATATTCTAGTGAAGATGATACACAATATGATAAATTAAAAACGTGAGTATAGTCAGACCAGTGGTGGCACAGTGGATAAAGCATTGACCCGGAATGCCGAGGTCCCAGTTTCGAAACCCTGAGGCAGGGATCCCCAAACTACAGCCGCAGGCCCCATGCAGCCCCTTGAGGCCATTTATCCGGCCCCGCTGCACTTCCGGAAGGGGCACCTCTTTCATTGGTCGTCAGTGAGAGGAGCACAGGCTGCATCCGCACCCATAGTTCCCATTGAAATACTGGTCAGTTTGTTGATTTAAATTTACTTGTTCTTTATTTTAAATATTGTATTTGTTCCCATTTCGTTTTTTTACTTTAAAATAAGATATGTGCAGTGTGTATAGGGATTTGTTCATAGTTTATTTTATAGTCCAGCCCTCCAACAGTCTGAGGGACAGTGAACTGGCCCCCTGTGTAAAAAGTTTGGGGACCCCTGCCCTGAGGTCTCTGCCTTGAGCGCAGGTTTGCCAGCGTAAGCATGGGGTCGCTGGCACAAGCCTGAGATCACAGACAAGACCCCGTAGTCGCTGGCTTGAGCTCAATGGTTGCTGGCTTGAGCAAGGCATCACTGGCTCAACTTGAGCCTGCTGGTCAAGGCACATATAAGAAGCAACCAATGAACAACTAAAGTGATGCAACTACAAGTTGATGGTTCTCATCATCCCTCTTCCTTCCTTCCTTCCTCTCTCTCTCCTCTCTGCCTCCTTCTCTTTCTTAAAAACAAAAACAAAAAAACTCCAGTGGAGCAAACTCTGACATGTCACTTTACTGTCCTGCTCAGGCAGTGCTTTTGCCATCCTCGTGGCTTTGTAGAAGGCTGTTAACGCTCTCTTTTCATTCATATCAACATTTCACTTTCAGATTGTATAGTCATCATCACATACTGCATCAAACCACTTCTATTCAATTTCAACCCCTAACGACCTTTACTCCTCTTAAAGCACTACTTCAAAACCACAGGGAAATCTTTTGTATAATTCAGGTCTGAAGATCAGACTTTCAAACTGACTCAAGTGCTGATAAGACTGTTGTACACCATGACAGAATTTCAATTGTAGCTAACTAGACCACTACACCCACTATGCTAACAAACCCATGAACATTTCCTTCTCAAATAAAACTGCCTGACACCTCACTCTTTGGGATTCTGATAGATGTAAAAACATAACTATGACCATTAAAAAAAATTTTTTTTTTTGTTTTGTTCTGATTTCTCTCCTCACTCTCATCCTCCATCCTGATTTTGGAGATAATTTAAACTATGCAACCCATGGGTGGTAAACACAATATTTTAGAGGGAGTAACCCATGATATCTGTGAAAAACACTTTAAGTCATTTACATTGCTAATAAATGTCATATGTACACTTTAATGTGCTTAGTTGTCCACAAATTAGAAAGAATCTATTTGTATGTTTTCTTGGTAATTTTTCTGTTCGAAAGTTCAAAGGTATTGGTCTGCTCTTTTTTCTTAGCCTTCAAACTAGACAATAATGATTGAATATTTCAACCATTAAGTCTTGTGAAATAAGAACAATTATGTATGAAGATCTTAAAGTAAAATGAATTCTGAAGAAGCAAAAGTGCACCATAACTTTACAGACACACTGTATTTAAAATGTCCAATGAGTTTGGGTCTGAGGTAGGAAAGAGGGTCCATTCTGTATGCCTCTGTCCAAGGTGGGAAGGGTGTGGGGGAAACAGTCACATTTCTGCAAAGAAACTCATTCCAATCAGTTTACTCGAAGTCCACTCAGAATCTCCTCCACTAGCTGGTGAATAACCAATCCTTATATTTCATAACTTGGCATTTTAGTGAAATGAGCTACTTACTATACCTTTCTACCTCAAACTGCTATTGAAACTAGACATTAAATGGCTGATGCTTCAGATACTCCATATTTTTATGACATTAGATACACTGTAAAGTTTAACTGTTACAGCTTAAGATATACTTTATTAATCCATAGTTTAATTTTCACATTCACTTTCCATTTAGTACTGGGATATCTAATCTAAAATCTAAAGGTAATTATAATTGACCATTTCCAGTGATGAGTCTTGGACGCAGCTAAAAATGATTTTATGTTAGCAAGTAGATGGACGAGCAGCTCAGTCATTTTCACCCATGTCTTCTGTAACTCACACATCTTTCCTACAAAAGCTTCCATTTGTAGTCATTTTAAGGGCAGTTAATTAAAAAAAGCTAAGAAATAGATTAGTATATAAAAATGTGACAGATTAAAACAATTTTATCATCTGTAACACATAAATGTAATAACTATCACAATTTTTTATTTGAAGCGAATCTCAAAAGTTCCATGTACATGAACATTACCTAAGCAAATTTTGTGAAGTATAGCTTCCTGGGTGCTACCTTTAAAGAGAAAATATCATTACTTCTAGATTTTGGCCTAGGGACCTGTATTTTAGGGCCATTTTCCCCTAGTGATTCTGGTGCAGGTGGTGGAAGAGCATACTTTGAGAAACTATGTCTGAGTCCCATTGTATTTAGTATTAGGACATTTTAACAGTGTAAGTTTGTATTCATGATTTTAGTAGAATAGCAAACTAACAAAGCTCCTTGTTTTGAAGAATACTTTTTCATTGCTTTCAAAGATGCTCCCTTCACTTAGTTATGCAAATTGAGTAAACTAATAATGAAAGGGGGAAAAACTAATAAAATATATCATCATTATTAACATTAAGAGATTCTGCAATGTTTATTGAGCACTTACTACTTGTCAAATGTTGTCCTAGGTCCTTTTCGTGCATTAAAGTACACAGCAAGTAATGAGCAAACTTCTGTAAGGAGAATTTTACATAATTTGCCCAACATCACACAGCCAGTAAATAGCAAAGTGGGGATTCAAAACCAAACATAATTCTAATAAAGCTGAACACACCTGAATTTGCTTTTGAAAGCAGTACAAACATTCGGTCAGATAAATATGCAAAGGGCTTTTCTTAATCTTGGCAAAAAGTCAAATGGCAGTTAACACAGGCTTCAGTTGAATGTTTTTCACCCTTTTTCTTGTAAGTGCCCCAAAGACAGAGGAACTTGGTTGTCTAACGCAGGGAATAAAGAGAACTAAAGGTGCAGCCCTAACACTAGTCCAAAAGCATGCATCCCAGTCATTAACAAATGTCTGGTTATTCAGTATAAAAACAGTTGTTTCTTCAAAATCTTTAGTGGATTTGCTCAGTCCCTGCATTACCACGCTGCTCACCTGACACTCCCTTGGAGGCAGAGGAGGGGCATGCAATCCCCAACCCCGGGCAGCAATGACTTCTCCAGGGTTATGCACATGCACATATACATATATATACATATGGGACAGAATGCACAAAAAGAACCACTTGAAGTGCTAGAGGAAAAAGCTTTTTAAATCAGTGGCTAAACAGAGTAAAAACCAAGAGTTGAAATCTTGAACACTCCACATGAATCACCCTTCCCTAAAAAAAAAAAAAAAAAAAGCTGGGAAGAAGGCAGCAGACGTCAGTAAGTTGCCACTCCCCGTGTGTGGTCAATGTCCACAGATAAGGAAGTATAATCTATCTATTTGTCCTGATTGTCATTACCACTGAGGCAGAAACCTTTTGGTGGCTGTTTCCCGACCGTCATGGCACAGACGCTGGAATTTCTGACCACACATAACTCTGGCTCCAAAGAGGGAATGACCACCTGGCACCCACAGGCTGTGGAGTTGTCCCCAGCAGTGTGCACCTGCAGCTTTCTCCCACCCCCGAGGAAAGAGGAAGTAAAATGAACCACCTCCTTCTCCCTCACCAAAGGACATTTCCATCATAGCACCTGGCCACCTCATTGTCATCCCAGATGAGAGGACGAGTCTCCCTCTGTCCCTGAGATTCTAGCTCTTCACATGTGTAGCAGCCAGATGGTCTATGGATTCAAGAAGCAAAAAAACAAAAAGTTACTTACAAAGACTGTAAAGCACTCAGTCCCCGAATGGCTTCACTGGGTACTGTTTTCAACTGATTGTTCTGGAGGGTTCTGGAAGGAAATTTTTGGTTAGTGAATAAGCAATTGTTACCATTTTTTCTTAGAAGAATTCAGAGTCAGTTCTTTCAAAAAAAAAAAAAAATGTTTCTAATGACAGGAAAGGAGAAAGGTCAAGGTGGAAAGCACCCAAGACAAGAGAATTGCAGAAAAGCAAGAAACATTTGTTGTAAAGCCAGAAATGAAACCCAAGTCATCTCCTAACAGAGACCTGCTGGGTAATCTTTGTTTCCAGGGGCTGTTTTACTCCCAGGTTTTAAGGCACCCTAATTACCCTTCATCACCCTAGTTAATGTTAACTGGGAGAAATAGCAGCAAACCCAGTGAAATCCCTAAGGCCTTTTCAAATTGGAATAAAGCAGGGCCCAGAAACGTGGACATTTGGTAAAGCCAATTTTTCCAAGAGGACAGGAGACCCTGATTAGTGGGCAGTGGCCATGTCCTCAGTGAATGCAGGGCCAGGGCAGAAACAGGGCTTTAATCATCTAAGAGTTAGGGCATGGAGCTTGGAGGCATAGCTCAGCACCAAAATGAAGTTTATGGGTTTTGCCTAAAGCCATTCCTAGTTACATTAATAAAATAACTGCCTGACATGACTCATAACCACAGACTGGGATGGTAAAGGGCTCATCTAACTCACTGAACCAGAGAGGTCTAGTGACTTGCAGAAGGTCGCCCAACAAGGTAGTGGTGGCAGTAGGGCTGGCTATCAGTGCACCTGTCCCCCAATCTGCCACACCCCACACTCCTGACCACGGCCAGGGGCTGATGCAATAGGCCCTCACAAGCTACCTAAGTCACAGGCATCGCAATTCCCTTTAGCTCTAAAATGATTTTAACATTTGGAACTCTTGTAAGCTTTTTTCCCATTAGGGTCAGCAATTCAACTTTCTTAGCGCTATAAAATATGTAGAAACAAAACCCAAACCAGTAAAGCTTAAGTATGATTTTGATTTGGTTCATTAGCCACACAAAGTCTAATATTCAACTACAATGCACTAAAGGTCAGAACACCTATTGTATTAGACTTTAACTTCTGTTATCTAGACCTAAGTTTGTCTAAATTAACCGCCAGCCTGCTACACTACCCACCGGCCACTCCCTATATCTTTAAATCTGAGCTAAAAAGAAACTGTGCTTAACCAAGCTCCGAGCATGTTGACTATGCAGAAAGGGACTACACAGAGCCAGCTGTGAGACTCGAAAATTGCATTACTTACAGAACTTTGAGTTCTTTCAACCCAGACAAGGCCTTTGGGTGGATAAAAGAAAGGTCGTTGCCAGCCAATCGTCTAGAAGGGGGGAAGTAGCAAGAGGAAAAAAAAAATGTAATTCAGACCCTTAAAATTCAGAACTCACAATAACCTCATCTGTGGTTAAAGCTCTATGTTAAACATTTCTCAAGTCTATCTGACATTAAACATGGACTTAAACCTTTGCTAAAGCTATCCCAAGATTCATCCAATGAGGTAAATGTCTCCAGAATTTTTTTTTAACTCCCAGTACAATAATTTAGACAGGCACATTTTTATTCTGGTGAGGTCAAGCAAGCCAAAACACATTAAACCAAATTAAGTTTGCTATTCATGGTCACTTTCTGCAACTTGCGGTGTTTTCCAAGTGCCTCATAAATACAGACTACTGGCCAGTAGGCAGGAGTGTTTATTCAGATCAGAGCAAACCAGTCTGTCTAGGAGGAATGCCTTCAGGAGGCAAGTCAGCCTGTTACCTCTCCATAACCCAGGGCAGCATATTCCATGCAAGAGAGGAAAAATGGAAAGTCGTTGCAAGCATAATTCGCTCCTCCCCAAAAAGGTCTATATTTTTTATATTATTTATTTACTTATTTGTTTGTTTATTTATTTTAGAGAGAGGGACAGAGGAGACAGGAAGGAAGAGAGATGAGAAGCATCAATTCTTCATTGTGGCATCTTAGTTGTTCAGTGATTGCTTTCTCATAAGTGCCTTGACTAGGGGTCTCAAGCAGAGGAGTGAACCCTTGCTCAAGCCAGCGACCTTGGGCTTCAAGCCAACGACCCTTGGGCTCAAACCAGTGAACATGGGGTCATGTCTATGATCCCACACTCGAGCTGGTGAGCCCGCACTCCTGCTGGTGACCTTGCTGTTTTGAACCTGGGTCTTTAGCATCCCAGGCTGATGCTCTATCCATTGTGCCACCACCTGGTTAGGCTAAAATTTTTTATTTTTTAAAATTTTATTTATTGATTTGAGAGAGAGACAGAGACAGAGAGAGAGACATCAATTTGTTGTTCCACTTTATTATTGTTATCTATTCACTGGTTGATTCTTGTATGTACCCTGACCAGGGATTGAATCCTCAAGCTTGGTGTATGGGGACAACACTCTAACCAACTGAGCTACCTGGCCAAGTCTATATTCTTTCTTTCTTTTTCTTTTTCTTTATTTTTAAATAAATAAGCATTGTCTTATAGAATTTTGAAGTGACAAATTTATGTTGGAGTGAGACTGGAATAAAAAAGAAAAGAATTATTGGGTCATTTGTAAAAATTCTGAGCACACCATTCACACTGAGCTCTCCTTTCCCATGCTCCCAGGCACACAGAACTGGGAGGGAAAGGTGAAGAAAGGACTTTAAGGAGAAGCAGCAAAAAATGGGGCAGGAGCTCATATAAGCATGTAAGATGGACTGAAGGAAGCTTTTCAAGTATTGACTTAAAAAGATAGTTGGGTGCCCATCAGATTTACCACACGACTCTCTAGGTTTCCTGGTTCCATCAGGGTAGTCTCCCAAGTAATGAGATTTTGTACCTACAATTAAAAAAAAAATGCTCTCTCCCCCTTGTGTCTTGGGATCACATAATCACCAATTCCTCCATTAAAGGGTCTATTTCCATCATTCTTTCTCTTTTCTCTGAAAGTACCTTATACCTCCGAGCCTTATTCATCAATTCATTCATACACTAAAGTTTCATTCACTAACAAATACAAGTGCCTACTATGGCCAGACATAAAACATCCTTTCCTTAGACTTCAGATGCTCCCCCTGCTTCCAATCTGTTCCTCTCACACACCTTGATTTTACGAAGGCCCCTAAAATGTGAAGCCACTAAAGCCCGAAAACTCTGCTTTTAGATGCTTTTATTTTTCTTAAAGATTAGTTAAATTGCCAACAGCCTTGGAAAGAGTAACACATGATCCTTGCCTGGTACTAACATAGAAATGCACTGAAGACGGGTGTGTGTTGGGTGGCCAGGGTGGCAGAGGAAACAGAAAGCAATGAGAGCACTCGGAAACCGAGAGCAAGTACTACAGTTACTCAACAGCAAGGATAACAAGGCCGCATTTCCAGGCAACACCACAGTTGTAAGACAGGATTTAACACACAGTGGCCAAGACACAGAAACGAACAAACTGCCCTTCAATAGATGACTGCATAAAGAAGATGTAGTACTTATTTATATACAATGGAATATTACTCAGACATGAGAAAAGATGAAATATTGCCATTGGAGACGACATAGCTGGACCTTGAAAATATCACGCTAAGTGAAATAAGTGAGTCAGAAAAAAGGCTAAGAGCCATATGTGGGATATAAAACTGAAACTCATAGACACAGACAACAGGACGGTGGTTACCACAGGGAAGGGGACAGGGAGTTAGTCAAGGGGGTCAAATATATGGTGATGGAGGAGGATTTGATCTTGGGTGGTGGGCACACAATGCAATATAGGGATCATGTAACTTTATTAAACAATGTCATCTCAATAAATTTAATTTTTTAAAAAGGACAGGATTTTAAACAGTTTTAACACATGCCCCTAAGCTAAAATCTCCTCCTCCTTTTTTTTTTTTTTTTTTTTGGTGAGAGAGACAGGAAGGGAGAGAGATACGAAGCATCAACTTGTAGCTGGGTCACTTTACTTGCTCACTGATTGCTTCTCATATGTGCTTTGACCAGGGGGCTCAAGCTGAGCCAATGACCCCTTGCGCAAGCCAGAGACTTTAGGCTTCAAGCCATGGATTTCTGAGTTCAAGCCAGAGACTATGGGATCATTTCAATGATCCCCTGCTCAAGTTGGTGACCTCAGGATTTTGAACCTATTACCTCAGTGTCCCAGGTCGACATTCTCTCCACTGCTCTACCACCTGGTCAGGCACTAAATTCTTCTTAAACAGCCCTCTCACCATGCACTTTGTCTCTCACAAGGCCCCCAGCACCTAAGCTCCATGTTGCCTTCTTTTTGAGGCTTCCCATGATATAGCCTCATTGCCTTTTACCTCTTAGAGGTCACACCGTGTAAAATGAGAGACTGCAAATGGTTTAAAGACCTCTTAAGTGCTTCCATTTTAAATGTTTCTCCTCAGCTTATCCTCTTGTTTCTAGACTAGCCAGTTTCACCACTCTGTCTTTATACGCTTCACCTTCCAAGCTCCTCTTCACCCTGAACTCCCCAACTTCAGCACTGCTTCCCATGAACACTTCCGTTCTCAAGAACATGCCTGATGTGTGAATTCTCAGAACTCAACGGAACTTGTTCACAGGCTCCCCTCATGTGCCTTGCACAGTAGGCTTGTAGGTCAAGTACAAATGCTTCCAAGAACAAGGCATGCATCTCTCCCTCCTGTTACCACCCAGCAACATGCCAACTTGTTATTCAGAAACTGCTTTCTCAGGATGCCTTCCTCCACCATGCTTACTGTTCCAATGCTGTCGCATCCCACGGTCTACACCTCAGTGGACACTTAGTGCACACCCTCTCAAGGGGCTTCTCTTCCCCTCCCTCAGGCTCACTAATTAAATTCAATTGATAATGCTTACAGCCCTAATACAGTGCTTAAAAGATCACACCTTTAAAAGACCAAATTAGACCATAAGAACTATAAGAGGCAGTAGCCTTCATGCCCCGCACCCCACAGCTGCAAGTAGTCACTTGACTAAGACTGTTCCATCAAATTATCTGAAAGACCAGCCCTCAATTGTCAAGTCCGACAAAATACAAACACTATAAACAGACTGAGGCTGAGGATTCCTACTCTTTTGTCCCTAGAATTAGCTTTTCATGTCTATGGACTTCCCTTTCGGCATTCAGTTTATTCTATTAGAGTTCATGAAAAAGAGTATTTTATAATTTAACAGAGGAAGTGGCAAAATGCAGAGGACCTGGTTACCTTTACTTGTCAACAGAAAGGAGTGTTTAATCACAAGAGCCAAAATATTTGCTTCCTAAATATTTGCTTCCTTTCCCCAAATCTGGGCCCCTTTTGGAGCCGTGGGAAAACTAAAGTAAGCTACCTTCAAAAAGCAGCCTCTCTATCTCTCCTATTTATCATTAGTGGAAATGACCAGATGAGCTCTCCGCGTGTTGCTTATCCTGAAACGCAAGCCCGCCCTCTGGAGAAATCAACACTACTAGGATGTGGCGGAGGTGATAATGCTGAGATGAGGGTACACTACCTCACACCACCTTTAATGACTTTGTTTCTTCCTGGACTACACATATCTTTTGGAGCCTTCTGGAATGTATCTCTCCACGTTTTACTGAACTGTGTGGGTCATGAATAATAAACACAGCAGCTTGGTAAGGGCTCTGCAGCTGCACCCTCCGAAGCCTCTCTGCTCCTTTATGGGCCATTATTTCTTAGAGCAGACCATAGGGGAGGCTTTGTGTTCGAAACCTCAGATCCGGAAAGAGCAAGGTGAGTTGGTAACAGGGTTAGTGAGAAAGTCCTAAAACCTCTGGAAGGAAACACCTACTCTGTCATGAGCCCACAGTAGTTCCAGGCAGAGATCGTGGTTTACAGACATTCCTTTTCATTTTAATCATCTCATGACAATGGCCACGCTTCTCTGAGTCCCTAAGAGGTGAGCTGACTTGGCAGAAATCACCCGGCTGGTAAGCGGAGGAGCCAGCATTCCTGGCTGGCTCCAGCGCTTATCGAGGTTCTCTGCACGCTGATGCCTCTGCTGTGTCACCAAGAGATTAGGGAACAATTCCCAGGGAGCGGGAACACATGGACTTGTGCAATAGCCTTGTTTGAGTTGCGGCAGTCCTCGCCCAGCAGGACCTGTTGGCTGGTTCCAGAAAATCATTTTCATTTGATAAATTATATTTATGTTTTTTACTTATTCTTCCATTGACGGTGGAGCCCTAAAGAAAAAACTATCCTTCCGGGTGAGGACTAAAGCTTGAAGGTTGTGTGCTTGTCTATGGCTAAGGGTATACAGATCCTAAGCTTCACTCACTTTTCTCCTCTTCAAAACCTGAACCTTCTCAGTCTCCAAAGACCACAGCCTGGCTGCCAGGGGTCAACCCATTCACTCTTTTACTCTTCCCGCTGTCACCTAGGTCGAGGCCACCATCTTTTCTCCTCCTGTATTATTGCCATGACCTTCAGCAAGCCTCCTGCCTCAACCACTTAATAGTAACACCGTAAGATCTAAATCTTAAAAAGCACAACTCTGAGCATTTTCTTTGCAGAATTAGCCAGACCTTCAGTGTGATCCTCTTTCTCTCCCCCATGTTCCTTGAACCTGCAATTTAGCACACAATGCTTTTCTACCTCACGGGGCTTCCTTCCTCTGAAATACCCCAACACCAGCCTCTAACCAGCAAAACCTTATTTGCCATCACTGTCCAAGTTGGATACTACCAACAATGTGAAACGATGATGATACAACCTTCCTTTGATTCCACAGGTATCTGTACAGACAAATTTCTCTTACTGGGTGCATCTTAGGTTGCCTCTAGTTACTATGAACTTGTTATATCGGCCCTAATGGTACTGTATGTCCCTTAGGAGCAGGGACTAGATAATATCCATGTACCCTCTTGCATGGAACCTGCCATGCAGCAGGCACTTGGTATGTGTTGTGATGCTTCAGCTAAGACTCAGTATAAGACTCTGTATTCAGAAAGGTCACGCTGCCCCTTAAGAGGGGGCAAAGATTCCGAATTCACTTCCCTTTCCTGCATGTTTCCTCCTCGTTTCACTGTACTCCTCTTCGCTCTCCCAGCAGGACAGAACAGGACAGAACAATTTGGCTAGATTTTCAAGTGCTGTGGAAACAATTTGCTTTCTTAACATATTCTGGGAGATTATTTTCTTAAGGCGGGAAGGGGTATACTTTAAACATGGGAACACCAGTCCATTGGTCAACAGTATTATCTCAACACCCTCTGGGTCATGCACATGATCACACAGAATTAACACAAGACTTAGCAGGACTTCAAATGGGGACCCAGGCTACCTCAAGGCAACTCCTGTTTATTCTGCTTGTTGCAACAGTCCCAGAAGCAAGAGAGCAAAGACAGAAAGGGGAGAGACTGAGAAAGGGTGGAGCAGTCCACTAGATATCCGCTCTTCCATTAGATTTGGATGCCTTCCAGGAAACAGGATACAAGTGGCTCAGTGTGTAACGTTCTTATGAGTCAGTTTTGTGTGTGTTTATTATTCATAAGGTCCATGGATTCATATTAGGGGATTCTTTCAGATGAAGCCGGAGTTTTCAATTATATCCTCTACCCTTCATGTGTATGCTACGTGGTATTTTCTATCTGGCATCCCTCCCAAGGGGGGTGTGGGCGAGGGGACAGGAACAGTGCTGGTTTCACAGACACTGGTCAGTGGTGTGTGTGTGTGTGTGTGAACGAGCAGGCCACTTTCAGAAGGTAATCTGTGAGCTGAATTAGCCTGGGATTGCTTTACTTGGGAAGCCATTTAAAGAAACAAGAGAGGCCAAGTGTGAAATAGAGAGTAAACCAACTGGTGTTTATTTCTCTGAGAAATGCCTGGATTTCGGTTCCTTCTAGTCTGTTATAGAGATTTCATTGTAGCCATGTGGCTGGAATCCTAGCCAAGAACAGTAGGGTTAGGACCACACTACACATGGAGGAGACATATGCGCGGAGCCAGGGGAGGGCAGATGAGGGCCCGGGAGCTTCCAGCAGCTGTTGTGAGGAGCTGGGCTGCAGCAGGCGGAGGGACACAGGGCAACTGCAGCAGGAAGGCCCAAGCTCACTCTGCACACAAACCACAGAGAGCTTCACTCATAGCAATTTCTCTAACACTTTATATAGAGGTTGGGGGGGGGGGCGGTGCAGGGGTAGGTGACAAAACCAGAAAACCACAACTTCCCCTCCATTCCTGTGGCTACCTTCATCTTGCAAGGTGGCCACCAGCCAGCCCAGCATTGTGCTATTATCAAGTCCGACAGAAGAGTCCTTTGAGCACCGCCCTTCCCTACCGACCCACATTTATCTCCCTTCAGCAACGCCTTCTCTCCTTTCCCACAATTTCTTTCTGTACCTACGGTTCTGCACCCAGCAGATCTGAATCTCCCTTCTCACAATTTCTTTCTACACCTACAGTTCTGCACCCAAACAGAGCTGAGTCTGAAAGCACGCATACGAACTATCACAGATTGCACGCAAACAGGTCTGAGCTGCCTCTCTTACAGAACCATTCAATTTCCTCCAGTAGGTGGATCGGGGGAGCGTCAAGCCACATGCAAAGCACAGCAGGCAAGAGCACCAGCCCCGACACTGCCTCCAGAGGACACGCTTCCGGCCAGAACTGGGCAGACCGCCACAGGAAAGTAGCAGTGACATTTTCTTGCTAAATGTAATTTGAAATCAATAGGATCCAAACTTTGGACAAATTTTTCATGTAAAAGCAAAACCCATTATAAGATGTACATTTAATATAAGCACTTAATTATATTTTTGTTAACACCCTACTAGTGCTCAAAACTCTGCTGCCACCTGTGAACAATAAAGACCTCAGGAGGTGTACTGGTTCCCACTTAGGGGTGTCTGTTGTCAGTGCATATCAACAAAAGACAAGTATTTATGCAGCACTTTTTTATTTTCATAATCCTACTTACTACATTGGCCCTTAAATAAGCCAGGCAGGCTTATTATCACCACCTCTTCTCCTATTTTTTGTTTTGTTTTGTTGCTTTTTTTCCCCCCAAACAGATAAGGAAGGTGAGACTCTGTTTTCTCCATGCCTTCCCTGCACGTCAAAAAAAACGTAAAAACTAAAAATAAAACAAGGTAAATAAAACAAAATACTGTAAATTGTAGAAACAGAACAATGGTGTCTTGTTTTATTTTCTATAAATGAATTTAAGAGAATCAAAGAAGGCCCTGGCCGGTTGGCTCAGTGGTAGAGCATTAGCCCGGCATGTGGATGCCCTGGGTCCAATTGCCAGTCAGGGCACACAGGAGAAGTGACCATCTGCTTCTCCAACCCTACCCTTCTCCTTCTCTTTCCCTTGCTTTTTCTTTCTCTCTCTCTCTCTTTTCTCCTCCCACAGCCATGGCTCAATTCATTCGAGCCCATCGTCCCCAGGTACTGAGGAAGGCTCCTTGGAGCCTCCACCTCAGGAGCTAAAAATAGCTCGGTTGCAAGCATGGCCCCAGATGGACAGAGCATCGGCACCGGATGGGGGTTGCCGGGTGGATCCTGGTCAGGGCACATGCAGAAATCTGTGTCTATCCCCCCTCCTCTCATTAGCAAAAGAAGAAAATAAAGAAGAGAAAACCAAAGGATGCAGTTGATTTCTTAGTGAATACAGAAAGCTAACGATTAAAAGGCATCCTTTATAGTTCCCCTTAGACATTCTTCCTATGAGCATTAAATAGACCTCCTCTGATACAGTAAATATATCAGAGAGTTCTCAGTCAACTAAGATTTTTTACTTATCCTATTTCTTCACATACCAGGAGAAGTTTTACATCTTCATAGAACTTTTATGTAAGTTTATGTGAAAACTGAGTATGTTTTCTTAACATCAATGTATTAAGAACTCCTATTATGGAAATTCTCAAGTATTTAAAAGTAGTCTTTCTTCAGAGAGACAATTATTTCATACACACATATATATATATTACATATTTCTGTTTAAATGTACAAAAACTAAAGCAGTAATGCTTATCAAAAGTAAGCCTGTTCTTGCTAATACTCTGTCTACTGTCCATCTATAACTCTTCTACATACTAAAAGAGTTTTATTCAATTCAAAGAAACTTAAGTTCGAAACTGCACCAACTGGCCTTTGTAACTTCTACTTCCTCTTGCTGTAACCCATAGAAGACTTACTTTATAGGTAAATCAATACAAGCCCTAGCAATCCTTATATTTACTAAGCAAAGTTATCCTGACAACCTAGTAGTTGTTTATCCTCTTACAATAAACTCTACGTTTTAGCTTTAAAGATTTTTTTATAACCAATGGATTTGACGGTTTACTACACGCTAAGCACTACAGTTACTGCAAAATAGGTACCGAGTTTTCCTAAGACATTTCTCATTTCATCTCTTATAAATGAGGATGATTCATTCATTAAACATACGACTTAACGGAATGTAGTCTATATATAGTCTGATAGCATTTCTGACATCAATAAATTCAAAATAAGAAATCCTTTGTCTTAACCTCTCCCTCCATTTCAAGTTCAAAAATGTGGTTACTATCACCAAAGGCCATACAGGAAAGTGTGATGACAGGCTCTGGCCTTAGAGAAAAGGCAATGGAGTTGAAGAACAGGCACGCACTGACACACCTAGAGTACAAGTAACAGGGACCTCCATCCAGCACGAAGAGGTGAGCATCAAAGTGTAAGAGGGACTTGGAGAAGAAAAACCAGCTCACGTGGACTACGCAGAATGGGTACGATGTGAACAGTCCAAAGAACGGTGGCAGGCACTGTTGGGTGCCTAACAAATACCCATTCATGTCTTCCTGGTGGAGGCTGGATCTGGTCAAATGTTTCCTCCTTCACAAGACTCAGTTTTCTGATTAAATTCTGACTGGTCTTAGCCAGTCATGCTGGTTCCATCCCAGTGACCTGTAACCCTAGTTCTGCTGGGGGTTTCTGAGAAGGTAGCTTTCTTCCTAAATAGATATACACTGGAAGAAGGACGCCTTCTCTTTTTAGATGCCGTCATGTCTGAATATAGTACATGGAGAGAATGCAGTCATGGTGCTGCCCGTACTGGGGAGAGCAGACTAGGATGATGGACAGACCTGGGTTCTTCAGACGGCCCAGCAACTCCATTAACCGATCCCAGAAGAGATCTACCACACCTTGCTATGGGGTTTTTCCTTGTTAAGCAAGATAATAGATTTCTGCAATGGCTAAGCCACTTTAAATGAGTTTTATTACTTGCAGCCAAAAGTACCTTAACTTATTGCCTAACAACCATTCTTCCCTTCTTACCTGTAACAGAACCCTGATTTCAGTCCAGACAACAATATGCCCAACTCAAAGGTCACATTTCCCAGCATTGCAGTGTTAACTGTGCCATGTCGCCACATCGCAGCCACTGAGATTAATAAGTAGAGTATTAAATGGTATATGCAGGATGGCTTGTTGACTCTGGCTAGTGGAAATTTTCTTCCTCCATCTTTATTCCTTCTTTCTTTCTGCTGCTGAGAACTGGGTCATGTTGGCTCCAGCTCCAGCAGACAGTTTTGTTTTATTTTGTTCGTTTTTATCTTGACATGGTAGCTATATAGTAAGAACTGCAGAGCAAAGTTTCACGTCCTACTTCCCCACTGACTCTGTAATGCACCATGGTAGGGTGTGTGTGTGTGTGTGTGTGTGTGTGTATGTAAGTCACTGTTATTTTGCATTTTCTGTCAGGTACAGTCAAATCTAATCCAGATACAAGGCTTTAGGAAAACTGCCCACCTTATTTTGGTAAAAGCAGCACAAAGATAGTCCATCAAATATACAGAGGCAGGTAGAATAAGAATGTTCCTAAAACTGTTGTTATAACGACAGAGTAAACAAACACTTCAATCAGTATGACATTGGTTACTATGTGAAGCACCCAAATAATAAAATATTATACATTCATTATATGTTGATAAAAACTACATCTATTAATATGGAAACATTATAATATGTGAAACAATAAATATAATATAAATAAAATATACAGTGGAATTCTATTTTTAAAAAGAAATTGCAGCCTGACCAGGCGGTGGTGCAGTGGATACAGCATCGGATGAGGACGCAGAGGACCCAGGTTCAAAACCCCGAGGTCTCTAGCTTGAGCATGGGATTATAGACATAATCCCATGGTCATTGCCTTGAGCCCAAGGTCACTGGCTTGAGCAAGTCAAGGCACATATGAGAAAGCAATCAATGAATAACTATGGTGCCACAACTATGAGTTGATACTTCTCATCTCTCTCCCGTCCTGTCTGTCTCTCTCACTAAAAATATTTTTAAAAAACAAACAAAAAAACACAATTGATTCTCCCACTTGATTTCTCCTAGTTCCGTACGAAACCCTAACTTTTCCAACCCAAATTCTGAATGCATCACATTTTTCATTACATCTACTTCTGGGCTGGTAATCACTCTAGAACAGTTACAGAGCCTGTCAGTTCTACTCTAAATTCTAATCACCTAGCCTTTAACTGGGGCCTTTCTATTCTTTAGACATTCTTCGCTCAATTTAGACTGAATCAAGTAAACAAATATTTCCCACAATGTGTCCAGTCACAAATTCTAGTGGGTTGTCATAACTATAATTTCTTTCTCCCAGACATGTCTTCTTTCCCCTTCTGCTTTGTTTGTGAGGAACTTCCCCATCTAAGTAATACTACTGGGGTAAGTCCATGGCCCAGCCTGGGCCTTACTATTCTGAATACAGTAGACTGACTAGTTCAAGGACTGGCACATAAGGCAAGTCTGGCCGACCAGAGTCCTCGCCTAGGAATTTTCTGCTGAAAGTAGGAAGGAAGACAATAGGTACTCATTTTGGAATTCAAGATGCAAAGATGTGCCTGGGGCTACCAGAGGTTTAATTTCCCACTATACGGAGGCAGGAAATTTACAGTATGAGAGAGTAAAGTCAAAATACAAAAGTAGATGCCTGACCAGGCGGTGGCACAGTGGACAGAGCATGGGACTGGGATGCAGAGGACCCAGGTTCAAGACCTCGAGGTCACCAGCTTGAGCGCGGGCTCATCTGGTTTGAGCAAGGCGCACCAGCTTGGACCCAAGGTCTCTGGCTTGAGCAAGGGGTTACTCGGTCTGCTGTAGTCTCATATCAAGGCACATATGAGAAAGCAATCAGTGAACAACTACGTCACCACAACCGAAAACTGATGATTGATGCTTCTCATCTCTCTTCGTTCCTGTCTGTCTGTCCCTATCTATCCCTCTCTCTGTCTCTGTGAAATAATAAATATATTTTAAAAATACAAAAGTAGAGACAACTGAAGCTAAGAAATGGAAAGCATAAGAGAACTCTCATAGCTTTTAAACCCTGAGATCCAGTACCATCTGAAGCCAGCCTGATCTCTGAACTTTCTAGTTCTGCATGAAACAATAAATCCTCTGTTACATCTCAGTCCCTTAAAAACCCTGTGGACTCCTGTCAAATACAGTACATATTCAAAGCTTCCTCTTCTCCCAAAAAAGCAGAAGCCACCTACTAACAGTCCCTAAATGCTTAGTTCTTAATGAACTTCCTTATCCCAAAGTCACTCTCACAACCATACTGAAATGATTCTTAAAGAATTTGAATTCAAGGCCTTCTTTCAGTATCTGGCCATGGGCCTGGTATCCAGTCTGTCTATGCTGAATCTTCATTTCTTGTGAAAAACCTCTCCCCCTACAGTTCGCGGGGAGCAGTTCTGCCCTAGTTCTCCTGTCCTCTCACACTTAGTCTTCTTCCTAGACCCTGATTCAAGCATTTTCCAAGAAGTTGTCTTTGGCCTCCTCCCTTCTTATCTACCGTCTCTCCCTTGGCAAGTCCTTAAAATCTAACATTTCCACTAATCACCTCAAAACAAAAGACTCCACAATCTATACCCATTATACTGTATTCTGTAATCTATACTCATGAATCTCCAGTCTCAACTTTACACCTGTCTTTCAGAACCCTCCCCCGTATCTTACCTAGAGTCAATATGTGTATTCCAAAGTACATGCGACCATTTCTCTCCTGAAACAATTTCTCTTTCTGTATTGGCTTCAGTTTTGTCAAAACATCACCAGACTCCTTAAAATCACCATCTTAAAATTAAGTGTTAGCGATGACCCCCGTTATCCCAGCTGGGATGTCCTCTTGATGCTATTTCCACACCTGCCTGGGTCCCCCCTACCTCTTCCTGCCTCTCCTCGGCCCCAGTTCAGATTCTCATCCTTCCCACCTGCACTACCGCCTTTAGCATCTTCATTTGTCTCCCTGCGCTCTCTCGGTTCCAAACATCCTCCTCTCTGCTCTGCGATGACATTGACTGAAGGTCGCATGGGACCAAGTCATTTTCTAGCTCAAAAACCCTCAATGGGCACTCAAAAGTCGAAGCTCCTTGTTAGTCTGCCAAGAAAGGCCCTCAGTCTGGCCCCATACTCCTTCCCAGTTTCTTCTCCACAGCTTCCTTTCAGGAATTCAGCGCCACAACCAAGCCAAACAGCACAGCATTCCTATTACCTATCCCAGTCTGTCTCCATATTTTTGCTCAGACTCCTTTCCCCTTATCTCCTCATGAATAACTCCCACCATTCCTCAAGGCTCTCCAAATGCCAAGCCTTTGATGAGGTCTTCCTTAATCTTTCTTGCCAGAAGTTATTTATTTTCTCCTTTGAACTCCCATAACTCCAGTACACTGTTCATCTCTCTTGAAGGCAAGAATCCCATTCCATTCAACATGGAACACAGTGGTTTAGCTAACAAAAGTCTGTTGCATTAATGAATTGTCTAACAAGTCTTTCCTCGTCCTCTCCACCTCTACAGGGAAACAGTCAGACCTGGCACTGAAACCGGGTTCATTACTAATAAGCTATGTGACTTTGGGAAAGTTACTGAACCTCTCTGAGGAAAAATTCAGTTTCCCTACCAGCAAAATGAGCCCAAATATAGCTCAGAGTTTATGAGTTAAAACAAAACAATGTTTGTTCTGGGAGGGCCCATCTGGCACATAGTAGGTCCAGTTAGTACAAGGTTTCTTCCTATTTCTTTTCACCCTCACCCCTTAATTTGAGAATTCCCAAAAAGACACATAGAAATTGGTACGAATCAGGAAAGTAATACTCCTCTGTAAGCTCAATATGTACTTCCCAGCAGTGAGGGTGGTGATCTTTGCTACCAAGTCATCCTACCAAAGCACTACAAAGTGGAAGGAGAGAATGCTTCCAAGAATATAATGTTTGTTCATTTGTTTGTTTTGACAGAGACAGAGAAAGTCAGAGAGAGGGACAAATGGGGACAGACAGACAGGAAAGGAGATAGACGAGAAGCATCCATTCTTCGTTGCGGTATCTTAGTTGTTCATTGATTGCTTGTTCAATGATTGCTTTCTCTTATGTGCCTTGACGGGGGAGGCAACAGCAGAGCCAGTGACTCCTTGCTTAAGCCAGCAACCTTGGGCTCAAGCCAGCGACCTTGGGCTTCAAGTCAGCAACCTTTGGGCTCAAGCCAGCAACCATGGGGTCATGACCAAGCTCAAGCTGATGAGCCCGCACTCAAGCCAACAACCTCGGGGTTTTGAACCTGGGTCCTCCACGTCCCAGTCCGATGTTTTATCCACTGTGCCACCACCTGATCAGGTAAGAACATAATGTTTTTTTTGTTTGTTTTTATTTTTTACAGGGACAGAGAGAGAGTCAGAGAGAGGGATAGATAGGAACAGACAGACAGGAACGGAGAGAGGTGAGAAGCATCAGTCATTAGTTTTTCATTGCCGTTGCGACACCTTAGTTGTTCATTGATTGCCCTCTTACATGTGCCTTGACTGTGGGCCCCCAGCAGACCGAGCCACCCTCTGCTGGAGCCAGCGACCCTGGGTCTAAGCTGGCGAGCTCTTGCTCAAGCCAGATGGGCCCATGCTCAAGCTGGCGACCTCAGGGTTTCGAACCTGGGTCCTTCTGCATCCCAATCCAAAGTTCTATCCACTGCACCACCGCCTGGTCAGGCAAGAACATAATGTTTTTAATTGGTAGATATCACCAGAGCAACTGAGGCACTCTTGCTTTTTCTGGAAAATTACTGCATTTGATAGAGTTTATCTGAGAAGACATCACCAAGGAAGTGTTAAGCAAGTCAAACTTCAGAGACAAAAGAAATTTCTAGTATTAGAAGATAACATTACTCAGCTGCTTTCTATAGCTCTACACCACCCAGTAAAACTATTTGAGATCACCTGCACATTTCTGAGACATAAAAGCTGATAGGCTAGAGTGGACATGGCATTGACTATATAGGTCTAAATCCGGCTCAGTTAGATGCTCACTATGGTACTTTGGGCAAGCCATTTGTCTACTACTAGGCCTTAATATTTTCATCCAGAAAGTGATATGCCCACACAAGGAAATTTCTTTCTAGGAAGAACTCTTTGAAAATGGAACTGCCTTATGACTCAGTGATTCCACTTCTGGGAATTTAGCTGAAAAAACTTGAAACACTAATTCAAAAGAATATATACACCCTTATATTTACAATAGCCAAGATTTGTAAGTAGCCCAAGTACCCATCAGTAGATGAGTGAATAAAAAAGCTGTGGTACCTTGACACAATGGAATACTACTTGGCCATAAAAAAGGAAGGAAAGTTTACCCTATGTGACAGCATGGATGGACCTGGAGACTATTATGCTAAGTGAAATAAACCAGAGAAAGACAGGTACCATATGATTTCACTCATGTGTGGAATCTAATAAACAAAATGAACTAACAAGTGAAATAAAGAAAGACTTATTGAAAGAAAGCATCAGGCTGATAGTTGTCAGGAGGGGGAGACTTGGCAGAGGGATGGAGGAATTTGAATGAATTGAGCAAAAAAGAAAAAAGGGAGGAAAAAGCTCATGGACACGAACAACAGTCTGGTGACTGTGGGGAGGGTGGAGACGGGATACAGGGGTAGATGGTGAAGGGAGGAGACTTGCCTTGGGGTGAGGAGCACACACTACCTTGTACAGATGACGTGTTATGGAATAGCGTACCTGAAACCTGTATAATTTTGTTAACCAATGTAATGCCAATTTCTTCAATGACAAGAAACAAATAAGTAAAATTTTTTGTTCAAAGAACTAAGAGAAATAAATGTTGGGCAGCCCAAACACCTTTGATGGTGAGCTATGGATATACTTAGAGCAGTAGGTAATAGTGAGTGGCTGGCCTCTTAACTTTCCTTCCAACCCTGTGCCTTATGAGACACAGAAATTAAGAAGACTTGGATCACATCAACATAAATTCAAATCCGGGCTCTGCTATTTACTACTATCCGATCACAGTGAGTTTTTCTCCTCTTGAAAACCTCCATGAGTTCATCTATAAATTATCTACCTCATAAAGATAGGGGCCTGCCTTGCGAGCATTAAATCGGGTGCTACATAGTATGTTTTTAGCACACAATAATTTTGTAATAACTACTGGCTGCCATTATTTCTCTTGCACCCTAAGATAATTTCCCTTTGCCAGGCTTAACCAATTTTAACTATATGCATTAACTCAGATAAAGACTACAAAAAATAGTTTTAGAAATTGAAAGGAAATTATCAAGACAGTTACAGATGGGTGTAAATTGTATCTTGAACCAGAAATCTTTTTCTATTGCTTTAAAAAACATTAATGAAACAGTTGTTAAATTTGAATAAGCATTACAGATCAGATGGTAATATATATCAGTGCTAGTTCTCTAAGTTTGACAACTGTACTGCAGTTACTTAAGCAAATACCCTTGTAATTTGGGACTAAACAATACAGCAGGGACATTATGACTACAACTTACTCTCAAATGGTTCAGAAAGAATGTACATATATTTTACACTTTATAGTGTGTGTGTGTGTGTGTGTGTGTGTGTGTGTGTGTGTGTGAGTGAGTGTAGAGAGACAGAAAGAGAGAATGTTAACATTTGGGTAATCTGAGTGAATGGTAGATGTAAAAATTCTTTATGCTTATAAGATTTTGTAAGTGAATTTTTATGTGTGTATGTATATGTGTGTGCATATATATTATGTATATGTATGCATTAGCCAATGCTTATATATCACTATTTAGTTTTGACCTACTATTTGTATTTAATTTGAAATCTGCTTGCTTAGCCTGACCAGGCGGTGGCACAGTGGACAGAGCATCATCCTGGGACGCAGAGGGGCCAGGTTCAAAACCCCGAGGTTACAGGCTTGAGCACTAGCTTATCTGACTTGAGCGCAGGGTCACTGGCTTGAGTGTGGTATCGCAGACATAACCCCATAGTCAGTGGTTTGAAGCCCAAGGTCGCTGGCTTGAGCAAGGAAGGGATCATTGGCTCTGCTGTAGCCCCCTGGTCAGGGCACATATGAGAAAGCAGTCAATGAACAACGAAGGTGCTGCAACAAAGATTTGATGCTTCTCATCTCTCTCTCTCTCTTGCTGTCTGTCTTTCCCTTTCTCTGTTGCTAAAAAAAAAAAAAAGGGAAAGAAATCTACTTGTTCATACTTATTTACTAGTCCTCTTTCATAAAGTAATGCTCCATTTAGAATTAACTGTCCTATAGATGGAAAAATAAAAACAAACCCAAGTAATGTTGAATTAGTACGGAGAGACCTAAGTTTCCCTTTAGCATTGTGAAGAATTCCAAAGTCAGAGTACATTTTGAAACAAATGAAATCATCCTACTCTTGTAAGAGGTATTAAACAATAATTGTACAAGCACCAAAGCTGGCAATGTTTCCACTACTGTTGCAACATCTAAGCTCAAAGTAACATCCAAGGTCGCCTATGGAAAAGTAGTTTATATGCCTTCTGCTGTTTCTAATTAAATCAATTTCACAATTCCACATTTCAGCCATTCCCCAAATGTCTACCAATGCCTTGACAGGTCTCAAGGAGAGCGGAAAATAGTTGTGGCAGTGTCGCATCAGACAACAGAGACTGTCTCTGTTTTCCAAAAATTCTGACTTTTCCTTTTACATCATTAACAGAAACCTATATTGGCCCACTCCAGCTCTCCTCCCTAAATAAAACAATCTCTCCCTCAAGCACTTAAAGAAAAAAATAAATAATTTTTTCTTTTTTGTTTGTTTTTTTTTGTGAGAGACAGAGAGTGGGATCGATAAGAACAGGCAGACAGGGAAAGAGAAAGATGAGAAGCATCAATTCTTTGTTGCAGCACCTTAGTTGTTCATTGATTGCTTTTTCATATGTGCCTTGACTGGGAGGGGGGCTACAGCAGAGCAAGTGACCCCTTGCTCAAGCCAGCAACCTTGGGCTCAAGCCAGTGACCATGGGTCATGTCTATGATCCCATGCTCAAGCCAGTGACCCCGCACTCAAACTGGTGAGCCCACACTCAAGCTGGATGAGTGTGCTCAAGTAGGTGACCTCAGGGCTTCAAACCTGAGTCCTATGCATCCCAGGCCAACACTCTATCCATTATGACACCACCTGGTCAGGCAGAAAGACTGTAATGTTTAAAAGGAATAGTGGACATAGCATTTTATAGTGACAAAGCACTTTGACAAAAATCGCCTCGTTTTCCCTTCACAAAGCTACCATAAGGAGTCCCATTTTACTGAGTATAAAACTGAGGTGAAAAAATCAAGATTCTCCCAAGATTTCATACTTTGTATGTAGAATTTAGAGCCAGAACCTACATTTTGTGTCTCCGTGGGGAGGAGGGTAGAGTAAAGGAATAATCATTAAGTTATGTTTATAAACTGTAGAGTTTCAAAAGTAGGTTAAATGTGAAAATAAAACAACAAACTGGCAACAATAGTAGTTAAAGTACATTTCATTGAAAAATTTGGATGAAATACTTCCTTGAGAAAACATGCACATCACTCACAATGTTTCACAAAGAACAGGGCTCTGGAGAGCCGACTTCAAGTCCCAGCAAAACCACAAACCAGGCACGTGAACTTGAATGAGGCACTTGACCTCTTCAGCTCGACTTCTGCTTTTGCAAAACTGTTTCTCCTCACAGTTATGAGAATGGACCTTTCTATATTGTAAAACTCGATATGCATACTATTTACCATCATTATCTTTATGACACTGGCTCTAGTGGTTCTCAGTGCATTGCACCCAGTCATTCGGAGCAAAGATTGCTGCCCTGTCTCTACTCCTCGTCCACACATCCAATTCACCTCCTTCAGGATAAAAGTCTAAACTCTGTAGCTTAAAAAGTCCCTCATGATGTGGCCTCTTCTCCTGACATTTTTCTATCTTTCAATATTTCAGAGTTCTTCCTTTTTCAATAGGAATAACTAACCACTTCGTATGACCTAACGCTTCTGATGTGTTTTTTGACACATGTTTTCAGACAGGCCATAAGGCTCTTTCTGGGGCACCCTCACTCCCCACCCTCACCTGGCTAATTCCTATGTGTTCATCAAGATGCAGCTGAAGCCATTCTGGGAAATCTTTCTTAAATCCTCCAGGCCCAAGGACACACATGGCTTTCAGCTTCCACTGACCCTGCACACACATACCTCTTTGCCTGCACGTATCTCGGCTCCCAGTGGTGGCCCATCTCTTCCTTTAGACCTTACTGTCCAACTGAACTTTCTGTGACATTGGATATGTTCTGTATCTGTACTGTCCAATACATAAGTCACTAGCCACTTGAAAGATGACTAGTTCAATTAAGCCTTAATCAAACTTAATCATTAAGGAAATAAATTTTCAATTCCATTTACTTTTAATTATTTTAAATCTAAATGTAAATAGCCACTGGTGGCTTGGGGCTGGGGTGTTGGATAGCACAGCTCTACACAGACTGTCAACTACTAGGACAAAGGTCATACTTATTTGTCTCTGTACCCCGGCCTGCACCCCTCACCCAGGATTGGGCACAAAGCAAAATTCAGTATTAGTTGAAAGAATAAGTGAATGTGTAAATATGTGTAAACACTTCTTATGTATAGTTGGGAAGTTATTCCGTCCAATACTCAAAGCATTCTGGCTTATCATAAAATTTGACCAAACTGGTTATATCTTATAAAGCAGTGGTGGTCAACCTGGTCCCTACCGTCCACTAGTGGGCGTTCCAGCTTTCATGGTGGGCTGTAGCAGAGCAACCAAAGTATAAATAAAAGGATAGATTTAACTATAAGTTGTTTTATAAAGATTTATTTTGCCAAACTTAGCGAAAATCTGACATAAAGTACTTGGTAAGTAATTATTATTATATGCTTCAACTTGCTGTAACTCTGCTTTATAAATTTTATAAAGTAAAGTTACTTCCCTACTTTATAAATCACCATTACTGTAGAACCGGTGGGCGGTTAGAAAATTTTACTGCTAACAGAGATACAAAAGTGGGCAGTAGGTATAAAAAGGTTGACTACCCCTGTTGTAAAGCATACCTCATTAAGTATCATGGAAAAAAAAAACAACAACACTCAATAAACCATTCATTTCTACACAGCTTCACAACGATTCTTAAATGACTTCCAGATGACTTCCTGACTAATGGCTACGCTGTTTATGAAATATTATGATGGTCATGGCAGCATCATTTTGGAATGTCAGAATCAACTACAATGTTTTATAAAGAAAAAACATGGGCTTTTTACCAGGTTTGTATTAACAGGGAGAAAAAGAAAAAAAAATACCCTCCCTTGAAGGCCTGAATTGTTCCCAGAGTATGCATGTCTACTCTAACCTATTCTTTGAAATGAACCATCAGCTCTCATAACTGAATATGTTTTTGAAATCCCATACAGTACTTGGGGAAGGTGCACTGACTTGATCTGATTGCCCCCATCACTATGATAGAAGACTACGGAGAAAAGGTGACCTCGCTATGAAGAACTAAAGGTCCCATTCAACTTGGTTCCACTTAACAGTCTCAGTTGACAGCATGCATGAGCTTGACACACGCTTGGCCATTTGAGATTTTGAGAAATCTAAGAGGTGAACTTCACAAAGCAGAGCTTGAGCAGGTCTGACTCCACATCCAGGTCCTCACTACACACCCCTCAGAATGGAGCTGGCTGTCCAAGGCCACGACAAAGGTGCTCTGCCCGGCTGTCGCCCCACCCGGAGAAAGGAGAGATTCTCCGCGCCCGCCCGACCGAGTGCGTCTTACATCCCACAGCAGTTATGCGACGGCTGAATAACCACTTGTTAACGTCCTTTTGCTGCATAATTACTTCTGTAATGGGAGACTAATCCTGGGTCTAAAACTGTATGTGAAATAAAAAGGAATGGACAAAGCACCTTAAAGCTTGATTAGGAGTACTAAGGAGTGGGGCTTCAAATACATAGTTCACTCCTTTTAAATTCAATTAAAACTTTAATTAAAAATAAATAACAGTGTACTACAAAATAATTAATGTTCACTAAAGAAAAAAAATTGGCTGAAATGAAACACACATTTAATCCTTTTATCCAAAGATAACATTTGGTATTATGCCACTGCTTTTTTTTTTTTCTTATGCACTTTTGAAACAGTAAAATAAGTAGTAGCTAGCATTTACATAACCCTCTCTCTGTTTCATGGACTGTCCTAAGCATTTAACATCTCTGAATTCATTCTGTCTTCACCACAATACTATGAGGGAGGGACTGTTGTTATCTGTACCTTATAGACAAAGAAACTGGGCAGAGGGAAGTTAAGTAACTTGACCCAGTTCACAAGCTTGGATGTGAAAATAATCTCTCTTCAGTTTTGGCTGTGGGAACATTATGTTCAACTAAGTAGTGTGGGAAGAAAACTTTCTCTTAACTTTATTAAATCCTTAACTGCTATTTCAATACTCGGTCAGAAGCAGGAAGCACAACATGCTTGTCTCATATTTGATTCCTGTGCCCCAGCTGGGGGAGGAGCTGAGCTAAGATACATAACAGTCACTGACTTGCATCCAATACTCAACAGCTGGGCTGTGGGACTCATTCTTTAACATGAATTTAGATTCCTTCAGGGCTCTTTCTCTTTGATGTTCTCGGTATCAAACTGTAATCTTCTTACCTTCGTATACTAAATAATCAATGAGCTTGGTCATTAAAAGTCTATATTTAACTTGATCTGAATATGATTTTACTTCTTTCACGTGACTTCTTAAAATAGAATGTATAGTTCCCAATCCCTTTAAAATTGAAACGTGCCTATTTTAAGTAGGAGCTTCTAAAAGGTGGGGAGAGCAAAACAAAATAGAGGTTAAAAGTCTTCTACCATGTAAACTGTTCAATTGGAAATGTGAAATGCAACCTATAAGTTCATAAACATCCCCCAAGTCAAAGGTGTTCTTAGAAACCCAGCAGATGTGCCATGGCTTCACCCCTTTCCCAAAGGTCCCCTGCAGGTGTCCAAAGAGACCTCCCTTTAGTTTTCTGCTCACTATCAATATTGTTTGCTACATCATGACCCTGGAATGCCTTGTATTATTTTTTATGGTTGTGTTATCCACACAGCAACTTTTCTGGCAACAATGGTAATTACAACAGCAGCAGGTTATCTTGGGATAGCACTGTAATTAACTTGTGTCCCTGCACAGTCATGGTTATAATAATTGCAGCAAAAAAAAGAGTCTCTAGGAAGTAGCATTTTTGCCTGATTTTCAAAATTAACTTCAGTAATTCCAGTGCCTAAAAAATCAAATCTTTTACCCCTGAAAACATGAATTCCTCTGCACAAAGTCCACTGAAGCTATCTGCATGCCTCTCAACAGGACACATTAGACTATCTCTGTTGTAAGTGTCCAAAAAGAGGAGAAAAAACAAACATTTCTCAATGTGATACTTACAGCTCCTCCAGAAAAGGGAAGTTCTTAAAGGCATCTTCTGGTAACTGAGTAATGTTATTCATGCTGATATCCCTGGAAAACAAAGTTAAGAAGATTGTTAACAAAGTGATATTAGATGTGAGCACTCAATTCAGCAGGACCCCCCATTCCAAAATTAAGTGCTGAGTGCTTTATAAAGAAATAAGAAAAATGGGCATAGAAGACAGGCACAGAAAGAGTCATCATTTGGCTTCAGAATGCAGAAAACAGAAATAAGGTTAAATCTTTTATTATAAATTATACCCCATAATTAAGAAACGTACCCAAATCCTGGATTTTCCCCCATTAAAAATACTTGGAGAAAATGTCTCCAACTACCTACAATAAATGAGGGGGCCAGTGTGGCTTCCAAGTAGTATTAAAAATACTGTGTCTGATTTAAAAAATAATAAATATAATAAGCAAATAAATACCCGAGGACTTGATTAAAAAAATAATTCTTTTTTTGCTGGCAAGGGTGGCTTCTTAAGCCTCTCTTAAGAACAATAAAACAGGTCATAGCTGTACCCAAGTCATATTTCTGCAAAACCTATAAACGTCCTCCAGGTAATAGCTGTAAGTGGATTTCATTTTTAGCCCGTGAACAGATGCAGGCTAGAGACAAGTGCATACATGACAGGTATGCACTCCATTCCCAGTTTTTCCTTAGAGAGGCAGCAGAAAGGAGAGAACTCACTTGATGATGTAACTCAGCAGTTAACTAGTTCAAACAGCTAAAACAATACTTTATTAACCATTTCCTTCTTCCCTGGCAGCTGCCTGTTGAATTGGTTTTCTCCTTCCATACTCCACTTAACATCGACACAGTGAAAGAAAGGTTAAGGCAGCCTCCTAAAAGACTGCCCCAACATGCACTGGGGTGGTTGCCTCCCTCCAGTTCTTCTGCTTCTTGTCTCGTGTTGAAGTCTGTGGCTGAGACCTTGGGTCTCTCCTTTCTGCAACTCACCAAGGAAATTCACATGTGATGACCTCTTTACCAGATAAGACACCCAGGTATAAAAAAAGCGAAGAGAGGCCAAGAACACAAAAATCAGATGCCAGCAACACCTCAGTCAGGTAAAATTATATTTTAAAAAGAAGGTGACAACTTCGGTGCCAAAGTAGGTGAGTCCCTTCTCCCCCTTTTTCCTCTCCTGAGAGTTAGGAAATAGAATTTGCACTGTCAGGAGCTGACTGACTGATTGGTTGGGTGGCTTCCAAGCCTTCTAGTTACTAGCTCTTCCCAAGGTAGGTTTGGAAAACTTTGGGAGTAACAATGATCACAGCAGCAAAAACAGCAACCCTTGTAGCAGGTGACAGAAGTCTACACAGAAAATCTTACTTTGCAAATGGGGAAGCTGTGGCTTACTGACGTAAATCATCTCCCCAGGGCCACTCAACAAGTAGTGTGACCTCAGGAAAGGTGAACTCCAGAGCCCACGATATAACTGCAAACTCTAAGTATTCCTAAGTATCATTGAATCCCCCAGTGATTGCAAAATATAAAGCAAACCCTCAGTATTACCAAAAATTTTTCTTAAAAATGGAGGGATATTGCCCCAAGACCCTGGCACAATCATCAGTGAATCTCAGGAAGAGCACTTTTGCTTGATGATTAAGAAAAGAAATATAAATAGCTTTAGCAATTCAGAACCAAAATTCATATAAATTTCCTAGAACATGCAACTTCTCAAAGATGAACCTTGGGACCTCAGAGATTCACATGAATCCCAAAATTTTATGTCACTGAAAATGACCCACATTCTATTAAAGGTAATGTAAAAGAAAACCAAAAATAATACACTTCTCCAGGAATACGTCTTCTCCAGGGAGCCCATACTTACAAACCACGATATGTGAAAGTAATATATGTTAACTATTTCGTTCTTTTTGAACACAGGCTTTGATACTACTTTAGTCAGCTATTGTTATCCCTGGAGAAAGGAAGAAGAACCCTGTTTTTTTTTTCATGAACACTCAGCAATAGCAGCAAAACATGGGTCAGGGCCAGCTCAACTCCAGCACGGTCACACAGCTGCTGTCATCCTGGGCCTCAGTTTGCTCATCTCTAACATCAGGGAGCTGACTGACTGATTGGTTGGGTGGCTTCCAAGCCTGACATTACATTCGTCCATGATTCACCGTTTTCTGCAGTTTTCATGGAGGGGCACACCCTCCTTCCTGATGAGAATACATGAGCTTCATTTTATGGGAAGGGCATGTCTCTGAAAAGTTTACCACAACACAAAATTTAAAGACTATTAATCTGTCATTATAAAATGGAGTCACTCCCGCTGTCCTAGCGACACATTTGGCCTTCACCAATAAAATCATTAGGACAACGGCAAACCTTATCATCATATTGAAAGGCAAACTAATAATCCAATGAAGCAGTGATTCTGTAAGACATCGCACCATTTCAGTGCTCTTGAGTCATTCCCCTCCACCTCCCAAAAAAAGGAGAAAGACGGACAAGCATAATTTATTACTTTGCAAAAGGAGGCTCTCCTCTAAGTTTGGCACACGTGAATTCGGGTGTATATCACAGTAAAAGAAAAACTGATTAACTGCCTCACCAGAAAAAAAGACACATAATTGGAGAGAATTTACACCATGCTGTTCCTTGCATTACAGTTTTTAAAACATATGCACCTATATGATTCTCTCATTTTTTCCCTCCTTGGTGTAACAAGACATAACAGGCAGTTTTGCTGTGAGCTACAAATGCAATTAGTGGAACTCCATATTTACAAACTAATGATTGGTAAACACGACGACGTGAAGCGTGAAGCTTCCTTTCCAAGTTTCAGGTTCAGGAACAGCACTTGTTTTCGAATTGTTCTGCATTTCACACACCCTGGAGGTTCTCTCTTTACGTGTATTATTTTTTCTCTACTACTTTTTGGGCTTCAGTTTCAAAATGTGTGTAAGGTTTAAAAAGAGGGGTGGGGGTGTATAAGATGTTATCTCCAGAGAAACTCTGGAGACATATGGTTACAGAGTATAAGGTGGGTGGGTACTCATTTAAAATAATGAGGGCTAATGGTGATAAACAACCCACAGACCGCCTTAAGAGCTGATTCCAGACCTGACATCACCAACAGCAGTGAGAGGCTTGAGGCTGGAAAGAATGCTGGCAGTGAGGAGTTAACCATAACAATTCACAAAGGGAAGCCCTATGCCCATAGTTACAAATGTATTAAGTTCCTAAACCATAGACATTATTACAATACATAAATAAAATAGTACAGAAAATTTTCAATTAGAAGACACACCTCCAAATCAGTGCCCTGACATTCATATGAGCAAGTCTTACCAGTAACTTCTGAAATTAAACTAATGATTTGCCATTCTCCTGGGTTACATTTAAAAAATAATTATATATATATATATATCACACATAAATACCAAAAAATTATATAAGGTCAGAGCACCACCAACTCATAAAAATGGCTCTGAAGGGTAATTTCAAGAGAACCGATGACCTTCCTAGAACTGATGACCTTCCTAGAACTGATGACCTTCCTAGAACTGATGACCTTCCTAGGAGGTAGTCTGGCACAGTGGGATGTGCACAGGCTTAGGAGCCAGGCAGACTAAGGCTGACCTATGGATTCACTACCTCAGGCCTGCTGTTCATCTTTTCTGAGTCCTAGCTTCTTCATTTGGAAAAGCAGAAGCAGTAATAAATAAACCTTATAGATGCTGAGAAGATCAGAAAAAATGAAGTCACCTAAGAGAGAAGCTAAGGCATAGGAATTATCATAACAATGTCCAGGTATTTGCTGCTCCTGAAAGCTATCTGAAGCCAATGGACTAAGAGCAGACTAGGCATCATGTCGCCTTTGGTGGCATTCCTTCCCAAAAAGAAACTTCTTTTACAAAAGAGAAACACTAAATAGTGCTGAAGACCTAGAACCTGGAGTTGTTCCTATCTGTGAAACTACACTCTAAACTCCAGACCACCAAGTGCCAAAGATTTAAGAGGAAGAACACTTTGAGGTCAAATACTTCATTAAAAAAATTTTTTAAGAAAAAAGGTAAGCTTCACTTGTTGACAGAATCAAACACTTTTTTTTAAATGAAATTACATTCTTATAGGAAGTTTATGAAAGGATAAAGGAACACAAGAGTCATTTTTTAAAAAAAAGACCCCCCCCGCAGGTTAGAGATACAGGAGAGAGCCTAGAACTTTTCCTTACAAAGGAGGACAATTCTTAAATTGTATCTTTTCTATATATATATCTGCTTGAATGTATCTTTCCTATACATAGTTGCCTAAATGTATCTTTTCTACACGTATTAATTTTTTTTGTAACAGATTTCATTATAGCCAGGGCTCTCAAGGTACACTAACTGGAACAGAGCACATGTGTGTATGCTACACCCAGACAATGCAATACTCCCACGTTTACCAGAGAAGAGAAATACAAAAGCACGTGGCCCCCACTAGAAAAATAGAGCTGAACACTCAAACACCAGTAGTCACTGATTTTAAAATTAAAATTTAAAGGGTGCAATTGTTTAATTGAAACTGCTAAATCTCCCCAGTGGTTAAACTCTCATCTTTTTTTCCTCATAAAATTCACTAATGCTAAAGTATCTAGAGTAAAGAGGAACATCATGTTTCAACAATGTACCTTTTAAAATCCCTGTAAAAGGTTCCTGAAGCGAGCCTAACCTGTTTGTTGATGGCCAAGTATGTACTGCTGTGGGCTCTGCCATTGCAGCGCTTACCGGGTCTGGGCCTTTTGCCAAAGAATTATTTAATTTTAAATACACTGTGACTGACCCAATGTTATCTAAATTGGAATAAGCCCTCCTATTAGTATTAGATAAAATTATACTGCTGCTGCTATATTGATTATGTTTCAACTATTACAAAATTAAAAAGTCAATTATATATTAAGTTCTAGAGAACCCAGGATTCCCTAATTTGAAAAGGTTGGTGATATCTTTAAACTCAACAAACAAGTTGATAATGACTAAGAATTAATACTATTCCAGTTGACTTTTCTAGGGTCTTTTGTGATTAAAAAAAAAAAAAAAAAATCAGGCCAATCTCCTGTTAAGAGATGTATATGTACAGTATGAACAGAAACAAAAAACTAAAACTAAATTTGAAAAATGCCTCTAGTGAAACAAATTTGAAGGGAAGGTCTCTTTTGTCCACGAGCAGTATAGACACATATATAATATCAAAGTTCTAGTCAAAGCTTATGAAGAGTTTAATTTCTTTTTGACATTATTCCATATCTTTGAGCAAGTAAACTGTTTTTCTCCTCACCATTTTATAATAACAAAAGTAACCTATGTTAATTGCCTGTAAAAAACTGAAATACAAAGAAAACCACCCACAATATCAATGCCCAGAAATAACCACTGTTATATTTCACTGGTGTCATTAGATTCTTTTTCTATGTATAGCACATACTTTTTACAAATATGAAACCCCGTAGTTCTGACACATTTATCCCTTGACACCTTCAAGACTCTTCGATTGCAAAAGGAAGAAAACTCACCTTTCATCTTTTAACAAAAGTGTAAATATTAAAGTCTAATATACATAAATGTTATTTTTGGCAGGCCATACATCACAGATGGGAACATCTGTGCTACTGAAAACTACCATGCCCAAAGAAAAAGAGGTTTACAAGAGAAAAGGAGATCTACGGTCACCCATTTAACAAACATTTACAAAATATCAATTTTCACTTACATACAAGGCACTGGGCTAGGATGATGAGATTTTACATCAAAAGATAAGTACACAGTTCTTTTTTTAAATTGATTTTAGAAATAAAGGAAGGAAGAGGGAGAAGGAGGGGTAGAGAAAGAAAAAGAGGTTGATTTGCTGTTCCATTTATTTATGCATTCATAGGTTGATTCTTGTATGTTCCCAGACCCGGGATCGAACCACCAACCTTGGCATATCAGGACAATGCTCTAATGAACTGACCAACTAGGCCAGGGAAGTTCATAGTTCTTTATAAATTTTTTAAATTAAAATTCATCAGCCTGACTAGGCAGTGACGCAGTGGATAAAGCGCCAGACTGGGACTACCGAGGTCACCAGCTTGAGCGCAGGCTCATCTGGTTTGAGCACGAACTCAGCAGCTTGAGCGCCAGGTCACTGGCTTGAGCATGGGATCATAGACATGACCCCATGGTTGCTGGCTTGAGCCCAGAGGTCGCTAGCTTGAAGCCCAAGGTTGCTGGCTTGAACCCAAGGTTGATGGCTTGAGCCAGGAGTCACTCAGTCTGCTATAGCCCCTAGGTCAAGGCACTTATGAGAAAGCAATCAATGAACAATGAAGGTCCCACAGCAAAGAATTAATGCTTCTCATCTCTCTCCCTTTCTTCCTATCTATCTGTCCCTAACTGTCCCTCTCTCTGTCTGTCAAAAAAAAAATTAAAATCCATCAGTCCACTCTATTCTTAAGACTTTGCAATGTTTGATTAAATTTAACCTTTTTTAAAAATGCACTGTTGCATTCTGAAGCAACAGGAACTGCTACATATACATGAAGACTCTGCTCTTAACACTGCAGAAAGGGGGCTCAAACAGTCATATTTTGCTCCAGAGACATTTTTCTGACCTTACATGTTTTGGCACTACTAGAACCCAACTCCTCGTCACAAGATACCCTTCCAATGCAGTGCGCAACATTTCTATTAGGTTAGGCAGCAGGAAAAGTTGACTCCATGCTACCCGACATCTCCTCTGGTGGTTCCAGCACGAAGGCTCCGTGCTTCCCAGTAGAAAGAATCCAACACGGGCTTCTCTGCAGCCTGCAAGCCATAGGAGAGCTGCTACAATCACCATAGCAACACTTAAAAATACAGAGAAAAGTTATCACTTTGAAAAGTCAATACCTAGTTGAAGTACTTGAAAATCCTAGTATATAATCTTCCCAACAACAGAGAAGCTAGAGAAAATGCCCACTTCAAATCTTAATAATAATAAAAATAAAAAATGTTTTGCTATAGGAGATATAGGGAAGAACATTTAATTTGTCTATATACTTTCGTGGGTTAAAAACCTCTACTTTAGGGCCTTTTGGAGTTTTTGCACTCAAGACTTTCAAAGCCAGATTCTCATTTGTTAAGAAAAAGAAGAGCCATGAAACAAAGTGGGAGAAAATATTTGCAAAACGTGTATCATATATCAGATAGAGGATCTGTATTTATAATTTAGAAAGAACTCTCAAAACGCAGTAAGAAAATAAACCTGGTTTTGAAATAGGTAAAAGAATTTGAACAGACACTTCACCAAAAAAGATTATACAAATGACCAAAAGCACATAGAAAGGTCTTCAATATTTGTCATTAGAGAAATGGAAATTAAATCACAGTGAGGTACCTATAAAAATGGCTAAAATGTAAAAAACAATACAAAAAAAAGCCGCTGAGGAAGATGTGGAACAAGTGGAACTCTCACACTGCTGGTGGAAATGCAAAATGGTACAACCACTTTGAAAAACAGTTTGGCAGTTTCTTATAAAATTAAACAAAGGCTTATGACCATATGACCCAGCAATGCTGCTTATAAATAACATTATTGCAAAAAGTCAGAAATAACCTGAATATCCTTCACTGGTAGGTGGATGAAGAAACTTGGGCTTATCCATACATGAAATAATAACAAGGAGCAGACCCCGGATACAAGGAGCAGAGGCAAGGATGAATCTCAAATACCATGTGCTGAGTCAAAGAGGCCAGTCCCCAAAAGCTGCCTATTGTTTAATTCCACCTATATGGCATTCTGCAGAAGGCAAACTTGTAGAGACAGAGAACAGGTCAGTGGTGGCCAAGAGCTGGGAGGATAGGCTGGGAGAAAGGTGGCCCTACAGAGGAACACAGAGACAGTTTTGGAGTCATGACAATGTTCTGTATCTTGATTTTGGTGGTGATAACATGACTGTTTACCTTTATCAAAACTCTCAGGACTATAATTAAAAAGTGCACATTTCACCATATGTAAATTCAACCTCAATACCTGTGTCAGCCTTTTAGAAATAAAAGCATATATGATATCACATCCTATCTCTCCCTCAGAAAAAAATAATTCATCTTTGGCTAGAGTTCCTCTTTCCCAGAAACCAAATAATTTGAGGCAATGCTGGCTTGAGTCAGAAAACTGCAGTGCCTTTTCTTTTTATTTGTTTTTTTCTTTTTTAAAGTTTTGGTTTGATTTGGTTTTTCCAATCTCTACTACACAGTTGCAGCAGGACATTGGGCCAAGCCTCTTCCTTCCCTTTTTCTTGAGTAATTAATAGGTTGTGCCCATGTGTGGGGCATTGGGTATACAAAAAAGAGAAGACGTAGTATCTACCTTCAAAAGTGTTCCGAGGCAGTGAACAAGGCATTAACAAAACAACAACAAAAAGTGCTAGGATCCATGTGGTGCAGCAAGGGAAAAGGCTCAACCAAACGTCCTTGAGCTAGAGAAAGGGTCGCAGTATCGTGCTGAGGACGCCTGTTCCTTTAGAGCAGTGGCTCTTAACCTGGGTTCTATGAAACCCTAGGGGTTTGATGAGTCGGTCTCAGGGGTTCGGAGAAGCCTCTGCCGTGGAGGCCAGAATAAAGTAATACCGTAATTTGTTGTGAGTTCATGCACTTTGTTGGTTTTGTTCTTTGAGCAAGGTGATGTTCATGCACGGCTCATTATGTGCACCAGTAAAAGAACATATACGTATGTCTTGAATTTGGGGGAAAAAATCATATTTTATTTATCAATAAAGAAGGCTTTGGTGAATGTGCATATGAAACTGGTGGGTTCGGTACCTCAAAAAAGGTTAAGAACCACTGCTTTAGAGAGAGCTGCTCTTCCAACCTGTGGGCTCACTGATGACGTTAGCCCTGTTTCTCTGCTGAGATGCAACTGGCTCGCTGAGCAGGATCATTCCTCACAATACAAGATCTTGCTCACTAGAAGGTGTTCGGCATTCCCGTTTCCTGGGCATCCTAAGTAAGTAGTGCAGCCAAAATAGTCCCCAAACATTGACAACCTTCCCTTAGAAAGTTGTTAGCACAGAGAGGGACATGAAATCTGTTCGGTGGGTGGCAGCTGGCATTTTTTAAAAGGATAATGAACAGTTAACATCAAAAAGTTAAGTATATCATATACAAAAAGAATAAGTGTTGTTATATGATGATTAGATTTGGTGTGTGTGGAAAGAGAGAAATGGGGGCGAGGGGA
The DNA here is from genome assembly GCA_037038555.1 of Rhynchonycteris naso. Taxonomy (NCBI): domain Eukaryota; kingdom Metazoa; phylum Chordata; class Mammalia; order Chiroptera; family Emballonuridae; genus Rhynchonycteris; species Rhynchonycteris naso. The sequence goes on from CM072995.1 coordinate 342,139,900, forward strand.
CGGATATAAAAATGTAGTCCTCTCACTGGGTTCATAAAAAAAACAAAACAAACCTTTTTTTGAAAGCCTCTAAGCTAGATAACTTGCTTGTTTGGGTAGAGAGAGGGTGCCTTCCAGACATAGGGAACATCAAGCAGCAAAGCGTGGCCAAATGAGATAAAACCAGAGTGGCCAAAAAGATAGAACTATCCAGGAATCTGAAATTTACAAGCAATATGGCTACAAGTAGCAAGAGAAGCTATGGAGACACACAGATAGTACACCCGCCAAAATGCCTTCCATGGACTTCTAGAAATCAAAACTTCATTCTAAAAGCATGGAAAGCTGCCAGAGGAAGTTTAATCCTACGACAAAGTCAAGTTTGTTGCAGAAGGATCAGTGACAGAAGGAAAGGAGGGGAAGGAGAAACCCAGCCTCCTTTACTGTAAACTGTTTTGTACTCACTAATTTCTATGGTCCTTTCCAAATCTATCATTATGACTCCTGCTTTGGCATCGCTGCTCCTGCACATTCCATGCATAATTAGTAGAAAATAAGAAACCCTGAGATTTGTGTTTTTCCTATATGTGTAGGCACATCTGCTTGTGTTAGCAAGTGTGTGAATGAGTACTGACTTAAACATACCCCCTTCAGAATTACAAGGGTTCAGTAATTAAGGAAGACGCATGACCTCATCTCCAAAGGTAATATTTTATGCTGTAATTGTTTATGCTCTCAGTGAAGCAATACAGCCTAGGAGACATTGAAGGGTGTGTTCTTCAAGGAGATGCTAACCCGACAAGCTAGAAATGAGAGAGGGCAAAACACCGGTGTGTAAATATCTCACCACAAATGAAAGGCATGTATGGCTTCACTCACACATCCTTAAAAAGATAACTTAAAAAAAATAAAAAGACTAGGTAGGCTAATACCAATATTTTCTACTACCGAAACAAGTACTGCTTGTTCGGGAGCTTCTCTGTTTTTGTCTTTTGAAACAAAGCCTTGCTTTCAAGGGCGGGATGTGTTCTAAAGAGAAAAATATAAAATATTCCTCAATCTCGAGCCATGTTTACTAAATGGCAAAGAAAAATAAACACTGAAGACAAAAAGCACATGACTTTCCTTACTATAGTTTGATCAATTGCACTATCATCTGGAATCATACGGAACAGATAAGGGTTAAACTATAATATTCCTTGTTTTCTCTCCACTTAACGGATATTCTCAGACATTCTCTGGGCATCAACAGCTGTTCTGGTTACCCTAATGATGACAAAAACAGAGCTCATTACCAGCCAAGACACACAGACAAAATGCTATTTCAATAGTCCGTTTAACATCAACAAGAAGTACTGTAAGAATTACCGTCTGGGCCGATTAGAAACACTCAATTACTTCATCCTAGCAGACAAAATGCGCTATTTGTAAAGAAATCAATCCACCAGCACTTATTATGGTAAATATTCTAATTAACTCAACAGTTTAGCTTTTACCGTGGCTACACGTATTAACACCACTGATAGGAAAACATGACTTCATAGCCCTTGCCTTCAGACACGCACTCCCAGGACAACCTCTGTTTCACCGTGTATTTTTCAATCTTCAGCTCACAATCAAGTAACGGGTTGTGAAACTGTTCTAATGAGTGATAGCTAACTTTTTACTTAAAAAAAAAAAAAAAGAACAACTGAGCCTGACCTGTGGTGGCGCAGTGGATAAAACATCAACCTGGAGTGCTGAAGTCGCCAGTTCAAAACACTGGGTTTGCATGGTCAAGGCACATATGGGAGGTGATGCTTCCTGCTCCTCCCCCCACCTCTCTCTCTCTCCCCTCTCTAAAATAAATAAATAAAATATTTTTAAAAATAACAAGTAAGAGAGAAGAGAATAAAATGGAAAAATGTCAGACTACCAGACCACATCAACGTGGAAAAGGTAAGTTTGTTCAGAAACGTTTGCTTTCGGCATGTGTGAGCTCCAGTCTTCTCAACTGCGAAGTCTCAAGTTTGCACATTCTACCACTCAGTCTCAAGTTCATATATATAGTCTGTGAAATACAGTCAGATCCATGAGTTTAAGGAATTGGCTATTGGAGCCAAATATTTCTTATCCCTTCATTCAAGTGGGAGTTAAAGCTAATAGCTGTTTTCCTACCACCACAAGGTCAGCCCATTGAATTCAGTCCCTTTCAAAGTCTTCCTCCATCTTTGTCCGCACCCCAGCTCTTCCATGTTTTAATGACGTTGGCTCACTAAAACCTACATACAGTAACAGAAGGAGAGAATGTCAAAGTGGGTTGCCCTGAAATTTCTTTACTAGAAATAAAAACGAGAGAGACACACAGATACATATTTAAAAGACTTCATCACCCTACTGTTTTCGACTGTTTCAAAAGAATTCAGCAACAAATAAGCTGAGTTAGCTAAATTTCTGATTAGCTACCCTGGGCTCTACTGGGATTTTCACAAGTATTTGATACCATCATGACATTTTTCACTTACTGTACATAAAACATTTACAAATAACCTGACAAAACCTTCCTTAGCTAATGTAATGATTTAAAGGTAAAAAACAAAAACAAAATAAACCCTACTACCCTCTAGTCAATCCCTTGTAATGCCCAAATCCCATAAAGGCCTCCCAATAAGCACTAATTGTACATCCAATAATCACCCAAAGTCCCTTGGCCAGGTAAAGCATCATCCCAATACACAAAGGTTGGGGGTTCAATCCCCAGTCAGGGAATATACAGGAACAGATCGATCGATGTTTCTGTCTCTCTCTTCCTTCCTCCTTCCCTCTCTAAATTCAATATATATATTATTCAATATATAAATCATTCAAAGCAAGAGAAAGTTTAATCTCCAAGACGCTGAGGCAATGACTTCATTATGTTGAGGTAAAAGGAAAACTTTAAATGATGAGCCAGGCTTTCCCCTGAAGGCCAGCTCCTCAAGGTCAAGGCCTAAATCCAGAGGCAGGCTCTCTGGGATTTCCCCACCCCTGTAATGCAGGCCTTGTGGGGCAATCACTTGTCTTGAGGCCACGAGGCGTGCAATGCCTGTCCCTAACCACACACACAACACATTTCCCCCCTTCTCCCCTCTGATGGCCATCTCTTAAAAGGCTTATAAAATGAATTCTATCTTTAAAGAAGTGCCTCAAAGTTGTAACTGGAATGATACAATCATTTCTAACTATACGACAACAGATGCTGATAATGATGGTTTATAAAAAATCATTGAACATATTCTCTTGGAAATGACTTACAATTCATTAAAGTCACTAAGGATCTATTCTACATAGAAGAGGCTATGCAGTTAAATCTGAGATGATCCCGAATCTTGGGGAGCAAAGATTCTCAAATCTGGTCTTACAATGCTCCTGAACAGCTCCATGTGTGACAAGCAAGGCTTTATGTTGTAAGAAGTCCCAAAGCAAAAAAAAAATCAATCCTTTTAATTTTCATCATCAATCTGGGTCTTATGGTCTTTTGTTTTTAACCCTGGATAGATAACAATGGGCTGCCCAGAAACTTGTTTATTACAAATCAGAGAGAGACACTAAGAACTCCAAAGACATTCCGAGTAACTGCTTTAGGATGTTCATATAAGAAAATCCCTCAGTTCTACAGTTGAGTTAATGCTCTGTTGAAGCAGCTCTGTTACTAAATTGGTAAGCAGAGAAGACATAATAACTTAGAAAAGAAATTCCAGTTAGGAAGAGAATATTTAATTCTCCCAACCCCCAGCGAGACCAGATACATACTTCTGATTCATTCACACACCTTTTCTCTCTCTCTCTTCTTTCTGTCTCTCTCAAGAGCTCACCATAGTTGAGAACGAAGTTTAGAAGTTCAGTTCAGATCCCAACATATATGATGACAACACACTACAGTCTGCCTGGGACAATCCCAGTTTATACCAATTGTCTCAGTATAATTATTAATGGTGCTCTTTTTTTACATTCAAAAGGATGGTCATTTGGGTCATAAAAGATCAACCCACTAATAGCAGCGGGAGTGAGTGAATCACAGGGAATGAGCGGTGATGGAATGAAGTAAAAATCATTGTTTGAATTGCCTTGGGGAGGGTGTGAATAAAGAGCCAATTCCTCATCGGTATAATATTACGATGACAATAATATGAAAAGCAACTTACCAAGCATTTGAACAGTTTGTAAATATCACTGATTAATTTCCTGCTTCTCCACCTGGACCCGATGCTCCATTAGGGCAATATTTGTGTTTTGTTCACTACTGTATGCCAAGCGTCAGGCACAATGTGTGGCCACAGTTGAATGAATGACATGCCAGACACTGTGTCAAAGGTTTTAACAGCTGGGCTAACAAGTACTTACTTAGCTTTTCCAAAAACATAAATTTTTAAAGACTTCATTTCCCAACCATGTTTTTAAAGGAAGTCAAAGGCCTGGCTTCAGCCTGACCAGGCGGTGGCGCAGTGGGTAGAGCGTCGGACTGGGATGCAGAGGACCCAAGTTCGAGACTGCGAACTCGCCAGCTTGAGCACAGGCCCATCTGGCTTGAGCAAAAGCTCGCCAGCTTGGACCCAGGGTCGCTGGCTCCAGCAAGGGGTTGCTTGGTCTGCTGAAGGCCCGCGGTCAAGGCACATGTGAGAAAGCAATCAATGAACAACTAAGGTGTCACAATGAAAACAACAACAAAAAGGGCCTGGCTTCAGGGGAAAAAAAAAAAGGCCCACAATACCCCCAATCTTTATAAGTGACACACAATCTGCTTCTGGGACAATCAAGAGCACATTTCTTACACACAGCAGAGCGCGTAAATGACAGATTTCTCCCAGAGCCTGTTGTGTAATCAAATGACTTTACCTGTTATACTCATCTGGAGAAAAGCAAGAGAGAGCAAAGCTTTCATTTAAATACAAGTTCCTAGATTTAAAAATCCTTGGGAGGAATGATGTAAAATCTTGGATCTTACTTGGATTTCAGTAAAACTAATTCTTCTTCCTCAAAATTTTCAAAATACAGGCTTTGTCCTATAAATAGCATCTCACAAAACCACCGAACTAGAAAGCATCGTGTTAAAAGTCCTCCCAGAAGCCAGACCAAGAGCCCCGCGTTTGAACATAGCTCTGCTCGCTCACCGGCTGCATAACCCTAGGTGAGCCCCTTCATCCCTGTTGCTCAGTTTCTTCAAGGGCCCACAGAGGTAACACTTCGGACTTGACAACATCACTGCGAAGATTAGATGATGGCAGCTCCAGCCAGTGGACAGCACGGTGCCCAGCCCATAGCATACACTCAATCAAAATCAACTATTATTATTTTTACTAGTATCACCATTACCTGGTCACCATCTACTCTAACCATCTCATTTTAATAATGAGGCAACTGAAGCCCAGAGGGGTTAGAGGATTAATTAAATCAAAGAACCAAGATCAGAATCAAAAAGATAAATGCCAGTCAGAGTTCTCCTCTGCTACCTTCACTGGAGTGTGTGGCGTTAGTGTTGTAGCAATGAACTTTGGAACTTGGGAAAACAACTTGCCCAGAGCCGTGTGCTAAATGGTGTTAAGACTCTGAGGTCAATGGGTAAAAAGTGGCTGAGCCCCTCACTGTAGATCAGCTGATAAACAAGTGCTACAGACAAATCATGGAAACAAACTAACCAATACTACCTGTACCTGACCAAGTAAGTGCATGAAAGGTGTCTCTCTCTCTCTCTCTACATATATATATATATATATATTTATTTATTTATATTTTTCTGAAGTGAGAAGTGGGGAGGCAGAGAGACCAACTCCCACATGCACCAGACCAGAATGCACCTGGCATGCCCACCAGGGGGTGATGCTCTGCCCATCTGGGCCGTTGCACCGGAGCCATTCTAGTGCCTGAGGCAGAGGCCATGCAGCCATCCTCAGCATCCGGACCAACCTTTGCTCCACTGTAGCCTTGGCTGGGGTGGGGGGATCGAGATATAAAGAGAAAGGAGAGGGGGTAGGGTGGAGAAGCAGATGGGTGCTTTTCCTGTGTGCCCTGGCTGGGAATTGAACACGGACTTCTACATGCTGGGCTGACACACTACTGCTGAGCTAGCCGGCCAGGGCCTGATTGATTTTAGAGAGAGAGACATCGATTTGTTGTTCCACTTACTTATACATTCATTGGTTGGACCTTGTGTATGCCCTGACCAGGGGTCAAACCGCAACGTTGGCATTTGGGGACAACACTCTAACCAACTGAGCCACTCAGCCAGGACCTGTGGTCTCTTCTTTCTTATAAAGAATACTAGTCCCTGTGGAAGTAAGTTTAAAATGAGGCAAAACTGCTAAAGTGGAATTTTAGATACCTTTAAAAGGTGTTGATGTATTAGTGATAATACATTTAGTTCTATTTAAAGAACTCACAACTTTTGTTGCTTTGTGCTTTTTCTGTGTTCCACAAATCGTTAATGACATAATGAGTAAAACACTGCCCCTGATCTTTTTAAAAAACGATAAAAGCACCTGTGTATAAGCCAGGTACAAAGGTAGAGAGAGAGAAGGGCCTGCATGAAGGTGGTTCCAGAGGACATATCCGTTTGGAGACAGCCAGCAGGCAGGCTGGCAAGGATGTGGAGCTCGGGGTCAGGGGCAAACCTAGAAAGAGCACAAAGGCTCTGGTTACAGAGCACATTGGGTGTCCTATAAGAAAGAGCTTAAGGACAGAAACATGAAGAGGGCTGCTTTAGGAAGAAATTCTGGTGGGTGGGGGCACAATGTTTGCGTTCTCCACACCTTGACAGCCTCCGATACTGCAATCACACATTGGCACTCCCCTGCGCACCACTCCGCGCGACGAGAAGCAGCTCCACGAAAGCAGACACGGTGGATATCACAGGAACGAGATGAGGTTATGAGTCATGAAGCTGCACAGTCTTCCCTTGTTCAGAGCCCTTGGGAAAAAGTTCTCTCTGACCTCAATACCAGGAACAGCTGTGTTTCCCCTGCACAACATGTCCTTTTTCTTTTATGAACACTGTGGAACCACAGACGTGGATTCTCTCTCCCTCTTGCTATTGGCTCAAATTCCCCGAGCCAAAACTACAAATTCCCTCTCACAGGCGTATACCTCGGATGGGTAGCTTTCAGCCACTCCTGTCTTCAGCTGATTTTTTTTTCTTGTCTTAATCTGGAGTGGGAGACCGGGGGGGGGGGGGCGTCCCTATCTTCTCATCCATTTATTTTGCACTTTATTTTAGGTTTTCTTTTTAATTTTTTGTACGCTATTGTGAATTCTTTTTGGAATAAGGTGAATTATCTTGGGATTTGGTGAGCACTCTCTCCCTTGGTGCCTGGCATACATAAACCAACACAAACACAGACACACTTTGGGGGAGGCATGAAAGGACAACTGACGAGACAAGAAGGTGGAGGTGGAGATGTCAATCTGGGATGATAAGGAGACGGGGAACCATAGCAACAGCACAGGGGACAGAGAGGGAAAGACAGAGGACCCAGACAGGCGGGGGCATCCCTCTCTGAGTCTGCACCAGCAGAACTTAATGACTAGAGGCTGGGGCAAAGGAATGGTGACTCTTGAAAATGACCCTGTGGTTTTTTTGCCCACAGAGCTGGGAGAGGGATGCCACGCCTGTCCAGGTCACCACCATAGGAGGGAAATGTGTGTTGGGTCTGTTCGGGTGAGGCAGTGGTATGCAGGAGGTGGTTGTCAATTCAAGCCCAGAACTGAGACAAAATGTCAGGGAGGGGGTAAAAGTGTGGGAGCTGGCAATGGGGAGAATTAAAACTGCAGAACTGGATGGTGTCACCCAGAAAGGATGGGCAGAACAATGCAGAAAATGGCTGAGGAAAAAGAAATTTAGAAATATCTTAACTCGAGGAACAGAAGGAGAATGCTCAGAAAGGCAAATGAAGAACCAGAAGGTCAAGCTTCCAGATCCACGGCCAACCGTCCTACGCCACCAAGGAATCAGCAACTCTGAACCGGCCACAGGACTTGGTAATTACGTCATTTGTCAACAGGTGTACCATAGCATGGATCTCATGAATATTAACCAGAACTAGAATCTGGGTTTTGTTTTGTTGTTGTTATTTTTTTTCATTTTCTTATCCCCCCCCCCCCAACAGAACAAAGAAAGGGAGAGAATATCCTGAGGTCACTGGGCAAGATGGACCTGTAATGTGGCTACTCCTGCTGGGAACGGAAAGGGTGTGTGTCTTGTAGTAATATAATGTTATAGTAATTAAATGTATAGAAATATAAAAAATGGAAGATACAAAAAAGTAATTAAGATATAGCAACTAAGAAAATTAAATAAAGTTATGCTCTCTGGATAGGAATATAGCGTGTGCAGATATGATAAACAGACTCTGCCTTTCGCGCAGTGCTCAGTTAGTGTATGTTTGAAGTTACATATAGGTAAGAAGTGGCTTGATGTCATACTCTGTGGATTGATGTAGACAGGTGGCTCCCCTAGGAACATCTTAAAAGTGGCTTGATGTGACATTTCAGTATATTAACATAAAAAGGGCTCCCTGCAAGGAACTCCCCAAAAGGTGGTTTGAGATGATAATCTTGTAGATTGACACCTGTTAGAAGGCGTTGGCCAAAAAAGGTACTAAAACTAAGGGGTCCCCCTGCTGCGGTAGTCACCCAGACTCCAACGTGAACGTCGACTATCTCCACGCCGCTCTGACCAAAAACAGCGGAGAGGAGCACGCCGACTGGTCCCCCCTTAAGCTGTACCCAGGCACGCCAAAAGGATTCGTGAATAATAAATTGCCTGTGTGATTCTTGCAACTAACTTGTGTGTCGGTCGTGTCCTTTCTCTGGTGGCAGTTGGTCTCGGCACTGATAAGTAGAATCCTCATAGTCGCCTCAAGAGTAGTCTCAAAGAGGCTGCCAGCCTGCTGATAAGCAGGAGTGTCTCGCTGCATGGGGAAGTTGAATTAGGAACACCTACCTGATCGATGAAGAGCTTGGGCTCTACCGGGTCAGTGGGGGGGGGGGCAGGACAGGAAGGTGGGTTCCTCCATTCGTGAGCAGGTGAGCGACAAGCTAACTGTACCTCCTATGGAGGTAGGGTAGACAAGAGCCTCAGAGGCCTGTGAGCACTTGGCATTGGGCCCCTTATTCTCTAAGTCCGGGAGCATTTACTCTGGGCTCACTCCAACACTGAATATATGCCTCTCCCACATCACATCACAAATTCTCTGTTTCTTCCTAATGTGTTTCCCAGCTCCTTCTCAGCTACAGCATTTAATTCAAAGATGCCATCACTTAGGTGCCAATCAAAGCTCCCTCAAGATCTAAACAGAACAATAGTGTGCTTATATGCAGTCTACTAAGTTAAATTGCCGGTTGAGTCACTACATGCCAACGATTAAGCAGTGACACACACACAGAGATTATATTCCACATGAACAGAGCTAAAGCAGAGATCTCAGAGAATGAGCTGTCCTGGAGAGTCTATGTTCCAGACAGCTGAAGGTTCCCCCTCAGGGGAGCGAGAGGCAGGCATTCAAATCACTTCTGATCACAACTTGCACTTCTAGTCTTAACACTTCTCTGCTTTCTAAAACATAAAACGTAATGTAACTGTTTCACGGGCCTCCACGGCGAGCTGTGCTAAACCACCAGCACAGAAGCAGAGGCATTTTTGGTCCAGCTCATCTCTGTCCTGTTTCTCCCCACCTGCATCCAAGTCAGCGCCAGCTCTCCGTGGACCACTACAGATGCCTCCAATCTGATCTCCCTGCCTCATGCTTGTCCCTTTCCAGTTCGACCTGCAATGGGCAGCCGGAGTAATCTTTTTTAAAATAAGACACAGTCCAGGCCACTCCTCCCCTTAGCACTCCATGTTCTCCATCAGGGCCCTATGTGACTTGTCCCCTTCCCCAGCTCATCCCAAGCCATTCCTTCGCCAGCCCCCAGCTCACCCCAGGCTCCTTTCTGCTCGCCACTCTGAGCCCTCGCGTCTCCCACCTCCCCGCCTTTGCTCTCTGGTTACCTCTGCCTACACTACTCTCCCCCAGCTCTCTGCATGGCAAGCTCCTTCTCACCTTCTGGGTTCATCTCAGATGTCACCCTTCAGATCACCTTTCCTTAGCCCCACCGCAGTGGCTCCCAATTAACCCTTATCTTATCATCCAGTTTATTTCCTCTTTCTAGCTCTTATCATTTGAATTATCTTATTTGTTACTCCTTCACTTATTGTTGAAACTTTCCCATTGCATGTACTATATGCCAACACCAAACACTCAACCAGGGACCCTCCAAGTGGCCTAGTATCACCTGGGAATTTAATAGCAATGCACATTCTTGGGTCTTCCTCCAGACCTACTAATCAGGCAGTCTCGGGGTGTTCACGGGCTCAACCGCCAGAGCCACTGCTGTATATATACCGCCAGAGCCACTGCTGTATATATGCTGCCTCCTGATGTGTTGATGGACTTCCACACTAGAAAAGAACATTTACAAGGGCAAAGATCAAGTGTGCTTTGTTGACCACCAATTTTCTGACTCCCGGTCAAAGACCTAAAACATTGCAGGTATTTGGGAGGAAGAGGCATCTTGTGCCATAACCAACATTTAGACTCCTCAAACAAAACTACACTAAGTTCATGGCTATTTAGACGGCCTGTTGTTATTCATCAGCCCCCAAAGATGCTACTGGGTTGAGTAGGCTCTTCCTTCTGCTTCTCTTCCTCCTTGACCCTTAGGTCACTTACCCCTACCCCTCACCATATTTCTTAGTACTCAGGATAAAGGATTATCCCTTCATAGAGCTGTTCATCCATGCAAGGTGACCAATCCTCAGGGCTCCCCATCCATACTGTGAGATCATGTATGTCTCGGTAGAACATAATGGATAAAATCTGGCTTTGCAGCAAAGTTGCCTGGCTTCACATCCCAGCTCCACCGCTCATTAGCTGTGTGCTCTTCTGCAAACTGATTAACTTGTCTGTATTAGCTTCCTTGCCTAAAAATAAAACAGCAGCATGGCACCTACCCCACAAGGTTGCTGTGAGAGTAATATGAGCTCATGCATGTAAAGTGCGTTGATCATGCTCTCATACTATATGCAGAGCATTCCATACATGTTGGCTGTTACATGTCACACCTTGCTGGTTATTAGCCCTAGGTCTACTGGCAAATACTTGGCCATGGTAGTTCCGGACCAAAACCCTGGTACTCTCCAGCAGAACACAGCCACTGTCTCCCAGGCAGAGTAAAAGGACACTCACTGCACCCACCAGGAGCCCCGCACCTACTTACAACTGGCTCCCTTTACAGATCCCGAAAGACCCCTTCCCATGATTCCCACTGTATCCCAGCAGCCTCCTCTGCCTAAAGTTCTCTTTCTGCAACTTGGCCTTGTTTTCAAAATACTCAGAAACCGGAAGTATTTGTTTAAAAAACATTATACATCTTCTGGAAGACAACTGCAGTTGAAGGAAGCGGCACGGGGTGGTGAAGCGACAGGAGAGGGAGTGTGGGAGACAAGGCCACTGTGGACCGAAGCAGCCATCCACCCCGGAGAGGGTCTGGCGGCAGACTGCAAGGGGCGTCCGCAAAAGCAGCCTATTTCTGCTCTTTGAATGATCTCAATGGAGGAAAATGAAGAAAAACAGAAATCCTAGAAGAGTAACAGGCAACAAAGGAGCCTAGTATATACAGAGTTTATAGACCGTAAGTATCTGAGAGTCACTGAAAATATCTGAGAGCATCCTACAGCATAGCACTGATGAGCCAATTCCCTTGCTTAAGAACTTGCAGAGGCTCCCCGTACCGTAGCTCATAGTGACAAATTTAAACTCCCCTCACCACCTTCGAAGTTCAGATTGAGACTGTCCATCAGCTAACATCACCTTCACTTTCTTTTTTCTTCCCACGCCTTACCTATAACCCTTCCGCTCCTCATTGAGACCGCCTGCGGCACCCCCCCACCCCCCCCACCCCGTCTCACCCCCACAGCCTGCCTTTTTCCACTTTCGTTCACAGGACACCAGTGCTAATCAACATGGGGCCAGTCTGTCAAGTGTTAACAAGCCACAATGAGATCAGCAGAGATATGGAAAGTTCACATTGCAACAACTGGACAGAGTAATTTTATGTCTTCAGTAATAACAACACTTTGGGATTGTATCTTTCCATTTTATTTTTCTTCTTTTTTCTATTTTATTTTTCTAAAAATTAATCTTCATTGTATTTTACAAAAGTATCATGCCACACCAGACCAGGAAAAACAAAACTGGCCGATCTACCCACCCACAACACAGGAAGGCCACCCATCTCCTCCTCTTCCACAACCTAATCTAATTTTCTTCAAGGTCTCCTAAAAAATACCCTCCCTAAACAATCCCATTCAATGTGGACCATCTTACTAAATAAAGTATGTTCCCATCATCACTCGGCCGCTGCAAATTTTTTAAAGGAACTAAATAGAAAGGCACACACATCACTGGCCTTGTCCCTATGCAGATTGCTTCCTTAGTGAAGGAGCACTGTTTTATATGCTTCACGCTCCCCTTCACCCACTCAGCACAGAGGCAGCACAGTGTAGTGCTAAAACTTCTGGACCAAAACCAGACTTCAAAATAGAGTTCAGTTCCCCAGGGCCCTGGCCAAACTCTGGCCATGTGGCCTGAGACAGACCCCTTCACTCTTCCGGGCACCCAGTTTCTCTTCTGGGATGTGAGGCTGACATGTGCTAAGCCTTCCCGACTCTAAAATTACCCAATGTCGGTTTGTTCTTCCAGAGGCTCCGGTGTTCCTCATGGGCCAATGGGAAGACGTCTGCCCTGCTATATGGCTGGAAAGAGGAAAGCATTCTTAAAACTGTAGAGTCCTTTATGAAGTTGAGATATTATCATTACTACTCTGTGTATACAAAGTGGCCATGCATAATTCATGAACCGAATACAGAAATCTAGTTTGCCTCCAAAACTGAAGGCTGGGATGGTGAAGGACCTCGAAACTCTGGCTAGCAGAGCCACTGAACATGCAGGCAATCTGGTCTGGAGACAAAAGGAGTATGAGAGAGGAACTGAAAAGTTCTCGTGTAGATCAGAGAAGATGAGCCTGACCTGTGGTAGCAGAGTGGATAAAGAGCCAACCTGGAACTCTCAGGTCGTCGGTTTGAAACCCTGGGCTTGTCTGGTCAAGGCACATATGGGAATTGATGCTTCCTGCTCTTCCCCCTTCTCTCTCTCTCCTCTCTAAAATGAATAAATAAAATCTTTTTGTTAGTTTCTTTTTCTTTCTTTTTTCTTTTTTACAGAGACAGAGAGAGAGAGTCAGAGAAAAGGATAGATAGGGACAGACAGACGGGAACAGAGAGAGATGAAAAGCATCAATCATTAGTTTTTCGTTGCCATTGGGACACCATAGTTGTTCATTGATTGCTTTCTCCCATGTGCCTTGACTGTGGGCCTTCAGCAGACCAAGCAACCCTTTGCTGGAGCCAGCGACCTTGGGTCCAAGCTGACGAGCTTTTTGCTCAAGCCAGATGGGCCCGCGCTCAAGCTGGCGAGCTTGGGGTCTCGAACCTGGGTCCTCCACATCCCAGTCCGACGCTCTATCCACTGTGCCACCACCTGTTCAGGCTGAATACATAAAATCTTTAAAAAAATTAATCAAAAACCTAGATCAGAGAAGATGCATCTCTGTTGCCGGAGATGAGAATTAAAAACAATAAACAGGGCTATAGATGGGGAAAGAAGAAGAAAGGAACTAACAATTCCCAAGTGTCTAATATATGCTTCATGTTTATACATCTGTGCCTACTTTCAATATTCATAGCTCTAGCCTTATATACCCAAAGTAAAATAATACGTGGAGTAGAAGCCCATGGTCTTCCCACTATATTGAACTGGGATGCCAAACACATCACAAGATACAACACTGCTGCCCTGGCCGAGTAGCTCAGTTATTTAGAGCGTCGTTCTGAAACGTGAAGTTGTGGGTCTGGTCCCTGGTCAGGGAAGATACAAGAACAGATAGATGTTTCTTATTTTTATTTTTATTTAGACAATTAAATTTAACAGGGTGACATTGGTCAACTAGAGTAAATAGATTTAGAGAAAACATCTCCACATCATTTGGACAGTCGATTATGTTGTTCACCCATCACCCAAAGTCATATCATCCTCTGTCATCTTATATTTGTTTCTTTTTATGCCCCTCCACTACCCCAGATTCATATTTGTCTCTGTCTCTATCGCTTTCTCTCTCCATTTGTCTCTTTCTAAAATAAATAAATAAATTGAAAAGAACACTGCTGGTGCCTCAGTAGGAGAAGTTGCTGCCTTGACACCAGAGGTACTTTAGGTAATGTCTAAAAGACCATTTGTCAAGGACATGAGAGAGGATCCCAACCATGAATGCAATTGCAGGAATTCTGGTACCTTAAATCATTAATGCACCCAACCCTCAAATTCCACACAACTGGGGAGACCAACTTTTTGACATATAAGAACATTCACAATACATTCATCAACCCAAGTTAAAAGGGAGGAGGTAGTTTAATGCCCAAAATAAACCAAAAGAGCATAATCTTAGAATAAAAGATGGCCTTTTAAGATGACTAAATGTAGACTTGTTTAAAAATCATAACATAACATCTAGTTTTCATATTTCATCACGCAATTCATCACCAAGGCAGGTGAGAACCAATCAGATGGCCTTGCTAACTTCTTAAAATTTTAAAACTCAGAGATTATGATGATACAACTAGAAACCCACTCTTTTAGTTTCTCTTAAAGAATCAAATTCTAATAACAGCATTATCCTTTCCAGATAATATTTATTTGACCAAGGTCCACATCCACTAATCAATACTATTTTCAATAATAAAAAGAGCCAGCATTGCCTGACCAGGCAGTGGCACAGTGGTACAGTGGATAGAGCACTAGCCTGGGATGCTGAAGACCCAGGCTTGAAATCCCTACATTGCCGGCTTGAGCATAGGCTCATCCAGCTTGAGTGTGAGCTCACCAGCTAAGCACAGGGTTACCAGCTTGAGCATGGGGGAATGGTAGACACAACCCCATGGTCACACTGGCTTGAGCCCAAAGTCACTGGCTTGAGCAAGGAGTTAATGGCTCAGCTGGAGCCCCCAGTCAAGGCACATATGAGAAAGCAATCAATGAACAACTATGACACTGCAGCTATGAGTTAATGCTTCTCATCTCTCTCCTTTCCTGTCTATCTCTCTCTAAAAAAAAAAAAGAGCCAGCATTTAGTGCCATGTACTATGGCAAATGATTCTCATACCTTATCCTCATAACAATCATAAGAGGCAAATGTTGTTGCTATCCCGTTTTATAGAACTGGAAATGGAACTGCCCTAAACTGCCTGGCAGAGGTGTCATGCCAGGCTTCCAACACCCAAGTAGCCTGTCTTCATAATCACTACATGATGATACTTTCAAAAATAAAAAACAAAAATATCAGGCCCTAACAAATTATTTTAAGGCTTTTAATCTACCTACTTATCCAGGAAATTTGCGCTATAAGAGTGGGAGCGCCCTTTGGTTGGCTAGAAAACAAAGTCATTTATATAACTAAAACACTACTGCACAGCTTTTCCACCATAATTTTTCATCAGACATGTGGAGGAGAAAAAAGAGAATCTCAGGAAAATAAATCATGATAGCCATAAAGATGTTTTCTATGAGCCCTACAATTTTCATAATTATAGTTTACAACACAGTAATAAAACATTGCTACTGGTCCGCTTTGCCTTTGTCACAGGTGTGAACCTAAAATACTCTTTGTTCAAAAAATATTATCTGTTCATAATGTTATGATGCAACTTTTACACACGAGCAAGTAACTCTAGCCCAAAATATCATGTGTTTGCAAATCCTCTGTGTTATGGGCCTCCCCCTTGGCTGCACCTTAACTGGTCCTTGCTCTAAAATCAGGAGAAGGGGTGGTGGCATGTTGAAAGGAGTTTGAGAGAATGATGGGGTGCGACGCTGAAAAACCTGGCACCCATTTGTCCATTTGGCTTGGTCACTAACTAGCTTTAATTTCAAATAATTGCCCCCATTTTATTTTGGTTCCTCTCTTGCTTCCACCCAATATTTAGACAGCAACACGAGCCACAAAAGTTGGGATGGGTCTAAAATTTGGGGGATGGCAAGGCTAAATGCTTGGCCTAGAGTGCAAGCTGCCACTTATGTGGCTGAGCCAGGACAACCAATGTAAACATGTAAGTTGGTCCAAATATACACATACTCGTTTTTATTTTAAAACTTACTTTGTGTCTTAGCAATTTCTTCCTTAAAAATAGCCAAGGAACCCTACTGTTTTGGCCAATTTTTTTATATAAATTGCTATTTTGAAAAGAAATCATAATTACCCATGCGTGGTAGATAGACCAATGATAAGCTATTTTTAAGCATTGAAAGTTTCAAAATGGTCCCAAGGAGCAATCATTAAAACTGATGTATCTCTATAAAGTGCCCTTTTTACAAACTGCTTCCTAAGCAAACAGTGAGTTAAAATTGGGACAGAGTGCCTATTTTTAATGAATGCCACCTGGTCAGGTATTTACTGCTAGAATAGGGACTAAATCTATCCTTATCCTTGTCATGCTAGGCGTGGAAAGAAGATGGTTCTACTTCTAAAGTCCTATGGAGTTTTTTTTTACCTGACTCTTATCTAAAGAATGAGTAGGGTGTGTGTGTGTGTGTGTGTGTGTGTGTGTGTGTGTGTGTGTGTGTGTTCATACTAGAAGTCACAGAGATAATCTAGTTCACCCAACATCACACCCCATCCCACAACTTGTACTGATGATTTCATTTAAGGCCCCAAATGGCACAGTCTCTTTTCCAAGCTGTACAACCAGAAATAAAACCAGAATCTAGGTCTCTGCATTTCCAGCAGTCTTCCCAACAAAAACTGGTAATTAATGTGTGTTACATAAAAAACATCAAAATCTGAAAACACATGAGAAGAGCGCAAAACAAATGCAAGTCTAGAAAGAAGAGCTGGGTACAGCCCAGCTATGGGAGTTCTACTTAGCCTTCCCGGAAACATGAATGCATATTAAAATGGCACAACTGAGAAGTGGAGCCTAGATTTTGTAAAACACTTTTACACCCTTGATATTATCTGGACCTCCCAACAACCTTGTGAGGCAGGCAGGGCTGGAGTAGTGTCCCTTTGACAAAAGGGGAAACAGAGGGCCAGAGCAGTCACCTAACTTGCCTGAAGTGACATAGCTAAGGAAACAAAGCATTACAACAAATCAGTTTTAATATCATGTAATATGAAGGGCTAGAAAAAATATTGGGGACCACACAGCCAAGTAGTCTTCTATAGATTAGGCAACTAGAGCATGATCTGCATAAGACCACCTAGCATCTGAATAGGAAGATTCTCCATCAAACCATTCCGTCCAAACAGTGAGCCTCTGATACTTTCTCCTCAAATGATGAACTGCGTTTTTACCCGAGGTTCATATGATAAGTATTCAGTTTGGGATCTACTACATATTTCCCCCCAAAATCAGCAAAGATGGCTAAAAGAGACTGCTCCCATCAGTAAACAAAAAGTCACCTTTCATTAGACAACAGGAATAATAGGTTAAAGATACCAGTGAGAAAGACTGAAGGAATAAACAGTGGGCCAGAGAAAGAAATGAATAAATGATAATGAAAACGTAAGAGGATCAAGGGACTAGAGAACTTAATGAGGTTAAAACTTTGTGTAGTGACAGTCATAGAGAAAGCGAGCTGATCATCATCATAACAACGACAATAACAGGTTCTCTTCATGAGGTGTTTAGCAGCCTGGAGGCTGCAGGGAAGCCGTGTCCTCAGTTCAGGGAAGAACCAACAAAGAGGTTCAGAACTTAGGAAAGTATATCAACCTAAGGAGAGAGTTTCAAAGACCATGGGCAAGGGTTGGGGATGGAAAAGAGCAGTGGGAAATGCAATCAGGGGAGAAGAGGCACAAAACCCAGCTCTTCTGGGAAGTTTACCATCACAGCAGGCTTACTCGCTTCCCATAGGAATGAAAACACTATCGATGACCTCAGTAGCTAACAAATTGAACACTTGTTCAAATGAAACTTAATCCCATGAAGCTTCACAACTAGGTTCCTGAGCTTGCCTTACCACAAAATTTTATATTGTTGTCTTTTACAATATTTGGAACCTTGCCCTTCCATTTTAATGTAGTGATTCCCAGAGTTCTTTAAAAACCACCTATGATGTAATCATCTGGAAAACATACCCGCAGAGTGGGTAGTGAGTTAAGTATTATTATCGCTCACTATGTTGACAATAAAGGCACATAGACTTACAGCTTAGAGAGCCAGGCCTGAAAAGACTCTTAAATGAAGTAGGACAATGGTCCTCAAAGTCCAAGTCAATATTCCAGGCTGTTATCGAATGGTCTACAATGCATTGGGGGGGGGGGGGTCATGATGGTTCTGTCCTAGGACAATGAAGAAGAAAGAACTGCAGAAAGAAACCAGTTCGTGTCACTAAATTATTCCTGGAAGCTCAACCCTGTGCTACCTGAAAATCTGGCAAGAAAAAACCAACTGGGTAAGAAGCCAAGGTACTGGACTCTTGACCCCTGGCTTCAGATTTTGGTATAAGGAGCCAACCAGGAGGAGAAAAGGAACTAGCATAGCTCAGGCATTTCTTGTGTGCCAGGTGCTGGGCTGGATACATAACATGCTTAAATTCATTCAATTCTCACAACCACAGTTGTGAAAGACAGGTGTTATTAACTCCAATAAGGGAATAAATAGAGGCTCAGAAAAGTTAAGAACGTTGCCCAAGGAGACAAGACAGTGTGCTTTTGTCCACTACATCAGATATCTCAAGGACTTAAAAAGACCTGGAGTCTTCCTGGAGGAAACCATGGCTGACCCTCTTCACCCACGCCCTATCTCCTGCCCCACTGTCTAAGAGCATGTCAGAGAAGGGTGGACCCTGAGAGCGGACCTCTGTGTCCCTCCCCTCGCTATATCCCATTCACTTAATGCCACATTCATTTAATACCAAGGCACAATAGGAGGCTCTCCTCCCAAACTACATTCCTGCCACTGAATGCTGCGGAGGCCGTAAGTCTGAATTAATGGCTAGGGAGTCCCTGAGACTCATTTGTCCCACCTGAGCAGTCTATATATCAAAATAGGCTGAGACGCCAAACCACTCAATTCTGTCTTCACTAATTACTCTGCAACTCTGACCAGTAACAAGGGCGGGGGTTCTTACATTAAAGCAAGGAACAAAGGTACATGCAGCAGGTTACAAATGTACATGTTAACAAATAGGTAACTTTAATGCTGGAATCCCAAACATAAAAAGCCATTTTAAAAATATGTACATGTATGTATTATATGCACACACACATACATGTTATTTTTAAAAAGAGAACTGTGGAACAGCTAGAACAATGAAATCATCCCTTCTTCATAAATTCCAGGGCATATTCATAACAGGAGTCAGACAGATTTTGTTTTCTACCGCATAGTTCTATAAAAATAAACTGTCATCACAACATCCTTGTGGTAGGAAAAGGCCATATTTGCCTGCAGTTAAATCCAACAGCAGCTGCTCTATGGAAAAAGACTGCCCAATAATTGGCTTCTTTCACCTCTGTTAATCACGAACAAAAGTGTCATTCAGTTTCAAAATGGACAAAATGCTCCAATGGATGGTCAGCTAGCTGAGCCAATGGGGTGGAATAACAATAACCCTGTAGCATTTTCCTTTTTCCTTTTGTTTGGTCTTTCAAAGCCCTTAATTAAGACCTGCACAAAGCACCCCTACAGGCCTTTTTCAATGAGGCATTACACGCCTGTTTTCTTGTATTTAAAGAAAAGAAAAAAAGCAGGGATTTTCTGAAACACATTAAACAGAATACACAATTTCCATTTATTTGCAACTGAAATACTGTTAAAATTTTAGAGCTTAAATATTATCATCAGTAACAAAGCAAGTTCTTTCCATTTTAGGCTTGGGGATTGGAGGGTGAAGGAGGGCTTGTGTAGAAGGGAGGCGGGGAAGCAGGAGCCTGGGAGGAGAGGAGAGAGTCTAACTAAAGAAGTGGTATAAAGCTATTTCCCCAGAAATAAAAGTCTGGTCAGATATAATTTAGAAAGATCGAGACTGGGCTCCTACCTCTTTCAATAGCTTAATATATACACATGGGGAGGAAAATGTCAGAATTTAAGAGATACTCTTAAAGCAAACAACGAGACAACAGAAACAAAGGGTGAAAGTTGAAATCGAATCTGATTCTTACAAACTCCTTTAAGAAACACACATAGAGCATCAACTTGTAACTGCTTCTCATTATGGGCCTTAACCAGGCAAGCCAGGGGTTTCGAACCGGCGACCTCAGTATTCCAGGGAGAAGGTTTATCCACTGTGCCACCACAGATCAGGCATGGATCCTAACTCTCCTATTAATTTTTCACAGATGCCAGTGCTAATGAAACTCAACTTCTCATCCCCCCCCTTTTTTTAATTGCACTTTACACTTACCCTTAAAGAATTTACATGAGGATACTTTACATTGTAAATACTTCTTTTTTGGGGGGTATCTGTCTTTCTCCCATTAGGCTGTGATTATTTTAAGACATGGACCATTTCTAAGTCATGATTTATGTTTTATATTGTTTACAATGGTGACTTTTCATGTAGAAGGTTATCAGTGAATGTTCAATGGAAAATTTGATATATGTACAAGTTTTAGGAATACATTGCAAGTGTATATTACATAAGCTATGAACACTGTACAAGTCTATTAGCAGGATAATTTTGAGTAATTAAAAAAAAAACAGAAAATTCACTTATGTATCACAGAGGAAAGTCTAAGAATCAGCTAAGAACATTTTTGTAAAAGTACTGATTGGGGCTTTAAAAGTGAGGTTGCGGTATCCTGATGGGAGGCATCAGCTCTTTTACACATAATACTGCCACTGATCACCCCGACTTGAGTGTCGCTTCCATTTCTAGTTTCCTCAACTTAAAAAGGATGAGGAGACCTTGAAGACAGTTCTGAGGAGACTCAAAAGATGACTGATTACATGATTGGGAGGCAGTCCTATCAGTGGTAGAGCGTCAGGCGGCGTTTGTCCTGGGTTCGATTCCCAACCAGGAAAACAGGAGACGCACCCATCTGCTTCTCCGGCCTTCCCCCCTCCTTTCCCTCTCTCTCTCACTTTTCCCCTCCAACAGCCAAAGCTCCATGGGAGCAAAGTTGGACTGGGCACTGAGGATGGCTCCATGGCCTCCGCCTCAGGTGCTAGAATGGCTCTGGTTGCAATGGAGCAACATCCTAAATGGGCAGAGCATCACCCCCTGATGGGCATGCTGGGTGGATCCCGGTCGGGCGCAGGCAGATCCCGGTCGGGCACAGGCGGGAGTCTGTCTCTCTGCTTCCTGGCTTCTCATTTAAGAAACATAAAAAAAGAAAAAGTGTATGATCTTCTCTGGAGGTAAATTTTTAAAGTATAGTTCTGCCTACAGATCATAGGGCTTCATTGGCTCCCTAAGAATTGTTTGATTTAAATTGTCCACTTATGGCAATAACTAACTTTCAGTAATAGATGTCTTTAGAAAATGATTTAACAGTGTATTTGTAGGAGAATAAAATTTTAGTAGATGGAATTAAGAGAGAAATCCTAAACATCAAGAGAAACCAGGGAAAACAGTTGGTGTGGTCTCAAGGCAGGAAACAATAAAGAATTTGTAGTGTTTATGTCCATTTTCAGTTGTAGTTTAAAGAGATGTGCTTTAGGATACTGCTTGTTCCGGGTATCACTGCTTGTGGATGTATTATTGTAAATCCTTTCCCATGTATAGAATGACGATTACCAAAATCTCTGACCCTGAGCTTTTGAGGCTGTGTGGAGGGCTTGTATCACTCAGAAAGAACCTTTTCAGATATGTTGGGTTGCAGAACGCATTTTCTATACAGTCAGAATGAAAACTGAATTGGGATTATTCATACAGATTATCAAAAGTCTGGGCAGACTGCTATTAATACAGCTCATTTTCTTACCAACTCTTAGTTTAAAACTTTGGGTTATTGAAGCTTTAGGGCTTTGGAGTGACTGCTGGAATTGAGTAAAAATTTCTTCTTTTAGGTGATTTGATACTCGGTTTACTTAAGGTTATTTACATAGAATGAATATTTTCTAAGTTTCATTAGCGGGAACGCTGTCCACTCTTAACCAGTTAATCTCCTAGAATGACTTGAGCTCTCAGGTGAAGCTGTATTGCTGTAGGAACTCTGCAAGTGGTGCCACCGTGAAGGGCAGTTTGAGTCCCTAATTGTAAAATAGGTATCATTTGATACTCTGGGAATTGGAAGACCCAGGCTTCACTTTTCCTGTAATTAAATTGCTAGTTATACAGGTATATTTCAGAAAACAAGAGATTATAAAAGCAAAGAATAATTCTCATGAGTCTTTATTCTACTTGACACACTGTGGTGGAGTAATTAAAAAGGAGGGTAGATTTTTTTTTAAATAAGTTAATACCACATAAGTGGGCTTCTCAAAATATGATGGCAAACTTGCAAATATGATTTGGTAGTCAGAAAAGAGTCCACTAGGCCCTGGCCAGTGGCAGAGCATCAACCCAGTGTGTGGAAGTCCTGGGTTCAATTCCCGACCAGAGCACACAAGAGAAGCACCTATCTACTTCTCCACCCTTCCCCCTCTCCTTTCTCTCTATCTCTCTCTTCTCCTCCCACAGCCAAGGCTCCATTAAAGCAAAGTTGGCCCGGGCGCTGAGGATGGCTCCATGCCCTCCGCGTCAGGTACTAGAATGGCTCCGATCATAGTGGACCAACAACACCCAGAGGGGCCGAGCATCACCTCCTGGTGGACATGCCCCATGGGTTCCGGTCAGGTACATGTGGGAGTCTGTCTATCTGCCTCCCCTCCCCCCTTTCTCACTTCGGAAAAATCCAAAACAAAAGAAGAGTCTACTAGTTTTTTCAAGATATTAAGAACATAAAACTCCCCAACTCATATACTGAACATTAATTCCTAATAAATAATGGATCAAAATTGTGTTGGCTCACTTGGTAGCTTTGTTTTGTTGCCAAAGGGAATGCTCACTTTTGTCATCTAACTTACCATTGCTCCTTCAGAAAGCTGACTAGCAGAGATTCCCCTATTTACCTGTAAAGGGAAAGAAGTGTGAATTCCTCAGTTACTTTTGTTGCCGTTGGTCATTCAACAGTCCATCTTCCCAGAAGGAAAGATGCAACCTGAGTGTTGCACAGATAAGAACAACAAGCCGGAAGGAAAAAAAATTGAAATTTATAAGAGAAACTTGTAGCCTGAGTAGATGCTGGCACAGTGGATAGAGCACTGAACTGGGACGAAGAGGACCTAGGTTTGAAACCCCAAGGTTGCCAGCTTGAGAGTAGGGTCGCTGGTTTGAGCATGGGATCATAAACGTGATCCCATGGTCACTGGCGTGAGCCCAAAGGTCACTAGCTTGAAGCCCAAGGTTACTGGCTTAAACAAGGGGTCACTGGCTCAGTGGCAGCCCCCCCTTCCACCCAAGTCAAGGCCCATATGAGAAAGCAATCAAGAACAACTAAGGTGCCGCAACAAAGAATTGACGCTTCTCACCTATCTCCCTTCCTGCCTGTCTGTCCCTATCTGTCCCTCTCTCTGTCTCTCACTCTGTCACAAAATACAAACTTGTAGATAAATGAACATATAGAGCAAAATGAAGTTAGCTACTTAAAGTCGGCATATGGGGGACTAAAACCTCTTATAATAAAAAGAACCATCTCTGAAGAAAACAAACAAAAATTGCAGAGAGCCTTGGCCAGGTGGCTCAGTGAATCGAGCGTCGTCCCGTGTGCCAAGGTTGTGGAGTTGGATCTCTGGTCAGGGAATGCATGAGAAGCAATCAATGAGTGCACAACCAATGGAACAACTAAGTACAAGGAGTTAATACTTCCCTTTCTCTCTCCTTCCATCCTCCTTAAATCAATGGAAAAAAAATTTTTTTAAACCCACACAGAAAAAAGTATTTTTACAATTAAATAATCTGTGAAAGAACTTTGTGTAGTCCTATAATTGATTTCTGCCTCGAAATTTTTTCTATCTTGGCCTGAACAAAGCTTCCTATAATTATGGTGGATAAGAATCAGAATGTCTTGCTTTAAAAATATACAGAGCCCAATTAACTTTTCATTATTCAATTTTCTTTTTTGCACAACTTAAGAAAGGCTGTTGTGTTCATTTTTAAATGCTCTGAAATATAATCTTTCCCAGGTTT
Organism: Rhynchonycteris naso; assembly: GCA_037038555.1. NCBI lineage: Eukaryota > Metazoa > Chordata > Mammalia > Chiroptera > Emballonuridae > Rhynchonycteris > Rhynchonycteris naso. Next base: position 342,164,157 of record CM072995.1, read on the forward strand.
AGACTGTTCTGAAAATACCTAGTTCAGCCTCTGATTTGTTCTTCCCTCCCCCTCTCTCAAATATCCTGAGTGACAGCTTAATGTGACAGCTTCTTGCCACAATTCACCCAAGGGGAGTGTCAGGTAGGGTTCTAGGAGAACAAATACCTAACAAAGCCATCATTCTGGGGAGTTACTTCCAAACTGTCAATCAGATCCATCAGGCGGAATGTGCTCCACTATTCTCTTGTAAATGTGCTTATTTCAAACCAAGTAAGCTCTAGGGCAGCTGCCCCCAAGAAGACTAAATGACCCAGCTCAAATGTCACCTCTGCTGTGAAGCCTCCCCACTCCCTACGACAGAGCAAGCTTTTTCCTCTTTGCTCCCACAGCCCTTTGTTTGCGCTCCTTTACAGCACTCCTACATGTGTTTACGTCTGTCTTCCCCACCAAAACAGCTCACTCATCGTCACTGGGGAGCCGGCAGGACAGAGTGGGGCAGGAGCCAGGCGCTGGACTAAACCCACTTAGGTTCAAATCTTGGTTAGAGGTTTTGTGGGTTTTTTTGACAGAGACAGAGAGAGGGACAGGCAGACAGGAAGGGAGAGAGATAAGCATCAATTCATCATTGTGGCATCATAGTTGTTTGTTGATTGCTTGTTAACTGATTGCTTTCTCATATATGCCTTCTTGGGGGGGAGGCTACAGCAGAAGCGAGTTACCCTTGCTCAAGTCAGAGACCTTGGGCTCAAGCTAGTGACCTTGGGCTTCAAGCCAGTGACCTCTGGACTCAAGCCAGCGACCATAGGGTCATGTCTATTATTCCATGCTCAAGCCAGTGATCCTGCGCTCAAGCTGATGAGCCCGTACTCAAGCTGGCAACCTAGGGATTTCAAACCGGGGTCCTCCGCATTCCAATACAACGCTCTATCCACTGCGCCACCGCCTGGTCAGGCCTGGTTAAAGATTCTAACACGACCTTGGCCATGTTACTTGAATATTTTGTGCCTCAGTGTTAACCAGCTTTAAATGGGGATAAAGAATACCTTTCTCCTACAGTTGTTGTGAGGGTCGAGTAAACTGACAAGAGTAAACCTCTTCCCACAATGCCTGGCACACACCAAGAGCTTGATCATTATTAAAACAGGAAGCAGAGAGAATGTCATCCCATCTACCCCCCCACACACACACACATCATTAATCAGTAGCACAGCCGAAAGATTAATAGGCACTTACTTGATGTCCATGGTAGAAACTTTTATAGAGCAAGTTAATGTGCTAAAGAAATGTCATCAGGTAAAATACAATTCCCAAAAACAACCTCTCCATGTCCTTCAATTTATCCAACCTTTAAAAGTATGTTCTGTGCAAGGCCCAGACACAGGCAAGGGAAGAGCTAAGAAGATGCTGAGTGAGACTGGATTCCTGCTCTCAGAGAACTTCCGAGCAATTCTGAGCCCCTGGAAATATAGTGTACTAGTGGCTGATGCCATCCTTTTACGATATATTTGACTACGGCACATTTTCTCGGCGATCCATTAAAGCATCAAGTATTTAAAAGATTTAGGTACAACCAAATTTGTCTCATTTTGCTAAGGGAAGAGGAAGTAAGAAGAATATAAGAATGTTCTATGTCATTGTACTTCAATAAGCCCTGTAATTCTTACTAACACTCCATGCTAGCAGAGCACGTGCATTGGCTCCAGGGCCATAACCTTGGTTCCACAATAAAAGTATTACTCTCTGGAGCACTGTAAGAGTCACAACTACTTATGCATGCAAGTAAAAGAACTTGGATCATGAAGAAAATGTGTAGCAAGAATAATTTTGTTTCCATTATTCTCTTTTCAAAAACTGTACTGTTAAAGATAGATCACTTGTTCAAAATGTAGCAATTCTAGTAAGACCTACTTTAATAGAATCATTACTACTTTAAAACCATTATTAAATTTAAGCAAGTCCCCCATAATTTTAGTGGTTCTTTAGTTTAAAAGAATGGTATGGAAACAAAGTGATTTTGCTAACCTTTTGCTCATGACCCAAATTCTTTTATCATAAAACAATAATTTGCTGACAGTCTGAGTGATATGCTGAAGCTACAAATATATATTTGCATTTGACAACTCCAGGCAGATTTGCTGCATCACATGCTCTTTAGAAAGGAATAACAGACTAATAGAAATGAGCTCCTTAAATCAACCACTGGATAAGCTCCCTGAGGGGAGGCAGGGGTACTGCCTTTTACTCAAGACCATCTACAAGGTCTTTTCTCAATTACTCATGGGCATTTCAAATTCAAATAATACAACAAAAAATGTAGAGCATGATAAATTTTGATAGTCTCTATTTTTCCATAGAAGCATGCAAACAGAGAGGAGAAACTCACCTCGCTGATAACATCTAGCATGTTAACTAAGCTGTAATAATAAATCAAACTTTGTCAAATTTCTTACTATCTTCAAGAGAAAGTGGTGTCCATCACCCTAAAACAGTCCAGATAGTCATTGGCTGTCTGCAAAATAATCAATGCTTACTTAGATATTACAAATCCTTAAAACATCCCTGAGAGTTTTAAAATATTGAATTTCTTATAGCAGCAATTTTCAACCAGTGGGTCACAAGAATTTTTAAAACATGCAATAGATGAATATTTAGTCAGGAGAACTGACCTCTTTTCCCTTAGATTGTCAAATTAAAATAAAATAAAAAGGGCAATAGCCAACATAACAATAGACTTTCCATATGAATGAATTAAAATCATATATATTTTTGTCAGGTTGGTTAAAATATATTTTTTGGTGTGCCACAGAAGTTTATTCATTACTTTATGTGTACCATAAGATGAAAATGTTGGAAATCACTGTATTATAGTATCAGTATAATTAGGTAACAAATCTATTTCAACCATTGTGTGAAAATTTGAAAATATCATTTATGGGCAAAATTTTGTTGCTTAAAATGCTAGTTACAGAAATCCAGTAGTAAATGTAATGTCTGTACTATGCTGAATATTTTGAACTCTAAGAACAAACACTCTAGGAAATTTACTACAGGAAGGCTTCTGTTGTTTCTGCTCTGCTTCCCAATCCTGTAACAACTGAACTGCTTTGTTACCTACATCTCTTCAGTAAATGCCCCTTCCTTATATTTCTATGTCAGTAAAATGATTGATTCCTTTAAGTACTATTAATCTACTGCAAAAATGTCTTGTAAACACAGAAATTGAAAGGTAGAACCTGGCTACATAAAACACCTCCCTTAAAAAATGTTTAAATCAGTATGATAAACGTGATATTTCTCTTTCTAACAGGGAAGCTGCACTCCCAACAATAGACTGACATCTAAGTAATTTTTAGAAAATCCAATTCCCCTATGGTGCCATTGTTATTCTAGACCTTTTCTGAGTTAATGTTGTTTAGGGCAACAGGAAGAGACAGGTTTTTGAAGCCGGGTGAGAGAGGCCTCAGGAGTACATTAAGGCTTGAAAACTACGTTGCCAAAAGTGACATTAAACCAGCCTTGTAAGTTATCTGCAGAGACATGAGCGTATTATTATTCTACGTGGAACAAAGCCCTAGGTAGAATTAAGACTTTCAGTTCCTCTTGGGAGAAAACAGACATTTTCAGTTCCACAAACTTCCAGGTTTAAAATGGAATCGCATCCCCACAATGTTGCTGTGGAATTAAAAAAAAAAAAATACAAAAACCAAAAAACAACCTCACATAGAAAATTATGCTCCAATCTCCATTCATTGCTTCAGCGTGCTAGATGCAACTACAACTACAGTAAAAACAAAATAAAACAAAGAAACCCCTTTGCCATCCTTGCAGAAACCTATTAAGTTCATCCAGCAAGCCTGGTCCTACGTGTTGACAGTGCCATGTTCCATAGGACCTCTTCTATACTACAACTATGACTACATGAGACTACTTTAAAAAAAAAGACTTCTTAAAAATACTGAAGTTTAAGAGTCTCATAAAAAAAAGAGTCTCATCTTATTTCAGAAGTCGGCATAATTTTTTTCATTTACAATAAGGAAATGTTAAATCTAAAGAAAAAGACCAGAAGAGAGCTATCTAGTGCCATTAAGTCATGAACTTTTTCTTCCTGCAACTTCAGACAAACCGCACCATGCCACTGAGCTGAGGAAGAATACCCATCCACCAGTCACATCCCTCAAGCACTGAGGCCTAAGTCACTATGTCAAAGATATAAATTATAGTCCCAAAACAGCTCCAGGCACTGCTAAACTTGGATTTGCTTACTGAGCAACCATGTTATTCCAAACAAACTAAATGCTTAAAAGGCTAAAAGGGCAGTGGAGGCAATTATTGGAAGGAAATTTCTCACTAGGCCAGAAAGGAATAATTAAGTCTTTGCATGCTAAATCACATCACCAGGGTTAACAATGAAGTAATCAAGTGTAAATGGTGACAAAGCCCATCTATAGGACTCATGAAAGGAAATTAAGTTTGTGGGTAATCTAGACAATCACTGCTTAAATGCCACAAAAATTAGTCCCTAAAACTTCATTCATTTATCCTCTCTTGACACAAATGTGTGTGCTCTTTGTGGGAGGCAAGAAATTGGTTAATCCAGCAATTAAGGCAAATATACTGAATCATCCAAAGTAAAACATCATTCGGCTAGCTACCCACTCACAGGCAGAGATGCAACGCCATTGCCCAAACAACTCAGACTACCAAACGCTCACTAATGAAATACCTCCATGATTGGAGGTGCACATGGGTTTTACTGAAACCATTTAAATGCTCAACTTAATGCATACTTTTTATGTGGCACTTTCTATATTGCAGGACATAGAATTCATACATACACACACACTCACTCACTCACAGTGGGGGATTTCAGGAGGAACATTGGGGAGAAAGACACAGGACATCCACATAATCTCCCAACAAGTATTCAATAGTAATTCAAACTGGTTCGTCTCTGAGGGAGCAAAATAATTTTGACCAGGAGTGAAAAGATCTGGATGTGGACTTTGTCTCTGTAACCTCATTTCATCATCTCACCTAAGAGATGCAGTTTCCTTATTTTATTTAAGGAGTGAGGCCAAGACTAAGATTTCTCAAGGCTCTGGACTGATCTGGCGTATCTGTTGTTGTTGCTGAAATAATTTAAGACTCACCAGAAGTTGCAAACATAAATAGTACAGAGAGTTCCTACGAAACCTTCACCTGGCTTTTCCCAATGACAACATCTTACCTAACCGGAATACATTTGCTAATCCAGGAAATTCACGTATTAACTAAACTACAAACCCTACTCATATCCCACTATTTTTTCGATGCACTCATTTTTTTAAAATCACATTTACGGATACATGTAATCAGCACTACAATCACAGTAAGAAACTGCTCCATCACCACACAAAAAATCCATGGGCATATTACTCCACTTGAAACAAAGCCCTAGGTAGAATTAACACTTTCAATTCCTCCTGGCAAAAGATCTTCAGTTCCTTGAAGAAAATAGGTGCTTTCAACGCCATAAATTTCCAGATAGAAAATGACACAGAACACACAATGTTGCTATGAAATAAAAATGGGCGCTCGAGGAAAATTTTGCTCTCATCGCCACCCCTTGCTTTGGGGCTCCTGATGCAACCACATCTACAGTCTAAACTACACGAAAACAAAGACATCCTTCCTCCTGCTCACCACACACACCTTTACAATCACATCCCCCACCCGGACCCCCTCCACACATCTTTAACCTCAGCAACTGCTGATCTGTTATTTATCACTATAATTTTGTTATTTCTAGAGTGTTCTACAGGGAATCATACTGCACAGTATCATTATCTATTGGTATCCTAATAGATACCAATGGATTATCTTAAATCAGTAATTATCTTAATCACTTCATCCAAGCCTTCCGTGACTACCTGACTTAAAGTGAACCATCTTAATCCAGCTTAATTTTTCTTGACAGTATGTAACATCACTTGACCTTAGATTTTTATTGTGTTTATTTTTTTTATTGTCTCCCACCACACCGACCCTGCTCCATGCCCGGGCCGTTACATCAGGGCAGAGACACTGTCAGATATTGTTAGATACCTCTCTACGCAGCACTGAGAACAGTTCCTAACACATAAAGCACTTCATAAATATATGAAGTGAACAAATTAGTCTAAGTACTGACATTACCTCAATAAGTAATTGTCGAAGTAGAAAGATCACTGATTCCATGAACCATCATACAAATATTTGCAGATCTCAAAAATTAGTTTGAACGGATCAAAATATTTGCATGAAACCTTTTTATTCACCTCCGCGAATTAACTACTTTCTACAATTTCCATAGTCTTAGGTCCATGAAAGACTGGACAAAAGACGAAGTAGCAGCACTGGAAGTGTTACCATCTGGCAAGCAACAAAGGTCAAAAGTCTTATTAAATGTTAAATGGTTTACATAGTAAAAGAAAAGACTATCTATTCTGATAATGAGCTTCCTTCTGCTTTGTTTTGTTTTAACCTCCTCTGGAGGGCTACCAAGGGTTCTGGGCAAGTTATACAACTAAATGTAACCGGTTTTGTTCCTGTTGAATAGAGAATTTCACCAGGTCAACTGCTTTCTACCATTTCTTTAAAGATAGCAGACTGAGAAGGGGTGCGTGGGGGGAAGATCTGAATGATATTGGCAAGCATTTGGTGTCATGCCTTATGTAATTGAAAAGTTTAGCAAATAATAAACAGATATCAGGTCTATAAACATGTGAATGTAAATATATGTCCTTTGGGAAAATGAACTTTTTGTTTCACCTGTGGATAGACCTAGCCTTTCTGATGAGTGGTCCAAAACACACACAGTGCTTTTAAGACCACTGTACTTGTTGACCTTCAAGATTTAAAAGGGTCCAAATCCACATTCGAAGGAGCTGAGAACACTTCAAGCAAAAGACAGAACAGATGTAACCCTGTCCAGAACTAATTCCTCATCTAAAAAATGGGAAGTTCATGACATCCATGACAAGCAAGAAAGACGAATACCTACAGCCAGAAGGAGCATTAGAGGACACTGTCACACAACCCACTCAGCGAAATAACCCTGGCCTGAAGCACCAAGATCCAACACCCCATCGACACACCTTATTTATTACCTGTGTGCCCTCACCATCTATGGTTTCTTCATCTCTACAATAGAGAAAATAACAGCATGTGCTTTAGAGGCCCGTTGGGAATGTAAAAGAGATAATGCATGTAAAGCACTTCACATAATGCCTGGTGCTCAATAACATTTATTATAATTAGCATCTAAGTTAATGACAAGATGCTGCTGCTGGTTTATCTGAATGGCAAAAACAGACCAAAAAGAAGCTCTTCATGACAAAAAATGCAACATAAGTAAAATGAAGAAGCATAATGCTTCCAGAAGACAGGCCTTTAAGCCACCAAGTAGATGACTGTCCAGGATGGGGCTGGCTGTCACCCATACATTCAAAATCAAAACTGGGGCCATGGATTTGACCATGAATGGCCCTCCTGCTAAAGGAAGGAACACACAGATCCAAACAGGAACCCATCCAGTCTGTAAAATATTAACAGTTTAATAAACATCAGCTCACACAATCAACACAGTGTTCAAATCAACTAAAGAGGACCAGCTAAATTAATACCAAGCTGACCAAACGAAATGCCTTGGGGGGAAACAGGCTCATGGGTGATTCACTTTTATGCTGACTTCCCTATAAAAACATCTTCAACAGGAGAGGCAGGAAATTCCAGTGAGTGAAAGGGAGCAGCTATATGGAAACCATCACATTGCACACTTCGCTTTTTAATCTCCTTCAAGGTTTTGGGTTAAAGCAGCACATTCAGAAATTTTTTCCTTAAGAAACAGAACAGTGAGTATGCTAATAGATCTGACCCTCACGGACCGTCTACAAAATTTCCACAAAAGAAAGAAAAAGCAAGCCCAAATGCACACCACTGACATTTTCCTGATGCAGAAAAACACTATTAACATAGAAAATGATACGAAAGCTTTTAAACAAAGATGTACCAATACACACACACACACACACACACACACATTCACACACCAAAGAACATATGTGAGAGGTACTTTAAAAAGTCCGCTATGACTGATTAAAGGATAATTTTACACAATGAATAGGTTTTACATATAGATTGCTCCCCAATTGAGTCAGTCTCCCTCTGTATTGTGTGTATGCTTCGTCAGGATGTTTTATTTCTGGTTCTGTTCTTCTCCCCTGTAATAACCTGTAGCTTCTCACCATTTCATTTCTCATTTTCTTTTCCTCATCTGATAAACTGTGTCAACTCTCCAAACAAACTGAGCTCACAACTTTTACAGGCCAACTACCCTCCACTAACTGAAGGACCACCAAGCAAGTTGCCAAAGCCTTTTGGTCTCAGGTGAATCAGCTATAAAATGAGAACCCTACCAGGGACCTAGAATGGTTCCTGGTGGAAATGAATGTTACAACACCTAACATGCCTAATACACAAGGAGGCCTAGCAATTCCTCACCAAAGTGTTCTGACTCAGACTTCCCAAACACGGTTATACCAACAATTCAAAGTTTTTTCACTGCAAGCAAAATGCTCCACACGTTGGGATCATTTCTACATGAGTCCTCGGAGGCTCCATAGTAACTGCTGGGTATCAGAAAGGGAGCTAAAAATTCTACTCCACTAGAAGTACAGATGGTTAAACAAAATCAGTTTTAACAGCTTTTGCTAATACTACATATGTACCATGCTAACAGTATACTGAGGCTGTAATTAGTGATCAAACCTCACTACAGCTCTAAGACATTAAAATCTATACCAACACTTTCTATTAACACATACTCAGCATATGACCCAGGATCTCACTCCTACGTATTTACGCAAGTTAAATGAGAACTTACGTTCATACAAAAACCTCTGTATGAATATTTCTGTTGGCTGTATTTGTAACTGTCAAACACTGGAAGCAAGGCAAATGTCTCTCGACTGGGGAACAAATGAACAAACTGTGGCCCAGTCATGTAATAAAATACTCCTCAGCAATAAAAATGAATATTATGTATTGACATCTGCAACATCACGGTATAATCTTTTTTTTTTTAATTAAACATACCTTTTTTTTAAAGACTGTATTTACTGATTTTACAGAGAGAACAGAGAAGTGAGGGGAGTGAGAAACATCAACTCATAGTTACTCCACTTTAATTGTTCATTGATTGCTTGTCGTATGTGCCTTGACTGGACAAGCCCAGAGTTTCAAACCAGCAACCTCAGCATTCAAGGTCGACACTCTATCCACAACATCACTGCAGACCAGGCCAGAATCTTCAATGTATAAATAAGCCAGGCAAAAGACCTTCTGCTTTATTCCATTTATAGGACATTCTGCTAAATGTACAACAATATAAAACGAGAGACCCAAGGCAGAAAATAGATCATCAGTTGCCAGGGCCAGGGAGAGAGGATGACAACAAAGGACACAGTGGAGAGTGATGGAAATATTCTCGATCTCGACAGTGGTGGTGATCACATTACTGTTTACATTTGAGCACTCACAGAATTATCTACGAAAATGGGTGAAATTTTAAGATGGAGAAGTTTGCGAGAGTTTTCCCTATAACTTCACAGTTATGAAGGTCAGTTAAGCCATCAACGAAGGAAGATGGGACATGAAAGATTAAACTGGTTAATTTAGGATAAAAATATGGGAATACGAAAAAAGGGAAGGAACTTCAAAAAGACTCACTTGGGAAAAGCCATAAGACCTACACTTTTAAAAATATAACCCTCCAAGAGCCAACAAAGTGGAAGGAAATCTCATGTAATCAAGGAATTATTCTTATGAGAAAACGTGAAAGACAGTCAGTTCTTCTGGCATTGTCCTACTGATACCAAGAACCATCAGAATCACTTTTGGGATGAGATACATATATACATTTAAATATCTGGCTCTATCTGGTATAAAAAAGGAGCTTATTTCCTTTTAAATAAATCATCAACTCCTGTCAGAACCAGCCCGCATGACTAGAAAACAATGAAACTAGAAATTCAGGCTGGGGTAACTGGAGAGTTGAAAAGGACCCTGATGAAATACATATCATTCTTTCTTCTGCCAAAGTCATGAATTGTCTCCTCTTGAGATGTAGTAAGCTTTTGTTTGGTTTGGTTTTGTTTTCTCCTTCTAGAATACTACACCTCAACCAAGGTAGAACTTGGGGCAGATTGTTTTAATATGGACAACTACGTGAAAATGACAGCAATTGATTGACCTCTCTGTTCACACTCTCAGTCCTCTCGTGTCATACCTGCTCACAAGTCTTCACACTGTGGGTTCAGATGCCACAAAGCCTAGGTGGCAATGCTCGCTGAGCCGAAACTGAGCCCCCGAGCAGGAGGCTGGCTCTAGGCAACAAAAACCTTTCCAGGTCAGTGCAGCAGTACTCGGCCGCCATGAGAAGGATCAACTGATCTCTCTGTGACCTGACAAGCAGACACACATAAAGGCAAACAGACCTCAAGGCATGTTCTATGTTCCTCATTCCCAACTTCTATATTCACCAAACACACATTCAACCTGGGAGAGTAGCATTCAAATGTCCTGCGCGTGCGCGTGCGCGTGCGAGCGTGTGCGTGCACGCGCTCACGCGCCTACACACACTCTCCCTTTGGTGAAATAGACAGTAAGTAGAAAACCCCACCATGGAAGCAGGTCACACAAACTCAGTTCAATCTGGTATTAGAAACTCACCCAGAACACGAGAGTCTCTTTCCATAGAATGTAATGGGGCCTTTGGAAAACACAGTCTGATTGCTAACAGCAGAGCCTGCGGTTAGCGCACAAACTTGCCAGCCTACCATGAAGTATGAAGCCTTCTGCTGCACACCCTCCCTGCCTCAGGCTGTTTGAAAAGGACAGGAATGAAATATTCCATATGTTTTCTTTGTTGGTGACATGGCTATTGAAAGCAAGGCCCCGGTAGTCTCCCTGCTGAGGGACTGGGTCAAGCTATTCATGTGTAACCAGGCAGATGTCAAGATGGTAATGGGAAAAACATCTCAAACTTTATTTCCCCCCCTAAGGAAAGAGACCTAGGGTAGAAAATGCACAACTGTATTTGAAACACTCAGCCAATCTAAATAGGTTGCGAGTACTGTTGCACACATTAGCTGCTGCTCTGGCGTTATAATTCATTTTCCAATCAGGTCTGAATCAAAACTCAGAAAAGTTTTTAAAGTTTCTGAGAAGGATTTAACTGGGCTGAACATGAATGCCATATACCTTTATAGAAATATGAACAAATATAAATAAAAGATTTTAGTTCTAAAATTACTTTTCAAATAAAAAGCTTTTCTTTATCCACAGAGCACAAGCATTAGTTTCAAATGTAAAAAAAGAATATATCAGCATCCAATAACCAATAAAAAATTGTTTTCAAAGTACTTAAGAGAATGAAGTTCCCTCTAATCTGTATATTTCTAGAAACAAAGTGATGTGCAGAAACAAGAACACAGCTAAACTGTCAACCCTGAGTAAATCTTAGCTGTCCCCAACATGGAAAGTGGCCTGAGATGTTAGCATGTTTAATGAAAATTCTCAGTGTCCCAAATTCTAGAAGCAGGAAATTGATATCGAAAGATCACACTCACGCTGTCAGTTTGTCCTTTTGATGAGAGAAGAAACACTGTTTTTCTGTTAGGATTGCACCTTGCTACTTGACCAACCATCTCAGGAAAGCAAGCCAAGTCACAGAGACGCAGATAAGAAAATACAATTTCCCCTGAGCTCTCTCCTCCAGAGAAACTTAACTCCCTACCACCAGGCTTTCTTGTTAGAAAGGGAGTCAAAACCTAAAAGAAGGTATCTTGATAAAAACGTATGTCTTGAGGGGAGTGAAGTGTAGAGATAGGTATAGACTGTGAAGGAGGGAGACTTGACTTGGGGTGGTGAATACATAATGTAATATACAGATGATGTATTATAGAATTGTGGATGATTTTATCAACCAATGTCACCCCAATAAATGCAATAAAACTTTTTTTAAAAAGATGTCCTACTCTTTCCACCAGTAGCTTTAAGGTTTTCTAAATGAAAAACCTGCCAGATGAATAGCCTGATTTTCATTAACACAGTGGCTCACCCATGCCATTTACAACAGGACTTGAACCTGATGTACATTTGAAAAACCAGAGAAATAGAGAGTAGAATTTAAAATCACAAGATGAGAACACATATAGAACTGCTTATTCACTTCCAAAAGAAATGTCAATATATGTATATTGGGTGCTCACTGTCACTCAAAGAGATCATGCTTTAGAGTTTCTTACATGTGACCCTTGAAGACAAAGCCAAATTATCCTTTTTTTTTAATTTTTATGAAGTGAGAAATGGGGAGGAAGAGAGACAGACTCCTGCATGTGCCCAACTGGGATCCACCTGGCAAGCCCACTAGGGGGCAATGCTCTGGGGTGTTGCTCCCTTGTACCAGAGCCATTCTAGCACCTGAGGCAGCAGCCATGGAGCCATCTTCAGTGCCAGGGCCAACTTTTGCTCCAATGGAGGCTTGGCTGTGGGAGGGGAAGAAAGAGAGAAAGGAGAGGGGGAAGGGTGAAGAAGCAGATGGGCACTCCTCCTTTGTGCCCTGGCCAGGAATTGAACCCGGGTCATCCACATGCCGGGCCGACGCTCTACCATTAAGCCAGTTGGCCAGGGCCAAAGCCAAGCTATCAAGAAGATGGAAAAGTCAGTATTTTACTTAAGTGGTTAAGTAAAATATCCAAGCTCGCAGATTTAGGGGACCGGAGGGCTTTACTCTTTGTGTCATGCTCTCAAAAACAAAACCATTTTTGAAGGTCTGTTCACAACAATATGCCTATTAAAAGAAGAATGGATATGGACAGAGACATAAATATAGCTGGATCACATGACCAAGGATTCAAAATGACCTTGGAGAGAACAGGCGGCCAAAATGAACATTTTTTTTATTGTGAAGCTAGGAAAAACATTAAGATTTTTTGGAAACCTAATCAGATGAGATGAACAAGTAGAAGTAGCTCAGCAAAGATAAAAACTGGTATTAAGATAAACTACCAAATATCAGTTAGTAAACCCATAAAGTATAATTTTTAATACAGAAAACTAAAATATTTTAGATGTATTAAATTTATTTGATATTCCCTTAACTCTGATCAAATTACATGAGAATTCTGCATATGCTCCCACTGACATGAGATTCAGAGAGCTTGAAGTGGGTCCAACGGGCAATGGTCACATTCAGAAAGGCAAAGACCAGATGAATTTAGTGTCTAAACGTAAGTGCAAGAACATTACATAACCCAAAGGTTAGTCAATGTTATTTGCCTTCTTTTCCACCACTACAGAAAAGAATTGATAGACTTTAGAATACTCAGCTTCCAAGGTGTAAGTTATTCAAGACACAGTACGTTCCTTCTCTGGAGAATTCCTCCACAAAGAAAGTAGCCCCCAGAGATGGCAAGTGGCAACCATGGCTCTTCTCTTATCCTGAGAAAATCTAGTCTACCAATCATTATCTGTATTGTTTCTCTGAGGGTCTCTAAGCATGAACCTTACCCCTCAGAAAAATGGGAAAAACCAGGAAGTTAATCAGCATCCCAGCCCAAAGAGTTTGAGAAAAGACCACTGACTTGGAAGCATACCTCCTTGTCCTGCACCTCCCAAACAAGAAACATGAAGAAAGTGAGAATTAATAATATCCATCCACCTTCCTAGGAAAACAGCTCTACTCAAGCACTTCAGGGGAGTTTCGCTGTCACCACTTGTACTAAATTACTCAGCTGTTTATTCTAAGAGCTACAGTGAGAACCACACAGCCTGAGGGGAAAGCAGCAGTGAGACCCCAAGCAATTCCAGGCACATTCCTTAGCCCTGCCTAGTACTGCTCCAAGGTAAAGGCGCCATCTCCCTGCCAAATTTATGTCACTCTTCTTAGGAGAAAAAATTTCCCCAACTCAACCTTTAAAAATATATTGGAATGGGGAGAATCTAACTCAGGATTTCTCTGGATACCGGGTTCTAAAATCTAATTTAAATATCAAGAATATTTTGTTGTCAGAGTGTACTGAGATTTCATTCTTTCAATGGTGAACTTTATATTTAAAAATCTTTTTAAAAAAAGGCTACATTCTTCTAGTGTAAAATGAGAGGGGAAAAACACTAGCTAAAAGAACTGACATCACCTTTACTTATATTGACTCAGAATACTTAAATACAAATTAAATATGAAGGATAGAGGGTTATTAAATATCTTGTAACATATTAAATATGCTTCCTCCACACATGCCACTAGCAGACAACAGATCAGCCTGGGATCAAATATATACCCAATCTTGGCCCAGCTGCCTACCAAAATATCTATAGTTTACATTTCCTGACAAGTTTATTCTTCTATTCCAATGGGCCAACATTGGAGGAGGGACAGTGCTTTCCCCATAAAACCTTTCAGTACAGCAAAGCTAGGAGAACTACCAAAATGTATTTATAAAAAATGTTCATTTCCGGCCTGACCTGTGGTGGCGCAGTGGATAAAGCGTCGACCTGGGAACACTGAGGACGCCAGTTCAAAACCCTGCACTGGTCTGGTCAAGGCACATATGGGAGTTGAGCTTCCAGCTCCTCCCCCCTTTCTCTCTCTCTCTCTCACTCTGTGTCTCCTCTCTAAAATGAATAAAATAAAAATTAAAAAAAAAATGTTCATTTCCTGCCCTTGTCCTGGTAGCTCAATTGGTTGGTGCATCATCCCCATACGCCATAGTTGCAGATTCAATCTCTGGTCAGGGCACATACAGAAATCAACCAGTGGATGCATAAGTAAGTGAAACAACAAACTGATGTTTCTCTCTCTCTTTCTTTCTCTCAAAAAAATAAAGATTTAAAAAAAGGTTTGGCCTGACCTGTGGTGGCGCAGTGGATAAAGCGTCGACCTGGGAACACTGAGGTTGCCAGTTCAAAACCCTGCACTGGTCTGGTCAAGGCACATATGGGAGTTGATGCTTCCAGCTCCTCCCCCCTTTCTCTCTTTCTCTCTCCCTCTCTCTCACTCTGTGTCTACTCTCTAAAGTGAATAAAATAAAAAAATAAAAAAAAAGAAAGATTTAAAAAAAGGTTTAAAATCCATTTCCTGGACTATTAGAAAAGCATTCCTGAACTTGAGCCACTTGCATCTAAAATAAGAAATGCATAATGTCAAATTTTGCTCATGTGCTTTTTTGACAATTAAAATATGTAGTGGTATCAAAACATGCTTTAGAAATTAAAAACAACCACCCCACACATTCAGTTTTAATTACTTTTACATGACATAGAATATTTCAGAATGCTTTAAGAATCTTGCTATAATAATAGTCCCAGCCATATACAGTTTAATAACAAATATTTATCCATGGGTGGGTGAATCAGAGTCTATACTACCACATAATTCCATCTCATCAGTTAAAAGGGGTATTTGAGTACTAACTTGCTAACATCTTTAGAAAGTAGCTAAGTTAATAAATGTATAAAAACTATAAAATCATGATCTGTCTCCTGCTAAGATTGATTTCAAAACTCAATTTTGAACTCACCCAATTTCAGACAATAGAGCTGATACCTCACCTACAGTTTGACCGTCAAGCACTTAAAAACACAAACACACTAAAATGTCAAGGCAGACAAATTAGACATTGTGTAAGAGTACTGATTTGCTAAATGCCCTAGATTTTTCTTCTTTACTGACAGAATTTAAAAAGAGAGCACTTTATCATTCTCAATGAAGCTTTTAAACAACTGTACTTGGCTGAACAAAGTTGGAAGAAAAAAGGAAAAAATTATCCATACTTTTGTAGATACTGGAAAACAAGCTTTTAGCATTGCCAAAAAATGAAGGCTCAGGGAGACAGTTGAAAATCAAGCTATATAATGTATTCCTAAAGCCAAAACCTTGAGATCTAGTTTAAAAAGATTAAAAGAGGCAAGCTGACTTATCAAGAACACTGTATATTTATTTTTCAGAGTGAAGCGTGCACTTGGCAGGGTTTAACTTTTAATCCAGGTATACCAACAGATATTGTGCTTTTATGTACATTTATATATTTTTATAGGAAAAAATGAGAGACACAGTTTTAGAAAAATTTCAATAGGTCACTAAAAGATTCTTAAAACTTTGCGTAATATTCTACAGAGTTGGGGAAATTCAAAGCAGTGAGAAACATTAGCCATCATCTACTCCAATATTCATTATATATTGATAAGAAAATGAAAATACAAGGGTAGGCACAACCAAAGAGACCAGAGACCAAAATCCAAACTTGCAGGCTGTCAGTACTTTCCACTATTATAAAGATGACTAAAATAAGAGTTTGAGAGATAGACTGACAGAGGCCAAGAAAATGCCTAAACTTGCCTGGATCCACCTACTAGTAGAGAACTTTGATCTTCCCTACGAGATTAAGTTGTCAATGTTACCTTACAACTCTAATGTTAAGAGCCAACTGCCTGGACAGTAAATGCTTGTGATATCATAACTGTCATTAGCATTTAGTTCAACTGGAAATCGCGAAATAGTTGCAGTTACCACAGGCCTTAAAGAGCCCAGAATGAGAGAATCACTGGTTCAAATCCCAGGAACTGCTCAGACCACACCCAGCACATTCCTGCCTTGCAAGGCAGTGAGTTCCGCATACAATGGCAATATTCCTCCCAAAGGGGTGGTTTACCAACTGGAGGTTTCCTTGGTCTGGGAGAGGCTCCTAGAAATGTGTATAAAAAAAAGTAAATTAAATAGAAATAAAACTCTTGGCAGTAAGAGCTGTTTACTTCCTTGTTTTAAGGTGAAGAAGCCAAGGTCCTGAACGGGTAGGTATGTGACACTCAAGGTCACTCGTGTGCTTTACTGAGAGATCTATAGAAACCAGCTCTCCATATTCCCAGCAGAATGCTCTTTCTTCTCTTGTAGCTACAGAGAACACAGTTGTCCAAGTCCAACTAGTTTGTAAAATAAAAGATCTGTAGCCTGACCAGGCGGTGGCGCAGTGGATAGAGTATCGGACTGGTATGCAGAGGACCCAGATTCAAGACCACAATGTCCCCAGCTTGAGCACGGGCTCATCTGGCTTGAGCAAGAGCTCGCCAGCTTGGACCCAAGGTCACTGGCTCAAGCAAGGGGTTACTCGGTCTGCTGAAGACCCGCAGTCAAGGTACATATGAGAAAGCAATCAGTGAACAACTAAGGTGTCACAGTGAAAAACTGATGATTGATGCTTCTCATCTCCCTCCGTTCCTGTCTGTCTGTCCCTATCTATCTCTCTCTCTGACTCTCTCTGTCCCTGTAAAAAAAAAAAAAAAAAAAGATCTGTACTTAACGATGTTTATATATTGGCCTTGTTAGAACCAAGTTCACGGGTATGCAATACTAATACATCTCTAGAAAGACATACCACACAAACTAAGCTAACACTGACATTAACAGATGTTAATTGAAAAATCAAGAAATATCAAAACACTACCATCAAAAAAGGTATAAACGTTTTGTCACCTATTACTGACCTGCCAGGAATACAGCAAGACATGGGAGGAAACATAATACAGTGTGTCTGTAAAGTCATGGTGCACTTTTGACCGGTCACACAGTCAAAAGCGCACCATGACTTTACGGACACACTGTACTTAAAATACTGTTAAAAAAGAGAGGTGTTTGGTGTAGTGGAAAAAAAAATGTATCTTAGGGAAAAATCTAAGATGATGCCGCCTAAATAAAGGAGAAAAAAACGCAACAGACTATTTTTAAAAACACCACAGAGTCCCTCAGGTAACCATCAGTTTTGTATTGAAAACTCGATAACCTGCCCACATACAGGATACGCACACTGTGAAGGTTAAAGGGATTAGGACTAATTATATGGAAGTGAGGACATTGAGTAATTATTTTGTACAGTATCCAAATTACTGAAACAGGGTGATTTTATTTTCCAAGTGTTAAGCCATACCCACAGGAAACAAGCAGGGCTATTCTACCCTAGCAAAGCGCCTTAGCTAGTCATGCATTCTGGAACAAGTCTCCATGGCAAATTTCCTAACACACACTTCTAAATACAAAGAACTACTCCTCCAAGTGAGTGGGAATAAATGGGCTGCTGCCACTTCAACTAGAATGACATTCTGCTACTCCTGGGATCTTCTCATGAGCTGATCGGAATATTATCCTTACCCTGCCATCCTGAAATTGGGTAAGAATTATAAAATCACAGAACTTCTGGAAGCTACAAACAGCCTTAGATATAATCTAGTGAATTCAATTACTTCATTTTCCAAATAAGGAAACTGTAACACCCCCCCCCCAAAAGAAAGTAGAATGACTTGCCCAAGGCCACACAATTACTTAGTGCCAGGATCCAGACAATGATCAAGGGTTCAGGCTCGCCACTGTCTCCATGAAACCACAGAAACAGCCTTTATCATCTCAAAACTGTGCACCAGATATAATCTAAGACGTGGAAATTTGTGCTCCATGCCTGCAGTTCTCAAACTCTGTGGCAATGACACACACAGCAGAGGACACAGTCCCCACCCTACCACCCCTGAGACTTCATCTCTTTCTCCCCCAAGCAAGAATCATGGAATGTAGAGGATTTTTGTTTGTTTGTTTGTTTGTTTTAGAGAGAGGAAGGGAGAGAACAGGAGAGAGACAGGAACATCAATCTGTTCCTGTATATGTCCTGACCAGGGATCGAACCATCAACTCCTGTGCTTTGGGACAATGCTCTAACCAACTGAGCTGTCTGGCCAGGGCAGAAAATTAAGAGTGACCTTATTACCATAGTATAGGACCAATGTTCCATCCTTCTGACAAAATAAACTTTTAAATTTTAACACTAGTAAGGGTACTTTCTTTAAAATACATTACAGTGAAGTGAATTGTGACAAGCCAGTGCGTTGTGACACAGGGATGAGACCTGCTGTTGCAAAATATACATAACCTCTACAGGTGCGGCAAACGGTGTGAACATGGGAATCCCATCCACAATACTGAGGATTACCGCTGACTCTGCCCCCAGCCTCAGATAAAGCAGGCTTTCAGCAGGAAACAGACACGGTTAGACAGAACAAGTTTAAACGAGCCTACAGGAGGAGAAGCAGGTATCCTTTATCTGGGCCTTCTCAGATCTGGACAGACGACTAAATGGTGAGAATGCTGGATTTGGCAATCACGTGTGGGAACGCCATCTGAATTCCAATTCCCAATTCTGCCCCTCGGTGTGGCCCTGAGTCCTTGTTTACCCACTGCACATGTTTAAGTGCCTTCTGTGCACAAGACTCTGAACTCCAACTAGAGGTAAAATAAAATCTCTGCTGTCAGTCCTGGGGTCTCCAGTGTGTGATGCACATAGCCCGGGAGAGGTGAACGTACACCACCACTGAGGAATGGGAATAAAAGAATTACAGGCTTCATCTTTTTCGCTTCCCATTTTGGGTTCATAATTTTATGTATAATGAAACTGGCCTTGATGCACATGCTCCAGCAATTAGGACTCTGTGAACTTAAGTTTGGGACCCACAGATCTGGTTCCTCGGTGTGCGACTGCAACTCCCAAAAGATGTGATGGAAGAGCAGGTTTGGAAAGAAACCTCAGATGAACCCAACGTGTCCTGTAAGATGCTGCAGTGGGCAGACCCACAGCACCTGCCCCTCCTCAACTGGGTTTTAAGAATCACTGGACTAGCTGGTTTCCCAAAATGCAGACATACTGCCCTTGAAATGCCCTTTAGGTGGGGTGATCATATACTACATTGTTTTGAGGGTGAAATGACAAGTATTAGGTGACATAAAGAGACATCAGGATGTACTATCACTCTATCTACAGGTCAAGATGGAAGAAAAAAGTATAACACACTTGTTCACCACTGCAGCTCAGAAAGTGCGAATGCAATGCTAGTTTAGGCAATCTAATCTGGACTGGTGCCACTTACTTTTCTGTTTCCCAAGCCATGAACAATATATTTTGTAATGCTCAAGGCTGAGAATATAGCATTTCACGACCTTGGGTGAGTTCTAAAGGAAGATTCCTGATGCTCTACAGAGAGGAGTGCAAGCTCATAAAAATGTGCTATTTCTTTGTGGTTTTAGGTACTAATGTAAAACAGCCCTTTTCCTTATAGGGCAAGCCTACTCATTAAAACTCAAGGAATCTGCTATACAAGGTCTTTACAATGGTCAAAACAGTAAAATTATGCTTTTCTATTATAGAGGGGCGTGACAGAGGTGTCAGATAAAGGCAGCTCTCCTGAGAGAATTCCCTAACAGTTCTAGGAAGAGCTGGGGGAAAAGGAGCCCCCTCCTCTCTACCCAGGTCTTCTTTTCCCCACTTCTCCCTGCTCCCACTTCAACTTGACCACTTAATGTACCTTTCTGGGCAAACTGTTCTTCAGTGCCAAGTGAACGCTTTTCAGTTAAATTTCCCCATACTGAAGGAAAATGGCTTCAAATACACAGCTAACACCTAAAACTGGGGCGGGGGTGGGGGGGACTGTGAAAGGGGCTGGAGGCCAAAGAATGAGAGAGGTTCTAAGGCAGCAGGCCTATCAATAAAACCCCATTACCAGAGGGCAAGCAGAACACCTCCCTCCCACCACCCACCTGGAAACACAGGGAAGCTCTGGCCTGCAAAGAAAGGATTTCTCCACCAGGTCTGTTATTCCTTTAAAACTATTTTGAAGAGGTCCCTTTCAGTAGCTATAAGGTAAAACATAATGCTCTTTACCCAAGGCCCTCTCTGAATCCCTTTCTCTCTCAAACAGTTCTTTCATGGCTCTAGATTAAATCACTCAACTGGCCATGCAACACAAGAACAAGAGCATACATACATCAAGCTGTGCACTCAGTTACGGTATTCTTTCTCTGTTGGTGGCATTTGTCAATGCCACCTTCAAGACAGATTTCAGATACCTCTTCTTTTCCAAAGGGAATGTCTAAAGCTCTCCACCCCCGTTTGAGGAGGGAGAATTTGAAGTCAGAATCATTTGAGTGTTTTCCCAACCACAGGCAGCTCAAAAGGAAAGTTCTGCTGGTTACTGTACAGCAGAGAACTGCTGCCTACCCTTCCAACTGGGCAGCGCATACGCTTTGGAACTTTCTCTCCCAACATCCTGTCCTCCAGGTTAGAATTCCTTCTTTAAAAGGCCTTGTTGGGTAAAAGGAGTATTTTCACCATGAGAAAGCTGCAGTTTCCCCCTCCTCCTCCCTTGTTTTGGCCTGGTTGCCCTGCTCACTCCAGAGACCCGGCGTTCGCTTCTGAGGCGGGAGTGGAACTGGACTGAGGTGCCAAGTCGCTCTACCTGGATAAGGCCAAAGGAGATTCCCCCGAGGGACAGGTGTTTCTTCTTTCCCACATGCTGGAACCTAGGAGATTCCAGGTGCTTCTCCAAGAAACGGGCCTGGGTCTGCAAACTCAGGCCAAGTTCTAGGCGCTGTCACCCCACTGATTGCACACCTCTTGCCAGCTAAGCAGGGGCCCGTGTGAAAAAGGAAGGTCGCGTGAAAAAGACTGCCAGGGCCAAGCGTTTCCAGATTCCTCTCTCCTTGGCCCCAGATCCCCAGATGCCCTTGGCAGTTGGAGAGGAGGTCGTGATTGTGCCCGAAAAGGCTGGGGGGGAAAAGCCACTCATGACTGGGGCACAGACTAACCAACCGTGTTTGGAAAGCCTGCGGGGCCGGAGTGGGTGCCAAGCACCCACACACACACACACAGGTGATCGGCGCCTCCCTCCTTGGGACATGGGGGGTGGGGTGGGAATCGACCACTGGCCCCGCCCCCACCACGGACCCCCGAAACCCCCTGACTCGGATCCCGTTCCCCGCGCCCTGGCCACCCCCGCCACCCGCACTCACAGCGCTAGGGTGAAGGCGCTGAGTCCCTCGGGCACGGCCGTCAGCCCCTTCCCGGAGCAGTCCACCCGACGGTCGCCGTCGCAGCTGCAGGGCGCAGCGCAGAGAGGCGGCGCCGCGCCGCTGGGCTCTGTCGAGCCGCGCAGCCCCAGGGCGAGGAAGCAGAGCAGCCCCAGCGGGCCCGGCATTGCTGCGGCCGCCTCCGGAGCCGGCCTCTCCCGCTGCGCTGCTCACACGGCGCGCCTCCGCTGCCCTCCGACGCCCCCCGCCGCCTCCGGGCGGCCGGCCTGCGGGTTGGAGCCGCGGCTCTCCTGTCTCGGCGGTTGCGCGGGCTCGGCCCCTTCACCAGTCCGCGGCAGCAGCGCAGGGACGCGGCACTCTGGAGTTTCGCCCTTCTCGCTGCTCCATGGAAGCGCAGAGGCAGCCCTGCTCCTCCCGCGGTTCAGGCCAGCCGGCCGGGCCGGGCGCAGCTGCGGAGACCGCGCTCTGCCATCGCACCCGCCTCGCGTCCCCGATCTCCCGCCGCAGCTGCTCTTCAAGGTTGCGGAGCGCAGCCTTCAGCCATGCCGGCCCCTCGCCCCAGCCCCCGCCCGGCTCTCGCACAAACACCGGGCTCTTTCTCGCTCGCTTGCCGCTGCCTCTCAACCTCCTCCCGTCCTTTTCCCTTCTAGGGTTGCACACTCGGGTTCCCAAGCCCCCAGCCGCTGGGCTATGCAAATCACTTAGGTACATGCAAAACTAACCCTTCTCCCGGAGTGCCATTGGCCGGGGGAGGTCTCGAGCTCATTACTATGCAAGAAGGGTAGCCGCCATTGGTCAAGAGCGGAATCAGAGGGGCGTATTAATCGAGCATGACTGACAAGATTGTGGTGGTGGTGGTTCAAGGCAGAATCCCGGACTTGGCTCTATTTGTGTGGCAGGTTGTGAATCGAAGGTAGAACGATCTAAAGAGGTCGAGTCTGGTTTTTCCCTCCCCAACCCGTCTTCTTCCTTCTGCAGAAATTGGATCTCCTAAATTGGATGACCTGAAAAATAGAACAGCATTCAGTTAAGTTTCAAATGACTTCCCACTGTTCAACGGGCGAGGACTTTGGGAGCTATGCAAATAGAAAAAAGATTTTGAAGAGGAGACATAGGTAAATATTTGGATTTTAGCTATATACCAATTAAAACACTGTACCCCCACAACCTTCTCACTTCACCTGAGATTTTTATACCTATCGCGATATGCACTTGGTAGCTAAACCTTAGCGGTTAATCATCGACGATACAGAATTTTTGTGACTGAAATTCAGACTGCTTTCTCACATACTTTAAAATCTTAAAACGCAGGCATTTTGTAAGGATCAAATGAAGTGATGATTCTGTATACTGGACAATTTCTCCAAACAACAAAACAGTTTGAGTGCTAAGTGACTACCATAGAGAAGCCAGCAGCAACTTTGATGTTAGGTAATTATCAGCATTCCTTCCCCTTCCGGACTTTTGTGGCTTAATAGGTCCCACCAGAATCATTATTTGTAGCAAATACTCCTTTATGGGCACCTCCTTTCTTGCTTTTTACTGTGCCTTTGGGTTGTTTTACTCTATATTAGAGACATTTTTCATTAATACTTTAAAGCAAACAAGGTGAAAAATGTCGCTGTCATAAAGTTGACTGCTAATGTCATGTAAGTAAGGCAAATGAAAACAAGTTGATGCAGACCTAAGAAAAACATTTTCATCTTTGCATTCAGGCGTTTATCTTTAAAAATAATGCCTGGGTGGGCACATGGCTGACTTACAATAAAAATATTTACATCCTAGAGAGTCGATATACAGATATGCCTTGACTTCAAGTTTTAGGAATTATGTATTTGCTCTAATTTAAGGTGTGAGAGAGAACTTCTAGGTAGATGAACAAACTTCTGGTTTTGCGGATAAGAAATCAGAAGCTCTCAGATCCTGTGCTCAGCCAGGCATCCCCCACAGAAAGATTACCAGGTTTCTGGCTTCTTGTCAGGTCCCCTTGGAGCTTTCCCTATGTTGACTTCCATTGTCTAAATCATTTTCATTATTTTCTAGCAACTCTCATAAGCAGCGTTCTTAAATTTATTCTTTAAATACCTCTCTTTCACAACAAGATTGAAAGATGACGGAGTATTTTTGCCAAGATACCATTTTATCTGCTGTTTTTAAATAACAATTTTAGACTATGCTGATTGATTTTATCTTGCCAATTAACTTATTTCCGTGTGTGTGTGTGTGTGTGTGTGTGTGTGTGTGTGTGACAGAGACAGAGAGAGACAGAGAGAGGGACTGACAGGGAGAGAAATGAGAAGCATCAAGTCTTCGTTGTAGTATCTTAATAGTTCATTGATCGCTTTCTCATATGTGCCTTGACCAGGGGACTACAGCAGAGCAAGTGACCCCTTGCTCAAGCCAGTGACCTTGGGCTTCAAGCCAGTGACCGTGGGGTCATGTCTATGATCCCACACTCAAGCCAGCGACCCCGCGCTCAAGCTGATGAGCTGATGAGCCTGTGCTCAAGCTGGTGACCTCGGGGTTTCGAATCTGGGTTCTCTGCGTCCCAGTTTGATGCTCTATTTACTGTGCCGCCATCTAGTCAGGCTCCTTCTTCTTTTTTTTTCAAGTACGTACTGGTTTTCTCAAACTTAAGTAAGCACAAGAATCACCTGGAAAGCTTGATTAAAAATGCAAAGTGAGTCTTGGCTGGGTAGCTCAATTGGTAAGAGCATCATCTAATATGCCACTGTTATGGGTTCGATCCTCGGTCAGGGTATGTGCAGGAGTCAACCAATGAACACATGAGTGGTGGAACAACAAATTGATGTCTCTCTCTCTCTCTCTCTCTCTCTCTCTCTATATATATATATATATATATGTATACATATATCAGAGACAGAGAGAGGGACAGACATACAGGAAGGGAGAGAGATGAGAAGCATCAATTATTTGTTTTGGCACTTTAATTATTCATTGACTACTTTCTCATATGTGCCTTGACCTGAGAACTACAGTAGAGTGAGTGACCCCATGCTCAAGCCAGCAACCTTGGGCTCAAGCTAGCAACCTTAGGCTTTAAGCCAGTGACCTTTGGGCTCAAAGCAGCGACCATGGGTTCATGTCTATGATCCCACACTCAAGCCAGCGACCCCGTGCTCAACCTGGTGAGTCCGCGCTCAAGCCGGATGAACCTGCACTCAAGCCGGCAAACTCGGGGTTTCGAACCTGGGACCTCCACATCCCAGTCCAATGCTCTATCCACTGTGCCACTGCCTAGTCAGGCATAAATAATTTTATTAAATGCAAAATGATGTAATAGGGCTGCACATGAAAGTGATACACGTGGTTCATGAACCATAGTTGGGGAACTGTATTCTTTGCCTCTATAGAATAAAATCAGGCTGGCAACTTAGGTGAAAAGAGATCATTAGATTTTTAGAGAAAGGAGAGATGTAGATTTTATTGAAAGATAAATTCAATAAATCAGATGCAGGTAAGAAAGGAAGATTCAAACTTGCTGCTTGTGTCAGACAAAATATCAGAAACAAAGGATTTGGGTAGAAAAGAGGTATTCTCTGTCAAAGCATTAGTGTTTCTTATAGTTGCTACGTTACGTGGGCTTTGCATAACTGGAAATTAGTCTTCAGTTTTTAAATGTCCTAGTAGAGGAAAACATGCTAATTTTAAATATACATTCCCAGATAACTAGAAGAAAAATAAAGAATGAGCTCTTACATAAACCATAAGAACCTAGGAAGATAACAGGATGAACCAAAATTTGATAGCAAGTAATAAAGAAACATAATAGAGACTCAGCCTCCAGACTGGTTTCTCTTTCTAGTTTTTCATAACTCTGGATGAGTACATTTGTAGCGTCCTCTGGCTAGATCACAGGAAGCAGAGCCTGGCTGCTCTTTCTGCATAGGCTGCAGTGTACTTTGGTCAATAAAGTAGGCACCCACTTCAAGTGATGCTCACCTTGGGACTTTTGTGCAAAAAGCATAAGGTTTGTTGCCTAGAACACGAGCTGGACTTTGGTTCCACTCACCCCCTCACGCAAACACTCTTACAAATATAGAGCCTACACAAGTGTATGTAGAGGCCCACCCTGCAAAGTGAATGGGGTGAGAGGGGTGGGGGACAAGAGGGATGGTACTCTCCAGCAGTGCTTTCATGATTGCCTGGATCAAAAGTCCTCAAACATACAGGATTTTACTTTTTATGAAATATTTCCAATTTATAAAAAGCAACCAGCTTAAGAAATAAAATGTTTCAAATGTAATGAAAGCTCCTTAGGTAGCCCTCCCAATCATATTGTTTTCCTTCTTCCTCTCCTTGGGAAGTAAAACTTTTCCTAAACTTTGTAATTAATTGCCATGCATATTTTTATGTTTTTCATATGTGTGTATTCCTAAACAAAATATAGTATTGTTTCACATATATAAATTATATATTCTGTACTCATCTGCAACTTCCTTTCTTTTTACTCAATCTGTGAGCTTTATTTATGTTCATGCAGTATGTGGCTTCCATTAATTTGTTTTCATTATTATATAGTATTTCTTTTAAAGAATATACCCATTATTTATTTATCCATTTCTTATTATATCAAGTTTATTCCTATTTTTGTGTGTGTCTGTATGACAGAGACAGAGAGAGGGACAGATAGGGACAGACAGACAGGAAGGGAGAGAGATGAGAAGCATTAATTCTTCGTTGTGGCACCTTAGTTGTTCATTGATTGCTTTCTCATATATGCCTTGACTGGGAGCTACAGAAAACCGAGTGACCCCTTGCGCAAGGTAGTGACCTTGGGTCCAAGCTGGTGAGCCTTGCTCAAACTAAATGAGCCCGCACTCAAACTGGTGGCCTCGGGGTTTCAAACCTGGGTCCTCCGCGTCCCAGTCCAACGCTCTACCCACTGCGCCACGACCTGGTCAGGTTCCTGTTTTATTTTCTAACACTGCAACTATGAATAAATATTCTTGTACAAGTCTCCTTGTCTATTCATATATGCAAGAGTTTCTGTAAAATGTATTTTCTGTGTGTCTAAGAGTAGAATTGCTGGGTCATAAATCATGTGCAATCACCATCATGGGGTATTGTCAAATTGCTCTCAAAAATGAGTGTACTTATGTGTGCCTCCTTCAGCAAAGAATAACTAACCCTATTACTCCACATCCTACCAATGTCTGATACTGTAAGACTTAAATATTTGCAAATCTAATAATTATGAAATGAAATCAAAGTGCAGTTTAAACTTGAATTTTTCTGATTACCACTGCATCTTCTCATGTATTTATTGGATATTTGATCTGCTCTTCTATGCATTGCCTGTTTGTTTTCTAATGGATTGTTCATATTGTTTTTATTTTATAGGGCCAGGTTGTAAATATTTTGGGCTTTATGGGCCGTACAGTCTCTATCACAACTATTCAACTCTGCCACAGCAGCATGAAAGCAATCATAAATAATACAAAAACAAATAGATGTGGCTGTGTGCCAATAAAACTTATTTGGGGCAAAAACACATCTTGCGTTAGTTCTGGTCTGTGGAACACAGTTTTCCAACCCAGTTTTATAGATACTGATCCTTTATTGAAATATTATTATTTTAAAAGCCATGTTCAGGATTATGTAATATCAGAGGAATTTGCCTCAAAGGTGACGACCTCTTTTTGCAAGTTGAGATCAAGCACTTTCAAACTTCTGATCTCCCCAATGAGCTCATGCTGAAAATCATACGCCAGAATGGGCTAAAGAGAGCCCACAACATGCTTAAAAATGCTCTTCTTTCTGGAATAAATGGACCAGAAGTTGTCCTGGTCACTGAGGGTTTATCATACGTTCATCCAAAATGCACCCCAAATAATTTTCCTGATATAATCACATGACTTGTGAAAAACAGCTATTGCCTTTATGAAAGCATAGTTGACAAACCCACCACCTGAAGTTAGAAGCTGAATACAGGGCGTCCTCAGTTTATGACAGTCTTGACATATGAAGTTTCAAGTTTACGACGCTCACTCCCATCAAAACTTAAAAAAATTATGACACGAGTGTTTTGGCTTGCGCCATTAGCATCGTACTTATGAACAATGTGGGTGAACTAGTTTGGCTGTGCACTGGGGAAGAACACACAGTAATGCAGCATATGAGCGAGGCAGCTGGCGTCCCCCGGTATGCCTGCCTATGCCTATTTGGACAGTTAAAAGAGCAAATGTTCTGTTTGTTTTAGGATAGGGAATGTTTCAACTTACACCAAAATTCAGGTTATGTCACTGTCATTGTTGCAGGAACAGAACTGTGTCGTAACCCGGGGACCCCTATATGTATATTAACATATGTAAATATATATATGTATATATGGGTATCTACATGCACATATACATATGTCAACATTTTAAGACACGATAGATGCAAGGAATAAAGAAAGACTATCAGGTCTAATTAACACCTAATATGTATCTACTCTAACAATTGAGCCCTTAACATAAATGCTGTTGTTTTTATGCTCTGATGCCTCCACATTTGCATTTGGGGCTTTGGGATGGAGGTGTTCCCACACTGAACTGCAGACTTAGTATTTTGTTTTCTGAGTCTCAACGTTCCTGGAGTGGGTTTATTGTGCACAGGAAATAACACTCATTTTTTTCAGGGATAAATGAAAATAACAATGATCACTTTGAAGCACAAAAAATAACAATATAAAATTGCTAACAAAAGCATCCTTCTAAATTAAACCAGTGGCTGAGTTTGGGCTTCTGGGCCCTATCTCCTCCACTCCACCTGGTGCTTGGACAGGGGTTGAGGTTGGTTGGCAGCAGCAAATGCCACCTGTGCAGAACAGATGGATCTTTGGGATGTGAGGACTGGCAGCGAGGCTTCCGATGTGACTGGCTGAAGGCCATTCTCAAAGATCACTCTTTTCAAAACAACACCCAAAAGTTTCTTAGACTCCAAACCTGCTGTGATGCTCTGGGGTCAGATATCCTTTTCATTACTCCTGAAAACTCCTATTGACTTCAAATTTCAAAACATTACAATAAAGATCAGAAATTTGCTGCTGAGTATGCCTAATTTTCTCTAAATCTGATTTTCTTTTCCTGGCCATTATTCCCTTTCAAATCTAACCTAAGAGGAGTATGAGACTCAAGGGAACAATTGTTGAGTTACAAAATGACTTATGGATCCCAGGCATGAGTGCAGAAACTACTGGTAAGGAACAGAATGGCAAAAAAAAAGTTACAATAGAAGACTAGGAAGATGATCCGCTCATCATGCTGAGAATTTGTTAGGACCAAAGTATTAACACAAAGTTCAGTCATGGAATTGGGTTCCTTTACATACCCTCAAAATTCCAAATAAAACACTAATTAAATATTTTAGAAATCCCTAGTATGAGTCAATTATTTCAAAGAACTGCATGCAAAATCTGTGTATCCCACAAAATAATGTGCATACAGAGTGTCAGCCCTTGGGGTGGGGTGGAGGGTGCTTCTGCTGCAGCTACTGGAATGTTCTAGAAAGCTCTTTATTGTCTACATGAAAGTATTTGAAAAAAATCTAGAAAAGACGGCAATAAGCGACTTTTAGACTCAAAGAGAAGCTGTGGTAAGATGTGGAGAGAAGACTTCACATTCTGTAAATCACTCTTTTCCTAACCTAGATACCCAATGTCTCAAAAAAAAACACAAACCTTCCTTTTTGTCTAGTGACAGTGCCATGGTTCTCTTCAAAATAAGAAAGGCAATCAGGTTGAAACTTTTAACAATCCTAAGGCTTTTAAAAATGTCTTTAAAATCATTTTCAAAATTAAGAAAAATAAAATCTGAGGCAAAACGTTTATAAACACAAGCACACTACCAGCTGTCTGTCATTTGCAACATTACCTTGGAAAGGGGCAAAGCAAAAAGAAGCTACGGAGATTAATTAGGTCAACAGTACTGGGTGCTGGATGATGGCAAAAACGCTATTCTTGAGGTGTGGCTGGCAAAACCTGGCTCCATTTATTGAACATTTATTTATTTACTTATGTACTTTGCCTCATGTTAGTGTTAAAATACATGTATTCATGTCACAGAACACTAAGGATTTCTTTTTAAATTTCAATATGAAAGGAAAAATGGAAGAGCTTGAGGTAATAGGGAAACGCAAGATAATAACTTTGTCAGTTTGCTCCCTTTATTTCCAAATAACATGTGCGTATCAAGCTTTTCAACTTTTTTTTTTTTTTTTTTTTTTTTTTTACAGGGACAGAGAGAAAGAGAGAGGGATAGACTGGGACAAACAGACAGGAGCGGAGAGAGGTGAGAAGCATCAATCATTAATTTTTCGTTGCCATTGCGACACCATAGTTGTTCATTGATTGCTTTCTCACATGTGCCTTGACCACGGACCTTCAGCAGACCGAGCCACCCCTTGCTGGAGCCAGCGACCTTGGGTCCAAGCTGGCGAGCTTTGCTCAAGCCAGATGGGCCCCGCGCTCAAGCTGGTGACCTCAAGGTCTTGAACCTGGGTCTTCCACATCCCAGTCGAATGCTCTATCCACTGTGCCACTGCCTGGTCAGGCTCAACTTTTTTAAAACATTTTTTTCCCAAGAAATATTTCCCATGCATCTACTCCCCAGAATCTACTCTTGCTAGTGACTGAAGAGTTTAGATTAATTCAGGCCAGTCTACATATAAATAGCCTGGAAAAGGTTTTAAAAACAAACATGCCAATAAATAAATACTAAAACAACAACAACAACCACGACAACCACCCCCCACCCCCCGCCGGACATTCCTTCTCCCTTAATTCTGATATAGTAGGTCTGGGATGGGGCCCTGGATCTTAAATACCGATTCTGATGTAGCAACCCCCCACCTCCACTCCCACAGTGTGACTCGCTGCTAGAAGAGAGCTCAAGTTTGGGTCCTTTGGGAAGCAGACACCAATATCAGACTGCACAAGCAAGAGGTTTACTCGGGAAATGTTCATGAGGAAAAATGGGAAGGGAGCCGAGGGAGACATCTACAATCATGAGACCAAGATGCAGTTTTGACTCCATGTCAGGGAGAGAAGGAAGGAGAAAAGGAGAAAAGGTGGGGTGAGTTTTAGACTGCAGTGCAGTTCCATCGGAGTTCAGCGTGATGACGTCAGCCATCAGAGGAGTCCCTTGCCCCCTGAGCAGGCCTGCCTCGGTACCTTTGCTGTGCTCAGTCAGTAACTAGGACCAGCCTGTGCAAAATGTGGTGAAGGGTTTTCCAGCAGGATTGTTAGTCAACTTGTGTCCCTGTATTCAGAAATCCGAGAGCTGTATATGGCAGCCTCAGAATATATGGTATTACGTGGAGTCTCTCCCTTCAAGCAACTTACAATTCAATTTAACTGATGGAATTCAGAAATGTAGGGTGAGAAAGGACCTTAAGACTAGTTCCATCATCTGCCTAAGATTTCAGAATGCTCAACAAGATCCCTGTTACCGTCAGATACATTTAGGATTAGCAGATTAACAATGGCCACCATCTCTGGGCAGCTCTGGCTGTTAGAAGGTTCTGCCTTATGTTGGGCCTAACTCTTTCTCCATGATACTTTTAAAATCCTCAGAAATAGAAGAGACTTTGGAGATCACATGTTACATCTTGTTCACCAATGAGAAACCAGACCACAGAAGGGTAACTAAATTATCCAAGGCAACATACCTAGTAATCGTCAGAACAGGAGCTAATACCTAGGTCAATGGCTCTTTCTACTCTAGACTTGATTTAATCTGTAACTTTAATTTTTATGGAAAGAGAAAAATTTTGACAAGTCTGAGGGATTTGCCATGTTTCTACTTTTTCTTTTAAGCACACAAGAGAGACAGAGAGAGTGACAGATAGGGACAGACAGGTAGGAAGGGAGGGAGATGAGAAACCTCAATTCATCAATTGTTTATTGTGGCACCTTAGTGGGTCCTTGATTGCTTTCTCATATGTGCCTTGACAGGGGCTAGGGGGTGAGGGGGGGTGCTCCAGCTGAGCCAGTGACCCCTTGCTTAAGCCAGCGACCTTGGGCTCAAGCCATGGGGTCATGTCTATGATCCTATGTTCAAGCCAGCTACCTTAGGACTTAAACCTGGGTTCTCTGCGTCCCAGTCTGACACTCTATCCACTGTGCCACCACCTGGTCAGGCTGCCATATTTCCTCTTAAATAAGATGTTTCTCTGGATCAAATATCCTATTTGAGCTTGGGTGAAAGTATCTAAGAGATATAAAGCCAAAAGTAATTTCCAGTCAACTAGGGCTGTTCATACTTAGTTTAAGTACCAAAACAATACTAAATCAATCTTTCTCCCTACCTCCAAAACTTATATACTGAGTGGTAGATATTCATGTAATTTGGTAATTAATATAGGTTTGTTTTGTTTTCTTTTAGGGTATGTTTAAAAAATATTTTATTTTTACATTTACAAAGCTTTAAATTTCACAAAATACATTTAAATATTAATTTTGAGTTTAAAAGAAAAGATTGGTACATTTTTAAGGTTAAGCCTATCTTTAGTTAGCAGAAACTGCTAGAATATTCTAAAACATAAACAACAGCACTTTAGTGCCACCTTGTGGTAAAATATAAAAAAGCCGGGCAATAAATCTGTAAGGTTCCACATGCATTTACAGAAGGCAGTGAGGGAAAAAAATGTGTGCATGCGTTGACCCCTTCCCTCCTCAATCAGCCTTAAAGAAAAAATATTCATAGTATATAATGTCATATTTGGATTTTTTAAATCCAATTCTGCCAATATTTTTAAATTAAAAAAAAATGGTGTAAATGGTCGTTTAAAAAATTTGTTTTAATTTTGTTAACAGCCATTCTGCTCACAAAATTATTTAAATGTTCCTATTTTACCTGACTGCTTGGATACGATGCCTTCTGGGTTTTACTTTTACCTCAGAGGCTACTCGGAATTGGAAGCACTCCGTGGGAGACAGGGTGAGGATCTGATGGGTAAATCTGGGGCGGAGGAAAAGGCCCTCCTGTCTTTCGTCCTCCCTCACCCATGCAGGAGCTGAGCAAGCTTTGCTGTCTGGGAAAGATGACGTCAGTCATGGTCCAGAGTAGGTGGGTCAGTCTGGCGGATTGAGAAAGCACTTCTTTCTCTCAAGCCTGCCCAACCTTTAACAGGAGGTAAATTACATGAAGCAAGGACTTTGTTTTGTGCTATATTGTAATCTAATGTCCTTGACCATGACTGACACATGGTAGATGTTGGTCAAATAATTTTGTAAATATGATGTATATGTTTGCTCGCTTTGGGTGTGGGAGACAGGCTGTAAACTGGCAAAGTCATTATAGCCTAAGGCTTAGTTTTAAGACTAAGCCAGTGGGTCTCAAACTTTTTGAAGTCGGATGCATTTAAAATCTTACAAATAGCCTGACCAGGTGGTGGCTAAGTGGATAGAGAGTCAAACTGGGATGCTGAGGATCCAGGTTCGTGACCCTGAGGTCGCCAGCTTGAGTGCGAGCTCATCAGGTTTGAGCAAGGCTCACCAGCCTGAGCCCAAGGTCGCTGGCTTGAGCAAGGGGTCACTTGGTCTGCTGTAGCCGCCCCCCCCCTTCCCCCCGTCAAGGCACATATGAGAAATCAATCAATGGACAACTAAGGAACCACAACGAAGAATTGATGTTTCTCATCTCTCTCCCTTCCTGTCTGTCTGTTCCTCTTTCTGACTCTCTCTGTCTCTGCCACACACAAAAGAAATAATAATAATAATAAAAGAAAGAAAGAAAAAAATCCTACAAATAATTGTAGGCGCACTATATACAAATTTCTGAGAAACATGTTATAATAATTAAGTCAAATATTAAAGAAAAAATATAAGGTCCAAGCATGCTTTTATGGTAATTAAACAAAATAAATATGACAAAATTAAATTTATTCTGAAATTAAAAAACATTTTTATGTTACATTTTTTGTTATGCTTTTTAGAATTCATAAAAGAGAGGGGTTAAAAATAATAAAAATGACAAAAAAGTTATTTTTTGATATATATAGATACATTCTTAATAAGATTTAGTAAATTAGATAGGTCCTGGCACGAATATGTTAAGTTTTTTCATTTTTGTGTTTATGAGAAACATGAGCCTGATGTGTCCTAGCGATTTCTTCAATGTTTGTGCATATATTTGAAAGGCAAACTCTCATTTCCTCATCAATAAATTGAAGAATTCCTCTTTTTCACTCTTGTGTTGAGGGTAGAAAATCCTAATTCACGTAAGTAGGATGTTGAAAATTGTAGTAAAATGTTCAAAGCTTTTTAAGATATTGCCAGATATTCTTCTTTTATAGAAATCCAAAAGGCTTCAAGAGACAATTGTTTATGTTTAATCATCAATCCAAAACCCCTACCATACATATCATCTTAACTTTACACCAAACAAAGGATAGAAGAAACTTGCCTCTAGTCTTTCTGGGGAACATGGGGGGTAGTGTAAACAATGCAGCACCACAGCTTAACAGTCTTTTGCAACCTAATCAGGCAAATGAGGTGGAGGGTTGGGCAGACTGTCAGCTTACAGCCAATTCCCCACACCTCTGTCCCCCCAAAATCTAAACTCCAAAATCTCTGTTGGTTTTTTGGTACTCAACAAGCACATATTTCTCTGGAATATCATAAGGTACACCTGGAAATCTTCTAGGGCACACCAGTGCACCCTGGCGCACACTTTGAGAACCACTGGACTAAGCTTTTTCCTCCCTTCTAATACTAAGTTCTTCTCAAAACTAAGCTTTTCCCCACATCCTTGACTGTTGCATGATAGGGGGTGGTGCACTCTTATGAAGACTCCCATTTATGCCTCAGATATGTGGCTTTATATCAGAGACTTCCTTATTTATATATTGGCTTAAAGGCTTTAATTTCTACACTATAAAATGAAGCAGACCAAGGGCTCTCCCTCTCTCTCGGTTCCTGATATCAGCATTGCAGAGGACTCCCTGATCCCTTGCCCACTATAGGAAAAGCAGGTTTTCTGCTTTTCCCTTAGCTTTCTTGTGGCTTGCCTGTTTTGGTGATACACCAATAAACAGAGTGGCCCACCATTCTCCGTCTCTGCCATTTCTTTACCGTCTTCCCTAATTCAATGAAAACCTGCACCTGCATGTGAATGGCCATGATGGTGGCCCTGGCCAAACAGTAGACATTCAACAAATATTGGTAGTATGAATGAATAAATAATACAGGTGATATTTTGGTCCCCCATTTGCCAACTCATTAATTTTATTCCCTGCTGCATTCAGGACCATAGTGGGGAAGAGAGATTTATTGGGCTCTGTCAAAAACTCCAGTCTCCCCACATATTCAAATGGATGGCTTCTTCAATTCCACCAGTCAGATTTCTCTTCAACTATCCTCTCTTCAGAGACCTTTTCTGTCCTCCCAAAACAGCACCCCTGCATTCTTTAATGTTTTCTCAACAAATATTGTCCATTATAGGACAGTGAACAAAACAAGATTCTGACTGCCCTCAAGAAGTTTATCATCTTGGGGGAGGTGTGGGCTCACAAAATAGATGACTGTGTATCAGCAGAGGGGAAGGAGGCTTCAGGCAGAGGGGAGTTAGTGTTCTAGCCTCAAGAAGTTTATCATCTTGGGGGAGGTGTGGGCTCACAAAATAGATGACTGTGTATCAGCAGAGGGGAAGGAGGCTTCAGGCAGAGGGGAGTTAGTGTTCTAGCAATAGAGACTTGTGAAGAGTAGCGACAGAGGGTTTAGGGGATGAGAGAGAGCTGGAGAGTGAGACAGAAGCTGGGCCATGCAGGGCTTGGTGGATCATGGTGAGGTGCTCAGATTTTAATTCTGATTGGGGTGGGGGGCCCATGGACACAATAAAGATAACTGAGAGGGATCATTAGCACAGAGTAGGTGCTTTAAAATAGTACTAGTATTTAGTAAGCACTGCAAACATGGGAAGTGCAGTTGATACTATATAGAGGGTTAAAAGAAAACCACAAAGCTGGCTGCTCAGACACGGCAGGCCAGTGTCCCGGAGCCCACCTCAGACAACACACGATGAGAAAGGATTGTGGGGTCACAACTTGCGCACCTTGACAGGGACTTAATATTCCTGAGTTTTATTTTCCTATGACTCTTTAGCCCTCCTACCCTGTCGGACTTAACACTCATCGCCACCTGAAAGTATGTTGTTTTCTGTCCGTCTGGCTGTCCCACCAGAACCTAAGTTCCTTCAGCAGCAGGACTCTGGTCTTGTTTACTACTGTATCATAAGTACACTGCCCAGCACATGAGATGCTCAATAAACACGTTGAGTGAACTAATATATTTTATGATTTCTACTCATTGAGAAGACTAAAAATCAAGTTCATTCTGAAATGAATATAGCCAGTAACTTCCTTTTCCAACTTTCTTGCTTTTCTTTTTCAAAGATTTTATTTAGAGTGAAGAGAGGGGAAAAGAGGGAACAGGGGGAGGAGCAGGAAGCATCACCTCCCATATGTGCCTTGACGAGGCAAGCCCAGGATTTCTAGCTGACGACCTCAGTGTTCTAGGTCGAGGCTTTATCCACTGCGCCACCACAGGTCAGGCTCATTGTCTTTTCTTTAGTTAGTTCCTTCTACCACTCTTAAAATTATTAAAATGCTATTTTGTTGTTTTTTAAAAAGCTATTTGCTATGGCTAAAATTCACTTAAACTGATGCCATTTCTGTAGCAGTCATAGCTTAGAATTTTAAAATTGCCACAATCTACCTGTTATTTCTAATTTGGTGATACAAAGAACTCCAAGAGGTAGAAAGCAGTGTTTTCAATGTGCTAAATGCAATTCAATGTGGGTGCCTATGTACTGAGGAAAAGATGCCAATTTGAAAATGTCCAAGTGAGAAATACAGGGTGACAGAGGATAATTTGATTTTGGGTGATGGTTATACAACATAATCGACTGTCCAAGTCATGTGATGTTTTCTCTAAATCTATGTACTCTAGTTGACCAATGTCACCTTATCAAATTTTTTTTTAATTTTTTTTTTTTTTACAGGGACAGAGAGAGAGAGTCAGAGAGAGGGATAGATAGGGACAGACAGACAGGAACAGAGAGAGGCGAGAAGCATTAATCATTAGTTTTTCGTTGCGACACCATAGTTGTTCATTGATCGCTTTCTCACATGTGCCTTGACTGCGGGCCTTCAGCAGACCGAGCAACCCCTTGCTGGAGACAGCAACGTTGGGTCCAAGCTGACGAGCTTTTGCTCAAGCCAGATGGGCCCGCGCTCAAGCTGGCGAGCTCGGGGTCTCGAACCTGAGTTTTCTGCATCCCAGTCCGACGCTCTATCTACTGTGCCACCGCCTGGTCAGGCACCTTGTCAAATTTTAATTGTCTAAATAAAAATATAATTTAAAAATATAAAAAGAAAGAAAATGCCCAAGTTAATAATGACATAATACACTGGTTAAATTTATTCTGCTTTATTGTATGTGAACACACGACTCTAGCTTAAACAAAGAAAATGAAAGGAAACAAAAAGCTTCTTAAGAAACAAAAAGCTGGAAGAAAAAGTTTTTTTTTAAGCAAGAGAGAAAGAGTCAGGAAGGGCGAGAGAGATGAGAAGCACTTAACCAGTTCTTGCAACACTTAAGATGTTCTCATGTAAGCCTTGACCAAGTCACCAAGCCAGGGACAGTTGCTCAAGCCAGCAACCTTGGGGTTTTGAACCTGGGTCCTCTGCAACCCAGGTCAACACTCTATCCACTGGGCCTGGTCAGGTGAGAAAAGGGTTTTGAAAACAAATGTGAGATTGAATCTTGGCAGTGTTGACCACTGAATGTGACTCTGGAAAAACTACTTGGTTTTGGATTCTGTGTAAGTGGGATAAACCTAGTAAGGTGGGTGGTTTTAAGGGCTAGATTCAGAGCCTGGCAGCCACTCAATGAAAGGCAGCTATTACCAATATTTGGAATACTTTAGCAATGTTGCTTTGTGCGTAGCTTATGTCACATGATAAAAACCACTTATACCAAACCAATGGCATCTATCATTGAACTTTTAAAATAGAAATGGATTTTAGAGATCATCTAGGACAGAGATCTGTGCTCAAAGGAACCACTTGGCTATAGGACAAAGGGGTGGGTGTCACAGGGGCAGCGCAGGGCCCTCCAGGCTGCTTGAACCAGAGTTCTGGTTACCACATACTAGGCTTTGGCTAAAGAGAGAACTTCTTTAATAAAGAAAATTTTAAAAAGATTCAAAACCACCTACCTCTCTAATACAAATATAATCAAGGAAGTTAGGACTCAAGGATCATGTGTTAGGTGGCAGAATTGTCATTTAAGTTTAGTGTTCCTTTCACTATACTGTGACATTGTGGTACTTCTGATTTAAAGTGATACAATGGACATTTTAAAAAGCAGATCTTGGTCAGCAGTACACAATTTTTCATGTAGTTCTAGTTACTGCAATCCCAACTAAAGAAAACCTTTTTTCTGAAAAATCAGATATTGGCTACTACATAAATATCAGCTATTTACTATTTTTCTGTAGACTAAAAAGTTAAAGTAACCTTCACTGTTGTCCTCCTCACAATGAGATTCATTTCAATAGAGTGAGGTGATAAAAGATTGACAGAGGTATCACTCCTTTTGCAACTTGGTCCTTGCTTGGACATTTATTTTAACAAGATCAGCTGACAAATTCTGTGTGCATGTGTAAATATAAAGTTATAAAGATTTCATCAGGCAGAGGTTTTCTGCCACCACAGAAACAAATGCACAAAAATATCAGTCTCAACTACATTGTATTAAACCCAAAATAATCCCTGATAGTGAATAGTCGTCCCTCGCCATATCACGGTTTACTTTTCACAGTCTCACAGATTTTTAAATTGTATATATCTAATTTTGTATCGCGGATTTTTCGCTTTACGGCGGAATTTTGCGGTATATAGGTATTTTTATATATTTATTATTTTAATTATTTTTGCAGTAAAATAAGCAAAATAAGTTGGGAAAGGTTAATAACAGTGTGGGGAAGATTTGTAAGAGTGTAGGGAGGGTTTATAAAGCCTTAAAAGATATATAAATAATAAGATAAAGTTGTTACTTTGTGGATTTTCTATTTCGGGGGGTTCTGGAACCTAACCCCCTTGATAGATGAGGGACCACTGTATAACAAAACCAGATTTAGAGAATGGGTATTCTGGTTTACTGAAATTTTGAAGAAATTGAAGGCTAACAATAAGTGCTTTCTGTTGTTCCCCTGGTTGCTTGGCATATTTCATGCTTTTAAAATATTCACAAGGGCAAATTATGCCTTGTATTGACTGACACTCATTCCAAACATCCACTGTCTCTGGAAATAGGTCTTATCTTCCCTGTAAATTATTTTTCTGATTGAGCAAATTCCTTAATGACTTATATTCTAATAATTTTTCATCCTGCATATGACTTCAACTCTCAACCCACCAAACCCCACTAATTTTAGAATTCTACTAATTTGATCAGAGTGGACAGAAATCTGAAAATTCCCTATGAAGTGTACTCCTTTTAAAGTTTTCAAGTACAAATTAAAGGTCCTTTTTTTCTTTTTCCAGGTATCAAATATAAGAACCTTCTAATTTTAATTATTGGCCACAATGTCCTTCTTTATAATAAGATCCTAATGCTACATATTTTATATGAAAAGAAAAGCAAACACAAGTAAATCTTCCTATGGCAGGCACCAAGTGTTCCAGATGACACTGTCATTTTACAGGCATTGCTGGTACACAAGAGATCTGAGGAACTAAGTAAGGCTCAGCGAAGCTAAGTCACTCATACAGGGTCACATAGGACAGTGAACTTAGGACTTAACCCAGGGCTGTCAGGCTCCGGATTCAGTGCGCTCAATCACTTACCATATTGCCTCTATTAAAATAACACAGGAGAACTTTTTTCTGTAGTTATATTTTATGAAAGACAAAGCAAAATAAGTTGAAATTTCATTCCAGTAACCCACAGATTTTGCTTTTACTTCATTTAAGTTCTTTTATACACAGCTTTCTGAAACACATCTATTGTGCAATATCATCATTTTTTTTCAAAGCCAAACAAGAACATAATAAAACTTTATTTTAAATAAGGCTTAGAACTAGAATTGATAAATGAAGACATCTATTGAATAAGTGTTAAATCTATTTTGGGTATTCTATTTCTTGACCTCAAACTACAGAATTAAAGTAGAAGCATACTGTTTGCTAATATTTTTTAAATGTTCACATACAAATCAGTTTGGAGCTCTTGAAATTAATGAGCAAGTGATTTTTTTTTCCACTATTACAAAACTGCAATAACTTTTGAATAAAACTCTATCAATGAAATTCTGGACAATAAAAAGTATAATACCAGATTGTTAGCAGAGAAGACAACAAAATATAAGTTAGAAAATTCATAAACATACATTTATTCAGGAAATACAATTACGAGAGTCCTTGATATTTCAATGACCATTCCACATCATAAATTCTTCACAACATGTATTCTTTTAAGTCTAGACCAAGTCATGCTGACATTCTCTTCAGATAAACCATAGCCATTTCTTCTATCAAATGCTATACCACCATTTAAATTGTAAACAAAGCACTTGAGCCAAACTGTATCAGTACTTGAACAAAGTAACTTTCAAAAATTTAGAAGACAATAATTTTTTAGTATATGTGCTGCCGAAGTGAGCACAGAAGACAATAATTTTTTAAAAAACACATCTGAATTAGCAAACCCCAAAGAACTAGGCCACTATAATCTGGTATATTTCTAATAGATAAAGTGGCCATGGTTAAGACAGCACGTTAATATCAACATTATTTTTCACCTGTAATTTTTAAACATGCTTTCTCAAATAATAACATTTATCTTTGTAATTTTTAAGAAGGCAAAGGGAGCAGAAAGATGAGAGACATTACAAGATCGTGTTTAAACTACTGGCAGATTTTTATTTTTTAAAAAAAGGCAGACTACAATTATTTCCCAAATAAAGAATGCCAAGTACCTTTCATTCCTTAAGAAATTAAGAAATAAAAACAATCATTATATTTGCTGCTACTTAATTGTAGCTGTAAATTATTCTATTCTGATACTTCCAAATATAGTCCAGTGTAATTAAAGCATTTATAAAGGGGGAAATTAGTGGTTCTTAAACCTACATGCCCTTCAGAACCACCTAGAAAGTTAAAAAAAAACCCAAAACACAAGCGTCTGGGTCCACTCTCAGAGATTCTAACTTAGTTGATACGGGATGAAGCTAAGGTTCAAAGTCACTGAGTCAATCCATTTTGAACCCCCAAAATAAATGGAAACTGGGAGGACAATTATATTTATAATTTACAAATCAAACACCTATTATATACCTACTATGTGCCTAGTTTATGTTCATGAATCATATATTTATTTATAAAATGAAAAATTCCTTCAATTCCTCATGATACCAAACTACCACTCTACATCTTTGCCACTGAATGAATTTTCCTATGGTCAGGATTTAAAGTTCTGGGATACACTGTGAAAACTGCTTTAATGAAAACAAACTACTGCTACTCATGCTCAACAGTAGCAAGCATAACTACTGTATTTGGCTCCTTTAAGCTATCCTTATTTTAAGAATTATAAATAAGTGCCAACCCACACAAAGAACAGATTGTGGATTACTGCAAAAGAAAAAAATAGCTTACTGAACTTATTAAGTTTCAACACCAAAAAAGCTTTAACTTGGCTGCAAGTTCTGAACCAGCTGAGATACTGAACCAGGAAGCTATAATTTATAATGAAATGTTGACACGCCCTTAAATGCTACTGCAGCTGCAGTTATACTAAAATAAGATTTCTTTAGGGTTTACTTACCCTGTAATGCAAGAACACAAGCATTAACAATATTACTGTTTTTTTATATGCACCAATACCTCTCTTTAATATATAAAACTCTACAACAAATACCTCTAATAATTTTACAGTTAAATTAAAATAAGTCCATAATTCTTTTACACTACTTTGGTCTTAACATTTTAAAAACATCAATTAATTTTGAAAATATACAATTTAATAACATTCCTATTGATAACAAGCACATTTTGTAGTGAACTAAAGACACATTCAACCATGCAATCCAGTGTTCAATACTTAAATGATAAATAACAATGCTGATTGACTTCTATTCTGAAAAATCACTGAAAACTGGAATAATCTTTTAAGACTCAGGGCCCAAAAACATGCAGGAAAAGGTACACATTTCTATCTAATTTCCTGAAGGAATGTTACAAAATGCCCATTTTTTACACAGGGTCTAAATTCCTTATATATTTCAAATCATTATCTTTTTAGCATCTGTCACTTAAAAGAACTATACGAATGTGCTCCTTTAGGTTGTGACTGAAAATGAACCCCAACTCTTTAACTTCAGCCTTTAAAAAGAGCTCAGTCACGGTCTCCCGCTAACAGCTGCCTTTCAAATAGTGACATCCAGTGGACAACTGGAAGTATCTCTCAGAATTTCCATCATTCTACTTGAATCATAAACAAAAATCAAATCTCTAAATATAACCATTTGAAAATGAATAATTTCCTACTCCTTCAGACAGAGTCTGCAGATTCCTATGACTATTCCTTATCACCTCATACGTTCTATGTATCTTAAATATATCCTCCTATAATCATCCTATTTAAAATCACTTCTTTAAACTGAGCTAGCAAGAGTGTGTAACTCTTGAGACTAGCGAGGTTAAAGCATTACTTTTTCTTCTTTGCTTCTGCTATTTCCCACCCAAACTAACTGGCTCCAATCTAGGAATGGAAGGACCAAAATATAAGAAATATATTTAAATAGAAATAAAAAGCATTAAAAAAATTTGCAAAAGATGAGGCTTGAACCTGTTTTTGCATTTGTAATTTGACATACTGTTGTATACAGAGCTAATCAGTAATGCTAAAAAACAAATTACTTCCTCTCTGCTGCTCAAATATTGTGAAAGAATACATATTTTAGCAATGACTGTTTCAGTTTTTACAAACTTACCTTTTATAAATCAGTAAAAATGAGTGTTCATCATACATTGTTTAAATAAAAGTAAAAAACTTACGCCATGCTGCGTTATGATTTACCAATGATTATATATAATGTGTGTGCTCAAAGTACAAAATGCAGCAGTGATCCCAACACTGACAGAGTAGTGAACTGCTGTAATTGAAATTGTGTTTAATTTCTTGGAAAACTATAAAGAAATTATACAAGTTAAAAAAAATAGAGTAAGCAAAAAAAGAAACTGGAGAACTGTTATTCTTAAATAAGCAGCCAAATGAAAACGTTTTTTTCCTAAAAAAAGATTAATAATGTAAAAGTACATCTTAATATTTAAAAAGCATTTTTAAAAATCTATAACAACTTTATGACAAAATCTGCATTTGAAAAAGGGCTGTAAAAAGAGGACAGAATTGCCCTCATCACCTTTTAATTTTTCTTGTCAGAAAAAAGTGTATGCATCTCTGGAACCACAAATGACTTTAAAATAGGCATTTATAAAACAGCAAGGAGCATTTCACGGGAAGTTTCTGCTTGTTTTTTTTCTAACAATCATTGGCATTGCGGCCGTCAGTAGGTCACAAGGAATACTTCTCTAGCTAAAAGCAAAATGGAACAGAAAGTTTTGCACTGCATTAGGTCTGTTGTCTACGTTTGGCTGATCTCATTTTTTCAAACCGTGACTCCATTTCTTCTAAGACCTTGGGTGTGTACCGTACTACCAACTTAACCTTTCCTTGAGCTGCTTTTAGCAATTCTACGGCTTTTTCATGATGTTCTCCTTCAACGCTCTAGAAAAAAAGTACACACATAATTAATACTTATGTTCTGTAATTCATTCAAAATGCAGAAATGCTTATA
This sequence comes from Rhynchonycteris naso, assembly GCA_037038555.1. Classification (NCBI taxonomy): domain Eukaryota; kingdom Metazoa; phylum Chordata; class Mammalia; order Chiroptera; family Emballonuridae; genus Rhynchonycteris; species Rhynchonycteris naso. The sequence goes on from CM072995.1 coordinate 342,207,921, forward strand.
ATACATATAAGTAAAAAGATTTGATGTTATTTCATTTCAGTACCATAAACCTATGAAATAACCCAGCTTTATAATTTCCATCAGTGTGAAACCCTCTGCTAAATCATATTCTGTTTGTAGTCCAGGAACTGGTTTCTAAGATCCAAATAATTAGCATATCAATCTACATGCCCTATTCTTCTACTAAGCCAGAATTCAGTCAAGAAACTGCCTCTCTGTAAGACTAAAATGAAGGGGAGACTTCTAACTTAATGTACTGTATTACCTATCCAAGAGCTTAATCACTTTACAAAAATCAAACTAAGCACTGCTAATTTACATTGGAAAAAAGCAAAACACACTTACAGTGCTTTGAATTGTAGCTCTGTACTAATAAATAGTACTGCCCTCGATTCCCCCAAGGGATTTCTAAATCACAAAGCTCCCCTCCCCCATCTTGTTTCTATAACTCATATATACCCCCAAGTGGTCAAAATACATTACTACAAATAGAAATAAAACATCCTTACCACTCCATTAACAGAAAGAAGTTGATCTCCTCGCTTGAGGCCTCCATGTCTATCAGCAATCCCTCCTGGAATTATTCGAGATATATAGATTGGAGAATTTTGTTCTTTGCCTCCCATAATATTGAATCCAAGGCCTTCTTCTGTCTTTGGTAGCTCAACAACTCGAGGATGAGAATGTCCTTCACTGGCAGCAAATGCAGCAACAGTAGCCTGAAGAAAATGTTATATATTTGAAAATATGGCCTTGGTTTACTTCAGCTCTTTATCTCTTTTAAACTACGTTGAGGTGCATACTTTTGATGTTTGAATACCCACAAATTCCCTGGGAGTTCTAAGAAAGTAAGCTAAGGCAATGGTGGTTAGTGAAGATGGCTGGAGAGCATACCCTGCGACTACGCAGGAGGTGCTCAGGTCAGTCTGCCCAGTGCCCAGAACCTCTGTGCAGCACCTGACAAGCAGGCTTGCTGGGCAAATGGACAATGACATTAGAGAGGACTCCCACCGCTGCAGCATGCCCGCAGTCTTGAGCTTTGGAGCTGGATAGTCCAGCTTCTTCAAAGGCCTTTGTGCAAGATACACCTATCTTCATTACCTATAAGGAGGTAGGTCATTTTGACAGCCGTACTATTTATTTTTATTTTTTATACTAAATAACTCATCAAGAAATAACTCAATATCAAGGAAAAGAGTACACATGAATACGAACATTTTTTTGTTGTTTTTGGTAACTATCTAGTTATTACTAAAATCCCACAGAACATGAAACAGAACCCTGTCCTTAAAATGTCCAAATTTAGACTAATCTAGACTATTCTAACACACAGGTGAGATTTTTGGGTTTCATTCTGCTTTTAAAGATAATCAAGTAATCAGGTACAATTTTTTTTGTGATGGATCAGGATACAAGAGCAAAAATGAAAAGGGGAGGAGGAAGATCACGATTTGTTGAAAGCCACTATGTTCTCAGCTCCAAAATCACTCCCATTTTACAGATAATGGAACTAAGGGTCAGACATTCAGTAAACTGTGAAGGTCATATAACTCAGGAATTAAAGTCAAGTTTCTATGGGTTTTTTCCTACTCTGTCAAACTACATTCACATGTTTAAGTGTTTGTATTCAACAGAAAATCCCATATTTCCTTTTGTAAACCAGTAACTATCAATTAAAAATACCTGCTTATAACTAATTCTAATATAAATCACCTATTGCTGATATTACCTTATTCTCACCATATATGATGGACATTGAGATCAATGCTGGAATTCTTTGAAGAAAACACTGGTGTGGAAAGCATATAAAGCCTACCACCTGCAACTCTGAAGAGATAACCTACCACTGACACTACCTCATCTTTGCAGAGGTAAGGTAAAAGAAGCAAAGAGAAACCTGGGGAGTACCCTCCCCCAGCCCTACCATTTACTATTTGTGTGGGCTGAGGCAGGTAACTTAATCTGATGCATCCTCATCAATAAAATGAGAATAATTAATTCACACCTCAAAACTTTGATAAAAACTTACATAATTGATGATATAATTAAATAAGGATACTGTACATAACTATATTTTATATGATATGTGTATTATTATTTGTGCGAAACTACTTTTATTGCATTATCAAATATTCGTGATAGATTATCTTTGGTAAAGACAATTTAAAACGTCCTATCTCTTGAGCTGTTCAGTGTAGGACACTATGTTATTTTTAAAAATAAGCCTATCACGAATCTAATAATTGCATATTTAAAACCTCTAACTTTTAAAGAATTCTCTCCTTTTCAGTAATTGAAACACTTTACCTTTGCAGTCGCATTCGCTCTCACTTCAGGACTGCTGCTGATGTCCACAGTCTCATAGACGTGTTCATACACCTGGAAAACCCAACATTAATGACTTTAAATCTCAGATCTCAGAAGAGACCGTATTTGAGTGCTATGAAGTTAATAAATGTGTCAAAATTTTAGGCAAAATTATCCTTTTTTTTTTTTTTTTTAAGGGACAGAGAGTCAGAGAGAGGGATAGACAGGAACGGACAGACAGGAATAGAGAGATATGAGAAGCATCAATCATTAGTTTTTCATTGCTGTTGTGACACCATAGTTGTTCATTGATTGCTTTCTCACATGCGCCTTGACCGCGGGCCTTCAGCAGACCGAGTAACCCCTTGCTGGAGCCAGCGACCTTGGGTCCAAGCTGGCGAGCTTTTGCTCAAGCCAGATAGGCCCGCGCTCAAGCTGGCGAGCTCGGGGTCTCGAACCTGGGTCTTCCGCATCCCAGTCCAACTTTCTATCCACTGCGCCACCGTCTGGTCAGACAGAATTATCCATTTTAAAAAAAAATGTTTATGAGAAATTCCAAAAATGAGAGGAACAGGGTTTAACAATTTTCTAAAATGTGTGTTCTTAAGAAATTCTACACCCAAATTTTATAGTATTATCTAATTAACGGCAGTTTTTAGTAAATTGGAACCCATGCACATACCTCTCTTACGGCATTGCAGAATTCACTTTGAAGGACTCTTTGTAAAGCCTGGAGTTTCTGTGGTGGTACCTCTCCACTCCTTTGTAGTTTTTCCAACAATTCTATTGCTCTACAAATATCTAGAGTTAAAACAAATACACATTGATAGGTAATTTTCTCTGAAGACTCTCTAAATACCTATGTAATAGTTTATCATTCAGGATTCACCCCTCAATACTAACAGGAATATAAAAAATTCAGAGAAAAAAAAGGATGGGAGTGTGAACTTGTGTGTCTGTGTGTGGGTAAACATGAGGATGAAAATATAAAATCTGGTAGTGCTAAATTTTACAGTAGGAAGGAACACTGATGTTGCACATGTACGAAATCTGGGAAAAAGCATCTCTGAGTGACAGGAAAAGTAAACGTAAAATACTAAATGTTACAGGATAGAACTGGGGCTAAAATAATGTTATAGATAAATGAACATTGTCTGTGCTTCAGAAAAGCTGACAGTATCTCAGTAACTATTTAGGCAGTAAAAAACTTACCTATCATTATTAGTAATCAAAGCACTGAATGGTACAAAACACAGTATGCTAGGGAAATCACTGTTCATTTCCCAAAGGAAAACACAACATATATGTAGATATAAACTATTCACTTACAGATGCAGTTAGTAACAGAGACACATCTATAACAATGGTACAAATAAATAAAATTACCTGGTCTCTTTTCAGCTTAGAATCAAAACAGTGTTTTAATTAAAACAATCAAATACATGCTCACAAAATAGAAAAATAAAAACAATTAGTTTTGTCAATCTGGTCTTAGTTTTGTCTGTCTGGCCGCCTGGCTGTGTGACACTGGACAAGTTATTTAACCTCCCGGAGTCTCAGTTCACTAGTGTAAAATGGAAACAACAGTACCTTCATACAGTAATTACTTGATGACTGAACCAAAAAATACATAGAAAATCATCTGGCATGTAGCAAGCATATATGTTACATTTGGCACCAATTAATCAAAAAAAAATTAAAGAATGGCACACATTTATACAAATATATTAAGCATGTTAAACAATTCTCATTGCAAAGTGTGAGGACATTTTTATGAATTAAGAAATTTTATGAGATCCTGACCAGGCAGTGGTGTAGTGGACTGCATGTCAGACTGAGACACAGAGGACTCAGGTTCGAAATCCCGAAGTCGCTGGCTTGAGCACGGGCTCACCAGATTGAGTGTGGGGTCACTGGCTTGAAGCCCAAGGTCGCTGGCTGGAGTAAGGGAGTCACTCACTCTGCCGTAGTCCTCCACCCCGGTCAAGGCACATATGAGAAAGCAATCAATGAACAGCTAAGGAGCTGCAACAGAGAACTGATGCTTCTCATCTCTCTCCCTTCCTGTCTGTCCCTCTCTTGACTCTCTCACTGTATGACAAAAAAGAAAAAAGAAATTTTATGAGATTCAGAGTCTTGTTACATGTTATAACACTGTTAATGATAATCATTACTTTGATTTTTCTTTTCTTTAACTGTTTTTGTACCCCAGGGAGCTAGAATACCTATTATTCTACTATTCCTTACCTCCTTTTAAGTGGAAGGAGTTCTGAATTTTATTTTATACCAAAGGACCAGGACTTTTTCTTTATAGATTATGGCCTTCTTTGTGTTTGCAGCTATTGGGAACTAGGAATGACTTTAGTGATGAAAAAGGTTTTCCAATTTCAGGTAATAAAAGTTTAAAATGATGTTGATCAAATGCAATGGAAACAGCCTTTCTCATTCTGCTATATCATCACTTGAATGGTTGTTTGGTGAGTGAAACTGTTGGTTCACTATTTTTATTTACAGTTACAATATACAATTAAAAAATTGAAAACGGTAAAATAATCTTTACTGAACTGACACTGTACATAAACGTGTTTAAATGTGTTGCGCTAAATCATGTTTTGATGATTTAGAAAGCATTCAGGGATCCTGATCACATGCACTGATTTTATACTGTAGGAGTGTTGGGAATGTTTAATAGTGTCTGCCAAACAGAATTCTAAGAGAGAATCAGAGTTGATGTATTGACTTTTTTATCTTGCTACATGACAACCACAAGTAATTCATTCTACTAAGGTGCTGAGCATTCTACTGCGGAACTGGAAAGAACTCTGAAACCGCAAAGCACAAAGTTGTGACTACCAAACTGCCAGAAGTTAAGTTTCACATGTGCTGCAGAGAAATACAAGACTGCCAACATGTTAGAATCCTACAATTGGCTTTAAAAAAACCACACACACCTATTCCTGTTAATATCAAACAGACCTAGTTCCCATCTACAAAGCCCAGTGCCATTGTGCTCAGGAGGAAGATGTCACAGTCTCTAAGCCTAACTTAGTTTTAGTTAGTCTTCCCAGAACAACTCTCCTCTATCAAAAATGATGCTTTAATTAGTGGGCCCTAAGGAAACAATGCCATTTATAAATAGGCCTACAAAAGTGAACACCTTAAGGAATGAACAATATTAAGCACATTTGTTTGTGACTACATGAAGAAAGAAGTTTCTTTAAATACAGTAATTCTAAAAAACATATTCCCTTCTTAGAGCAAAAGTTACTTAGCATTCAGACTGTACGTCCTTGCAAATGTTAATATTTGCAAGATATTTTCAATCTTCTTCCTAAACTATTTACTACTTACTAGTATTAAAAATGTTCAGTTTATACTTCATAACTCTTTCTTCATCAGTGACTTCTACTGGTTTGCCAAAAGCATGCTTGATATTGGGTGAGATAAAGGATTTGGCGAGGAAAGAGTGGAATGTTGAAAACCTGTAACAGAACCCTGATAGGGACCTCACTACATAGTTTCCCTGGCTTTGGGTTTCTAATTCCTCAGAAGAACAGGTTTTATTTTCCTTGACAGTCTGCTCTAAACAGCAAGGGACCTGACACAATTTACAATTGTAGAGTTTGTTAGGAAGGAAGAAGGCTGAACTTTCAAATACTTTACAATCTTCCCCATTCCGCCTAGTTCTGTAAACCTTCCCCATACCAAATCAACAGGACTGTTTCTAACGCATCTCCTCTGTGCCTGGGAGGGGCACTAAAGCCAGGAAATACTCCAATACAAGTAATAGTGAGGTTGCGTTAAAGGAATGATGGAGTTGGCGCATACATGGGTGTTTGGTGGGGTGGTCCCATGGGAATATGCCATGTGTCCAAGATGTGTGTGCTACGTGGGTGAAGATGGGGACACTGGGTCCGTCCGTGCACGCATAACACGAGCTGGGCGTGCAGCCCGGCCGAGCGGGGCGGCTGATGCTCGTTTTTCGGGTGAGCACGCCTCTATGCAGTGCGTGCAGCACGTGTCTGCGAACGCGGACAGGTGGTGGGTAACCGTGCAGTGCCCGGGTACAGTCTATGCGAACAGAGGAGGGGTGGGCACCAGTGAGGAGACCGTAAGCGCCCACCCTGGGGCCGCTGCGACCCGGCGGTGACGCGCGCACTAGCTCAGGGACAGCCTGGTTCTGGTGTCGGAGCCCGGGTCGCTCCTTCTCCCCTGTGGCGACACCGCAGTCTCCCATCCCCTCCGCCCTCCTCAGCCCGGACCTCCGCCACACTCACCCCTCTCAAGCCGCACAGGTTCCCCGAGCGCCGCCATCTTCTCCCTTGGCCTGCAGACCCACAGGAAATGACGACATAGGGGCTGCGGTGAGGGGTGGGGCCTACTGGGAGTCCCGAGGCCGGAGGCCCGCCAGTATCGCGAGAGGCGGAGCCGTGGGTACGACCGGGCCCTTGGAGGGTGGAGGTATCTGAGTGTGGGTGCTGAAGGTCGGTTTAGTGCGGCATCTTCAGCGGTTGTAATGTTTTCGAATACCCAATCCTCCAAAGGTTGAAAAGTTTCGGGGCTCTTGGTCCCTGCTTCAGATTCAAGACTTATAGCTTCACCACTGGAGGCTCTATGCTCACTTACCCACGTCCAGCCTCAGTTTCCTCCCTGTGCGACCAAAAAGCCCTGTCTCTAGGGTACTGTCCATTCTTAAACCCTGGGATAAGATGACACTTAGAGGAAAGTGACCAGACATCCCGCTTCTGGCGGGACAGTCCGATTTTTAACAATTTGCCCCGTGGCGTTTTAAAAAAAAGTCCCGATTTAAAAAAATATATTACAATACTATTTTTGCATTCTATGAAAATTATTTTTTGCTCCATATAGACCAAATTTTTAATCAAGAACCCTCCCGTCAATGGTGTCCCGCGTTACCAATTTTAAAATCTGGTCACCTTAACTTAGATGTAAGCGTTTTAATTTTAAAAACCCAAAGGCGTGAATCTTCTCTACAAACTGAACTTGAGAGTAAAGATGAAGAGGACAAAAATCAGTAAACACACTTGAGTGATTAAGAAAACAAAGCACTTGGTTGGGTACACGACAAAATAATTTTTAAAAGTTGATCTAGAATCCTGTATAAATGAAATACTATGAAGCAAATAATATCTTCAATGCCTTAAGGTTTTTGTTTTTGTTTTTTTGACAGATTTCATGAACCAAGACAATTTTTGGTTCTGAATTTAAATGAAATATTAATTTGCTCAGTATTTAAATAACACAACCATCTATTCAAGCCGTAGTCTGTGCTGGCATGTTAGGTGCTCTCACGCAGAAATTTTCAACACTTCATGACAGGATTGTTTTTAACAACCTCCTACTTACACCTGCCCACCTGTAATATTTTCTTCTAATCCACCATGAATGTCAACCCCCCCCCCCCACTTTTGGACTTTAATTTCATCATCCAAAGTTTCTGTTCAAAAATTTAAATGGTGTCTCTATTTTCTATTTCTGAAGACTTTTTTATTCTGACCCTAACGCACCCACCCAATCTCATTTCTCTTACCTTTCAAGTGCTACCACCTTTCCTGCAGATGTGGTACAATAGTTCTCCCATATCTGTGGTTTCACTTTTCATGGTTTCAGTTGTTTGTCTTCAACTGCAGTCCGAAAATATTAAATGAAAAATTCCAGAAATAAATAATTCATACATTTTAAATTGTGTGCTATTCTGAGTAGCATCATGAAATCTCACGTTGTCCTGCTCCATCCCACTCGGGACGTGAATCATCCATTTGTACAGCATCTCCATGCTGCATATGTTCCCTACCCATTAATCAAGTTGTAACCTTCTTGGTTATCAGATCCATTGTCCTGGTATCGCAGCGTTTGTGTTCAAGTCACCCTTACTTTGCTTAATAATGGCCCCAAAGCACAAGAGTAATGATGCTGGCAATTTGGATTTGCCAAAGCGAAGCCATAAAGTGCTCCCTGTAAGCAAAAAGGTGAAAGTTCTTGATAAAATAAGAAAAATCATATGCTGAGGTTGCTATGATCTGCAGAAGAACAAGTCTATCTGAGAACTTGTGAAGAAGGAAAAAGAAATGTGTGCTAATTTTGCTGTTGCACATCAACCTGCAAAAACTACGGCCACAGTGTGATAAGATGAAAAAGGCATTATATTTGTAAATGGAAGACATGAACAAAAAAAGTGTTCTGATTGACAGCAGCATGTTGCACTATAAAGCACTGAGCTTATATGAAGACTTCAGCAAGGGACCCCTGAAATGAGTAACACCAAGCCACTTACAGCAAGTCAGGGATGGCTGCACAGATTCAGAAATAGGTTTTGACATTTTATCATTTCACATCATCATGAGAAGAAGAGTGAGTATAGTGTAATAAGATTTAGAGAGAGAGACAATCAGAAACCACATTCACATAACTTGTATTAGAGTGTATTGTTACAACTGTTCTCTTCATTACAGCTCATAATTTCTTGCTTCTTGCATGACTGTTTGTATATATCTATATCTATCTATATATCTATCTATATCTGTATCATCTATATGTATCTATATCATATATCTATATCTATACCTATCTATATCTATATAATATATATTTATATAGATGTGGCCAGGCACTGTGAAATTTACTTTTTTGGGGGTCCTGGGAATTTTTGTTCTCCTATAAATATGTTTTTAGATTTGTTTTGAAATGCAGATAGGATACTTGAAAACAATTTTGTCCCTTTGAGGCTTCATTTTAAGCTTTGGTAGGTGGAACCAGTTCAGCCATTGTATAAGGCTAACTGTGTCCCACAATCCAAAGCCCCATGATGTTTGTGGTTATATTCTTCCTGGTGGGAACAGAAACTATTCTCATGCACTGGGATTGTGGATTATTACTTTGCTCCTTTTGAATGATTATGTCCTTGTCCCTGGTAATTTCTTAACATCCTCCTTATGAAATTTCATAATTCCAAGGATAAATAGAAGATTCTAAAAGTTTCAGAGAAAAATAAAAAGAGTAAAATGCCACACTCTGAGGATTGGGAATCAAACAGTTATATATCATTATTTAAAGCATAGATAAGGAAGAAAAAAACTCTTAAGAGCTTTTGATCAAAATATACTTCAATTAACAACTCCTTTTATTTAATGCATAAAACAAATGAAAGAAATCAGCTATTGTGTAAGGAAAGATCCCCTAAAATGTCCCTTTCTAATTCAGAAATGACCTCAAGTATAAGAGTTGGTAGAGAACTAGAGCCAACTCTTTTGCTTTACAGAAAAGACTGACTGCTGTCTCATGTCTCAAAGGAGGCCACTGTGAATATAAATGAGGCAGAGCTGTGTTAGCTTTTCTGATTGTCAGGTTATTGAATCACCAGGCTTTCTAACCAAGAATTGTTCTTCCTATGGAAGAACTCCTCTCTACCTGTTGCTTTCTTATATTACTTCTTACTCCAGAGAAGAAAAGAAACAGTCAAATCAGAATGAGAAGATGAGTCTAGACAAATTCCAGTGATTCTAAGTTATGCAAGGTTAGTCTTTGTATGAAAAAAAGTTAGAGTCCTCAGTAGGTTAACTATGAAGGTTTTCCTAACCTATTGCAAATACAATGTGTTGAGGCATCAATCAAAAGAAAAGTGAAGTGGGTAGGGGAAACTGGGGTAAGAGAAGCTAGGGAAATGGAAAATAATACGAGGAAGCAAGACACTCTCAGTGGAATATTTTGCTCTTTTATTGTCTGCTGAACCACACACAACTATGCACTAATATGTAGGATAACATTTAAAACAGTTACATCTTCTTCCAGAGTAAAACATTACCCTTAACTAAAGAGCTCTATTCAGGCTTCTATTTGTACAATTAAAGGCTTATTTCCCTTTCTAACAAAATATCTATAATATACTTCTCAGAAAAGTACAATTTTAGATGAATGGCTTTCTTTATTTGCCATGAATGATATTGTCAAATGTGAATTTGCCCAAATTTTAAAATAAACAACATATAAAAACACTTGGTATCATCAGTTAAACACACAATGTGGGGAAATCTCTTCAAAACCATCTCTTTTTTTTTTTTTTTTTTAACTAGATTCAGTTTAGAAAGACAGAGAGAGGAAGGAAAAGAGGGGAGCATTCATATATTGTTCGTTGATTGCTTTCCCTATGTGCCCTGAATGGGGATTGAACCCACAACCTTGGTAGTTCAGGATGATGCTATTCCTGACTTAGCTGTGGCTGGGGCTCAAAAACATCTTTGATGGAAGTATTTTTTTGTGTGTGCCGGAGGGAGAGGGACAGACAGACAAACAGACAGGAAGGGAGAGAGGTGAGAAGCATCAACTCGTTGCGACACTTTAGTTGTTCATTGATTGCTTTTTCATATGTGCCTTGATGGGGGAGCTCCAGCTGAGCCAGTGACTCCTTGTTCAAGCCAGAGACCTTGAGATCAAGCTAGCGATGATGGGGTCATGTCTATGATCCCATGCTCAAGCTGGATGAGTCCTCACTCAAGCCAGTGACCTCCAGGTGTCAACTTGGGTCCTCAGCATCCCAGGTCGATGCTCTATCCATTGCACCACCACCTGGTCAGGCTGATGGGAAGTTTTCTAAATCACAGATCTTAGATCAGAACATAAAGTTCTATCTCTAAGTACTAGAGATGTAAAGTACACCCTCCTACTTTTTGTTAGGGTAAGTTGCAGATTATATTAAAGTGAAAGGGTTTACTTTTTAATGTCAGTTGTTTCATCATCACTCTATAGTACATGCAAAGGCACAGATTGATGTATTTTTCTGGCATCTTCCTGACGCACCCTTGCCCTAAATAAATCTGTTTGCCAGGATCTTGTCGCTTAAATTAGCCATCTCAAACTCTTGGTCCTGCCAACACAGGCGGTTGTGCCAACGTTCTCAGCATCTACTGGCATACAAGCTGTTGTCTTTTCTTTGGCTTTCTGTGTGTACCTGGACCATTGTCCTTCCTTCGCAAGGCTTATGGATTCCTGAGACAGACTTCAGTATTGTTTGGACTCACTCTTGTTTTCTCCAGAGTATATATCCTGCACGGTATATTTTCAGCTACACAATATACTGTTTGTTGAGAATTCGTCATGCATATACTTGCAGATTGGCAGAGCCACCTGCCAGAGATGAGAACCTTTGAAATTGTTGTCAAACGTCATAAAATGTGTTCCATGATTCATCTTGTGGGCACAGATTGGTTTTTGCGCAGAGTCCAAAATGTTGGATATGTCACAGTGACTAAATGGCACCGGCATGCTGAATGAATTTGGAATTTGTTTTGTCAAGTGTGGGAGCAGGCACACAGATGGGCTTCAATCCAGTGGTGCTGCTTGGAATTCTCATTATAGCAATGATGTCACTTGTCACATGGAGTGGCTGATAATGCTGCAAAATTATGGACAAATTAAGGCAAAGTAACAAAGTACACAAGCCAATGGAAAGGGCTAATGGTAGCACAGGAAGATTTCACTATTAGCTGACTCTTGCTTAAAAGACATAAACACTATGTTAGGACTGCCAAAAATATGCTTACTAGGAAACAGAAAAGGAAACTTTCAACCAAAAGGCCCTTTAAGAAGGGCTCATGTAACCCAGAAACTCTTCACTTCACAGAGAAGACCGAGTAAAACAAATGTGCCATGCTTTTTAGATTAGGCTGTAAAAGAAATATTTAAGCTGCAAACAAGAGTCTTTCTGCAAACCCAACCAAACCCAAACCAAGGCATTTTGCTTTATACGAAAAACTTTGCCTAGTCAGAAGGCCAATGACCATCTTGGGAAATGGATAATGAAAAATCTTACAATGGCAGAGAACACAACATGTTTTCACCAGTGTGCACATCAGAATTCTCTGCAGGGCTTTAAAAATACATGCATGATGTAGCTAAAGCACTGCTTAGGGGGAAATTTATAGTTATAAATGCCTATACTGAAAAAGAAGAAAGACCTTAAAACAATAACCTAATCATTTATCTTAAGACACTCAAAAAAGTAGAACAAACTAAACTTTAAGTAGAAAGAAGGGAAAGAAAGGTTAGAGCAGAAATAGAAAAAAAATATTATAGAAACTAAATATATGGTAGAAAAAATAAAATAGAAATAACCAGTGAGAAAAATCAATGAAACCAAACTTTGGTTCCTTGAGAAGATCAACAGAACTGACCAACCTTTAGCTAGACTGACCAGGAAAATTGAGAGATCAGATTACTAAAACCAGAGATGAAAAATGAGACTTGACTACCCACCTTACAGAAATAAAAAAAGTATAAAGGAATACTTTGAAAACTATACAAATATATTCTATATGTAATATCTATGTCATCTAATTTATCTAATTTGTTGACATATATAATTGTGTATATGCATATCGATCTATCATTTTTTTATGCCAGAAGCTTAAAAAAATTTACCGTATAAATTTTGATTCAGAAAGTCTCGAGGATGATTTTCGGCAAACTATGAAGATTTTTCTGAGGCGCCTTCTTTATTGAGAACTACTGACCTAGAACATAGTAAGACTGCATTGGAAATGGGGAGGGTTTCAACTAAAGTTCGGGAGGTGTGGAAGAAATGATGGGGTCTCCTCAATGCTTGGGTTTATTCTTTGGGCTAGAGTGAGTCCCCGACAGGTTTTAAATATCAGAGTGCTAGGATTAGAACTATATATTTGAAATATAATTGTAGAGGGAAACTTTGGTTATTATAGCAGATAGTAAGAAAATTCCTTTGAGGGAGAGAGTCACCTTTGTTTGGGTGTTGTGTGTTGTTAAACTCTGATTGTTGGAAATTGACAAAGCTGCAAAGAAGAAAGGATGAATTTTCAATAACTGAGCCAGGGTGAGGTGGAAGTGTTGTGGGACAGACAATGAGGAAGTGAGGAGGGGCAAAGAGGTAAGAGAAAGGTGCACTGCTGACTTTTATTATGCAAGATCCTTTCTCATGGCCTCTACATCTGAAAGAAAGTTTACAAAAATCACAACATACTTGTATTTGGATTTCTCTCAGAAAATGACTGCGTTTGGATTGCGTGGGGATTGGGGAGACAGGGTAGTGAGACTGGACCAATGGTGTCTAGAAGTGGAGCAGAGTTTGGATATTTATTCAATAAACAATGTCATCTCCCACTCCTTCCTTTCAGGTTGCTATATTCCTGCCCCACAGAATTGCTAATGTTTCTCAAATAATCCATGCTTGCCTGTTCCTCTTTCTATTTGGCATGCTTTTCTTTTTTCTTTCTTTTTATTTATTTATTTTTTCTCCAGGGACAGAGAGAGAGAGAGTCAGAGAGAGGGGCAGGTAGGGACAGACAGACAGGAACAGAGAGAGGTGAGAAGCATCAATCATTAGTTTTTCGTTGCTGTTGTTGCGACACCATAGTTGTTCATTGAATGCTTTCTCACCTGTGCCTTGACCGCGGGCCTTCAGCAGACGGAGCAACCCCTCGCTGGAGCCAGCGACCTTGGGTCCACGCTGGCGAGCTTTTGCTCAAGCCAGATGGTCTCCATGCTCAAACTGGCGACCTCGGGGTCTTGAACCTGGGTCTTATACATCTCAGTCCGACGCTCTATCCACTGCGCCACTGTTTACTTATATTTAGGTGAAAGGAGGGGAGATAGTGAGGCAGACTCCCACATGCACTCCTGACCAGGATCCTACCAGCAATCCCATCTTGGGTCGATGTTTGAAACTGAGCAATTTTTAGTACCTGGATCTGATGCTCTCCAGCTGAACTATCCTCAGTGCCTGGGACTACGCTCAAACAAATCAAACCACTGGCTGCAGGAGAGGAAAAGGGAGAGAAAGGGGAGAAGGAGGTGAAAAACAGACGGTCACTTCTCCTTGTGCCCTGAACAGGAATCAAACCTGGGACATCCATATGTCCAGTCGCTGCTCTATCCACTGAGCCGCCATCAAGGGCCTATTTTAATTTATTGATTTTAGAGAGAGGAAGTAGGGAGAGAGAGAGAGAGACAGGAACATCATTCTGTCCCTCTATGTGCCCTGACCAGGGATCAAATTGGCAACCTCTGCACTTCGGGATGAGACTCTAACCAACTGAGCTAGCCGGCCAGGGCTCTTTTCTGATTTTTCTTTTTTATGATTTTCATTTGTGTTTACATAGATTCAAGTGTCCCACCGAATATATCTCTCCCATCTCCTTATTCCCCCTTGCCCCCCCCATTTCCCCTACCCCTCAATACCTTCCCCCCTTCCCTCCAGGATTTGCTGTCCTGTTCTCTATAGCGCTGTGTTATGTATATATAATTTCATTAATCTCTTTTCCTTCTCTGATCCCATCTTCTCTTTTACTTTCCCTCTGACCGTTTTCCCTCTGGTCCCTTTGATCCTGCCTCTGCCTCTATTCTGCTCAACATTCTTTATTAAATTTACAAGGGTACTCTTGGTTAATAACGTTATATTAATTTCAGGTGTACAACTTTATAATATAACATCTGTGTACTCTATCGTGTGCTATCCCCCAACACAGTATTTCCTTCTGTTACTATATATTTGACTCTTTATACCCCTTTTATCCTTTCCCCATCCCTTCCCTCTCAAGTAACCACCATTCTGTTATTTATAGCTATTGGGATTTTTTGTTTGTTTTATATCTCATATTTGAACAAAATCAAATGGCTCTTGTCCTTTTCAATTTGATTTATTTCTTTTAGCATAATAATCTCAAGATCCATCCATGTTGTCGCAAATGGCAATATTTCATCTTTTCTTTAATAGCTGAGTAGTATTCCATTGTATAAACATACCATATACACATACCATATATGTGTATGTGTATATATATGAGCCTGCACTAAAGTCAGTGTCCTCCGAGTTTCAAACCTGGGTCATCAGTGTTCCAGGCCATGCTCTATTCACTACCAACTTGTCAGGAGCATATTTTCTTTATTCAATGATTTATCGAAGGACATTTCAGTTATTTTCATGTCTTGGCTACCATGGATCATGCTGCAATAAACATAGGGGTGCATTTCTCTTTGTGAATAAATGTTTTCAAATTTTGGGGGTAGATACCCAGAAGAATAATTGCTGGGTCCTGTGGAAGCTCTATTTTTAATTTTTTTAGGAACTTCTATACTGTTTTTCATAGTAGTTATACCAATTTACATTCCCACCAGCAGTGATAAAGGATTCCCTTTTCTCCACATTCTCTTCAACATTTGCTATTTCAGGTCTTATTGATAATAGCTATCTGACAGGTGTGAGGTGGTATCTCACTGTAGTTTTGATTTGCATTTCCCTTATATCTAGTAATGTTGATCATCTTTTTACAATTTCTTTCTTGGAAAAGTGTCTATTTCAGGTCCTCTGACCATTTTTTAATTGGATTGTTTGTTTTTTGGCTGTTGAGCTATATGAGTTCTTTGTATATTTTGGATGTTAGCCCCTTATCAGAGGTATCACTTATAAATATCATCTCCCGTTTGTTTGGTTGCATTTTTGTTTTGTTGATAGTTTTTTTGCTGTGCAGAAGCTTTTTAGTTTGATGTAGTTCAATTCATTTATTTTTTCTTTTACTTCCCTTTTGGCATGCTTTTCTTTTCTGTCTACTGTAGCAGATTTCTACTTTTCCTTCAAGGCTACTTTAAATGTTTTGTTCTCTGTGCTGCACTTCATACAAATTACCAATATTGTGTTGTATTTACTAGAGTGTTTGTTTCTTCCAATCAAATAGTGATATAGGTTCACTATAGGAGTGGATAGTCTGTTCTTCTTCTTTGACTCTCCAATAGGTAGCAAAATATCTGACATATTTCTCATGCTCAGTGATTGTTCATGGCATGAAGAGTGGGGTTAGGTCAGTGAATCATAGAAGGATTGTAGCTCCTTGTCTACATAGCCTTGATGTGGCTATTGTTAAAACTACACTTTCATTCTTACTAATTTTATGTTTTAGAATTTATCTCTTGCCTGACCAGGTGGTGGCACAGTGGATAGAGCATTGGACTGGAATGCAGAGGACCCAGGCTTGAAGTCCCGAGGTCTCTGGCTTGAGCATGGGCTCATCTGGCTTGAGCGTGGGTTCAACACCTTGAGTGTGGGGTTGCTGGCTTGAGCGTGGGATAATGGACATGACCCCATGGTCACTGGCATAAGCCCTGGGGCCACTGTCTTGAAGCCCAAGGTCGCTGGCTTGAGCCCAAGGTCACTGGCTTGAACAAGGGGTCACTCGCACTGCTGTAGCCCCGCCACATCAAGACACTTATGAGAAAGCAATCAATGGACAACTAAGGAGACTAAGGAGCCGCAACAAAGAATTGATGCTTCTCATCTCTCTCCCTTCCTGTCTGTCTGTCCTTCTCTCTCTCTCTCTCCCCCCACCCCTCTCTCTCTGTCACACACACACACACGCACACACACACACAAATTTATCTCTCTTTAGATATTTACTTCTGATAGATGATATTTTATCAGAAAGAAAAATATCAGAGTACAGTTTAAGCCTTGAATGAATGGGCTAACCTCATGTTTCAATAAGCTTTTTAAAATGCTTCCATGTTATTAATTTAACATTGACCTGCTTGTTAAGATGCCATTATTAAGGAAATTGTTGTAAAAATGATTAAGAGCATTTCTGCAGATTTTAACCACTGACTCATCTTGCTAGTTCTCAATTAGCTTGACCTGAACATGCTTCATTCAGAGTATCAGGTAAAATTTTATTTTTCTAGTTATTAATAAACATTTATTTGGGGGATGATATTTATGTGTTTTTATTGTTGATGATGATGTGAAGAAAGAGCTCTATAGGAACAGCTGCACATACTGGACAATGCCCAGGCATGGCTTAAAGACCCTTTCCAATAAACATATTTCTCACGCTGACTGTATGCAGTGCTTCTGGTCTCAGCAATTAATAAGCATTTTCCTTGAGTAAAGGCATGAAGGCTCTGGTCATACTAGTTTATTTTGGGATAAGTTTAGACTCTTTTGGCATCAAATGCCTATATTTAGAATATGGGTATTTTGTCATTTCTGTTATTTTATCTTACATTCTCCTTTAGAGTTTAATAAACCTTTTCATGAGAGTACAAGTGGTTTAGTTAAGAGGTTTTCATTTCTGCTGGAGCAAAGTTTAATGGGGAAGCCACTCATCATAGGTCCTAGGAAGGAGTGGAGATGGCACCAAAGTTTCAAAGGAGCCCCAGGGCTCAGGATAGGTTCTGGCATGATCCTTGCTTTCCCTCCTGTCAATTCACAGCCTCTCCAGCACAATCTCCCTAAGAGACCATGAGGAATAATCCCACCACTTCCCTATTCCAAACTACCAGGTTATTCTTGACAACCTAGACCTACATCCTATCTGTACATTTCCTATGCTGACCCCATTCAGCAATCCCCACTTCCCTCCCTCTCTGTGCTTCATTGTCCACCATCATCAAACCCCTTGTACATACCCTCAACCACTTCTCTCAGTGTTCCTTTTACTCATTATTGTTCTAACTAAAACCTGAACTTCCCAGAGTCCTGATTTGTTATAGCCTGGTGAAGTAGTATGTACTTGTTTTCTGCCCACACTCCTTTGAATGTAGAAGCTTATAGTCATTCTAGCTTCTTTGGGGATAAAATATGACTCTTGTGAGATCAATAATTTATACTGAAATATGAATTTAGATTAAAATTCTAGACTTAGAGGTTGAGGGATGTCTCTTTGGTTTTCATTGCTCCTATTGAACCAAGTTCTCTTCTCCCTTAAAGAACCTTGGTGTGACGTTTTGACATCATTACCAGCCATCACTCATTATTTCAGTCATCTGCTAACTTTGGTCACTCTGCCCCATTTCTTGAAGATTTAAGATGCTAGTTTATCCTCACTTGCTCCAACAATATACCAGTTACACATTTTAGGATTTCAATCTTCATGTAGATGATTTTTTCAGTACTCTGGTTTCTGACTCTCTTGATCTCTTTTCCTCTAATGATCTTCTTTCCTAGCCTCAGCCACTCATCCCCACAGAGTGGTCCACTGATCCCCTACCCTAGACCTTGTCATTATCAGTGAATGCTACCCCTTCATACTCTGAATCTCAAGCTATTCCATCCTGGAACCACCACCTCATATTTTTCCAGTTCACTGTTGCTAGCACTCTAACTTAAAAATTCTTTGACCTGACAATGCATTTGTCCTACCATCTTTCACTGTTCCTTACACCCCACATGCCTTTGCTTACCTCCTTGTTCATCTTAGATTTTATAATCTATGCTAATAATCACCCACTTCACACACCCATAACTCCCTGGAACCTCTCTCGCTTCTTGTCCTTCTTTGGCAAAACTAAATCCTGGTTATTTCCAACTGTGCTTCTACTCTTCACCTGTGTCTTGGTTATTAAACTTGGCTGGAGGAAAATACCCAAACTTACCACATGGTCTCACTTTAAGCTCATGACACACTGAACTCAAGTGGATCCAGCAATTCTAACTGATATTCTTAGTCTATTCACTCTTCTTCATGAACAAGATTTCAAAACTTCTTTCTCCTCAAACTTTCAACATTTTCTCTCTTTTATCACTCAGCTGATGACTAAATGAAAGCAATCTGAAGAGAGCTTCCATTTGCTACTACTATGGCTTCTACCAATCTACTTGCCTCTATGCCCACATCCCATCTTCCATCCTGCTACCCTGCTACCCTGAATGACTGTCCATGGTCCTATCTAAGGCACACCCATCTTCTTGTGCACTAGGCCCCAGGACCTCACTTCTACTCAAGGAGATTTCTCTAGCAGTTTTAGGCAGGCTCTCTCTTCTGTGTTATCAATTTATTTCCATCAGCAGACAAACATGCTGTAATTATCATATTAAAAGTTTCTTTTGAGTCCATGCTTCCTTCCAACTACCGTCCCATTTCTCTTATCTTCAGTATAGAAAAAGTACTTCAAAGAGTTGTCCATACTTCTAGTCTCCATTTCTGCTTCCCATACTCTCTTTTGGACCACCATAATTAGACTTTTACCTGTACCATTCCATCCAAATAGCCCTTCTCAATATCCCAAAGACTTTCATGTTGTCAAAGCTAATTGTCCATTCTCAGTATTTATCTTACTTGAAACAATTGATCACTTCCTCTTCAGAACATTTTCTTTACTTGGCTTCATCTGACCTCTCAATTCTTCTTTGACTTTAATGGACATTTTCTTAGTCTTCTTTTATGGTACTTTATCTTTTTATTATTTTTGTAAAAGAGACAGAGAGAGGGACAGATAGGGACAGACAGACAGAAAGGAAGAGAGATGAGAAACATCAATTCTTCATTGTGGCACCTTAGTTGTTCATTGATTGCTTTCTCATAAGTGCCTTGACCAGGGGGCTACAGCAGACCGAGTGACCCCTTGCTGAAGCCAGCGACCTTGGGCTCAAGTGGTGAGCCTTGCTCAAACCAGATGAGCCTGCACTCAAGCCGGGGACCTCAGGTTTCGAACCTGGGTTTTCCACATTCCAGTCCAACGATCTATCCACTGCGCCACTACCTGGTTAGGCTAATGGTTCTTTATCTTTACATTTCTCTCTTACCCCTTAATTTTGCAGGGGCCCCAGGATTCCATCCTTAGACTTTTAGTCTCTGTATATTCTCACTCACTAGATGGTCTCAGTTAATCTTATAACTACATACTGTCTATATCAGCACCATCCCATAGAAATAAAATGTGAGCCACAAATATAAAAACATGGATGTAATTTTGAATTTTCGAGTAGCCACATTTTTAAAAAGTAAAAAAAAAACATAAAACATTACAGGTTGATTATTTAGAATGATATACTTTATTTAATACAAGATATCCAAATATTTAACATTTCAGTATGTAATCAATATAAAATTAATGTTTTCCTTTTCTTTTTTCATGCTGTCTTTAAATCTAGTGTGCATTTTACACTTAGAACACATCTCAATCTGGACTAGCCACGTTATAAGTGCTTATTAGCCACACGTGGTTAGTGGCTACCATATTGGACAGCATAGTGCTAGACATGGGCTTTTACTCAGTGAAATGAATAATCACTGGAAAGTTTGGAGGAGGGAAATAACTGACTTTTAAAAGGTCATTCTGGCTGCTGTGTTGAAAAAAGGTGGGAGCAAGGAGGAAGCAGAGAGATCAGGTAGGAGGCTAAGGCAGGTGAAAAGAAGCAGAGAGTGGGGGAGTTTATTACAAGAAATATATCAAGTGGTTTTATTTTGAAGGGAGAATGAATAGGATTTCCAGATGGATGGTAGAGCAAGAAAGGAGTCCAGGATGATTTCTGGGTTTCTGATCTGAGCCCCATGGACGGATAGGTTTGTCTGTAACTGAGATGAGAAAGAATAACGACCGAGCAGGTTTGTAGAAGGCAAATCAGTATCTCAACTGTGGATTTGTTAAGTGTGAGTTTTCTATTAGACAAATAAAAAGATGAAGATAGTTTTGGGTAGTGACATGTGTCATGAAGAAGAGAACATAGCTGTGAAGTGACCGGGGAGGCACCTCCTTTGATGGGCTCGTCAGTTAGAGTGCTTCTGAAGAGGAGCCATTTGAACTGAGTCCCGAATGATGGAGTGAAGCAGGCAGAGCACAGATCTGGAAGGAAAGCACATCTGTAAGATGGAAAGATAGATAGGTGGCAGCCCAAGAGTAGTGCCTTGTCAGCCATGATGAGGAAGTTTGGCTACTTCTTTATATCACTCACAAAAATTAGGGGATATTTCAAAATGAATATAAAATAATTAAAAAAAGAATTTGACTTTTTTTTATTACACAAGGACATCAAAAAAGCAAATGACAAGTCAAAGAAAGTTGTTTGATTATGCAAATGAGATGCAAAGTCAACTTTTATTTCCTTGGTGAAAATGCACTATAAAAAAGGTTGAAAGTACTGGAATATCT
Source organism: Rhynchonycteris naso (assembly GCA_037038555.1). Taxonomy (NCBI): domain Eukaryota; kingdom Metazoa; phylum Chordata; class Mammalia; order Chiroptera; family Emballonuridae; genus Rhynchonycteris; species Rhynchonycteris naso. Next base: position 342,229,131 of record CM072995.1, read on the forward strand.
GTATGTTCCCTGATCCCCTAAGTTTTGTGTGCAATGCGAAGCCTTAAGGAGGTTTTCAGCTAGAAGTGGTATGAGCTAGTTTATGTTTTACAAAGAAAATTTTGGCTCTTGAGTGCTAAATAGAATTATATTATAGCATACCATAAATCATATCATACCATGTTAGTTATTAGTTATTATTATATAGGGGACAGAAGTAGAAGCAGAGACAGCAGTTAGAAGCTTTTACATTTTACATTTCTACCTCTCTTACCTCTTCAATCTTTTCTTGATTTCCAGGAATTTCTGTAGGTAGAAAGCATAGTATTCCTAATCTCTGTATCCTCCAATGCTCTCAGCGCAGTGCCTTGCTCACAGTAGAAGACACAGTCCATCCTGTTGAGTGAATTATAAGGCTCTTGTCACCAAGGCTCACAGCAGGATTTTCATATATTTATCTTTCTTGTGTGTCACATTTTGTCTCTCCTGTAATTAAGACTCAATCCGTGTTTGCTGGGTGGGGCAAGATCTCACTTCAGGTAACCAGTTTACTGAGAGGAATCATGGATAGCCAGAGGCAGTAAGGAGGGTTTAATTGAGCCTTGCTGGTGTGGAAAGTGAGGAGAAGGCAGGGAAGGTGGAGCCTGTTGAAAGAGGGAAGGCAGGTAGAGAGACACCCAGCTTTGTGCGTGCCAAGTACAGATTAGGTCTAGTTTTTAATTTGGCCTGGGGCTGGCCTGCTGCCATGGATAGTGATGTAATTCCTCTCTGTGGGAATGATTGAAATGCTTTGATCACCACAGGACCATAATCCAGCATCCAAATCCTTCATTAAGGAGAGTTTCTGGTTGGCCTTGTACAAGCCCAGCCTATAGGAATTTAGCATCAGGCATCAAAATTCTCTCTGCTGATTTGAATGCTGCAAGTCTTTGGACAGTGGCTGAATTCAAACTTTCTGGCCCTCCTCCTCTCCTGGCTAGGATGAATGTCCTCAGGCCTAATCTTGGACTGGCAGAGATTTAAGTGCTGGGTTGAGTCTGTACTTTACTGCATATACTGGACTTGAGTTTGATTCTGTCCCAAAGAGGTCTGTGGACCAGAGGGATGACATTGGGCACCAAAAACTCAACCCAGTTGACTGGCTGGATTCAGTTTCAAAAAACCTTACTTTTTTTCATCATTTGAAATCCATCATTCATAACCCAGAAGTTTCAATGCCCTTAGATTAGGGATTTACACCTATAATTGACGATCTACTGCACACCCATCCTTGGCATCTGACCAGAGCCAACAGGGCTGGGGACAGATTTGTTGTTAATTACTCTATGTAATCACATTACACACAAGGTTGGAGACACCCTCCTTTGTTCCTGTTTTGGATCTGAAACATGTACACTTCTTTCTTTTTAAGAGAGAGGGAGAGAGAGGGATAGACAGAGACAGACAGACAGGAACGGAGAGAGATGAGAAGCACCAATTTATCATTGTGGTTTCTTAGTTGTTCATTGATTCCTTCTTAATTGATTGTTTTCTCATATGTGCCTTGACCAGGAGGCTCGAGCAGAGTGACTGACCCCTTGCTCAAGCCAGCAACCTTAGGCTCAAGCCAGCGACCTTGGGCTCAAGCCAGCAACCTTTGAGCTCAAGAAAGTGACCATAGGGTCATGTCTATGATCCCATTCTCAAGCCAGTGACCCCATGCTCAAACTGTTGAGCCCACACTCAAGCCTAATGAGCACACACTCAACCAGTGACCTCGGGGTTTAGAACTTGGGTCCTCTGGGTCCCAGGCCAATGCTTTATCTATTGTGCCACTGCCTGGTCAAACTTTCTTTCTTTCTTTCTTTCTTTCTTTCTTTCTTTCTTTCTTTCTTTCTTTCTTTCTTTCTTTCAAGCCGTAGCCACGGCCACCATCACAGCTGCCTGGCCCATGCAGTTTCGCATTAGATTCCGACAGATGCTAATGAAACAATGGAGCCAAGAACTGGTGGGCCATTGGTTTTAATCCTAGCTTGTATCCAGTGGGCAAGTAAAAACACACACACTGGGCTCCAAAATCCACTCATTCAGTGCTCACAAAGTACTGACTTATCTGAGTTTCCTAGAATCAAAGGTTTCTAGCACACCAGACTTATTCACCTCTGTTTTCCATCTCCTTCTCTCTGCACAAACTCCACACAAGCTGGTTTCTCCCTCAGTACTCCACCATCTTGGCTGCTTCTCCTGGCCTCCTCCACGTGGCCTTTCTCTGCTCTGCTCTCTAATGCTAATCTCCGGAACCGAGAAAGAACAAGCTCCCTATCTGCCCCAGTTTATAGTATAGAAATTAAAACCTTTAATACAATATACAAACAAGAAAGTATCTGAAACAAAATCACTTATCTGAGGCATAATAGGATTCCTCATGAGAGTGCACCACCCTACATCAAAAAATGTAGGAAAGGCTTAGTCCTAAAACCAAGCCCCAGGATACAAGGATCCTGCCTGCACACAGCCCAACCCCAACACACATTAATATAATCACGCCCATCCAAGCAAAAAGGGCAACTAATATTATTACCTGGGCAATGGGCTTCCATGTGAGCAGTGCCATCTTTAACAAAGTAACCATAATATATTTTATCTGCCCTACACTTTCCTTTTTTCTTCTCTTTCTTTCTTTCTTTCTTTCGTTCTTTCTTTCTTTTTTTCTTTCCTTCTCCTTTCTCTCTTTCATTCTTTTTTTTTAAAAAGCATGCCATTTTTGCTTTCTAATTAGGTTATGGGAGTTTGGAGGGGCACCATTTTCTTGTTTTGTTTTTATTTTATCATGTTCTTTTCTGGAGAAGGGAGAAGAAGAAAAGATTTTCTTTTTTCTCTCAACAATTGTTTTTATGTATTTCTGTATAAAGGAGTGGAAACTTGGTTCTTCCCTCAGCCCCTTTAGGAAAAGGGTCCATGGCTCAGATTCACAAAGGTGGTTGATTTTGGCTTTGGGTTGCTCTATTCTGTTTTTCCCTTCTTTTTTACTATTGTCGTCATAAGAAGTGTCAAAAAATCTGTAAGAATTTTTATGAGTTTATTTGAGTTGAACTGAGTACAATTGCCAGGAAGCAAAATGTTGACAGGTGAGAAAATGCTCTGTAAAATGGCAGTTTTAGTACTTATTTTATGCATCAGAATAAAATGGGAAAGATGTAAGGGGCTTTGTAAAACCAGTAACCACGGCCACCATCACAGCTGCCTGGCTCATGCAGGATTGCATTGGATTCAGACAGTCGGTAATGAAACAACAGAGCCAAGAACTGGTGGGCCATTAGCTTTAATCTTAGCTTGCACCCAGCGGGCAAGTAAAAACATACACACTGGGCTCCAAAACCCACTCATTCAGTGCTCACAAAGTACTGACTTATCTAGAATCAAAGGTTTCTAGCTCACCAGACTTATTCACCTCTGTTTCCCATCTCCTTCTCTCTACACAAACTCTGCACAAACTGGCTTCTCCTTCAACACTTCACCATCTTGGCTGCTTCTCCTGGCCTCCATGTGGCCTTACTCTGCTCTCTTACAGCATGAACTTGTCCTAGAATGCAATCACTCTTCTCTCTTCCTTTTAAAACCTTTTGGCACAAAAGCCCTCCCCCAACACATATTAACATAATCACACCTAATCCAAGCAATCACCTGGGTGATGGGCTTCCACGTGGGCAGCGCCATCTTTAACAAAGTGAGCATAATATATTTTATCAGTCCAACAATCTACCCCTACGCTCACTTTACTACCCACAATATACATCACCGGCATCCCTGTACAGGGAAATTAGGTACATTACACAAATTACAAATACATGACAAATCATACAATTTCAACAATTACAAAGGTACATTTCACCAGTCTCTGAGCACTTTGCCAAAAGCGCAAAATGTCCTCGACCTTCTTTCTTGCCATTTGAAAGGCTTCCTGGGGCAGGAGGAGGGCCTCCAGCAAAGCCGCCCCCCACCCCCATCAGGATATTTCACATTGTCCAAAATCCATAAGTCCATCCAACAAAGGAGCCAGTGCCCATCAGGTCATAGTCCAGGAAATCAGTCCACGCACATAAGGCTTTAGCCTCCCCTGTCATTCCTGCCATCATGGCAGGTCTCACACTGTCCTAAAAAGAAGCATGTGGCAATAGCAGTCAGCATTTCCATCTCTGCTCTGGGAAGCATGATGGCATCCACCCCTATGTCCCAAAATTGCAGACCTACCAGAAGCATAGCTACTCCTTGCTGCTGGGCTCTTACCTTCTGGAGGCTGTGGATTGCAACTCCAGATCAATTCTCCTCATCCTTCAAAGAGAAACTGAAAACACCAGCTCCTGCTGCTAGGCTTGAGCCCTGGGCTGCCGCTGCCTTCTGCTCTGTAGGACTTGCAGCTCCGGCCCCAGCCTGCTGCTGCTGCTGGCTCTCCACAGTGTCCAGGGCAATCTGCAACTCATGAACCTGTGAATCCTCCTCCAGCAGCTGCTCCATTTCCAAGCAAATCTCACAAACCTGATCAGCCTCCTCCGGTGCTTGCTCCAGCTCCAGGTCGGCGTCTTTTTCTCCCACACTTGCTCCAGCTCCCTCCACTGCTTGGTTTGCAGGTCCCGGGCAGCCTCTTTTATAGAGCTCTCAATTTCCTAACGCATGGCTATAAAATTTAGCCAGCCTACAGTCCCCAAAAAGACAGCCATGGGGAACCATAACAGCAGCCAGTCCTCTACTCCACCACTTAAAGGTGGTGATGGCTTCCTACTCATCTGTATTGAATCCTGCCACAGACTACACCAAATGTAAAGTCTGTAGCCACAGCCACCATCACAGCTGCCTGGCTCATGCAGGTTTGCATTGGATTCGGACAGTTGGTAATGATACAATGGAGCCAAGAATTGATGGGCCATTAGCTTTAATCCTAGCTTGCACCCAGCGGGCAAGTAAAAACACACACTAGACTCCAAAACCCACTCATTCAGTGCTCACAAAGTACTGATTTATCTGAGTTTTCTAGAATCAAAGGTTTCTAGCTCACCAGACTTATTCACCTCTGTTTCCCATCTCCTTCTCTCTACACAAACTCTGCACAAACTGGCTTCTCCTTCAATGCTCTGCCATCTTGGCTGCTTGTCCTGGCCTCCATGTGGCCTTACTCTGCTCTCTTACAGCATGAACTCCTTCTAGAATGCAATCACTCTTCTCTCTTCCTTTTAAAATCTTTAGGCACAAAAGCCCTCCCCCAACACATATAAACATAATCACGCCCATCCCAAGCAATCACCTGGGTGATGGGCTTCCACGTGGGCAGCACCATCTTTAACAAAGTGAGCATAATATATTTTATCTGCCCAACAGGCTTACATGAAATTCATTGGGGTGATAGATCAGGGAAGTGGGAGTAAACAAAGGGGGTCGTGGAGGGTGGGTGGGGCATCTCTGGGATTGAATAAAACTAAAACAAATAGACTCATGTCTTTTACATTGGTGGGCATAGGATAGTTAATAGTGAATGTTAACATGATAACAATAAACAATGAGAGATTCCGAGGTCTTCTGCTCTGGTGGGAGGTTTTGCCCTGAGGGGTCTGGCAAAAGGAAATTACACTGACATTTCAAAGATATGTTATGTTGGTTCAAAAAGATAATAGGCTCAGTTAAGGTAAAGATTGATTTTTGGCAAGGAAGACACAGGTACCTGTCTGGGACATGACTACCTGCCACTTCCATTAGGAAGCTTTAACTTCAGACCATCCTCTGTGGTTACTTTAAGCCTCTTAGTTTGTAAGACACCGATGAAGGCCTCCTCTGATCTTGTCAGGGTTTTGTGTGACCCTTTTTTCGTCCACACTACTTAACACAATAGGTAAGTCTTTCTAACCAACAATCTCTATGGGCAGGGTAAGAAAAAGTCCATTTAAGTTTATTTTTTCTTAAGCTTTTGGTAATCTGCTTTTCTATTCATCCAAATAAGCCAGGGTGGTGTCTGTACATCCAAGAGGAACTTAAAATTTATGTGATGTGAGGCAAATGTAATAACTACTACACTACAGAAACAGGCCAAACAGAAAAAGTAAAAAAACACATGATTTCATGCATATGTGGGATATAAAACTGAAAGCAACAAATGAACAAACAAGAAAAATAAACTCAGAGGTACAGACAACAGTATGGCGGTTACCAGAGGGAAGAAGGGTGGGTTGTAGTACAGGGTAAAGAAGGTCAAGTATATGATGATGCCAGAGGACTTGACTTTGGGTGGTGGGCACACAATCCAATATACAGATGATGGATCATAGAAATGAATACTTGAAACCTATATAATTGTATTAACCAGTTTCACCCTAAAACATTTAAATAAAAACAAAAAATTTATATGGTGTCCGGACAAGCCACATTGCTTGAATTCTTTTAACTAATGCTAAGACATCCCGGGCTGTACCCAGGAAGCCATGGAAGATGGCCTGCAAGCAGTGTTCCTGTTGCCATATGTCACACCCCGATCTAGTAAAAACTTGCTTTTATTACCCACAACCCTATCCTCACAGAGAATTGATGCCATTCCAATATCATTCTTGCCTTTCATCTCCCTCCCTTTGAGAGGAAGTCACCACTTCCCCTCTCCCACCCCTCTCCACGCACTCTTTCTGGTTTTACAAGCTGTTGTATGATCTTGCTGAGCCTCAGTTTCCTGAGTGAAATGAGGAGAATAAGGCACACTTGCCTTGCCACAGGCGACAGAGTCAATGAGAATAAAAGATGATAAGGTTAGAAGGTGATTTGTTATACAAATATAGGCTATTATGACCATTTCCTTACTGCTCTTTGTTAGCTAGATATCTGGTATAGTTTTCTTTGTGTTTCAAATGTGGGAGTCCTGCTGGTTCTGGTAAATTGAGGACCATTTCAAAGCCCCAAGAGATTGACTATAAATAAATCAAGGTAAGAAAAATCTTAGATAGTTCATCAAATTAGTATGTATCTTATTTATATTCCTTTCATTGGGTTATAGGTTGAATTTGGCTGCCAGTGTTGTGAAATAACAGGCAACATTGTAAGTCCTTTGGTGATCAGGTATTTCCATTCAAATGGCCACCACTCAAAATATAATTTCCCCTTGACTTTCATTAAATGGAGGGCAAGAGAATGTGATTTAGTCTAATTATATAGTAACAGGAATTCTAAGCATTGTTTTACAAATAGCTGCTTTTATGTCATAATAATGCATTTTGAGAGGGAAGAGTTCTGAGCATTTTAATATGTTCTTTATTTTCTCTCTTTTATTTGCATTAAGAAGGTGGATAAACCAAAGTGTGAAGATGAGCATAAACTCTTCTAAGCCACAGAATTATTGTGAGTTGTGACAGCTCCTCACCTTCTTCTTTTTCATTTATACATTTTAAATGTTTTCTACAAGCTTTATAAAAATAACCGAATAAATCTATGTTTACAATTTTCACACTGACTTTTAATTTATTTTATTTTTGGTTGATGTACTGAGAGTTTAAAGCTGCCTTCTAAAAGCTGCTTTTCCTCCCTCTGAAGAATATATAAACCATTTCTGTGGTATTACAGTCTGCTAGGTAAAACCTATCTTCACACTGGAGAAAGCAAAGGGAACTAATAGTTATTGAGTGTCTGTTCCACATGGGGCCTCATGCTAGGCTCTTTACATGCTAGACTCTTTATTTACTCCTTATATTAATCCACAACTTATGTTATACAATTATCCTCATTTTAGCAACAAGCAGACTAAGGCTAGTAAGTTGCATTGTCAGGCTTTAAGCATACCTGTGCTAGCTACTTACAAAATATTTAACTCACTCTATGTTCTGGTCTACAGCATTTACATTTTAAAATACTTAGTCTTTCCAAAGCTATAGTTTATCCCTCCACTTTCTGCTTTCTTTTTTTTTCATCTCAGAATGCAAGAGGAATCTCTAGTTGTGCTTGAACCACCAATTTTTCAGTTAACAGCTAAACATACTAAACAATTATACCACAAAGAACCACCAGGCACCCCCTACTTTGACAGACTCCTCTATTATCTTTGTTTTATTTGCTTTTATTTTTATTTATTGTGGCATATAAGGACAGATAGACAGGAAGGGAGAGAAATAAGAGCATCAATTCTTAGTTGTGGATCCTTAGTTGTTCATTGATTGCTTTCTCATATGAACTTTATGGGGGGGTGGGTGTTACAACAGAGCAAATGACCCTTTGCTCAAGCCAGCAACCTTGGGCTTCAAGCCAGAGACCTTTGGGCTCAAGCCAGCAACCATGAGGTCATGTCTATAATCCCAAATCTCAGGCCAGCAACCTTATGCTCAAGTCATCAACCCTGCGCTCAAGCTGGTGAGCCTGCACTCAAGCCGGATGAGCCTGTGCTCAAGCAGTGACCTCTGGGTCCTCCATGTCCCAGTGTGATGCTCTATCCACTGCATTACCACCTGCTCAGGTCTTTGTTTAATTTTTTTTAAGTATCCCCTCCATCTGCAAAATAGTAAAGATTTAGTTATACTTTAATTGTTAAATATTAATCTGCAAAAATGCCAATAAAACTAAATTTATTACTAATTTTAATGAAATATAAAGATAAAATAGCCCTGGCAGGTTGGCTCAGCAGTAGAGCATTGGGCTGGCGTGTGGAAGTCCCAGGTTCGATTACCGGCCAGGGCACACAGAAGCGTCCATCTGCTTCTCCACCCTTTCCCCTCTCCTTTTTCTCTGTCTCTCTCTTCCCCTCCCACAGCCAAGGCTCCATGGGAGCAAAGTTGGCCCCAGCGCTGAGGACGGCTCCATGGCCTCTGCCTCAGGCACTAGAATGGCTCTGGTTGCAACGATGAAATGCCCCAGATGGGCTACCCCCCCTTCCCCTCGCCCCTGTCCTTCTTCTCACTTCAGAAAAATACACATACACAAAAAAGATAAAATAACATGTCAGTGTTTCTGCTGACATAATTTTAGAAAGAGTTCAGTTTTAATTATGTTTTACGTCAAATACCTCACATGGCACGATATGGTTTTAACTGAGGACGTATACAGCTAGCATACATTAGTGCTCTTCAAATTAAAGGATTCTCTGTGTGCAAAGATTTCCTGGTGGCAGGAGAGTCACCAACACACACACTGAAAATTGTACCGAGTATATGCAGAGGCCGTCCTGTAGTCTGCAGCTCTCATCACTCAAGTGCCATCAGTGCCCTTGTCTGCCTCTGCACAGGTGGGAAGGCTGGAACATCTTTGCCCAAAGTAAGCGCCAGTCCGGATTGAAAGCCTCCTTCTAGTTAGTCTTTTTTCTTCCTTCTGCCAAACCTGAGCCACTGAAAAATCAAACACCACTCTGAGCCCCGAGTGATCACCCTCAGTGGAACCTGTAAATGATATCGGCACCAACAAGGCAGCCAAACAGAATAATACACTTTCCTAATTGTTTTCTGGGGGGGCGGGGACAGTCATCTACTATTGGACAAATACTATGTGTCTGACTTTACAAATAATATTTGATTCACATCTCTTAACAATTCTGTAAGGGAAGTAAAATTATCTCATCTTTAGACAAGTGGGTAAGTATCTTAGGATCATTTTTAAGTATCATTTCCAAAGTCAACGGTGGTGGCCCAAATTCAAACCTAGGTCAGGAAGTTTTTTCCCATCATATGAGCAGTGGCTCCTTGGAGGGAAGATATCCAGGGCTCCCTTTCTAGAAGAGTTCTTGCATACCTTAGAACAAATCCCTTTCAGAAAAATATATGAAAATTTAAAATGCTTTGAAAAACATTTCTAGTCAACTGTTGGACTTCTTGATGCTCTGGGTTAAAATCAGATAAGCCTTTTACTAATTTATTTTATTTTCTTCAGCCTGCCACAAGCTGGAGCTACTGTATAATAGCCAGTCACTGAGTTCAAGGTGTAACTGGAATTTAAGACTGCTTTTGCCCTCAAACAGCTTGGGATAAATGCTGGAAAACTGGAGACTGAGAAATGTAGTGTCATAGAGGGTTTAATAACTAGACCTGGACACTTGCTAGTTATGTGATTCTGGGAATATTATTTTGACTTCAATCCCCAGTTTTGTTAGCTTTAAATAGCAATAATGGTACTGATCTTGTGGGGATTATTGTAGTGAGAATGAAATGTTAAGGGGTTAGTGCAGCCCTGGCTGAATGGCTCAATTGCTTAAAGCAGGGGTCCCCAAACTTTTTACACAGGGGGCCAGTTCACTGTCCCTCAGACCGTTGGAGGGCCGGACTATAAAAAATACTATGAACAAATCCCTATGAGCACTGCACATATCTTATTTCAAAGTAAAAAAACAAAATGGGAACAAATACAATATTTAAAATAAAGAACAAGTAAATTTAATTCAACAAACTATCCAGTATTTCAATGGGAACTATGGGTGCGGATGCATCCTGTGCTCCTCTCACTGACCACCAATGAAAGAGGTGCCCCTTCCGGAAGTGTGGTGGGGAGCTGGATAAATGGCCTCAGGGGGCCTCATGAGGCCCGCGGGCCCATAGTTTGGAGAACCCTGGCTTAGAACATCATCCTTGACCACAGAGGTTGATGGTTCAAACCTGGAACAGGGCACTTACAGGAACAGATTGATGCTTCTCTCTCTCTCTCTCTCTTTCTCTCTCTCTTTCTCCTTTCCCTTCTTGCTAAAATCAATAGGTAATAATTTAAAAAGGAAAAAGAGCTTAGTGCAAAGTCCACCATATAGTATATACTCCATATATAGCATTGATAGTTATCATTAATTTTACCATAAGTATCACTGCCCAACAATGCTCAATTCAGTGTAGTAACTATTTATATTAGTATAGTCACACATCACCACACATGTGGGAAATGCCACTTGATCCTCATTACTCAGTGTATGATTTGGGGGTAGAAGGTCTGGATGTTGTATGGTTAAGGGATGATTATACTATTGAGCTTGGAAATAATCAGAGCATTCTCCATTTGAGAGATTAAGATGACGCCTAACAGCAAATTTATTTATTATATCACTTACTCAATAAGTCTAGAACCCCAGTATGTGGCAAGATCCAGAGAAAAACAAAGTTCAAGTTTCTCTTGGATGCGATGTGCTAGCTCACCAGGAGATAGCATCAATGTGGCAGGTGGCAAGAGGAGTTCTGCTTGGAGATCCTAGGAAAGGAAGCTGCTGAAGGTGTTTTTGAGGTTGTCTGCATCCTCTGGGGCGAGAGCAATATCTCCCAATATGCTTTCTGTAGAATTCTTTTCTCCTGTGGATTAAGTTTTCATGGTCAAATAAGGATGAGGATAGAGTTAAACACTGGAAACCCACATAATTTTATTAACCAGTGCCACCTTAGTAAACTTAATAATTTTTTTTAAAAGAATGGGAAATATACCATGTTATATTCTTTTCCCGTTTTAGGGAATCACAATGCCTACAAGTACATTTAAGGTTTTGTAAAAATACTGTGAGAATCAAGCTTTCTATCTATGCTAGATCATAAATGATTTCCTCATTTTCCCCATGAAAATAAAAAAAATATGTATTTGGGAGATCATATGTACTGTATATAAATTTTAAAAATGAATGAAATGGTAATATGTCAAGTTATAATATTTAATTGATAAATTTAGATGAACATACATGTTCATAATGACATAGAAATAAACTAAAATTTTATGAAATATTTCCTGCTCACACTTTATGAGAAAGGTATCAGGGTTTTTTTTTCTTATTATTAGGATTGCCTTTTGCATCATCTGTTTTCTAGAGCAGTTATCTTCTTATCTTCTCACTTTTTTGAAGCACAGAACTTTTGGATGTGTATGATGTACCACAGTAAATTTTATTCCCTGTGTCAAGTACCTATTTGTAGAACATGAGGATGTTTTAAAAAAAAAATCACCCTGCTGACAAGTGCCATAGGTGAGAATATAGTAAAAAATTTGCAGTTATAACCCTATTGATTTCTTGTGTTTTCTTGGTCACTTTACTTTGGCTCTCTTTCCCTCAAAATTTAGTTGAGTCTTTTTAAAAATCAGGACCAAATCACTCTCATCCCTTGAGACACAGCCCAGAACTTTAAGTGAGGATGGATACTTCCTTGAGGTCAGCATGACCACAGACGAACCCCCAGGAGAAAGTAAAGACCTGGGGGTATTCTGTTAGCCCTCTCTTCTTACAGTCTGAGCACTGACTACCCATTGCAGTCTCCATAGAGGCTTAAAAAAATTACGTGATGACATCTGGGAACAATTAAGTCAGAATCTCTGGGGGTGGACCCCAGGCATTCATGATTTGCAAAGTCTTCCCTATGGTTGAAAGGGTTAAAACCTCTTACAATGCCATCTATCCCCCTAAGCCATTCCTCTGAAAATCTAAAGACTAGTGATCTCTTGGAAGCGAAGAGTTGGGTCTGAGCTAAGTAGCATATGTAAAATGTGTTCTGTTTCCTTATGTATCCCTTCCCAACTCCCATATCACTCCTAATATTCCCATTATAGAGTTAGACACAGAAAGCTCTGCCATAGCCCGATTGAAGAAGCTGCATGCTCCCAATGGGACGGGATGTTATTGGTAATGGGCAATCTTGTTTCTGATTGAATTTGAGTGCTGGGAAAGCATATTGTCTAATGTTTCAGTCCTTTGGTTGAATTTGTATCTTTGCCAACAAATGCCTGTGGTTGGGGCTATACAATTCTCATCTCTTTCCATTTCCCCTCACTGGGGCAAGCTCTCTCTCTGTATTATTTTCTCTAATGGGAAAGAGAATCTTAGTGACCCTTTTTCTCAGCCATAGGCTGCTTTCTTGTGAATTATGAAGAGGGAAACAAAGAGAGTATGATGTGAAGACCAGATTCCTTCTCTTATAGAGGTTGCCCTTTCAGAAGGCAGCCAATTTCAGAGATAAAAACCAGGAACACCAATGAGGCGCAATAATAATAATACATGCATGACAAGTGTAGGAGGGTTAAAAAATTTAAAACACTTGGTATTCATCATTTTTCTTTTGAATATTTTATGACAATTGATGGGACAAATATCAGCAGGTTCAGTTTAGGATAAAGAGACAGAGATTCTGTGAGGATAAGTCAGTGTCCTATGAAAACAAGGACAGGGCAGAGAAGGGACTAGTGCCTGGATGTTCAAGGTATTACTCACCTTGAGCAGCTCTAAAGGTCACATGGTAGACCAGTGGTCCCTAGATCTGATGCTGTAGTAATATAAGGTTATAGTAATTAAATATATAAAAATATAAAAATATGGAAGATATATAAAAGTAATTAAAAGGATATTAAAATAATTATTAAAATTAAATAAAGTTATATCATTTGGATAGGAATTAATATAGTGGCTTAGTGCCATAATTCTGTAATGTGATAAACAAACTCTGACTTTCAAGCAGAGCCCAGTTAGTATGTGTGTGAAGTTATACATAGATAAGAAGTGGCTTGGTGTTATTTACATTAACTTTGTAAATTAATGAAAATAAGAATATCTTAAAAGGTGGTTTAATGTAAACATTTCAATAGAATGACATAGAAGGGATTCCCTGCGAGGAACTCCCAAAAAGGTGGTTTGAGGTGATAATCCTGTAGATTGATACTTGTTAGAAGGTGTTGGCCAGAAAAGGTACTAAAGCTGAGGGGCCCCCTGCTGCAGTAGTCGCCCAGACTCCAATGTTGATGTGGACTTTCTCACGCAGCGCTGAGCTCTGACCAAAGCCAGCCGAGAGGAGCATGGCCATGGGGCCCCCTTAAGCTGTACCCAGGCATGCCAAAAGGACTTGTGAGTAATAAATTGCCTGTGTGATTACTGCAACAAATTTGTGTTGATCGTGTCTTTTCTCCAGTAACACTTAACAGTAACATCCTCATAGCCACCTCAAGAGTAGTCTCGAAGAGGCTGCCCACCCTGCTGATAAAGCAGGAGGGTCCCACTGCATGGGGAAGTCGAATCAGGGATGCCTGATCGACGTAGGGCTTGGGTTCTACTGGGACATCTGGGCAGCCTGGGCAGATTATACACAATTACCCCAACTCAACAGTGGGACTCTAATTCAATAGTCTTATAATGGAGCTCAGGGAAACTTTAATTTAAAATAATTTTTCCCATAGTTTTCCTCAGTTCTGATTAAACACTATTATTACCTGGAGGGCATCAAAAATTTTATAGTCCAGATTATAATCCAGAGTGATTGACTCAGAATCTTCAGTCTTGGCATTCAGACATCAGAGTTTGTAAATATCTCCAGGTTTTTTCAATGAATGATCAAGGCAAGTAAACACTACTCTAGACCAGAATTTTCCAAACTCTTCCTTCCACCCCACAAATTTCATCACAACCAGTAGGGAGACACAAATGTAGGATTGGGAGTAATAAAATCAGGATTTAATCCTGTTTTTGTCTCTTGGAAAAGTCACTTTATTTCTCTGAGCATGTTTTCTATTTTATTAAATAAGGAAAATAGTAGTACCCACCTCTCAGGGATAAGATGAAGGTTAGATGAGATAATGTTTGTGAAATCACCAGGTACTGTAGAGTTATCGCCAAGTTCCCAAGGAGCTGTTATTCCTACCATTTTCCAAAGTGCTCATTTAAAACATTTTAAAGAATGTTTTATTTTCTCCTTCAGATGTTTTCTTTGTGTTCAAAGTTTTCACCCTCAACCTTATAGAAAGTTAAAATTCTAGGGCATGAAGCAGCACTCCAAAAGTTCGCACTCATGAAAGAAGGTTTGGAAATTTGAGGTATGTCCTCAAAGCTTCCGTTTGCTGTTGCTGTTGTCATATTCAGTGCTCTGCATGCTGGAGTTATGCATCTGCCAGTTTGCTGAATGTTTACTCAGAAGGGCAGCTTCACTTTTGTAATACAGAAACACTTTAGCTATTACTCTTCACCTTCCCCGTTTCTTCATCTATCTCTTTGAGTTCCCCTGAATGTGCCCCCAAGCACCTCTTGTTTAGTCCCAGGCAGCAAATCAGAAAGGTTCTAGGGTATGTTTCTTATTTAGTAAATGCTGAGTTCACTGTAACCCAGGCCCACTAGAGAACAAGAAAACCTGTGTTATAAACACCCACTTCCTAGAATAACAATTTATACTGGTTAGAATGGAATCTTCTAATATTAAGAATGGTAGCATGAGGATCATTTCATAACTACAAGCACAAGCAAAAGCATTTATGAAATTATGATGACTCATAGTCAAATGAACATTTGAATCATCTTGATCAACCTCCTAGGTCGATCAAATAAGGAAACTTCTGCACCAAACTCATTCTGTGCCATCCGTCTTCTCTCTAATTGATTGTTGTGCCAGGTTTGTCTTGACCGTATCAGATCTATTTTTAAACCTCTCACAATTCCCTCTTCACTAAGTAAAATATTTTTTGTGAGTACTTTTCTCTTATTTTTTTTTTATATATTTACTCATTTCTTTCTCAAACTAGACAGTGAGTTGAGGACACAGATTATTTCCTAATTATCTTAAAGTAGGACCCAGCACAGAGTGGGTACCAGTACACACATGTTAAACATACCATTAATCCATTCTTTCCAGTGAAGAAGTTTGTTTTTAACAAGCTAAGGAGACTAAGATTTGCTTTGTATACTGCTTTATCTGGGATTCCACAAAAACAGAAAAAACTGCCATGATATGTATACATGTATATTTCAGAGAAAGAAGATGGGAGGGAAGAGAAAGAGGAAGAGAGTGAGCAAGAGAGAGGGTGAGAGAGAACGCTATCTGCTAGATACTGTTCTAGGTTTGGGGGTACAACAATGAACAAAAGAGTCAAAAATCTTAGCTTTCGTGTGTGTGTGTGTGTGTGTGTGTGTGTGTGTGTGTGTGTGTTGGGGGAATAAAAAATCTTAGGTTTCATTTCTTTAACTCTGCTGGTGAGCCTTGTTTCAGGGCTCACTGCAGGTGACTGACCACAAAGGAATGTCTGATGTCACAAGCTGAGAAGTTCTGGTAAACTCCCATAAAAGACAATCCTTTGTCCAGCAGCCAATTAGATAATGCCCACGACCCTTCTCAGTCCCCCGTCCCCCCAAAAGACCCTTAAAGCCTTATTCAGCCCTATACTAGGCGCGACTCCCCTTGTGAGCCAGCCCTGCAGGTTTCCTTTCAATAAAAAGCCTGTACTCTGATCTTTTCCAACTCCATGGATTCTAACAGAAAACAACAACAAAAGTAAATACAATAGAATTCTGTTAGATGGTTACAAATGTTATATATAGAAAAATAAGTAGGGTAAGAGAACAGAGAATACTGGGTGGAGAGTTGTAATTTTAAAATGAGGCTCTTTGGGGGAAGAACAATCCAGGCAGAAGAAATAGAATGTGTAAGATCCTTGAAGTGGGAGAGAACACAGAATGCTCCTGGAATGCGTGGAGGCTAGTAGGCCTGGAGCAGAGCAGGTATTGGTGAAAGCCTGAGAGGGGTATGAGGGTGGCAGGGGAGAGCAGATTGTGGAGGAACCTTATAAGCCATAGTAAAGACTGACTTTTACTCTGACTGAGATGGGAAGCCATTGGAGAATTTGATCTGAGTGACACTTAAAAGGTTCATTCTGGTAGCTGCGATGAGAACTATGAGTGGGAGGGTCAGGGTGAAGAGGAGAAAAATAGCAAAGAAGTTCATAAGACAGACGGTTAGATTACGATGATGGGGGAGGAGATACGGCTGGGGAGAAAAATGTCAGTAGATTTTAAAGGTAGAACTAATGAAATTCACTCTCAGAAATTGTGAGTTATAGGGAGTGTCAAAAACTATGCCAAGTTGTAAAAAAAAAAAAAAACAAAAAACTATGCCAAGTTGTTTGATCTGAACAATTGAGAGAATGGAAGGAGTCACTGGTCATTGAGAGAGTGACGCCTAAAGTAGAGGTTTTGTGATGAAGGGGAAGATTATCTGTCCATATTTCTCTCTCTCTCTCTCTCTCTCTCTCTCTATCTATCTATCTATCTATCATCTATCAATCTATCGATCTATCTAATAACCCTTGTTTAATATATGTAATATCAAAACTCAGGTTAAGTAACTTGTTGAAAGTCTATAGCTAATATATGGCTCTTTAAATATATCAATCTTTGTAACAACTTTATGCCATTTTTCAATTAATAAAACTCAAGTTCAGAGTGTTAAAATAACTTGCTAAAGTCATCTTAAGTGACAGAACAGAGATTCAAACTTGGTTTCTGACTCCCGAACCTATATTCTTTCTATGAAACTATACTCAGCAACCGCCCCCCCCCCCAAGAATGAAATAAATAAAGAGAAAAGAAACTATCCTCTCTGTTCTCTGTAGCTTATAGATTGGTGGTAGAGATGAAATGTACGTAAAGTATTAGCACATACACTGTGTGGCACATTGTATGTTTTAAATAAATGATTGCTATTACTATTGATACAGATCTCATTTGTATATATTGTTTTCCTGTAAGGGAACTATAATTTTTAAAAATGTTGCACTTAAGAGAATTCTTTTGTAGTCTCCCACACACCAGAAATATTTATTAATATTTGTATTGTGAATCCCATAAGGTGTGTAATTGAGTATATTATAAACAACATACCATGGACACTCCTACAGTGCACAGGGCATACTGGTATTTCTTAATAGAAGGGACCTAAACGCAGAAACATATGTGACTAAAGCTAATACGTAAGATTATCAGAGTGCCTTTTAGTAGAAAACATCCTTGCAGAAGAGCCTCTCTCCCTGTCGCATACGATGCTTTGTTCTTTGCTCCCTGACAACTCTTTCCTGTTATAACTCTGTGATTAATTCTGCATTGGATCATCTTAAACTTTCACATTTGGAATCACTTTGTTCCCCTCTTTCAAATGATGTGGCAGATTTATTAATTCAAAAATACCTTGACTTTCATTCAAATGAAATCTGATGCACTTTAACTCCAGTTCTGGGTATTTTTCTACCACACATATTTTTGTGGGTTTTTTTTTGCAAAAATATAAAAACTCAATAGTATTAAATGCTTGTCTGAGAAAAGAAGAAAAGTCTCTAATCAATAACCTAAGCTTCCATTAAAAGGCAAACAAACAAACTAGAGAAATAAGCCTGACCAGGTGGTGCCACAGTGGAGAAAGCGTTGGTATGGGATGCTGAGGACTCAGGTATGAACCCCAAGGTCAGTGGCTTGAGCGCTGGCTCACAAGCTTGAGTGCTGAGTTGTTGGCTTGAGTGTGGAATCATAGACATGACCCAATGATTGCTGGCTTGGGCCCAAAGGCTGCCGGCTTGCAGCCGAAGGTTGCTGGCTTGAGCAAGGGGGTCATTTGCTCTGCTATAGCCTCCTGGTCAAGACACATGTGAAAGCAATCAATGAACAACTAAGGTGCTGCAACAAAGAATTGATACTTCTCATCTCTCACCCTTCCAACTTGTCTGTCCTTATCTGTCCCTTTCTCTCACTTTCTTTAAAAAAACACACACAAAACACAAAAATACTAGAGAAATAGTAGTGAAATAAACCAAGCAAGCAGAAAGAAGAAAATAATAACAGTAAGAGGAAAGATTGTAAGCATTGAAAACAGAAAACAATAGAGAAAATAAATAAAAACAAAAAGTGATTCTTTGGTATTAATAAATTTATAAATCTTTAGCAAGAATGACAAAGAAAAAAGAGATATATCATAAATTACTAATATCAGGAATGAAAGAAGGGCTATCACTATAGATCTCAGAGACAATAAAATGATAATAAGGGAAGTCTAAGAACAATTCTATTGACATAATTTTGAAAACTTAGATTAAATAGGACAATTCCTTGAAATAAGACACTACCAAAACTCACTGAGGATGTAATAGAATACTAAAATAATCCTATACCAATTAAAATAATTGAATTTGCAGTTGAAATTTTCAAAAAAAGCAATCTCCAAGTGCAAAGACTTGCAATGGAAAATATTACCATGTATTTAAAGAATTAACACTAATTCTTCTACACAGCCTCATCCAGAAATTAGAAGAACAGAGGAAACTCCCAATTTAATTTATGAAGCCAGCATTACCCATATACTAAATCTAGATAAAAACAACACTAGAAAATAAAACAAAACAAACAACACTGCAGGCCAAATAAGCTCCATGACCATAAATTTAATAATAATAAAATATTGAATCTTGTAATATATAAAAACAATTATACACTACAGTCAAGTAGAGATTACACTGTGAATATGAGATTGGTTCAGTACTGGAAAATCAGTCAATATAATCTAGCATATTAACAATCTAAAAAAATATGACATCAATTCTTGTAGAAATAATATTTGACAAAATTCTCAATATCTGCCTATGAGAAAGACTTTTAACAAACTATGAATGAAAGGAAACTTTCTTAACCTGATAATGTATCTACAAAACATCTAGCTGATATCATATTTAATGGTTAAAGACTGAATGCTTTTTTTCTTGAAATTGAAAACAAGGCAAGGATATCCAATTTCACCACTAACCATGGATGTCCTAGCCAAAATAATAAGGTAAGAAAAAAATAAGAACCAGGCATATTTTCAGACAGCGTGATTGTCTTTGCAGAAAATTCCAAAAAATTAAAAAGCGAACTCCTAAACTAGGAGTTTAATGAGATTGCAGGATACAGTTAAATGTATTTCTTTATACTGGCAATAAAAATATTTTTTAAAATTCTGTTAGCTCCAAAAATATTAAATACTTAGGTATAAATCTAACAAAATATGAACTAGTCTGTATGCTAAAAATTATAAAACCCTGAAAGAAATGAATAAAAATACCCTAAATAAATGGAGAAATGTGCTATTTTATGGATTGAAAGAATTAGCATATCAAAGGCATAGCTTTCCCAAAATTAATGTATAAATTTAATACATTTTGAATCAAATCTCTCAGCACTTTTTATAGACACAGATAAGCTGATTCTAAAACTTATAGGGAAAGCTAAAACAACCATAGTCCCCAAATCAAGTTTAAAAAAGAGTAATAGTTTGATGTAGTCCCATTTGTTTATCTTGCCTTTTATTTCATTTGCTCGTGGAGATAAATCGGCAAATAAATTGCTGCTACAGATGTCGGAGAGCTTGCTACCTATGTTTTCTTCTACGATGCTTATAGTTTCACGGCTTATGTTTAAGTCCTTTATCCATTTTGAATTTGTTTTTGTGCATGGTGTAAGTTGATGGTCTAGTTTCATTTTTTTGCAGGTAGATGTCCAATTTTCCCAGCACCATTTGTTAAAGAGGCTGTCTTTACTCCATTGTATGTTCTTTCCTCCTTTGTCAAATATCAGTTGTCCATAAAGCTGTGGGTTTATTTCTGGGTCCTCTGTTCTGTTCCATTGATCACTGTGCCTGTTCTTATGCCAGTACCAGGCAGTCTTGAGTATAATGGCCTTGTAGTAAACCTTGATATCCGGAAGAGTGATGCCTCCTGCTTTATTTTTTCTTTTTAAGATTGCTGAGGCTATTCGTGTTCTTTTTTTGGTTCCATATAAATTTTTGGAGTATGTTTTCTATATCTTTGAAGTATGTCATTGGTATTTTAATTGGTATTGCATTGAATTTATAAATTGCTTTGGGTAATATAGACATTTTAATGATGTTTATTCTTCCTAGCCATGAGCACGGTATATGCTTCCACTTGTTTGTATCTTCCTTGATTTCTTTTATCAATGTTTTATAATTTTCCGAGTACAAGTCCTTAACCTCCTTGGTTAAATTTACTCCTAGGTATTTTATTTTTTTGGCTGCAATAGTGAAGGGGATTGATTCCTTAATTACTTTTGCTGACATTTCATTGTTTGTATATAGAAATGCCTCTGATTTCTGGGTATTAATTTTATATCCTGCCACCTTGCTGAATTCATTTATAAGGTCCAGTAGTTTTTTAACTGAGGCTTTAGGGTTTTCTATGTACAATATCATATCATCTGCAAATAGTGACAGTTTTACTTCTTCTTTTCCAATTTGGATGCCTTTTATTTCTTCTTTTTGTCTGATTGCTGTAGCTAGGACTTCCAGAACTATGTTGAATAAAAGTGGTGAAAGTGGGCAACCCTGCCTGGTTCCTGATCTTAAGGCTATTGCACAGCTAAAGACAATAAGAACAGAATAAAAAGACAAACTACACAATGGGAGAACATATTCGACAGCACGTCTGATAAGGGGTTAATAACCAAAATTTATAAAGAACTTATAAAACTCAACACCAGGAAGACAAACAATCCAATCAAAAAATGGGCAAAAGAAATGAATAGAAATTTTACCAAAGAAGACATACAGATGGCCAAAAGACATATGAAAAAATGCTCAACATCACTAATTATTAGAGAAATGCAAATTAAAACCACAATGAGATATCACCTCACACCAGTCAGAATGGCGCTCATCAGCAAAACAACACAGAATAAGTGCTGGCGAGGATGTGGAGAAAAGGGAACCCTTCTGCACTGCTGGTGGGAATGCAGACTGGTGCAGTCACTGTGGAAAACAGTTTGGAGATTCCTCAAAAAATTAAAAGTCGAACTGCCTTTTGACCCAGCTATCCCACTTTTATGAATATACCCCAAGAACACCATAACACTGTTCGAAAAGAAGAAATGCGCCCCCATGTTTGTGGCAGCATTGTTCACAATAGCGAAGAGCTGGAAACAGCCCAAGTGTCCGTCAGAAGATGAGTGGATTAAAAAGCTTTGGTATATATATACTATGGAACAATATTCAGCCATAAGAAATGATGACATCGGATCATTTATAACAAAATGGATGTACCTTGATAACATTATACGGAGTGAAATAAGTAAATCAGAAAAAAAGAAAAACTGAGAAAGCATGATTTCATACATAGGTGGGACATTAAAGTGAGACTACGAGACATGTACAAGAGTGTGGTGGTTACGGGATGGGGGGAGGGAGGGGAGGATGGGATAGGGAGAAGGGGAGGGACACAGGGAAAACCAGATAGAAGGTGACAGAGGACAATTTGACTTTGGGTAATGGGTATGCAGCACAATTGAATGATGGGATAATCTGGAGATGTTTTCATTGTACATATGTACCCTGATTTATTGGTGTCACCCCATTAAAGTTAATAAAAAAAAAAGGCAAAAAAAAAAAAGAGTAATAAAGTTGGAGAAATTAATATCAGATTTTAAAATTTTTTATAAACTTACAGCAATAAATTCATTGTCATATGGTCAAAACGATGGACACATAGATCAATGCAACAGAGTGGAAAACACAGAAATAGTTCTCACAAATATGCCTAAGTGATTTTTCACTAAGTTACGAAAGCAGTTCAATGGAGGAAGGCTTTCAGCAAATAATGTTGAAACAACTGAATAACCATATGCAAGAAAGGCACTTGATCTTTTGTATTTCTATATACATTTTAGAATAAACTTTTATATACCTTCCAAAAATCCTGTTGGAATTTTGATCTGAATTGAATTAAATCTATACATGAATTTGAGGAGAATTGAACTTTTACTATGGTAAATCTTATAAATAATGATTTCTTAAAAAGGGGGAAGGGATTAAAATGTACTAGTTATAAAAACAGTCACAAAAATACATAGGTAATATCATCAATAATATTGCAATAACAATGTACGATGTCACATGGGTACCAGACTTATTAGAGTGACCACTGTTTAATTTATTTAAATGTTGAATCACTATGTTTTATATCTAAAACTAATATAATATTGTATGTCATCTGTAATTGAAAACAGTTTTAAAAATTTTAATAGGGTAGTTTTTTTTACATAGTTGAGTTGTGAGAGTTCTTTTTATATGTACTCAAACGTTTTATATAAACTCAAACTTTATATAAAAAATAACTAAAAAATGGGTCATAGACCTACATGTAAAATGTAGAATGATGAAATTTTAAAGAGAAAAACAGGGAAAACACTTTGTGACTTGAGATGAGACAGATATTTTAGATGTTATATTAAAAGCACAACTCATAAAATAAAAAATTGATAGATTAGATTTGAGCAAAATGAAAACCATTTGCTCTATCAAAGACACTATTTTGAGGATGAAAACACATATTAGAGATGGGGAAAAATATTTACAAATCATGTAATCAATAAAGGCCTTGTATCTAGAATACATAAAAAAAGAACTCTTATAACTCAACTATGTAAGAAAAACTACCCTATTAAAATTTTTAAAAATGTTTTCAATTACAGATGACATACAATATTATATTAGTTTTAAGTATAAAACATAGTGATTCAACATTTAAATAACTTAAGCAATGGTCACTCTAATAAGTTTGGTACCCATCTGACATCATACAGTTATTATAATATTATTGACAATATTTCCTATGTATTCTTATGACTGTTTTTATAACTAGTATGTTGTACATTTTAATCCCTTCCCTTTTTAAAAAAGTCATAATTTATAAGATTTACCATAGTAAAAGTTCAATTTTCCTCAAATTCATGTATAGATTTAACTGAATTCAGATAAAAATTTCAACAGGGTTTTTGGAAGGCATGTAAAAGCTCATTCTAAAATGTATATGGAAAAACAAAGGTACTAAAATATTCCAAACAAATTGGGGAAAAGGATAGCAAATAAGCACATAAAAATGTTTATTAGCCATTTTAGAAATGCAAATTAAAAACACAATAAGATACTACTGCACACCTATTAGAATTGGTGAAATAAAAAATATTACCAAGTGCTGGTGAGAATGTGAGGAAACTGGAACTTGCAGATATTATTGGTAGTAAAATGAAAGTTATCCTGGATTCATGTTTGATAATTTTTTATAAAGTTGAACATATATTTACCATATGACCCAGCAATCCCATCTTGGTATTTGCCCTTAAAAAATGAAAACTTGTGTTCACATAAACACATGAACATCCATAGCACTTGTATTTATAAGAGACAAGAATTGAAAACACTCAAATGTGCTTCAATGGGTGAATGTTTAAACAACCTGTGTCCCATCTGTACAATGGAATATGATGCAACAATAGAAGGAACAAACTATTTGTACACAAAAAAATTTGGATGAATCTAAAAGGCATCGTGCCTATTGAAAAAAGCCAGTGTCAAGAAAATACATATGGTTTACTAATTCCTTTTGTATCTCATTCTCTGAAAGATAGAACTATAGTGATAGGAAAAAGATTGGTTACTTTTAGGCATAAGAAATGAGGGGAGTGTTTTGACTATAAAGGATCACGCGAAGGAATTTGGGGGCGAGGAGGATGATGATCTGAAACCATTCCATACTTTTACTGTGGAGATAGTTAAGCAAATCCATACATGCGTTAAAATTCATAGAAGTAGATACCCAAAAAGTCAATTTCATTGTAATTTAATTTAAAAATAAAATAAAATAGTTACTCGAGGAACTTTTGGTGCTGAAGGGCTTAAAGAGTTGGAGCTTAAAATAAGGTTTCCAAAACTTAGTTGCATTTTTCCTCTTGGATTGTCTACATTCATCTATCACCTACAGAGAGAGAGAGAGAGAGAGAGAGAGAGAGAGAGAGAGAGAGAGGAGTTTATGTATATACATATTAACAAAGTTGGAATAGTTTTTGGATGAATTATAATGATTTAGTTCCATATATAAGCCTTAAGGTTTTTGTGGGATATTTCTGGAGGAGACATTTGTTATATAGGTATCTAGAACTGAAGAGAAGGTGAGAACAGGAAATTCCATTTGGTACATTTAAGGTGTGGATGAGATCACCCAGGGAGAATGCATAGCATGAAACAAGGACTGAGATGAAACTCAGGGAACATGAAAAGAGGAACTCATGAATTAGATGAAATGAGAGTAAAAGGAGGAATACGGCATCAGAGGAGAGAAAAGGGTCATGCAGATCAAAAAAATTCAGTAAGAAGAGTCAGCAATCTCTCTTTTGTGTGTGTGTGTGTGTGTGTGTGTGTGTGTGTGTGTGTGTGACAGAGAGAGAGAGAAAAAGTGAGAGAGAAAGATAAGGACAGACAGACAGACAGGAAGGGAGAGAGATGAGAAGCATCAATTCTTCATTGCAGCACCTTAGTTGTTCATTGATTGCTTTCTCATATGTGCCTTGATGGGGCATGGGGGGACTACAGCAGACCAAGTGATCTCTTGCTCAAGCCGGAGACCTTGGGCTCAAGCTGGTGAGCTTTACTCAAACTAGATGAACCCATGCTCAAGCCAGCGACCTTGGGTTTCAAACCTGGGTCATCTGCGTCCCAGTCTGATGCTTTATCCTCTGCACTACCGCTTGGTTAAACAAGAAGAGTCAGCAATCTCTAATGGTGTGATGAGGCTTGGAAAATTTTAAATGGATCAAAGACCTAAATATAAGACCTGAAACAATAAAGTACATAGAAGAAAACATAGGTACTAAACTCATGGACCTTGGTTATAAAGAGCACTTTATGAATTTGACTCCAAAGGCAAGGGAAGTGAAGGCAAAGATAAATGAATGGGACTACATCAGACTAAGAAGCTTCTGCACAGCAAGAAAAACTGATAACAGAACAAATAGACAGTCAACTAGATGGGAGATATTTTCAAACAACAGCTCAGATAAGGGCCTAATATCCAAAATATACAAAGAACTCATGAAACTCAACAACAAACAAACAAACAAACAAACAAACAATCCAATAAAAAATGGGAAGAGAACATGAATAGACACTTCTCCCAGGAAAAAATACAAATGGCCAACAGATATATGAAAAGATGCTCATCTTCATTAGCTATTAGAGAAATGCAAATCAAAACTACAATGAGATACCACCTCATGCCTGTTAGATTAGCTATTATCAACAAGACAGGTAATAACAAGTGTTGGAGAGGCTGTGGAGAAAAAGAAACCCTCATTCACTGTTGGTGGGAATGTAAAGTAGTACAACCATTATGGAGGAAAGTATGATGGTACCTCAAAAAAACTAAAAATAGAACTACCATATGACCCAGCAATCCATCTACTGGGTATATACCCCCGAAACTCAAAAACATTGGTACGTAAAGACACATGTAGCCCCATGTTCATTGCAGCATTGTTCACAGTGGCCAAGACATGGAAACAAGCAAAAAGCCCTTCAGTAGATGACTGGATAAAGAAGATGTGGTACATATATACTATGGAATACTACTCAGTCATAAGAAATGATGACATTGGATCATTTACAACAGTGGTAGTCAACCTGGTCCCTACTGCCCACTAGTGGCCATTCCAGCTTTCATGGTGGGCAGTAGCGGAGCAACCAAAGTATAAATAAAAAGATAGATTTAACTATAGTAAGTTGTTTTATAAAGATTTATTCTGCCAAACTTAGCGAAAATCTGACATAAAATACTTGGTAAGTAATTATTATATGCTTTAACTTGCTGTAACTTTGCTTTATACATTTTATAAAGTAAAGTTACTTCCCTACTTTATAAATCACCATTACTGTGGAACCGGTGGGTGGTTAGAAAATTTTACTACTAACAGAGATACAAAAGTGAGTGGCAGGTATAAAAAGGTTGACTACCCCTTATTTACAATAACATGGATGGACCTTGATAACATTATATGGAATGAAATAAGTAAATCAGAAAAAAACAAGAACTGTATGGTTCCATACATAGGAGGGACATAAACATGAAACTAGGAGAAATTTACAAGGGTGTGGTGGTTACCGGAGTGGGGGGGGGGGAGGGAGAAGAGGGAAGGGGTGGGGGGAAAGGAGTGGCACAAAGAAAACTAGATAGAAGGTGACAGAAGACAATCTGACTTAGGGTGTTGGGTATGCAACATAATTAAATGTTGGGATAACCTGGATATGATTTCTCTGAACATATGTACCCTGATTTATTAATGTCACCTCATTAAAATAAAAAATAAAAGAAAATCATCATAGTGTTTGTCAACTAGGAGGTTGTAAAGCCAGTAGTCAAGGCCACCATCACAGCAGCCTGGCCCATGGAGGTTCGCATTAGATTCGAACAAACAGTAATGAAACAACGAAGCCAAAAACTGGTGAGCCATCAGCTTTAATTCTAGCTTGCACCCGGCGGGCAAGCAAAAACACACACTGGGCTCCAAAATCCACTCATTCAGTGCTCTCGAAGCTATTGACTTATCCGAGTTTCCTAGAATCAAAGGTTTCTAGCTCACCAGACTTATTCACCTCTGTTCCCCATCTCCTCCAGCACAAACTCTTAACAAACTGGCTTCTCTCTCAGCATTCTGCCATCCTGACTGCTTCTCTGGCCTCCATGTGGCCTTAATCTGCTGTCCTCTCTAATACTTCAGGAACCAAGAGAGAGCAAGCTACTGGCCTGCCCCACTGTAAAGCCAGGAGTTGCGGCCACAATCACAGCCGCCTGACCCACGCAGGTTCACATTGGATTCGAACAGATCGTAATGAAACACAGGAGCCAAAAACTGGTGAGCCATCAGCTTTAATTCTAGCTTGCCCCCGGCGGGCAAGCAAAAACACACACTGGGCTCCAAAACCCACACATTCAGTGCTCACAAAGCTACTGACTTATCCGAGTTTCCTAGAATCAAAGCTTTCTAGCTTACCAGACTTATTCACCTCTGTTCCCATCTCCTTCTCCAACACAAACTCTGCACAAACTGGCTTCTCCCTCAGCACTCTGCCATCTTGGCTGCTTATCCTGGCCTCCATGTGGCCTACATCTGCTCTCCTCTCTAATACCTCAGGAACCAAGGGAGAGTAAGCTCCCAGCCTGCCCCACTTTATAGTGTAGAATCAAAACCTTAATCCAATCTACAGACAAGGAAGTCTCTGATACAAAGTCACCCATCTGAGGCATAATGGGATTCCTCAGGAGAGTGCACCACCCCACATCATCCAATCAGTCAAGGGTGTGGAGAAGAACTTACTCTTAAAACCAAGCCTTAGGCTAGAACGACTTGGCCTGCTTACATTACAGCCTTTCCCCCACACCATCCCAAGCATAAGGGCAAATAATATCACCTGGGTGATGGGCTTCCATGTGGGCAGTGCCATCTTTAACAAAGTGAGCATATTATATTTTATCTGCCCAACAAAGGCCATTGGTAATATAGCTAAAGCACTTTTTTTTTTTTTTTTTTTTTTTTTTTTTTACAGGGACAGAGAGAGAGTCAGAGAGAGGGATAGATAGGGACAGACAGACAGGAATGGAGAGAGGTGAGAAGCATCAATTATTAGTTTTCCGTTGCCATTGCGACACTATAGTTGGTCATTGATTGCTTTCTCACATGTGCCTTGACCGTGGGCCTTCAGCAGACTGAGTAACCCCTTGCTGGAGTCAGCGACCTTGGGGCCAAGCTGGTGAGCTCTTTGCTCAAGCTGGATGGGCCTGCGCTGAAGCTGGCGAGCTCGGGGTTTCGAACCGAGGTCCTCCACATCCCACTCCGACGCTCTATCCACTGCGCCACCGCCTGGTCAGGCTAGCTAAAGCACTATTCAGACTGATGGGGGTGGGGAATAGAGACACATAGCCTAAGGAGTGAGAGAGATGAGAGATAGGAATTGCCTTCATAAAGCCTTAGCTTATCAGGATTTAGATTCTTGAATAAGGTTTGTTCTGAAGTTTATTCTCCTCTCAAATCACCAAACCAAATTAAATAAAAATGTCAGTGAAGTTTTGTCATTGCTGGCAAAGCTTGAAGTCAAGTAATAATTATGTGTGTTTAGGATTTAGATACTTTTTTAATAGTCAAAACCAGTCAATTTAACACTGTTAATTGAGAACCTGCAGTGTTACAGACAATGAAAAGCATGGGAAGATGTATAAGAAATAAGAGCTGAGTCTATTTAACCTAAGTCTTTATTTGAAAGATGAAGAAACTTAGACTTAGAAATGAAGTAATTTGGCCAAGATTATGTCTAATCTGCTTTCCATGACATTATTTTGTTAGTCCCCTCTCTTCCCTAATTTTATTTGCCGCAAGGATAGTGCACAGACAGCAGATAGTCATAACCCTGCATTTGGTCCCTTTCTAAGTGTATTTGTGTGTTGGGCAGATAAAATATATTATGCTCACTTTGTTAAAGATGGTGCTGCCCACATGGAAGTTTGTTGATATTAATGTTTGTTCTGGAACAGGCTGTGGGCAGGCCGGGTTGTTATAGCCTAAGGCTTAGTTTAAGAATAAGCTCTTCCCCACACCCTTGACTGATTGGATGATGTAGGGTGGTGCACTCTCCTGAGGAATCCCATTATACAGAGATTTCCTTGTTTGTATAATTGGATTAAAGGTTTTGAGTCTATGCTATAAAGTGGGAGAGACCAGTAGCTTGATATCTCTCTCTTGGTTCCTGAGTTCCTGAGGTTAGTATTAGAGAGGAGAGCAGAGTAAGGCCACGTGAAGGCCAGGAGAAGCAGCCAAGATAGTAGAATGCTGAGGAAGAAGCCAGTTTGTGCAGTTTGTGTAGAGAGAAGGAGATGGGAAATAGAGGTGAATAAGTCTGGTGAGCTAGAAACCTTTGATTCTAGGAAACTCGGATAAGTCAGTAGCTTTGTGAGCACTGAATGTGTGGGTTTTGGAGCCCAGTGTGTGTTTTTGCTTGCCCGCCAGGTGCAAGCTAGAATTAAAGCTGATGGCTCACCAGTTCTTGGGTCCATTGTTTCGTTACCGACTGTTCAAATCAAGTGCGAACCTGCACTGGCCAGGCGGCTGTGATGGTGGCCTTGACTACTGGCTTTACATTGTTGTAAAGCCAGTAGTCAGGGTCAGGATCACAGCCGCCTGACCCACGCAGGTTCACATTGGATTCGAACAGTCGGTAATGAAACACAGGAGCCAGATTAAGAGAGAGCAGATTAACACTAACTCCAGGAACCGAGAGAGAGAGATCAAGCTACTGGTCTCTCCCACTTTATACCGTAGAATCAAAACCTTTAATCCAATTATACAAACAAGGAAGTCTCTGTATAATGGGATTCCTCAGGAGAGTGCACCACCCTACATCATCCAATCAGTCAAGGGTGTGGAGAAGAATTTACTCTTAAAACCAAGCCTTAGGCCATAACGACCTGGCCTGCTTACATTACAGCCTTTCCCCCACACCCATCCCAAGCATAAGGGCAAATAATATCACCTGGGTGACGGGCTTCCATGTGGGCAGCGCCATCTTTAACAAAGTGAGCATATTATATTTTATCTGCCCAACACTCCCCCTACCTGAACATTATCCTCTTGGAAGTCTCTGGTAAAACTCTGAAAGTTCCTGTGGTTTACTCTAATGCAGTGGTTCTTAACCTTTTTTGAGGTACTGAACCCACCAGTTTCATATGCACATTCACCGAACCCTTCTTTAGTGATAAATAAAATATGTTTTTTTTTCAAATTCAAGACATAGGTATATGTTTTTTTACTGGTTGTAAGGCCAGGAGCCGCCATCGTGGCCATTCACATGCAGGTTCCCATTGGATTCGGGCTGACGGTGAAGAAATGGCAGAGTCGGAGGATGGTAGGCCATTCTGTTTATTGGTGTCTCACCAATACAGGCAAGCCACAAGAGAAGACAAGGGAGAAGCAGAAAACCAGCTTTTCCCATGGAGGTCAAGGGATCAGGGAGGCCCCTGCAATGGGGATAGCAGGAACCGAGAGAGCTCAAGCTACTGGTCTCTCCCATTTTATAGCATAGATAATCCAAACCTTTAATCCAATTATACAAACAAGGAAATCTCTGTATAATGGGATTTCTCAGGAGAGTGCACTACCCTACATTATCCAATCAGTCAAGGGTGTGGGGAAGAGCTTACTCTTAAAGCCAAGCCTTAGGTCATAACAACCTGGCCTGCTTACATTACAGCCTTTCCCCCACACCCATCCCAAGCACAAGGGCAAATAATATTACCTGGGTGACGGGCTTCCATGTGGGCAGCGCTATCTTTAACAAAGTGAGCATATTATATTTTATCTGCCCAACACTGGTGCACAGAATGAGCCATGCATGAACATCACCTTGCTCAAAGAACAAAACCAACAATGTGCATGAACTCACAACAAATTACGGTATTACTTTATTCTGGCCTCTGCAGCAGAGGCTTCTCTGAACCCCTGAGACCGACTCATCGAACCCCTAGGGTTCGATAGAACCCAGGTTAAGAACCACTGCTCTAATGAGAGTAAGCCTCTAATGTAATTCCTGATAGGGTTTTAGGGAAACAGGGAGTAGGACAATTTGGCTGGAGTTTGGCTAGAAGATACATTGGAAGGTGTTCGGCAGATAAAATATAATATGCTCACTTTGTTAAAGATGGTGCTGCCCACATGGAAGCCCGTCACCCAGGTGATATTATTTGCCCTTATGCTTGAGACGGCTGTGGGGGAAAAGCAGTAATGTAGGCAGGCCAGGTCATAGCCTAAGGCTTAGTTTAAGAGTAAGCTCTTCTCCACACCCTTGACTGATTGGATGATGTAGGGTGGTGCACTCTTCTGAGGAATTCCATTATGCCTCAGATGGGTGGCTTTGTATCAGAGACTTTCTTGTATGTATAATTGGATTAAAGGTTTGGATTTTCTGTGCTATAAACTGGGGCAGTCCGGGAGCTTGCTCTCTCTCTCTCGGTTCCTGGGTTCCTGAGATTAGTATTAGAGAGGAGAGCAGAGTAAGGCCACGTGAAGGCCAGGAGAAGCAGCCAAGATGGCAGAATGCTGAGGAAGAAGCCAGTTTGTGTAGAGTTTGTGTAGAGAGAAGGAGATGGGAAACAGAGGTGAATAAGTCTGGCGAGCTAGAAACCTTTGATGCTAGGAAACTCGGATAAGTCAGTAGCTTTGTGAGCACTGAATGTGTGGGTTTTGGAGCCCAGTGTGTGTTTTTGCTTGCCCGCCGGGTGCAAGCTAGAATTAAAGTTGATGGCTCACCAGTTTGTGGCTCCGTTGTTTTATTACCGACTGTACGAATCTAATGCGAACCTGCGTGGGTCGGGCTGCTGTGATAGTGGCCTCGGCCACAGGCTTTACAGAAGGGGAGAATGAATATAGTCATTTTAATTTGACATTCAGTTTAGGAGTGTAGTGAATAAGCATCTAATAACTGTTAGATGGTGGATCTCTGCTTGAGTTTAATAGTTACATACCAGTCATGTAACTTAAATAGCTGTCTTGACCTCTCCAATCTGAACTTCCCTCAATAAAATAGGTAATGTGTGAGGACTGAACAGATGATTGACTGTGGTGCTTATTGAACAAAATACTAAATAAATGCTAGGTTTTATCTTTATTATTAATTAAGAAGGTGGCTCTATTCTGCAGGAAATGGCCAAAGATAATAAAGGGCAACATTTCCAGGCACAAGTGCTTCTTGTCTTTTGTAAATTGATTTTTATGCGGCTTTGGCATAGCCCGACCCCTCAGTGGGAAATGTAGAGATATTTAGAGTTGAATGCAAACGCCTGAGCTCAAATAGGATGAATGATGAGACAATACTAAGGGTATAAATGGAAAGGACCACCACAGTAGAGGACTGAGGCTGGGGTGGGGGAGAGGCATTACTTGTCAGGTGGCATCGATCTCTCTGTGGGAGGAGCGGGGAACTGGATGGCAGTCACTGCTGTAAAAGGGACTGGAAACGGCAGCACATGTAAACTGCCAATCAGATTTCTGTAGGATGATGAGGGGATTGATTATATTTGTTCTGAGAGATTACTCAAACTGAGAAAGAGGAAGGAATAGGATCTTATCTTCCTGCCCCCGAAAATTTATGCTGTTAGATACTATGTTTCCAGTGCTCTTGAATTATTCATTTATTTAAAAAATTATTTTAAAATTCAGGTGACAAAAGAGAGATGAAAAATAACTACTTCATTTGTTTGTTGTAGATTTACCCTTGGACTCCAAAGTAAGAGAGTGATGGGATAGGAAGGATGGTTTGTATTCCTTTCATCAATCATTGCCGTAACTTTTTTTTAGCGCATGCGTGTTTACACACACATGCACACAGTCAAAAAATAATCTATAGAACTCATTTATGGGGACTCACAGTTGCATCTCTCAAAAAATTGCCGTTCCAGTCATTACAGTTAAAAAAAATTATTTTATGGAATTGTAATTCAGTTATCTCTATCCTGAAAGTAAAATTCCTGATTAGACCAGGAAGCTCACTAACGAGCCCAGAGTTCCTCCCGGCTCTTGCTGTGCGGTAAAATCAGCCATCGGACTTTTAAGAAACGTATGTGCTTAGCTTGGGCTCCATTCCAAAAGTGATTTCCTTTAAAAGAATCTAAGATTTAAAAAATTAGAGTTGGCACAACATTTCCGGATCTTGTAGTGAAATTCTTGGCTTAACGCATCTTCTCTGAATAACTTTTAGAGTATGAAAATTTTGCAAACTGTGACCCAGCCTACCTATCCTGCAGAGAAGAGCAGGAGGAAATGGAGATGAGTGCAGTAAAAATTTATCAACCTTGAGTCATTGTAACATTTTTTTTGCTTTTATTTAAAAATTAATTTTCATAGACAATACAGCATCATGGTTACAGCCCTGGATTTATTTATTTATTTTTGACTTTAAATAATTTTTTATTTTTTAATTATAGTTGACATACATTATATTAGTTTCAGGGGATTGTAACAATGTTTTTAATAGTAAAAGTGAAAATAATCTATGTCTGCAACCAGAAAATATTTTTTAAAACATTGTGATACAACCATTTAATGGGCCACTTTACAGCCATTAAAAATAATGTTGTTAAGTGAACTACTTAATGCATTAAGCACGTATAGAATTTATTAAGAGAAAAAAGGATGTTACATAATACTATATATGGTGAGATATACTGTACTTATTTGTGAAAAAACAAAACACCTATGGATAGAAAAAATAATGGATATAGATTTCAAAATAGTAGCATTTATTTTAAGGTAATAAGATGAGAAATATGATCATTTTTGTAACCTTTCTCAGGTCTAATGTTATTTTCCAGATTTTCTAGACTATGCATACATTATTTCTATAATGTGAAATATTTTATTAGATTAAAAGCAATTATGGAAATCTAAAGGAGATTTATGCAAAACATTACTCTATAGAGCCACCCAGTTCATATGTTGAAAGTATTTGACATCTTTGTTTTGCATATGCTGCCTGTATGGATAGATTTCATAGGTAAAATAGCCTTATAAAAACACCTGAGAATTTTCAGTGACTATAACCATAGGCAAGTCCTTGTACAATGTATGATTTATGTTTAGGAAGAAGACTCTGGAATTACTGGCTTAATTTAGCAAAGACAAAAGAAGGTGGAATTTCATTCTCTGTGATTATTTTTTGCAGTTGTTCTGAACTATTGGACTGTTAAGAACAGCTGCTAAGAGCTTTGCATGAAGTTTCTTCCTCCTTTCAATCCTCCACCCCTGGAAATTCAATCTGTCTCTGTTGTTCGGGAATTGGTGAAACAGACAAGGAGGTGGGCTGGCAAATTTGTATACCACTTTTGCTTTCGAACATGTAATTTAAGTGTACTGCAGAAAAATTGGATTGCTTTGATACAGTGGTATAACATTAACATTTTCCTATAAAATATCTTTTAAAATTATATTGGGACAATATGTTGATTGGGAAATTGATTTAAACAGTCATAAAGGTGAAGAGATATCCTTCTCCCAAATTGATTGGAGTTCATATCAGCTAAGAAGCTAAGGATGAGTTCAAGACAGCCCTGTTTGAAGATATATTGTTGTTCTGTGTGAGAAGAGATGAGTTATGGTTGGTCTTAGTAACTTTCTGAGATAAAAGAAAAAAAAGAGGAAAATCGTCTCACTTCCTTGTATATGTTTCTTAATTGTTTTGTGTATGTTGAGCTAAGCTTATTTCCAAACTGATGGAACTGGAAAGCCCCGTGGAGGCTCTCTCCAAGGGAAAGGTGCGTCTAGAAGGGGAGGCCCTCTGGTGATACTTTGAGCATCACCGATAACTTTTTAATCCTAACCTCCCTACAGCCACTGTCCTCCCAATGAGTGAAGACTGGGTGAACTTTGGAGAGGGCAGAATCTGCCTGTTGAAGATGAGTCTTGGAGATCATCTGCCTACCTTTATAATTTCACAGATGATGAGACTTGCCCCAGTTTATCCAAGAATACCTGGAGTCAGAAAGGTGGAATTCAAATTTTGTTAAGCCAGTGCTTGCCCAGTGAGTTCTCTTTGGCCCTTCCATTCAGGGATATCTTTCTTGATGAAACTGGAAAAACTATAGGGAGAAAAACAGTGTCTGTCCCTCAAAACTCAGAGGCTGATGAGAGGAGATCCGTTAGAATATTCACTGTAGGAAAGGAGAGATTAGCAGGGGAAAGGGCTGGAGGGGAGCGGACTAAAGAATTAAGCAATTGCCAGGCTCAGCTGTAAAGTGAACAGGTCTGCCTGGGGCTATGGCAGCTCAGATGGGGAGGAAGAACCAAATATGAGAACACAAAGAAAAATTTGACCAAATCTTTATTTGGATAAATACTAGCTTCCTCTGTTCTTCCCTAAATTAAATGAGGTGCAAAACTCAAAGCACCTTTTCTAATAAGTACTAAGTAAACATGAACTTTACTGACTATGACCTGGGTATATATAGGCTACTAATGTGAAAGTCCCTATACTTTAATGTGCCATGACCCCATTTCTAAGGCAATTATAATGTACACACACACACACACACACACACACACACACAGACACACACACACACACACAGACACACACACACACGTATAATTTTTTTTGAGAGAAGGGGAGATAGAAAGACAGAATCCCACATGTGCCCCAACTAGGATCCACCCAGCAATCCCCATCTGGGGCCGATGCTCGTATCAACTGAGCTATGCTCAGTGCCTGAGGCCAACACTTGAACCAATGAGCCACTGCTTAAAAGAGGGAAAGAGAGAGGAGAGAAGGGGAGGAGAGAGGGGAAGAGAAGCAGATGGTTGCTTCTCTTGTGTGCCATGACTGGGGATCAAACCTGGGATGTCCACACAGGGCTGATGCTCTATCCACTAAGCAAACTGGCCAGGGCTTGCCAATGTTATATTTTTGCTGGACTGGCAGAAAGTTAGCATTAAAAACCCATTAAAATATGTATTAAAGAGACATTATAATGTTTATGTACATTTAGTACATTAATATATGCCTTTAAAGATATGTCTTTCTTTCTCTCAATATATGTACATATATAAACACATTCAATTCTACCTATATATACATAAGGTATAAAATCATGATCTAGAAATAGGTGAACATGCATTGAGCTATCATGAAGTTTATATATCCTTAAAGGCATATTAGTTTATTTAAGTATATATCTTTATAATGTACTATGTATCAATATGTCATTATTCTGTCAATCGACATGAGATTTTTTTGGCTCCCCATAGGAAATGATCTGTGTATTTTGTGATCAGTACAAGAACAGAGATTTTGCACATTTAAACTGTATTCAGTAAATAGTCTATGAATTAAAACACCATCATCACTTAAAACATTGCCTTTGGCATTTGTGTAATGCCTTTATTATTGTTGAACCAAAACTGATCTGCACATTCATTTTGTGGAGGTAAGTTTTATAAATGATTAATGAGATTGAGATTTCCCCCCATTATTTTTCAAATCACAGTGTAAAAAAATTGTATTCTTTTGCCTGGAGATGAGACTACCCAAGGGTTATAATATTTTCAGCATGAATATTATAGAAGTAATGGGAAGCTGCTGTATCTCATTTCCAGTGAGGTCACAAGAGAAAAGGATTGTAGCAGGAACTTGTGGTTTTGGCTTTAAAATTCTTTTATTGTGAGATAGCACAGAAGAACGGGCCATTAAAGGAGTTTGTATGTGCTCCCTTTTCTGATGTTTTAAAAAGGCAACAAATTATCTGAGTTTAAGTCAGTCTATTGTGTAGCCCATTCTAAGGAGGAATGTCTTTTTCCATCTTTCAATAATCTTCTGTTGAAATTGTAAGTGAGTTTAGGTAACCAGTCTTATGTCACCCTAATCCCTGTGCTCCTTCCCACAACACCAGCTGAGTGGACCATGAATGGGACTTGTGGCCATAAAAACCCATCAGAAAGTTGGTCAGAAACACCATATCCTGGCATTAAAACACGAGGGAGACATCCTACTCATTTACTTTCTGAAGACATTACTAGGATATATGCATTTTAGCAATGGGAGCTGAAGTTGAAAAGAAGCCATGAAATAAAGGAGGGTTGTTACCAGCCATTTGCTAAAAATAATAGTGGACAATATGAGTAGGGGAACCAATGGCTAAAGAGAAAAGATAGAGAAAGTGTAAGAGTGCTCTTGACTAATGAGAAGACTGTCTTAATTCCTGATGGCTTTCCAGACTACAAGTCAAGCACTCTGCTTTATTTTTTTTCTGAACAAACATGAGTCTCTGTATAAATTGCACATGATTGGGCCTTGTCAACTGTGAGCTTCACTGCTGTGTGATCTGCCTGGGTCCATTCACTGGAGGGATCCTTACAAACATAACCTTTAACTTTTTTTTGTCTTGGCTGGACTGATCACCCAAAGAAGGATCCTCTGGTGTCTTGCTTGGAGGGAATAACCCTGGTTGCCAGCATTTTGGGAACTCAATTTGTGGAAGAGGCCTGAGGAGCTCAATAATGTGTATGTGGAATATCACGTAGTCTTCTTGTTTATTTTATTTTATTTTATTTTTCAGAGAGAGGTATAGATAGGGACAGACAGACAGGAATGGAGAGAGGTGAGAAGCATCAATCATTAGTTTCTCATTGCCATTGCAACACCTTAGTTATTCACTGATTGCTTTCTCACATGTGCCTTGACCACGGGCCTTCAGCAAACCAAGCAACCCCTTACTGGAGCCAGCAACCTTGGGTCCAAGCTGACGAGCTTTTTTTTGCTCAAGCCAGATGGGCCCGTGCTCAAGCTGGTGAGCTCGGGGTCTCGAACCTGGGTCTTCCGCATCCCAGTCTGACGCTCTATCCACTGCGTCACCACCTGGTCAGGTGTCTTCTTGTTTTTAACACACTAGCTTGTCCTCAATCCTTCTTGTTACTTCCTAACCCTGTGATCCTCTGACCTCTTTTGGAGAGTAACAACCTCTCAGTGTGGGAGAGGCGATTACTAGAGATGCAGTAGAAGAAATTTGCAGATGTCTTTTGGTTTTGTTTTTAATTCTTTAACATTTTAAAGATCCTTTTGTGCCCTGGCCAGATAGCTCAGCTGGTTAGAGCATTGTCCAGAAGAGAAGAGGTTGCCAGTTTGATCCCTGGTCAGGGCCCATACAGGAACATGTTGAAGTCCCGTTCCTGTCTCTCTTTATCCCCCTTCCTCTTGCTCTAAAATCAATAAAAAATAAACATTAAAACAAGTTTTTATAAATCCTTCTGTTTTCAGCCTGCTCTTTAGTCCTATGACCAGAATTTCTACTACCTGAGACTTTTAGGCATTCTTTTTTAAAAAATTATTACTATTATTATTATTATTGATTCTAGAGGGAGAGGAAGGGGGAGAGAGAGACAGGAACATAGATCTGCTCCTGCATGTGCCCTGACTAGGGATTGAACTGGCAACCTCTGTGCTTTGGGATGATGCTCTAACCAACTGCGCTATCTGGCCAGGGCCTTTGGGCATTCTTATAAAATTGGGTTCCTTTTTAACTTTCTCCACTGATGGCTTAGGATTTGGCTTTCCTGGATCTTCTGAGTCAGTTTCTACTTATCTGTATACTTTTTCATTTGAAAAATTTTGTTGCCCTCTCTCTTTCCTTATTTTCCTTGTTCTTACAGATCTATGCCTCAAAATAAATTTCTTTATTATCTTTTTAACGGGGTTTTGGAAGGGACGAGTGGTGAATACATGTGTTACTCTGCCAACTTTATTGTGAAACCCTTTGGACATAGTCTTTAAGACTAAAGATATTTTCCACAGAAATTTCCCCACTAGACTTACTCTCCCACATCGTTGTCCAGGTTGGGGTATGTATTAATGGCAAAATCAATCACTGGCAAAGGGAGTGAGGTCCCTTTAATTGGCTTAGACAAATAGCAATTCATTTCTTGGAGTGAGGAGGAGACCCCTCCGTGAGCACAGGGCTTTGTAGAGGGTGATAAACTGGAGACTAATATGCAATATATTCAACTTTGGTTTCAGCATGGCACTCAGCAGTCAAACTGGACACACTACCCAATCTGAGCAAATGAAACTACACATACCCAAGTGAAATCTGATTCTGCCAGCAAGGAAGAAGACGGGAAAGCATTATTACTGTAGGCCACCAAAGGGGACTGTAAAAGCCCGTAGTCCTGGCACCGAAAAGCAATCGTAGAAAGTAAACTACAAAGCTACTTTGGAGAAAGGGCCAAATCATCTCAGAAGGATCATTCCAGCCTATAAATTTTCACCGCAAACAGGATTCTCCCACAGGCGGATTTAACCGCGGGCGCACCAGGCACGCGCCCTGGGCCCCTACTTCTGAAGGCCCCGCAAAACCCCAACTTTACACTTTTTTCTAATGACACCAAGTTTGGTTTCATATGTGCAATTTTAACATGAATAGTACATAATATTTTTTATTTATTTTAAAATATGGTTAATATGTATTTTTTTTTCCCTGTCTCTCTCTTCTTTTTAAGGGGCCTCAACTGACCTTAATCTGCTTCTGATTGCTCCATGTAATAATTTTTTTCTTAGAACAGTCTACTAGTCTCAACTGAATATCCTTGCAGGGAGCCAGAGTACATACAAATGACAGAGCTGAGGGCCGTCTCCAATCCTGGCTCAACAGAAAGCTTTATATAAAAGGTTGCTCCAGTACCTTAAGAGCAAACGTTGGGAGAAAGGTTCTGCCTTGATGGTATTTACAAGTAGTTGGTTTTATCTCACTTGCCAACTCTTGATTGGTGATGGCTGTCTAAAGGGCTGGTCTGAGTAGAATTCTAGTTTGGGCTGAGATCAGCTGGAAAGAGCGCTTTACTCATTGAGCAACATGTGTGTGGGTATTGACATGGGCAATATCAGCACATGGGTGGTGCATTTTCT
This sequence comes from Rhynchonycteris naso, assembly GCA_037038555.1. NCBI lineage: Eukaryota > Metazoa > Chordata > Mammalia > Chiroptera > Emballonuridae > Rhynchonycteris > Rhynchonycteris naso. The sequence goes on from CM072995.1 coordinate 342,269,084, forward strand.
CTTTTTTCCAGATCATTCCCATGAGGGCTGAGGCTCCTTGGAATCACCCAAGCTGAGACTTTCAGGTTGCAAATTGTACCTAAGACAAGGAGATGACCTTTTTTCTTAGATGACATTCTCAGTTGAGGAAAGAAAGCATCCTCCAGGAAGATGTCTCAGAAATTTTGCTAACATCCGGGTCCAAGGAGAAAGGAAGTTTTGTTGAGCTTCATCTTTGAGAAGACACAGAGGTTCAAGGGTATTTCTGTTACTCTGAAAGGAAACATGGATGAGAGAACTGTACAGTCTTTCTTAAGTGCTGTGACTGACACCACCAAGTTTGCTATTTTAGTTTTCTGGTATTAACTGGCAGTCAAACAACTCATGTTCTTTGGGTCATCAAACATGCTCATGGGTAGGGAGAGCCTTGGAACAGCATGCTTCCAGGAACTGGGGGAGTGGTGGCAGTTATGACAGGGGAGGAAATCAAGTTGAACTTCTGGCACCTTCTGTAAAGAGGAAAAGACAATATGAGGGACAGCCTCAGAGGGAGTTCAGGGCTGAGCAATAGAAAAGCCCTTCTGGAGGTTTCTACACATAGCACCTTATTCTATTCAAAGCACTTCTTCACTGTTATCTTACATAATTCTCTGACATCTCTTTGCTTTAGGTACAGTTGATATTTTTTAACTCTGTTTTTCTAGTATATAAATTAATTTTCAGAGAAGATAATGAATCCAAGGTACACAGCTAGATGAAAGTTGACTTAGGTGTAGAAATAGGTTCTCCTACTCTATAGATCAGGGCTTTCTCACTGTACCACAATGCCACTAGAACCTAAAAGAGCACATTTTGGTCTGGAGGATGTCAAAGAATCTATTAATCAAAGGTGGGGTTCTGTCTAAGGAAGAGCATTCCAAACAGAAGGAACAGCGCTTGCAAGGCCCTGAGGAAGAAGGGAAGAAAGTGTTTCTCGAGAACCCAAAGCAGACCACCTTGCATTCATGGAGCAAGGGAAGCAATGAAAACATTGGTGTGAGATGAGGTTAAATGTGTAGCATGGGCCAGATCATGAAGGGCATTGAGGACTTCTTTTTTACTTCTTTAGCTAGAATGCCAAACCTGTCAGCAGATTCTTTTCTTTTCTTTTTCTCTTTCTTTCTTTCTTTCTTTCTTTCTTTCTTTCTTTCTTTCTTTCTTTCTTTCTTTCTTTCTTTCTTTCTTTCCTGTCTTTTCCATTTCCTTCCTTCTTTCCTTCCTTTCTTCCTTCCTTCCTTCTTACCTTCCTTCCTTCCTTCCTTCCTTCCTTCCTTCCTTCCTTCCTCCCTCCCTCCCTCCCTCCCTTCCTTCCTTCCTTCTTTCCTTCTTTATTGTGTGTGACAGAGAGAGCAACAAAAAGAGGGACAGATAGAGACAGACAGATAGGAAGAGAGAGAGATGAGAATCATCAATTCTTTGTTGCAGCACCTTAGTTTTTCATTGATTGCTTTCTCATATGTGTCTTGACTCAGGGGCTACAGCAGAGCGAGTGAACCCTAGCTCAAGCCAGCGACTTCGGGCTCAAGACAGCAACCTTTGGCTTTAAGCCAGCAACCCCACGCTCAAGCCAGATAAGCCTGTGTTTTAGTTGGTGACCTTGAGATTTCGAATCTGGGTCCTCTGCATCCCAGTTTAACGCTCTATCCACTGCACCACCACCTGGTCAGGCAGATTCTTTTCTAAACAGCATTAGCATACTGTCTTTTCTGGGCCTTTGGTACATCAGATGGTACCAACCTTTGAGCCAGTGGTGGTGTGGTGGGGAGAAGCCATGAGATCATTGTAAGTACATAAATCTATTTGCACAACAACCTTAGTCTGCATAAATAATATGCTTTGAACTTTTATGGACTGCTATTTGAATATAGATGTTGTTGTGATGAATAAAACTCAAATTCATTTCAAAGTACTCCTGGATTCCTAGATACTTTTGGCTATTATGTAATCTCACCTCCCCCTATGTTTTCTGGCCTCATCAGCCTATGACAACAAAATACAGTACAACTCCGTTTGCTCACAAATTGCTATGGCTTGAAAGGTGCCCCACTCAGAGAACAACCAGCTATTTCTGAGTGTTTCCATGGACACAGAATAGGTCTCTTAGGTCTTTCCTACTTGAGTGTCTTATCTTGTCCCTGTACTCTGTCCCCGCTCTGCTTCCCTCATGGTTCACCATGCTTCTGAACCCGTCCTTTTCATCACCACCTCCCATTACACCACTGTTCACACCTTACGTGGTGTGTTCCCACTGTTCACATTGCCCCTACTACCCGTGTTCATTCTGTGTTCATCCCCACTGTCATGTCAGCACTGCTGCTGTTGGTCACAAAGGCTCAGATAGCTTGCTTTCTACTTATCGGAAGTCTGACATAACCTGAGGTTGAGGACGGCCCCACCACTTCCCTGAGGTTGACCTCTCCTCCAGCATCCACAGCTGCTGTGATGGGACTAGTGCCAGTGCAGATGCTTGTGGTAAGCAGAGACCTGCCTTATCACCCTCTTCTATTCCCCTCCCTTGCACAAGGGCAGCCTATTCTCAGCAATTAATGTCTCCAAATGTCTCCACACATAGGATTCTCATCCAACTGGCCCTGCTCAAAGAGAGGAAGGCTTCTGTTTTGATAGTCTGGGTGTCAGCAAACTATGACTCAGGGGCCAAATCCATTGTCAGTATGTTTTGTAAATAAAATTTTACTGGATCTCGGCCACACTCACTTTTTGCATATTGTCTGTATCTGCTTTCTCACTACAGTGGCAGAACTGCAAGGCTGTGATGGAGGCAGTATGGCCTGCAAAACCAAAAATAGCCCTATCTGGATCTTTACAGAAAAAGTTTGTCCACTCTTTATTTAGGTCTCAGGCCTGCCATATTTCCTGCTTGGAGAATAACTTCTGTTTAGTGCAGGGGTCCCCATACTTTTTACACAGGCGGCCAGTTCACTGTCCCTCAGACCATTGGAGGACCAGACTATAAAAAAAACTATGAACAAATCCCTATGCACACTGCACATATCTTATTTTAAAGTAAAAAAAAAAACAAAACGGGAACAAATACAATATTTAAAATAAAGAACAAGTAGATTTAAATCAACAAACTATCCAGTATTTCAATGGGAACTATGGGTGCGGATGCATCCTGTGCTCCCCTCTAATGAAAGAGGTGCCCCTTCCAGAAGTGCAGCGGGGGCCAGGATAAATGGCCTCAGGGAGCCGCATGCAGCCCACGGGCCCTAGTGTGGGGACCCCTGGTCTCGTGGAAACATTCTCTTCAAGGGGGAAATGTTATTCCTCCCTGCCAAGGTATGGCCTCATTTTATGAATTCCACGTAAGAATCACACTCTGCAAATAGAGACATATTTTTCCTAAAGGCTGTGCTACTTTGTTTTATCTCTGGTAGCCTTGTTACATGCACTCTTCTTTAACCAGGTAAATACTTATTAACCAAAAAAAAAATTTGAAGCTCTATTTCAACCGCTTACTGTTCACATCATATTATTTTTCTTTTTTTAAATTTATTGGGATGAAATGTTTCACTAAACCATACAGGCTTCAAGTCTACAACAAAATGTTAACACCATCTACATACCGCTTCGTGCACTCTCCGCCCCAAGCAAAGTCCCTTTCCGCCTCCATTTCCCCATCCCCACCTTTGCCCTTGTCCCGCTACCTGTAACCCCGTTCCCCTCTGGCTATTGCCACCCCGTTGTCTGTATCACTGTGTTGTGTATGTATATATTTTTGCTAATCCCTTACCCTCTTTCATCCAGTTTCCTTACCCCCTTGTCCTCTGACAGATGTTCATCTGTTCCATGTGTTTGTGCCTCAGCTTCTATTTTCTTTATCAGTTTATTATGTTCTTTAGATTCCACATATAAGTGAGAACATATGGTATTTATTTTTCTGACTGCCTTCACTCAGCAGAATAACCTCCAGATCCATCCACACTGTACAAAGGATAAGATTTCCTCCTTTTTACGGATGTGTAGTATTCCATTGTGTACATGTACCCCAGCTTTTTAATCCACTCATCCACTGACAGACACTTGGGCCATTTCCACATCTTGGCTATTGTAAATAACACTGCCATGAACATATCTTGCTCTGAATTAGTGTTTTTGGGATTCTTAGGATATATTCCTAGAAGTGAGATAACTGGGCCAAAAGGTAGATCCATTTTTAATTTTTTGAGGTAATCCCATACTGTTTCCTACAGTGTACTTGGGTATTTTGTCAGTACTTGAGATGTGTTGAAACAATTCTAAGATGCAACAAAAGTAAAGAGTAGGTGGGTGCCCTGTGGCTTCATGATATCAAAAAGTGACAATTCTATGCTTTTTATTTACTTATCTTGATTGAGGATATTTTGATGGAAGGAGAAGTGATCATTTCCTCCTCCTCTCTCCTCTAGAAATCTTTCTCTCTTTATGCTATGTCCTTAAATCATGATGACTCCCAAATTTATAGTTTCAGTCCTGAAGTCTCCCATATGTCCACTTCTCATAGGATTTCTCCACTTAGATGTCCCCTGAACACTTGAAGTCTAATCTGTTTAAAACATAAACCCTTTGCTTTATTGCTCCTTTTCTTTCTCTTCCTCCCATATTCTTTGTACTGATGAATGGCTCCATCAATCACCCCATGAAATAAAGCAAAATATGTGAAAATTGTCTTAGCGTTATAAAATTTTCCTAAGTCCTTACTTTTTACAGTCCGATGGAATTCTATCTCTTAAATATACTTTTTAAATGCTGTATCTCTTCTACATTTGTCCTGCCTTAGTTTAGTCTTCTTTGTCTCAACTGACCAGTCATTTCCTGGCTTCACTCTCTGCCTCTAGTCTTGTTGTGATCTATCTAATTCTTCAAGGTTAGGAACCATCATCTTCCTATCCTCATAAACCAGTAAGAGATGGATACATAGAGCTTCCTTGTTAAATGTACATTCAACTTTGAATAAAAGAAACAATCAGGGCCACATGTGTCTCTTTTTGTTTACACTCCCTCTAAACTAAGGTCTTCTCTTACCAATAGTTTCCTTATGCATCCTAGAAAATTTCTCTTCTGCTGTGGAAGACCTCCAGCGAGGTTTCTACCAAGACTTGGGGAGGATTTGAAGCTTTTTTAAAAATAAGAAGCTTAGCTTTTTCGCAGCCACTACTGCAGCTCATTTTGGGGGTGGGGAAGGCCTTCTGCTGGGTGAGACTACAAGTCAGGTTCCTGAATTTTCATAACAGAATGTCAGCCTTGCCACCTGACAGTCTGAAACATATGCCTAAAGCATATGGATATCTTTTCAATCAACACAATGTCTTCATTGCTTCTAAAGATCTCAATCTTGGACTGACTGATATTCAACCCTGTCAAGATGCTTAGCTGAGAAGAGTGATATTTGAGGGATATTTGGAGCTAACCATTCAATCTTTAGGTTTTAATCTTAAACCAACTTAAAAATTTGGACTGCAGCTCTAATTCCATTAGAAATGTCATCATTAGATAACATTTAAGTACTATCCTCTGTGGTTTTGTGTAGCAATGGCAAAAAAATGTCCGCTCCCGAAGAACCACTTCTAATGTATTTTTCCATTGTTTTACTAAATGTATCTTCAAGAAAAAATATTTTTAAATACGTCTGACTTATCTCGCTTAGCATACTTTCAAGGTCCATCCAGGTTGTTGTAAATGAAAATATTTCATCTTGTTATGGCTGAGTAGTGTTCTATTGTATATATACCACATCTTTTTTGTCCAATCATCCATTGATGGACACTTGAGTTTTTCCATATTTTGACTATTGTAGGTCATGTTACGGAGAACATAGGGTTGCTCAAGTCTATCTGACTTCAAAATCTGTGCTCTGATCCACAGCACTACACTAAGGATCCATTGAGAAAATGCTTAGGGGCACAAGTAAGTGGGCACAAATAAGAGGCACTCCCAGCTATTTTGTGTCCTTAGACCAATGATGGGCAATCTTTTGAACGTGATGTGTCAAAATTCGCCAAAAAACCGAGCATAACTTGGGTGGTGTGTCACTTCAAGAAAAATGGCCTAACCAGAAGTCCCAGAACTAGACACTCTGTGCCCGAGTACTGTTGTTTTGGCCTACAGACCTCTGGCACAGAATGTCTACACTACAGCAAATGTTTAATCCTCGGCTACTGCACCTGGCTGTGCCGGAACTGAGGATGAAACGTCCTTCTCGGCATGCAGCCCCATACTTCTCTGGTATGCAGCCACATGTGGCCGCATGTCATCAAAAATGTCTATACGTGTCAGCGCTGACACGCGTGTCATAGGTTCGCCATCACGGCCTTAGACTCTAAAAGAACAAAACACAAAAGAGGAAATGGTTACTTGAGAGAATGATGACATTTGATGTGGGATGGTTTCAATAGATTTTATGTATCAACTCTCTTAGGATACATCCTCCTTGCTTGTTGTAGAGTGATTTCATAATGCATTATAAATTCCCCTTGCTACCTTTTCCCATTTGTATTCATAAAGAACCTTATTTTAGTTGTTTTTCCCTTAAAATTTTTTGTTAATAGTTTATGCTTCAAAAAGTGCTTTCCCATCAATTTAGTCAGTTAATTGAGAAGTAAGCTTAAGGGAAACCAGCATGTTTAAAATAAGCTTTTTAAAAGTTGGAGCCTGTATGCCTTTCATTATTTTTTACCCTAATATCTCATTAGCGTTATCACATTCCTGAAATACCTTGAAGAGTTAAACTTGTAAATAGCCTAAATACTGAGAGATGTTAGGAGACTGCATTTTGAAGCTCTCAAAAAATGTTAACTGGAAATACAACAACCCTATTTGTATTTGTCTGGGTTAAGGCCATGGGAATGACATATGTTTGCATTTGTAGAGTGTACTGTCATTGTAAACCATGCCGCATGGAGCTATGGAGCAAAGAGCACAGCAGCAATGTGCGGTTACATCATCTGCTAAGCACGTATATCACAAATTGCTCTAAAGCAATCATCGTGATATTCTGGGTCCCACCAAAATGTTTTGATTAAACATGCGCAACAACGACGGTGCCCAGAAGGCCCTGCTTTTGTTCTGAGCAGGGTTCATTTGAAGAAAATAAAATGTGATAATAATGAGAAGCCTGGGCTGGCGCTGTCTCTTCAACTCATTAGGCTGCCATGGTGTGCAAGAAGCAGTAGGGCGGAGGGGGAGAGGTTCGTAAGTTCCACACAACACCCTGGGGCTTGACAAGGGAAGAGGGGATGACAGGTGCAGAGGAGATGTATGAAGTCCTCCATCAGATAATTCCTGCAAAGTTGGAGTCCTAGCCTTCAGGGCAGAGCTCTCAGGAGGGCGCACTCTATCATAGTAAAAAATTCCAGTGATACATTGTTCATGAGAAAAATCAGACAAGGCAATTATAGGAAAGAGCAGGAAGCCACCTCTGTCTTCCAATCAGATTTTCAATATTTAACCATCATTTCCTAAGTACAGTTGGGCTTGGTGAATTATGCAGCATCCACCACGCTGTCCAAGGAGATTTGCTCCTAATAATGGATTTTTGCATCACAAATGAGTAGAGCTGTTTGTTTCTATATTCATCTCCAGTTCCTGTCATTACTTCTGCTTAATTTGCATTTTATCTGTGATTTTGGCTTTATTATAAGAAATGTGAAAAATATAAAGAATCCCCTTATTTTTTTTTTACTACCATGGTCAACAAGGACCCAAACCAGTTGACCTATATTAATTTAGTACACTTGTTTGAAAATTTGGTTCTAATTTGCATAAGGGCTTCAAATAGGTACAAGTCATAAGCACAGTCAAATCCAAGTCTGCTCTTTCCACCAGAAGAATGAAAACGGGCACTGACCTGCTAGGAGCTAAAGGTGACAAAGTGGAAATAGGCAGAGTTGAGATGGATCAAATAAAAAGTGGGAGGCTGAACAAGTAGAAACAGAGTAGAACGGTGGTTGCTAGAAGCTGGGAGTGGGAGACTTGAGGAGATGTAGGTCGAAGGGTACACATTTCCAGTTAGAAGGTGAGTAAATTCTGGGAATCTAATGCACAGCGTTGTATTATAGTCAGTAATATTGTATTATATACATTACCTGAAGATTGCTCACTAGACCTTAAATGTTCTCACCACAAAAAATAAATAATTATGTGAAGTGATGGATGTGTTAGCTAATGGTGGCAATCAAATTGCAATATGTAAATGTATCAAGTCAACACACCTTAAACTTACGCACTGTTATATGTCAATCATGTCTAAATTTAAAAATTTGGTTGTTTGACATTAAATAATAACAGTGGGAGCCTGGGGCATTTTTTTATAGCAGTGCTGGGGTTAGTGGTAGCTGGGAATTGGCTACTGACCTGTGGGTGGCTTTAAAGCTTCAAGGAGGTCATTCACATGTGGCATATTACTCTCAGGCTGTAGGGTGAGGGGGCAGGGGGGGGGCGGGGATCTTTCTCCTGAGGACCGAGAATGCTTCCTTGTTAAGAGACAGCCTGCACGTTGGCGTTTTCCGGGCACAATTTAACTATTAGGATTTCCAGATCATACTGACATTAAGGTTGTCATAACAAACTCCACTTTCTGAGGCTTCTGAGCCTTACATACAATTCAAGGAAAGTAGTGGTTTATTTTCATCTGCATATATTCTCATGCCTTTATTTCTTTTTTCCAGTTTTGTTTAGGTATAACTGACATATAACATTGTATAAGTTTAAGGTGTACAACATGCTGATTTGATATACTTATATAATGCAAAATTATTACCACCATAGCATTGCTAACATCTTCATCACCTCACATAATTACCATTTATGTTTCTGTGATGAGGACATTTAAGATATACTCTCTTATCAACTTTCAACTAAATAATATGGTATTATTAGCTACAATCACCCTGCTGGGCATTAGATTCTCAGAACTTATCCATGTGATAACTGGAAGTCTGTACCTTTTGACCAACATTTCCCCCTCCCCCAAGCTCCTAGCTATCACCACTCTGAGTTTCTGTGATTTTGGCTTTTTTAGATTCTGCATATAAGTGATATCACACAGTATTTATCTTTTGTCCATCCATTCATTGATGGACACTTAAGTTGTTTCCACATCTTGGCTGCAACAGACACGGGAGTTCATGTCTTCATTAAGGTCGTGGCAAGGAAATGTAAGAACAACTATATACTGGTTAGCTATATACTCCCTCAGTAGTGCCTATCATGTGCCAGAAAGGTGCTGTGCTAGGCTCTGGGGACATTACAGCTAACAAGATGCAGCTTCTGTCCCAGGGATGACTTTGTCATTCAGTATGGAAGCCAGAAAAGTAAACAATTGCAACTCAGTGCAACAAGTAGAATAATATCTTATGATGGTGATGAAAACAATAACAGGAATTTATGTTCATTAAGTCATTCTTTCAACTATCCCTTGAGCTAGTTACTAACATTATCCCTATTCTACTGGTGAAAAGCTTGAGGCTTAGTCAACTTTGCAAGTTCATACACTGAGCATGTGTGAAGCTGAAATATGAATCATGGCCTGAGGAATGTGGATCCTGTCTGTGTGGTTGTAAAACTCAAGCACTTTGACACTAATTGGCTGTTATTGGAAAACATGGTGATGGGCGTGCAACCAATTTAGTCTTAAAGGTCCAGAGGGTGGTCAGGAAGGGTTTCTCTGAAGAAAGTACAGCTAATCTGAGAACTGAAGAAAGATTAATACCGGAAAGAGTAAGGCCTGAACAGTAAGACAAATTTGGATCTGAAACCTGGCTATTCCCACTTCCTAGCTTGGGTAAAATGTTTAACTACTCTGCCTCAACTGTCTTATCTATTAAAAAAATAAGACTGGTATTATCCCTATTTCAGAGTTGTTAGAATGAAACAAGATAGCATATGTGACTGTTCTAGCCTATGGCCTGGCACTAGTGTCCTATAAATGTTTCTATTCAACACTGTGCCAATAGTCTGAATTTCATTGTGTGCTGGGGGACATGTGATCTGCACGAACCCCAAAGCCATGGAATAATTCAGATAGTTTAAAATGAGAGTTGGGGTTATTATTCTAATTTATATTAGCACTAACCTTAGTATTTCCTTGGTTATTTTGGGTATTTCATTTATCTACTCACTTAACAATTCACTGAGCTACTACTGGATACATTTTAAGATAAACACTCATGGAGAAAAAAAGATGTTTGGCCATGTATCAGAAATAACGGAGCCCGAAAGGAGCATTTATTAAAATAACTCAATTTAAAAGAAATTACCGGGACTGGTTGCTGGGATAAAAAGAAGACATGAATCTAAAGCATCATCAACTTGCTAATTATTTCTCAAGTTCATGGCTATTTGTAACATTTCAAAAAACTGTGTACTTTATGATAGAATCACTCCGAGATATAAGAAACCCCTCTACTCCACATTATTTAACTAATTGGATACCACTGAAACCAACTGATAAAATTGGTTTAGGACCAATGGATTTGCCACTACCTCAAGATGAACAATCCCAAGCAAAATTCATGATCTTTTTCATTCAATCTCTTTTCCTGTTATGTATCAGATCTCAGTTAATGACTATGCTCTTAATTGCTCAGGTTAAAACCTTTTAGTGAGGCAGAAATCTGAGAGAGCCCTTAAGACTCCTAACCTCTTAAGTAGCACTTTCGGTCATTCCTTTACCTTGAGTGTGGGGAGGTCCTGTGAATGTGACAGCTGCCACTCCAGCAATTAGGCTGCATTATATGGCAAAGGTAAAGGAATTTTACAGATGTGAATAAGGTTGATTTTGAGTTGACCAAAATGGGATCATCCTGACCTAATCATGCAAGTCCTTCAAAAGAGGCCTTTAGCCTTCCTTGAGCCCAGTGACTCTGGGCAGCAGAGATTACATTGTCTTGAATTCAGCTGCAGTGTTGTGAGAAGAGGGAGCATGGAGCAAACATCCTGGAGTGCCCCACTGGTAACTGGGAGGTGTTCCCTGCTAACAGCTGCCAGGAAAATGGGGAACTCAGTCAGATAACCACAAAGAAGTGAATTCTGTCAACAATCCAAATGAGCTTGGAAGTAGATTCTTTCCCAGTCAAGCCTCTAGGTAAGAAAACAAACAAACAAACAACAACAACAACAAAAATGCACTGATACCTTAACAGCAGCCTTATGAGACTCTGAGCACAGACCCAGCTAAGCTGTGCCCAGCCTTGTGGCTCACAGAAACTGTAAGTTAGTAAATATTAGTTGCTTTAAGGATGAAGTTTGTGTCAATTGGTTATGCAGCATAGAAGATACATCAAGTTCTCTTAATGCACCCTTCTGATGTCTTTATTCCCTTTATTGCTAGTGTCCTCCTTCAGGACCTTGTGTCTCTCACCTGAACTAAAAACTTCTAATTAGTCTTCTCACTTTCCATTTCTCACTTTTCTAGGAAGTCTGCTGTCACAACTTTTATCTTCCAGAAACATAGATCTGTCTTCCTCTCAAAAGCCATTCACTGCTCCCATTTTCTTCACAATCAATGAGGTACAGTGGTCATTTTGGCTATGGGTTTTGGAATTAGAGAGCTCTGGATTTGAGTCTAAATTCTAACACTTAACTAGCTGTGTGAATTTGGGCATGTTCATCAAACTCTTTAAGCCTCAGTTTCTAAGGTTGGGGTCATATTCTCATAGGGTTATTGTAAGAATTAAATAAGATACTGCATTTAAGTTTCTATTACATGGTGTGTGCTCAAAAAATTATGGCTATTACTGTGTATTATAGAATCAACCTCACACTCCTTATTGTGATGTTAAAGCCATAGATGATCCTCAGTAGCTTTTCCAGCCACATCTTCTATATCTTTCCACAAACTGTACTGAGCAGCCAAGTCAGTCTGTTAATGAACTTGTAGTCTCAGTTACATATTATGTGATCCATTTTGTTGTTCTATTTTTATTTTCTTTCTTTAGATTAGAGGGTTTTTTTCCCTGCCATTCTACACTTATCAAAATTCTACCAGTCTCCTGAGACTCAGCCTTTATGAGCACTCCTCTCTAATCAAGGCTGACTTTCTGCTAGCACCCCCAATATCACGGTTCTGAATACCTAATGTTCAAGTCTACTTTGATTTGTCAGTGGTAGACTTGGTCCTTCTGATAGGTGATATCATATGTATATTACTTATTTTTAGTAACAATCCTACTTACAATTTTTTCCTTTCTTTGATTCCTCAACTCAGAATTATTGTTACCTCTTTTCATGTTCCTGTAGCAATTTGCTTGTACATGTTTGGTATTTCAAACTATGTTTTGAACTTCTACCTGATCATATTATTTTTTTTTCTCACTATACCGAAAGAAAGGACCATCTTTAGATTCCCAGTTCACTTGACAAGTACTAAATGCACAAACATTTGTTGAATAATTAACACTAGACTTCAGTTGGAGAGGACACAATACTCTATTGAATAAAGTATACAGATGTCATGTTATAAAATTGTACACCAGAAATTTATATAATGTTATTAACCAATATTACTCTTACACTTAATTAATTAATAAATTAAATTTTGGGGGAGGAGGTATTTTTCTGAAATGAGAAGCGAGAAGCAGAGAGACTCCTGCATGCGCCTGACCAGGATCCACCTGGCCAGCCCACTAGGGGGTGATGTTTTGCCCATCTGAGGCATTCATTGCTCTGTTGCAACCGGAGCCATTCTAGTGCCTGAGGTGGAGGACATGGAGCCATCCTCAGCACCCAGGCCAGCTTTGCTCCAATGGAGCCTTGGCTGTGGGAGGGGAAGAGAGAGACAAAGACAAAAGAGAGGGGGAAAGGTGGAAAGCAGATGGGCACTTCTCCTGTGTGCCCTGGCCAGGAATTGAACCTGGGACTTCCACAAGCCCAGCCAATGCTCTACCACTGAGCCAACTGGCCAGGGCAGTACACTTAATTTAAGAAAAATAATTAGTTTCATTGATCTATATGTCAGTCTTCAGAAGGAGGAAGCGAATTTTTACAATGGATGATATCTACAAATGGTTGACTGGCTTTAGCAGCATTTTATTTGGCTTAAATAATTAAATATTCTACACAAGAATGCATCAAAGTAAATGACATGTGATTTATAAAGCCCAATAAAATCTATAAAGATTTGGATGGCCAATTTACTTAAATGAGCATATCTCGGTCTCCATACTGGAGCTTCTTTATCAGAATAACTTCGGATGTTTGCTGTTATGTCAAGCAATTGCATTTATAATCTTGAAAAAAAACTAGTCTCTGGATCTAGAAACTCGACTCCATGTAAAGAGTAACTTGGTCTTCTTTTTTGTCTTATTTGTCCATATTCTTCCTGACTTCCTCTTCCTGTTCCAATTGAGGGCCATTCTTCTTTGCTAGGAATGTTGACCTCAAATAGAAATTTCATCTATTATTCATCTGGCAAAGATGAAAAGAGTACATGTATTTTGTTCCTCATCTTCTTACCACAAAATGCAACTGAAGAAGTTTTTTGTCTTTAGAACTGAAACTTCATTTCTCTGTGAGTACTATCCTTCAAAACTCTATACTTAGAAGTTGTGATGGCCTTTGGTGTTCACTTTTAGTCATTTCCTCTTTATTCCATCTTTTATTCATTTTAAATTTCAGATTGTTAGACTAGTCTCTTTTGTAAATCCCTCATGTCTTTCTTAGACTTTTCGAGTCCATAAAGTATGTAACAATGTGTGTGTGTGACCATTTCTAAAAATGCTTACTATTTACCAAACACAGAGTTAGGTATCTTACATGAATGTTTCTTGGTTAATTCTCCCAACAATATATGTGGTATAAGTACTATCCCTCCCCTCTTTTATTTTTTTGATAATAAGCTTAGAGAAGTTAAGTAATTTTTCAGGCAGTTTGTGCCATTCCTTACTATTTCACTTTGCAAAGAAGCACTGAAATTTAGAGAGGTTAAACACCTTGCTCAATGGCACAAAACTAGTGAGTGGCAAACCTCTATTTTTCTTGAGTCTATCGCCTGAGCTCTCACCATCATGCTGTAACTCCTTCCTTTCCTTCGAAGCTTCTGACATTTGCTTTCTTAAAGTCTTCAGCACACGTCAGCCTCTGCCCTATATTTCCTTTTCTTATTATACATTCCAAGATGACAAGGTAACTATTCATTTCTTTCTTGTTAGAAAGAAATAGATTCAAAATAGCAGTCTTTTTGCTGTTGCTTCTATTCTTGCAGAGAGGATATTGTCAGTAAGGTAAGTAAAACTAAAAATATTTTTTTGTATTTTTCCGAAGATAGAAGCAGGGATGCAGTCAGACAGACTCCAGCATGCGCCCAACCGAGGTCCACCCGGTATGCCTACCAGGGGGCAATGCTCTGCCAATACGGGGCGTTGCTCTATTTCCACTGGAGCCATTCTAGTGCCTGAGGCGGAGGTCATGGAGCTGTCCTCAGTGAATGGCCAGCTTTGCTCAAATGGAGCCTTGGCTGCAGGAGGGGAAGAGAGAGATAAAGAGGAAGGAGAGGGGGAATTGGTAGAGAAGCAGATGGGTACTTATTCTGTGTACCCTGGCTGGGAATCGAACCCGGGGCTTCCACACGCCAGGTTGACACTCTACCACTGAGCAACTGGCCAGGGCCAGTAGAACAATTTTTAACCAGTTTACTTTGAGCTGTAAAAGATGTCTAGAAAAGAGTTGAGTTTTTCTACCAACATATAGCGTCCTCAGTGCCATTTTTTTGTCATAGAGGTAGTCTATTATTTTAGAATATGATAATTCCCTAAGATTATATATATATATATATATATATATATATATATATATATATATATATATATATATATATATATATCAGAGACAAAGAGAGGGACAAACAGGAACGAAGATAAATGAAAAGCATCAATCATCAGTTTTTTGTTGCTGTTGCGACATCTTAGTTGTTCATTGATTGCTTTCTCATATGTGCCTTGACCGCAGGCCTTCAGCAGGCCGAGCAACCCTTTGATGGAGCCAATGACCTTGGGTCCAAGCTGGTGAGCTTTTTGCTCAAACCACTTGTGCCCGTGCTCAAGCTGGTGGCCTCGGGGTCTTGAACCTGGGTCCTTCTGCATCCCAGTCCAACACTCTATCCACTGTGCCACCGCCTGGTCAGGCTGGCATACCGATATTAAATACCAGATTTAGGTATTAGAAGTGAGGACTTTGATTCCAAAATAATAAAAATCTTCAATTTTCACCATTTTTAGAAATAAGTTGATGTTCTGCTTTTTAAAAATTTTTTATTATTTTTTATTTTTAATTTATTTTTATTAATTTTAATGGGGTGACATTAATAAATCAGGGTACATATGTTCAAAGAAAACATCTCCAGGTTATCTTATCATTCAATTATGTTGCATACCCATCACCCAAAGTCAAATTGTCCTTGTCACCTTCTATCTGGTTTTCTTTCTGCCCCCCCCACACCCTCCCTCTCCTCCCTCCCCCCACCCGGTAACCACCACATTCTTGTCCATGTCTCATAGTCCATTTTATGTCCCACCTATGTATGAAATCATGGTGTTCTCAGTTTTTTTCTGTATTACTTATTTCAATTTGTATAATGTTATCAAGGTCCATCCATTTTGTTGTAAATGATCCGATATCACTCATTTCTTATGGCCGAGTAGTATTCCATAGTATATATGTACCAAAGCGTTTTAATCCATTCGTCCTCTGATGGACACTTGGGCTGTTTCCAGATCTTCGCTATTGTAAACAATGCTGCCACGAACATGGGAGCGCATTTCTTCTTTTCGAACAGTGCTATGGTGTTCTTAGGGTATATTCCTATAAGTGGGATAACTGGGTCAAAAGGCAGCTCGATTTTTAATTTTTTGAGGAATCTCATATTGTTTTCCACAGTGGCTGCACCAGTCTGCATTTCCACCAGCAGTGCAGGAGGGTTCCCTTTTCTCCACATCCTCCCCAGCACTTGTCCTATATTGTTTTGCTGATGAGCACCATTCTGACTGGTGTGAGGTGATATCTCATTGTGGTTTTAATTTGCATTTCTCTAATGATTAGTAATGTTGAGCATTTTTTCATATGCCTATTGGCCATCTGTATGTCCTCTTTGGAGAAATTTCTATTCATTTCTTTTGCCCATTTTTTGATTGGATTGTTTGTTTTCCTGGTGTTGAGTTTTATAAGTTCTTTATAAATTTTGGATATTAACCCCTTATCAGATGTGTTGTCAAATATGTTCTCCCATTGTGTAGTTTGTCTTTTTATTCTGTTCTTATTGTCTTTAGCTGTGCAAAAGCTTTTTAGTTTGATATAGTCCCATTTGTTTATCTTGCCTTCTATTTCATTTGCCTGTGGAGATAAATTGGCAAATATATTGCTGCTACAGATGTCGGAGAGCTTGCTGCCTATGTTTTCTTCTAAGATGCTTATGGTTTCACAGCTTACATTTAAGTCTTTTATCCATTTTGAGTTTGTTTCTGTGAATGGTGTAAGTTGATGGTCTAGTTTCATTTTTTTGCAGGTAGATGTCCAATTTTCTCAACACCGTTTGTTAAAGAGGCTGTCTTTACTCCATTGTATGGTCTTTCGTCTTTTGTCAAATATCAGTTGTCCATAAAGATGTGGGTTTATTTCTGGGTTCTCTGTTCTGTTCCATTGATCTATGTGACTGTTCTTATGCCAGTACCAGGCTGTCTTGAGTTCAATGGCCTTGTAGTAAACCTTGATATCCGGAAGAGTGATACCTCCGGCTTTATTTTTTCTTTTTAAGATTGCTGAGGATATTTGTGTTCTTTTTTGGTTCCATATAAATTTTTGGAATATGTTTTCTATATCTTTGATGTATGTCATTGGTTTATTAATTGGTATTGCATTAAATTTATAAATTGCTTTGGATAATATAGACATTTTAATGATGTTTATTCTTCCTAGCCATGAGCACTGTATATGCTTCCACTTGTTTGTATCTTCCTTGATTTCTTTTATCAATGTTTTATAATTTTCCGAGTACAAGTCCTTAACTTCCTTGGTTAAATTTAGTCCTGGGTACTTTATTATTTTGTTTGCAATAGTGAAGGAGATTGTTTCCTTCATTTCTTTTGCTGACAGTTCATTGTTGGTATGTAAAAATGCCTCTAATTTCTGAGTATTAATTTTATATCCTGCCACCTTGCTGAATTCATTTATCAGGTCCAGTAGTTTTTTGACTGTGACTTTAGGGTTTTCTATATACAATATCATACCATCTGTAAATAATGACAGTTTTACTTCTTCTTTTCCAATTTAGATGCCTTCTATTTCTTCTTCCTGTCTGATTGTTGTAGCTAAGACTTCCAGAACTATGTTGAAAAAGAGTGGTGAAAGCGGGCACCCCTGCCTGGTTCCTGATCTTAAGGGGATTGCTTTTAATTTTTGCCCATTGAGTATGATGTTTGCTGTGGGTTTGTCATAGATGGCCTTTATCGTGTTAGGGAATGTTCCCTGTATTTCCCCTTTACTGAGATTTTTGATCATGAATGGGTGCTGGATTTTATCAAATGCTTTTTCTGCATCTATTGAAATTATCATGTGATTTTTGTCCTTCCTTTTGTTTATGTGATGAATCACATTGATTGCTTTGCGAATATTGAACCAGCCTGGCATCTCCAGAATAAATCCCACTTGATCATGGTGTATGATTTTTTTCATATATTGCTGGATCCGATTGGCTAATATTTTGTTGAGAATTTTAGCATCTAAATTCATCAGCGATATTGGCCTATAATTTTCTTTCTTTGTGTTGTCTTTGCCTGGTTTTGGGATCAGAATTATGCTCGCCTCATAAAAGGAGTTAGAAGTCTTCCTTCCTCTTGAATTTTTTGAAATGCTTGAGGAGGATAGGAGTTAGTTCTTTGAGTTTTTGGTAGAATTCACTTGTGAAGCCATCACACCCCGGACTTTTCTTTTTTGGGAGTTTTTTGATAACTGTTTCAATCTCATTTGTTGTAATTGGTCTGTTTAGGTGTTCTGATTCTTCCGGATTGATTTTTGGAAGATTATATGCTTCAAGAAATTTGTCCATTTCACCTTGGTTGTCTAATTTTTTGGCATAGAATTCTTTTTTATTTCCTTTTATTTATTTATTTATTTATTTATTTTTTTAAGAGAGGAGACAGAGAGAGAGAGAGAGAGAGAGAGAGAGACAGAGAGAGAGAAAGGGGGGAGGAGCTGGAAGCATCAACTCCCATATGTGCCTTGACCAGACCAGTGCAGGGTTTTGAACTGGCAACCTCAGTGTTCCCAGGTCGACGCTTTATCCACTGCGCCACCACAGGTCAGGCTTGGCATAGAATTCTTCATAGTATTTTCTTATGATACTTTGTATTTCTATTGTGTCAGTTGTTATTTCTCCAGTCTCATTTCTAATTTTATTTATTTGAGTCCTCTCTCTTTTTTTCTTGGTGAGTCTAGTTAAAGGTTCATCGATCTTGTTTACATTTTCAAAGAACCAGCTCCTGTTTTCATTGATCCTCTGTATTGTTTCCTTATCCTCTATGTCATTTATTCCCTCTCTGATCTTTATTATTTCCTTCTTTCTACTAGTCCTGGGCTTTATTTGCTGTTGTTTTTCTAGTCTTTTAGGTGCAGGGTCAGGTTGCTTATTAGAGCTTTTTCTAGCTTCTTATGGTATGCCTGTAGTGTTATGAACTTTTCTCTCAGTACTGCTTTCGCTATGTTCCATAAATTTTGAGTTATGTATGTTCATTATCATTTGTTTCTAGAACCTTTTTTATTTCTTCTTTGATCTCATTGTTAATCCATTCATTATTTAATAACATGCTATTTAGTTTCTAAGTGTTTGAGTATTTTTCAGTTTTTCTTTTGTGGTTAATTTCTAGTTTCATGGCATTGTGATCAGAGAAAATGCTTGATATGATTTCAATCTTCTTAAATTTGTTGAGAGCACTTTTGTGTCCTAACATGTGGTCTATTCCAGAGAATGTGTCATGAGCGGTTGAAAAGAATGTATATTCTAATGCTTTAGGGTGAAAAGTTCTGAAGATATCTATTAAATCGAGTTGATCTAGTGTCTCCTTTAAGTCTGCTGTTTCTTTATTAATTTTCTTTCTTAAGGATCTATCCAGTGGTGTTAGAAGGGTATTGAAATCCCCTACTATGATAGTATTGCTGTTAATCTTGCTCTTTATATCCATCAAAGTCTGCTTTATGTATGCTGAGACTCCTATGTTTGGTGCATAGATATTTATAATGGTTATATTTTCCTGTTGAACTGTTCCCTTTATCATTATGTAGTGTCCTTCTTTATCTCTTACTACAGCCTTTGTTTTAAAGTCCATATTGTCAGATATAAGTATTGCTACCCCTGCTTTTTTTTCATTTCCATTTGCATGAAATATTTTTTTCCATCCTTTTACCTTCAGTCTATGTGCATCTTTGTTTTAAGGTCTGTCTCTTGTAGACAGCATATGTATGGGTCCTCTTTCTTTATCCACACAGCTACCCTATGTCTTTTGATTGGATCATTTAATCCATTTACATTTAAGCTTATTATTGATATGTAGTTGTTTATTGCCACTTTATTCTTTAAAGCTGTATTCTTCTTTTGCTATATTCTTTTCCCTCTTTGAACTGTTCACAACAGACCCCTTAACATCTCTTTCAGAATTGGTTTGGTTTTAATGAATTCCTTGAGGCTTTTTTTTTCTGGGAAGCTCTTTATTCCTCCTTCAATTTTAAATGTTGGCCTTGCTGAATAGAGTAGTCTTGGTTGTAGGTTCTTGCTCTGCATTATTTTGAATATATCTTGCCATTCCCTTCTGGACTCAAGTGTTTCTGTTGAGAAGTCTGATGTCATCCTTATGGGGGTTCCTTTGTAAGTGATAGCCTTTTTTTCTCTAGCACAGTGGTTCTTAACCTTTTTTGAGGTACTGAACCCACCAGTTTCATATGCACATTTACCAAACCCTTCTTTAGGATAAATAAAATATGATTTTTTTTCCAAATTCAAGACATAGGTATATGTTTTTTTACTGGTGCACAACATGAGCCGTGCATGAACATTACCTTGCTCAAAGAACAAAACCAACTAAGTGCATGAACTCACAACAAATTACGGTATTACTTTATTCTGGCCTCCGTGGCAGAGGCTTCTCCAAACCCCTGGGACTGATTCATCGAACCCCTAGGGTTCGATAGAACCCTGGTTAAGAACCACTGCTCTAGCAGCTTTTAAAATTTTCTCTTTATCCCTTAGCTTTGGTAGTTTAACTATGATGTGTCTTGGTGTAGATTTCTTTGGTTTTCTCTTTAATGGAGTTCTCTGTGCTTCTTGAACGTGTGAAACATTCTCCAGTCTTAATTTAGGGAAGTTTTCAGCTATGATTTGATTGAACAAAGTTTCTATTCTTTGTTTTTTCTCTTCATATTCGGGAACCCCTATAATGTGGATGTTATTTCTCTTCATGTTGTCACAGAGCTCCCTTAGAGTTTCCTCAGATTTTTTGAGTTTCTTTTCTTTTTTCTGCTCTGCTTCTGTGCCTTTGTTTATTTTGTGCTCTAACTCGCTGATTCAATTCTTAGCTTCATCCATCCTGCTTTTAATTCCTTCCACTGTGGTCTTCAGTTCTGATACTGTATTTGTCATTTCTGTCTGATTCTTTTTTATTATTTCAATTTCCTTTTTATGCTTGTTATCTCTTTATTTAGGTGTTCATAATGACTATCTAGTCTCTTTGAACATCCTAACTATCATTATTTTAAACTCTGCATCTGGTAATTTGTTTATATCTGGTTCATTCAGGTCCTTCTCTGGGAATTTCTCTTGATTCATTTAGTTTGCATTTCTCTACCTGCCCATTTTGTCTGTGTATAAGAAGGGTGTGGCCACTGGAGTCCAATGGGTGTTGCCTTTGTGTTCTCTAGGTGTGGTCTGTCTGCAGGCCCGCCACCCCCTCTGCAGCTGCCTAGGGTGGTTGGGTATGGGCATTGCCGGCGCAGGCCTTCTGCGGCTGTTGTTGTGATTTCTGCCTCTCCTCCTCGGGAGGGGCTGTGTTCTGGTGCCCAGCTCTACAAGCCTCAGCCTGTCTGGGCCTTCGCCTCACCCCCACAGATGGGGTTGTGCACTGTACTCAAGCCACAAGCCTCAGCACCAAGGGTAGAGGTGATCACCTTTGCTCAGCTGTGACCCCGCGTGTTCCCTTGCTTCTGCCCAGCCCCCGCGGTCAGAGCCTGCTGGCCTCCATTTCTCTGGTTGGGCAGGGATGCTGTCGTGCACTCAGCTACGAGCCTCCGCCTGTCCCAGGCTTTAGCCCCGCCCCCATGGTCAGGGCCGGCTCTCGCAGGGTCGCAAACCTTGGAGACCAGGTGGTGCTGCATGCCCACAGGGCCCTCCTCAGCAGCAGATCTCTGCCTGTTTCTGGCCTCCTGCTTTACCCCCGCAGGAGGGGCTGCAGGTGGGCCCGCAGCTGCAGGACCGCTTTCTCGCGTCCCCTCCACCCCTGCTGGGCTAGACTGAGCTCATGCCAGCTGGGCCTCCGCCCCCACTTACAGAACTGAGTTTCAGCGCCCTGCCACCACTGTCCCTCCAGCCAGCCATCAGCAGTGTGGGTAGGGGCACTGCAGCTCAGACCCTAACACTCCATACTTTAGTCCTGGAAGCTCCCTCCATCTAAGCAGCTCTGCTCTAAGTGCTGTGGGAGAGCTTGTTTGGCTGGTGTCCTCTCTCCCTTTGCTGGTATTGCTAGTTCCAGGGGAAATACTCGTTTTCGGTTAGGGAAGTGACTCAGCCCAGCGGTTAGGGTGGCTGTCCCTCAGAGTGTTTCTCCTTGTGCCTTCCAGTCCACACTCTCTTCCCGCTGCTCTGCTCTTCTCCTCTGTCCCCGTTCCCCGGAGCCCCGGGTGAGTGGTTGTGAGAGAGGTTTTCTGCGCTATCCCTTTAAGAAGAATCCTGGGTCTTAGAAAACTGTCTCTTTCTCACAAACAGTATACTTACTTGTTTCACCGCTCAATACTGTCCAAATGCCTCTTCTAGGCTCTGGGGCTGCAGGCTGGGGCTTTGTTCCTGGGACCCAGGTCCCTCCCTCTCTGCTAAGCTCTCTTCCCGCCACGTGAGTCTCTCCGGGCTGCCATTCACTCTGGGGAGCTGGGCAGCCCTTTCCACGTTTCCGCTTTTCCTACCAGTCTCAATGTGGCTTCTTCAGTGTTCCTTGGTTGAAGAGTCCACTTAGTTTAGTTCAAAGTTGGTTTATCCAGATGATGATTCTTAAAATTAAGTTATAATCCACTTTGGTTCTGGGAGTTGGAAGTTGGTACGTCCGCCTACTCTATCGCCATCTTGCCCGAAGGTCGTTGGTGTTCTGCTTTTTAATATTTTTTCTTTAATATTGTTCATTTCTTTTACAACTAGGCATTAACTCGGCAGCTTAATCCTAATGAGCACAATTGATGGCAAAGAATCTACTATTTTTGACACAGCTAATGACTCCAATCCTGGTTTTAATTGCAAATAAGCCTATGGAAAATACACTACATATTAGTAACTTTGATACTAATCTTTCAGTCCTCCACTCACATTTTAGAAAATAACCACAAGGGCATAATAGAATACTCAAATAATTGCACAGACACTGCGGTAAGGACAGAGGTGGCTGCTATATTGCTGAAACTAAGCTGTTTTGGTCAACCAACAGACAATGTCATCCAGGAATAGCTTGAAATATTCATTCAGAATCTCACAGATGAATGTCCAAATTCAACATATAAAAGAAAGTTTAGGAGTATCAGTATGTAATTGTGCAAAAAACTCAGGGCTGCTAGTCTATTTTAAGAAGGCATTAATGATCTATAACTTCTATCTGATTAAATAAGCTGTAGTATGCTTCCATGACTATCAATTCTGTTTCCCTCTCATTTTATATTCAAATGGTGTCCAGTATGCTTCCAGTGTCAAGTTTAAGAACTCCCAGTAATCTTTTACTTTATTTATTCCTGGGTTTCCCCCCTTTCATTCTTTTTCCTCCTTTTTTAAAATTCATTTTTTATTTCATTGGGTTGATGTGGTTCACCAAACCTTACAGGTTTCAAGTATACAACTCAATATGATACCATCTACTGACCACGTCATATCCCGCCCCGCCCCACCACCCACCTCACATAAAGTGTCTTTCTACGGACCTTCCACCCCCCTTTGCCCTCCTTCCCCTGCTTCCACCCCCTCCCTTTCCCTCTGGTTATTGCTATTCTGTTGTCCGTAATATTGTTATGTGTGCACATTTTTGGGCTAATCCCTTCCCCTTCTTTCCTTCAATTCCCTTTCCTCTTATGTTTGATCCATTTCTTTTCAAGAAGATACTCGTTTTGGATGTCATATTCTTGACATGAATTCTACCAAATGTCAGGAATACTTATGAGTTATAGTTACTTTCTTATATCAGAATATCAAATTTACCTTTGTTTAGTCAAGGTTTTTTGCTTGTAACTAAAAAAAATCCATTTAAATTAGCTTAAGCAAAAGGAGAATTTATTAGAATGGAAGAGGGACGTCTGTTTAACCAGGTAGGAAGCAAAACTGGGATTTTTGGGGGTTTGCAACCAGCACATGGGAAGCTAAGAGCTAAGGGCTCTCTGCCTCTGTGGGGTCATGAGCTACTAACATGATGAGTAAGTCCATACTTTCTATAGGAGCCATAAGCCAATAAACCGTTCTCAGAATGACTAGTTCAAAGATGCCCATGAGATGCCTTCCATTATCCTTCATATAAATATTTATTACTGTTGAAGTTAAATTTTCACATCTTTACAAACACCCATCATTTACCAAGTAGACATAGTGTCATGTACATAGTAGATGATGAATAAAGTTTTGTTGAATGAATAAGTGTTATACTTCACTTTTAGAGTGCTGCCACATGTTCCTTTTTGACTATGAAAGAGATATGACAATGACATTTGTGAATCTACCGACTGACAGTATTGATTTGACTGACCTGACATTTAATATTTGTGTTTTCTGCAGACTTTAATTTTCTATATAATGCATGAAAGTCTTAGAAGATCAAATAACAGAAGTTTATGACAGTTGTCTTAGAAAATCATTTGAAGGCCCGGCTTCCCGATTTGTAAAAAGTTTTTGGTTTATTTAAAATAATTGAACTATTTGAATTAAAGATCTGCATTAAGAAAATCTTATAAGAATAGACTTTATTTTAAATTTTTTGTACAAACTTTACTTCTACTTGAGTGCCAAAAACTTAGTGCTTTAAGACACACTGGTAAGTGAGACCAGGTCAATAAAAGCTGACGGAAACAGTAGGAAGTTTCTTTGCAAAAGAGTCCTACATCAAACCCTCCCCATCTGGGACTTCTCACTCCTCATTTGTTCCTAATCAGGTTTGGTCCCCAGGGACTCCAGTCCTTGGACCTGCTTTTCTCTTAGCATCTTAGCAAGTTCTTTCTGATACTCAATCAAACTCTTTTTATCCCGTTCTTAGCAACTCCAATTTGGTTTTCTAGAATTTATCTTAAGATATCTCTTGCCAGTCTTTTATGAAAATACTGATTATAAGCCGACGACATGATTTAGCTTTATCTCCCAGAGTACAAACTAAGACTGATACCCAACTGCCCACTCTGGTTCCAGACTCAGCCCCCTTTTGTGAGAGTACCAATTTATTAATATATTTCCAAACCTACGTCTTTGTGTCAGCTCTAACAAGGAGCTATGGCTCATTTATTATAGTTAACATCAATGTTAACATCAGATAATACATTGCTTCCACTAGGAAATGTCTGGGAGTGAAAGAAGCACTATTAATAATTACTCTGGAAAAACAAATATAT
This sequence comes from Rhynchonycteris naso, assembly GCA_037038555.1. Classification (NCBI taxonomy): domain Eukaryota; kingdom Metazoa; phylum Chordata; class Mammalia; order Chiroptera; family Emballonuridae; genus Rhynchonycteris; species Rhynchonycteris naso. The sequence continues at coordinate 342,293,912 of CM072995.1, forward strand.
AAAAGATTGCCCTGGGCAAACTGGAACTCTTGTGATCAGTGATTATCTGGTTTCTCTAGGAAATTTTTTTCCATTGAGATTCATTTATTTATCTTGACTTTGAGTTTGTTAATTTTTTGGAAACGAGTGATTCAAGAAATAGATTAAGGACTAGAATTATTGAATTGCCTTTATTGTATTTTATTTTTTTAAATTTTATTGATTGATTGATTTTTAGGAGACAGGAAGGGAGATTATATATATATATATATATATATATATATATATATATATATATATATATATATATATATATATTTGTTGTTCCATTTATTTATACATTTATTGGTTGATTCTTGTATGTACCCTGATCGGGGATCAAACCTGCAACCTTGTACTTGTATTGGGATGATGCTGTAAACTAGCTGAGCTAGCGGGCCAGGGCTGAATTGCTTTTGAAAAGCAAACGCTATCCCAAGGCAAAATAAGAAACATTTGATTAGGAGGGACATTTTTCTTTTTAAAATAAGGAATTGACTGCATTGTCAGAAGGAGTTATTTTTTTTCTTTATTCATGATTAGTCACCAGCTTCTTCACGTTAGGATGCTATTACGTCTTCAGGGTCTCTTGAGAAGCCTCTGTGAACTGGACCAGTGTGGACCGTAATTTAAGGTTCTTTTAGAGAAACAGACATCTAAAATTGACAAGTAATGTAGCCTCTTTTAGGAAACAATGTTTAAATTTCCCAGTTTGAGATAATTTTTTATATATTCATATATAATTAAAGACTGTCTGAATTGACATGTACCTTAAAAACCATCTAGCCCAGTGGGTACTCCATCATAGCTACATATCTAAATACTAGGGGAACTTCAAAAAATACTTTTGTCTTTCCTATTTTCAGAATTCTGCTTTAAGTTCTCTGGAATGGTGTTACAAAGAAAGAAAAAAATGCCTCAGGTGATTTTAATGAGCAGTCAGGACGGGGAACCTCTGATGTAATTCAACTCCTTCATTTCACATCTGAGAAAACTGAGGCCCTGTTCCTACAGCTGTCACTGTGGGTTAACAATCCAAATATCCCTGTGAACAGCGAGATGCTTTTAAAAGGGCTCTGTGAATGTGACATCACGTTCTTTATTTAGAATCGATCATAATTTTTACGGCTTCCAACAGATGTCTTGGTTTCTTGAATTATCCTTCCACGTCATGGGGCTTCTAAGGCACTTGCTGCCAAAGAAGCCGGAAGGTATGCCTCTTTTTTTTTGTTCTCCAGGTAGTAGAGCATATTTTAGCTTTTTATTTCTTGTCCATATTTTTGCTTCAATTTCTTCATTTATCTTTTTTTTTTGTCCACTGAAGCTTGTCTTCTAATGTTTTAGATTATGAGGTTTTTATCCCCAAGGATCTCACGACTTAAAAAATATTTTTCTTTTGCTTTTATAGCCAAGTGATTGTATAGCTCAGGGGTCAGCAAACTATGGCCCCTGGGTCAAGTCCAGCTGGCTGCCTCTTTGTGTGCATAAAGTTTTATTGGAACATAGCCACACCTATTCATTTATGCATTGTCCAAGACAGCTTTCAGACACAATAGTAGAATTTTGACAGATGGTATGCCCCCACAAAGCTGAAGTTATTTACTATCTAATCCCTTACAGAAACAGATTTCTGACCTCTGGTTTAACTGGTTTTAAAATCATTGAGTCCAAGGTCATTGGTGGGCACTGCACCTCTATATTCTATTATTAAATGAAGTTGGGGGAATGTCAGAGGTCAGCTTGGCTCCCACCACCCTTCCTTTACTCACATTAATGATGTGGCCTTTTGCCTGGATGCTCAAAGACTTCTTTCTTTATTACTGAAATCCAGTAACTTGTAGGCTTTACCTTGGTGTAAATTGTTTTAATTTTCTTAGAATACATTACACTTGATTCTTTTTTATTTGTTGAATTCTATCTTGATTGTATACGAAATCGAACACCTATAATCTAAGGATACCAGTTATGCACAATTTTCATTGAACTCTGGCTTCTTTAGAGATGTTTTTCCCCCTGTATTTATTTCATTTTGCTGTTTTTTAGGCCTGTTTTCTGTATACCTTACAGATTCTCAGTAATAGCTATTCATTCCTTCCCTGACTCTGGTATTCTGCTTTGAGACTGTTAAAAGCCTTATTCAATTCTTGAGATGTAGGGCAGCATGCTTGATCATAATTTTACCTGCCTGATGGTAACATTTTTTTATTTTCTGAATGTTCATCTGCCATTGTTTTTTTTCTGTTTCTTTCCTTCTCTTTCTCAGAATATTTTAAGTACTGGGGTAAGAGGGAGAGAAAAAGTAGAATTATAGGTGTTCATAAGGAAGATAATACAATAATTAACAATAATACAAGAATAAACTCTGTTTCACGTACTTAAAACTGTAAACCTTCTTTTGCTCCACCTTGTAGTTTGTATACTGGTTCTTTTTTAATTGCTAGATGTCTTTAAATAAGATAAGTTTTTTTCTGGACTAGCCTGAGCAGGTGGTGGTGCAGTGGATAGAGTGTAGGACTGGGACATGGAAGACCCAGGTTCAAAACCCTGAGGTCGCCGGCTTGAGCACAGGCTCATAGACATGACTCCGTGGTCGCTGGCTTGAGCCCAAAGGTCACTGGCTTGAAGCCCAAGCTTGCTGGCTTGAGCAAGGAAAGGGTCACTTGCTCTGCTGTGGTCCCCCATTCAAGGCACATATGAGAAAGCAATCAATGAACAAGCCATCAAGGAACAATTAAGATGTCGCAAAGAAGAATTGATGCTTCTCATCTGTCTCCCTTCCTGTCTGTTCCTATCTGTCTCTCTCTCTCTGACTCTGTCAAAAAAAAAAAAAAACGAAACAACAAAAGTTCTTTCCGGGCTAGATGTTTGCAGGATGTTCACAGAGACAGAACAAGATCATATTTCTGAGCTTTCTATCAAGAGTTCCGCCCAGTTCACAGCAGTGGCAGAGATTGCATTCTCCAACATCCATCTCTTTCCACTTTTATAATAACAGAAACCAGGTTCTACTCATTGTCATTGTGCCCAGCTAAAACCCTAACACTCCCAGTTTCCTTTTTTAACTGCTTATGTTCCTGTCACTAAACTCCATCTAACAATATATAAAGCAAAAATGTTGAGTATGTCTTCTGGGTAAGCTCCCTAAAAGTGCGAGGGAAGTGAACCTTCTGCCTTATCCCTGCATCCTGGAGTATGGGTGCAATGGCTGGAGCTCCACAAGGCATCTTAGACCTGAGGTTGCCTTGAAGATGGAAGCCAGGTACCGCAGGAGGCGGAGCAGAAAGTTAGGAGCGGGTGCCCCAATAACATCACAAAGCTGCCATACAATCCTAGTTTTGAAGTTCCTTTAAATGAGAGAAATGATCATCTACCATTTTAAAGCTTTTCTGCTTTTTTTCTGTTATATAACTGAGCTTCGTCTTAACAGATACAATAATACAACTTCTTATCACACAGTATTGCGTGAATGAGTGTGGGTGTGCAAAATAATTGCTTTTGCTTCTGGTCCCTCAGTGCGAATAAAAGGTGGCCGCTGGTGTCTCAAGGTCTTCTCCAGCGTGCCTCATCTCTTGGGTCAATGGCTTCCCGTTAAGAGGTCGTGTTTGTGTGTTTTTCTGCTTTCAGTCCCAACTGCCGTACTTCTCTGAGGCGACAGATGAGGACCAAAGGAGCTCCCATTACAAGCCTGCCTGTTCCATGATCATTGTTTGAACAAGGAATGAGTGGCTTTTCTCCTCAGGGTGTCCCATTGCTGAGGAGAACCGGTGCTGGGGACGTCCCACCTGAGCTCTGCATTGTCAGGAGGGTCCTGGTGTGGTCTTCCCACCAGTGTCCCGGTGGGCTCTGCATCGAGCAGCCCCTTTCTCACATCTTGTGGCTCAGGTTTCTAGTTGCTTCTTCGTTTTGTCCAAGATGGAGCTTGCATTTCTATTTTCCTTCTGTTGTTGCAGGGTGACGTTGGAAAAAAGAAGGGGCACACATGTCTTTGCTCCATCATTTTAAAACCAAAAATCTTCTTGATTTATTTTTAAAATAACATTTTTATAAATTAGGAAAGGATGTATATTCATTGTGGAAAAGTTAAAAAAAATGCAGAAAAGCCACAAAAACAAATAAAGGGAAAAAATCACTAATTTTACCCATTTGTGGTTATTCATATTAACATTTTAGAGAATATTTTTTCAAATGATCTCTTTTTTATTATTTACTGATTTTTAGATAAAGGGGAGAGAGAGAAGAATGAGAGAGAGAGGAGAAGCGGGAAGTATCAACTCATAGTAGTTGCTTCCTGTACGTGCCTTGACCAGGCAAGCCCAGCGTTTTGAACCAGCCACCTCAGCATTGCAGGTCAATACTTTATCCACTGCGCCACCACAGGTCAGGCTCAAATTATTTTTTAACCTCTCTATCTAGAAGTATATGGATAGATGGATTATATATATTCAGTCACATGTTATTTTTTAAACCTATTATTTAACTTGGGGTAACATGATATGGGATTTCATTGAATAGTCTACAGCATTGTTTTTAATTGCTCTTTGGCATTCTAGTGTATGATTATAACATGAGGTATTAACCAAACCCCTAGTTTTGAATACTCATTTTCCCCCCCACACACTGGCTATTCTGAATAATGCTGCAATGCACTTTTTTCTTACCTAAGAAAAAAGGAATGAGTTAACATGCCTTATATTTTACACTTTTCTTATCTAAATCTTTCTACAGTGAAATTTCAGCTCAGGTCAGATGGCCATTCATTATAAATCAGTAGCAAATGATGAGGTTCTTCTTATTATTCACAGTCAGCGAGGAGGCAGAATGGTAAATGGGAGCCCCAGAGCTCAGTAATTATTTCATCCTCACCGCCGGAGCCCAGGTAATTGCTTTCAGTGCTGTGGCAGGTGCGGCCAAAGCTCTTGTCTGCACAGAGGCACGCAGGGCCACAGACATGCAATGACTGGGACTTTCTCCTGCTTGGAATCTCTGACACTGAAGACTCAAAGGTCCTGTTAACCCCCTGTGGAGGTTGGGGGGAACACTTTAAAAAAACACTATTATTTAAACCTTTTTTTTTTTTGATGAAGAAATAAACTTTATTCAGGGCAAAACAGATCAACTGTGAAACCAACATGGCTGTGGAAGAGCTCAGGGCCACGCCCCTGTCCAGCCCCAGAATGGGTGCTCTACTTCAGGATGGTCTGCTCCCCTCTGCTCCAGTCTGCTCCTCTCTGCCTGAGTGGCTCTGCTCCACATGGTCTTTTCTGCTCCATCTGGTCTGCTCTGCTCCACAAATGGTCTACTCCACTCTGCCTAGATCGCTATGTAGAAGCAGAGTGGGCACAGTGGCAAATTGTGTGGATATCAATTATCAATGTCTTTCATGAGTATGAAGATAAGGAGAGGGGGCATGCTGACTACTTGTTATCTAACCATAGACCCATTGGTCCAAAGAAAAGGGAAATTAATGGGGTGGGAACTTATAATCACATCACATGTTTGTTTGAAATACCAAACCTGGGAGAGGGAAATGTCTTCCTAGCTGTTTTTAAACATTTGAAAAATATATAGGGTCAACTTTATGTGGGATTGAAGTGGTTAGAACAATGATGTTGTTTAGAGGGTCAAACCAGGTTTTATAGAGAAAGAAACATTTTAATTATTGACATTGAATGAGTGTGGAAAACTGTATTGGAGATGTTCATGGTCTAGCTAGCTTCTATTGACATGAACATTGAGAGTTTGGGCTTTGGGAATCTCAAGGTTGCAGGTTTATTGTGTCTAAGATGTTAGCCAAGTCAAATTGCCTATGTATGTACACTCCTAACTTCATAAAGTGCCGTATAGGGTTTATCGATGTAACTTTACAATTATTTGTGTGGTCCTTTGTTTAAAATATATGTCCCCCACCATATCTGCTCTGCCACAGTGGCAGTGACTTTTTTTTTTTCTTATAGGACTTCACACAGAATAATTGCTGAATAAATGAATGAATACAGGCTTGTCACTCTCATTTGTTCCCTTCTGAGAACCACTATCAATAACACTTGCTCTGAGATACCAACTTATGTTAACCCATAGAAGGGGACCCCATGAAACAGAAGTCATGGAGTAATACCGTGCTTAGTGTTACTGATGCCAGTGTTACTCCCAGATCTAGGGAAGGCTGGAACAAGGGAAGAGGGAGTTTGGGAAGAAAGTGGAGAGATGGGTGGTGGTTTCCTATAAACTTTACCCTTCCTTTTGATCAACCTCATTACACTTATTATTATTTGTTGACTATTGGCTTTTCTACTAGACCTTACTCATTCAATGTCTTATTTTACTTTCATACAGTATGTCCCATGGAGGTAAAGACTATGTCTTCTTTACTTATTGCTATTTCCCAAACACCTAGAATATTGCCTGGTACACAGTAGGAACTCAATAAGTATTTGTCAAGTGAATAAAGGAATGATGAGATATGGCTGAAGATCTTTGTGCCAAATAAAGTAGTGTGTGAGATGTAAGGACACATAATAGATGGTCTCTGCCTTCAAGTAGCCTGCAGCCTAGGTGATTGCAATAAAATATACATGTCCCTACCTTTTCCTGTAATACCTTCTAGTAGAGAAAAAACAGGGCTGAAATGAAGAAGTACATGATACAGTCTCTTCACCTCTATAGTTTACTTATCTGTAAAATGTGCAGGGGGTTGTATATTGAAGCGGTGACTGATGGGACCTTTCTAGAGGTTATCTCACAAAATTCTTAGAAAATCTAAACTGCAAAGTGAATATATAAAGGCGTAATTGTGCAAGCCTCTTTAACCCAAAGATGCTTCAAAAATTCTCTGAATCATCACAAAGGCAGCCAGAAAAATGGACCTTATCTCATATAATCACACACTGAACTATACCTGAACTTAAAACACATAAAAGGAATATTAAAATTTTTTTTCATACAACATAAAATAAATCACAGATAACTAGAGAACAATGCCTTGATTAAGAGAGTATTGATATTAGTTAAACTGTCAATGTTCAGGAATTTGATATTGATTACAATTGACTACGAAGAAGGCATACGGAATGTCATGAGCTGCTACCTGTCAGGAGAGCATTGTACTTGGAGCCATGAGAAATATGTGTGAGTGGTCAGGGTGCTGAAAGAATGGGACTGAAATGGACTGTCAAGAATGCATGAATGATTAATACCTGAATGCAGTAATGGGGATTGGAATATATTGCACATTTGATTGAACAGAGAAAGTGTGTGTATGTTGGGGGAGCTACCTAGTACCTATAAATGTATGTGGGATTGTTTTAGTATCATGCATTAATAGACACTAGCCAGATTCCTGAAGAGGTTGTCACCAACACTCACCAATGTTTCTTACACTGAATTTCTTTTATTCGTGTTTCTTTTCTATTTCCTCTGCCCTTTTTTTCTAGTTTAGACCCAGAATATGTCTTAGCTATTACAATAGTCTCTCAATTAATCAACATGCCAATCTTCACCCACTCAAGTTGACCACACCTGAAACCCTCAAGTCAGTAGTTTTAAGCATCTCATTCTTCTATCTTAATCTATTATTCTCCATCTTCCTATTCCCACAAAATTTTCCAGAATACTGCTCTAAGGACCACATATAGTATGCTCCAGAAATAGAGTGTGTTTACTTTTGTTCAGCCACTGTCTTTCCAGTGTCTAGAATAATGCCTGGAACAACATAAGTGTAAAAGTAAATATTTGTAAAATTAATGAATGAATATATGAGGTGACTCATCAGTTGCTGGAAAACGGAATTAGACCAAGAGACTAGATTTTGGCCCCTAACTTCCTCTCAAATTAGCAGCTCCATTGTTACCTTCTTTATGTTGGTCTTCCCAAGTTAAGTTTTGTTTGAAAAAGAGTCCTGATCCTTTAATTGCTTGTTTGAAAATAAATGTAAATGCCTTATCTTTTACATCTGAAATTCAAAATCCTGAAGACATTTTCCAAAGGTGATTGCTATTACTTCCTGAAATGGAGAGGATATCATCATGTGTTTGCTCAGCAATACTCTCCCACACTTCATGGCTCTATGAGGGCTGCCACGTTTGTTCTTATATGACCTTATTCCTGAGAAACAGGTTTTGAACCTAGTCTGGCCAATCGGAATGCCTTGACATCCAAGCCAGAGTTGATTTGCTCAGGGTGGACTCCTGACCCCAGCTGGGCTCTTCATTATCCTTGCCTGGAATTTAAAATATGTTTTTAAATAGGAAACTAAACAATGACAATCTGTCTATTTCTATTGTGAAAACTTTTCATGATCAGGTTTTCAATACTGAGAGTAGGAGAAACAGAAGCAAAGATACAGAGAGGAGACACAAGAGACAAAGAGACCTCCTGGTGGCATTTGCACCCTTTGTTCTACATGTTTCTTAGGCTGTTAAAGGTTGAGTTCTGTGGAATTAGGCTCTGAGATGAACATTGGGATGCAGGATATTAATTAGGGAGCAACACACACAAAAAGCAGGGGAAGAAGTAGGATTGAACATAAGAAGAAACTGAACTGCCATGCAAGTCTGACAAAGCCTTGGCTGACTCCACAGAGAGCTCTGTGTCATACATGGCCCATTAGAACTGTCCTGCATGAGCTGACATGGCCTGGCCTTTCCCCTTCCACAGTGACCAGTCTATACGGACAACTTTGGGGTCCATCTTTGGAAGGGATATGGGTAACACATCTCATGCCTAGCAGAGACTCCCGCCTTCAGCCTGCCTTTCCTATGTTCAACGTTCCACTCTTTTTTAATTATGTGAGACACTCCAATATACTTTCAATACATTTTCAGTTTTGCCAAACAAGGTCAACCTAGATCTTTTGTCTATCACTTGCCACCAAGAAATGTTCTCCAGCCAGATTGCTCCCAGAATACTTTCTTTACTCCTTTGGCTGCAAAATCGCTATATTGTTTCCTCTCTCCTCACTCATTCATGCAACAAATATGTCCTGAGTATTTGTTATGAGCCAGGCAAGAATCTAAATCTTACCATTCTCATTGTTCCAGCTCTCTCCCCGAGACCTTTTAAAAGTCTTCCCTGACCTATAATGACCCCTGAGCGAGGTCGCTCTCCTTTGAATGCCAGTAGTGTTCATCATTTCTACCCTTCACTCCATGGTACTTTTCCTTTCACTGGACCACTGTACTCCGGCAGAATTGTTTTTGTCATGTTGCTCTGTGAAATAATAGGCTTCAAGGAAAAAATGGGATGAGAAAACCCCTGTGGGACTCGTTCCAAACTCTAAGGGTATTGCTTATTCACATAACTGTCTTCTTTCTGTGAGACTCTCAGGAAAAATTGTTTTCCTATCTCAATATCAGTAGTTTGTGTGCCTCTGAATAGCTGCTTGATATTTGTCTTACCACCCTGTGAACTGAGTGAATGGTTAATTTCTCCTTTTCGTATTGGTTGCTAGAGAGCTCAAGTCAAATTTGTGATACTCTCCTGGCAATCAGGTAACATTCTATGCCACTATCTGTTGCCTCCAGGTAATTGAGGCTGAAGACGTGTTTTATTTGTTTTGCTGGGGTTCTTAAGGATATAATCTGCCTTGGCCAGATAGCTCAGTTGGTTAGAGCATCATCCCAATACTCTAAGCTTGCAGGTTTGATCCGTGTTCAGAACACATACAAGAATCAACCAGTGAATGTATAAATAAATGGAACAACAAATCAGTGTTTCTCTCTCTCTCTCTTTCTCTCTCTCCCTTTCTCTCTAAAATCAATAGATACATTTAAAAATGGATATACAATCTCAATGCCTTTTGGCTAAGTGCACAGTCCGTTGGTTGTCACAAACACCCCCCTTCCTGGTTGTAAATACAACCTGTTACTTCACATGTATATGCTGCCTCTGGCCCCCTGTAAGTATTTCATTTTATGACTTTCATCTATGGTATGCATTAAAAATATTAAAAAATATTTTATTTAATACAACATATGCAAAATATTATCATTTCAACTTGTAATCAATGTTTTTAAAAAAGTATTATAAGATTTTCTTTCCTTTTTTTTCATACTAAGCCTTTAGAATCCAGTGTCTTTTCTTTTCTTTTTAATTGATTTTATTGGTGTGACACTGATTAACAGAATCATACAGGTTTTAGATGCCTAATTCTACAACACGTATCTGTATACCATATTGTATGTTCACTATCTTTTTCTTTTATTGTGATAAAATATACACGACATAAAATTTACCATTTTAACCATTTTAAGTGTACAGTTCAGCCTGACCAGGTAGTGGCACCGTGGATAGAGTGTTGGAATGGGATGCAGAGGACCCAGGTTTGAATTCCCAAGGTTGCCATTTGAGTGCGGGCTCATCCAGCTTGAGCATGGGGTTGCTGGTTTGAGCGCGGGATAATAGACAGGACCCCATGGTAGCTGGTTTGAGCTCAAAGGTCGCTGGCTTGAAACACAAGGTCGCTGGCTTGAGCCCAAGGTTCCTGACTTGAGCAAGGGGTCACTCGCTCTGCTGGAGCCCCTTCCCCACTCCCATCAAGGCACATATGAGAAAACAATCAATGAACAACTAAGGGGCCGTAACAAAAATTTGATGCTTCTCATCTCTCTCCCTTCCTGTCTGTCTGTCCCTATCTGTCCCTCGCTCTCTCTCTCTCTCTCCCACCCCCCAAAAAAGTGTATAGTGTATTCACTTTATTATGCAATCATCACCACCATCCTTCTCCAGAACTTGTTTATTTTCACAAACTGAAATTAGTAAATAATAGCTCCCACTTCTCCTTCTCCAAGTCTTGGCATCCATTCTGCTCTCTTTCCCTAGAAATTGGACTGTACCAACTTCACATAATGGAATTATTCACTATTTGTCCTTTTGTGACTGGCTTATTTCACTCAGTGTACTGTCTTCAAGGTTCAGTCAAGTTGTAATATGTGTCAGAATTTTCTTCTTTTTTAAGGCTGAATATATTCCATTGAATGTGTATGCTACATTTTGTTTATTCATTTTATATGGTTTGCATTTCTGTGTGTGTGTGACAGAGACAGAGGGAGACAGATTTGGCGACCTCCTTGGTGTTTCGAACATGGGTCCTCTGCATTCCAGTTTGACGCTTTATCCACTGCATCACTGCCTGACCTAGTTGGGCTGGTTTGCAATTTTGTATCAGCCTCATTTCATGTTGTTAGGCTTGCTCTTTCTGAATTAACATCCTTTAATCATTTTGTAAACAGGGTGCAGAATACATTGAGGATAAAAAAATACATTCATATTTTTTTATCCTCAACAAAGACCAGAAGCTCCTTAAAGATCGTGCCCAGCACAAGCTTGGCACAGAGAAGACAGAGGCTTGACACGTGTATTCTAGGCACAAGCACACAGGCATTTAATATGTGTGTGGGGGGAAGTGCATATGAAGGAGGCAGGCAGGGGAGTGCCTGCACCTTGGCCGGGGTGACGGGGACACAAAACCAGGGTCAGCCTTTGGCAATCTTGTCTATGAGTGCTGTGAAGCTGCATTGATACAGTTTCTCATGATAGTCTTAGTGATAGCGTTGTCAACACATATTATCTCAATGACACTGAAATAAGGTTCTAGGAGGTGACCTGGCTGAGAAAGTGTTCTTTCTTTCCTCCTCTCCCTCGCATTCCAGCCTTACTGCTGTTGCTTGAGAGGGACCACCCTGTAACATCAGAAGAGACTAAAACATAAGGCTGCCTGCTGCTCAGACCGTTTCCCAGTATTCAAATTCACTGAGAAAGACTTCTCAACTCTTACGAATAAAAATACAATTCAGTGATTTTAGGGAAAACCTTTAAACACCAATCTAAAAAGAAAAGCTTTGCAAAAAACTTATGGAGAGAGCCAGGTTGTTTCAGGAGGCAAAGTTGAGAGCTTGGTGGCTTCTCTAAGGTATAATTCAAGGGTGTTAGAAGTCTCCCTGACCCCAGCAGGCCTGGAGAATTTTTCTGCATGTGATCACACTTCTGATGAGGATGTGAACTTCAGAAGGCTCTTGTGAAAGCTTGACTGAGAAGGGCAAGGAGGGTGAGCACCACAGCACATGTCCCCTTAGAGTTCCCTGAATCTTGTGACATGCAGCCACAGGGCCAGACAATGACATGATGGGCATCTACCCCGCAAAGTTCATCTTGCCTTAGGGTATTTGCACTTGCTATATATTACTTCTGCTTAAAACATTCTTTGCATGTCTAGCTAGCTCCTTCCATCTTGCAGATGTCAGGCCAAATGCCGCCACCTTAAGAGCAGCATTTCCTTGTTGACACACCTCTGAAGCGACACACCTCACCTCTGCTTTTCCTGTGTGACACTCCCTTTTTATCGCCTCATATTACCTAAACCACTGTGTCCCAATGTGTCTAACTTATGGAGTGAAGGTATGGAGAAGGCGATGGCATCGAAAGAAGAATGTACTGCTTACATTTCTTGAGAAAAAGGGCATGCAACCCCCTTTAAGGGTCAAAGATAAAGCATTCATTTTTGGTCAAGAGGCAGAAGTCAGATGGGAAAGCCCAGACCAGAGCCTTTACATTGGTTTTTGGAAAGGGCAAAGCAGGGAAGAGCAAATGGCTTAGGACTGGATGGTTGGAGTAATTCAGGTGGGCTTTGGTCAAAAAGGGTGGTCTCTAGCTGCTCAGAGCCTGGCCTTGGGATGATTTAGGGCACAAGGAAGCTGAATCTGCATGTGACAGTTAGATTGGGTTGGAGTGGGGGCTTGAAGAAGGGAGGATGTAGACTCCGGACTGGTTGGTTTGCATTTGAAAATATGCTCCAGGTTGAGCCCTTTGTTGTCTCTAAGAATTGTTGAGCCCTAGGAAGAGCAGTCTCTCCCTGGCGTGCAAGGCTCTTAAGATGTTAAAACATCATAAAATAAGGTATTAATTTCCAGTTATAAAATAAATAAGTCATGGGGATGTAATGTACAGCATGATAACTAGAGTTAATAATACCGTATTGCATATTTGAAAGTTGCAAGAGAGCACATCTTAGAAGTTCTCATCACACACACAAATGTAACTGTGTGGTGACAGATATTAACTAGACTCGTGGTGATGATTTTGTAAAACAATTGACCCTTGGACAATGTAGAGGTTAGCGTGTCAATCTCCTGTGCAGTTGAAAATCCATGCACAACTTTTGACTACTCCAAAATTTAACTACTAATAATCTAGTGTTGACTGAAAACTTTACCAATACATAAACAGTCAATAAAAACGTATTTTGTAAAATATAGGAGCCCCGACATACATAAAGCAGACTTTGATGGATATAAAGGGCGAGATTAACAGCAATACTATCATAGTAGGGGATTTCAATACCCCTCTAACAACACTGGATAGATCCTCAAGAAAGAAAATTAATAAAGAAACCGCAGACTTAAAGGAGACACTAGATCAACTTGATTTAATAGATATCTTCATAACTTTTCACCCTAAAGCAGTAGAATATACATTCTTCTCAAGCGCTCATGGTACGTTTTCTAGGATAGACCACATGTTAGGACACAAAAATGGTCTCAATAAATTTAAGAAGATTGAAATCATATCAAGCATTTTCTCTGATCACAATGCCATGAAACTAGAAATTAACCACAAAAGAAAAACTGAAAAATACTCAAACACTTGGAAACTAAATAGCATGTTATTAAATAATGAATGGATTAACAATGAGATCAAAGAAGAAATAAAAAAGTTTCTAGAAACAAATGATAATGAGCATACATCAACTCAAAATTTATGGGACACAGCAAAAGCAGTTCTGAGAGGGAAGTTTATTGCACTACAGGCATATCATAAGAAGCTAGAAAAAGCTCAAATAAGCAACCTGACCCTGCATCTAAAAGAACTAGAAAAACAACAACAAATAAAACCCAAGACAAGTAGAAGGAAGGAAATAATAAAGGTCAGAGCAGAAATAAATGACATAGAGGCTAAGGAAACAATACAGAGGATCAATGAAACAAGAAGCTGGTTCTTTGAAAAGGTAAACAAGATTGATGAACCTTTAACTAGACTCACCAAGAAAAAAAGAGAGAGGACTCAAATAAATAAAATTAGAAAGGACAGTGGAGAAATAACAACTGACACAACAGAAATACAAAGCATTGTAAGAAAATACTATGAAGAACTATATGCCAAAAAATTAGACAATCTTGGTGAAATGGACAAATTTCTTGAATCATATAACCTTCCAAAAATCAATCTGGAAGAATCAGAACACCTAAACAGACCAATTACAGCAAATGAGATAGAAACAGTTATCAAAAAACTCCCAAAAAAGAAAAGTCCTGGGCCTGATGGCTTCACAAGTGAATTCTATCAAAAATTCAAAGAAGAACTAACTCCTATTCTTCTCAAGCTATTTCAAAAAATTCAAGAGGAAGGAAGACTTCCAAACTCCTTTTATGAGGCGAGCATAATTCTGATCCCAAAACTGGGCAAAGACAACACAAAGAAAGAAAATTATAGGCCTATATCCCTGATGAATTTAGACGCTAAAATTCTCAACAAAATATTAGCCAACCGGAACCAGCAATATATGAAAAAAATCATACACCACGATCAAGTGGAATTTATTTTGGAGAGGCAAGGCTGGTTCAATATTCGCAAATCATTCAATGTGATTCATCACATAAACAAAAGGAAGGACAAAAATCACATGATAATTTCAATAGATGCAGAAAAGGCATTTGATAAAATCCAGCACCCATTCATGCTCAAAACTCTCAGTAAAGTGGGAATACAGGGATCATTCCTTAACATGAAAAAGGCCATCTACGATAAACCGACAGCAAACATCATACTAAATGGACAAAGATTTAAAGCAATCCCCTTAAGATCAGGAACCAGGCAGGGTTGCCCACTTTCACCACTCTTATTCAACATAGTTCTGGAAGTCCTAGCTACAGCAATCAGACAAGAAGAAGAAATAAAAGGCATCCAAATTGGAAAAGAAGAAGTAAAACTGTCACTATTTGCAGATGATATGATATTGTATATTGAAAACCCTAAAGTCTCAGTCAAAAAACTACTGGACCTTATAAATGAATTCAGCAAGGTGGCAGGATATAAAATTAATACGCAGAAATAAGAGGCATTTCTATACACCAACAATGAAATATCAGCAAAAGAAATTAAGAAAACAATTCCCTTCACTATTGCAGCCAAAAAAATAAAGTACCTAGGAGTAAATTTAACCAAGGAGGTTAAGGACTTGTACTCGGAAAATTATAGAACATTGATAAAAGAAATCAAGGAAGATACAAACAAGTGGAAGCACATACCGTGCTCATGGCTAGGAAGAATAAACATCATTAAAATGTCTATATTACCCAAAGCAATTTATAAATTCAATGCAATACCAATTAAAATACCAATGACATACTTCAAAGATATAGAACACATATTCCAAAAATTTATATGGAACCAAAAAAGAACACGAATAGCCTCAGCAATCTTAAAAAGAAAAAATAAAGCAGGAGGTATCACTCTTCCAGATATCAAGGTTTACTATAAGGCCATTATACTCAAGACAGCCTGGTACTGGCATAAGAACAGGCACATAGATCAATGGAACAGAACAGAGGACCCAGAAATAAACCCACAGCTTTATGGACAACTGATATTTGACAAAGGAGGAAAGAACATACAATGGAGTAAAGACAGCCTCTTTAACAAATGGTGTTGGGAAAATTGGACATCTACCTGCAAAAAAATGAAACTAGACCATCAACTTACACTATTCACAAAAACAAACTCAAAATGGATAAAAGACTTAAATGTAAGCCGTGAAACCATAAGCATCTTAGAAGCAAACATATGCAGCAAACTCTCCGACATCTGTAGCAGCAGTATATTTGCCGATTTATCTCCACGGGCAACTGAAATAAAAGGCAAGATAAACAAATGGGACTATATCAAACTAAAAAGTTTTTGCACAGCTAAAGACAATAGGAAAAGAATAAAAAGACAAACCACACAATGAGAGAACATATTCGACAGCACATCTGATAAGGGGTTAATAACTAAAATTTATAAAGAACTTATAAAACTCAACATCAGGAAAACAAACAACCCAATCAAAAACTGGGCAAAAGAAATGAATAGAAATTTCTCCAAAGAGGACATCCAGATGGCCAATAGGCATATGAAAAAATGCTCAACATCACTAATCATTAGAGAAATGCAAATTAAAACCACAATGAGATATCACCTCACACCAGTCAGAATGGCACTCATCAGCAAAACAACACAGAATAAGTGCTGGCGAGGATGTGGAGAAAAGGGAACCCTTCTGCACTGCTGGTGGGAATGCAGACTGGTGCAGCCACTGTGGAAAACAGTTTAGAGATTCCTCAGAAAATTAAAAATCGAACTGCCTTTTGACCCAGCTATCCCACTTATAGGAATATACCCTAAGAACACCATAGCACTGTTCGAAAAGAAGAAATGCGCCCCCATGTTCGTGGCAGCATTGTTCACAATAGCGAAGATCTGGAAACAGCCCAAGTGTCCGTCAGAAGACGAGTGGATTAAAAAGCTTTGGTACATATATACTATGGAAAACTACTCAGCCATAAGAAACGATGACATCGGATCATTTATAACAAAATGGATGTACCTTGATAACATTATACGGAGTGAAATAAGTAAATCAGAAAAAAAGAAAAACTGAGAACAGCATGATTTCATACATAGGTGGGACATAAAAGTGAGAATATGAGATATGGACAAGAGAGTGGTGGTTACGGGGTGGGGGGATGGAGGGAAGAGTGGGATAGGGAGGAGGGGAGGGACACAGGGAAAACCAGATTGAAGGTGACAGAGGACAATTTGACTTTTGGTGATGGGTATGCAACACAATTGAATGATAAGATAACCTGGTGATGTTTTGATTGTACATATGTACCCTGATTTATTGGTGTCACCCCATTAGAATTAATAATAATAAAATATATATATAAATAAAAAATAATAATAATAAAAAAGAACAAAAACGTATTTTGTCTGCTATATGTATTCTATACTGTATTCTTACTACAAAGTAAGCTAGAGATAAGAAATGTTATTAAAATCATAAGGAAGAGAAAATACATTTACTGCATTCACTGAAAAAACAACAAAAAATATGCAATTCAAACCCGGATTGTTCAAGGATCAATTGTATACACAATTTTTGAATCATTACACTGTATACTTGAAACTAGTATAGTATTGTATATGCCAATTATACCATAATAAAATAAATAAATAAATAAAATTTATTTTTATTCAGTGAGAGAAGGGGTGGTAGAGAGACAGACTCCCGCATGTGCCCCAATCAGTATCCACCCGGCAAGGCCATTTGAGTTTGATGCTTTACCCATCTGGGGCATTGCTCTGTTGTTCAGCAACCGAGATCTTTGCAT
Source organism: Rhynchonycteris naso (assembly GCA_037038555.1). NCBI lineage: Eukaryota > Metazoa > Chordata > Mammalia > Chiroptera > Emballonuridae > Rhynchonycteris > Rhynchonycteris naso. Next base: position 342,311,350 of record CM072995.1, read on the forward strand.
CTGAGGCAGAGGCCATGGAGCCATCTTTAGTTCCCAGGGCTAACTAGCTCCAGTTGAGCCATGGCTGCAGGAAGGGGAGAGAAAGAAAAGGAGAGGAGGGGGGGAAAGAGGGGAGGAGAATCAGATGGGCACTTCTCCTGTGTTCCTTGACCAGGAATCAAATACAGGACATCTAGACACTGGGCTGATGCTCTACCACTGAACTAACCAACCAGGGCCAAAAAAAGAAAAAAAATTCCTAAGATACAGAAAATAGAAAACATGGTTAATACATATACTATTGTTGTTGGTGAGACCCTGTCTGAACTAATCTTGTTTATTTATGCATCTTTTTTCTATTCCAATAAAAGGCAAGCCCCATGAAAGTAGGAACCTTGTTCTTATTATTCTTTAATATATTGCCAACATGTAGGACAATGTCTGGCATATAGTAGGTGTTCAATAAATAGTTGTTCCATGAATGAACACATAGGAGCTTCTAGAGTCAGGACTATGTGGCCTTCTCATTGGTATTTCCTTATCTCATGTCATCTTTACACATCCTAGCACACACAGAGCACCCGTCACAATTCAAAAGGTTCTTGAATTAAACTGAACTGAGAACAGTAATACATCATTTTAATTTGTATAGTTTCAAATTGTTTTAGCAAACATATACATTGTATACATTTTTCACAGGAAAGGTGGATGGAATGGCACAAAAAAGTCATACATTTTGGTGGAAAGAAGATAAAATAGACTCAAGACATATGCCTCTTTTATTTAGAAATTAGCAATAACATATTTTTTTTATTTTTAAATTTTATTTAGAAAATTAACTTAAACAGGGTGATGTTACATAAGTTTCAGGTAAACATTTCTATAGCATTTGAACTGTTGATTATGTTGTATACCCATCACCCAAAGGCAAAGCAAAAACATTTTTAAATATCAAAGACAACACATCACAGGTTATAATAATACCACCCATCTCTGCATTCTGGAGATATTTAAATTACCTTTAAAATATGAATGCAAAACACTACGATGTTTAAAAGCTTTTATTTCTAGACAGCACCATTGTGTCTTTGTAGTTTTCTGCATTATCCATATTTTCTAAATATGAAATGATTTTTTAAATAAGAAAAAAAATATTCACAAAGACATTAACATTTTGATTAATTTTTTTTCTGGTTTCTACACTAGAATATGCCAGCAGATTAATACAACTATAAAAGGAGCCTAAATTTTGCAGTATTATTTTGTCCTGAATCCTTTTTTTATTTATTAATGTCTCAGAATAAATGTGAATTCTTAAATTATCCTTCATGAAATCTATTCAGAGTTTTGATTAACTCCAGCTAACGAGAGCAGAACACGTTACCATGTCATGCAAGAACAGAAAATAGCTGGGTAAATTCTCCATGCCCCTCTAGCAATGTCAGCCCTGCCAACGTTTCTTACTGACGTCCCCGTAACTGACATTACCCTTTCATTGATGTCATTGAATCAGGAAGCTGAAAAGCTGTTGCAAAGTGACTGTTTCTATTGCAAAGGTTTAAAACTTTAAAGATTGAAAGGTTAAAGTTAAAAATATGTATTTTAATTTGAACAACAGATGGCCTTGGAGTGACTACAAGGCTGAATTAACTCTCAAGGTTCTATGGCTGCTTGTGGAAGGAAAAAAAAATAGACAACCAAAACCCTTTAAAAGCCCACACTGGAACACACAGCTCAAGTGCTGGTGACATCAGCAGAATCTCTCTGTTGAATTAGAGTCCCGAATTTGGCTTCAGAGCCATCTGTTAGCCTCCAGATAGAATAATCTTCTATGAAATTATGCTGCATAGTTTCACTAATGAACTTTTGCAATTGTCGGGGCCTCAACCTCACAGCTGTCTTACCTCTTATAGCCCACATGGCTCCCCTGAGCCCCTGAGATACTCAGAGGAGTCCGCTTGCTAAAATCCACAGTGGAGCTGTCCTTTGGAAGGGTCATGTCCTGTTTTGGATCAAGTTCTAGGGAAACAGACTTTGAGATGCAGAGTTGTATGGAGGTTTACTGGGAGATACTCCTGTAAGGAAAGGAGGAAGCCAGTGAGAGGCAGAGGGGAAAGCCACCCACAAAGTGGCCAGCCTCATCTATCCTATGGGGAGCTCTACTGCTGAGCAGACCCCTCAGAATTGTCCCAGATTGAGTCATAGGAGCCAGGTCCTTGTACCCTCACATCAGCTATTACTGGTTATATCCTACTCCTTGAAAGAGAACATCACCTTAGCTTGGATGATCTAGCTACCTGGGGCTGAGACAATGTCAGTGGAAGACTCAGCCAGTATTCCCAACAGCTGAGGGATGAGCACTTTAACCCTGATAAGGGGATCTGAATACAATTCTCTAGTCCCTCCTTCTCCCCCATCCACTCAGATCCTTCAGTGATTATAAAATCCCTGGAACTACTTGTGTCTCTTCACCAGCTGTCTTCCTTCTCAGCATTGGCCAAACTTCCATCCAGGACCACGATTGCCTAGAGGAAAACCTCAGTTACCTGAAATATTTAGATACTCATTCAATCATTTATTTTTTTGAACACTGCCAAACATATGCTGAGGATACATCTCCTCTTTCAGGAGTACGGCATGTTGCAGAAAGAAGGAATACCATGTGCGGAGGCCCATAGGCAAGAGAGAGCACTGATGAGTTCAGAGAACCGAAAACGGTCAGAACACAAGAAAAACAACGCGAGAAGAGCGGGACATTGTGAAGGGCGCTGCTCTGCATCCTACGGAGCTTTGGGTTTGTCTCGTCATCCTCCCATCATTCTTTTATGGCTTTGGCAAAACACTTTGCTGTTATCCTTGACTCATCTCTTTCACTCGGATCACATATCCAGTTTGTCATCAAATCCTGTTATCAAATTCCAACTCCTCATCACTCCCACTGCCCCCACTCTGAGCCCAGCCTCACCATTTCTTGCTTGGGGTATTAAACTAGCAGCCTAATTGGTGTCTCTGCTTTTGCCCTCGCCCTTTGGTACTTTATTCTCAATAAGCAGCCAGAGCGATCATATAAATATATCAAATCAGATGATCTGATGCAGAGAAAAAAGCAAAGTTCATGGTATGACCTGCAAGACCGTACCTATCTGATCTACAGTGTGTCCGTAAAGTCATGGTGCACTTTTGACCGTGACCAGTCAAAAGTGCACCATGACTTTATGGACACACTGTATTTCCCCACCATTTCCACTCTAACTGGGCCCCTCTCTCTTACTGTGCTCCACTGGTCTTGCTGAGCTTCCAACAAGCCGGCTATGCTCCTACTTTTCCTTGTCCTTCTTCCTAGGATGATGCTACCCTAACATCGAGAGAGCAAGCTCCCTGACTTCTTTCTTGTCTTTCCTCACTTTCCTAGTCCTTTCCCTAGTAAGGATTTTCCTTGCTACCCGATCTAAAGTTTCAGTGTTTGGCAGATAATGGTCGTGCCTTGAAAATTATTGGATAAATGGGTAGAGAGGCTTTGGAAGAGTTTCCTGGATGATTGAGGTACCAGATTGAAGGTCTGCCTTATGAGGAAGTAAACCCTTTTGTTTTAAATTTTGAGCATGTTAGTGGACAGCTTTTAAAGACCTATTGCACCATTATCTGCACTTTTAAATAAACACAGTCCTGTGAGCTAAAGGAGGGATGCTTTTAGAAGTTCTTGAGGTATTTGCTTCAGTAAATAGCCTCTCCTTGTGGAGTCTTATATTTTTACAGCTTCCCTCTTGTTTTGTCACTGACTGGTAGGCTTTCAGCTATCAGTAAGACTAAGATTTCTTCAACATATCAAACTAGACAAAAGCCAAAGACTTTTGGGCTTGCATATTACATTAACTGGAGAATCAAAACAGATTTCCTGGTCAACTAGAAAGCATAGTGGACTGGAAATGAGAAGGTATGGATTCTAGTGTAGCTACTAATAAGCTAAGTGATGTGGGGAAGGGAGAGAACTGACCATTATGCAGCTGTGACTTGATTTTACACAGTAACTGGGTGATGTTTACATCATTTCTGTCTTACAGATAGGGAAACCAGACTATGGGAAATCAATCTGTTCAAGATCAGTTAGCTTGCCAATAATAGACCCAGGATTGATTCCAGGTCCCCTGATTCCAAATACTCTGCCCTCTGTCCCATATTGAGGTAGAGCACAGTTTATTTCTTCATTAGAAATGGCCCACACATTAAATCTGTGTGACTGCTATCAAAAGAGTCTCATATACTATGGGTTAATTGCTTGCAAGAATAGTAGTTACGAAAAGGGTTAAATGTCAATCAGACACAGATTAATTTCTGGCTCCTATAAGTCATGTAAACTTTCTGAGCCTCAGTTTTCTTATTTGTAAAATTGAGATAATAATAATAATAATACCCAGATCAAAGGGCTGGTATTCTGTGAGCTCTTCTGGAATAATATAGTAAGCATGTAGGTTAGTTAAAAGCTGGCATATAAGAAACACTCGGTAAATTATTGCCTTATTCTTATTACCAAAGTGAATTCTTCCCCTTGACACCAGGCAGCATTCAGGCAGCTTTGGGGCCAGTTGTGCAGATGACCTCAAAAGCTTAAGTGTGGAGTGTGGAACATAAGTCAGCTGTGTAACCCTAGAGTTAACAGAAAGTGTCACATGGGCATGGCTCTAAGCATACAGAATATCAAAACGTGGAGACAAGACAGCCCTGCAAAGCAGTGGTGAGCACTTGAGTCTGCTGGCCTGGACATCTCACCACTTTTCACCGGAAGGATCCTAGCCTGGGCTGCCACCAGAGTGGGTCTGAGCAGCCTCTTTTTAGGCAGAAGATTATGTGGATTGGATTACATGGCTGTAAACTAATCAGTGTGTATTCATAAGTTGCCAAGCATCTGAGCTGAAACAATTGGACTGTTGTAATAAGATAGCAACTTGTTCCCTTCCTACAATGTTTTCCCTGCAAGATTCCATGCAGAATCTTTTTGAGAAACGTATCTTAGGCAAGTAGTAGAATTGCAGGATGCCCTGCCATCTTCCGTTCTGAGGAAGGCATAACTGAAAAGGACTTCCATGTCTGCTTCCCAGAACTACCAGTAACTGGGGGATGCACCCATAAATATGCCAGAGAAAGCCTAACGTCAAGGGAGGGGTGATGTGAACAGGAGGCTTAATAGAATGAGTATGTATATTTGAATGGCAAACCTTGCAAAGGGTGTGTATGCAACTCACCCTTGGATTGAGAGATAAATGTCTACCTCCAAAAGCTAGAGCATAACAGATAGCCATAAGTTCAATAATGTGAGATAGGATTTCATTATTATATTATGAAGGGATTGGTCTAAAGGTTGTGGAATCAGAGATACCTGCTTTCCAAATCACAGTTCCATCACTTACAAATAAATGTCTTTCTTTTTAAGTGAGAGAAGGGGAGATAGAGAGACAGACTTCCACATGTGTCATGATGAGGGACCACCCAGCAACCCCATCTGGGGACTATGCTCAAATAAACTGAGCTAGTTTTAGCTCCTGAGGCCAACGCTAGGACCAATCAAGTTATCCTCAGCACCTGGGGCCAACACTTAAATCAATTGAGCTACTGGCTGCAAGAGTAGAAGAGAGAGAAAGGGGAGAGGGAAGAGAAGTAGATGGTTGCTTCCCATGTGTGCCCTGACTGGGGATCAAACTCAGGATATCATCACGCTGGGCCAATGCCCTGCCTACTGAACCAACCAGACATGGCAATCACTAATTTTGAGAACTTGGTGAAATGACTTAACATCTCAAACTTTATTAGTTTCCTCTTCTTTAAATGGCATAATAATACTTACTTGTGGCAAATGGATCCAAGCCAATCTGCTTACTCACAAATATGAGATCCATACTATTTTCTTTCTGGTAGAGAGTAGATAGCTTGTAAAAGTTACAGATAGATGAGAACTATAGGTTTTCTTTCTCTAAAATCCATCAGGTGCTACAGTCTTAGGCCAAATTCTTTAATTCTGCCACAGATAAGTAGGCACAAACACAGTCACACAACCCATTCTGAAAGTGTAACAAAGTCAGCACTCTGTTATTCTCTTTAGGTGACTGTGACCATTTTTAGAGATAGAATTCTCCTTAAATTTCTAGTAAGAGCCAGGTAGCACCACCCTTTGCATAGAACCCTCTACCTGTCTGACCAGGCAGTGGCACAGTGGCCTGGGATGTTGAGGACCCAAGTTCGAAACCCTGGGGTCACCAGCTTGAGTGTAGGCTCAACAGCTTGAGCACAGGGTCACTGGCTTGGCTGAAGCTCCCCAGTCAAGCTTCATATGAGAAAGTCACAACTATAAGTTAATGTTTCTCATCTCTTTTCCTTCCTATCTGTCTGTCCCTCTCTCTCTCTCTCTCTTTCTTTCTCTTGCCAAAAACCAAACAATAAACCCCTACACATAAGATTCCTTTTTGAAGCAATTGGGCTGTTGGGTTACTAGAGTTTTATATTCTTTTATATTCTATTTTAATAATGGAGAGTGAGTGCCTATACAACACTTTTAGCCATTCCAGCATTTGGAACCCTTCTCATTTGACCAGTGAATGATCATTTCTAATATTTGTTATGCTAGTTAATAAATAGACCTTTGGTGTTGGCCAGAGATCATTATAGCTAAAGGACCAAAGTAGCTTTGTAGTAATTGCTTCTGGAATGTGTGATTCCAATAGGGTTTTCCAAAGATCACACCAGACAGTAAACTTCATAAAGACAGGGAGTTCTTCCATTTTTCTGCTTTATCTCAATGCTTAGAACAGTGCCTGGTATATTGTAGTTGCTTAATAGATAGTGTGAGTGAATGAATAGGTTAATTTTGAAATTCCATTCTGGTTCTCTCCTGAATGTTTAAAGCACCATAAAGTAGGTGCTCAATTAATGTTTACTAATTAAAATGAATGAATAAATTAATGAATAATCAGTTGGATGAACAAATGAGAGAATTATTCTAAAGGATATTGGAAAACTAGATGAGAACAAGGCTTCATGGAAATCTAGGTGTGCTCCATTTATAGCAACTCCAATGAGTATTTTAGATAAGATGGTGTGAGTACAGTGGTGTCTTTCTCTGAAGAATACAAGTGAACAGTTCTATATTGACCCAAATGAAGGGCCAATAGTAGTTGTGCAGTTATTGGAAGGCTCCCTTCCAAGCATATCATAATTTTTGTTTAGGGACTATCAATTTCCTTTCTTTTTGATGAGCAGAAGTTCTTCATTTTAATGATCAAATTTATTAATCTTTTCTTTTTTTGTTTTACACATTTTATGTCTTGTTTAAGAAATGTTTACTACTTTTCAAAGTTTAAAAATGTATTCTTTTATATTTTTCATTAAAAGTTTAAAAATTTTACCTTTCTCAAATGTCATCAATCCATCAAGAATTGATATGTTGTATAAAGGGTGAAGCAGGAGGACAATTTTATTTTTTCCTCCATACTATTATTATTCTCCCAGTTGTGATTTAACCACAGTTCTATTGAATAATTCAATAACTACATTTTGTCATTTTTGAACTAAATATTTGACTAGAGTTTTTTTGGGAGGTTTGAGGAAGGTGCACAAGACATGTTAATTTTACCCCCCAACTAATGTGACTGGGAACCTGTGATAGAAATTTGAGGTGAGTGTCCTACACCCTCCAATTGCATTTAGAGTAAAATCTGAGACAAGCCAACACTTCCTTCTTGTTGCAAGTTTATTTCTCACATAATGAGGATGTCAACATATGGTATGTGGAATCCCTTTTGGATTCTAAAATTTCTGCTTTACTTTCTCATTCTGCTTTGTCCTCTTCCAACTTTGCAACTCATGTATGACTCAATAAAATGAAGGCTTTGGGCTACAGAAATAACAATTTCAGTACTAGATTACTTTTTCTGTTGATTTTGGCCTCAAGGATTTTGAAAATCCCCTTTAATTTCCTGACAGCTCCTCCCTGTAATAAAGTATATGTTAACAATTTAATTTGAACTTTTAGGTGTTTGTACCATGAAGAAGGAAGATCTAGTTTCTCATGTTGTCGAAATAGAACTCTATAGTTTTATGTGTTTAAGTCTTTGATCCATGTGGAATTAATTTTAAAATATTAAAGGGTGTGGTAGGCAGCCTGTTTTATTTTTTCTAATGCTAAACAGTTAACCCAATTATTTATTGAATCATTCACAAGATGACAGTTTTATAATGCAAATATTCCACATTTTACAGGGAAAAGAACATTAATACCAATGTGAATAAGACATAGTCCTTGTCTTGTAAGATCTCACATTGAACAAATGACTCCTATTACTTCATTTGCCAATCTGCATTGAACATGATCAATTTTTTTGTATCACTGGGACCAATTGTGCTAGATACTTCCATCTCTTTCTAGCTCAAAATATTTAGACCTGCAAGTCCTGCTGAGAGTATAATGGAAGATATATTAACAATTTTTTTCATGTTCATTGTTTTGTTACTATAAATAGTAGATGAGTTTCAGAAAAGTTGTATTAAATTTAAATAATGTTTTAAATTTCCTTGGCAAGTTTTCTATTTAAAGAGGTTTCACTTTGAATTATTAACAAAGTCATTTGGAAGAGCACATAATGACTCCCTAATCTTTCTATGATGCAAATATGACTTTTCATTTTCTAGGTTTCTTAATACAAGATATACTTGCATAATTCAAGTTCTTTTCTAAAAGAGGAAGAAAATATATAAAGAGACTAGTATTTTATACTATTTTTAAAAATATTTTATTTATTCACTTTAGAGAGAGAGAGACAGAGAGAGAGAAAGAGAGAGAGAGAAAGGAGAGAGGAAAGAGCAGAATGCACCAACTCCCACATCTGCCTTGACAAGACAAGCCCAGGGTCTTGAACTGGCAACCTCAGCATTCCAGGTCAAAGCTTTATACACTGAGCCACCACAGGTCAGGCCAAACCTAGGTTTTGAAAGCAAAGCAAATCAATGTGTGTTTTTTAAAATGCAATTATTGAAATATAGACTTCAAGACATTTCTTGAGGATTATTTACATGAATTAAATTTGCTTGCCTCTACATGCAAGGCAACATTTTGGGTGATCTTTATTTTTCAAAGGCTGATTTTTAAGCTTTGTAGGGTGGGTGCCAAATGGCATTTTAAAAATGCACAATTAAAAAAAGAACGGAGATTGCCTGGAGTGCAGATGGAGCCTGTGTCAATAGAAGGCATTCTGCCTAAGGACACAGAGAAGATCACTTTTTCATAAAGACCATAAGCTCCACCTTTATGTTTCTGTTCATCTTAATTTGTAGAAGGTGAGGAGGGACTGAATAAGGGGCTTAAGGACTCGGTTGTTTCAATAATCTCATTGCTCAAGTTTTATATCACACTGTAAAAATTATTGACTTCAAATTAGTAATGAAGGTATATGATAATTTGGGTTATTTCTTATTTCTTTTCTTGCTGGTTTATTTATATAGTGTACAGAGAGGGTTTATCTATTTTATATCTATGTCTAATATATATCTTTTATAGCTCCTCACTTTGGCCCCTGCGGTACATAGTATATTTACAATTTTTAAATGGTAGTTGTAAGTCTCATTATCAACTATTACCTTATGCCAGGCATTGTAGTAAGGACTGTAGAAGCACTATTTTATTTAAACTGCAAAACAGAGGTGAGGAACCAGAGAGTGTTTGAGAGGTAAGGGGCAGAGGAAGGATCTGAGCATGCTCTTTGACTTTAAATCCTTTCCCTTTATCACCCTGAGGATATTCTTTGTAAAAACATGTATGTGCAACTGCTAGTAAGAAGATGATATAAATGTTCATGTATTGACAAGGAAATATGTCTGTTAAATATTGTTATTGTGTTTGTGCAAAATGGCTGGATAGACCCTTAAACATTAATAGCTGTTTTTGTTTGTTTGTTTTTTGAGAGAAACAGAGAGAAAGTCAGAGACAGGGACAGACAGACAGGAAGGGAGAGAGATCAGAAGCATCAGTCCTTCGCTGCGGCATCTTAGTTGTCTGCTGATTGCTTGTTCATTGATTTTTTTCTCATATGTGCCTTGACCAGGGAGCTACAGCAGAGCAAGCGACTTCTCGCTCAAGCCAGCAACTTTAGGCTGAAGTCAGCAACCTTGGGCTTCAAGCCAGCGACCTTGGGGTCATGTCTATGATCCCACACTCAAGCCAGCGACCCCACGCTAAAGCTGGTGAGACTGCACTCAAGCTGGATAAGCCCATGCTCAAGCTGGTGACCTCGGGGTTTCAAACCTGGGTCCTCTGTGTCCCAGTTCAATGCTTTATCCACTGCACCACTGCCTGGTCAGGCACTAGTGATTTTTAAAAATGTTCTTCTTTAAATTTTTCAATTTAATTCTTTGGTCATAGTTTTTTTATTGCAAGTATTGCTAGCAACTATTTATCATTATTATTATTAAGTGAGAGTGGTGGAGGCAGAGACAGAACCCCACCTGCTCCCCAACCGGGACCCACCTGGCAAGCCACCTACCAGGCAATGCTCTGTTTGTTGCTCCATTGCTCAGCAACTGAGCTATTTCAGCACCTGAACCGAGGCCATAGAGCCATCCTCAGTGCCCAGGGCTAACTTTGCTTGAACCATTCAAGTCATGGCTATGGGAGAAAAAGAGAGAGAGAGATGGTGGGGGGTAAGAGGGGTTGGAGAAGCAAGATGGTCACTTCTGTGTGCCCTGACTGGGAATTGAACCTGAGACTTCCACATACTGGGCCAATGCTATACCACTGAGCCAACCGGCCAAAGCCACAAGCAACAATTCTAAAAAATAAAAAAGCAGCAGCACATGACTGTAACTGGAATCTTTGGTTTTAATACCACATGATACTACATCACTTACAGATTATAATCTATTTTTTATTATAAAGTCAATTCTCATATTATCATAGAGTTGATAATCCTGCCTCGTGATAATTTTCAATTTAAAAAAAAATAAACGTGATCGTTGCCAATGGGGAAAGGAGGGGGTTGGGGAGATTGGGTGACAAAGGTGAGGGGATTGAGAAATACAGATTGGTAGTTACAAAATAGTCACAGGGATATAAAGTACAGACTAAGAAATACAGTCAATAATATTGTAATATGATGCCAGGTGTGTACTGGAAATATCAGGGGGGACACTTTGCAAAGTATATATGACTGTCTAACCACTATACTTCTGAAACTAATACAAAATAATGTAAACTGTAATGAAAAAAACAATTTAAAAAACAAATTCGTTTTTGTTTGCCTTTCCTGTATTTTTTTTCTGTATTGTCAAACCACAGAAATCCCTGCACACGCTGGGAGGAATTTATTGGCTCATGTGACTGGAGTGTGCAGATTGTCAATGTCATTAGGTACTGGACCTGCTTCTCTGTGATTCATTCATTCACCCCTGCTCTTCTGTGACGAGCTTATTTTCATTCTAGCTTCTCGTCCTTGTATAGAATGTCACCATGCCAGCCTCCACATCCTTATTTTACTCTCTTCAGAGGGGGGCAGACCATTACCTTTGGTATCTCCTAGGAAACCAGAAAGAGGCTTCTTCCCCCCCAAAGCCCCAGTGAATGTCTCCTCGTTTCTTATTGAACCAAGAAGGGTTACCTGTATATTCCTGAGCCAACGATTAAAACCAGCAGCTGGAGATATCTTGAAGCTGCGGTGGGGGCAGTTCTCCAAAGGCAACATTAGATGCTGCCGGTGAGAGAGGAAGAAAACGAAGGCTGGAGAGGCCATCAATGACTCTCTGCCTCATTTTCATTGGCTTTCGGATTCTGGCTCCTAACCACATCCTCGTCACTTCCCCCCGCCCCCCACCACACATACTTAACATTTCCTTCATTTTTGCAGCAGCTTTACTCCATTTACCTACTGAGTAACTTTCCTCACGAAAGTTCTTATCCTTGCATCAAGAATCTAATATAACTGTCCTTTGGCCACAACAGGAAATTCAAACTCTAATATTCACCTGCATTTCCCTCCCCTCAGCCATTCGCTGCCACTTAGGTGAGCATTCCTCATAAAGTTCTGATTCAGCTCCTTCCCTGCTTAAAATCTTCGGTGGGTCCCTGCTGCATAATGTTCATTTATGTTATCCTGTCATTGAAAAATGTCAACAACCTGGCCTCATTTACCATTTACCACTTCCTCTTGATCTTCCTCTTTATTATTTTCAGAAAACACCATTTTCTTTCTAATCTCCATAACTTTGAAAACACTGTTTCTTTCCACTTGGACATTCTTCTTTTCACAGACCTGTGTAACTGAGTAACATTCCATACTAAGCTCTTCGGCATACATAAGCCTTTCTCTCTGTTATGACCATTTATTAAAATACAGGCAATATCAATATTTATATAAATGCATCGTTCATTGATAATTTTATTTACTGATCATGGTGTATAAGATCCTGCACAGCAGGTGCCCACCTACCTCCCACCTTTGTGTCACCCCCTTTTCTTTCTTGCTTGTTACACTTTACCACACAACAAACCACCAACAGTGTTTCCTGTTTGGGGGAGTCTATACACATATCCTCCTCTCAAAATGTTCTTTCCTCTTGACCTGGATAAATCTCACTCATCTATTAGGCATTGCCATGAATGTCATGTCTTTAGGAACACTTTCTCCGACTCCCAAAAGTAGGTTTGGACCTCCTTCTGTAGAACCCTTAACTTCTCCTTCATGTTACTTATTTTATTGAAATTAATTGTTTATTTGGTTGTCTTTCATGCCTATTCCCCATAACATACTCTAAGCCTCTAGCACAGTGACTGGTTCTAGTAAATGCTCTGTTTTTCATTGAATAAATAATGGTTGATATTTTTTCCCCATAGTAGTGCTTCCGTCACTGCCACCACCAATCTTCATTGGTGAAGAGACACTACTTAATCTAACATTGCTTTTTCCTTCAGATAAAACAACCTACCCCTGTCATTTCACTAGATTTAGAAGCCTTCCAGGAAATAGACATAAACTACCAACTCTAGAGCTTTGATAGTAATTCTACTTCCAGCCTATCTGGGTTCCTTCTCCTGTCTTTGATCATTTCACTTGTCTAAGAGGTGAGTCATTCCTGTCACTTGTGTCCTTTTCTATGTCTTTGTTGGACAAGTACAAAGTATAAGATAAAAGTTTATAAATATTACACGGGCACATCTTCATCATTTCTGGGCTTTCCAATCAATAGGGTGTGTGGGTCTTCACTCCTTTAGTTTCAAATGAAAGCTAATAAAATGCTATTTTTAATCAAATACCAAAAATACATTTTATCATTCAAATGACTTTAAAATTCTTTCAATTTGGTCACTCTTTTTCACTATTTTAAGACTTATTTAATCAAAATCATATACTACTTAAATTAAGTCAACAAAATTTCAGGATGAATTTTGGAAAAACTAATTTCGGGTATTTTCTTATTGATGCTACACTATTATTTTCCATGAGGGCTATAGAAACAATGTTGCTCATTTTACTTTTTCAAAAAATGAAGAAATAGGAACAATGTCAATGATCTCACTTTCTTTGCAGGAATGGAAGTATTCTAAATCTTGGCTGTTCAACATGGTATCACTAGTCACGTGTGGTTCTTGAGTACTAGAGATATGACTCATTGCAACTGAATTTTAAAATGTATTTAATTTTAATTAATTTAAATTTAAATAGTCATGTGTGGCTAATAGCTTCTGTTTCACAGTACAGCTTTATTTTTTGAAAGTGGCAGATGAACAGGATTCTAGATTCTAAAATGAGTCAGGAAGTGACTATTGATTCCAGTACTCCCTCCCTCAATTTCTAAAGTAGGTGAGGGAACTATGTAAAAACAGTAACTTGTTTCTAACAAGATGCGCTGGCTACATGGGACATTCTGTGCTGTAAAAATTATAGATGGCCTCATTTGAAACGCTGAAAGATCAACTTTCACAAAAGTAATGTGTTAAGCATGGTTAAACAGATATGCTCAATTTCTTCTCTCATAAGGCTCAGGTGCAGGAATGTGTAAAGAGTTCCAAAACGTACCAATAATATAAGCACGTATTGTGCCTGAGTGTTTGTGGAAATATTGTGCACCCACCCAACTCATCACCTGCTAAGTCACATCTTTGTTTAATTTTCAAGAATGAAATGATTCATAGTCATTTCATTCATTGGAATTGGTGCCAGTTCATTTCTGGGAGTTCAATCACCGGCTTCGGGAGCTGAGAAACAAATATCTCATTATAAATAGGCTGTATGCAGAGCTTCTGTCTTGTTTTTCCCTTAGAAAGTATCAGCAATTTCATATTGGATCTAATAAATCAGTTTCTGGAAGGATATCCGTTGACATCATTTGTATTATGCCCTGCAGATTTATATGCAAAAATGGTCCAGGCATGTTAAAAATGGTACATTAGCCTGAGAGGTGTCTTTCTGCCTGTGGTAGCCCCCATTTCTCTGCAGTCACAACTTTGGGGTGTTGTTATTCTAGCACAAGAGAAATGCGATTGGGAAAGACAGATTTGGGGGTACACTGCACAGAGGAGCTGGATGTTGATCTTCTTGACACACTGATGTCATCATGGCCATGTATACGTTGTAGCTGCTCCTTGCTGTTTTCAAAGACAAGGCCATAGTCCCACCTGCATTCTGACCTTTCCATAATCCAGCAAGAGAGGCGTACAAAGTGGATCACACTTTGTGATCCACTTTGTACCATAAAATGTTAAGGTTTACAGTTAACATTTTATGTGAATTTTGATCAAAGTTAACATCCATGGCAGCCTTGAAGGCAGAGAAAAAAGGAGACTATTTTATAAACAAATAATAAAATAAAATAACTTGCAGCATTCTGGAAGAGAAGAGAGCTTTCCTGTCTGGACCCCGTACTGCTGTGAGTGCAGGTTTGAGAGCACAGAGCCATGTTACACTTGCTGTAGCTGTGTTCCATCTTCTAATTCCAATAACTGCTCATTGAGCACCTGCTATGGGCAAAGACGTGGGCTCGGTGCTACATGAGGATCCATTTTCAGCTTGGTTGATCAGTTAGGCCATGAATTCTTTAAAATGAATTTTTATTTAAAAAAATTCCAAACCACATAGAATAGTTCAGATATGAATACAACAATTCTTCATATCATCACCCAGCTTCAATGATTCGCAGACATTTGCTATTATTGAATCATTTATCTTTTTCTGGTGTAATTATTATTGATAATATTTTAAAGCCAATCCTAGATTTTATGTCATTTCTTCTTAATTCACTTATTCATATTGCCAAAAATATTAGCATTTTCTTCCAAAGCTTCAGTGCCCTGGTTCCATCCAAGAAAATAAGGAATATTTCCTTGGTATCCTCCAGAAACTAATCCACATTCACATTTTTCTTCTTATTCAAAACTGTTTTTTTTAATTGGTTTGCTCAAAATCATAGGAACTGAGCAAGACCCACATATTAAATTAACTCAATCTAAGCCAAGTTTATTATTATTATTAAATTATTTTGTTATATTATATTTACAGTTAAAATATTGAAGAAATCAGGTCAGCTGTCCTCTAGTCCCCACACTCCCAAATTCTAAATTTTTCTGTGTACTTCTTTATAGTGTCATTTATCTTGATTCTTCAACCCTCTATTTTCAATAAACTAAAAGTTAAATCTAAAAAGATCATACTGGACTGTGTGCAATGAGTTTTGGCAAGCATACTTCATAAGTGGCGCAGTGTCCTACAATGTTCCACTGCCTCTGGAGTCACACTGCTGGTTAGCCCACTCTCTGAGCATCTTCTCTCTCCTTTCCAAAGGCAAGGATGCCCTTGGACATTAAACCTTGCAATGCCTCAGTTATCTCATATAAACAATAGAGGTGATTGTAAGACGTATTTCCAAGGTTTGTTATAAGGATTAAATTATGTAATCTTTACCAAGAATATAACATGGCACCTGATATATTAAAGCACATTAAAATGTTAACTATTTTTTATTTATTCATTTTAAACAGAGAGAGAGAGAGAGAAGGGAGGAGGAGCAAGAAGCCTCAACTCTGTATGTGCCTTGACCAGGCAAGTACAGAGTTTCCAACCGGTGACCTCAGTGGTCCAGGTCTATGCTTTATCCACTGCGCCACCACAAATCAGGCAAAATATGAACTATTATTGTGAATAAGACATGCAAAGTGTTTAGTACAATCCTGGCCCTGAAGGGACTTAATAACGTTAGCTACTGTCATTGTCATTATAAATTATTTTGGCTGAACAAATCAGGGAAATTTTACTCAGTAGACACGACTTCAAAGATGAAATGAAAGGGGTGTTAGATATCAATACACTAAGGTTCCAAGAAATCTTTTAGTCCCTTTTTAGGGCTAGATTGCAGGATTCAAAATGGAAAGAATTTGTTAATTCCTGTATCCATAGGACATAGTCCATACATGGCCCTTGATAATGGGAGAGTAAAAGAACCTGCACAAAACTCAACTTCAGACCCTTATTCTGACCCCCTATTAAAGAAACCCCTGATGCCATGCTGTAACACTCATCTAACAACAAACACGTTTCTCTCGTTGCCAGCTCTGGACACCTGCTACCCTCACTGCAGAGATAGCGCGGGCCCTTCGTTTCTACCAGTAATAACAGGGCTGGCCCCTTCGTGTCTATCTCATGCCCATTTCCTCCTGAATGGCGTTCCTGAAACTTTCTACCCTAACTCATTCTTTCCCCTTTCTCATCACGCATGTCACCTACCGTGGGCCCACACACCTCGATGCTTACACCTTACAAATTTGTAGATGTCTTGATTTCTTATCATTCTCTACACTTCCTTCCATCTTATTATGAATATTAATGGCTGAGAAGATATTTCTCCTTTTCCAGCTTCTATTAGCCTCTTCTCCAGCATCCATCCACAACCCAAACACCCAGAAAGGAGCAGAAACATAGCAGAACTTTATATAAATACTCTCTACTGATTTCGTACCTTACCTCCTCATTATGCTTTTTCTACATCATTGGAAACTCAAGGATATAGACACCAATACACAGGATGAGGTTGGTCGTGGCTCTGTGCCCGAAAGCACCCTGGTCTTCCTCCTTTCCCACTTACCACACTGCATAGTGATGGTCTGCTGTGTGTCTATCTCTCCATCTGACTGACAGAGTGCCAGAAACAAAGATTTTCACCTCTCTTGCCACAGGAACTCAATCGACCAGTGATGAATTTAAGAAATAGGGGTTGCCAAATTTGACAAAATCATTTTTACCCCCAAACAACAATTTTGACTGATTTTTGGACGGATTTAGTAAACAAATTAAGATGTTTGATCCAATTACCTATGTAGGCTCAACCCTTGTGAAACTACGAGCTATTTTTAGGAAGCAGATAAAATTAGACCTGAAATTGAAATGGAAAAATAATAAAATTAAAGAGAAACATGGACTACTCATGGCTTTATTGTTCTACTCAGGAACATTATGGCACTTTCAAGATTTTAAATCTAAAGAAAAGGTCAGACCGTAACATTTCAGTCAGGAGAGGAAGAGCTGTTTTGAGCCGTGAGGCCTCTTGACACTGCTTAATTCACAATAAAGAATAGCTCCCTCCTCCCTCCGGAAACTGCAACATTGCTGCTACTTCTCCACCCAGCAACAAAAACAAGGCAGCTTCAAGTTCTAGGAAGTACAGATGAAGGATCCTCTCTGGTCACGTTGCAGATGTGTTTCTTCCACTGTTTGGGGTGGAGCTCATCACCTGGGTTGCGGCATGTCCAGGCTGCTCCACACACCTTTGAAATCCTAAGCCCAGGTATAAATCAGGCACCCCCATTTTGACATTCAAGAGGAGAGGTGACATTTTGATGTTTTAAATGCTGACATCTTCTGGTTCAGTGTCCCAGTCAAAAGTAATTGGTTATCTAGTTATCTAGATCTCTTGAGGCCAAAGATGCCCTTCTTTGCAATTTACTTTATCTGACCATCACCTTGTTTAAAAAAAAAAAAAAGAAAAAAAAAAAGGCTTTCTTCAAGAGCTGGGCCAGTTGATGTTGGTAATTTACTATAATTTAGTTAAAAGTTAATTCTCTCTTGCTGCAAGCCAAGGACGATTTTTAGAGAATTATTACCACTTCGTGTTCAATGCATTTTACCTTTCTGAATTTCCATGGATGTAGCATGATGTGTTACTAAGAAAAACATTATAATTTTAATTGCATTTTGGCATCTTCCAAGAATATTTCACACTGCTTAACATCTGCAGTCAACAGATGTTTAAACACAACTCACTCAATGAGTAAAGTCTGGCAAGATGTATAGTAGTTGGAACAGCCTAAAATTCTAAGTATGCTTCTAAGAACATGATACAGGCAGATGAAGTACTACTTATATGTGTTTTATATTAAATATTAAAATTTGATATACCTTCCTTCTGGAAGATGACAGGTTTAGGCAGAATAAGAAAAACCAGGACATTCTATAAATGGGGTTTTGTCTTCAGTCACTGTCAACTGCACTAGGGAAACTTTTAAAAAAACTGATTTTAGAAAGAGAAGCTGAGAGAAAAAAAGAAAGAGGGAGAGAGATTGAGAGAGAGAGAGAGAGATTGGTCTGTTGTTCCACTTACTTATGCATTTGTTGATTGATTCTTGTATGTGCCCTGACCAGGAATTGAACCTTCGACCTTGGCATATCTGGAAGCCACTCTAACCAACTGAGTTACCTGGCCAGAACCTAGGGGTTTTTCCTTAAATACTGCTGTTGTCAATTGTGGTTAGTTCTGGGGGCTAGCAGAAATGAAGCTGTGAGCAGACATGTGTGTCCTTCTGCTTTCTCTTTTGGTGTCTTTTTTTTCTTGACTCAGATCCCCAGTAACTTCCATGAAGTTTCTAAGATTAAGACCTCAGGCTTAACTTCAAATTAGTTGGTCAACCTTATGTTAATTTTGACAAAAATTTGGTCAGATCAACGTGTGTGTGTGGGGGGGGAGGTGAAGAATGGAAAGAGAACTAATTAATGTTTGACCTACTGTTGATCAGTTCACCAGCTGGCTGTGTGTGTTTTCTGTCATGGCTTAAATGACTTAAAGAAGTCCTTAGATGATTATAAATTTCATTTAATCACAACTTTCAACAATCTATCCCCACTGACCCTTTATGACAGTTGTTAATTCATGGCTTAGCTAAGAGTTGTTTCCTTTCATTTTTGTTGAACTGAACTCCATTGGAAACCTTATTTCCACAGCAAGCATCTGGAATGCTGTAGCAGAAAGAATGAGAAACCCACACTCTAGCCCTGAATGGTTAAATCATAGATTACACTGGGGAACAAAATTTTTGTTGCATCCACAAAAACACTTGTTCTTACCTAATTCGAGTATGCTGATCTCAAATCTGACATTAGTTTTTCTCTGTAAGTTACAGTTATTTTGCAATTCAAGATTTTAGGTTCTCATCTTATTGTAAAATTTTCAACATTTAGTTTAACATAACGAAGTAGAATGTTTTCTTGGGCATCATCTTTGTAAAAATATAATAATTTATATAATACAGTAAATACATTAAAAGATATGATTGCATCAGAATTTGTCTACAATTTAGAAATAGAACATATTAAAACACTTATTTAAATCATAAAATTTGCACAAAACTTATTTAAATTCTATTCAGGCAAAAATTTGTGTTCGTAGCTCTTGCGTTTGTGTACTTGTTGAGGACAATCTTGTTTGATGCTCCAGCAGTAGTCTGCCATCACTAACTACTCCAAGATTTTCGGGAAACTTATCAAGGTGACTATTCAGGAAGTGAATTTTATTTATTTATTTTTTTTATTTTATTCATTTTTTTTTTAGAGAGAGGAGACACAGAGAGAGAGAGAGAGAGAGAGAGAAAGAGAGAAAGGGGGGAGGAACTGGAAGCTCAACTCCCATATGTGCCTTGACCAGACCAGTGCAGGGTTTTGAACTGGCGACCTCAGTGTTCCCAGGTCGACGCTTTATCCACTGCGCCACCACAGGTCAGGCAGGAAGTGAATATTAATGCTCACGTTCTATCCAATGTCGCGGAAAGCCAACAGCATCCTTTGAACCAGAAGTTCATAGTTTTCTGCTTTTTTGTTGCCAAGGAAGTTCTTTGTAACAGCCACAAAAAACTGCCATGAATAAGATGAATAAGGAGGAGAAAGCCATGCTGCTTTCTCCTCCTTATTCATCTTCCTGGCAAATTCTTTGTCATGTATGAGGGTTTGAATTTGAGGTCCATTGAATACACCTGCTTTTATCTTCTCAAAAGACAAGGCAGGAAAAGCAGAAATTATATGTTGAAAGCATTCACTTTCTCTATTCAAAGCCTGAACAAACTGCTTCATGAAGCCAAGTTTGATGTGAGATGCAGGGAAAATGATCACGTCTCAATTAACTATAGGTTCATTCACAATATTTTGCATCCTACTTCCAGAGCTTCATGTTTCGGCCACTCCTTCTCTGTCCAGTGTTTCTCCTGAGCTCGTCTGTCCCACAAACACAGAAAGCAAGGATACTTCATGAAACCTCTCTGTTGTCCTAGCAGGAAATTTACCATTTTAAGATACACACAGCCTGACCAGGCAGTGGCGCAGTGGATAGAGCATCAGACTGGGATGCGGAGGACCCAGGTTTGAGACCCTGAGGTCGCCAGCTTGAGCGTGGGCTCATCTGGCTTGAGCAAAAAGATCACCAGCTTGGACCCAAGGTCGCTGGCTCGAGCAAGGGGTTACTCAGTCTGCTGAAGGCCCACGGTCAAGGCACATATGAGAAAGCAATCAATGAACAACTAAGGTGTCACAACAAAAAAACCGATGATTGATGCTTCTCATCTCTCTCCATTCCTGTCCGTCTGTCCCTATCTGTCCCTCTTTCTGATTCTCTCTCTCTGTCCCTATAAAAAAAAAAAAAGATCCACACAAACGATCCAGTTATACTCCTCATACTTCAGTAAGTCGAGGACAATTTTTATGTCATTATAAACTTCTCACAGATGAGTTGAATAACCAATTGGAACTGCTGCATAAACATTACTGCTGTATAGGAGAACCTATTTCAGACTCCGTTTAGAGCTGTCAAGGAATAGCCACCATTCTGTTGGACTGTAAGTGGTAACACCCAGCTAGCTGAGAAGACTACTGATATCATGACAGTAAACAAAGTGTTTGTCTTCGGGGGAAAAAAGTCCACAAAAATTTGTTCACGCTTCCTGAAATGGGATACTTTAACTGACTGGTGAAGTACATTCTTTTCTTGAAGCCTGGAGGCTAATAACTCAGCTGCTTTCTTTGATAGGCCCAAATCTTTTACTAAGTCAGTGGTTTTTAACCTGGGTTTTATCGAACCCTAGGGGTTCAATGAGTTGGTCTCAGGGGTTCGGAGAAGCCTCTGCTGCGGAGGCCAGAATAAAGTAATACCGTAATTTGTTGTGAGTTCATGCACTTTGTTGGTTTTGTTCTTTGAGCAAGGTGATGTTCATGCACGGCTCATTTTGTACACCAGTAAAAAAACATATACCTATGTCTTGAATTTGGAAAAAAAATCATATTTTATTTATCACTAAAGAAGGGTTCGGTGAATGCACATATGAAACTGGTGGGTTCGGTACCTCAAAAAAGGTTAAGAACCTCTGTACTAAGTCATTCAATTCAGGTTGGCTAAACTGTTGAGGGGTTAATGACTGCTTGGCACCAGAAAAAGACCCTTGAGATTCTACAACCATTTCCTCGTGCATCTTATCAAAATACACTTGATCACCATGTTCACTTTCTTCGTCCTTAGAAGAAATAAAACCATTGAAAACTGGAACCAGGAGTGTCTCAGAGTGTGGGATAGGTCGTATTGCTGAAGGAATATTAAGATATGCGATCATATGCTGTTTTTTCTTGCCGATGCCCTTTGTATAGATCATACAGAAATAACAGTCACGGCTGTGGTCCTTAGGTTCACACCAAACCATGGGAATACCAAAAGGCATTTCTTTGCGTTTTTCTTTTGTCCAGTCACAAGGCATTTCCTACAATTATGACACACAATATGAGGAACCCAATTCTTGTCTTGATTGCCAAGGAGAACTTGAAAATAGGCAATATATGCACGTGTCATAAATGATGAAATATTGCGCCATTGACGTTGAAGTGTGTAACAGCCACATATATAACAGAAGGTGTCAGGACTATTCTTACATTTACGCCAACTCGAAGAAGCCATGATTCAAACTGAAAACAAAATAAGAGGGTGTTTTTATCAGATAATAATTTTTACATTAAAAACAACTACAATTATGTAAAAGTGATGGTTGTAAAACATTAATTGCCTTGTGGTTATGTTCAATCCAAGAGTCGTTGCCCTTTAACTCCAATTTAAAAACCAATGCATGCCATTAACTGTAACAAAAAAAAATTAAAATTGCATAAAAACTAGAGCATGCACCAAAAAATAGATTTCATATTTGAAATTACTGATGCAGAAATATATAGAAAAAGTTCTAAAACCTCATGCAACAGAAAATAAAAAAAAATTGTTCCCCAGTGTAATGTATCTGAAATTCTAAGATTCAGAATTGAGATTCATTATTTGAGATTCCAGTTACTATTTGAGGACTTTCAATAGGTTCATCTCTGCCTAAACTCATTATATCATTCTGTTTTCTGCTCTCCAATAGCTTAAAATCATACGAAGGAGATACAATTCAAATACATAAAATAATAAAATAGTAGAGGCTTCATTTTATCTGTCAACCTGGCCAGGCTATGATGCCCAGTTGTTCAACCAAATACCAGTCTAGATATTGCTGTGAGGTGTTTTTTAGATGTGGATTTTAGACTCAAGACTACTGCAACATCAAGTTTTATCTGAATTTATACCCTTCAGGTTTGCCTTACAAATTTTAGAGGGCAACGCATGAACCAACTCCTCAGAACAAACCTCTCTGATATATGCATTTATATAAACATAAATATAATATGTATTATATAAAATAAATACATGTACATATTCTATATATTATATACATGTTATATGTATAAAATCTTCTATTGGTTCTGTTTCTCTGGAGAACCAATAATGTGTAGACAAGAGCCTCTTCCTTCTCCTTCTGTGCAGGGGGCTGAGTTGAAATTACTGCATTTTACAGAAAACAGAGTCATCGTTTGTGTCCCACTCTGATGGCAGAGTGCACATCAGACTGTCTGCAGCTGTCCCTAGCCATCAACATATCCTTTCTCCTTCCTACCCATCCCTAGAGGCATTTACTTTTCCTAAGAAGGAAGACCTCCAAAGAAATTTTAGAGTCTCATCAAGGAAACCTGGAGAGTAAATGAATGTGAAGGTAAGTTTACAACTGGACAGACACTGAGGGGATTCTCGAGTCAGGAGGTGGGTGAAGAGATGGTAGAAGAAAGGTTCCTTTCTGGGAGAGTAGAGCAAATCCAGGGGAAACAGAAATTCAGGACCCAGGGGAGTGAGCATCCCTGTTTCTGCGAGTGTCACAGACCATGGGAGTAAATGGATCTTCTTAGTGTTTAAACAAACAAACAAACAAGACCCATGCCCCTTACATAACTGACTCAGTCCCGTGGAAAAGTTGTCACCAGACTAAGAAGGTAGGATGTCAATAAGCATTAAAAACAGGTTTGCTTGTGGTTCCAGTGAGCAGAGAAGGAGGAAGCAGGGTGCAGGGAAGTTGGGGACGATCTCCTGGTGCAGCTGCGACTGCTCCCGCCACCACCACTGCCCCAGCCACCACTGCCCCCCCACAACCCTTTCCTCTGTGCTCCTGGGGGGAAAGGAATAGGGTCCCAGGCGCAAACTGCAAGCGCTGTTAGGTGGGAAGGTGATGGCGGATATGGATAAAATCGACATCGACAGCATCATCCAAAGGCTGCAGGAGAGGGTCTAAGCCTAGTGAGAATGCCCAGCTACAGAAGAATGAAATCAGAGGACTGTGCTTAAAATTTCGGGAAATCTTTCTCAGTCAGCCTATCTTACTAGAATGAGAAGCACCACTCAAAATATGTGGTAATATCCCAGGGAAATGCTGTGATTTGCTTTGACTTTTTGAGTGGGGTGGTTTCCCACCAGAAAGTAACTATTTACCTGTTTTCTTGGGGACCGTGTGGACAGGAGGAGGAAGTCACCAGAGACTGGCTGCCTCTTTCTGGCAGGCAAAGTCAAATATCCCAAGACCACGAATATGCCAACATCAATAAAATTTATCGATTTTATGATGAATGCAAAGAAGATAGAACATTAAGTTTCACAAGGCTGCCTTAACAGTCTGCAGAGAGCAGCCATCATGGATGAGAAAATACTTTGTTGTCATGGAGGTTTATCACCAGATTTTTAATCTATGGAGAAGATTCCTTGAAATATGTGACCAAGTGAGGTATCAGATCAAGGTCTTCTTTGTGGTCTGATTTAAATAAAGATGTCTTAAGCTGGGGTGAAAATGACGGAGGCATGCCTTTCACATTTGATGCGCAAGTGCTTGCAAAATTTCTCCTAAGCGTGATTTGGATCTTATATGTAGAACCCACCAGGTGGTTGCAGATGGATATGAATTTTCTGCAAAGAGGCAGTTGGTCACTGTTTTCTGCCCCCCACCAATTATTGTGGAGAGTTTGACAATGCAGGCGTCATAGTGATTGTGGATGAAACCCTAATGTGCTCTTTTCAGATTTTAAAGACTGCAGAGAAAAAGGAGCTGAACATGAGATCCGTAACACCTCTCAGGGGTAGGCTCACAAAGCAAACAAAGAAATAGATGTCATTTTGACACTGCCTAGTCCGGACTTGTAACATATAGTATGTAACCTTCATTTTTATAACTGTAGTGTGTATTGGTCAGCTTGCTCAAATAGTGTGTTTGTGGGGCCTTCACTTCCATTTTTGAGTTAATGAGTGGATCTGCTGGATATAACTGCAAATAAAAGACTTCACTTCCAAGGAAAAATATTTTGTTCTTTAATTCTCTCTTTCATTTGCAAACAATTTTAATGTGATGATGTTAAAGCTGTACAGGATAGTTCATTTTGTCTAAGGGATAAGTGTACAATGGACCTTTTATTTTTAATATTCACTACAACACAACAATAATGTAAATGCTCAGAGTTCTAGGTGCTCAATCTGTACATGTTATTCTCATACAATGCACACAGTTGATACAAATCACTGTGAATATATATTTTTTTAATTTTAAGAATTTGTTTCAAAAGGATTGCTTATTTCTTTCATTGTCTTGTCATGTACAAACTGGTTTTTATAGGTATCAGTGTTAGGAGTAACTTTCAACCTTGCCAGCATCACTGATATAATGTATATTTAATGAAAGCACACTTTCCTTTACAATATACTTAAAATGACAAAGACATTATTTTAAGTGTTTTTGACTCTTTCCTAAAGCCCAAGCTTCTGGTGAAACATGTATGTACACTACCCCAAGTACCAGGTGATATGGTGTATGCCCAAGTCACCTTTCTGAGGATGCAAAACCAGGGTTTTGACTTTGAATAGCAATTAGTAACATAGTGCAGTTTAAGTTGTTAATGGTTAAAATTAAGAACATTTTGTACAATTTCCATACAGTCTATTCATTAAGTAATCTTTTTACAGTCGCATCTGGACTGAACTTGTCCATTCAGGAAGCTCCAAATTATAGAAACAATACTGTTCCATACGAGCATATGAGTGACCGATTATGCTTTCTTTGATCTACATTCTTTATTCTGTGGTGCAGTTGAGGCTTGTAAGTCAAAACAAAGGAACTAACTATCCACCAGTTTATACAGAATTTACTTCATCTATGACTTTTAAAACTAAGATTTGTTCAAAAGAAATCTGTGTTAATAGATGCCCATGTACAATACCATGTGATGAAAGTGAATTCAGACTTATTAAATGATGAACTTATTTTAAAAAAACCCACACACATTTACTATAAAAATACTGGGGGAGGGGTGCAAAAGAATATGAAAGAAAAATTATAATTAACCATAATCCTAATACTTGAAAATTACATGATGTAACAAGTGACGTTCTCTTTTCTGAATCTCCAGTCCTATTACTTGTAGAGAACATGCATCTTTTATTTATTTATTTTTCCAAACTCAAATGTATGAGAAATAGTGCTTTATTTATTTTACATAAATCCAATTCTGAGCCTCCAGCCACTCTCCTCATCCTGTAAGGTTGTGAAGAATCCAACCTCAGACACTCTTGTCACCCTGAGGGCAGGCAGGGAGCCAGGGCTTATGTAGCAGCAAGTCCTGGGGAGAGCCTCGTAAGCCTTTGGATTTAGTCTATCCTAGTTACTGCTGAGGCTTCCATGGTCTCAGACCACAAGACCTCTTTCTGTCTTGACTCGTCTGCTACCTCTTCTAAAGCCAGAAAGATCTTCAGTGAGGCTTTAGCATTCCCAGGTCCCCAGGCCAGTCCACCTAAAGCTTTCCTCCTCCTGGGAGGGCTCCAGGACTCACCCACTTCTATTTCATTTCCGTTTCAAAGGCCTCCCCTTTTTTCTATTCTGCTTTTCCAGGACACCAAGTGCAATCTCCTCAATGGGTCTACAGTTTGTACAATTTTGTTCCAGGATCAGAAGTGTCTTGCAGACCACTTTGGCTCCTGGTCCTGTGACAATCATCTCCTTTGCATCAAGAGACCACAGCAAGGTCTGACCATTTGCCGGCGAGGAAGAAAATGATGAAACATACAGAGGACAAATACAAGTTGATATTCAAAAATTAATTCACTGCACACTGTTGACAGTTTGGTGAGTATCTTTCCAGAATTCTCCGGTGCTTACAAAGCAAAATATATATCTACACATAAGCTTTTCTTTTTTAAATAAAAAGAAGAACAGACATAGGCTGTTGCAACTGGCTTTTTTTCCATCTAGATAGCGTGGATATCTTTCTAGATTAACCTTATTTATTTAATGGCATTGGGTATTGCTCCATTGATGGATACACAGGCTGCTTCTATTGTTTTGTTCTTACAGACAATGGTGTATTGTGCATAGGTGTGTGTGTGTGTGTGTGTATAATTTTCTGCCATTGTTTTCAAGAAGTGAGCTGTGTTAATTAAGTGGTTAATGAATCCAACGTTTAGGTTTATTAGCAAACTGCTCCATAGTTCTTCGCCTCCTGCACAGTGGGCTCTGGCCCTCTGTGGTGAGTTGGTTACCACAAGTAGGTTTTCAAAAAAGATGGCGACTGAGCCTGACCAGGCGGTGGCACAGTGGATAGAGCGTCGGACTGGGATGCAGAAGACCCAAGTTTGAGACCCCGAGGTCTCCAGCTTGAGCGCAGGCTCATCTGGCTTGAGCAAAAGCTCGTCAGGTTGGACCCAAGGTTGCTGGCTCTAGCAAGGGGTTGCTCAGTCTGCTGAAGGCCCGCGGTCAAGACATATGTGAGAAAGCAATCAATGAACAACTAAAGTGTCG
Organism: Rhynchonycteris naso; assembly: GCA_037038555.1. Lineage (NCBI taxonomy): Eukaryota > Metazoa > Chordata > Mammalia > Chiroptera > Emballonuridae > Rhynchonycteris > Rhynchonycteris naso. The sequence goes on from CM072995.1 coordinate 342,338,780, forward strand.
CAATGGCAACGAAAAACTAATGATTAATGCTTCTCACCTCTCTCCGTTCCTGTCTGTCTGTCCCTATTTTTCCCTCTCTCTGACTCTCTCTCTGTTCCTGTAAAAAAAATAAAAATAAAAAGATGGCGACTGAAATGGAATGAGTTTGGTAAAGGTGGTGCAGGGGTGCAAAAATGATTCCAAACAGCTCCTGTGTGTCCCTCAGTGAGTGGGACTCTCACCACCAGTGTTCTAGCAACAGGCTTTACAACTAGCCCATTAAGTGACACAGGTAAGTCACTTTCGAATCTCGGGTACAAAGTGTGAATGGAATAAACAGATGATCTCTTAGGGACTTCCTGCAATGGTATCACACATGTCATATGTTCTCTGAGTCCACAAACACACTGTCCTACACTGTTCTAAGGCCGTAACCAGCATCCCTCTGTGGATACATGGCAGACTTTGGGCTGTATTCCCTGAGATGCCTCTCAGGCTCCTGCTTTGTATGTTAGCGATAATAATTTGAATTAGTTTGTTTCCCCAGAAGCAGACTCTGGCATAAAGATTCAAATTTAAGGAGTTATATTCGGTATGTGCAAGAAACACCAACAGGGGAGTAACGAAGTGATGCAGTGAAGGTGAGTGGCCTATATGTGGCTGACGAAGGGTGCGTGGTCAAGCCCACTGTCACTGTGGGTGTCTGGAGCTCAATCCTGAAAGAAACACCAAAGAAAGGTATAAAACACATGCCTCAGGCCTGACCAAGTGGTGGCGCAGTGTATAGAGTGTCAGGCTGAGACATGGAGTACCCAGATTCGTAACCTCGAGATCACAGACTTGAGTGTGGGCTCATCTGGCTTGAGAATGAGCTCATCAGGTTGAGCGCGGGGTCGCCAGCATGAGCGTGGGATCATAGACATGACCTATGCTAGCTGCCTTGAAGCCCAAGGTCACTGGCTTGACTCCAAGGTCCTTGGCTTGGGCAAGGGGTCACTCAGTCTGCTGTAGCACATATGAGAAAGCAATCAATGAATAACTAACGTGCTGCAACAAAGAATTGATGCTTCTCATCTCTCTTTCTTCTTGTCTGCTTGTCTGTCTGTCCTTATCTGTCTCTTTCTCTGCCTCTGTCAAAAAATAAATTTAAAGAAAGGACCACATGCCTCAGTTATCTTACCTGAAGGGGAGCTGGGATTTATTCACCAACTCCCATCTGCACACCTTAATGTACTAATATCAGCATATCCCACCTGCTGTGAAAAGCAGCTGGTGAAAAGCAGCTGCCTCCCTTTGAGAAAAGCCTTCAGGTCAGGAGTGCACTGAGAGTTCTCTGGAACACCACTGCAGGGTGTTGGCACGGCACCACCTGCTCTCTCAGTTCCCCTTCACACTCCATATTGTTTTTCTCCTCTGTGCCTTTCTTTTTTGATTGACTTCTAATCCTCAGGCTTTCTAGGTTTGGGGTCTGCCTCTGCCACTTACGTGTGACTTTGGCCAAGTTACTCAAGCTCTCTCTGCTTTAATTCCCGCATCTGCTGCAATATCACAGTGATCACATAAAACAGTTTCTAGGATTAAATAATAATGAATGGAAAGCACTTAGTAAAACCAAATAAGTCAAAGAGAGTCCATGCCCAGCCGTGTGCACAGAAAGTCAATGAGAACTGACACCCAGCTTTGCAGTGGGGAAAGGTTGGCTATACACCCATTCATAATAAAATGCAAAAGTTAATGCTCAAAAGTCTGAACTCTTCGATGGCTTACAGACTAGTGGTTTTATAGAGCAAAAATTATGAGTAGTCGTGAGTAAGGGGTTTAGGGTCGTGGATCTCTCTGATTGGTCTTTGGTTAGGTAAGCAGCTAATTTTCATCTTCCCGTCAGTTGCTTCCCTCCTGGTGTCACCTTGTTTGGTTTCCGGGAGATAATGGGGTGGTCGTTTGCTTTGTGGGCTGAACAACATCTTAACAATGTGTGTCAGTTATCTTGGTGAACAGGGATGGAAGCTATACATCTTGTGACTCTTACTCATTATATGCTATTATTACTTCTGCCATCTTGGTTATTTATTTTTCCCACAGTCTCGAAGGCCTAAAGCTAAGTAATTTCTATGATGGTTCATGGGGTGCTACGTAGCTTCCTTCTCATGGCTGTTATACCAAACTAGCTCACAAACCTATTTTCTACTAAATATATTGCTCACAATATATTGATTTTTTTTATTAAACAAGAACATCAGAAATGCAAAAGAGAAATCAAAGAAAGCTGTTTGATTATGCAAATGAGATGCAAAACCAATTTTTATTTTATGGGTGAAAATGCATTATACAAAAGGCTGAAAGTACCGGAGTATCTGCACGTTCCCTGATCCCCTAATTTTTGTGAGCAGCATTTTCTGAGCGTATTAAGTCTCTAGCTTCAGTAGAGTAGTGTCTCCTGCATGACGCTTCCTCAGTAAAGGTCAGTTATTATTCTTATTATCCTTCAGTAGCACTTTAAGTGAGGGTTCCTTAAATAAACCATCCCTGAAACCCCAGGCTGGGTTAAGGGCTCAGACCCCATCCTAACATATTATGGTGGCATGTTTCATAAACAAGGTTTTTCTTCTGTGGACAGTGGGTTCCAGGAGGGCATCACAGTAACTTACTCAGTCCGTACCCCCTGCAAATAGTGCTGGGCTTGGCCTGCTTTGTTGTAAATAGGTGATAAACAGACTCTGATTTTACTTATTCACAGATAAGCAAATCCTTTGTTTTAAGACTCTGGGTAAAATGTAAATTCCACCAAACTGTAGTAGTAGGCTTCCTTTATTCTAACACACACACTCTCATGTCTGCTTTCTTGAAACACAGACACATAGACATACACTTGCACACTCACATACAAAACATTTTTTTTTTCAAAACACTTTTTAATGTTTCTAAAATCATGGTGAGTTAGTCTTAACACTGAAATGTTTTTATCACCCCTAACTGCCTTTCTTTCACAAAGTGAGCTATTATCAAATAAATGGTGGGCTCTACCATTAAATTTGACAATATATGCATTATACCACAATATGAAATATAACTCGGACTCAGTTCTGATCTCATTTGATAAAAAGCAGTTTCCTGCAGTACCTCACCCACACCATGGATCTGAGACTCCTGTCTTCCCCTAACATCATCCCAGGAGCTGGTTCCGCCCAGTCTCATTGATTTTCAGTCTCCTCCCGATCAAGGACGATGGGCAGGGCAGACTTGTGGGTCCTAAGAGTAGAAAGGGACAGAAGAGCTATGTTGAAATCATGTTGAACAGAAGTCTGAGGTCAAGATAATGAGGTCAAATCTGATTTCAGGATGAAGGGACAAACAAAAGAGGGCAAAAGACAAATTTCAGGAATGAAATAAGGCTAGCCCAGATGGTGGCGCAGTGGATGAAGCATCAGACTGGGATGCAGAGGGCCCATGTTAGAAGCCCCAAGCTTGCTGGCTTGAGTGCAGGGTTTCTGGCTTGAGTGTGGGATCACAGATATGACCTATGGTCGCTGGCTTGAACTCAAAGGTTGCTGGCTTGAAGGTCAAGGTTTCTGGCTTGAGCCCAAGGTTGCTGGCCTGAGCCCAAGGTCGCTGGCTTGAGCAAGGGGTCACTTGCTCTGCTGTAGCCCCTTGGTCAAGGCACAAATGAGAAAGCAATCAATGAATAACTAAAGAGACTCAACAAAGAACTGATGCTTCTCATCTCTCTTCCTTTCTGCTGTCTGGCTTTCTCTATCTGTCCCTTTCTCTGTATCTCTCTTTGTCACACACACACACACACACACACACACACACACACACACACACACACAAAAAAAAAAAAAACAAAAAAACAGTGTAGAGGTGCAGAACCAGCCGGGAAGTCATCCTGCATTAGATGATAGCTGCATGGTGTGTGAATGACTTGGCCTGGGCTGGATATTCCAAAACCAAACTTTGGGGCAGAGGGGTCAGTGACCATGGAGGGCCCAGCCCCCGGCATCAGACTGTGAAACTGTTTGGAGTAGTTTGACCTGTGGTGGCGCAGTGGATAAAGCATCAACCTGGAACACAAGTCACCAGTTTGAAACCTTGGGCTTGCTCGGTCAAGGCACAAATAGGAGGTGCTCCTCTCCCCTTTCTCTCTCTCCCTCCCTCTCCTCTCTCTAAAATAATGAATAATAAAAAAAAGAAACTGTTTGGGGTGATGGAATGGAGGTATCAACAATGAACCAAGGGCCTTGGTAACGTTTAGTTAGATGTTAAGAAAAATAATTGTGGGTTGAAATTAGAAAATTGGCTTGCTAAGATTACTAAACCAGAAAAAGAACTTTAAAGGAAAAAACAGAAACAAACCTGAGTTGGAAGTCTGGCTCCCTGACTTACTAGTTGAAAGAGTTCAGGGAAGCAATTTAGACTATTAACTTCTTGCACTTTGGTTTTCATGGTGAAATGCAGATAATATCCCTGACTGTTGTGAGGAATCAGTGAGCTACCATGATGATGAGAGCAATGATATATTGAATGCTTAGTATGTGCCACGCCCAGTACCGGGGTTTTTCGTATACTTTGTCTTATTTCTTATAATAATCCTACAAAATAGGTGCACTATTATTCTTATTTTACAGATGCAAGTTGAGTCTCAGTCTGGTTAAGTAACTTGTGCCATGTCCCATAGCTAGAAGGTATCTATAGCCATCATGTGTGGATTATAGTAGATGTTTAACATGTGTGAGTCTTTGTTTTTCACTCTGCTTGCACTACTAGTCACAGATGATTTTAACATCATCTGATTATTGAAGATAAAGTCTTTTGGGGATAGATAGGGACAGACAGACAGGAATGGAGAGAGATGAGAAGCATCAATTATTAGTTTTTCATTGTCGTTGCGACACCATAGTTGCTCATTGATTGCTTTGTCACATGTGCCTTGACCGCGGGCCTTCAGCAGACCGAGCAACCCCTTGCTGGAGCCAGCGACCTTGGGTCCAAGCTGACGAGCTTTTGCTCAAGCCAGATGGGCCCGCACTCAAGCTGGCGAGTTTGGGGTCTCGAATCTGGGTCCTCTGCATCCCAGTCCGACGCTCTATCCATTGCGCCACCGCCTGGTCAGGCTGAAGATAAAGTCTTGAAAGAGTGTTCCTTCTCTGCTAGACTAGGATTTGTTTAACTGTCATCATGTCCTTTGTGAATTTGATAAGCTTCTTAATCCATGGAGACCATGACCTTATTGTAATGTGTTAACTTCTTCTGCCACCAGGGTCTCTCAAGGGACCTCCATCTGCATCCATCTGTAGCTGCCTCTCTCAGTGACATTTCCTCCTCTACCTGGTTCCCAGGATGGTTTGTTTTTCGTCTGAGCTTGAGCATCTTAAGAGATCATGTCAAAATTAATCAATCCCCAACAAGCTCTGCAAATACAATCCCTCGGCTCTGCAGGGAGGATCGTCTCCACCACCACCCCCTTCCCCATTCCCTCGGGGGACAGCAAGGCACCAAGAAGAGAGCCAGGACAGTAGAACACTTCTAGAATGTGGAATCTCATGCATGGGGGTTGGGGTGGACTCCAACCACATAACGCCTGAGACTTAGCGTAGGAAGATGGGAGCTGAGGAAGTGTCACCCCCTGGGAGTTCTGAAAGCTACAGGTGGGACATGGGAACTCTTGGTCAGCACGGATAACCAAGAGTCCCTTTAAAGAGCCACAGGAGCAGTTCATGAGTCTTGTCCTTTTTTCTCCCTCAGTATGGCCTTCTGTGTGGGCCAGATGACACCTCGGATGGCTTCAACTAGCATCTGGGAAGAGATCAAGGCTGACACTTCATGGGTACTGCTTCTCTCAGCTCAAGCCAGCAGCCAAAGCCTGAAGGTAGCCTGTTGTGGATTTGCCTCTTAATGTGTTTGTAAAAATAATTGAATTAGTTATAACTTTCAAAATGAGAGACTGCATATGAAACTGCACGTTTCTGTTTTTTCTTGAAATATCACATCAGATCATCTCAGGTTGGCGTTTTCATGGCAAGGGTGAGCTGGATCTCAGGAAGTCTCTTTGGATGGGGTAGGCACTCCCTGTATGTCCTGGTCCCAATGCGGCCCCACACTCACTCAGGTTACCTGTCTGGTTCCCTGAACATTTGAATTTTAAAAGAGAGAAGAAAAAAATTAATGATGGAGTTAAAAGAGAGTCTTAGTTTATAACAGGAAAAGTAAAAGGTGCTAGACCAGTGGTTCTTAACCTTTTTTGAGGTACCGAACCCACCAGTTTCATATGCGCATTCACTGAACCCTTCTTTAGTGATAAATAAAATATGATTTTTTTTTCCAAATTCAAGACATAGGTATATGTTTTTTTACTGGTGCACAAAATGAGCCGTGCATGAACATCACCTTGCTCAAAGAACAAAACCAACAAGGTGCATGAACTCACAACAAATTACGGTATTACTTTATTCTGGCCTCCGCAGCAGAGGCTTCTCCGAACCCCTGCGACCGACTTATCGAACCCCTAGGGTTCGATAGAACCCAGGTTAAGAACCACTGTGCTAGAGCTATTGCCTTTATATATTGTAACCCCGTTTTGCAGAAAGAGAAACTGGAGACGTGCGAACTTAATTAACATGCTCAACATCACATGGTTGTAAGTGCTGGAATCATAATTTGAGGTTGGGGTTCTCTGGCTCCCGTTTGTCTGACCACAACATCACACTCTGCTTTTCCACCACAATGACCTCATCAGTGATCGGCTTCCCCCTTATGAATAGGATGTCCACACATTCCTGAATTCCCAGGGAACCTGAGGCTCTGGTAGGCCCCTCAGAGTTAATATTATTCCAATCATTGCACTCGATATAGGAAACTCCCAATGGAGTCTTGCTTTTCTGTTACCCTGGCTGGCATCCTCTCTGCTCTCTGAATCCCGAATGAGAATGCATGCAGTGAGATTCAAATGGGAGAGGAGAAGTTGCTTTGCCAGTTGCCGAGGTTACCATTTGCAATGAGGTTCAGAGGTTAAGGCTAAGAGATTAAATGACTCTCGGTCCTGCACTTGGCAGCCATCTGCACTATATACATCACTGGCCTGACTTTTCAGCCCCATTAAATTTTTTAAGTCATCTGGTCCCAATCTTCGTGGTTGCCTGAGTGTGTATTTAGGTTCCAGGAGTTACTGCCATTTCTAACCTGTGCTTCACTTGTGCCCACCTCCCCTCCACCTTTAATTGCTCTTGCAGTATTTGGGATTTTATTTTAAGAGTCTTTCCTCTCTCAATTATTTTCAAGAGCACTTAGGGGCTATGTGGGTATCAGACATTTGCCCTCTGGGTTTCTGCGTGGCATCTGCTTGGTTTTGTCAAAACTCACTGGACACCACAATCTTCCACTTGACACTATTGCCAAGAGGAGTCAAGGTGATACAGGCCTCTGTGCAGTGTGGCTACAACAAATGCTTCCCTGTGATGTTTTGCATCTTGGCATAGTCACCCAAGTGCTGGCAGCCTCAATGTTTTAGAGTCTTAGCTCGGCTGGGTTTTATCGCAGCAGCTCTCTGCACCCATACATACCTTTACTTTGCATCAGAGAGTTCAGGAGAGATGCCTGGGGAACTGGGCTAGGAAGTATAATATGGAGTAAGAGTTTGCGCCTCTCATTTGATGACTAAGGTTTTATTACTGCACCAAAACTGTCTACCTAATACCTTCTTCCTTTATACTGAGTTCTCTGCACCAACTCCACTATCTTGCCCACACTAAACACGACTGGGTCTCAGAGATGAATGTACCTCGGAGTCCAGCTGGGACCCATGAAATCTTGGGTGACAGTTTTTCATATTTTCTTGTGTCCTTAAAACCAAATCATTTGAAATAGGCTCATTACACAGCCTCAATCCAGACATAGGTTGGCTTAAGTGTTCCTCTGGGTGCTTGGGTAGGCAGCCTCTGTGTCCTCTTTCCTAAAGAAGCAGACTTCCTGACTCAAAGGAGATTTGGGGTTTGGACTCCTGTACAGTGTGGGCTGAGTAACAAGCTGCAGGACCACAGTCGCTCTGCCATACGAGGGACTCCTCGAGCTATTTTGAGCAACAAGGAGGATATGAAAGTGGAACCTAAGGACTAGGTTATAGCTGTGTCTTAGGAGGGGATAGATCCAGTAAACTCTTGTTACTGCCCTCCTCTGCAGACTGGTTTCATCCTCTCTCTCTGCAGACTGTCTGTCTTGGCCTCTGCAGTTCATAGGGTGGCATATGGCCATTCCATAGCTCTCAAGTTAATACTTAATAGTTCCAGAAATATGCAAAACTTGTCATGTCTTTCCCAATCCCAATTTCAAATTTCCATGGAGGAGAACCTTAAGGTTTCCACTTGAACCAGTGATTTCCTCTAATCTAGTCATCTCTTCCCAGCCTACTATGTCTGCACCCGCAGATCAAAGGCAGTGCACAGAGGTCAACATGATCACACATATACAGAGTGTCCGTAAAGTCACGGTTCATTTTTGACAGTGTGACGGGTCAAAAGTGCACCGTGACTTTACGGACACACTGAATATATTTCCATCTTCTTACATTCACTCATACCTTCATGGGAAGGCATTTTGGAGATGAGGGAAGGTACTCAAGAGAAGCCATGAGATCTAGCAAACAATCTTGGTAGCTAATAGTTACTGAACATTTCCTGTGTGCCACAGGCAGTATGGAGTATGTCACAGGAACCATCTCACTTAATACACACAACCAGACCTTATCAGTGGTCATTATTGGCCTCGTTTCACAAAGAGGACACCAAGGTTAAGGTGTTGGTTTAAAAAGTGACAAGAAAGCAGGATTTGGAGTCGGAAGATCTGAATTTGAATCTTGAGTCAGCATTATACTAATTTCTTGACCTAAGGCAAGCTTTTATATGGTTCTGAGTCCCAGTTGCTCCGTCTGCAGCGAAAGAATAATGGATAAGTAGGGGAGGAGGTGGTGGCGGTGGCGGCAGCGTTATATACTAAGGATTAAATCAGGGGTCCCCAAACTTTTTACACAAGGGGCCAGTTCACTGTCCCTCAGACCGTTGGAGGGCCGGACTAATTAAAAAAAAAAACCCAACAAATCCCTATGCACACTGTACATATCTTATTGTAAAGTAAAAAAACAAAATGGGAACAAATATAATACTTAAAATAAAGAACAAGTAAATTTAAATCAACAAACTGACCAGTATTTCAATGGAAACTATGGGTGCGGATGCATCCTGTGCTCCTCTCACTGACCACCAATGAAAGAGGTGCCCCTTCCGGAAGTGCAGTGGGGGCAGATAAATGGCCTCAGGGGACCACATGTGGCTCACGGGCCTAGGCCGTAGTTTGGGGACCCCTGGATTAAATTAAGGAATGGCTTTGAAATGTTCTGGAAACTTGGCACCACACACTTAAAAGAGATTATTATTATTAAAGCAGAAAACTGCTAAAATGACCTTTTGGCCTATTGCCTAGTTCTCAGGATGTTTTAGGCAGGCCATTGTTTGCACAGTACATTCAGACTTTTAATTTGTAGTGCATATGTTTGCATGTCTTACCTTTTAAGTGGCAACTTGAGTCTAGGGTGTGTCTTTCAAGTTTCTTTACATAACTTAGAAATGATGGATGCCTAATAAATGCTAGATATACAGATGGAAATTCAGGCTTTTTGTGCATCCATCTTTTGTGGTTTTTGTTGCAATTTTCAAAATAGTTTGGAGACCTCTTAACAATGAGGGTGAAAGCCGTTGAAAATCTCAAAAAGCCCTGGATAAATGCAAAAAGGCATTATTAAATGTAAAGGAGGTGTTATTTCCACTAATACTATCCAAATTTAGAAGTGGCATTGGAAATAGTACATCTATAAGAATAAAAGGCTCTTATTTATGTTTTCTTCTTGGCACTTGGCAAAGGCATTCTGTACGTTTCTGTCTTGTGTACCTCAGGCACATGGTGAGATATCCAAAGAAGGAAGCCAAGTATGAGAACATGGAACCAGAAAACGTTAGACCTTCAAAATGTTCAGCCCTGTCACTTTTCAGATGAGAAGACTAAGCCTAAGAGACATGAAATGACTTGCCCAAGGTCACACAACAACATAGGCATCTTGTGTCATTATTCTTCCTCAGAAGAAAGTCTTAGTTAAGTGTTGGCATTTTCTTGGAAAGAGAACAATTTTTTAAACAAAATCTTTTCTTCCCTGGGCCAGCTCCATGTGTGTTAGACTCACCGATCGGGGTGGCAGAAATGAGGCCATGGAGGGACAGCAGGGAAGGCCCGCAGGCTCATGTCATTTGTCACCCGCTGTCAATGTGCTATTCAAGTAGGTAATCACATAAGGCAAAAACATGCCCAGCCAGGTGAATTTCTTTATATTAACTATCAAGTAACTCCATTCAAATGATAATTTCTTGAGCATGCACTTTATGCCAAGAGTGTACTAGGCTCTAAAACAGTGGTTCTTAACCTGGGTTCTATCGAACCCTAGGGGTTCGATGAGTCGGTCTCAGGGGTTCGGAGAAGCCTCTGCCGCGGAGGCCAGAATAAAGTAATACAGTAATTTGTTGTGAGTTCATGCACTTTGTTGGTTTTGTTCTTTGAGCAAGGTGATGTTCATGCACGGCTCATTTTGTGCACCAGTAAAAAAACATATACCTATGTCTTGAATTTGGAAAAAAAATCATATTTTATTTATCACTAAAGAAGGGTTCGGTGAATGCGCATATGAAACTGGTGGGTTCGGTACCTCAAAAAAGGTTAAGAACCACTGCTCTAAAAGGAAACACATTTTAGTCACAGACAAAAATAGGGAACATTTATAGAACAGGAAATACAAGCAGCCTGCAGGTTACGTAGGTTTGAAAATGTTTAAGTATGTGAAAGTGCCGGTTCAATCCCCAGTCAGGGCACATACAGGAATAGATCAACATTCCTGTCTCACCCTCTTCCCCTTTCCCTCTCTCTAAAATAAATAAAAATTAAAATTAAAGAAATAAAAGAGTGAAATTGAAGGTCCCTAAAATGGCTCTTGAAAAGACCAAATAGAAAAGGAACAAATATAGTCTACAAGACCTAAGAACTTGAGACATGGTGATTGCTTATCAATAAGAATTAGCCAAGATTTTAGCTTATTTATCTAGTTAGCTCTCTTCTGAAAAAGTTACCCAGTTTTCAGGAAAAAAAAAAGAACTTTTATTTAAACCACAAAGGGAGCTGATTTTACAAACAGCGTACTTGTTCATTTGAAGAGCTTTCTTTCTGAAATGTTATGTAATTTTCATATCTGAATTAAAATGTTGATATATATAGATTTTTTTTCTCTGACTGGATAAAATATTCCTAGATGTTGAATTTTATTTGTGAATTCCTTCCCTCCTTCTCTCCCTTCCTTCCTTCTGCTCGCATTTGAGCTTGGATCACTCCTTTGTCCTAGACACTAGTGTCTTCTTCTGAATCTTCAATTCTAAATTTTCCTGCACATTTTGAGTGTTGGCTTATGTTCAGATTTCATATTAATTGTGACATGAACTCTCAGCTGCTAGGGTGCCCAACATTCCTAGAATGGAAGAGCCAGTTCAAAGTGGACTGGGATCTGAGCTCGTCGTCCCTTGTGACCCATCCAGCATTCATTCATTTCAGGGCATCGTATGAGCATGTGTGTGAGCAGGACTCTGGGGAAGAATTTACCTTCTTAGGAGTGGTTCACAGAGTCTCAACAGACTTCTCATGTACTGCTTCAAGACTTGAAATCCATGGAGGGGACCTTAAAATCATCACATCCAGGGTCTGCCTCTTGACAAGCAGATGACCAAGCTTGAAAGAGGTGAAGGGGACGTGCTCAGAGCACCCAGGCTGGAGAGGGGCAGAGCAAGGGGCAGAGAGGGATTCCTACCCGCTAACGCCCAGGTCCACATTTTCTCTCTGTACAAGTTCATTCTTAGTTTCCAAAGTCTCCTTTTCTAGAACACATCTCCTGACAGTCACAGACACAGGAAAGAATTTGGTCTCACAGTGGCTGGAAGAGCTTCAGGTGGATGCATCTAAACCAGGAGGATGCCATTTGCTTGGTTTTCCTCTGGATGGTCAGTCCTGGTTGGTGCGTGGTACAGGGGGAGGTGTGGAAAGCTGGCCAATTTGGCTTAAGCAAGTTTTTCGATCTTTTCCACCTAAAACATATCACGGTTATTGATTTCTTGGTGAAACCAGAACCCAAAAGAGTGAACGTAGAACTAGAAACTGGTGGAGGAATGCCCGGTCCAGCCGAAACCAAGACTGCCGATTTGCATAGCACTGCCTCAGCCCCCTGTTCCTCACACAAAGCGAACACACGGCGGGGGCTCAGTGGTTAGACTCTGCTGTGGTGCAGCATGTGTGTGTCCACAAATGTGTCCACGTGTGTGTGAAAGCAGCGTGTAAACACAAACAAAAGGAAAAAATAAAAAGAAGGCCATAATGCTTTCTTTTTCTCTCTTTTTCTTTCCTCTGTTATTGATTAGAACCAGAGAAGAATATCGGCCCCAGCCTTGAACAACCATCCAGTTTTCAACCTTGCCTGCCCAGCTAACTCACCTGGAAACTTTGAAAAGAAGATACATGCCTGAGCTCCTCCGCTAAACATTCTGATTCACTTGCTCTGGGATGCTGTTTGGACATACGATTAGGAAAGAATCCCCAGATGGCTGACATGCAGTGAGGATGGAGGATCGCTCAACAGGAATATCCAATAACGTTCCCGGACTACTAGGATCCTTCCCTTGGGTTGATAACGTATTTGTAGCCACTTAGGGCTAACTGAACTTAACACGTGGTGTTACACTGCATCATTTAATTGAACAGACACTTGTTGAGTGCTTTCTGGCCGATGGCCGATGGACTGAGGTGGGTACACAGATGAATGGACATGTTCATTGCCCTAGAAGAGCATGGGGTGAGACAGGGGGCTCAATCACCTGTGCAAATATCTGCTGCCTGGGAAGGGAGCAATTACTTTTTCCTGAGAAAACCCTAAAGGCCTCATGGAATTGAACCTTGAAGATTCCATAACGTGCAGGAACATATTTTATCTTCTTAGATTCTTTTGTATGGAGAGGCCTGCTTCATTGAAAAGTTGCTTTGGTAAATCCACCATAGTGACCAAGGCAAAAGAGCCTTAAGCCAGTGTCTGGGTTGGGAAGATGGAGGCTTCTTTGTACAACAGAGAGTGGGATCAGGGGAGTAGCCTGAATGCTGTGTAGGGGACAGGTAAAAAAACACTTGGTGTCTTTTGACCAAGAACAGAGGTTCATGAGGCCATTTTTAATAAGATTTTTTTTAGACAAAATGCTAGGTATTATGGCAGGTAAATCCTATCTTCATATTTACAAAGAAACTTGCAGTTAAAATATACCCTGTTCATCATTGATTTGGTAAGAATAAATTTGATATGGAAAATACAAAAAATTGCCAAATCCCATTTTGGAATGGGCAGAGTCAGACCAGAGGATGCGCATGGACAACAGTTTATGGCGAGGGTTGTCAGATTAATCAAATAAATTACAAGACAACAAGTTAAATTTGAATTTAAATAAACACAAATATATATATATATATATATATATATATATATATATATATATATATATATTTTAAATTTTTTTCTTCTGAAGTGAGAAGCAAGGAGACAGAGAGACAGATGCCTGCATGCACCCAACTGGGGTCCACCCAGCATGCCCACTAGGGGGCAATGCTCTGCCCCTCTGGGGTGTTGCTTCATTGCAATCGGAACCATTCTAGTGCTAGAGGTGGAGGTCATGGAGCCATCCTCAGTGCCCAGGCCAACCTTGCTCCAATGGAACCTTGGCTGTGGGAGGGAAAGAGAGGAGAAAGGGTTAAGAAGCAGGTAGACGATTCTCCTGTGTGCCCAGGCAGGGAACTGAACCTAGGACTTCCACATGCGGGGCTGATGCTCTACTGCTCAGTCAATCAGCCAGGGCCAAATAATTTTTTAATGTAAGTATGCTCAAGCAGTTTTTGAACATACTTACATTAAACAATTATTCACTGTTTATCTGAAACTCAAATAAAAGTGGACATCCTGAGTTTTATCTGGCACTCCTACTGTGGGTTCGGTCGGGTGGGGTTTTTATGATCAGAGAGAAAAACAGGAAGTGAACAAAGGTACAGAGGAGAGGGAGTTCAAGGTGTATTTGGGGAATAGGGAGGGGCAGGGAGGGAATGCCGTAGAGGGAGTGTTGGGAGTTGTCTGGCCAATGAAGTAGAAAAATAATCTAAAACCACATCCTAGAGAGCCACAAATACTAAGCTCATTGATTTATGCTCTTTCAGCACTGGAGAGCCCTTCGCCATGTGAAAGGGAGGGAAATCCTATGCTGTACCCACCCACCCAGCCATCCTTCTCTCCATTCACCTTCTACCTCAATGCAGCACATTAGACAGCACACGTCTTCTGAACTTATGTTCTGGTTCTTCTATGAACTCACTAAGTGTTGTTCAGCAAATCACCTAGACTCTGTAAGTCTCCATTCCCTGAGAAATGGGTATAAATAGGTCTTCATCTCATACTTCTCATCATGATTATCATTGAATACTTATTTGAGGACTTGTTTGAAGGGCCCAATACCATGTATAGCAACTCATACCCTTGTTACTCTAAAACAGTCTTTCCTGTCTGTTTGTTTCATCCTTTTGCAAAAGCAGCATACTTCATCCTGGTCCAGTAAGTAAAACCTGCATCCGGGTCTCCTGCCAAGTCAGTGCATTTGTGTGTAGGTGGGTGTTGCTGTTTGTATGATGTGCCACAAAGCGCTTTTGCATTCATTATATCCATTGCCCCTTCAGGAAGCCCATTCTGCTATCATGACAGATTCTGCCATCGTAACGATGGGAGGACAGATGGGGGTGGGGATAATAGACGAGACGTAGTGAGCCCACCAGAAGGCAGCTGTGAGAGTCCAGGCAAGGTGGAAGGAACTTCTGAGCCAGAGTAGTGGAAATGTGAGCTAAAAATAGAAGGAGTGAATGAAAAGAAATAACACAAAAATAAAAACAAAGGGAAGTACTGACACCTGCATTTTGGCCTCCTTGACATTGCTTCCATTTCCTCTAGGGACATGTCCTGGATAAGTGTGAAACCAGATGCTCCCTGGAAGTTTCAGATGACAGCACCCCTAGCTTTTCATTGGATAATGAAAGGCCCCAAAATAGCCTCTGGTTCCACAGGCTAGCGCTTACCGGGACTCAGGTTCCAGTTTGGAAAACATGAGGGAGAAGCCAGGCACTTGCCCACTTACCCACTCACCAGCTGACCTGGGGCATTAGCAGCCTGGTGCCTGCTGACGCAGAGCATTTGCCAACTTCGATTAGCCCATGGCCTGGCTAAGCCGGGCATGTCCTGCAATGCCGTGTAAAGAAGCCTCCAGGAAGGGGCCGTGAGACTAGAGAATTTTTTTTTTACCTTGCTAAGTGTCAATCAGGACTGACTGCTTGGCAGTTTGAGGTAGGAGTGGGGGAGAGATAAAAGTTTTAGAAGGAGTGGAAGACAAAACCAAATGTTCATCTAATGGTTACTTATAAAAATAGAGAAAGCATTCCAAACAATCAGTGTGGATGACTTGTTTTTCTTCGCTTTGTTTGAACTTGGTCAAGTCCTTTGAAGGCCCGTAGAATAAGCCACGCATTAGTGAGATGTGTAGAAGCTTGTTGCTGGCTCAGAGCCAGCTAAGTGGAAGATGGACAGGTGATGACCTGCCTGCTTTCTGGCCCCTGCAACTCTGTTCTTGGCACCACTGGGACACTTGACTCACACCTATAGGCTGAGCCCTCCTATAACAGGTAGCACCTCTCTTGATCCAGGGAATTTAAAGGAATTTGAGAATCCTGGTTCAGGATCCACTGTTACATTGAGGTTTGTGGTCATCCCATTCTATCTCTGGATGTTTATGTTAGTATCTAAAATTGTTTTACTTGGTGTGTGGAAATCAAATATTTTTTGTATTTGATTTTCTCTAGGACTAGGGTCCTGGCAGGTTAACCCCCAGCATTAGAATCCAGTGCTCAAGTCCTGGCCACCAACACAGGCCCCTGCTTCCCATGAGCAGAATTTCCTGCTGCCTCTGATTCGTGCTTACCTGGACAAAGAGTCCGGGGCAGTGGTTCTATTCTGGCTGGTCAACAGAACCACTGGAACACTTTAAAAATACAGACACCTGGACCCCACACTCAGAGATTTTGATTTAAGTCATCTGGGATGGGACCTGGGAATACGTTTTTTGTTTTTTTCTTTTAATTTCCTAAATGATTTAAATGTATAGATAAGGATTGAGAGCCACTGCTCTGGTGGTTAAGATTGGGGACCTTGGTGTTTGCTACAATATGGATGGATCTTGAGGACATGAGGCGAAGTGAAATCAGTCAGACAGAGAAAGACAAATACTGATATCACTTATATGTGAAATCCGAAAAAGCTGAAACAGACGCAGACTAGAACAGTGGTTGCCAAGGGCCGGGGTTGGGGGTGGGGGAAGTGGGGAGATATGGTCAGCGGACAAACTTCCAGCTACAAGATGAATCACTTCCGGGGCTTGACTGCACAGCATGGCAATTATTAATAACAGTGGATTGTGTACTTGAAAGTTGTTAAGAGAATAGCTCTTAAAAGTCCTCAGCACAAAAAGAAATGGTAATTATGTGACGTGACTCAAGTGTTAGCTAACATTATGGTGGGTGATAATTTTGCAATATAGAATATTAAATCAACATATCGTACACCTTAAACCTATATGATGTTATATGTCAATTAAACCTCACTGAAACTGGGGTGGGGGGGGCGGTTGACAGGGCAGAAAATATAGTGTCATGCTAATAATGTCTAGAGATTATTAACCTAGAAGCAGCAGTAAATTTACTAAGGATTTTAGGTAGTATTTGAGCAATTTAAGAAAATAGAACAATGCTAGTTTTAAAAAAAGAGATTGGGAGCCTTGTGATTATATGGATGCAGCTTCAAATCTGACTTTACTGTTTGCTAACCATGTGACCTTGGGGCAAGTTATTTAGGTTGGGCATTGTCAGTTTCCTTGTCTCTATAATTACACCTATCTCGTGGTTACATGGATTTTAGGTAGCATGCGAAGCATCTAGCATGGCATCTGGGACAAAAAAGATGTCATACTATTGACTGTTGCCAAACTTTTTCATGTGCTCCACCAATTCCTAGAGTAATTAATCACCCCTTACAGGGCTTCTTAAATTGAATTATCTGCCTGTAGCCCTCAGATGCCTCTGTCTATGTACATGTCTGTAGAATATTCTTTAACCCTTGGGGCCAAAATTCTTATTTCATCCAGTCCTCACCACTTTGATCTGGCTCAACACCTATAGGGTGTCTTCTTGAGAAACTGGGGAAAACAGGGTAGCAAACTGAGTTCTTCTTTTGGGTCAATTCTAATCCATTGGCAATGACTATACAGAGCACACCCGTGAGGGTTCTGAGGCTGAACCTAAGCTCAGTTAGCATTTATTAGTGATGTCTGCCATCCACAGGACAGTGGAAAAGACAGCGCCCCTCTGTAAATGTTGGTGTCCAGGACTATTGCAGACCCTGGGCACTGGGTCACTGCATTTTCTTTCCTCCACCAATTCCAAACACAAAATAATAAGATAAGTTTTTGACCTAGGGAGGATTGGGCAGTCCTGAATTTAGTAAGTGGTTCCAGAACACTCCACCTGTCTACCCAATCCTAGCTGCTCACAGAAAGCCCTCGTGATCTGCTACGAGGTTGAAGGGGTGACAGCTGCCCCATTTCCAGGTATTGCAAACAGCTGGCACAAAGCTCTAGAAGCCCTGCCCTGGGATTGTTAGGCTGAGCAGTGTTGTGCCAGCTTTTTGAAGGGCCTCCCTGCAACATGAGCCTCTTTGCATGTTAACCCTTAAAAGAGCAAGCCAGGGTTCTCTGGCATGCTAGAAAGTTCAAGCACCACGGGTGTTCCTTGTTTTTGATGGAAGCTCAAATCTTCTTGGACACGTAACTATAGTCCATTTCTTTTGTTTTCATATTTTTCCAATTTCCTACTTTTTCCATTTTGCAGTGGTTAACAGAGTGGTTTTATATCCAGACCGCATGGATCCCAGTCCTCTGCTACTCACTAGTACTAGAGCTTTGGCAACCTCATTGAACTCTGCCTTAGTTTCCTCATCTCTAAAATGGGAGTACAAAGACTGCTGTATAGACTATGGGTTGTTAGGATGATTAAGTGAGTAAATCTATACGAGGTTTCTTGGACAGTCCCCGTTCATAGTAAGCACTGGTCATTATGATTGTGTAATGGGCTGGGTGACACACAGCTGAATGGGGAGGTAGAACCTTCCTGACGTGCCATGGTTATCTTTAGAAATGTGACTGAGACTCCTTGTTTCTCTTTCAGACTAAGTGGGTTCATCTGTTCCACCCTGGCTTCAGTCACCCTTCCAGTCAGCTGGGAGGGACACTTACAGATAATGGGCTTCACTGGAAATGTACAGTCTAGAAAGAGATCCTTTGTTGTAGTGGATCTCCTCCATTTGTCTCAGTGTGTGTAGCCACCACATCTTAACTGCCAAGGAGTATTACTAGTGGATAAACAAGAGTTGCCTCTTCGAGTGTTCCAGAAAAGACATGGCCCTGGGTGCTAAGGAGACACAGATAAAATGAGGTCCCGTCCGAGAGTCAGAGATGTTAGAGAAGAGTATCTGACCAGGTAAGCCCAGCTTCTCTCTGTCAGCAGAGTCAGAGTTTGTAGATACTTTCTGAGACTTGTCCAGGGGACCCATCACTTCTCTAAGTGCTTATGTGTATTATTAATTCATTTGATGCTCACAAAATACTATGAGGTAAGTGGTAATATTTTTTTTACCAGTCCTTTACAAGTGAGGAACTTGGGGCACAGAGAAGTTGAATAACTTTCTCATAGTCACACAGCTCGAGTAGTAGAGCTGAGGTTCAGAATACAGCACCTTTATATTCTTAACTACTACATTAGGCTGCCCTCTGAGAGGTGAGAAGTTGGATCTCTGAAAAAAAAACCCAGAATGCTGAAGTCAGCGGGAAGTGAAGATGGGCACGAACTGGGCGCTGAACTACACTGAGCTGGAAAGAAAAGGCAGGTTTCTCAGATGTTCAAGCCCAGAGGACCAGGAGTAAGTCTAAGCCAGGTGGCTGGAATGAGAACCCCAGAGTCTGCTATGCCAGTGAGGCCTGTGCCCTGAGCTGGCCAAAGCCATTCAGCACAGCCTTCCCTACAAGTCTGCTCTGAAGAAGTCCGCTGCTGGGTGTGGTGTTGCCATGACTTACTATGTGACACCCTTGTCTTCCAGGCTATTGTCTCTAAAAGAAGATATATCCAGAGTGTTGGGGATAGCAGTAAAGCAAGTTGAGAGCTGCATGTCATTGATGACAGTATGAATCTAAAGGGACTGAGACACAAGCCCCCTTTATTTCAGATGGACAATGACTCTAAAGGATGCAAGTCCCATGGTTTGGCTCTCCTGACTCTGTGACTCAGCGACACACCGGATCGCCCTTTGCTGGACACCATGCAATATGGAGTGACATGAAACACAGGCAAGTGGTGTCTGGCTTTGAAAGTAGGTTTAGAGCCAGGCAGAAAGAGTTTGCACTGAGAAACTTTGGACTCCTCCCCCAAGGCATTTTCTGCCTGATTGTCAAACAGTTGGTAACATTTTCATAGTTATAGATGAAGGACACCCTTGGGCATGTCCTCCGCTTCCCCAATTCCCGAGCTGACCCAAGTGCCTCCTGATTGCAACACTGTGACAAGTGCCCAGCAGTAAGAGCATCGATGACAAAGGGAGGCAGAAGATGACCAGTGCGTTCTCAAAATGTTCCCTAGACTTTAAGTGCTTGAGAAACATCTTTCATCTCTTTTTGACTGCAAATGAAGCAGGAAGAATAGAATGACAGACTCTTCAAGCTGAAATTTACCTCCACCACCACCATTCAGTTTGGTCTCTTCCTATGACAGACAAGGGCTGGAGGCTAAGACCAGAAATGGTTTGGCCGACCTAGGTAATGCCTGAACTTCCAGGACTCCTGGCTGCTAAGGTAAGCTTGTCAGAAGTCAGGTTGCCATAGTTCCTAAGAGATGGGTAATTTGAACTCCCTCCGCCCCAGCTTGTAAACAGAAAATCTTCAAATACAGTTTGCAGTGTCTAAAATGTACACACATAGACACACACACACGCACACACAGAGATGAGATGGGGTGGGATTAGATTATTCAACTGTCCTACGTCCAGACACTGGTTCCTATAATCAGGCCACAAAGACTGGAGAAGACCTTTGCATTTGCTATGTGGTCATCCTGGTGGGGTGAACATAGGACTCTCCCACTGGACGTTAGTAGCTGATTAATTCAGGAAGCTTATTTGATTTGTGACCAATATAGCTGTTTCACAGAGAGAGGGCTGTGCTGCCAGGTGCAGAGCCCCGCTCCCCAGATGGAGTCATCTTTTCCTTATTAATTTGCTGCATGTTGCTTCTCATTTCTCGCAGTTGTTCCAAATGTGTTACAAACGACTACACGCTCTGGGTCCTGAATCCACTACTGCTGCAGCTTTGAAAGGGAAGGGGGGAAAATGTAGACTACACACTGAAGTGCATTTCCCAGCACACACATTTCCACACCTGCCTTTAAGTCATAGTGCACACTCCCGTCGCTGAGCACGGTCCTGCTGGGGAACACCCATTGCTTGCTCTTGTGCCTTTTTGGAACTGGAAATCTAGATGGTTTGAATGTGTCAGGGCCTCAGAAGGAGATAGTGGCATGGTGAGAATTGGAGTCACAGTTCCAATTCCCTGGGCTGCACTAGCTTGCTATTACCTAGGGTACATGGCAGGCTGGTTGTCTCTCTTCATAGTCTGCTGATTCTCAAATTTGTGTAGGCATCAGGGTCTACCTGGAGGGCTTGCTTAAAAACAGCAGGTTGCTGGGCCCCAACCCCAGAGCTTCTGATTCAATAAGTCTAGCATGGAGCCTTAGAATGTGCATTTTTAACAAGTACCCAGAGATGCCATGAGAACCACTGCATGAGTCCAATTAGAGGAGAGTAAGGGCACTGCTTCCACCAAGTAAACATTGCTTGGTATCTTTTGGAGAAGATCTCTCTTTTGTTTGGTGTCTTTTTCCTCCCCCACCCCCATCTACATTAAATCTCAGTTTAGAAACTATATATATATATATATATATTCGGGCTCAATAGAGAATGTATCTTGACTAAATACATTTGAATATGTGTGCTGCAGGACACTTGATACAAATTTTTCCAAAATGCGAGCACTTGAAGCTAGACAAAACTATTTCCCCGGGGTTCAGCCATTCTACACAGACCAGCCCCTGGTTTCTAAGGAACCATTTAAAGAGAACACAGAGCGAGTGCAGCATGCTGCAGAGACATCCTGAGGATGATTTCTAATTGTAGGGCATGCCCTTCCATCTCGGTCTCTCTACCAACATTTTTTTGGTCAATTACAGGTTGAAGACATGCCCTGTCATCAACTACACTGTTTTGTGGAGGGTATTTTAGGACAGAAGTTTGTTTTTCCAAAGAAGTGCTTTTGCTTTGTCAGATATGATAAATTAGTAACCAACACTTAAATATATAATGAATGCAGACATCTTGTTTTGTGCGTGTGGTTGGAGAGGGTTAATTCATTGGAAGAACAGTCTTCACAGTTCTATGCTACTGACATTTACCAGGCAGACAGGACTGTTATTCAGACAAACAAATGCTAGGTTGGGGAGCTCCTGATTTAGTGTTTTGTACCTAGTAAGTAATCAGAGGGGTTGAGGGAAAGCCCTATGGAAATCCTACAGTGTCACAGAAATGTTTTGTTGTTTTCTTTTCTTTAATGGGTAGTATAATGCATTAAATCAATATTTTTCTGTTACTTTTTAAACGTATTTCTCAGGCAATTTATTGCATCTATTCACATATCAAAAAAGCAAAGAGGTTGCTGTTTTTTTTTCCTACAAAGAATTAAAATGGTGGCTAGAATTGAGGAAATAGATGGAGATACCCAAATGACTCAGAATAGACATGCAGGTGGCTCATGTATTAAGCGGGATGCACGTAAACATTCATTGGTTGGGAGTGGCAACACCTGCTCTAGTCAATGAGTTTGGGTCTTCGGTAGGGATTCACAGAACCTACCATCACTTAGCTTAATATAGATAAAAGTCAGATTCCTCACTCACCAACCAGCCAACCTACCTTTACAATAAATGAAACAACCCACAGCTTAAAAAAAATGGCCCAGATTCCACCACTAATTTTGCTGTTCAGCATTTTGAGGTTGGTCCAATCCACAGATGATTTATCGAGAAGGCTTGGTGTGAGAATACGGAGAAGATACACAGGTTTTACTTCAGCAATCAGCCCCGGTACTGCCAGGTGCTGGCTGAGCGGGGGCCAGGTAGCAAGACTTCGGTTGCAGTTTATTAGGTATCTGACATCTTGTCCAGAGTCTAGTGACTACCTAAATGAATAAGGGATCATTTAGCACTGATCCATTCTGAAGTTTAGTTCACATTCTCACCCAGAACTGTGATAGTATTCAGAGAATTAGTACAGCTAATAGTAAGAAAACTTCATAGACACTGCTAGTGACCACAGTGGTGAAAAACAACAGGTCAAAGCAGCGGTCTGGGTTATTTGCAGTCATCTTAATGATTAAACAGGTTTAACTGCTTGTACCAATGAACAGAGTACAAGTAGGTTGCTTCCATTAACCTCATGTTGGTTAATTTTGTGGATGCCTCCATGTTCTTGTTTCTTTGACCTCATCTTCTAATGAACATTTCATTATGTTTACTGAATTCCTTTAACTTCAAGTAATTCAAATGTCACATTTTATGCTCATTTTTCTTTTTACCCTTTCAACAGTGTTTTACTCTTCCTTGACTATGAAAATTGTTTAGCCTAAAGTTTACCAAAGTTCTAATTCTAGGTCTGGATTTCTGCTTTGACGGGTAGTCAAAGATTTGTCTTAAAGTTTAGAATATGTTGCAAACTTACTGGACAGGTTAGGATTGACTAGTTTATCTCATTAGATTTGCTCTTCCATGTATACAACACAAGTCAATGTTTGTTATGACTTTCTTGATCCTTATTTATAAGACAATACAAGAGGAAACCATGTGTGTATGTTTGAAATAGAATGATACATTGCACAGATATAGTTCACCACGTTCTGGGATGGGTTTACTGTTCAAATGGGGAGTCAGAAGAGTAGTAACAGATGCTGGTCCTCCCCCCCCCCCCCGGTGGCTCTTTCTTTAATTTAAAACCCTTCCATTTATTTCCCTGAGATTTAGTGATAACTTTAAAAACATTAACTAAATTACCCAGTGGCTTGGCAGCCATCACAGAGGCAAATCTTTTTAGAAATCCTAGCAATCTGTTTGTTCGTGGGTACTGTGATATAAAATCTGTGTGACTCCACATACAGAACTTAAATCAGGGCAATGGATACAAATATATAATGCAAATGGCACCATCTCCAAACTGAGGGTACACAACCTGCCTCTAAATATTGAATTTCTCTATATTTTTTTCAGTCACTGACTTTCTAAATTTGGGCCAACTTATTCTCATTATCTCTAAGTAAACCTACTTTGACTTTTTTTTAACAGTTATTTTATAATCAAATAGAGCCAGCCCTGAATCCTGATGTTGCTAGGATACATAGTTTGCTACTTGATGAAAGCATATCACTTCAAAGGAGACAATTTTCAAGTGTCCTGGAAAATGACATTCCCGTCTTCCACTGTGGAAGACAGGCCCAATCCTGGAGCTTCTTGGAAGCTCACACTGCAGGATTGGCCTCCCATGCTTTGAAATAAGCATCCTTTCTGGAGGACTATGTAATTGCTAAAACCAGTCAGGATTGGTCTTAAAGCAAGGAACACACGTATTTATAATAAAACACGTTTTCATGTTTGTTTTATAGTGAAGAGAAAAAACCCAGAACCCCCAGATTTTATGTACTTTGAAAATATATTTAAAAACATTAAAAATTCTATATTTAAAACATATATTATATGTTAATTAGTACACTTAAATAGAACTTGTATTTACAATAGGCTTCTGATGCGGTTAAGTTTTAATGCCAATTTTTTTTCAATAACATAATTATATAAATATACTAAAATACAATAAATATTTTTTTGTTTTACATGGTGAATAATATCTTTACCATAGAGAGAACAAGGCCACAGACATTTACTTACATTTTCAATGGGAATCACCATAAAAAAAGCAACAGGCCCGCTGCCATGCATGAAACACTTCTGCCACAAAGAGACCACAGCAAGACTTTAAAATAAAAAACAAAACAAAACAGAACAAAAATGAACAGCAACAGAGAAAGATCTTAACAAAATAAATCTTAGGTCAACGTAAACTACCAAGCGTGTGACTGTGATGCGTCTTATTGGGTAAGAGAGAGCCACTGACCACGCAATTGCTGAATGTCTCCTACTCGACCACTTAAACAGATTGGGTCTTTGCAGGCAGCATTTTGAGACTGTGTTGGGGACTTTTTTTTGTTTTTTTTTGTTAAGTAATTTTGTCCCTCAAAATGGAGCTGCAAAAAGTTAACATACAGTGGATATTCCAAGTACTCATTACATGTTAAAAAATAATTACAAAGACAGTATTTTCAAACAGTACAAAACAAACCTGTGCTACATAAATTCTTCTTTCTTTTAATGACAGGTATTCAGGTGGTGCTGTAAAAGATAGGCTTATTCTAAATGAAAGACTGAACAAAGAGAAATTATTTGCTGATGGTATCTTCATTCCCTGGGTCTTGGTGGACATTGTCTTTTGCTTTTCCTTTGCTTTGCTAAAGATAGAGCAATTTCTTGAGGCTTTCTGATACTCAAGGACAGTGGTCCAGGACACTTTCAGATTTGGACGGTGGGCTTGAATGGCTAAATAGGCTTAGCTATAACTTTCACCAGGGGCCATTTTTCACAGGGCCACTATGCCAGGCTCCCAATTTGACTTCTTCTTACCGAAGATGGCAGAAGTGAGGCAGGGACTCTCTCCATGAACTAATAGGATGGGCAGGAAGTTGCTGTGGCCTTCCCTGGGGAGCAAAACCTTGCTAGCTCTGTCCTGGCCTCTTTTATTGAGCAAGGCCCCTTAAAGTCTTTGGTGTCCTAGGTATGCAGACACCTTCCCAAAGTCTTATCTCTGGACTAGATTTTCTATTGGTAGCCTTGATCATTCAACCTGAGTTTGGGGATCTTTTCTTGTTCCCTTCTCCCTTACCAAAAATTCTCAAAAGACAAAACCCTGGTTTCCTCAAGTCTAATTTCAAAGCAATAAGTGTTCAGGTAGCAAACATCTTATTGCATCAATTTCATAATCACAATGCCACATTTGGTTCTGAACCTGCGCCAGGCTAATCCAGCTTTCTGCATTATCCAGGGGAGGAGGGCGTTGAGTCGGCTTGAGCATGGTCCTCCTGCGAGAACCTCTTAGCACAGTTAGATAATGTAGGCACTTAAAGCGTGAGGTCCAAAGCAACTTGACACGTGTCATTCCAGAGCCACCTCTGAAGCGTCCTTCAGAGGCCTCCCTCGTGGAATGTCTCAAGTACCATCCCCCATCCCCACCTAGACCTCAGGATGGCCACTCAGGAATTCCTCCTGCACCCCGCAAAAATGAGACATCAGCTCCACACAGCTTCTGGCTGTTCAATCTCATTTAACTGGCAGTGTGGGCTCCTGCTTTGATCTCGGCGTTTCTGGGTCCGTATAAAGTTCCCTCTTTTGCTCGCAAGACATTTGTAAGCCTTACCATGATTTTCCTTTTAAGCCTTACAATGATTTACCCAAATTGTTTACCTCTTATTAAAAAAACCCTATTTTTTGGTTGTTTCCTTGTCAAAAAAAGATATAAATCATCATTCTCCGTGCTTATGAGTGCTACGATGTGACAAAATGTGTTCACTCATTCACAGCAGTGGTAAAATATTTCAGAGCACGAACTGAGTTTTCTTCCTTAAGAGAAAAAAAACAAACAAAAACAAACAAATAGGGAATCAAAGGGGGAGGGGGAGAAAGAATGTGCTCTAAGTTAATGTAGATTTTTGCAACAAAAGAAGCTCTCCTTGACCCAGGACCAAAGGGTGAGTGAGAGCCTAGCAGGTGCATCATGGGAACTGAAGTGAGCACTTCATTTCGTTGCCTTAATTTTTATTCACTTTCCAGTCATCTGATTGATACTGCAAACATCTTTACAACATACAAATGAATCTTTCATCAACCAGAATATATATATTGACGGGATTCTTTCCCCATCCCTACTCCTTGTGGAAATTTAAAAGAAAAAGGAAAAAAAAAAAAAGAAAACAAAAACAAAAACTAACAAACGAAAGAAAACACAAAACAAACAAAAATATACCCCTCCCATCCCCCATCCCATAAGCCAGTAAAGCCATGACAACAGCACCTTGACATTGTTTTAATTCCAACGCTATCAGAAGTTTAAAAGCAGTAAAACAGATATAGTACTAACAAGAACGAAGATACTTACTGTCTAAAATGTAAACGGAATGTTTTGGTTCAAATTTTGTTGTGTTTTTTTTTGTCTGTTTTCTGAAAGAGGACAGTTTATTATCAATTCACAATTAAAGCAGCATGCAATTTATTATATTTTTAAAACTTTTTTACGTTTTCAATTCTTGGCAACGGCAACAACCACAACATTATCGAGGAATGTAATGCAGACTTTTTAAAAGTTGTGCGCAAAATGACTGTTTCCCTTCTGGTCATGGATCTGTCCAATAAATAGATTGTAGAACCACTGTACTGTATAAACTTCATTTATACATGCAGTTCATAAAATTATTTTTTTTCTTAACTGAATAATTTACCCTGTTATGTATATATACAAATAGATAATTTTTGTCTCAATATAATCTATACAACATTAAATCCACTATCTTCCCCTTTTAATGGTCAATGTACATACACAGGAAGTGTCTATCCTTATGAACCGCCAACCAATTCGCTTTTTGCTATCCATGGTGAGGGCCCGCACGTACGACTGGGTAGTTCGGCACTGGGAGTTCCAATGCCTCTTGTCTATGCCCCTGCAGCCCTCCTTTGTGTAACCCATGGGATTGCATTTGGTCTCGTAGAAGTACTGCTTCAGCTGGCCTTTCGATACAGGGACTTTTTCAAGGACCGTGACCGTCCCGCCCGACATGTCCACTGCAGTCTTCTTATCTGCGGCCGTCACCCACTCGCTGATGCTGTCGCACACGCTCAGCTCCCCGCGGCGGGCCGGGTCGGAGTGGCGCCGGACCCTCATAGACATGTTTGCAGCATCTAGGTAATTTTTGTATTCCTCCAGCAGAAAGAGAAGAGGCGGCTCCAAAGGCACTTGACTACTGAGCATCACCCTGGACGTGTACAAGTCCGCGTCCTTATTGTTTTCTTCGTGGGGCCGGACTTTCTGGTCCTCATCCAAGAGCTCTTCTATCACGTGTTCAAAAGTGTCAGCCAATGACGTCAGGCCTCTTGAACCGGCCTTGGGCCCATTCATGCTCTCCAGAGTCCCATGGGTCCGAACACCTGGGTAGGCCAAGCTGCCTTGTCCTCGGACGTTTGCTTCTTTCATGGGGGCAGCCTTCATGCAACCGAAGTATGAAATAACCATAGTAAGGAAAAGGATGGTCATCACTCTTCTCACCTGGTGGAACTGTGGGGAGAAAGCAGAAACGGGACATGAAACTGGTTAGGGCTTTCTTTTGAAGGGATACAATACGGCCCATGTGCCTGTAATTCCAGGCCATTCTGCAGGGTCGGGTGTTTTATGTATGGGTGATGATAAATGCCAGCTGCACCAGACATGAGTTAATGTCAGTAGTGTGCTGTATGTGGTTTAATATAAACCAGAGGCGTGCAGTGTTTTCTCCGAGATTTAGCACATAAACTTGAGATTAGAGGGCATCTAAGCAAGTGAAAAAAAATTATGGCTTTGAGTTTTTTTCCTTCCTCTCACTTTAGCAGCTTTGTAAGTTAAATTTTTAATGATCTCTGCTCAGGCTGTCACCAGAAACACAAAATCAGAAATGTTACTAAGCAACAACTGTACATGTAATAGTAACTTTTTTCAAGTTAGCAACATGGTCCTACTGCAGGAGTGTGTGGCCTGGGGGTGGAGGGAATCTGAGGGGGCCTTGTTAGTTAAGTGATAAGTAGACATGAATAACAGAATAAAACATAAGTCAGGAAGTTATAAGAAGCCTTTACATTGCCTTTTTCTTTCTCCCATAGAGATAATCTATTACAGCCAAGAAGATCCAGCATCCAGTTTTACAGATAAAGAAAACCAAAGGCCATAGAGGACTTGTCTTCTCTCGTGAAGAAAGATTACATCAGAATTTGGGGTTCCCAATCCCAGCTCCAGTGTTTTCCTAAGACACCTGGGTGGTCAGGACTGAAAATGTTTTGCTTATTCCCAAACAGGGATCGTTTTCTACACATTGATTTTAATGATGTGTCTATGCCTGGGGCTGATATCATGAAAACAATGTGTCTGCTTAAGAGAGCACAGGGGAAGTCAGCATTTAAAAGGCACTAAAGTCACTTTCAAATGCCTCCCATATGCGGATCCACATTTATCTCCATAACTCTCTGAGCCCCTCACCCCTTGGCTTTTCTGGATCACATATAGAACCCATCTAAGAAAGAGCAGCTTCTCTTCATTGAAAATGAAGCCCTCCGTGTGTGTGTGTGTGTGTGTGTGTGTGTCTGAGTTTATCATACCTTTAAAAAGCTGAGTGGCATTTTGCACATTTTGGAGTAAGCAGTCAGTGCTTCTTTCTGTGCTTTTGAAGTTTCCTGGGAAGTCCCTTAACAGCACAGCACAGAATTAATCTTTTCCTGTTTGCCAGAGGGTTGCTATACTCTAAATTTGGTTCTGCATCTACAAGCATGCTCCGGAAAGCCAATTAGAATGAATGAACAAGCAAAATGAAAACATACCTATAGACCAACCCAAGGTTACCGTCGGAGGGTGAAGGACTTCAGAACCACTTACCTGAAGTATCCGTCCCGTAGCAGTAAGAGAAGTATAACCCCCCAACCCACAAACTCTAACTTTATTCCTACTTTCAGTTCCAAAGTATGGACTTACAAAAAGACACACACATGCTACACTTGGCACATACACACACTGTGCCAATCTGTAGGAAAAAGATTCTTTCTGTCCATGAAGCATTACTGAATAGGAAGGCAACCTGCCTCCACCCAACACGTCATAGTGCAGAAAAAGCTAAAAACTCCGGTCTTGAGGGCCAAATGCTTCTTTTCTCCGCCTTTACAAGAGAGCACATTTCCTTCCACTTAACACTTTATTATCATCCCCACACACCAACAAATTTCCTTGTAGATTCATTCTCCCCTTGCCCAAAGAGCAACCATGCTCAGACCTGCTTGGAGCGCACAATGGTCAGTGATTAGAAAGGGTGCACTGGTTTGAATAAAACACCGATATCCATTCTGCTAATACTTGGACTTTTCTGCATGTTCTGGATTCTGCACCATCAAAGAAATGGATCCTCCAAGGAGGTTTCTATTCCTGGCAGGCAGTACTTACAGTGTTGAATGAAAATCCTTTCTCCTAATGTTCCCAGTCCAAATTAAAGTAACCCAAGGGACACCTCTAATGTAGGTCGATGAAAGAATGCAAATTTAGAATATTTTACTCTAGCACACTGATAGAGATTTGCTGTAATCAGCTATATTTTTAAATATGATATTTCATTAAATCTTAAGATACTGTCATTATAAAACACCATTTTATGTACCACTAAGAAATAAAGAATGCAGCCAATTATACTGTTGTCTATTGTATCACTTAGAACTGTTGTCACACACTTACTCCAAAGAGTTCTTTGAGACTTATTTGGATACATTTGTCTTATGTAACTTTTGTACATATGGAATATACAAAATTGAGCCAAATGAACAATAGTGACAATGCTGTAAAATACAACAATCCAAATTCAGAAATGCTAAAGAAAGAGAAAACGTGCCTCTTAGAAGGAATGAAGCAGAGTAAGTTGAATAAATTTTTACTAAGTGCCCATGCTAACTGCTTAAAATGGCACATAGTACAGAGTTGTAAAATCAGTTTATTATCACTAGCACAAGTAACGGGTCTTTTTCTTGATCATATTTTAACTTTTTTGAAATGAGTCTTTTAATGATACCTTTTTTATACCTGTATATATACTGGACTTAAGCTTATCCTGCCTTTCACTGATCTCATTTTTCATTGTATTAATAATTTTTTGATTAGAAAAAGGAGTACTTCATATATCATGTTCTCATCAGTCCCACAAGCAAATATTTCAGAGGGACAAATGGCATCTGAGTAAGTATTACTTGGCTTCTTTCATCCCAAAGCCTAACACAGGCATTCCTCAAAGAACATCTGCATAGATTCGGTAATTAACCACCAGGTGAAAAAGCCCAGCTCCCAGCTCCCACCTCCCTGAGTGACACTTCAGTGCTAACTGCCTACTCACCCATAAGGCCTTGACGTCATGAGTGTCTGGCACCAAGCTCATCCTTTTTAACTTTTTTTTTAAAATTCATTTTAGAGAGGACACACACACACACACACACACACACACACACAGAGAAAGGGGGGAGGAGCTGGAAGCATCAACTCCCATATGTGCCTTGACCAGGCCAGTGCAGAGTTTTGAACTGGCGACCTCAGTGTTCCCAGGTCGATGCTTTATCCACTGCGCCACCACAGGTCAGGCAAGCTCATCCTTTTTATCAGAACAATGTTGCTTCCTAACTCTTCTGTTTCTGACAATGGTTTCTTGATACTTTTGACCACCCAGCTAGAAATCTTGACATCAAGTCTGACGATACATTCCTTGAATAGCCTTCAAATCTAGTCAGTGGAGAGGTCCTGCTCATTTTCCCTGTAAAACATTTCTCCTCTCTTTCCATCCCACTGCCATTGTCTTGACTCAGCCCTTACAGTCTCATTGTGTGACTGTCATGTCCCTCTGATGTACTTGACATCCTTTTTGTTCCATTCAACTCTCATCACCACTGCCTGACTAACCACTCTCCTCTTTCTCTCACACAAAAACTTAGTGTGCTTTTCTTTTCTCTACCAGATCAAATCTAATCTCTTTTATCTGGTATTTAAAATTCAGCCTCACCCTACTTAACTAATTTCATATATTACTCAATGTTTCATGTCCTCGGCTCTGATTGGGCCAAAGTCCTTCACGTCCCATAGACATTATTGCCTGCAAGTGACTTGTTCCATTCTCTTGAACTCTTTTCTCTCCATCTGACTAAATATTGCTTATCCTTCATGACCTATTTCAAGTACCAAATCATATATGCATACCTTCTTCTACAATTACTTCAGCACATATACTCTTCCTGCTTGTCCGAAATTCCACACGACATTGCCTTCTATATGTCATTCACTACTTACTTGTTATTTGTTAACTCTATTTGCTGATGATGCCCAGTCCTCAACTGAATAATAAGCTCTCTGAGGGAATGGATCGTGTCTGATTCCCCATAATGCTGAACACAGAATAATATAATAGTACTCAGTAAAAACTTAGTGATGAATGTATTAAACCACGAGAAAAGACAGTTCTGACATCATTTCCTGATGTCATTTGGAAAGCATCAGAGAACTCACTGAAATGATTAGATGAAGCAGAGGCTAGATTAAACCCACATTATAAGCTCTAAGAAATGAAATGAATGGCAATCATCAGCCATGTGCAATCTCTGGAATTTCTTTAATAGGGTAAAACTTTATTTGAATAACTAAACAAATAACACTCCAACATACTAACTGCCCCCTACTACTTTCTGTGTAGCTGTTTTTCTAACATCAATAGAAGACTTGGACAATACTCAGTAATAATCATAATAGTAAAATTGGGGATTTTCAGTCTTTTGACTTCCCCTGTTTAAAATTAACCTCTTCCATAATTTTATATACTGAATATTAGGAAACCATAAATATTTCAAGAGCTCCCAAGACAATTCTTGCATTTTAGCCATTCAGATGAGTCTGTACTACAATAAAGACAAAGAGGCTGCACAATATTGCTAAGATCATTGGTTTGTACACCTGTTAATGCATAATAAATTCACTGGTGCTCTGTAATTCTGCTCAGACCCTTAAAACAGTGTCCAATTACAATCATTTCAGCCAAATCTCTAATATGCTAGGAGGTCTTTTTAGCCCAAATCTCAAAAAGTAAATATGATATAGAAGGTTATAAAAGAATCAATGAAGATGGAACAAAGATTAGTTTTAAGCATGATTCACAAAGCTTAAACATTCAAGCAGATGACTATCCAAGACAGCATGCTCTCCTGCTGTAGTAATAACTTGCAATTGTCTAAAAGTCTATAGAACATTCACAAGTCTCATCTTATTTGGTTGTTACAAGGAGATAGAACAGGTATTGTTCTCCCAATTATACACAGATGAGGCATAACGGTTCAGTGAGGTTAAGTAATCTGTCAGATAGTACACAGCTAATAGGTCATCTGTCCTCTTGTCTAAGCTTTTACCATCAGGACATGCTCGTGGTTTTAGAATATTCAACTCTAGAGAGTAGAAGGAGGTTATGCTACAAAGAGTGGTTGAAGAAGGAGTTTATACAATACAAACATGGACATAGTTTTCTGTAATTGTGTGTATCTTGTAGCCCAATTTCTAAAGGCAGCACCATTCAGATACTACTTTGTAGTACTAGATTAATCAGGACCTTTAAGACCCTTCAACTTAAAGCCTTGGTTACTTCCATGAATGGACTTTTAGACAATGCAATCTTTTAAAAGGAAGCTTTGCAAAAACTTAAACATATTAGAACCAAGATTTCATGGCAAAAGCAAAGAAGGAGAACCAAACAACAGAACAGATAATTCAGGCATACAGGGAAAAAATACAAAACTTTGTTCCTAGTCCCTTTGGGTTTTGTCAATGAGTATATAATCAAACATAGTTTAAAAATATGGATGCTCATCCTAGACAGTACTATGAGCAACAAGAATAATGGTAATTAATGTTAAAGAAATGATCAATTAACATGTAATTATTATCTTCTTTTCTTTCTTTTTTTTATTATTAAGTGAGATGCATAGAGGCAGAGAGACAGACTCCCCCATGCACACTGACCAGGATCCACCTGCAAGCCCCCTATGGGGCAATGCTCCATCTGGGGCCATTTCTCTGTTGCTTGTCAACCAAGCTATTTTAGTGCCTGAGGTGAGGATATGGTGCCATTCTCAGCAGC
This sequence comes from Rhynchonycteris naso, assembly GCA_037038555.1. NCBI lineage: Eukaryota > Metazoa > Chordata > Mammalia > Chiroptera > Emballonuridae > Rhynchonycteris > Rhynchonycteris naso. The sequence continues at coordinate 342,372,130 of CM072995.1, forward strand.
TGAGACCAACTTGCTTGAATGAGCCATAGCTGTGGGAGGGGGAAGGAGAGAAAGAGATAGAGAGAAGGGGGAGGGAGAATGGTGGAGAAGCAGATGGGTGCTTCTCCTGTGTGCCCTGACTGGGAATCAAACTGAGGACTTCCACATGCCAGGCCAATGCTCTACCACTGAGCCAACCAACCAGGGTCTAATATGCAATTCTTAATGAACATGATGCAAACCTATCAAAAGACCACCTTAATGGAATCTCACAAATCAACATAATCTTTCATTTGTGTCCAGTTTAACTATGTACATACATTAGCCTTACTTTTGTTTGTTCATTCATCAGACATGTAATCAATCTTTTCAAGTCTGATAGTCTAAGGAGAAGGGAGTTAGGACATAAATGTAAGTAACTAAAATATCAAAGTAGAAGTGACCCAGGAAAAGTATAGCTAGAAGTCTATAAAGAGAAGGAGCTTACTTCCTGTTAGAGAATAAAGAATGCTTTGTGAAGAAGACTGTAAGAGATAGAAAGGATTTAAAATACATAACAAAAGACACTGGTGGTTAAAACAGCTTGGTTAAAAGCATGGCGGTGCTAAGCATGGAGTCCATTTCTGAAAAGTAGAGTTCTGGCATGCAACAGTGAGACATTAGAGTGAATGACTGTCAGATTTTGGAAGGCTCTGAGAATGATGCTAAAGAGTTTGGACCCTGCCCTACAGGCACAAAAGAGCCTACAAGAGTTTCAGAGCAGAATGCTTCAAGAAGCCCAGCTCATCATCATGTGTAGGAGGATGTGAAAGAATGATAGACTGGAAGACACAAAGTAACTCATTAATTTTATTCCCAGTGGCTACTGAACTTTAAAAGTAAGTATTAAGTAGTGACTTAAGTGTGGGTTTGGGGTTAAGTGCCTAGCTATATCTTTCAACTTAATTCATTCATGCATGCATGTATTTATTCATTTTTAGGCTGATGTGAGTTTCCAAAAGAAACATGGTTAGAAAGAGAAGTACACTGGGCTGAACAGCTACCACAAGCTATGTTTGCACGGGCTGAAAAGATAGCATGGAGGAAGGGGAAGGGAAGTCAGGAGTATAAACTTTCGTTCCAATATAATTACACTGAACTTGGATTCCACTGCTCAGCACTTTTAATTCAAGGATCTCCAAACACTTTGCAAATATTAAGTAATTAAGACTCATAGGACCCTGGAGGTGTAGGTAACTATAATTATCCCCATTTCGTATAGGAGGCAAAAAGGACCAGAGTTTTTAATCAACTCATCTCCTCGCTGTGGTTCCCCTGATAAAACAAGGTCAGAACCTCAGATTCCAAAGGAAAACTAGGCCTTCAACTATAGGCATTAGATTCTTCCATCCCTTTGCATAATCTCTGTAGTAGTCTTTCCCCATTGGGTACAGATTGCTTAGCTAAGAAGACTAAACACCAAACAAAACAAAAACAAAAAACACCACATTCCTCAAAGAAAGTAAGCATAGTTAGAATGGTAGTTAGGATCCATAAACAGAAGGGGGGATGTGGGGAGCTAATGGTCATTATAGATGCTCACCTACTTACCTGAGTGACCAGCCAACTGAAACTAATAAATATTTTAGTAAATGTTATCTGATAATGCAACTGTTCCAAAGTCTTGAAGAAAGCGCCTTTAAAAAATGTCATTTTTAACCATAAATGTAGTTTATGTCCAGGGTATCCAATTACACTTCCTACAAAACAGTCCATCACACCGGAGTACTCTCTGATCCCTGGGTACACTCATGGTGTTGTCACTTGCAGACCTTACTCAATCTCACTAAGAGTGCCAGAGAAATTTGCTGGTTCATAGTTCAAACCCAGGGGTAACATACATGTAACTACTGAAAAAAAAAAAGAAAGTATATTTCTCTGAATCATAAACCTGATAGGTAGATTTACATACATTTTAATAGAAAGCACCGTAGCTCAGTTCCTCTGTTAACCTCCTGTATTACTCCACCCCATACCTGAAAGAATAAGGATTTTCTACTGGTCAGAAACCTATCTTTACCCAAGAGTAAAACTAGACCATATTCTCTATTAGGATAGAAATTGGGTAGAGTGAGCTGTGATGATGGAGTGGATTTTGGACTGGGGGTAGAAAATACCAGGCACAAGAACTAGGTTTGGGCAGAGAACACCCCACGTGGTGTTCCAATCCCAGGTACAGCGGCCACCACTGAAAGGTCTCTAAGTGCTTCCTCCATCACTACTTCCTTAGGAAACCTATTTCTCCTGTAACTAAGGAATAATCCCTGAAAGTTAGAGCCACCAAGAGCTGGCAGTCCTGTCCATATCCTGACCCCTTCTCCTCTTCTTCAGAGCCCACACTGCCCAAACTATAGGCTAGAACATACGTCTAGTCTGTAATAAGGAAGTCTTAGTATCATGCATATACAAATCACTAGCCTATAAAGTAAGTTGTCTAAAATTTTTAAAAATATATATTTTAGAACTACTGTTTTATTGATTACAAGAACTAACTGGTAGTTAGTATTTAATTAAAAAGTCTAACCTTTTTAATGATAATTCTGTTTTCTTTAGAATTTCAGGTGGGATTTGTTAAAATGAAATAAAGTTTAGATTTAACAATGTTCTAACTACTAAATTGCCAAAAATGATGTATTATTGATCAAGTAGACTGTAATTTTAATTTAGAAGATACTATTTACCTGGGTCCATGAAGTTTCAGTAAGACTTGGAAAAATTATCAAGTACACATTACAGTTAATGATAGTGGGTGATGTCTACAGCTACTGAAAAATCATGGGGGGGATTTCCTACGAAAGAAGAATGACTTTAGAAGTAGTGAGCAGGGAAATACAAACATCACTGTAGCACAGGTATTTTCATTGCAGTTAAACATACAAACTTTCAATTTTTAGAAGAATTCCCAGTAAGAAATTCATTTCATGCCACCTAAAGTCTCAAACTTCAGGTATTTTTCTGAGTGTTACATTGATAAATTAAGTGTATTCATGCAATTCAAATTTGTCACTAAGTATTATGGTACATTCTGAGCATACCGTATGCTTACCTGTCATCTTTCCTCCTTGGTTTCAACTTGTTTTATTTGGGCATTTATTATGTAGGAAGAAGATTTTTGCTTTTGTAATGGTATTAAGTAAACTCTGGGTTTCCTTTATGTCAACTGGCTTTTCCACTGTTGTGCTTATACCATAATATACAGGATACCTATACACATAATGGGCTGAATGAGAATTTGTAGAATACCATTCATCTAAATCTGGACTACCACTCACTTATTTTATCTCAAGGCTATAAGGCAAGGGCAAGCATAATTGGCCTCCCTGATCAATTGCACAGCCTAACACCACTCACTCAATCAGAATCAAAATGGAAATGACACAACCAGCTATAATGGGTTGTCGGTTTCCAGGCACATTAATATTATTTGCAGCCAGATATTTCTGTTCCTTATGAGTTCTTTCTGTCCTGAAATGGTGAGACAGAGGCAGGGAGAACTGACTCATCCACTCAATGGAGATTATTTTATTTCTGGACTTGTCCTAAAACAGATCCACTTATCTCTTATCAAGTACCACGAAATTAAAAAAAGAAGAAAAAGAAAAGTCACAAAATAAAACAGCCAGAGCAACAACAGCAACAGAATCTTAAAATATATTAGTTATAAGTATCAAGCATCAAAATCCACTCTCCAAACCTAACCTGTCTCTACAGGCAACCCAATTTCTCAGCTGGGTTCCAACCTTTGGGATCAAGACTGAAGTAGCCAAAATGGTAAAAGGGAAAAAAAAAAAAGCTAAATTTCCAAAGGAAAGTATAAACATTTCTGAGTTGAACAACACTATGAGGTAGTTGATGGGGCAGTTCCATAAAACAGAACTCGAAACTGGTCCCATAAGCATTTCACAAAAGACTGCAGAGACAAGCTAGTTTCCAAACACTGAGAAGTCACCATGCTCACCAGTACAAATGCCAATGACTCCTACTGGAAACCCTATTAGTGTTGCTGTTAAATATTTTGCAAGTGGGCAGGGCTGAGATGACACAGAACACGATTTTCCCAGGCAGTATCCCAAGTATTACTGGGTTCCCACCTTGAGTCCCACATAGTACAGATGTCAACACAGCTAAACTGTCCCCTCCAAATTACAAACAAGACACACCCACACTAACAGGGAGGAAAGCTTAGCAGAGTGCTGTCTTCAAAATTCCCAGATCCAGGAATGAGCATGCTTTGGGCCAAAATAAAAAAAAAGAAAGAAAAAGAAAAAAGAAGAAGGAGCAAGGGTGATGCAACTTCACTCTTTGTCCCTTAGAGGAGAACACACAGTGACTCTCTGAGACCAGAGGACGACAGGAATCCCTGTAAGAAATTTCCCATACTGTGCAGATTGGGACTATGCCAGAACAATTACAATTAAAAACAAAACAAATAAAAAACTAAACTAAGCAAGAACGTGAAGACCGATCTGTCCCATTTCAATCTCTTTTCCAGAACTGGCAACTTTAAACAACAGGTTGTTTTTAGGGTGTTGGTGGACATTCTGAGTTCCTGCCATGCGTTGCTATGGGAATTTTGACAGCTGTGAGCCTATACCCACTAAACACCATGAACCACACACACACACACACACACACACACACACACACACACACACACACACACACACACACACTGAATAGACCCCAGAGCTGTGGCAAAGCACGCTCTTCTCAGTGTTTCCATAGGTGGTGCTTCCGAAATTTTCCAGAGCCAACGTACTGTTGTGGTTAATTAGTTACCTGAGCAATTTCCATTATAGAAAGAATACCTGTACATAATTAGAGGTAGGTTCAAACTGGAAGGCTTCAACATCATTGATTTAGAAAGGCTGAAGTGAGAATGGGGTGGATATTCTCACCTGCAGCAGAGACCTCTCTAGATTGGACCCTATCCTCTGAAGGACAAAGGACATTAAATTGGAAAAAGCAAAAGAGAGGTGAAAATAGGCGGGCGGAGGGGGAGAGAAGCTGGAAAGATAAGTTGCTTCTAGAGACAAAAAAGAGCATTCCTTTTAAAACTACTCTCATGGAACCCTAGGGGAAAGATAAAATTAGTGAGAGAAGGCATTAGCTCTGTTGCTCACCTCGATGAGACCATTTTCAGGAATCAGTTCGTTAAATTCCACTGAAGTGCAAGTGCACACACCACTGCCCGCGTTCTGGGATGCACAGTCATAGCACACAGAAGCGTGTGGGTAGATGCCAGAACATGTGCGGACATGCAACTCTTTCTGCAGAAACTCAGTGTTCCGAGCCTTAACGAGGATTAACCTGCACACATAGAGAAAACTGGTGGTGCCACACAGCCAGTTGTCTTTCGGGTTACTTTTGCACCCAACTCTATAATTTCTTTTAATCACTTACAGGAAAGTGCTCATTGTAGCTTAATGTAGGAGCCGTAATAATTGAGTATGTTTGCCTGCTCACAGCCCTCCTCCAGCCTCCAACTCTGCTACATGTCCCTGTTCATTTGAATAGTACAAGTAAGCCAGTTTCTGGGCCCTGTGCATAATGAGCCATGTGGACCCTATTCAAGAAACTGGCAGTATTCCAAAGCTACTATAAAATACAAGGAAAATATTAACATCTCAGATGACAAAAGATCCATCTGGCTGGTCAGAAAATATCCACATAGCTTAAGCCAAAAGTATGCACCTATATGGAGACATTCAATTTAGTGAATCCGAGAGGAGTGGGGCTCTGAGAACATCTGTTTGTCTCCATTCCTTTTCACTAAACACTGATTCCTACACAACTCAAAACACCAATATATCTAGTCTAAGCAATGGAGTGAGGGCTGTTTCTACAACGCGCCTATAAATAAGCACGGATTGGTGGTGGGGATAGTGGTATGTATGGAGGGGATTCTGGAAGATGCTCTGGGAAGCTGGACATGTAAGTAACATCAAACTTCTCTTTGTGTTAAAACAATTAAAAATAATAGCTAACATATATTAGCTGTGAGGTCAATAATTTAATTATCCACAGTTTATGGGGATGGTTGAGGCTCTGAGAGGTTCAGTACAATGCTTAAGACCACACACCTAGCATGGGGTGGAAATGGATTTTGAATTAGGGCTGGCTTCCATGCCTCCTTCCAAATGGGGTCAGATGTGGATGTGGCGTAGTATATTTTGAGGGAGGTCTACTTGGCAGAGATATCCTGAAGACTGTAGGCACGAATTATTTATTTAAGCAAAGCCCCATATAATCATTCTTGATAAGCAGTTTGTTTTACACACTATTTCCACAGAGGTTGAATATAACCCTAATGTTTCTTCTTTCCTACCCTCTTCCCAACATTAAATAATTCTCTCAAGGTACTGATTATGCATGCATACTGAATAGGGCACCATGTCGAAACTGTGTGTGATGGTAATTTATTTGAAATGTCAGAACATTTCTCCTCGAGAAGATCTCTTTGGGCACCGAGACAGACCCACATATGTTCAGACCAGTAACCACAACTGCCAAGTACTCTTGTGTCAACTCCACGCGAGTAAGAATGATTTCAATCAAGACCCAAGTGACAAAATCTTTCAACTGTACCCCAACATATTTCCCTCAAAGTCTGGGGTCCTGGTACCTCAGGCCATCCCACTTGTGGCCCATCTCATTTATTCTGTAATTACTGTTCAAGAATAGAGCGGAGGGTCTGAGATGTGAATAAAAAGAAAAGTACGGCAAGACCATCTCAAGTTTATTCTGAAGGAGCAGTTCAGACAGCTAGAGAGGACCACTAAGACAGAACAGATGGCCTGCGCGGACAGAGCAAGGTCCTCATGGACTGCGCCAGCAAGAGCAATGAAGTCAAAACAGCCAAAGGAACAAGGGTCATGGAGCGGAGACCTCACGTGGCTTCTCTGCCACCAATCTGGTACCCAGAGGCTCTCAGTATAAACAGCAAAGGCAAATGGACCCTGCAGCCAGGGTGAGTTGATGCAAAACCTACACCGAGGCTGACATCCTGAATACCTGTGGTGGGTTAGATGATGATGGCACAATAGACAGAACAGCAGCCCTTGGAAGAGAGCAGACTTTTAGAAAAGCAACTGCTAGGAGCCTGAGAACAAAACTGGAAATGCCTGTTGTGAAAGCCTTCACGGGTATTAACAAAAGAGAACGTCCATTTGGCAGTGGCGTATCAGCTAGTTCCTGGCAGTCCACCCTCGTGCCCAGGAATTATTTGTGGTGTTGGCCAGATACAGTCATCAACGCAACTCATTAAGTACAACCGGTCCATACAGCGTGAGAGTGGCTTTCCTCCTTGAAGTGGCTGTCACAAATTCTGTGACAGAGAATGTCCGTTTGGATCACAGAGCCATTCTGCCAGGCTCCAGTTAGCACACTTTTCTATGCAGTGAAACTAAAGAGTTTTTTCCCTAAACTGAGTACCTGTCCTCAGAAAAAAAATGAGGTTGAGAATCAACCTTTTCAATGAGAACGGCAAGGAGTTATGTGAGGATGACCTAGAATATATGCTTTTCAAACTGTGGAGATGTGCCTGACCAGGCGGTGGCGCAGTGGATAGCAGGGATCCCCAAACTTTTTACACAGGGGGCCAGTTCACTGTCTGTCAGACTGTTGGAGGGCCGGACGATAAAATTCTTATTTTAAAGTAAAAAAAAAAAAAGAAAGTGGGAACAAAAACAATATTTAAAATAACAAGTAAATTTAAATCAACAAACTGACCAGTATTTCGATGGAAACTATGGATGCGGATGCATCCTGTGCTCCTCTCACTGACCACCAATGAAAGAGGTGCCCCTTCTGGAAGTGTGGTGCGGGGGGGGGGGCAGATAAATAGCTTCAGGGGATTGCATGCGGACCGCAGGCTGTAGTTTGGGGACCCGTGGGATAGAGCGTCAGGCTGGGATCCGGAGGACCCAGGTTTGAAACCCCAAGGTCGCCAGCTTAAGCGCGGGCTCATCTGGCTTGAGCAAAAGCTTGCCAGCTTGGACCCAAGGTTGCTGGCTCCAGCAAGGGGTTACTTGGTCTGCTGAAGGCCCGCGATCAAGGCACAGTTGAGAAAGCAATCAATGAAGAACTAAGGTGTCGCAACGGCAACGAAAAACTAATGATTGATGCTTCTCACCTCTCTCCGTTCCTGTCTGTCTGTCCCTATCTATCCCTCTCTCTGACTCTCACTCTGTCCCTGTAAAAAAAAAAAAAAGTGGAGATGCTACCTAGTCTATAAAAATCATATTTTTACTAGATGCGATGCCCTCTTTGTACAAGGTAGGAAACTGTCTGGCAACTTGAAGGTAGAAGTCTAGCGATACTGTGTCATAGTTCAACATGGACATTATACCCTGATAGTTTTAATTTATCTTATAAAGTACTAATTGCTTATAAATCTTGGAGGGAGTGCAAAATCATTCTTTCACAGAGCATCCCCTTGGGTATGAGAGTTCCAAGCTTAACAAGACTTTCCCTTTGGTGTGGGATATATCTCTTGACCTCAGTCCCTAGAACTAATGTTAACAGCTGGCAAACAAGCACTGAAAGTCTGGTCCACAGTGCCTGGTACAATTTCATTTTCTGTTCCAATAAACACTGTGGTGCTCTTTCAATCTAGCATTACTAGTTAGGTGAATAATGAATGCGTGCTCAACTTTCCACTGCAGGAAATTCTGCAAGTGGCAACATGGGTCCATTCCATGCATGTCACTAGAGCTGGCATAAGCCCCTGGCCACGGTGAGGCATTATTTCCATTGGAACTGATACCTGCCCCAGCTCCTGGAACTGTGCAGAATGCCCACTGCAAACTTGGGGCAAGGTCAGACACCAAGATGTCATACTTAGGCGTCTGCTTCCCATTCCTCACCTTTCAGAGTGACACACATTCTCTTGGAGAGGCTGTGGAGAAGCAGGCATTCTCATACACTGATGGTGGGAGTACAAGCCATTCAAGCCTTTTGCAAGATAATTAGGCAATAGCTAACAAAGTTTTAAATAAATGTTTTTGCAGACCCAGTAATTCCACTTCTGAGAATAAATAAATGGATAGATATAGGTAGGTGCACATGTACAAAATTATATACATAGATTGTAACAAGACATTTAGTAACACCCACCCCTCAAAATCCCACAAAAACAAAACACTAAAAATAGTCCAGCCTGACCAGGCAGTGATGCAGTGGATAGAGCGTTGGACTGGGATGCAGAAGGACTCAGGTTTGAGACCCTGAGGTCGCCAGCATGAGCATGGGCTCATCTGGTTTCAACAAAAAGCTTGCCAGCTTGGACCCAAGGTTGCTGGCTCCAGCAAGGGGTTACTCAGTCTGCTGAAGGCCTGTGGTCAAGGCACATGTGAGAAAGCAATCAATGAACAACTAAGGTGTCGCAATGGCAACAAAAAACTGATGATTGATGCTTCTCATCTCTCTCCATTCCTGTCTGTCTGTCCCTATCTATCCCTCTCTCTGACTCTCTCTCTGTCTCTGTAAAAAAAAAAAAAAAGTCCAATTTCCAGCCACAGGAAAGTAGATAAACTATAGTACACACTTATTATAAAATACATATAACTGTAAAGAACAAGTTGGCTCCCCATATATTGAAATGAAAAGCTCTGTGAAATATATTGGTAAGTGAGCCTGACCAGGTGGTGGCGCAGTGGATAGAGCATCAGACTGGGACGCAGAAGACCCAGGTTCAAAACCCCGAGGTTGCCGGCTTAAGTGCAGGCTTATCCGGCTTGAGCCCAAGCTCATCAGCTTGAGTGCAGGGCTGCTGGCTTGAGCGTGGGATTATAGAGATGACCTCATGGTCAGTGGCTTGAGCCCAAGGTCACTCGCTCCACTGTAGCTCCCCGGTCAAGGTACATATGAGATAGCAATCACTGAACAACTAAGGAGCTGCAACAAAGAATTGATGCTTCTCATTTCTTTCCCTTCTTGTCAGTCTATCCCTATCTGTCTCTTTCTCTGTCCCTGTCACTGTGTGTGTGTGTGTGTGTGTGTGTGTGTGTGTGTGTGTGTGTGTTAAAATCCAGATGTAGAATAATGTATGGATGAAATACTACCTTTTGTTTAAAAATGGGGGGGGATAATATGTATTCATATTTATTTGTGCTTCCATAAAATACACTAAAGGATTCACATAACACTAATACACATGACCTCAGACAGATGGTGTATGTTGGGTGGGAAAATGGGGAGGCAAGATGGCAAGATGCAGGTGGGGCAAGGCTTCTCCATGTAGACTTTTTACTATTCACTTGATTTTTAAATTATGTAAATAAATTAATAATCAAAACATTAAGTTAAAAATAACCAGGTTTTAAAAAATACCCCAGTGACTTCACTTTTGGCCTCAAAGACTGCCCCACACTGCTCTGATATAACAGACACTTGAGAGATTTACCCCAGTTTCTTCTGCCATGTATCCTGGTGGTGGCTATAGTCAGGATGTCTGGTGGGTGTCATCTCAATTTCTAGAACATTTCCCCGGAAGAAACGGTACTGGATAGGATAGCTGGGTGTAGAGGATAGTTCCTGGGGCTGGGGGTTGAAGACCTGAGTTCTGGTTCTGCTTTTCCCACTTCCTATTAAGGTGACCCTCTCCAGTGGCTGATAATCTGCCATTTTTAACCAACCAATTGGGTTAAATTAGGCATGTTCCTTCACAGGTGAAACAATCCAAGGACCAGCTACCTGGTCTCTGTGATGAGGCTGAGAGTCCTTGCCCTGCCTGCCTCCCAGCATCTTGCCAATGGTCACTGACACTTGCAAATGGGTTCTGTAACTGGGCAAGGGAAGTCTACAAACACCTGCTGTGCAACAGACCGCCAGTCTGAGTGGTGACCACGGCCAAACACGGAAGAGGAAGAGTCTCATTCCCAAAAGTGTCTGAGACACTGAGATGCTGGGAAGGAAACAAAGCTTCTAAAAGATGGGCTCTAAACATAAAAAGAAAACAAGGGCAGGCTGGCAAGGAAAGACTTTGTGGTTTGAGGAAGACATGTGGTTAAATGACTCCATATGTGGTCATCTGCGACTGACTATACTGCGAATTCGGCAAGCTTCACAGGGAAATTGGAGAGACATATATAGCAGCAAACCTTAAGGATACAGACTTGAATACAAATGTAGGATCCATGTCCAATAAATGATCCAAAACAATGGCCCTTCTTCCTTGTGATCAGTGCAGTTGTTGGAGACACGCGCCTGTCACACGCAGGTAAGCCTCCAACATTCCTCCCAAATCAGATGCAAACTTCAAACGCTTCCGAAAACGCTCCCTAGAGGCCCTTTTACCCCAAAGTTCGAAACTGAATGAAAACCTACCCTTTGAAAAGGCTTAAAAAAAACCACAAAACACCCAAACCCAGAAAACTTCTCATCTCCATATGTACAGTCATCTGGAAAGCAGACCTCCCATTAAATGGATGGTCAAAGCTGAACTGCGATGCTAAACTCATCGTAAAAATCCAAGGGTGGCTTTCCTCATCTTCCTGAAGTGAAACATTCCAAGAGGAGCGAGATAACCACTGGCGGAAGTTCGTTGGAGGTGCCCTAAGTTGGCACTGCCATCTCCATGCCTCATTAGGCAACCAGCAGGCTCTACAGGGAACTCAGAAAAAGAAAACCAAGAACTCCTTTCTATTGTGAGTAAGGGAGGCCCTTGTGCAAGGTGTCTGGCTCCGGCTGGGTCTAAGTAGTCTAAACCGTGTACTGCATTCTGGGACCACCTCTAAATAACATGATGCGGCTTGACTTGGGCCAGGTTGAGATGCTAGCTCCAATTGACATTTTGTGTCAAATGCAGCATCCTCTCACCTCCTGCTTTACGCTTCGCAGCAGACCCTGTTTCCTTACAAAAATTTATCCAGGTGACTTACTACCTTACATTATTTCAGGTCCCTGTCTCCTCTGGCACAAAAGGCTTCTTAAATCTATATCTGATTAAAAATAATATGTTACGTTTTAGTTAGATTCCTGTATTCATTCAGTAAATGTCATTAAGAATTACCAGGTTTAGGTGCATTTTGTGTTAGAAAAATTATTTTCAAGTCTGCTTTATATAAAATAGGAATAAGTTAACTTGGTAATTCTTAATAGAGTCTTCCAGTGACTGAACCCTGAGATTAAATCATCCCTGGTTTTCAAGTACAGCAAGAGAACAGAGACGTATGGAGATGAGTACACTCTCAGCTAATTATCCATTGCTTTCGAGGGAAGTGTTTCAGTCTTATTCTAAATTGTCAGCTTTACACAGTTAACAATTTTAGTTAAGAGGTTCACAAGATTGAAAACGGTTCTTTTAAAAAGAAAGGTTTATGGGAACACAGGGATAATAAGCTGACACTTCCAAGGTGTAGGTCAGGGTCATGGCTACAAGCTCATGTTTCATCAGCAGAGCTCTGGTCCCTCTGTTGAAGCTGAAGGTCATAACCAGCTATGTTTCTGTCATTCCCTCATGTGAAGAAAACTCAGGTGTAGCCCATGTTTATTCCAGGAGAAAAAAAAAACCCCACAAATGTGTTTAAAGCTCCATTTCTGCCTCTTCGCCCTTTGTAGCTAGAAAGGTCACCCATTCTTCCCTGGTTGGGTTATCTGTGCAAGCCTTTCATTTGGACGTCAACTTGTCAGACTTCCAGCTTAGGATGACTGTGACTTAGCCTTCTCCCAAAGTTTACCTTTTAATTTTTCTTTCATTTAACAGACATTCTCTGAACACAGATATCAGGGGCATTAAAATGAGTGAGACAGAATCCCTGCCTTTGGGGACTTCACTATTAAAAGGGGTGGATGGAGAGTGGATTAGACACATAAGCCGACAGTTATCATTCAAGGTAGTACATGCTATAATTGACCAAATGCACAAGGGCATTCTCAAGAGAGGAAATGAAAAGGGAGGGCCTGGTGACAGAGGAGAGACATCCTCCAGGGTTTTGTTCATTACAGATCATATTTTGTAGAGTAAAAGATTATATTACTTGCTCTGCTAACTTCTTAGCACCTACAACCCATAAAGCAAGACAAAGTACCCACAAAAAGTTTAATGTTGGTGAGCTTTTGGGACAAATAAGTTGGAAACCAAAGGCTTATTTATGGCTATTTACCTAAAACTGATTTCCCATTCAAAGTGCTTTCCTAGCTGAATATGGTAATGCTGAAACCTGTATCTTTTCCATGAAGAAAGGACACACTCAATTACTTAGCAAAGACGTGTGGAGCCACCTACTACGTATTTGTCCATCAATTATCTCTGTGCTGTGGGGACAAAGATAGTACAGGAGGCATAGCTTTTGCTTTCAAAGGCTTTACCATTTTAATTGCAGAGTTAAGACTAAAAAAAAAGAAAAAGCTAACTTATGAGACAGCTTCTCTGAGACAAAGAGCGCATCTCATTCATGTGTGAAAAAAAAGTGACCATTCATTGAGCTTCCTCATAGTCCGTATTTGGGGTGAGCATGCCTCCTCCCATCAGGATTCTGAAATGAAGTCAGAATAGACACAAGTTGCCAAATGAGAACCATAATACAGTGTCAGCCTTATGTTAGCAAACACAGTGGGGTCAATTTCCTCCTGTCTCAAACACATGCTCAGGCACTCATGTGACTGCCTCAAGGGGGCAATGTGGTTTCTTTGAACACTGCAGATCACAGTAATAGAAAGGCAGAGGAATGGTAAGAAGACTGGGTTAGAAGTCACTGGGCTGCAATCCTCACTCTGGCTCTATTTTTGTGCATCTTGGATCAAGTTATTAAGCTGCTCTAAGCTTCAGTTTCCTCATCTCTTATATAGGAATCTGCTCAATCTTTTCTTCAAAGGTTATTTATATGATCAAATGGAATGAGACATGTGGATGCATTTTTTTTTTAATGTAAGGAACACTACCCCTTTGGACAAGATTACTATTGAAATGTGCCATCTTGTCTAGATATGACTTTAGCCAATAAAATCACACAAGAATGTTAGTGATGACAAACCAACTGAACTTTGGTTTTACCGATGCTATTGGGACACGTCACCAGAGCCAAGACCTTGTAACCCCTGATAGTGCTTAGGACAGCCATGGTGAGGGTTCCTCTAACTTTCTACAGGGGACTCACTCTGAAGAATAATCACAGGCTCTGTAATAACAGACACCTCCAAGTTTTAAGAAAGTCATTGTCAGGGATGTGAAAACAACAAAAAAATATATTGGTACTTTAGGAAACGCATTTTAAAATTAATTTTACTAATGATGATAAATTTTGATTAATAAAATCTGAAAGATTGCATCTCAGCCATTAGACAGCTATACATAGTTCTAAAAATTATGCCACGGGAAACATTTCACATAGAACTATCTACTTTATCAGGTTACCATTTGCGAGTACTCTCACCAAGCAGATGAACACAACTTTCAATGACAGGAAGGAGGACTGTCATTTTCATGGGAAAGAAAGGAAGATTTAAGACTTTGGGATTTCTGCTTGTTGACTTTTGATCTGGAACACTAGTTCCCAACTGGGTTTTTGCAGAATGTCAGGGGGCCTCTTGCAAGGGTCAAAATTGGGGCAAGGGGGCAGGACGTGATGCTCCTACCTGTAGTTTAACTGGAACAGCACTACTTATTTTCACTTTAACTACTGGAGTTCCATATTAGATTTTGTGAGTGGGGGAACAGTCACACAAGTTACTTATGTATATTTATACCACTAATTTGAAGGTTGTGTCTGCCCCTCCGATTTTGTCTCAAAGAATGAAAAATGGAAAGGCCTCTGGCATTATTTATTTACGACTAGTTGTTTCCACCCTGCTCAGGAGTGAAATAGAAGGCTAGCAACATGGCTATAGGTTCAGTACTTGAAGGGAAAACGGACCTATTACAACTTCCTGTGTCTTGTGATTTTGTTGTTTTATTGAGATTCACAAAGAACTATGTGTAAAATCGGCTTTTTTGTTGTATATCAGGAGGTGAACTATTTCTGAGTTGGTGATGCCAAGCCATGCTCTGGCTTTGTTAACATATTTACTGCACATGATCCACGAACACCATGTATGGATTCTTCCTTACACCACAGACTTGAGCCAAAGCACCCTCTGAGTTCATAGTGAAAGGAAACCCAATGGACTGAAAAGTGACTTTTAGTAAACTCTAAAGAAATACCATTACAAAATGTATACATCTTGACTAACATTTAAAGGCAACATAGTATTCACTAAACTGATTTTTTGTCTTACTTTTCCTTAGCATAGTCATGAAACCAGCTTCCAGTCAATGAAAGCAGTCTCACAATTTAAGTTCCGTTAGGGGGAAAACACACAGGATTTATAAACACTGTCAAATGAAAGACAGATTCTTGAACACTAAGAGGCCCAAACACGTCCTTGCATTTAAGTTAAAAAATCCATCACAAAATCAGCAGTCCAGAAGTTCTCTTTTTACTGCGGCTTCTATGCCGGCATTATTACCAGAGTTCCTTATGAAGTATACTCAGAAACAAGCTATTCAAGACAATGTCTAACAAGTACTTTCATTGTCTTAATTTGAACACAAAAGGAGATCTAAAAATTAGAGAGATAAAAAACATAATCTCTTAAAAGAGAAATAAGTTCTTCCAAAATATTATAGTTCATTGTGAGAGCTGGAAGTTCAGAAATAACTTAGAGAATTTGTTCAACAGATTTTTTTCTAAACCAGGCCACTTTTGAAGCCAGTCTATGAAGAACTAATGGAAGCTCCGCATAGCAGAATCAACAGAGTTTCTTATCAGGTACCAGGTGAAGACAGATGGCTCCACACAGGAAAAAAATTAAAACAGCTAGCCCAGTGCCTGGTCCCCACTGGGCACTCAATTAATACTTAATGAATTAATGAACAAAAGAGTCATTTCCTGTGCACAACACCTTTACTTCTTTTAAGAAAACTTTGAAACAGGAGGAAACGTGCATGCAACAATATAAACTATAAGATATATTGTGTCCTAAAGAGGATGTTAAATAGTAAATTGTTTGCTTTGCCGACTGACAGTTGAATACTTGAAAGCCATCTGAGAGGCCGTAAAGAATAAATATCCGTGGGTGCTTGGAAGGGTTGTGCATCTTAATGATATCTCCACATTGGTTAATCTCCACCTGTTCTTACAGAAGAGCAAAGTAAATTATAAGTTGTAAAAAAGTAAGTCTGTCCATGTGCAAGCCTGATGGGCTTGGGGGAGGGGTCAATTTCTTTGATAGGTTACATTTGAAAAGAGAAACTCTTTGGAAAACCGTAGTATCTGAAGATTTTATGGTTCTCAGAGGGGAAAGTGAATTTTCAAAAGGTTTTTGGTTTTGTTATTTAGTTCTACTGCTGAACTCTCTAAAATAATAATAATAATAATAATAATAATAACCTAATGTCAAAAGTTGATTTTTTGAGCAATTCGGGCATCTGAAGCTGATCAGGACTTCTTTTAAACATTCCCTTCCGTCTGACCCGAACTAAAATCACTACTTCTGAGAATCCATATGTAAGTACCGGAAGAATTTCTGCGAGCCGACTCATGGCGCTGCATAGATTTCACATAGAGGACCCAAGGACAGAAATATGTAATTGTCACTGTGCAGTGTGTCCGTAAAGTCATGGTGCACTTTTGTCCTGTGACGGGTCAAAAGTGCACCATGACTTTACGGACACACTGTGTGTATGCAAACTAAAATTAAAGAGCATACTTATGACATCGATATATGTGAAAAACTTAGGCTTACAAGGCACTGTAGAGTCCACCTCACTCCAACTTTCCATGTTGGTATATAACCTTTTCTGAAAGGTTTTCAGTCTCTGTTTCAACATCTATGAAACTGACCATATGCCAAAGAAACATCCTTTTTTCTTTGTAAGATTATAAATCCCCTTAATAAAATGCTTTGCATGCAGTAAGCATTCAATATTTGCTTAATTACTGAAAGTAAAAGTTCTTCTAGATAGTACACACAGTACCTAAACTGAGTTCTTACCACAGCACTGCCGGTAGTGACCATCACATGATTAGCGTTTCTAAGAGAGACAAGATCATGTGCCACACCAGCCTAAGTCTTCTTGTCCTGAACTACCCAGGGCCAGTTACCAGTTCCCACAACCATGCCTCAGGGCAGTGGTTTTCAAAGCCCCTGTGCATCTTGGTCACAGTGATCTCAATATAGACTAATCTGTCCATGCGATACCTAAAGCAACCTATTTCAGACCCTCAAACTGAACATAATGCTCTTTAATAGCCTACTTAAAAGGTGGAGGAAAATGATTAGCTTCCCCATTTCGATACTGTGCTTCTGCCAGAACAGACCAGTAGCTATATTTCAAGGGCCCTAGTCACATCACTGCCTCACACTGAACCTGAAGCTATGTAAGACATCTGGGTTTCCTTTCTACAGTCTGTTAAGTCATCCCCGCAAACCTGATAACAATTCCCTATTCTATCCTATTTATACAATTGATTTTTAACCCAATCATAGTAGTTTACATTTAAGGGATATAAATGATCCAGATCCTATTGTTCAACAGAATGTCTGCGGGCTTTATGTTTCAATACAATAAGCGTGTCGTCTGTGCCTTCAGCTACATTATCAGCCAACAAGTGGATGCTGGGTGTCCTGTCCTGAATGTTGCCTAAGAGGGAACACCTTCGACAGTGGGGTCTAGGAAAGCAGCCCGGGGCTCCGCTAGGCAACTCTTCCAGCAGCATGAAGTCACATTTCTCAACCTTCAGCTTCTGCATGATGGGAAAGAAAGTTATCTGTGTTTAAAAACACTCCCCCTAATTCAAGAAATAAATGAGCATGTGAAAAGGGAGAAACTTGTTTTAGTTTGGACACAGTTTCAGTTTTCCAAAGCACATGGCGGCAGAAAGCAAGCATCACAAAATGCAGCAAATGCTGACGGCAGCGGCTCCAAAACCAAGACTCGTTTAGACTACTAACTCCCACGTGGCGAACATGTTATTCAATGAGTTTCCTTCTTTCTCCCTCACCCCAAACCCGTGTTCCTCCCTCTTCTCTCTTTTTAGAAACCTTTTCCCCTGAACAATAAAGTTTTCTGCACCTGATCGCTTCTATGGATGACACGAAGTCAGCCAATATGATGACTTTTTTTGATTCTGTGCTAACCAAAAATTGGCAGAAACGTCACATTTCCTGTTTTCCATCTCCTGAAGCATACAACTGGCATCCAAAAATTTGAAAACATTTAAAGGAAGATCTACAAGTGAGTTTATACTTAGTACTGTCTAAATCAATGTTAACATTTCGTATGTTCCAAATAATTCTGGGAGGGAACTGAATTGGGCATAAGAAACTTTAGAAGTAAGCCAACTAAGGGACTTTTTTCATAGGTACTAGGGCAGTGGTTCTTAACCTGGGTTCTATCGAACCCTAGGGGTTCTATGAGTCGGTCTCAGGGGTTTGGAGAAGCCTCTGCCGCGGAGGCCAGAATAAAGTAATACTGTTGTGAGTTCATGCACTTTGTTGGTTTTGTTCTTTGAGCAAGGTGATGTTCACGCATGGCTCATTTTGTGCACCAGTAAGAAAACATATACCTATGTCTTGAATTTGGGGAAAAAATCATATTTTATTTATCACTAAAGAAGGGTTCGGTGAATGCGCATATAAAACTGGTGGGTTTGGTACCTCAAAAAAGGTTAAGAACCACTGTACTAGGGGAAAGAAAGTATTATTACACGCACTTTTTCCAATGCCTGCCTTTGCGCCAGCAAAGCAAATAAGCTTTTTTTCTATAATTATGAGGTTTCTTTATTGTCTACATTGCTAGTCAGGATCTGAAGCAACTATTAATCAATCTATTTGTTCATTCAACAATATTTGTCCAAGTGTCTCCTCTACAACCAGCTTTTTAGATGTCATTATGGGAACATGTCAAAAGGAATTAAATACAGATTCTGTCATCAAGGAATTTTAGCTAATTTGTAATTATCGGTTCCTGGTGCCATTACTAGTTTTTGGTCCTGGTCCAGATGTATGTGTTTAGCTAGTGTAAAGTTGAGATAATTCTTATCATTTCTGTCTCCTAGTCCTTTTTTTCCTTACTTGTTTTGGTATTGAAAGTCTTGCTACAGATAGAATTGTTTATTTTACTGTTAAATCTTATCAAATTATTAAAGTTAAAATTAGATCATAGGTCAAGAGAAAATTCTTAAGACCTCTCTACTCAATTTATTTGGTGTCATTACCTCTCAGAAAATGCAATGAATTGCCTGTTGTATGTGAGGGAAAGCAGAATCTTTGTATGCAATGCTGCAGCACATAGCCTTGAAAATAATACGTTAAAAAGGAGACCGGCCCTTACTCCAGGCAGGCTATGCTATATTCAGCGACTCTATTAAAATGCTAGAAGGCCTTTGTGTATGTATTGACTTGTGGATCTGCCTAGTTTAGAATCTCATCTACAATCCCAAATGCGTACTAATGCTCTCGCTCTCAACAAATCTGAACAGGATCTAGTAACTGTCGCCTTGGAAAAATGGTTCACAGGGCAAATAAGCCATATGACTGGTAGAGATGGCGATTCTGTTCTCTAGGTGGCGCTATTACTTCAACTTTTGATGAGCTGCTTAAACTACTTGAAAATGCCTGTTTATTTTCTCTGTATTTTCATGGTAAATATCTCAGTTTCACACATGATAGTTGTAATTTAGCGACAGGCTGCCTTCTAGTTTTGTTTTAATAAGCCCCTTTGAGGTTTAGTGATTTTTAAATATAATTTTACATTTCTTAGTTAGATTGAGAAGTAAGGGCTCTTCTTTTGCCTATGCTCCCCCCTCCAGAATGCAGAGGCATGTCAAAAACACAGAAGGTCAGCATAAACTTCAGTCCCACCAAAGGAATCAAGATGAAAGTGCATTTAAGAGCAAGTAGGTTCTGCAAGTTTTCATAATCAGGACATTACTACCATGACAACTAATGAAATATCCTTCAAGTGAACCTTTTGGGGAAACTGTATGACATTCGTTACTCTGGGCATTTTAAAAATAAACTTTTACACTTGGGGTGGTGAACACATAATACAAGGTACAGATAATGTGTTGTAGAATTGTGCACCTGAAACCTGTATAATTTTGTTAGCCAGGTTTATCCCAAAATTCAGTAAAAAGGAAACAGATAAATAATATCTTCACTGAAGCTTGAAATTTACTCATCCAGGATATTTGTTCATATTTGTTTCACCAGCAGCATAAATGCCCCAGAGTTGGTACTTGAATTTGAGTACTTGCATTTAGTGTTTTTACTTTTCTTTTTTAATTATTCTTAAGTGCAAAGTGGGGAGGCAGAGATATACTCCCACATGTGTCAGACCAGGATCCACCCAAGCAAGCCCCCAATGGAGAGATGCTCTGCCCATCTGGGGCCGTTGCTCTGTTGCTCAGCAACCAAGCTATTTTAGCACCTGAGGTGAAGCCAAGGAGCCATCCTTAGTGCCCAGGGCCAAGGGCCAACTTGCTCAAACCATTCGAGCCATGGTTGCAGTAGGAGAAGAGAGAGAAAAGGAGAAGGAGGAGGAGGAGGAGGCGGGGGAGGAGGAGCGGGAGGGGGAGAGAAACAGATGGTCACTTCTCCTGTGTGCCCTGACTGGGAATCGAACCTGAGACATCCACAGGTCAGGCCGACACTCAACCACTGAGCCAACTGGCCAGGGTCATTTTTATTTTTCAGTTACAGTTGACAGTCAATATTATTTTGTATTAGTTTCAAGTGTACAGCATATTTATTAGATAATCATATACTTTACAAAGTGTTCTCCTGATATCTCCAGTATCCTCCTCACACCATACATGGTTACTACAATATTCCTGGCTATTTCTTGTGCTGTACTTGACTTCCTCATAACTATTTTGTAACTACCAAATCTGTATTTCTCAAGTTCTTCACTTTTTTCACCCATTTGCATTTAAATGAAAGCTTCCATACTTCTTATATGACCACTCATGTTTTTTACAGAAAAAAGAATACCTTCCTGTTCAATTTAGAGAACACACCCAATATGCACTTCCTCACCCTAAAAAGTTTTTCAAAGTCAGAGTAAGATCCTTGTTTCATGTTTACCATCAATAACGATTCCATATATTTAATAATTGGGTCCATGACTTTCCTAAAGCTTTAGTATACGCATAAGCATTCTGGAAAGCCAGAGATTCATTTAAGTATAAAATTAAATAGAATTAAACAAGTCTATGCCTTAAGTGGAATTCTAAGGGAATTTTGAAGATACATACGCCTAGTTTAAGATACTAAAGCCTTCGTCTGTTTCCAAAGTTAAACCCCACATACAAATGACATACGGATTTCATTTGCCAGCATCATTTATTGCTTAACATTATTACTCCATACCAAACAGAGTAAGTGGATGCAGAGTGTAATTGGTAAATTTGCTCATTCACTTTTGAAGCCCATCTGGTCATGTTATTCACCCTAATGAAGAGAATCTATCACATCACAACTTAATGTGATTCTTGTTCAAATTATTTCTTCCTCCACTGAACAACAGCCAGCATTGAAACCTAGAATTCCCCGGAATTTTCTCCTCCATTCCTATTTAAAATGCAATTCACAGCTTGAGATCACAGAGCCTGCCAGTGGCTGAATGACTGCACTAGATGGCTGAGAGTCCTTCAATTAAGCAGCAATTTTGCAATTAGTGGAAACTGAGTGCTTGCTAACAATGGTTTGGAAACACGTTGAGACAAGTCAGCAATTACCCTATTAAAAGGATACATTCACTTGTATTGGGCTAGGCTAGCCCCCTCACGCAAACTGAAAGCTTCCACACAGAGATGCCACTTGAAATAATGTTTTGAGCATCACAATAAATTCAGTATTAAGGACATCTGAAATGAGAGTGACTTTCATTTTAAAAGATATCCAGAGTTTTGTGATCATACACTCTGTTCGCTGTTTTCATTCAGGAAGTGTAAAACTGCTCTTTTCTCTAATCTGGGATCAACTTCTTAAATCTTAAAACGTTAATGAAGTACTTATATATGACCTTTGCATTATGTACATCTTAGGTATTTCTTAAGGTTAGTAGATTAAATCTATGATTGAGACCCAAAGCTGCAGGCTGTTACATTCTACAAGTTCACTACCTGGAAATGTAGAGGGGTGAGGGAAGTGTGTTATTTACAGAACGTTTTAAAGACAAATGTAGAAAAAAAAAATGTGAACAAGCTCTTTGCTATACTATCAGGTGGGCGTGCTCAGCTTGCTGTGTGAGCTGAGCTACAAACCAAAGCTATTTATGTGTGAAAGAAATGGGATTATCAGTCATCTGCATTTTGACTACTGAAAAGCTGGGACTCAAAGCTTCCAGGAAGGAGGGTATAACTTACATTTTAATGGTGTCCTATTAAACAGAAAACCCAGGAAGAGCCAGGATTTTAGAAAATTGCATTATTTACAAGAGTCCTCCCTCCTAGTGAATGAAAATGAACCAGCAATGTTCCAGCACCTCCCCAACCCTCTTTATCCATTATAAGATTTAGGCAATTAACTCATATAGTATAAATGAGTCATTTGAAGTGATCATTGCATTCCAGGCAAATAATTACTTTCTTGGTTCCTTCTGTTTGCAAGTAAAAGTTACATTTACTGAAAAAACTAAAGCAGACTTCCTAAGTGCTTCATTTTCTCAATACTTTAATGATGACTTATACATCTTAAATGACCTTAAATATCACTTTAAACTAAACAAGATTTCCAGGCACTTATTCAGCTCTGAATGGGCTATGAAAGGCTCCAAAGGTATGTGAAAAATTACTGTTATTTTGCTTTAAAAAAATGTGATATCTAAGTGTGTCTGCAATGTTCTAATGTTTCAAAACATGTACGTAAGTCTTGTTTATCTGGAAATCATTTCTTTCTGCTTATATCATTTATAAATAGGAAACATTTTGTAATAACTTAAAATAGCTCTACATACTTAACACTTTTCCTGTCATAATAGTTATTATCGGTCTATATTTACCAACATTTATCACACTTTGCAAAATAAAGTAGAAGAAAGGACAACGACTTTATGGGCCTGGAATTCCAGTAATGGTGAGCCACAGGTTTTAAATTCCAGTAAAGGTCACGGTTACATTTCAACAAGTGTCTCTTTCCTTTCTCTTACCTCTACCGCTAGCCCAGAAGAAAAATCTTAAGCAAGGTATCTGCAAAATCAGGGAACAGGAGTTAGTGATTATTTTAAACGGTTGCCACGTTCCCTGGACCAAAACTTTGTAGTGTAATTTTTATGTGCAACATAATCTAATATGTTTAATAACTTGAAGCAGTATGCGTCATAATCTCAGAAACCTCCAATATAAAAATGAGAATGTCACATGAGGTAAGCACTGAGGGCTCCCATGTTTAGACAAATTAAATCTGTAATTATACCTTAATAAATAAAAATGTAAAAATATATAAATATCATTTTATAACCAAAATGACTTGATCTTACAACAAATTCATACAAAAACAGATATTTTTGCATAAAAATAAGTTATTTCTCAAGAAATTAGGCCAGTTTAAAGGTTTCATTTCAATTGAAGAACATGTTTTACATACAGTTAAAAACCAGCGTTCCCCATTATATATTGCTTTGCTTCAAAAGATAACTGTACTAGGAGAATTAATAAACACCCAGAAATATGCTTTTCTTTGCTTCTGGCCAAGAACATTCCTGCATTCTTGTCAGAAAATGTTCACTGGGTAATGCTGACATTGAGGAGTAACTAACTGTAAGACACCTGGAGAACCCTAAAATAAGATCCAAGAAATCCTACCACCAAAACCGTAGCCTGTCAAAGCTCCACCCCTGGGGAAAACTTTTTTGCATTGGAGCCAAAAAGGCGCGGCGAGTCAAAATTCATCCGGGAGTGAGAAAGCATCATTCAACAAGTCCCTCCTACCAGCTCCTGAAGGGATCCAGCAAAGCCATCGCTCACCATTTCCCCACCCCCAGACGCCTGCCCCCAACCGCTGCTCAGGACAGCTTGGCCGGCAGAGGGCACCCTCTACCTTCCCTAGCACTGCTCTCCCTGCCCCCTTCTCCTCCTCGCCCCTCCACTCGCGTCCCTCCACCCCGCTCCACCCCAACACACAAACACAGCATCCTCCGACTGTCACTCGAATCATCCCAGTGGCCGCGGGTCTTTTCTCTCCAGGGTATGCCCCCATCTGCAATTCTCCTTCTCTGCCTGTCGGGCATAAAGCCCCCAACCCTCAGCTATTTTCTTTCCAGACACAGCGCACTCACCTATTCCCCAGAGACCCACCCGAGTCAGGACATCCCCCGCACGCATCCCATCCAGCTCCCCAAAGTAAAAACTTTTAGTTCCCTGGAAGGTGACCCAAGGAAGGGGCGCAGGATGAGGAGAGGTGCGGGCACAGCCAGCTGCGGAGTTCTCTTAAGGTTCGAGCTGCGAGGGTGTCTGAAGTTTTCCAAGACACACTGGCATTGGACCTGTACCAGTCCTCAATGGTCTCAACTCTGGTGAGCAGGTGACCGAGTGCGGCCGAGATGGAGTCCTGGGGACGGCGATGTGGGAGCAAGGGATCCCCCAACATCTGAGCGGGGACCGTCCAGCCCTTGGGAAAGATTCATATCCGTCTCGACACCATCACCTCAGTTAAGGCCCCCGTCAGCTGACGCCCTAAATCTCTCTCAGGACCTATCCTCTGCTGGGGAGGGTTTCGGGGATCCCCGGAACGCTGTCTTCACTCCCATCGCGCAGCTCGGTGTCTCGCCTAGGCTTTCTCTCCCCCACCTCCAGGGTTTTGGGGATCCCTCTCCCTCGGGGGTCCTGGCTGCGCCTCCGGGTCCTATGATGGGAGGATAAAGCTGCGCAGGAACAACTTCACATCCCCCCGGTCTCCCAGAGGGGATGAAAGTTCTAGCCTTTTCCCACAACTTCGACAGACCCCAGCCAACTTTCCCCCGCAGACGGGCGGCTCCCGCGCAAAGCCCCATGCCCAGTGCTCGCCTACCTCGGGGTCCACACAAAGCTCACGGGTCCCCGGTGACGGAGTCACATCGTTGTCCCGCTCCTGGCCCCAGCGTCCAAACTCGGTCCCTGTCGCGGAGCCGCTCTCCGCCCGCCCCAAAACAGGGGTGGCAGCAGCAGTTCAAGTGTCTCATCAAAGCTTCACTAGGAGGAGGTGGGGGGCGCGCCCAGCTGGCCCCTCGGCCCCGCCCGGGAGCCCGCCGCTCGACAGGGTGCGCGGGACAACGAGCGGGCGGGTGCGCCCAGGAGCGGCGGCGACGGCGACCCGGAGCTCCAGCCTGCGCCTAGAGCTCAGGTCAGACATTATTTAGCCCTTCGGTTGAGCTTCCATTGGTCAAACGGCGCCGCCCCCCGCCCCCTACCCCCTCCCCGGCTCCCCCGCGCCACTGATACCGATGCGGGGCGGCCGCTTAAAGGGAACGCCGAGCCTTTTCCTCACCCCGACTCAGCCCCCGGGACTCTCAGGGTTTCTCGAGTCCGCGCGCCCCGCGCAGCCTGTGCCCGGCGCCCCGCGACGTAGCCCCGCGACTCCGGCTCCCGCCTGGGGCACCTCGGCAGGACGCACGCGCGGTACCCGCTGCTGCTAGGGGAGCCCTAACCCCCCACCCCGGGGAACCCCGCGTCCCGCGCCCTCGGCGGAAACCCCCGCTGCGCGCGCTGGGGCGGGAGAGAGCTAGCGCAAATTCCGCACCCCCAGGGTCTCGCTCCCCTCACTTGAAACTCCCTGAGCCCCATCCCAGCACCCAAGTTCTGTGGGAGAGGGTGTGCGTATCCCCGGCCACAGACACACCTTCCCGCACCACGGAGCTTGCAAACGCGAGCACACAATGAAATCGCACAGATCAGGGGGGGCTATTGGTTTACTCTGCCTTAAACACGCTGGCTTAACAGGAGTTCGCGCACTGACCTCTCTGGAGTTTGCCTAATAGGAATTCAATCAAGATAATAACGACATTCTTTATTAATGAACGCCCCCAGATAACGTTACACCAAGTTACTTGTTCCAGTCAGGAAGCCGAGGCAATGACAGACCTCAATAAAGCCACAAGCCTTCTAGCCGACCAGAGAAAAACGGAAAGAGAAAGAAAGAAAAGAAACCCACCTTTTCAGTCACTACTTGTCAAAGTAAACATCAAGGCAGCGGCTCGGGGGAAGACTTCGGTCCCAAAACTCCCAGACTATTTTTTTTTTCTTCACGTTCCCTTTGGTTAAAAAGAAGGGGGTGGGGTGGGGGCGAGTCTTTGGTGCCCGATCTGTACTCCTGTTCTGCAGCAAAGAAGTTAAATTATTGATAGTGGAAATTGCATGGCGGAGGTAATACTCGCACCCCCTGAGCGAGGAGCTCCATTTGATCTCGGCAGAGGCAGGGAGATTTCATGCTAGCTCGCCGGGGGGAGCGGCAGCGCCAGCAGCCCTCTCGGCAGTGAATGGGAAAGTGGGTGGGAGTCCACGAGAGGGCTCCACGGTGCCTTGACGTGCGCTGTCATATGATACCTCTGCTGCCTCGAAATAGACACTCTAGTGCACGAATTACCAGAATCAAAATTCAGCGCATTTAAAATGATACATCTTTTATTAGAAGAGTTCCGTTCCAGGCATTGCATGGTTTTGCAGATGTTTTTAGTTCCCTCTCTAGCAAGCTTACACACATAAACCAACCCTTTTAATAATGAACCTAGGCAGCAAAAATAAATAAAAAGCCTTCTGTTCTAACGGGGAGGGGGGGTGCAGTTGGCTCAGTTGATCCTCCTTTCGTCCTCCTCCTCCCAGCAGAAGAGCAAACAGTCTTTCTGGTTCATACGTGCCAGTAGTAGAGACCCTTAGAGAGAACTTAAGTGGCTAGGGTCTAGAGGACCATTTTCGATTTGCCACTGGACGAACGGTGTCAGCCAGCTACCTAGGTTCCTGCATTAAAACTGAAATTTCTTCCTGTTAATTCCACCGATTCGTGAGCACAGGAACAGACCTTAAATTTTATAACGAAGAACAATATATCAGTACTTAACTTTGAGTCCTTGGACCTTCTATGAGCATAAAACCACCAGGGTACCTGCTAAAATGCAGATTTCTCTTTTCAGAGGTGTTGATTTAGTAGGGGCAGGCAGGGTCCAGGGATTAGCATTTAACAGGCGCCTCAAATTCAGATGCAGAAAATCTGAAGTCACACTCTAAGAAATACTATTTTAAGGGATGCATAAATTGTTGTCAGAGGAATCTCCCATTCATCCCAAATTTGGGTAGGCAGTTTTGTGCGCATGTGCATTTTTCTGTAACCTTAAAGAGATTTGACCTAATAATTACTGTAAGAATTTCCCTAAACACTCCAACATTAATTTGGGGAAAGGGTAAGATTTATAAACAGTTTCCTTTCCTGGACCCTCTTGTGGTTATCAAGAATATGCTGTTGAACTGAATATACCATGTTAATATATACTCAGTTCAGTTTACCTAAGGGTTTACAGTTAACAAAATGAATTCACTTTTATTAGCTGATTTAGAGCTTCTAAAGACTAATGACAGAAAATATTATTCTCATTTGGTAACTGAAAAACCAGAGGCTCAGAGCCACGAATGAATGTGTCCAAGTTCACAGAACTAAGTGCTAGAGACAAGATTTCAATGAACTCAGGAACTTCTGCTAGAAACATCCCTGCCTCCCTCACGCCAAAATAGCAGAGCTATCTGCTCCTTGGAAGGGTTATCAGGATGTGTGATCATTCAGAGCATCTCTGCAAATTGTTGGACTGAATAGTTAAATTATTCAAATATATGCATATTCTTAGAGTGTCACACACTTAGCTTTGCACCTCTGTCAACTTGACAGGACACGACCAATACAAATTACCCCAGTGCACAGATGGTGAAGTTTATTGTGGAATACTTAATGTATGTGAAATATGCAGGCTAGCCAGAAGCAGTAAAGAACAGAGGGCATGAATCTGGGCTTGGCCACCTCAAAGAACCTCTGTATTGATTCCTAGAGGTGTAGGTTGAATGCAGACAGAATTTCTTTTACTATCACAAAACAATTTAAGAGGCTAGTTTTATAAATTAAAAAAAAAAAAAAAGAAATACTTGAACTACTTTAAAAAGTACAGGAAGAGTTCTACCCTAAACTTCTTTATTTTAACTTTATGATAACGTTAAACCAATGTTTTCTTTCCAACTTAAAATTTGCTTGGAAATGAGTTATTTCCCCAGGTTTTTAGTCTCATTTGTAATTTACTTCCTTCCTGAAAAATATCTGGCCAGTGAATATCCAGAATCTTCGCAATCTTCTCAATGGTGCTCAGTTAGAAATGATGGCAAATATGTCTGTTAAATTCATATTGCCTCTGCTGAGGAGAAGTGGTCTCATTTCTGAGACTCTGATAGTGTCTGTGACCAATCTTCATATTCTACTCTCCCTTGACATGATACAAATAAATGTTAGTATTTTTACTTTCTAGTGTGTGGTGCAGTTTTACTGAGCAAAAGACAGAAAAGTCAGAAGTAGCAAGAATATTTAGAAATAAAAAAAGATCAAATGCCAATTTAGATAAACCCTTTGAGGACCCCTCCTGACCTCCTGACACTTTTGAATACTTCCAACTGTCTGATTTGTAATTATCGCGTTACCTGATTCAAAACATTTCCTTCTTGCCTTAAATGTACAACTGGCATTCAAAAACAATTGACATCAAGATGAACTAAAGTTGTACTGGTTGGTGCCTTGCATGGAATTTTAAGTAATATTTTGATTTGTTGAATTCAGGTAACAGGTATAGTGTTCAAGGTATAAGATCAAAGTTTTTACACAATTATTTTCCTGTTGTGACCAAGAGTGATCCTGAAGAAAAGCTTCACTGCTTGAAAAGAAAATGCCCCTATTTCACTTTCGTTTATTAAAATTAATTTTAAATTTTGATCTTTATTTTTGATTATGGCCTAATACTATGTCAACCTAGTGTTCTAGAAAGACAAAGTTCAGAAAGAAATGTGAACTCTCATCTCTT
The DNA here is from genome assembly GCA_037038555.1 of Rhynchonycteris naso. Classification (NCBI taxonomy): domain Eukaryota; kingdom Metazoa; phylum Chordata; class Mammalia; order Chiroptera; family Emballonuridae; genus Rhynchonycteris; species Rhynchonycteris naso. Next base: position 342,401,153 of record CM072995.1, read on the forward strand.
CTTGTCAGGAAATATATACTTATCTTCATTACCCAAGTGGGAACAGGGGTAGTAGGTTCAGATTTGACACTGACATACTTTTTTCTATTAATAATTTTAATTGGCTAAGGTCAATTCTAGTATTACTATCAGTATCTATGTTTAATTTTGTTTATTTAGGCTTCCTAGTTACTCCTGCCTTCAGTCTCCTTGCAAAACAAACAAACGAACAAAAAAACCAGTCTTCTAGATTCAAATAAATTGACCTCAAAAACTTCTGAAAATTGAAATGATTAGCATAAGGAAAACAATAAGTAAACAAAAAACTATCTTGCTAGCCAGAGTAGCAAAGACATTTTCAAATGCATGCTGGATGCTGTCAAAGGCCCAAAGGCCCAGTGCAGCATTGAACTATGTCAATCACAATCCTCCAAGTTATTGAGTAAGGCCTGTTCTTCGAGAAATCTCAAGGGAGAAATGTCCCTATTCATTAGATGGCACCATAATGTGAGGTGTAGTCCTTTTCCACAAGCTTTTCATGAACCATAAGAATAGCTCTATGCCATTCTCAGATGTATTCACATTGGTCGACACTTGTCACAGGAGTTATGTAACCAGGCATGGCCATTAGTGGCAAACAAAAGAAAGGGACCTTAGTAAGACATTGTTAGAAGGGCCAAGATTAGGAGATTAGAACAAGAAGGTCAAAAACTGGTCCCATCTGGGAATAATATTTAGTTGGATAAAGAAAAACAACACAAAGCCATTATAAAACAACTGAGACTAACCCCCAAACACCTGAGAGTCATCAACTTGTAGCCCTCCACATGACCAGATTATTCTCTGAAAACATTTAAAAATTAATGGTAAAGAATACATTGGTTTACTCACTGTGATGCTTCTATATGCATGGTCAAAAGGGATGTGATTGTGGATGTCGGATACAAATTAGAGCTGACAATGATAGCGACTGTGGTATTTGTTGGTTTCATAAGAAGAAAAGCCATGGAAAGAATTGGACCAAAGGGTTTCAGGACATTGAAACTTTGTAAGGAGCAGATTCCCTTATTTATTAAGGCTTTGTTATTGAGCTTCTGTGGTGATTGGGGTGAGAGAGTTTCTACACGGGGAAAATTAGAAATGTTTGTAAAAAGATAAGTTAAAAAAATAATCACTGAACTTCCCAAAGTCATATTAAAGAATCATACTATGAATTCAGCCAATTTTCATGTGATCCTGAATCTACATAGTGCTTCTTTTTAATTTAATTATTTTATTATATATAATATAAACAGATATGTAATATATATTATATAATATTAATATGTTATATATATGTATATATATAAAACAGATTATATTTATAAACAGATCTATCTATATATAACTGGCTCTCTTGTCCAGGCACTCTAGATAGCACAACATTGTGGAAGTAAATTCTTTAGTAGCATTTGTGTGGCAGCAACGATGATCCTTTGGATTTGTCTAGTATACCCAGTCTTTTGGAGACATCTGAAACCCTTGATTTTCTCAATGGCAGTTTACCTTCAGTTTATTACCTTCCAAGTTACGTTCATTCAAAAGATGAAAACTTGCTAAGCACCTTCCACTGGATCCTGTTCTATAATCAGATGAATAAAATACACTTCAGCCCTTTGGGTGCTCAAATTCTAGAACATAAGATTTGTCCTAATCTCTTTTGGCCACTTGTGAATTAGTAAAGGTTGGAATTTTGTTTTGTTTTGCCATGGGTGTGGTGTATAGAAAGATGAACATCAGCATGCCCCTAGTGGCCAGGGCATAGTAGTGATCCACAAGAAATTTGTTTCCAAACCCTGACAGGCACTTAGCAGCAGGGGAGGGCCTACCAGGTGGATCAGTGCTCTAGCTATTCTTGGTTAGGAGTGTTTAACAGAAGGAGACAAAGTATAAAGGGGCCGGAGTGGAGGAAGTAGTAGAGAGGAAATGAGACATAGTCCAAGGAAATAATGTTTTTCTGAATATGATTAGGTAGACATAAAAGATCCACAAGAGATCTTAAGAGACTATCTCATCTTCCTCCCTAATTATAGGCCTATCATTACAGACCAGGGAAATAAACTACTCATCCTTTTTCTGAGGACTTTTCTAAAAATCCAGCAATTCTAGTGCTTGGAAGTAACAGATTTTTGTTCTCGTTGTAATTGATATCTTATTTCATTTCATCCAACCTTAGTGAAGATGGAGAACAGCTGCTTACTAACCTCCCTGTGTTATTAAGTCACCACTCAGACTTTTCTCATAGCAAGAAATCAGATCTCACAACCTTTCTTTATAAACTCCAACTTCTAATCCATTAATCTTCCCCTTGGTCTACCCTGGACCTCCTCCAAGATCTCCATATTCTTCTGAAAATGTGGAGCCCCAAACTAGACATGTGAGTGAAATTATCCAGGGCTCAGGAAACATGGGAGTCATGGATTATCTGAACACAGCTGCTGGGAAAAACTAAAGGAAAGATTCAATCAGATTGACAAATTTTCTTTTGCTACTTGGAGACAGAAGTGGTTGTTTCATAAAAAGATGAGCCTTCATGTCAAAACTGTATCTTCTATCCTTAGCTTTTAGAGGAAGCAGTTTTCAAAAGAAACAGATCTTAATTAGGACATTTAATATTACTTCTTTTACTCTCAATAAAATTGCTTAAGAACAAGTGATTTCTTTTTGTATTCCACATAGTTCCCCAGGTTGCGGACCTTTAACTGTTAAATTGGGACAGTGTTTATTTTGCTGTGATTTTAATGTAATTTTATGTAATTTTGGTAGTGTTTATTTTGATGTAATTTATTTCAGAAGGTAAAATCTGTGAAACACCACACTGCTTTTGAAGTTTGAACTTTTTCCTAAAGCCATTCATTACCTCTCATTTTGCTTGCACACAAAACTTAGCTAGAATAGTGTAAAACTAAGCTGAAGTCCATAAAAGAAAATTAATCTAACCTACATGATATTGAGCATTAAGTTTACCTATTTCACTTGTTAGGTAAAGCTCTGTTATGACCTCATAATCCAATGGGTCTAAATCTTTGGCACCTTCTAATGCTCTACAGCCTACCTGAAAGTGTCAGCTCAGCAGAAATACCAGTCCCACAACTCATGGCTGTCTGTTTAGGGCATGTTTAGGGCATTCATTGGAAATTGCAGAATCAATTGGGTGGTCAAGAAGAAATTAGGCCAGATGTGTAACAAAATCAGCACTCTAAAAAGAAACTGAGGAGGAGGGGAGAACATTTACTTTCTCTTCATAATATCATTTTGAGAAATTGTCAAGGGACTCTTGTGACCAAAAGAAGACTACCAAGAGTGCTATAAGCAGGTATTTCTGAAACCTTAGTCTACCAGTGCAGGGCACCAAACAGTGGTAAGTCTAGCTGGACCTAAGAAAGGGTGATGTTTGATGCAGATGGAGAGGACAAATATGTAGCATAAAAGTTGAAAATAAAGATGGGATAAAATGGGAAATGAATGGGGGAGCATGTGCATTTAATCTCAAGACCCCTTAATCACTTATTTATTTATTTATCTCAGTCAGTATATATGTACATTCATCTTTCTCTGTTTGGACAGTAGTCATAACCTGGAAGAGGGGATAATATATGCGAAGTGATAGCGTGCATAGCTAGAAATCAAATTTTGGAAGTCAGATGTTGATTCCATCATTTCAACAAATTAAATATATTTCTGGGATGTAAATTTAGACAATGGTCAGCTTTCCTCAAGACAACCTTCATGATGAATAAAGAAAATGAAGACCCCAAACTCTATGACCAATTTCATGCCTCTCCCAAATGCAGTTTAGCATTGAGGACCTTTTACTTCATATTTTCCTGGGATCCTTGGGGAGAGTGAGTCAATACTATCAAATAGTTTGACTTTTCCAACAAAGAAGGTACATATTTCTGACCTTTTTAATTTAAAAAGTATTCCCAGGATAAATAACTGAAGTTAAGTTGTGTTGCTCGTTTGTTGCTTTATGTCTATACTGAATGCTAATTTGAATTATCATTTTCACATAATAAACATATTCTTATGGCATTACAACCAGATTGTGGGTGCTGATCATCTTAGAACTACTTTGCAAGCCAAATTTCCACTGCCTTCCATTTTATCTGCACACAAAAACTAATTACAGTAAGAAGAAGTTGAATTCCATAAAAGAGAATCATGCTAATTCATCTGCATGACACCAATTTATCTCAAAAGATATGTAGAAATTTGACATATTCTTGACTATTTATTTGCTTGGCTAATTGCCATTTTTTAATATTACTTTTTGTTGTGTTTTTGGTAATTCATAGTCATTTATTTATATGATTTTGCCCTTGAAAGAATTTATTAAATATCTAATTTTCTCTCCAATTAATTGATGTTTATAAGAGCACAATTTCAGAACAATAATAATAGAAATTAATCACAAAAGTGAAATTATATGTATGGAGTGTGAAGAAACAGATTTGAATAATATATTTTTTTGGAAAATGACATGGTGTTAAACAATATAAAGTTTAAAGTAGTAAACATTTCTTAACATTAAAACTTTTTATTGATTGATTTTAGAGAGAAAGGAGAGTGTGTGTGTGTGTGTGTGAGAGAGAGAGAGAGAGAGAGAGAGAGAGACATCAAAGACACTCTAACCAACCGAGCTATTCCACCAGGGCCCTTCTAATACTTTTTTTTTTTAAGATTTTATTTATTAATTTTAGAGAGAAGAGACAGAGAGAGAGAGAGAGAGACAGAGAGAGAAGGGAGGGAGGAGCAGAAAGCATAAACTCCCATATATGCCTTGACCAGGGAAGCTCAGGGTTTCGAACCGGCAACCTCAGTGCTCCAGGTTGATGCTTTTACCCACTGCGCCACCGCAGGTCAGGCAACCCTTCTAATACTTTTAAGGCTAGGGATTTTAATGTGTAAAATTACTTTTATAATGCCCCCTTTATTTCTTGATCATTTTGAGGGAAATAAATAATTTTTTTTGTTTTGTTTTCCTAGGGAAAGAAAGGAGGAAGATACAAAAATTTATGACTGAACAAATAAAGCTGTTGTCAAATCTCAGGTAAGACTCTAGAATCAAATGAAGTAAGTCAAAACACAGGGAATAATAAGTGAATTCATTGAAACTTGAGGTTTCAATTCTTCTTTGTTAGTGTCTCAATAATCATAAAGTAACTATAGAGTGCTGAGGAACTTAAAAATATAATTAATTTTGTCCTATCATTTAAAAACTAATGTTTATTAGCATGCCAGTAACATTTTGTTAATTATGCTTATATTTTAGTAATTAATTTAAGTTAAATACAAAACACTTCATTTAAAAAAATGAGATACTTAAAATCTTGTACAGACTGTCCATTGTTTTTTTGTTTTATTGGAAAACAGAATAAATGTCATTGTAATGTAATATGATTTTAAGGCCCATATAATAGTCAAGAGAATTTCGGTACTAGTTTAAACTCTATCATTTTCAGACTGTATGACCAGGGCAAGTCACTTCAGTAGCTCAAGCTTATTCGCATAGGTACTGTAAGTTCCATGGAAATCCTTGCTGAATAAGTTGAGAGACCTTCACTACTGTGTACTTCAATTGCTCAATCAATAAAACGAAGGTAGTGGTCTGTAAGCTGTGGCTGTCAGGTCTGGAAATACATTCAGACCTTAGCTCAGAAAGAACAAATAATTTGGGTGATTTCAATGTACTAGGATAACGAAAGAACTGGATCAATTTTAAGGTAATTTTTTTTTTTTTTAACAGGGACAGAGAGAGGGATAGATAGGGACAGACAGACAGGAACAGAGAGACGTGAGAAGCATCAATCATTAGTTTTTCATTGCCCTTGCGACACCTTAGTTGTTCATTGATTGCTTTCTCACATGTGCCTTGACCTCAGGCCTTCAGCAGACGGAGCAACCCCTTGCTGGAGCTAGCGACCTTGGGTCCAAGGTGGCGAGCTTTTGCTCAAGCCAGATGGGCCCGCGCTCAAGCTGGCGAGCTCTGGGTCTCGAACCTGGGTCTTCCGCATCCCAGTCCGATGCTCTATCCACTGCGCCACCGCCTGGTCAGGATTAAAGTAATTTTTGCCATGTCAATTTAGACTCCTTCCAGAATCTGCAGATCATTTGGTAAACTAAACACGTAGCTTATATAATTATTTCCTCTAAACTTAGAGCCTGGAGCCAAGGTAAGGAAGGATTCATAGTATATAGCAATCTCTGACAAGGCTTTAGGTGGACTTTTTCATACACCAAAATGTCCTTTAAGATCATCTTTTTCTGCTGGCTTGGTTTTTGGAACAGATCAAATGCATTATGAGTTCAGGCTATCCTTGCTGCAAAAATCAGAGTGGAAGTGGGACGGGGTCCCCATGGATCCTCACATTTTTAATTCTTTACATGATTTTGGCAGACCACTGACTTGTGCTATCTAAGAGTTACTTGGTATTCATCCCATCCCTTGTTTAAACCACATCTTTCTAGGATTTGCTTTCCAGGAGGAAGATGAATGACATTTATCAGGAATATGCCCAAGTAGATGTATAACTTCCTTACCCAGACTATCTCCCAGCTTAGTTTCCAGAGCTGGTGTTCTGATTTCTGAGTTGATGCAAATACACAAAGGACCCAGACACCAATTCTTGGTCTTCTCCCGAATGAGATGCTGTTTCCAGAGAAGTTCCAAGTTTGGAGTAGAGTCTTTGGAGGAAGAACATTGAATTGCACAAGGAAATCCAATAAACATTTTAGTCTTTAACAGGGACAGTAAGCCTTGTAATTATGTTTAGAATTGTGCTTGTCCATCCTCTTCTTCTCCGTATCTGTAAACAACATGTTAGCTTTGGAGATGTGTCATCCACTGTGTTTTTGGAGAGGGCGTTCCTCATAGCATCTGCAGTGCTATAGCCAGTAACAATTTGAAAAGGCAAATTTATGAAATGGTCTCTAAACACGCTGAATCCTAATGTAAACAATTTATAATGTTTCTGACTCAATAACTCTCAGAAGTCAATTAACTTAGAACTGCCCTAAACAAGTTAAGAAAGGAGTTAGACTTTGTTCATTGGGTTTATAAAATAAAGTGAGTATAAGGAAGGGCACGTAGGTAAAGAGTTCCAGATACTAATCTTCCTTTTCACTGAGTGTGTACTCTAGACAATTCTCTTTCCTGCTAGTGCTTTAAACATGACAATTATAATAACAGCTAAGATTGCACAGGGCCAGAAAGATTTGGGTTTGAGTCAAGCTTTGTCACTTATTGGCTCTGCTAATTTAGGATAGTTAATTGATTAATCGATGGTTCTGTTTCCTTATCTTTAAAATGAAAACACAATAATCTCTGCCTAGAAAGACTGTTGTGAGGGTTCAATTAACTACGAAAATGTAGAAGGCTCACCACAGTGAACTCAATAAAGTTAGGTTTTATTAATTATTTATTTAATCCTCACGAAACATTGCAAGCAAATCTGGGTGGTAGCTATTAGATAGGAAGACATGATTTTATAATGGACTTTGGAACCAGAAAATTTTAGGTTAAACTTTAGCTTTTCCCATTAAAATTTGCTATATGATTTTGGTAAATTACTTAAACTCCCTTGAGCTCCAGTTTCCTTATTTATATAATTAGAACATGATATATTTTAGAGAGTTGCCTTGAGGGTCAAATAGTATATGTCAAATGCAAAGCAAAGAACTTGGTGCTGGACAAATGCAAAATAAATGTTATCCTATTCCATCATAGTTTGCATATACTTTTCCATAGTACAGTAATGAAAAAAATGAAATTTTTATAGTCTGTTGAGTTTAGTGAAATTACATCAGATATCTCTATGGCAATGCTCACTGAGCTAATGACCAGAGTCTAAACTCTTTTTCAGTAGAGTGATGGGTTTCTATGGCAGTGTGAGAGTGGTGCTGGTGGCATTAAGAATAAACTAGCATAATAGCAAGCTCAGTCAATGCAAACATGTTTACCACACCCTAGCCATCTCATCACTTGGTTCTTTCTCCACTTGGCAACTTGTTTAATAGTAAAAAGTAAGTTTAAAAAGCTTTTTTTCAAATGCCAGTTTCCTTTTGCCCTGAAGAAAAACTCAGTGGACAATTCTGAAAGGTAACAAGAGGCTAAATGAACATTTCTGAATCTATGTTATGTTAGTAAGTTCCCCCACCCAAGTGTTCTGTTGTCAAATATGTTTGGGAAATACCACAGAAGTATTTGCAGATTTTGTTACTGATAGAAATCAAAGAACACTTTCATGTCACATGGCAGTTGGAACTCAACATTCCCCGAGGAGAAAAAATAACAGCCATTCTCAAACATTGATCATGGATGTTGTTGGGGGAAAAGAAGTCCTTACTGGAGGAAGAAAGTAAAAGCAGAAGAAACCATTGTTTTCTACCAAAGCAACAGAACAGGAATGAACATGGACAGTAGAGATCAGTCTCAATGGACAAATGGCCTTTGAGGAATACTCACAGAAAAGACTCTTTGATTCAAAAACCCTTGTATAAATGCTAACCCTACTTTGGTTTCCTTTTTTATTTCTCTGCTCAGTTTTCTTCATGGTCCCTCTCTTTTCTATTCACTCACTCTGCAATATCCTGTTAGAAAGGCTTTAGATATTTATGGAGACTCTACAACCACCCAATTTGGGGATTTCTTCTCACAGTCACCTTATTAACTAGGGAGAGTAGGTAGTTGATATTTTCCTTGAAGCTGAAGATAAGATAAATCAGTTCCAATTCCATATGGTTCTGATGCCTATGAAAGTTAGCATAGTCTGAAGAAATTTCTAGAGATTCTGTAATATTCTAACATGCTCTCTGGATACAAAAAGCTCAGAGTTTTTCTTCTGCTCTTTATGGCAATGGATTAGATTTCCCCTTTCCAGTGTGAGATATTTGAGTGCATTGACCATCCACTCAGAGGTTTAAAATTAGCACAGTGTGCCCTGGCTGGTCAGCTCAGTGGCAGACATCAGTCTGATGTGTGGATGTTCCATGTTTGATTACTGTTCAGGGCACTCAAGAAAAGTGACCATCTGCTTCTCTATCCCTCTCTTCTTCTCTATCCCTCTCCCTCTCACGCTTCTCTATCTTTCTCTTCCCCTTTAGCAGTCATTGCTTGGTTGGAACAAGTTAGCCCTAGCATTGAGGATGACTCCATGGCCTTGCCTCAGGCACTAAAATAGCTTGGTTGCCAAGCAATGGCCCCAGATGGGCAGAGCATTGCCCCATTGTGGGCTTGCCCCAGTGGATCCCAGTCTTGGCACATGTGGGAGTCTGTCTCTGTCTCCCCACTTCTCACTTAAGAAAAAAGAATTAGCAGAGTACTTTCCACGTCCTGTGGTAGTCCAGAAAATGCTCATAACTGGTCAAGATATTTCCTCTAGGCCACAACATAGCCCCTAGCTTCAGACTGAACTGTTAATTTCTGAGGTCACATGTTACTGAACTGCTGGTTTCTTTAGAAACTAGACTAGTCTTTTATTTTTGAATTAATATCTCAAAATATATTTTGTCATTTGTCTAAAATAGAATTCAAGAATGATGTCTGCCATCCCTAGTGCATTGGAAGTTATTTTAAATATGGCATCTTTATAAAAGTCAATAGCTGCCTCATCAAAGGGCAATCATGTCCAGTGTGGGTGGCTGTGCCAATTGTTTTTGAAGTACTGCAGCAAGCTATCCAATCCCAGGGAATGGCTTGCAGCCTTTCTACACCCACATTTTTTTCTTAATTATCTCCACCAGGCTAAGTTAGCTAAGGACAGATCTATAGCATTTCTTGGATGTCAAGATGCCCACACACCTTCTGCAATCCTTGGGCCACCAGCTCCCTTTCATGTTTCTCCTGGTTGGTCCATTTAATGGCCTATTATCATATATATGTAATGCATTATTCTTGAAGGCCAGGCAATTTTAGGACATAATATATTTGACTTTAAAAGGAAACGACATAAAAAATGAGAACTTCTGCTTGCACACAGAAAATAGGTATGTGACTGTGATTCTCTTATCCTATCCTTTTAAAATATAATCTGCGGAAGTTTGAGATCATTGTTCAAATTAAGATCTTCCAAGTTATCATTCCTCAGAAAATAAGTGGGACAATATCTTGATTCTTTCTATGCTGGGTTCAAATAAACTGCTTTAATTTTTCAGAATGTATTTCTAAACCAGTTGATAGCACCCAAAATTGTGAATTATAAAAGGTTAAGGTAACTTGGACATTAATTTCCACAAAGAAACTGTTATCCATCATATTACCCAAACTTGGAGCTAAAATGGTATTTAGAGTTTATCTTGAGGACATCTTGTTTTATGTGTGAAGGAATAGAGATCTAGAAGGACTGATTTTTCTAGCTACTGTCAGCTAGTTGGGAGCAAAGCTTGAACTCAGGCTTTTAATATGGTTCACTGTGTCCTGGTAAAAAAAAGTAAGACTCCAGAAGTCTGTCTCCTTCCAAGGAACAGAGCAAATTAAAGGACCAGTCATATTTCTACACTATAAGCTCCACTAAGAGGGGTACCACTCAGTCTTGCCCATTGTCAAATCTCCAGATTCCTGCCACATAATAGGTTGTCAATTAATGCTTATAGAATAAAATTATAAATGTTAGAGTCTGTAGACAATATACCTGTTAGGCCAAGTGGTAAATGGCCAGTCAAGTTCATGATCCCCATAGGTATAAGAATATCTATCAAGATAAGTAAGACCCCAGGCATCCAAGAGTGAGATGAAATTCCAGAGGGTTCTAACGAAACAAAGCCAGCATGAATTTATGCGTCAGACACGGACAGGGCCATGACCTCTGAGAACTTTCCTAGCCCTCAGATTCTATGACTCACATGTAAAAATTAAGTGTTCCTTGGCTTTGGCTCTTCCTATTCTCTGTGTTGTTTGGGGTGGGGGTGGTGGGGAATAGTGACTGTGTCTTAGATGGGTCATCTCTGAGAAGATTTCTGTCTTCTTTGAGTCTCTAAGTGTGGAAGAATGGTTCAGCAAGGGAAAGTGATAGGCTGGCAAAAACTTTTCATTCCGGTCTGCAAGATTTTAGAAACTCTTTGTAGATCATTTAAAAAAAAATCAAAAGAGAAGGAAACAGTGCCTACAACCCCCTCAGATACCTGAATGGGGTTTGAGACCTTCTGATCTGAAAAGGCACAAGTACAGTTCTTAACATTTGAAGAGACGGATTCTGAGTCAGTCTTCACCTCTTACAGGTAATGTGTTCTTGGGCAACCCTGAACATGAGTTTTCTCATATGGGAAAGGTGACTGATGATTCCTACTCTACAGGATTGCTGAGGACACCAAATAAGGAGGTCTGAAAAGAGCCTTTAAAGCACTCTATGCACATAAACTCCTATTGCTAGGAAATAAAAATAAAGTCTGCATTATAGCAAACTTCTTTATAGGACTTTTTTTTTAGAATGTTAAAAAGAGAGAGAAAATGTCAATCTGCATTTTAAAAAATACTCGGAAGAGACACTTCAGAAATTGCCAAATTAGAATAAAGGTAGGGAGAAAGAATGAACATTTTGATTTCTGCACTGTGGAGCTATGAGGTATTGGTCTCCATGGAACATGTGTATACCTTTCTCAAGAAACACTTATTAAAGCAGTAGCTTTAACTTTCAAGATAAAAGAAGAAAGACTTCATTTGTTTAAAATTATGATCACTTTTAAGCCGAAAGGGGGAAACAATTTTTTTTATTAAAAATTTAATTTTTCTCCCCTTAAAAGCATCTCCCCTCTCTGTTTCCATATGATTCAATAAACGGTAAGCTCACAATCAATGCTAATGTTTATTTTTATTTATTAAGTGCATGGATTATGGCATGTAAATTTAATAGACTGCTTGTTAAATTCACTAGAAAACACAGAGACAAACATGCAAGCGCACGCACGTGCACGTACATACACATAGCAGTAACAGATCAGCCCAGAAAGATACCAGCCAAAGAAAGATAATGTAAGATACTTCTGAGGTAGTGGTTGTAAAATTAAAATAGGCAACTCATTAAATTATCCACAGAGTGAAAAGAAAGCTACAAAAATAGATATATTTTTTTGGCCAGTCAGTACTTTTTAGAACAAATTTAGTTTTAAGTAAAATTTTAAAATCAAGTATCAGTTCATATTCATTAGAATCATTTTAATGGTTAGATTTAGATTAGTCTGTCTTAATTAAAAGCAAAAATTAGTTCCACTGGCATTTGGTAGAAGTGTATTTTATATAAAAAAATATGTTCAGTTAGACATCATTTTAACAGACAGATTGCAGGCAATTTGATCGAGTGGATGCTATTTGAACAAGTGGGAGCCTGGCCCCCAAATCACAGAATTAAAAATAAAAATCCTTTGTAAGTCATGACTCCATGCTGACTTTTCCTCATTTTTATTTGTTGATTTTTGTGACTGATGATCTATTTTGTGGTCAGCTAGGCCTCTCACATTGCCTGATTTGGGAATGTTGTTTCTTACCAAAGCTTCCCCTAGAGGACAGGCCAGGAAAAGGAAAGAAGTGAAATTCACTAGCTTCTCCTCTTATTAAGAATTTAGATTAGAGATTTGATAGGGAAAGAGTCTGGCAAATGAATGAAGAAGCTTGTGTGTGTTGATTTTAGATCTTTTAAAGGTCATTTCCCCAATTTACATTGACAGGCAATGGACAAATGATATTTTGTAAGCCAACAAAAACTTATTTTTAAATCTTCATGTACTGCCTTGACCATACAAATTAGATATTTAAAAATATCTAGTACTCTGGTTCAATCAAGTGAGAATGTTGTATGCTGTATGCAAAGTGAATGTCATAGTGATACCTCCCACTTACGGAGTGTCTGCTTCCCACTTTGCAAAGCTTTTTTCGACATTCTTTTCTATCCTCCAAAAATTGCCGTGTTTTAGGTCTTACTATCAATGACACTGAAAAAGCTACGGGCAGGATGAATCTATTTTCACCTGAATTAATGCTGGTATATGCCATTGGGGGAGCTAGACCAAGCTAAACTCTCACACACTGAAATAATGCAAGACCAGGGCATACAAAAGTAAGCTAGGTTACCTTTCTTTTTTGAGGCTAAAGATATGCCCTCCCCTCTTTCTTCCTGTCTATTCCTTATCACCTTCTAATCTCCGGTCTGATTTCAAACAGGACAATGGAAATACCCTGCCTTCCTGCTGGGGAGCTCTATGTAAATATACATAAACAGAGACTATCAGGTGCACCATTCTTAAAGTGACATTCATTTCCAGGACACTTTAGGTGAAACCATTTCATCTCACAAATCGAGGGGTGTGTGCGTGCGTGTGTGTGTGTGTGTGTGTGTGTGTGTGTGTGTGTGAGAGAGAGAGAGAGAGAGAGAGAGAGAGAGAGGATGACGTGACACTTTTGAGGTTTAAGTTGTTACAGATCTTGACGAGGTTAAAAGAATTAGACTGTTAAGCATTTTCCCTCCTTTTCTCCCAGAAACGAGAAATCTACAATTTTCTCACTTCGACTGTCAGATAAATTGGCAAGTCGACTAAAAAGATAATATTCCCTTAACGATGCATTCATTTGAAACCCTAGCAACTGTATTAGGCAGCAGCGAGTATTCGCAAGCAAGGAATCTCGCGGAGAGGGAACTCTACAATTTAGAGTGACAGATGATTTTTTTCTTATCCATCAAGCCGCCTCAAAATGTCACAATATTTACACCTCTTCCTTGGTGAATTGGAATCCAGAGTCTGGCAGACTGAAAAAAAAGATCCTACCAGTTGACGCTTAACTAGGAAAAAGCAAGCGTTGCACCTTTAAATTCTGCCCTTCCATTCCCCGTGCCCCCGCCCCCCTTCTTCTCGGGATTTTGCAATAAATCTCCCAGTTCTGCGTTCAGCCCTGCAGATCCGTATTTAAAACAGCACCATCTGGGAAGGGTGGGTGGCGATGGTGATGCGGACTCCTTGGAGTTCCTTTGCAGCACGCTTGGAATTGCATCAGACTGATCAGAAATCCCCCCGCCCCCAAGTCCTGCCCCTCCCGACTCGCTCCCATCCCTGCCCCTCCTCTACCCTCCCTTCGCGTAGATCTGACTGGGAAAACGACTGGATCTCGGAACAATCTGTGCCCCATTCGCTGCAGGATTGCTCCGTAAACCCTGCCCTACGCTCTCTTTGTGTGCTGAGCAGCCTATCACCGTCATCTGATCCTAGTGCCTGTTCTCACCCCCCCCCCCCGCCCCTTCTAAATCACCACAATATCCTCGCGTTGCCTGAATCCTTCCTTTCCACCTGAGCAGAGTGGGGATTCTTTCTTTGGCTACAAGAGTCAAGTCTTGAGTTTCGGAAATAGGTTTTCCCTTGCGCTCCCTCCACCCCCACCCCGAGCCCTAGTCTCTTAATTAAGAAGGGCTGATCCGGGAAGGAGGAGTCCAAAACGCCCAAGCCCTGGGGTGGAAACTGCACAGGCCCGTCTCGGCTGCTGGAACAAAGGACCCGGGTAGGGGGTGGTTTGAAGGTTGTTGGAGTGTGAAGAGGTTGGTGGCCCTCGAGCAGGGCAGGGGCGCGCAAGTCCCTGGGTTCCCAGAGGAGAGGCAGGAGGACAACGCTGCTGCGCGCTCTGGCCGCTCCGGATCCCCTCGGGGCCGAGGCGGGGGAGGTGGAACGGAAGGCTGGGAGGCTCTGAGCAGCTTCGATTTCACCCCTCCCTCCACCCCCGGCCCACCCGTGCGGCGGCGGTGGCGGCCCAGCGGCGAGCCGGCAGCCCTCCGCCCGCGCCTCCCAGAGCAAACTCGCGGTGGCTGGGCGGTCTGTGCGCCAAGCTGATTGGTGGCTCTGTCCAGCCGCTGCGCGGAGTGTTCTTCTCCACCGCCTCCAGCCGCCCGGGCCCCCTCCCCGGCCCGCTCTCTGGCTCCTCGGCCCGGAAGGGACCTTCTCCTACCAAGCTGAGGCCCCCCCTTTCCTTAGTTACCCCGACTGACTCGGACCTGGGCTCAGTGAGGCATCCGACCCGGCGGGAGAGCGGAGCGCAGTCTCGGCGGCTCCCCTTCCCTTGAGAAAACGGGAGCCCTCTAAGGCAGCGCCCGAAACTCGTGGGGAGGGAAAGGAAGAATGAAAGAAAAAAGAAAGAAACATCCAGAGAGGCGTGAGGGCGACAGAGGGGAAGAGGTAGAATGAGGAAGGGATGGAGGCAGGAGGAGGGGGCGGGGTGGAAAGGGGAGGAGGGAGGAAGGGAGAGGGAAGGAGGGAGGGATACAGAATGAATCCTTCTCACTAGAAGAGCTGAAATTACCTTGATTCATTTTGTGTTGGAGATTTAGCGTTACCTCCTACCCTCTCCCCAACCTCCACCCTCCCATTCCTCACCGCACACCACCTCGACCTCCTCATTCTAAATAGTACAAAGTCAAAATTTAAGAAATCGAATGTTGTGTAAAAGCCTCATAATTAGTAATGAATCTACTGTACACACACACACACACACACACACACACACACACACCGGCAAAGAGAACGGGAAAGAGGGAGGTGAAGGGGAGGAAAAGAGGAATCTTACATTTGAATCAGACATTTGTAGGTTCAAGTTAACTAAAGTCATTATATTCGCAGTAAGACCTGAACATCTTTCTCTCTCTCTCTCTCTCTCTCTCTCTTACCCCAAGGCTCTTACCTAGGGCAATTCAAACTAGGCAAATATCAAGAAACAACCCTCTTTCTCACGCTCTCTTTCTACCTCCTCCCCTCCACCACGCATCCTCTCGGGAAGATCGAGTATCAAAATAGCTCAAGAATTGGGGTTGCGGGGGTCTCCGCCCCGGTTCTTACCTTCTTCGCTGCTTACACCACCCTGCTGGCTAGATCCTGGAGATAAACACTTGCATTTCCCAAAGTTAACCCAGTATACCAACCCGGAGCTTGCCAAGAGTCTATTCCAGCCTACACCGCTAGGAAGCCAACTTCAGCGAGCTCAATGAGGGGACCAAACTGGGGCTCGCTTTCCAAATGCTCCGCTCCAAAATCCGACTCTTCAGCCCCGATCTCAGTGTGAGCCAAACCTCAGAAAAGACGCTTCTTGAGGGCGCCACCGGGCTGGCTTGACTGCGGGGCCAAGACGGCTACCTGGAGTACCAGCACCTCGGACAAACCCACTGGCTCTGTCCAAGGTGCTGAATGGACTCGGATCGCCCCGATTACACACACCCGGCGCAGCAGGAAAAAGGGGCTAAAAAAAAATCTCTAATTAAGTGATACTTGATATTGCTCTGGACGGTTTCTTCCACTTCCTTACGTTTTGTCACGTGCGGATGGCTTTGCCAAAGCCATCCTGTTAATAGTTGATCACATGTTGATGAGACCCTTTCCTTCTATGAAAGGATTACCCGTTTCATTATCAGCGATATGCTCTTCTGACTTATTTATCTCCCACCAACCCCACCCCCATTTGCACTCAAACTCTCAGTCTTCTACCCCATCCTCACCTTCACTCCACCCAAACCTCAACCTCTAATAGCCTTATTGTTTTAAATGGCAATTAACCCCCTTGCAAATGTCAATTATATGCCCGTATATAAATCATAGAATATACTCATACACCACACACAGAGAGGCAAAGAATGAAATGCAGGAAGGCTGAGAGAGAAGCATCAGCCTTGAAGAGCCAATATAACACACATACACACACCCCTCTACAGCTCCAAGTTTGTTCCACGCAGTTCCACATTGCTGTGTTAAATCTCAAATGATTCCAATTAAAGTTGCACTGTGTAAAAACCCGATTCTCCTGGCCTGAGTAGCTGTTGTTCTTTGGCGTGTGAAATGCTAGGAAGAGCTGTGATATTCCCGTTGTTAAGCAACATGTCAAGATTTTTCAATTATAATGCAGGGTTTATTGCTACTCACCATTGTGTCTTTGCTGTCCTGGAGACTCAAGTGTCTTAAAATCCCGTCTCCCCAACAGATGCTGGAAGGTAATGTGTCTTGTTTGAAGTCATCATGTGAGAAGTTCGGCTTTGCTCAGTGGATCGCCCACCACTTGGTGTGACTTATGAATCTAATAACCCTTTGCAATATCCGCAAGCTTAAACTCTCAACCACCTTGGCGACTACAGAAGACAAAGCAACTAGCATCGATGTTGAAAAACCTATAGATTGATGCAAACGTCCTCACTCCGAAAGGCACGTTTCCTCTTGAGTTCTTACGTGATTCTAATGAATGAGCGAGGTTACCAATGACTGCCCAAATGCCCTGCTCTATAGTGGTTGGTTCTTGGAGCTGCCTCCAACCGCTCGTCACTAGGTCCTGGCACAGAAAGTTCTCGGGGAAAGTGAGGAGTTTCAGGGTACCCTCATAAAAATAGCCCAGCCTGCACACCGCTCCCTTGCCCACTGTTTAGGTCACACCTGGGGCTGCAAAGCTAAGCTCGGCTCGGGAGATTTCCCTGTCACCAGGTAAGAAAACCTTCGCCTTGTCAGGCTAGGGCGGGAAGACTGCTGGGAACTTGTTGCTTATCAGCGCCAGCAGGTTACCGCTTTAATAATAATACCAGAAAAACGCAGGGGGAGGGGGCGAAGGGGGGCGGGGGCGGAAACAAAGACGACTGACTATCCGTGCTGTTTACGTGTCCAGCTCGCTGTGACTCCCTTGGTATAAGGGAAACTTCCTAGAAAAGTTCGTGCCCCTCCCCCTTCCCCATCGTGACTAAGGGTCTCCAGCTGATGAGGTCGTGAGTGATGATGATGGGGGGGGGGGCTCGGCGGCGAGGGGGGCGGTGTGGGTGAGTGACTTGTCCTTGGGAACAACTACGTGCGTCGAAGCGCGCAACAGCCCGGCGACTTTCCCTTTCCCTCTTAGGGACTGATGACTAGGCGAGAGGCACCGGGGAGAGCCACTAGTTGCCCACAGGAACCTGTGTAAACCGAGCTTCAGAGCGGCTGAGTTGAATGAAGTTATTACTGTGTCTGTTCTAATGGGTTAGGTCTTTTCACATGTGAGATAACAGTCCAGGTGCGCAGATAGATCAGCATGGCGCGCCGCAGAGTGTGGAGCCGCCCGCACAGGGAGGGAGGGGTGTCACCGCAGCGGCTCGGCGCTCCGCGTCCGCGCGGTGCTCCTTCCCCGAAGTCGCTTCCGCATCATCCGGGGGCACAGGGGCCGCCAGGGTGCTAAGGAGAGCGCCGCAGGAAACCAGAGCCGCACGCCGCAGGAGCCCGGGTTGGGATTGCGAGCTGGCGGGGGCTCTCCCAGGAAGCCCCGCGGTTAGCACCCGCGCTTCCCCACCAGTGGCTGCGCAGGCTAAGAAGTGTAGAGGTCACGTGTTGGCAGAAAGTAACTTAGAAGGGAAAAAAGGAACTTCAAGGAGAAAATAAAAGCACTATACAACGAACTACCTCCCCACCCCCTTCCACCACTACTCCCTCCCCCGGGTGTAAAATAAAGGTAAAGGCGGGCGAGGTGGGAGAGGGGAGTCGCGCTCTGCTGGAGACCTGGGGGGAAACTCGGGAAATCTTAGGCAACAAAGTATAAGTCTATTATTGGCAACGTTCCCCAGCCTAGGGAGGCGATAACCCAAGGTATCTTTCCACTGAAGCTGCCCTTTGCCTACCTCCAGCCAGCTCTTGCACAGACGAGCAGAGGAACTGAGGATGACTGTACACCAGTTGTTATGGAGATGCCGGTCGCTCTGAGGAGGCCAAGTGCCCTGGGAAATCTCCAGACGCATTTCAGGTTTCGTCGTTTTGGCACCATTACCACGATTTTACTGTCCGTCAGGGTTCCCAGGAAGGGAAGCCCACCAGCCACGTCACAGGCCTTGGCTGTAGCGCTATTGACTGCAGGAATGAAACAGATAGATGTTGCAGAAGATGGTGGATAGCTCTTAAGTTTCAGACCACCAAACCCTTTCCAATTTCCAGTTTCTTTATGCCAATTAAAAGTGCTATGTTTGAATGTTATTCATCCTTCCTAATTTGTAAAAACCCAGTTACATGACAGAATGATTAAAATCAATAGAACATTAACATTTGTTTAGTGGCTACTTCAAGATCCTGCCCCCTTCCCCCTTCCATCACCCAAAATGCCTTCTTTAAGGAAAAACCAGGCTTTACTTCCTAATTCTGTATATGGACTTTTGTTCATTGGAGCCCCCATTGGTAGCCGGTTATTACTGCTCTAAGTTCAGTGTTTGGTTCAGATCATTCAACAGATGTTTCCAGAGCCAACCCAGTTTATTCTAGGTTCCAGACAAGGTACATACCTACAAACGCTTGCCAGACCTTATCAGGGGAAGTTCTAGACTTGCCAGGCTGACAGGGACCTAAAGTTAGGTCATCATAAAAAAATGTCAGTCACCCTCATAGTAACCAACACAACAGTTCCCTTCAACTAAAAAGATTGTTCAGATTGCCCACAAACTGCCACTTTTTGTTGATCCATGAAGTAGCCAGCAGATGCTGCCCTAAGACTGGGACAGCTGGCATACACATACCATCTTTAGAGGTCTTGGGGTATAGGTTTTGTGGATAAAACTGGTTTCCAGAGAGTACAATTTATAATACTATAATTAAGTTCCTTTACCTATTCAGTGACTCTAGTATAGATGTCAAGTCTTGGAATAACACAAAGAGATGAGTACTACATGAACATAATTACTCCCCATTGTCATCTGTAGGATACATTTATCTGACTTTTTTGTCAACAGTTTGTGGTCTGTATAGAAACTATCAGTTATGCTCTGATGAATATTTATCCTGAAAATTAATGCCATATTTTACAATGGGATACCCTGAATTGCTAGCTTGGGTGCGTGGGGATTCAGAACATGAATAACTGATGAGTTTGAAGTAATATAGACAACACATAATTGTACTATAAATATTTCCTAAAGAATATTATTGACCACTGCCCTTCTTTCTTGTAGTCATTACGAACCCCTACGGTATATGAAACAAGACAAGGGACAAGAGTTGCTATATAAGAGGAATTGGTATAGAGAGTTGGGAAGCGGAGTGAAGAGATGGTGTTGACATACATTTTTTTTTTCCTTTCTTGATTTCTCAGTGGCTGTAGGAGAATTCTCTTTTCTTGATACAGTTTCAACTCTTCACCTTTTCATCTCCATCCACTCACATATTTTCTTTTTTTTTCATCTGCTAAAATCCATTGTCTAATATACGCAAAGGTTGCAGTCATTTCATTTGTTGAGAAAGATGCCAAGCACTGTATCTGTCACGATTTTAATCTCAGGAGCACTTATTCCTGAGGTCATCTCATGTTCTGCACACAACCTTAGTAGCTGTGGTGTGAATATCACACTTCTCTAGGTTCATCTGACCCCATTCATTTTTAGTAATAGGAAGAACATTTCAAACTGAACAGTAAACAAATCTTATTTCTTAAAGAACATGGCCTAACAATGCAGCCAAATTTAAAGCAAAATGTATTAATACAACCAAGAAGGAAGAATTTTTGCTTTCTAATTATAAGTATTATGGTCCTTTAGGTGAATTGGTTGCTGTTCACATACAGTTTTCTACCAAAACCATAGTTATAGAGCTTGTCCTCTGTGTGTACTTAATTGAAGATGGGTATAAAAATTAGTAAGAAGGGGCTTATCAAGACTAGAAGGCACAATCCAGTTATAAAATAAATAAGTCATGAGGATGTAATGTACAACATAGGGAATATTGTCAATAATATCATAATAACTTTGTATGGTGACAGAAGGTCACTAGAATTGTGGTGATCATTTCACAAGGTATATGGATGTTGAATCAGTATGCTGTACACCTGAAAATAATATAATATTATATTTCAACTATACTAAAATTTTAAAAAGACTAGAGGCATAAAAATATTATTAAGTAGATATGTAAAGAGTTTCAATATTAGTTGGAGAGAGGTAACAAAACAGTAGTCTAAATACCAGAAATGAAAAAGGATTTTTTTTCTTAAGGAGTTAACAGATAATTGGAATATCTCTTGAGACAAAGTCTACTCTCTTGATTTCTAAAAGGAAATTCAGAAAATCACCTTTAAAAGAATGGTTTAGGTACTCTGTTCCTCATATCCAGGCAGCAGTGATAAGATAATACTTCTGTTTTTTTCCTTCCAGCTTGTCTTTCCAAATCTCTTTGGTTGTAGTAATTACCAAGCTCTCCATCTTACCTTGCATTGGATAGATTATTTCCTTCCTTTCCTCTTACTCTTACTTCTTCTCTCTTCTCCAGTAGTTATTCTATGCTATGCACTTTGATAGGGGTTGGTGATCCATATAGTAACAATTTCCTACCCTTAAGAGTCTCAGAGTCCAATAGACCCATGATTTAATCTCTTAAGAGTTAGGAAGTCAGGTGAAGATGATATAGTTGAAGCATGCTTGGTAAATTATTGCCAAGATGACAACAGTGTCTTCTCCTGGTCTTTAACTCAGAATCATTTGTTATAATGAATGAAGAAGAGTGTTCACAAAGAGGCTTCAGATGGTGACATAATTGCCATCTTGGAGGCTTATAAAAAATCAGATAGCAATAGAGTTCTGTTTATGATATAAAGAGTGATTCTGACCAGGTAGGAAGAAAGATTGGCTCTCTTAGTCACTTCCTGATCTCTAATGGTTCTCCACAGGCAATAGAAGGAGAGGCAAAGAATCACGATGCACAATTTGGAAAGCTTTTTGAAAACAAGAATAGGCAATGATTGCCAAGAACCTGGTGTTGAGCTCATATTTAAAAAGAACTCAAGGAATCTTCCATCTATAAACCTAGTTTAGTTAGAAAGAAAACAATCAAAGATCCAAGGAAGCAAGCATAAGAAAGCTTAGAAAAGTGGTTATTTAGTTGCAGTAACCTCCGTGCATTACCATGCCACAGAAGATCTGGACATCACTTAACTCGATTTCAGGAAAACCAGACAGCCCCATAATGAGGCTGAAGCAAGACCACATGAATATTGAGGAAGAACTGAATGACTCTAAACCATCTTGCAGACAAGAGATGAATAAGAGAAAGTATGGGTAGCAAGTAGGAGAGAAGTGATGTTGTTGATATGAAACGTTGACAAGAGATTAAGACAGGCCAAGAATATGTCAGGTCAGAGATGGCAAGAAATTATACTTAGCTAAATGTAAGATCATATTAGGAACTAAATAAAATAAAAAAATAACATAATTTAAGATTATGGAAAAGCAAGTGAAAACTAGTAAAAGTGGTTGAGTCCATACTATGATGGCACCTAAAAAGTATATTTGAGATCTAATCTGCCTACAACTTCTGAAGAGAAACTTTTACAGGTGCTAAACCATGTTTATGATAATTTAATGTGCGCATGAATCTTCTGGGAAGTTTGTTAAAAATCAGAATCTGAGTCTAGGGTGCTGATCAAGTTTTGGTATTTTAACCAAATTCCTAGGTGACAGGGTCAAGCCACACTTTGCATGTGCTGCTGTATGTAGCCTATGGTATCATTCATAGTATGACTTCATTGAAATTTAGCTGATCTCTTTATTAACTGAAGTGAATAGCAAATAACAACAAAAGAATTAATAATAAATCTAGGAAGAGACCTGTTTCTTTAACCTCAATGTCATGCAAACCACAAACTAGCTCTCAAATTCATTAATTCTAGATAGTTCCTGAACACAATTGACATCAAGCTCTTATCCAGAACATTGACTACAGTTTGAAAGTTTGTCATTTTCTAAGCATTGGAGTAAAAGAAAAGAGAATCTTTCAATGTATTGGGCACATTTTGAAACTGCCAACAAGTCAGGGAAAATTATTCTAGTCATGTAAAGAAGCTTGGTAAGGTCAAATTATGAGTCCTGAGCTCATTCTGGGTTTCCTTCTATAAATAGGTTATTCTGGAACTAGAGAAGGCATAGCAGAAGGCAACAGAATGACAGAGGGACTTGGGGAATTTGCTTCTGCTGAAAGGTTAAAGAAACCAGGTCTGTTTTCTTTTGTAAGGAGAGAAACGATGGTACCTCACTGAGGTGATACCATTCTAAAGGTGGTGGAAGTAATAGGATGCGACAAGAGTACCTTCTGGAAACCAGAGTAGAAGGATTCTGGCAAGGAATGAAGGCCAGAAGAATGACTGTAGCTTTTCTCAACGCCCGCAGTTAGCAGTGTTCCTATTGGCAACAAGCCACTAGTCACATAGGAGGGGGAAACACTGGATTTAGATCAGGGAAAAAGTGAGGGACAGAAAATGAGGAGGCCAGGAGGCTCTTACCTCTTCATTCGCTGAGACCATTTCAAATGGGCATTAATTTATCCCATGGAAGCCCTGCAATCAGAACACATGGTGAACTTGACCAGCATTCCCCAGGCTCTCAGACTCTGCTTTTGTAATGCATCACATTTCTGCTTCCTCTTTATCCCCAAATGGTCCTATTCCTCATCATTTCTGCAAACAAATGTAAGTAATTGGTAACAATATGTGGTGCTCTTCTTCTAAGTTACTTTATCTTCTGCATCAATCCTGGAAAACATTCTCCTTTCCAGTTGATAGAAAAACATTGTCCATCAATTTGCATATGAGATCCTAACATCTTCATCTGATGTGCAAGGCTCAGAGATGGAAGGACTCAGAGGTCATGCTGGTCAACACCATCAATTCTCTGTAGGGGAATGAAGAGCTCATAGAGTTGATGATCATGTAGTTTTGTCTGTTTGGTATTGGAACTTTCCAGAAACTTTGAAAATCCCCCCAATATATTATCTGGAAAATATCAGTCATACCATGAGTTAACAAAGAACTCTAGTCCTCTGTCAAAATTCAGTTTTAGCTCTGTATCTTTTCAAAATGACAACCTTTGGGGTGGGGGATTGCTCTAGGTCCACTGCTTTAAGTGGTCTCAGGCTGCTGTAAATGGTAAATAATTCAGAAAAGCAGAAAAGAGGAAGCAGTTCTTTCTAGCTTTTCCTTAGAAATATACAAAACCCCATAGACATGCTATTATCTCTGTCTCTACTGCACCAGAACAGAATGGGATTGTTCATTTCTGCTCTCATACTATCCTGTACTCCTCTGAATCCTGAATAAGGATTCGCTGGAGGAATAGAAGAGGAAAGTGTTCCAAAAATAAGAGAGAAGTCTCTGTGAAGATCCTGAGGCAAGGTTTTAGTTAGTGCTGTGTAACAAATTAGCCCCAAACTAAGAAGTTTAAAATGAAAATAAACTTTTATTACACTATGTTTTTGGTGGGTCAGGAATTCTCCATCAGTGTAGCTTAGCAGTTCTGGCTTGGAGGGGTGTAGCAAGGCAGGTGTCTTATGATGTTGCAGTTAAGATTTAGCCAGGGCTATAGTCATCTGAAGACTTGATGGAGACTAGGGGACCATTTTCATGCCATTCAAGCAGAAAGTGAACCAAAGCCGTTTGTTGGTGGGAGGTTTCAATTCTGCCCACATGGACCTCTTCACAGGCTGATTGAGTGTCCTCACAATATGGCGGTTGGCTTCTCCCAGAGCAAGCAAGTAGAAGAGAGTCAGGTAGAAGTTATTTTTTTGTGTTACTTGGCCTCAGAAGTTGTATAGCTTCTCTTTTGCCACATTCTATGTGTTAAAAGTGAGTCAGTAAGTCTGGCCTACATGCAGATAGAAGAAAATTTGACTTTACCTCTTAAATGAAAGACTGTTAAAGAATGTTATAAACTAGTTTAAAACTACCACAGGTGGGACAATCTTTGATGTGTATATGATACCCAATAGGATAACACCCCTGGGGTGTAATAAAAGAGGGAGGAAGAGTGTAAGATAAGGCTAAAGAAACAACCATGTGGGTTGGATAATGGAAGGCCTGTAGATCATTTTGGATTTTTATCCTCAGGGCTTTGGCAAACCATGAAATGGAAGGAGTTACATGATTAACTTTACATTTAAAGTGATTACTCTGGCTGCCCTGTGAAGACTGGATTAGAGGAGTGTAGATATGAAGTCCAGGTAGGCGTTTGTTACGGGTCAGGTGAGATAACAGAGGTTTAGACTTAGAAGAGTGGGTGGATGTGAGATATGTTTTAGAAATAAATCAAAGGACCTGGTGATTGATTGGTTCATGAAGAATGAGGAGAGATGATTCTGGCATAAGTGAGGGCATGTTTAAAGAAATCATTTAATGAGTGTACAAGATTGTGGAGGAAAAGCAGATTTACAATGTAAGTGAAGGATGGGGGCGGGACCAAGAGTCTAGATCTTTTAATTCTTACAGCCACACTGGGAAACAGATTAAAATAATAGCTACCATCCACTGGGAAGTTACTCTGTGTCAGGCACCTTGTTCAAGACAGTGCTTATAATTTTCTGTTTAATCCTCTCAATTATGCGACTATTACTGGAGAAAAGGCATGGAGAGGTTAACCAACTTTCCCAAAGTCAAACAGCTTGTAAGTGATGGAATAGGAATTAAAACTCAAAAATTTCAGATACTAAAGCTTATGCTTTTAATTACTAGACTAGATTTACCCTTCCTTGCCTTCTCCCTCTCTTAATATATCCATTATTGCTTTTACTACAGTTTACTCATGTTAGAGTATTGCCACAAGCCAGTCTCAATTAACTAACTGCCTTCTTCAACCCTTATGATGTGGCTGGTATATGATTGAAGATGAATATAATTTTGCAAAAATGTCAGAATTAAACTGTGCCTTTTATCTCTGAGAAGACTTGTTTTCTAACCTCTAACAGCATAAGAACACAGATTAGAATGTGACGTGAGATCGGAAGAAGACTATTGAACATTAATTGCACTATGTTGCAGGAAGGCTTAACTTACTTCTGGAATCTCCCCTCCCCTCGCCTTCATCCTAGAAGGTAGCAAATGCATCCTAGAAGAAGCCTAGACAGAACATAGGCAAAGTTCTTTCTAAGATGCAGGTTATTCTTGAAACCCAAGAGCTACCAATCAAAGATAAGGTATACACTGCAAATTAGGGGGCACTAATGCGATGACTCAGAGTCCCAGAATGGGTCTGAGTTTACAAATCACTGAGAAGATGTTCCCAAAGTCTTGACAGATCTATGTTGAGGCAGAAACAAGGACATCATAGTCTTCAATATGACTGTGATTCAGAATCTAAATAGTGACCTGAATGCCAGAAATGTCAGCAAAGAAATGGGAAAAGAAACAAGTTGACCAGAGATCTGGGTTTGCTGAGAGGGTGGTGAACCTAATGATTTGGAATGAAACAATTGTAAAAAAAGCCTAAAATTTCAAGAGAAAAGGAGGAATCTCTGGCTCTCACACTTGACCTTTCTTGGTATTCCCTGCCTTTGTTTCTTGCCTCCTATAAGTCAAGATATAAGTCTTGGAATCATCTCCTGTGTTTGGAAAGGGACAACACAGCAAAGAACTCTATCACTGATATACCAGCCTTGGCTAATCAGTTTTTTTCCTTTGGACCTCAGTTTTCCAACTTATATAAATGGCATTATATTTGCAATTGTTATGAACTGGTTTGCATGCCCCCCTCCCCTGGCCAGTTCATATGTTGAAACCCTAATCTTTAGTACTTCAGAATGTAACCCTATTCGGAGATAGGGTTTGTAAAGGGGTGCTTAAGTTAAAATGTGGATGGGTGGGTCTTTAATCCAATGTGACTGGTGTCCTTATAAGAAGAGAGAGACAGAGACATCAGGAATAAGTGTGCACAGAGGAAAGACCATGTAATGACAAGCAAGGGATGGCCACCTATAAACATTGGAGAAAGGCTACAGAGGAAACCAACCCTGCTTGCACCTTGAACTTAGCATTTCAGCCTCCATAACTATGAGAAAATAAATTTCTGTTGGTAAGCCACCCAGCCAGTGGTATTTTGTTATGGCAGCCTTAGAAAATGAATATCTATATTTCAAAGTGCCAAATTATCTCCCTTCTTATTTCTGTTGAATTTCCTCCAGTAGTTTTCGTATTGGGATTGATTGAAGGTTATTGACGTTCTTTGACTGTTTTCCCATCAAGATGATGGTTGGAGAGGGAGAAGGGTGCAGCCGAGCCCCGCCTTCTAGTTTGCCCTGCTAAGATGCTGGACACATATGTGAAACTGTCCTGGAACCTCCAGACCAGACAACCCCCAACTGAAGGCCATCCAGTCATCCTGGTTAATGCCATGTGGAGTGGAAGAACTGCCCAGCTAAGCCTGGTTGAATTCTTATCTCACAAAATCATCAGGTATAATATCATTGCTGATGCAACTAAGTCACTAAGGTTTGGGATAGCCTGTGACAGTGATGAAATAAACGTTTATGAACTGATTTACTGGCTGCCTATAGTTATACCGATTATACACAAGCCCATTTTTTCCTGGTCTTACTTGGTAGGAAGAAATAAGGTACAATTATTAAGGAATTGGATATTGGATTGAAATTTAGATTTTGATAGGGTCTGGCATTGACAAGACACTTGTTTTGTTTCAAAGTCAGTTGACATCCATGATCTCAGTTTCCTCATCTGTAAAATAAGGATAGTCACCCCTGCTCTGTGTGGCTTTGAAATTTGAATTAGATATATCACTAGGCAGAAAGTGAGCATCCTGTCAATGGTAACCACTGTTACTGCCATGGTAATGCTACTTGTTGCTGTTGATCATGGTGATGAAACCAGGTCATATCAACCAGTGGAGCCGGGAGAAATGCACATTCCAAACAAGTCACTCTCATAGTCTGCCACAGGGCCCAACTCTTTAAAGCTGGAGAGTTTATGGATGCAGTATCCTTTAAAATTCCAGTTCCACCAGCAAGGTTAATGCATTCAAAGACATTATGAATTGGAGGCCATGTAGCAAAGTGTAAAGAGTGTAGGACTTACTGTATTCTAGAATTTTGACCTTAAGTGGCTCAAGATCCAAAAAACAGTGGATTGAATGTGTTAGAAATTTGACTCTCATGTAAAAGTTTAAGTTGGTAGCCCCAGGCCTTATGAGATTCCATGGTGCCAGGGACCCAGGCTCTTTCTGTTGTCTTCCATGTATGCCCCCATTCCCAGTGTCACCTCCTGGTATAGTGAGGATATTCCTTCTTCTCCAACAGAAAAGAAGGAATGGATGGAGGGGGGGCATACCCTATTGCTTTAAGGGAACTTCCCAGAAGTTGGACACACTACTTTTGTTTATACCTATTGGCCAAAACTCAGTCACATGACCAAATCTATTGAAACACAGATAGGAAATGTTGGGAAATGTGAACTTGATTCAGGATATCCATGTACCCAGCTAAAATTTAGGAATCCTATGAATGAGGAAGAAGAACAGAGAACTAGGGAAAATAAGTAGTGTTTATGACAGTTCCCATTTATCAGCATCTTTCATCTCTCTAAATTCCCAAGATCCCAGCAAAGGGTCTGGCACAGTGCAAGAGCTAATAAATAGTTGTTGAATTAAATTGAATTGAGGAAACTGCAGGGGCTCAACAGGGAGCACAAAAAAAGCGTAGTTACTAACTCAAGTCATTTTGTGTGGTGATATTCTCTAAGCCTCAGTTTCCTTCCATGAAATGAAGATGTTAGTGATCGCTAGGAGGGCAATTGTGAACTTGACGGCAGTGAACTAAATACCATCTCCACACTCTATATCTTCAAAGTGCAGGATTTATACCTTAAGTGGAGGCAAAATCCAATCTGGAGGCCTCATTAAAAAGGCCTATGGCATTGCTGGGAAGTGTCAGATGCAGGCTGGCCCAAATGCCAGCAGGGATAATTGCGTTGTGACAACTTGGAGTTCCCCTGCACTCTTCAGTTGAATAAGTAGGCTTTGCTTCCCATCCGAGGTTACTCTGCACCACTGTCCTTGGCTGTTAAACAGAAAAGTCACCTCATTTGTCAGCCTTTTTTCTCTTTCTTTTGTAGAGCTAGCTATGTACTATTGGCCGAGTTTACTAATATCTTTGACCAGTTAAGACGTTGTATGATTGCAGGTAACTCCCATGAATGAAAGGATGTTTCCACATAATATGTGGGAACTGTGTTAGAATCTTATTATTTGCCCTCCAGTGCTAAAGAATGAGACCGAGACATGACAAGTCTGTCACAGTGATCCATGTATTCATGAGAGAATGAAATGCGGTGAGAATTTAACACTTCTTTTTAGAAAGGCAAGGCCTTGACCCTGAAGATTGCCAGGGTCCACATGTGTTAACTTTTCAGTAAAATAACTGTAGATTCCAATGGGTTCTACTTTCAAGTCTTAAACACCCAGAACCAGATCTGATATGCCTTTCAATTTAACAAAGGAGTTAGAACACACGTTAAAGCTATTGGAGTGTGAGGTGGTTCCACAGATATTGCTATGATCATGACTACATTAATTGTTTATTTTCTTTTGCAAGGCATGCAGAAACAGGAGGGCTAATGTGCCACGACTTGCTCTCATATTCAGTTCCAGAAAGATACCTCAGTAAAACCATTTGTTTAATATTAAGGAGGTAATTTAATCCATTTTATGAAGCTTTATTTTATTAGCAGCTTCTAATAAAATAAAGGTTTGTATCTAATCATCTTTCTTTGGTTATAATAACATCCTTATCCCCTTAATGATGAAATTTTCTCCACTCCTTTGATGTCTGTGATAATTGCTATCTATTGTAATACTTAAATTCAGAATTAGAATGAGTTCTTTCCTTCATCTGTAGCACTTAAAAAAGTTGTGAACACAGTGACACCAGATCAAACCCTAACTTGAGGCCTATAATAATCTTACTTAACAGCTCAATGACTCCGCTGTTATAAATAGATGGTTCATTCCTTCCGTCACCAAATGTTTACTGAGCACTTCCTTTGGCTAAATATGGGTGATGCAAAGATTGCCATACTGGGTATGACCCTGTTACCCTCTCCTGCTTGACTGAGATAGTATACATTTTGGGAAAATAATTTTAACAGTTTTACAAATAATATCTGGAGTTAAGACATATGAAGATGGGGCATGGAAGAGAGGAAAAGAGGGTGGCAACCAAGAATTGCAAAGTAAAGGCCCTGTAGGAGCCAAGTTATTTTTGGATTTCTTTCTGGAATTTCTTCTTAGAAAAATGCACCCACTTTTCAAACTTTGCTTGGAATTTTAGAGTACTTACAGAGCCACAGAAGCTTCTAGGCAGCCCAGCTTTGTGACATATTTGGGTGAAATTGAGAAAATATTTACATTGTAAAAGAAAGCATGCAGTGTGCTACTTGTAAGATTTCCCATATGATTATTGACCTTGCCCCAGAGTTTTATGCATTGCTCAGTCTTGTTAGCCAAGATAGAAAGCTTCCAGCTGAAAGGCCAGAGAGTATTTATAAACTGAAATTTTTATTGTCATTATTATAGTCAAAATTCTCCTGTACTTGTGACCATTTTATTGATTATTAGAAAGTCTTTGGATTTATACTTTTTCCAGTGATTATGATCTGGTTAGTTAAAGGACTATGAACATCCTTTAATTTAGGAGACTGAAGGCACAGGTGTAATATGGTATTTATGTAACTTCTAGGCCAGATCTGTTTACTTGTGTTTTATTTGCCTATTTTCATGACTTTAGTAAATAGAATAGACAAAAAGGCTCATGGCTGATCATGAACTTAGGCAAGTAACTATAGACGAAGTCCTAGAGGCACCTACGTCCTACAGGCAAACCAAAGCAAACCCCAAATCTCTGTTATCATGAGTTTATGATTGAGAGGTGTGTGTGTGTGTGTGGGGGGGATATACATCTGTGTATGAACACCGATCTTTTCAAGGGGGGAGGGAAGGCATTTAACAATGCCTTTTTAGAGATAGTAGATGCTCAATAGCTGTGTTGGTTGGTGACGAAAGCACTATGTATATATGGAAGTCACTTAGTTTATTGCAAATAGTTTTAAAATCATGATTCTTCCATTTAACTGGATTCAATGGCTATATACTTTGTCTAGACATACTATAAATTGTGTTATGCTCTCTGAGTAATTCAAAGATGCATAATATCTTTCTCTGAAGATATTCACTGGTAGAGCAGGTTGGTAAGCACATGTGTAGTCACTATCTTGTCTTGCTCCCACATCAGACATTTCTAACTGATCATGATGCTCTTTCTGTCAGAACCTGGATTTGGTCTCAAAATCCTTTTAAACACAATGCTCTGGGCATCTCTTTCTAATCAATCACAGTTGGAACAAGCAATAAAATCCACTTGCCATTCTGACTCTAAAGAAGGGACAGATATATGCACAATACCAATAGTATCATGCAGCTCATAATCATCAACAAAAATAGATATGTCTTAAGTATTTACTATATGCTGCATCAAGTTCTCAACAATTGATTGTGGTAGCAATGTCCTGCAGATAAAAACTATATAAGGAAATCCTATTGGGACCTTATTTGAAAATCAAAGAATCACTTTGAAAGCAAATCATCCTCTGGTTGATTTGTTTGATGAGCTCAATTGCATATTGAATATTCTTTGTGTACCATACACATAAGAAGGAAAATAGGGTTTAATGTCAATTGCCTTCACTAGAGTATGAGAAGCAGAACAAGTAGAAAGTAGTAGTTTTTCAAGGAAAAAATAATTCAACAGTAGAAAGAAAAATTAAAGCCCTCAGTGGGAGTGAATGAAAGAACACAGAAACCAATATTACTATATGAATTTCTTCCCACCTCCATTTGTCTTAAAAAAGAATTTATTTTCTTATTCTTTCCTAATGGAATAAAAAATCTGATTCTTGTTAGATTACTTTCTCAGGAACATCTAATCCTTAATATGTTAACAAATCATAGAAGGATATTTTTAAAGTGAAGCATTTTAATTTAACAAAGTGCTATAGACTTAATGTTTATGTCCTCCCAAAATCCATGTACTGAACCTGACCAGGCAGTGACACGGTGGATAGAGCATCGGACTGGGATGCAGAGGACCCAGGTTCAAACCCTGAGCTCGCCAGCTTGAGTGT
This sequence comes from Rhynchonycteris naso, assembly GCA_037038555.1. Classification (NCBI taxonomy): domain Eukaryota; kingdom Metazoa; phylum Chordata; class Mammalia; order Chiroptera; family Emballonuridae; genus Rhynchonycteris; species Rhynchonycteris naso. The sequence continues at coordinate 342,433,050 of CM072995.1, forward strand.
GGGCCCATCTGGCTTGAGCAAAAAGCCTGCCAGCTTGGACCCAAGGTCGCTGGCTCCAGCAAGGGGTTGCTTGGCCTGCTGAAGGCCCGCGGTCAAGGCACATGTGCGAAAGCAATCAATGAACAACTATGGTGTTGCAAGGGCAACAAAAAACTAAACTAATGATTGATGCTTCTCACCTCTCTTCATTCCTGTCTGCCTGTCCTTATCTATCCCTCTCTCTGACTCTCTCTCTCTGTCCCTGTAAAAAAAAAAAAAAAAAAAAGCCAAAATCTATGTGCTGAAACCCAATGTGATGATATTTGGAGGTAGGACCTTTGGAGGTTCATTGAGTCATGAGGGTAAAGCCCTCAAGAATGAGGTTAATGCCCTTATAAAAGAGGCTCCAGAGAACTTCTATAACCCTTCTTCCAACTGAGGATACAGCAAGAAGACCACTGTCAGTGAACCAGGACGTGGGTTCTTATCAGATACCAGATACAACATAGCCTTAATCTTGGATTTCCCAAACTCCAGAGTTGTGAAAAGTAAATTTCTGTGTTTAAATGCCACTCAGTCTATGCTATGCTGTTTTATCAGCCTAAACACAACTAAGACACAAGAACTGTCATTAGCAGCCGTGAGATTTCTTTTAAAGATGAGGGTAGGCACACAATGCAGAAAATTACTGAGTTAGCAGAAGGGCCTTAGGTATGGCATTTGTTAAAAGACGAAATAGACATACAATATTACTAAGAAGAAAATTTCAGGCCCCATTAGAATGCCTCACAATAACTTTATTTTTCTAGTTTATTCTTTCTTTTGAGGGAATTCTTGGCTGAAAACAAATTATTCATTGCCTGTCATGTGCCACATAGTAATAATAACTACTTGGGTGCTTTCTGAGTGAGAGGGACTGTTCAGAGAGTTTATATGCCTCAACATTTAATTTTCTCTACAGTCCTGTGATATGGTTACTAATAAATGCTTATTTTACAGATGATGAAATGGAGGCAGAAAAAGAGCTAAATAACTTGGTCAAATGTGTGATTAGTAAATAACACCAGGGAACAAAATTTTTGTTGCATCCACAAAAACACTTGTTCTTACCTAATTCGAGTATGCTGATCTCAAATCTGACATCAGTTTTTCTCTGTAAGCTACAGTTTTATTTGCAAATCAAGATTTTATGTTTTCATCTTATTGTAAAATTTTCAACATTTAGTTTAACATGATGAAGTAGAATGTCTTCTTGGGCATCATCTTTGTGAAAATATAATAATTTATATAATGCAATAAATACACTGATACACTAAAAGATATGATTGCATCAGAATATGTCTACAATTGCAAAATAGAACATATTAAAAAACTTATTTTAATCATAAAATTTGCGCAAAACTTATTTAAATTCTATTCAGGCAAAAATTTGTGTTTGTAACTCTTGCGTTTGTGTACTTGTTGAGGACAATCTTGTTTGATGCTCCAGCAGTAGTCTGCCATTGTTTAGAGCTGTCAAGAAATAACCACCATTATGTTGGACTGTATGTGGTAACATCTAGTTGGCTGAGAAGACTATTGATATCATGACATTAAACAAAGTGTTTGTCTTCGGGAAAAAAGTTCACAAAAATTTGTTCACGCTTCCTGAAATGAGATATGTTAGCTGACTGGTGAAGTACATTCTTTTCTTGAAGCCTGGAGGCTAATATCTCAGCTGCTTTCTTTGATAGGCCCAAATCTCTTACTAAGTCATTCAATTTGGGTTGGCTAAACTGCTGAGGGGTTAATGACTGCTTGGCATCAGAAGAAGACCCTTCAGATTCTACAACCATTTCCTCATGCATCTTATCAAAATACACTTGATCACCATGTTCACTTTCTTCGTCCTTAGAAGAAATAAAACCATTGAAAACTGGAACCGGGAGTGTCTCAGAGTGTGGGATAGGTCATATTGCTGAAGGAATATTAGAATATGTGATCATATGCCGTTTTTTTCTTGCCGATGCCCTTTGTATGGATCAGACAGAAATAACAGTCACTGCTGTGGTCCTTAGGTTCACGCCAAACCATGGGAATACCAAAAGGTATTCCTTTGCGTTTTTCTTTTGTCCAGTCATGAAGCATTTCCTCACAACTATGACACACAATATGAGGAGTCCAATTCTTGTCTTGATCACCAAGGGAACTTGAAAATAGGCAATATATGCACGTGTCACAAATAATGAAATATTGTGCCTTTGACGTTGAAGTGTGTAACAGCCACATATATAACAGAAGGTGTCAGGACTTAAAATCTTACATTTATACTTACTCAAAGAAGCCATGATTCAATCTTAAAACAAAATAAGGGGTGTTTTTATCAGATAATAAATTTTTACATTTAGAAACAACTACAATTATGCAAAAGTGAAGTTAGTAAAACATTAATTGTCTTGTGGTTATGTTCAATCCAAGAGTCATTGCCCTTTAACTCCAATTTAAAAACCAATGCATGCCATTAACTGTAACAAAAAAATTAAAATTGCATGAAAACTAGAGCATGCATCAAAGAACGGATTTCAAATTTGGAATCAACGATGCAGGAGTATATAGAAACAGTTCTAAAACCTCATGCACCAGAAAAGTAAATAAAAAATTGTTTCCCAGTGTAATAGAGCTGAATCTGAGTCTGGTTCCAGGGTCTTTTTTTTTTTTTTTTTTTACAGGGTCAGAAAGAGATAGTTAGGGACAGACTGACAGGAACGGAGAGAGGTGAGAAGCATCAATCATTAGTTTTTTGTTGCTGTCGCAACACCTTAGTTGTTCATTGATTGCTTTCTCACATGTGCCTTGATCACGGGCCTTCAGCAGACTGAGCAACCCCTTGCTGGAGCCAGCAACCTTGGGTCCAAGCTGACAAGCTTTTGCTCAAGCCAGATGGGCCCATGCTCAAGCTGGTGACCTTGGGTCTCGAACCTGGGTCTTCTGCATCCCAGTTCGATGTTCTCTCCACTGCGCCACCGCCTGGTCAGGCTGGTTCCAGGGTCTTAATTCTTCACTGATATGCTTTACCCCCTCAGATGGGAGAGTGAGACCCAGAACCGGTACTCTGAGTTACCTGGAATAGTTCACCTTGAAACATTTCTCTTAGATATTGGCCTTCATAATTATATTTGTCCTCTTAAGAGCTTATATGTAAGTAGGAACACAAGAATGACCAACACTTGGTATGGCCCTGATCCTATGATTTGTTCATTCATTTTTAACAAAAATAATTATTGGAGTCCTCTCTATTGGTTTTCTTATCTTCCTGGATACTCTTTCTTGGTCTCAGTTTGTTGATTGCTTTTTAACCTCCAGACTTCTAAATCATGGGGCTTAGTCTTTAGTTTCAGTTCTTGGTGTTTTTCTTTATTTATAATATTTTTTCCATTTACTTATTAAGGCTTATGTCTTTAAATACTCTTAATATGATGTTGACTACAAAGTTTATATTTTCATCTCAGACCACTCTATTTAACACTAGACTTCTATATCTTAATGCCTGTTTGATAGACACTTGAATGTCTAATGAACAACTCAAATTTCACATGCCCTAACCTGAACTATGGATGCCTGCTTCTGCCTCCAAAATTTGCTTCTTCCACAGTATCCCCTCACTGTAAATGGCAATTCTACTTTTCTAGTTGCTCAGGATAAAAATCTTGGTCTTGGCCTTGACCAGTAGCCCAGATCGTTCGAGCATTGTCCTGATATAACAAGGTTACATCCCTGGTCAGGGCACATATAAGAATCAACCAAAAAATGCATAAATAAGTGGAATAACAAATACATATCTTTCTCTCTCTCTCTCTCTCTCTCACTTCCTTCCTCTCTCTCTAAAATCAATCAATAAAAAATAATCTTAGCGTTATCCTCTCTTTCTCTCACACCCATTTCTAATCTGTCAGCAAATCCTGTCAGCTCTTTATCTTTCAAATATAACCAGAATCGAACAACTTCCTACCACTCTCTCATATTCCCCTGGTGTATGCTGTTATTACCTCTGACTTGGTTATTTTATCCACCTCTTAATTGATCTACTTGCTTCTACCTTGGCTTTGTTATAGTTGGTTCCAGTTACACTAGTCTCCTTTCTGTTCTTTAAACATATCAAGCACAGTCCAACGTCAGTACTTTTGGACTAGCTGTCCCTTTGCTCAGACACTCTTGCTTCAGACAACTACATGACTCACTCTGTGACTATTTCAGTTCATTGGTTAAATGTCATTTTGTCAGAGAGGTCTTTGACCACCTTAAACAGTATGTAACTTAGACTTACTTTCTATACTTCCCCAACATTTTCTGTCACATTATTCTGTTCAATTATTTTTCTAAAGTATTTATCAGTGATTGACACTTTATGTGTTTATTTGTTTGTTCGAACTGCTCCATCAGAATGTAAGTGCCCTGAGGGTGGGGACTTTATCTACTTTGTTCCCTGTTGTATACCAAGCTCTTGGAACAGTACCTTATGTGTAGTTGGTGTCTAATAAATATTTGTGGAGTGACTGACTGACTGAATAAATGAATGAATAAGGACCTACTCTGCACCAGACACTAAGCTTGACACTATGGTTTTATCAGGGAACAAGATAGAAATGGTTCCTGCCTTCGTGACTTACACTATATCACTTATTTGCATGCTTATATTCTCTAAAATGTAGTAGTTTAAATTTATGATCAGTTAAAAATGCAGAGTAAAGAAAAAGTGGGGAAAGATACAGTATGGTATGGTACAGTATGGTATGGTATGGTAAGATAATGGCTAAGGAAAGGGAAGGGTAAAGATATAATGTGCAATGTGTTATAAGGGTTTTAATATTCCTTGTACTCCATTAGTGTCATCAATACTGAAGTTCATTTAGGAAGCCTTCAGATACAACCTGTTCTGAAATATTTCCTGTGGACTCTGTATAATGACCCATTAAGGGAAGGAAGATAAAAGTCAAGCCCAACTGCTATGAAGGTTGCTCAACACATAGGCATTATTCACAAATGCTTTCTTTATTCACCATTGTTCTTAGAGGACATTTCATGTAAAACTCACACCTTGCTCTTTGCTTTTATTTCACTGAGTGTCTACCCACTCATTCCGGTTTACTCACATTTTCAGTGTTTCCTATGCTGCCTGAATTCTTAGAGGTAAGTTGGACATTCTGAAAATTATCCCCCATGTTTTCATAGAAAATTAGGGGGCTCTTCCCTGACCCTCTCCTGCTTAATTTTTTAAAAAGCTGATTTATTTAGGGACAATGGATTCTTCTTTCTGACTCTACAGATAGTTCTCCAGCTACTTCAAGATGTGAAGAGGCAACACTGTAGGAGTCTTGACAAATAGAGAAGTGGAGGTAACCTTCAGAATTCCTCTAAGGATCAATTGACATTTCATGCATGGCTTAGAACAGTTCTGTAATTGGTTACTTTGCCTCTGTGGAAATGGGTCTCTTTGCACCCTACTATGTGATTCCAGGAGTCAGAAGTAGAACCACATTTGTTTTTTTTTTAGTTAGTGGTAGTTCCCTGAAATTACAGAATCCTGAGATTTATTTTGTTTCTTGATGTTAAAATAAGGATGGTGGATAGTTGGAATTTGTCTGAGGGTTTTATGGGTACAGATTAAAATAACTACAGATATTGTAACATGGGAAGTACAGGTAAGCCACACTGTTTTAGCTCAGTGGGAGGTTATTACCTGATTTATCAAACAACATCTTTGCTAGATATTGAAGAATTTTCCATTGGAACCATCAACAGCCTTTTAAGTTGATTGAGCGAATGAGTATTCTGATCACTGAAGAGAAGTCACAAAGTGGGTGATATAAGAATGAACACAGTCTTAGGAAACAAAAGGGGACCAGTTTTAGACAATCATTGGGAGATCAATGGCAACATGCAGGCTGTTATTATTGGGGGACCCTCATGAGATGATGAGAAAGCTAGCAGAGCTGCTCAAGTCAGGTGGTGCACATGGAGCACTGGAATGGAGAGTGAACCTCACCAGGGCACAAACCCAGTTCTCTGCTGATAGCTCCTTTGGACTGGTGACTGACAGTACTTTGGTCAAGGTCAACGATCTCTCCCTATTCTGTTCTGACCCTGTATCAATAGTCCTCTCTTCTCAGTCTTAGAATCTTGGTCTGGAGAGAGAAAATAGAACTGGATCATTTTTCTTACAAATCTTTTCTGACTTCACTTGCATCACAGTTCTTGAAACTCAAGAGTCAAATTCCTTTACACTTTTCTTCCCTGGTTCCACACTGACACTTTTCATTTAAGCAAAGAGTAGTTTCTGTGTAACTGTCAGGGCTGAAGGGTCACAGAGCTCATATGAAGAAATAAAATGAGGAGTAAAGGTAGAGATGGAGTTGGAAAAACCACGGATAACAATTCAGAATGTTCTCTTGCCCTAACACCACTTCATTTGCTGGTTAAGACACCTTTGCCACACACTGAGCTAAATCTTTAACCTGGCATCTTATTGAATTTTCATAACAACCCATGGGACAGGCTTTATCTTCTGATTTAATAGATGAGGCAAAAGAAGCCCAGAGAGGCTAAGTAACCTGCAGAAAATCACACAATGTGTAAGTGACAAATGATATACAAAGAGCTTTCTAACTCCCAAATCCATTTATTTAAACATTCATTCACTACCCCATTGCCAGTCCAGAGAGATGGAAATTGAGCAAATAATGCTGCACCCTCTCCCTGACCTCATTTCTATATTTCTAATACCTGGCTAAATTAAGGATGCCTTAAAGTTGGTGCTTCAGGGGAGCTTAGACCTGGACTATGTGGCGAGGGTGCCCCGACAGCTGGAATATTAAGAGGCCCAGCTTCCTACTGCTATCTGAGCCAGTGTGGAGGTGTCAGCTTTTCTTTTTTTTAACTGGGGGTGTCTCCTACGGAAGCCCCAGGGACCCTCAGGTGCCCAGCTTGCATCCAGTGCTATTCTCCTGCCATAGGGGGCCCTGGAAAACAGCCAGCAATTGTCTTCTTCCTTTTCACTCACAAGTCTGTTTTCACCAGGGCTTCCTTCTAATAAACTGTATTCTTCTGTATTCCTCTGGATGGATGGCTACGCTGGCCCAATGCCATCTCCACAGGGAAACAAGGAGTCCTCCTTTCTAGGATAAGAGATTTCTCATTCTCCACCGCAGCTTGCTCAGTAGATAAGGATTTCTGGCATGTTTTCAAGGGTGTTGTAGAGGAATTATCCACCTCTGTGCTTTCTCCCATTTGCCTTTATGACATTTCTTCCATTCTCTATTGTTCCTTGTAACTTTTGTTGATGACAAAAGATACCCTCCATTTACATTTGAAAAAGGGTAGCAACTCTGTTGTGAAGTCAGAACAATACCCACTGAAGCTCAGCTTCAGTCCCACTTATTCACCTGAGTAGTCCTTTAATATTTTAATAAAATAAAGACCTCTTTTAGTACCTGCTGCTGGGTCTGGGAAGTTTATGATGCATGTTTTATATTCATTGCTACATTTAAATTCTAATATTTTCCTTCTGGCTCCAGAGCAGCTTATACGCTGCTGGGTACACTCTCCCCTTGATGATGAAAATAATATTTTTAAGGTAAACGGGGCTTTTAGTTTAAATACAATCAAGGGGCTCATTAAGGAATGTGTTCAAACCTGGTACCTGGAGTCTCACTTCTAAATTACTATGCTTGAATATAAAATATTGTTATTGAATATTTTTAAGAATGAGGGTTAAACCATTTGAGTAAGGTTAAGGAAAAGTCAATAACAGCTGTGCACTGACCCCTACAAAGGCTCAAATGATTATGTTATCTTGGTGAAGTTAAATAGTCTTCAAGGCTTAAAGCCTCTGAAACCTGATTTGTCATTACCCAGGGAGAACTATTATTCTTTTAAAGACATCCCTATATTAATGAGGTATATTAAGAGACTGCTATATAAATTGCCAATGTCAGTTTATCAATTCACCAAAAGAAATGCAATAATTATTTGAACTGAAATACTTGTGTGGCAAGAACCAGCACATTCTTTCTCTGTACAGAGACCTAAATGTATAGTGAGCACAGATTGAGTATAAAAATGATGGAATTGATTCCAGTGTCAGGTCAAGATTGCCTGATAGCATGGTGGTTCTCCACCTTAGCTAGGTCTCTGGGACCAGTGGAGTTGATGGCAGTTTCAGAAGTTTGGGATCCATCTCAGACCTAAAATTCGAGCCAGGCATTTGTACTTTTTCTCAAAAACTCTATATGTGATCCTCTTGGTCAGTCAGGCTTAGAACCATTAATCTGACACATATTTGTCTCCACCAGGTAATGGTGCCATATTGCCTGGAGTCCACTGGGCAGCACCTTCTCTCCTGGATGGTGGCTAGAATCATAACACCAAAATATGTCTTGCTTATTTCCCTTTGCCTGGGGTTACAAGGATGATCGAGTCTCTTTTTAGATAAGTTTTTGTATTTAGATAGATGCTTGTTCTGGCCAGTCTTTTAAATTTTAGAAAGCTGTGCTCATCTCTGCTATGATCAAGCATGCACTGATTAATTGATTTTTCTAAGCACGCACAATCTTATTTCTTTCTTTGCAAGTTTTTAAAGACCTTTGTTATTTTAACCCATGTTCTACTTTTCAATAAAAAAATTAAAGAAAGGAAAACAAATTAATGGACAAAGGAGTATTTTTCCCCAGGTATCTAAGTTTGTGCAGAGACAAGACATCCCATTGAAATATGCTGTAAAGCCAGTAGCCAGGGCCACCATCACAGCTGCCTGGCCCATGTAGGTTCCCATTGGATTCGGACAAATGGTAATGAAACAACGGAGCCAAGAACTGGTGAGCCATCAGCTTTAATCCTAGCTTGCACCTGGTGGGCAAGCAAAAAACACACACTGGGCTCCGAAACCCACTCATTCAGTGCTCACAAAGCTACTGACTTATCCGAGTTTCCTAGCATCAAAGGTTTCTAGCTCACCAGACTTATTCACCTCTGTTCCCCATCTCCTTCTCTCTGCACAAACTGGCTTTTTCCTCAGCACTCCACCATCTTGGCTGCTTCTCCTGGCCTCCATGTGGCCTTAATCTGCTCTCCTCTCTAATACTAATCTCAGGAACCAAGAGAGGGCAAGCTCCCAGCCTGCCTCACTCCATAGTGTAGAAATCCAAACCTTTAATCCAATCTACAAACAAGGAAGTCTCTGATACAAAGTCACTTATCTGAGGCATAATGGGAGGATTCCTCATGAGAGTGCACCACCCCACATCATCCGATCAGTCAAGGGCGTGGGGAAAAGCTTACTCTTAAAACTTGCACGTGGGCAGCGCCATCTTTAACAAAGTGAGCATAATATATTTCATCTGTCCAACATATGTATTATTTATTGCCGTACGGACCACAGCCATAGGCCGTTATCCCTTTACCCAGATTGCAGCTGAAAGGATCTTTCCTAAACATAAATTTGATCATGGCAGTCCCCTTAGGTGATTTTCTGAAGCTCTCCTGCTTAAGCATAAACTCTCAAACCTGCTTCCAAAGACTTCTACGGTCTACACAGTGCTTACTTGTCTAGTCACATAGCTTTCTCACACCTCCACAGTCATGTGTTAGCCATTTCTGGATTTTGTTCGCTTCCTTGAATGTGACAGTCTCTTACATTTTCTTTGCCTAGAACACACCTTCTTCTATCCCAGTTATCTCTTCCTTTCCTTTGATTATCAACTTCAATGTCACTTCCTCTGGGAACCAACCCTGATTTCCTCAGGCATGACCTCACATAGTGCCCTTGACTTCCAGGATCATAACTCATATTGTTTTTTTTTTTAAATTTAGTTTAGCAACTTGCTATTGCTTTTATGATACTATCCAAATCTGCTTTAGTACTTAACCAATCAGCCTACCATTTGTAACCTTATTCTTCTACCTTTGGCCACCCTTTCTCAAAGACCTATTATTTAGCCATTCTTGGTCACTTCTTAGCCATCTATAACTGCCTTCATCAGCAGTTCAATTCACCAGAGAATACCTTGGCCTTTTATATTGGATTTATATTATGGTAAGAATTAAATCTAAGCTCCTTGAAAATCACTATAGAAAAAAGAAGAGAGATGTAAAATTTCCAAGGTAAACATGGTTCAAATTTTTAAGGCATTTTCTTTCATTATTACTTTTGAGTTTAATTTCTAGCGATAGCCACTCTCATTGTTAATCAAAGATTGCTACTGCATCCCCGGCTCTGTCTTTACTGAATTGAATAAGGGGGAAAAACTCTTTTGTAAGCATGAAGTTCTAGTCAATCACATTTCCCAGGCTTAATTGGAGAAAGCTAATATTAGATGTGTTTGTTCTAGACATAGCCTGGATGGTCCTGTAGAGTTAGAATTTCAAGTAATTTTCTGTATTTTAATATTTGCATTGTGTTGTTTTTGTAATGGAAATTTATTTTAAAAATACAAATAAAACACAAACTTAAAGATTTTCTTTTGCCAAGCTACTACATATAACTGGCTCTCTGGTTTGGCAAACACTGTTGTTTTATATATAGAAGCTTTATAGGTCTATTTGCCAGGAGACAGCAGGGTCTCTTCCCTTATGTGGTTTCCTTTGCAATATATTCTAACATTCCCTGGGTTTTTTTCATTTACTGCAAGCCTTTTCCTCATTTTTGGATTATGGGAAGAGGAGGAAGAGATTTTTCAGTCCAAAAACCAAAAAACTTACTATTGGCAATTAGGTACCCCCCAACTTCTTGATGAAGTATTATCTTTCTGTGAAATGAAACACAGTATTAAAACTTTTTCATTTAAAAGTGACCAAGACCTAACTAAAAACTAAAACTATCCTTAGCAAAAAAAAAAAAAAAAGAATTTATTGGCTGGAATTCTTACACTTAAAAATTATTGATGAACCTCGAAGAGCTTTTGTTTATATAGGTTATATCTATCAGTATTTATTGTGTTATTATTGTGTTAGAAATTAGTATTGTGAATTGTTGAAAAATATTTCTTCAATGTCTATGAAATCTGTCCTATGGGAGCACTGGGCTACTCCAAACTATTGGGATTACTGGCTATGATTTCAGGTCAACAGGATAAGAAAAAGCTTAGGTTAAGTGTTACGTAGTTCTATGGTGTTTTTAATACATGAAGACAAGTTCTTTTTTTTGTGTGACAGAGACATAGAGAGACACAGAGAGGGACAGATAGGGACATACAGACAAGAAGGGAGAGAGATGAGAAGCATCAATTCTTCGTTGCGGTATCTTAGTTGTTCACTGGTTGCTTTCTCATATGTGCCTTGACTATGGGGCTACAGCAGACTGAGTGACCCTTTGCTCAAGCCAGCGACCTTGGGCTCAAGCTCGTGAGCCTTGCTCAAACCAGATAAGCCCATGCTCAAACCAGTGACCTTGGGGTTTTGAACCTGGGTCCTCTGCATCCCAGTCTGATGCTCTATCCACTGCACCACTGCCTGGTCAGGCAAAGAAGACAAGTTCTTAAGCCTGAATTTTCACAACTACCTTCTTCTAATGGGATTTGTTACTTGGTTTTGGATTTTCATCAAAATTGCTGTTACAAACTTCATATGTCAAAAATTTGCTTTGACAGTGTTAGAAGATTCAGCTGAGTGCTGACTTTAGTACTTAGGCAGAAATAATCTGTCTGTAAACAAGCCAATTTTGGAAAAAAAGCCTAGAACAAGCACTGTACTTTATTTTTATTTCTCTTAAATTACAAACATTCAAGGGTGCATGAATTTATTTATTAAAGAAACATTTAAAGAGAAAATCAAAATGAGACTAACTGGAGGTGTAAAGAAGGCCTCTTTGAACTGATTTTTGCCGTGGGAAGAAAAAAAGTTACTGGTAGAACACAGAGCAAATACAGGAGTCTCTAAAGGGCAAAAGAGCTGATAAATGTGAAGATTAGAAAAGAGGTCAGTGAGACTGGTGTGGACTTGAGGAAAGTGTACTCCATGAAGAAAGCAAAGGCAGGAAACAGATCACTCCAACCACTGTACAACAGAAAGCCACTCAGGGATGTCAAACAAAAGGGAGGGGAGACAAGATGTACAGAAAAGTAGCAAGTGAGGATGTTCTGCCCTTGGCTGTGCAATCTAGGGAACTAGATCATTGGGGGTTCTTATGTGTACACCTAGCTGTTCTGGCTGCTCTGCCTGCTCCTGCTCTTCCATACATCCAGAAGCTGTTCCTCTGTCTCCAAGTGCTGGAAGCTTACACAACCCTTGAAGAACCCCACAGATAACACAGCTCCTCAATGAAGCTGTGAACTTGGGATCTTTGTTGTTATGGAAAGCGCATGGACTTTGGCAGCTAGGCTATCTGCTTTTGTGTCCTTACTCACTTTTAAAACCGTGATGGATCTTGAATAAGATTCTTAACCTTTCTGAGACTTTTGTTTCCTTTTAGCTGACAACAATATCTATCCTGCAGAGCTGCTGTAAGGATCAAATGAGATGGCATTTGTAAAGAACACACACATGGTAGGAGCTCTACAAATGCCAGTTCTCCTCAAAAGGCAATATGGCGGCTATTCAAAGCACAAGTGATGAGTCTGAAATGTTTGAGTTTGTATCCCACCCACTATATGCTTCCTATATGCTTCCTGATTGATCTTGGGCATTATTTTACCCCTTCACAGGTTTCTCATTAGGATATGTAGTTGATAAAATCATAGAATTGCTGTGAGGCTTAAATGAGATACTCTAATAAAATAATTTGGCACAGTGCTTGATAGATAATAAGTCCTCAATAAATACTGGCTGTTATAAACGAGAACAGTACCCAGAGTGGGTGCTTCATGAGACACATCTAGTGTGACTTATGAATACTTTCTAAATGAGTAACTGTTGATGGGTATTGGTAAATTCCAGTCTGGAGCATGGGCAGCTAGCTAAGTCCAGGGAGGAGAGAAATGGGGAGCTGACGTAGACATTCTTAAGGATCTTGGACATTTAGGAGTACATGCCAAAAGCAGACATAGGAGGCGAGGTAGGCTACAGAAATTGATGGTGACAAACATTGATTTCTTCACAATTTTGGTGCATGAACAACATAAACTGAATCATCTAAGCTATAAACAATGAAAATAAACTTCTTAAAAAATACAACTGAGTTTCAGTGAGTCATATTTCTTTCTTGATGATATTTAAGAGTTCTAGAGTCCAGAAGTGATAGCTCCCACAGAATGCATGTGTTTCTGTCTCTGCTAGTGTAACGACAAGCTTGTCAGACCCACTCAGGGTGGGGGTGGGCATCCAGGCTGACTGTCCTTGAATAGGTTACATATCACATGCACTCTAATGCCATCTCCTTAATCAAGGGGTATAACTGGCCCAAAGTCCTTGAGCAAGAAATTTTGTGGAAATGCCAAGAAAGAAGGCTCTACCAACAATATTAATCACTGATGACATGATAAGTCTTTTTCTTGGTACAAGTTTATACTCCAAAGGTAAGCCCCTGAGTTCTAGAATATTCCTAAGCAGGTCATACATGCTCAGTCACTAGCACAGTGGCTTGCACACTGAACTCTTTAGTTGAAGAAAGGTGGGGAAAAAATCTAAGGAACAGTAGTGACAAAGTTAAAGCTCTCCAGATCAACCCCTTCACACAATTCCATTCATATCACTGTTTATATAAGTTGTGCGGCATACAGGCTGCCTGACCATTATCGGTAGCATTAAAATTTCCAAACTGAAAATCTCCCAATTCCAAACTACATAGACGAGTACTGAGCCCTAATGTGCCAGATACTTTCTCACAGATGACTTTATTTTACTAGATCAGGCCATACATCTGAGGAGCCATTCTGAATTTCCCTCTTGCCCTCACCTTACCCCCAATTCAACAACAAATACTATCTGTTTGACTTATAAAGTATAATGTGGATCTGCTCACTGCTCAGAACCTCTTCTTCTACCAGCTTATGCCAAGTCCCCTTCATCTGTCACCTAGAAGATATCAGCAGCCTCTGAATTCTACACCTGCTCCTGCTCCTGTGCTGCCCAGTAGCCAGAGTGCTCTCTAAAAAATGAAAGTCATGGCCCTGGCCAGTTGGTTCAGCAAAAGAGCATCGGCCCAGCATGTGGAAGTCTCGGGTTTGATTCTCGGTTACGGCACACAGGAGAAGCAACCATCTGCTTCTCCACCTACCATCATCTCTCTCTCTCTTCTTCTCTCACAGCCATGGCTTGAATGGTTCAAGCAAGTTGGCCCTGGGTGCTGAGGATGGCTCCATGGCCTCCTCATTTCAGGCACTGAAATAGTCTGGTTGCCAAGCAATGAGCAGTGGCCCCAGATGGGCAGAGCATCACCCTGTAGGGGGCTTGCCAGGTGGATTCCAGTCAGGACACATGTGGGAGTCTGTCTCTCTGCTTCCCTGCCTCCCTACCTCTCACTTAAAAACTAAATAAATAATTAATTAATTAAACAAAAGAAAAATCCAAACAAATAAATAAATAAATAAGGAAAATCTAAGTCAGACCACATCACTCACCTACTGAAAACGCTCCAGGCACTTTCCCTCACACTTCAAATACAATGCCACTTGCTTACTACAGCCTACAGGCTCTACTTGCTCTTGCCCTGTTGCCTCTATCTCTGATTCCATGTCCTCATTCTTCTCTCTTTGCTCATTGTGCTCTGGTCACACTATCCATTTGGCTGTCCCTGAGGGTCTTCAATTCTATTTCTTCTCTGGGATCTTTGCACTTGCAGTTCTCTTTTATCAGAATGCTTCTCTCCTAGATCAAATGTCTTCTTTCTCTCTTACCATTTTTGATCAGATAGCACCCTTTCAAAGATGCTGTCCTTGATGGCCATATCTAAAATAGCTTTCCGGTGACACCCAATTGCTCACTTCCCCCTTAACTTACTTCATTTTTCTTTTAAATATTGACTGCTATTGTTCACTGTGGTGGAGACAATGATTACTCAGCAGCCACATGGAGTGCACTGAGGGACTTAGGGGAGACTGCCTCCGCATCCCCTATACAGATTTCACGAGACCCCCAGTCTTTATGGGTATTTATTGATATATACAAATAGAAGCAGGGACAGGAATGAGGCAGTCAGGAAAGGGAACTTCTTTAGAGCAGATAAAAGGGCTGGGAATAACTCTAATGTCCCCACCTATTGATTAATCAGAATTGCTAATTCTATCCCTATTGTGCTGAGTTCAGCACGATACTGCATTCAGTAGTTTTGTCAGTAAAGCAACTGTGGCTTTTGCCTCAGGGCACTGAACTCTGTCCCTGTTCTATGCTCCTATTCAGAGCCTCTACAGTTCACTTACAAGTTTACTTATTGTCTATCTTCCTTGCTGGCATGTAAACTTTATGAAGACAAGGACTTTGTCTTATTCACTGCTTTTTCCTCTACATCTAGAACAGTTTCCAGCACACAGTAGGTGCTCAATATGTGTTTGTGAATTAATGCTCACTAAATTTAATTCTTTTTTAAAAAATTCAGTGAGAAGAGGGGAGGCAGTGAGATAGACTCTTGCATGTGTCCCGACTGGGATCCACCCAGCAAGCCCACTAAGGGGCGATGTTCTCCCCATCTGGGGTGTTGCTCTGTTGCTCAACAACTTAGCTCTTCTTAGCACCTGAGGTGGAGGCCATGGAGCCATCCTCAGCAACTGGGGCCAACTCACTCCAATTGAGCCATGGCTGCAGGAGAGGGAGAGAGAGAACAAAAAGCAAGAAGGCGAGAAGTGGAGAAGCAGATGGGCACTTCCCCTGTGGGCCTTGTTTGGGAATCGAACCTGGGACATAGACATGCTGGGCTGACATTCTACCACTGAACCAATTGGCCAGGGTCAATAAATTTAATTCTTACAGCAGGAGTTCTCAAAGTGGGGCCTTGTACCATTAGCATCAGTATTCATTTAGAAATTGTTATAATTGCAAGTTCTCAGTTTCTACCCTGGAATCACTAAGTCAAAAACACTGGCAGTGAAGCCCAGCTACGAATGTTTTCATCAGTTCACCAAGAGAATCTGATGCATACTCAATTTGGAATCCACTGCCTTAAAATAGATGTGTAAAATATTATTATACAAATAAGAAGTTTTACATAGGTGACATATTTCAGGCAACTTAAAGAAGAAAAAGCATTTCTCATCAAATGTCACATGGTAAAAACTCAATAAATAGCAATAATAGTATTCATAATAGTATTGTTACCTACTATGTATGAGGGGCTATATTTAATCTTCTCAGTAGTTCTGTTCAGTGGGTATAAATGTGTCCATTGTTAAGTTTACTGAGGTTCAGACTATTAAGTCATTCAAGATAACCCAGCAAGCCAGAGATGGAAAGATTTGCTTCCTTGCTTGCTTTTTTCCTTTTTTTCAAAGAGATCTAACTAAGGACAGATCACTGATGTGGCAGCAGATATGCCAGGAAAACACATTTGGCATTTTCTGAAACAAATGCCAACTTTCCACAGTTGGAAATGGTGAATGGTAGGTCTTGACATCCAAGGGAACCCTTGGAAAGGGAAGCAGATGCCCTTTCAGCCTGGCAACTTTCACTTTGAGACACTGGCCCAAGCTGACCTTCATAAGCCTCAACTTCTACCTAAAAAACAGGCTGTGTGGCACTTTGGATGTGGGCTGACACAAGCGTGTTTGGGCATCAGGAAGCATAAATAATTGTGGGCACAGCAAATCACATGGACCCCACTGACTTCATGGAAGAGAACTGACATTTGATGGTGATAGAGAAGATGATGGCAATATATAAATATATATACTTCTGATGTCGAGTCACAGTAGTTCTTGGAACTGCACACCCTGAACACATACAGATAAATTCCTACACAGCAAACTCCTAAAATTATGCTACAGCAATCTGGTCATTTTAACCATGACGATTGATGGGGAAATGACACCAACTGGTCTTCCATTTCCTCCTTATTCCTTTCTCTGTTTTGGGTTTTCATAGCACCATCAATCCGTTCCCCACTTTATAGTTCCTTTATAGTATGGGGGTAAGCATTCATGGGGTGAATGTGGTTTTAAGTCTCTAATGTAGATAAGACCAATAATGAATTACTGTCCATTTAAAGTTGATATTTTTATAGATGTATATTTATGCTTGGAGGATTTTTCAAAGATCTGACATTGCTGTTAATGTTTTGGTCACAAACTCCTATTGGCCTAGAATCTAAGGGTGAAATGGCATGGGACAAATGAACTTATAGAAAGCAAAGCCACTGTGCTGGGAATTTTCCAAGAAAAGAGACACTGTCTGCATCATATGTGTCCCCAGTTTCTACTGAATATTTTGCACATAGTAGACATAAAAGACATCTGCAAAGTGTAATGAAAAGACACTGGACCCCTTCCTGAGACCAAGATTCTTACGCTTGGAACATGTCTTTTTTAGTAGGTCTCTGAACTCCATAGCATCACCAGAACCTTGAGCTGTTCTCTTATGTGACAATGATTTTGTTTCTTTTCTCACCACTTCTCCAAGTCATACACACTCATCTGTGTAAACTTTCACGTTAAGGCAATGGTACAATCTAGGCTTCTGAGATGACCATACTCATTAAAGACACCAGAATAGTGTCCTCCACCTCCCCAATGCCTAAAGACTGGTTCTGTTTACACACATGGGTCTACTGTGTCAGCTCTCATGGAGGACTTCTGATATTATTTGGTACTGTCAGAGGCTGTGACTTCATCAATTTCTTTAGATATCTTTCTCCACTACAAAGAACAAAGCTCATGTAACCAACTCTTCAGCTCTCAATAAAAAGAGAGTATTGTGCAAAAGCTTTTCTGAAGAAAACAACAACAACAAACATTTTATCTGTTGAGTGGAGTTTCCTTTCAAACCAAGGTTTTTCCAAGCTTGATTTTAGTTTGGGTCAAGAGATTAGAGGTCACTGGGGATCTGATATCTCTTCCTGTTATGGAAAGAGGCATTCTTTTTTGGGAGTCGTAATTCTTGGGCAATGTTAATTAAGCCCACTGTGCTTCAGTTTCTTCATGCATAAAAATGGTTAATAATAAGACCCATTCTATAGGATTTCTGTGAGGGCAAATAGTTACTGTATGGAAAGCACTTAGAACAGTTCATTGAAATGCCCAGGTAGTCTATCTTTCCTTAGCATAGAAGTCACGTTTGGAAGACTCCACGGAGATTGTGGGGTTCCCTATATTGTCAGCTTGCCTTGATGGGGGAAGGAAGGACAATAAGGGAGGATGGTCCTGGTGGGGGTGTTCTACCTTCTTGTGATTCAATCTGTGCAGCACAATTGCTCACTCAATGCTTGGGGCTCCAGGTCAGATTTCAGGTAGACAAATCATTCAACTGCTGCTTAAAAAGACAAAAGGTTGAAAACCATAGATTTAACATAATATTCCATTTTATGGATGAGAAGTCTGGGGGTTCAAGGTCTCTTGAACCTCACACCAATGCTTGCTCTGTTATTCATCTCTGGCCCCTCTCTTCACTTAAATATGTGAATTATTCTCATCCTATGGTTATAATCCAGACCCCAGTGGATAGACATAAATCAACTTTCATTTTCTAGTTAAAATGAGGCCTGATTCAATAGTTTGTTCAAGGCTATCAAGTAAAAAATTTACTTGGACTATAATATGGGTTTCTTGTATTCACTATTCAGCACAATTTATGGAATAACTACATTTCAGTCCCTTTCAGTGCTATTTCTATTGTACTCTCTAGGACCCTCTGCCCAGCATATGGCTATAACCTCAAGACAAAATTCTCTTAATGACCCAAGATTACTTTTTAAGGCTTTTCTCCCTGTCGTTTTTATAAAGAGTACTTATAAGACCTAGGAAATTGTTAAGCTTTCAGGAAAAAAGATCTGTATAATCTGAGTTGTGATGTCAGAATTTACTTTCAATTGGTATTTTCGATTTCTTGGTGTAGTTTTCTTCTTCTTTTTTAAAATAAAATGCAGGTGAAAATGCCTATCACATAAAGCTGTTGGGTAGTTGATTAAGATAATGCATGGAAAGCCTCAGGCTTGTAGTCAAGCTTCATGAAAGAAATTCATCCAATTAAGTCTTCTCATTCTTCCCCAGTGAATATAAATGCCTTTCTGTTTCCCGGGATCCCTTTGGGGATTCACCCGAACAGCATGGCTCTATTAAATTCTTGTTTCTGAACTTTTCCTCCTTCTCAAATGAAAATTTCTGTTTGAGTCCTAGCCCCACAAGGTCTAATCTTCCTGTTGGCACCGTGGCTGTGTTTCCACTGGGTTGTCCTTTTTAGACCCTATCATTAGCCGGGTTAGGTGAGCAGGACAGGTGATGTTGTTCCTATTCTTCAGACAACAAACTGAGTTTCAGGGAGGTTAGGTGACTTGCCCAAGGTCACACAGCTCCTAGTATCCAAGCTGGAATGCAAAACCACTCTGACTCCATGTCCACTGCTCTGGCCCGCAGCCCTTGGCTGACTCCAGTTGGAACCTTCCTTTAACCTCCCCCAGCAGGGCCGGTTGTAGTTTTATATCAGACAATTTTAATCGCTTCTTAGTGGGTGGTAAAAATACCGGTGAGGGAGGTCACTCCACACGTGGAGGAGGCTGCATCAAAGGCCTGGAAACGCGTGGGAGGCAGGGGGCGGGGTTAGAATGACATTCTGCCTCCCCTCCCCTCCAGCCAAGTGAGCTTCGAGGAGGTGGGATTCATCGGGACAAGTGAGGCGTAAAGGAAGAGCGATGCTTTCCAAGCACTGCCCTATAAAAACACAGCCGTGCAGGAGGGAAGGTTGCCTACAAGGACGAACTTGACGTTTCCTTGAGTTTTTGAGGGGAAGGGCTGAGTCACCAGGGAAACACCATCCCTTTCCCTCTGCCAGGGCCTAGAGAAGTGTGATTTCAAAACATGTGACTGATGCTTTGTGCTCCTGAGCAGCTCACACATCCAGAGAATTGCCCCTTTGCCAGGCTGAGGTTCCAAACGACTGCTTTAATCTTACCTCCCACCCCAAGTGTTTTCTTAACCTGGAGTCATGCACATTAAACTTTAATTTACAGTTAACTTATCTCTTACCTACTCAGAGACTCATATGTAACATTTCACCTGCTTTTAACAGAGGACCCAATTTAAAGCGGCTTAAGTGTGTGTGCATGTGTATAAACTTATTATCTGAAATAAGAAGCGATAGGACGGGAAGTGGTTGCAGGGTTGGTTAACTCAGGGGTTTAAAGTCAGCAACTTCCCTCCATCTTTGTTTACCGTGAATCTTCAGAAGGTTAGTTTTATCTTTAGTCTCGTGAGATTATGGTCTGGGAAAGCTACCAAGCCTCAGGCTTCATTCACAGTCTTGCGCAGATGTACCGAAGGTAGAAAGAGGGGTCTTTTTCCTTGTGAGGTTTTTCCTTTTTAATCAGGGAATAAAGTCTGTCTACAAGTTCCATGGAAGACACCCTTTCTTATTTTTCTTTTTCAGTCAAATTGAATCTTGCCCCTAGCCCAAACAAGCTGGGCCAGCAGGATTGGAGTTACTATTACCAACCAGCCTAGACAAATGAAGGTGCATCTTTACTGGGGAGAGCCTCTTCCAACAAGACAAGACTGTCCATGGGAATACCCCCAAATGACATTAGGGCTTGGTGGCAAAACAAACAAAACAAACAAACAAACAAACAAACAAAATCAAGAGGAAATAAAGGCTGTTGGGTAGAAGACCAAAAATATCACCTACAATATTATCCAATATTACCCAAGACTGCTGTAAAAATTAAATGAGATATATAAAAAATATTGTGCCTGGTTGCTAGCAGATAAGTCAAATAAAGGTTCAATGTCACCTTCTCTGCTCCTATTTTTACCTCATCTTCTACTTGCTATTCCTTAAACTGGCTCCCAGCTTTAACCTACATTTTCCCTGTTTAGAATGTCCCTTCCTTTTACAATGATGCTGTCTTACTCTGTTCTGGCTGCTCTAACAGCAGGAATTTATTTTTCACAGACCTGGATGCTGGAAAATCCAAGATCAAGGTGCTGGCAGATTCAGGGTCTGGTGAGAACCCTCTTGCTGGTTCATAGATGGCTCTCTTCCCGACGTTTCCTCACATGGCCAAAGAGAGAAGAAATTCTGTAGGGCCTTTCTATAAGGATACTAATCCCATTCACCAAAGCTTTACCTTATGATGACTAACGCCCCAAAATTCAACCTAGAATACCATCATTTTGGAGATTAGGTTTCAATATATAAATTTAGGGTCAGGAAACACAAACATTTTGTTGGTAACAACTACCAATGTGCTGCAGCCTATCACAAATACCAAATATACAATGAAATCATCTTGAATTCTTAATCCTTCAAGATATATCTTATCTGTTCCTTACTTATGGTTTTCTCACACTTTCCCTTGTATTTGTGTACTTTCTGAGATCTCCCTACAGTGTGAGCTTTCCAGTCTTAGATTAGATCTCATTAATCCCTAAATCCTCTGAATAAGGATTAGAGGGTTAGTTTCATCTTTAGTGTCATAAAACGACAGTCTCAGAAGGTTATCAAGCCTCAGGCTTCATTCACATTCTTACACAGATGTACCCAAAGGCAGAAAAAGGAGTCTTTTCCTTTTGAGGTTTTTCCTTTTTGAATCAAGAAATAAAGTCTGAATAACCTCCTAGCAGGCTTAACATGCAATAGGTACTCAGGAAATAATTGTGGAATTGAATAAAATGCATTTTGTTCAAAGCTGCTACCCTGGCTCCACAGTTCTGGTTTTCCAATATTAGCCAGACCTATGGCAAATTCTTTTGTTTCTTACGGTGGTAAAATATACATAACATAAAATTTACCATCTTAACTTGTTTTTTGTGTACAGTTTAGTAGCACTGGGTGCATTCACATTATTGTACACACACAAAAATTAACACTCAGTTTGGCTACTTGTAGTTAAAATTTAAACCTACGCCTTTTTGGCTACCGAAGGGGGTCTCCCATTCTTTAGTCAGAAATCTTGCCAAAAAATTGGGTTAAGGGAAACCTCAGACCAAGTGTCAGCTCTCACATCTCTTCTAAATCAAAATATGTCACATGTGCAGGTGCCGTTCTCTTTTGAGAAGAGACCAGAGTCCACACTGGACGGGAGGACTGGTCCTTGGCAATATTACAGAGTGATGACAGATGACCTGTCATTACAAAAACTCTGTAAATGTGTTTTGCCAGCACTAAAGGGGAATAAAAACCCACAAAAGGAGGAGAAGAAGAAAAGGTCTTTAACATTTTGACCACTGAAGTTGTGCCATCCATCAGAACCTGGCACCCTGCCACCCATCCACTTGACCACCACTGGACCAGAAATGATGAACATAAGTCACTGTGGGTTTTTTGGTTTTCCAAAAATAGAAGGAAAGAGCTTTGGCTAGAATATGGTGTGTCTGGATTTCCAGATACATCTGCTTATCCAGAGAAATGGAAGCCCCAGCTCATGCCATTGTAGATATCATTACAAGTGTCCCCCAAATCTCAAGGTTTTTAGTCCCCCTATAGCAGAGAAAAATAATTTTGCTCAACTTTATTACTTTTTCTGATTCTCACTGTTTATTTATTTATTTTAGTGAGAGAGAAAGAGAGACAGAAAGCTGGAGGGGCAGACAGCCAGAAAGAGAGAGAGAAATGAGAAGCATCAACTTGTAGTTGCAATACCTTAGTTATTAGTTATTTATTGATTGCTTTTCATAGGTGCCTTAACTGGGGGTGGTGGTGGCTCTAGCTGAACTATGATCCCCTGCTTAAGCCAATGACCTTGGGGTCATGTCTATGGTCCTATGCTCAAGCCAGTGCCCCCACACTCTTTCTGGTGAGCCTACACTCAAGCCTAATGAGCCGGCACTCAATCCAGCAACCTCACAGGTTTTGAACCTAGGTCCTCAGCATCCCAGGCTGATGCTCTATTCTCTGTGCCACCACCTGGTCAGACTGATCCTCACTCTTTAAAAAAAATTTTTTTTTTTACAGAAACAAATGTCTTAAAAGATAAGAGTTCTCCATAATCTTACTCAATAGATATAATAACCACTGAAAGCCTTTAGTTTTCTATTCTTCCAAAATGTTTTTTATATATGAATGCTAGTATAAGTAAAAACATACTTTTTCTACATATAATTATTTTTTCTTAATGGATTAATACAATAATTTAGTTCTGCAATTCTTTCTTGCACAACAATATAATTTAGGCACTTTTCTCTGACTATCCCTGGAACTCTTTCTCATTCTTTATAGGTTGCACGTGTTTCTATCATATGGTTGTGTTTTATTTATTCAGAGGCTATGCACAGCTATTCAGGAAGAGATAAAAATACTTAATATTTATATTTTTCTCAGTCTCCCTCCTTCTTGCTTCTTACATCTATAGTATTTTATTGGGCAAAGGTGACTTTCAGATCAAAAGTCAGCAGTGGCTTCTGTCCAATCTAGTGGCTTTGTAGTTGGTTTAAAATTAGCATCTGTCTTAGTTACTCATTGTGATTATCAATTATTTGGTTGTTTATTATCAAGTTAAAGAAATCACCCTTCACCTGTAAATTAAACAGTAATAGAATGCTCATAGTTCTGCAGAATTCTCAGGAAGGTCTCCAAGCTGTAGATCTGGGGAGAATCAGACAACAGGGTCAGAGAGCTCTCCTGTAGTTCTTTGCTGCCTTTCGATTTTTTCCCCCTTGTTTGGTTTCCATGGGAATTGGTAATGTGCGTGGTGTGTGTGTGCGTGCGTGTTTGTGTGTGTGTGTGCGCATGTGTATGTGGTATGCACAAGTGTGTGTCTGGGCAAAAATCCTAGGTGAGAATGAATTCCCCAGAGAAAATGCTGATCTGTGCAAAGCTTCAGGAGGCAACCAGGTGAAATTTGGGGGTTACTGGGCAGCAGGAAAAGTGACTCTAGTAAATTAGGACAAAACTCAGGACAAAGCTCAGATGCTATTTCTGTGGTTTTTATAAATTTGGGAAATTGATTCCTTTGCCAGTGTGATAATGCCTTGGGCAACTCTGATTAATTAAATGACTCTAGGTCCCTTTGTGACAGATGTTGTGACTTCTGAGTAACACACCATTGAATAAAACAGAAGATCCTGGAAAAATCTCTGACAGTCCTTATACTGTCCTTATTCCTTATACCTTGCTTACACCACAAATGTTAGAAAAAGGATTTGATTTAGGATGGATTCTGAATTGCTGGTTTGGATGTGTGTGTGTGTGTGTGGGGGGAGATTGGGAGGTGTGATTAGAGATGGGGTGGGTCAGGATTTAAGATCAATTCAAAACATCTTGCCATTGCTTTTAGAATACTGTTGTCTGTAGTTACAGAAATGTTAGTCTTTGGTACTTAGGAAGGGCAGCCTTAGAGCAGCCTTTGTTTTTCAAGTGCTAATTTAAGCACAGTGTGGTTTCCCGAGTATAAATACAGATTCCGTGTGTACTCTTCCCTACTCAATATACAACCATGTCTCTGCAAGAAACACCTTGTCCTCAGTCTCACATTGCTGGGTGCTGGCAAGAATAGCCAGCCTTATAGTGTTGAAATGTTGCAGGGACAGGGATTATTTCCTAGGGACCAAGGAGACCATGACACACTTTGTGGTAATGACTTTAACTCTTTATAATAAATTGTCCCTTATGTGTAAAGTTCCCTCCATCCATTAATTTATATGTTCCTTTATAGAAATCCCTGGAAGGTAGGCATGAATTTATCACCCCCTGTTTGCAGTAGGGAAAAATGGGGTCAGTAGTGGTAGCAGAAGCCAGGTATTATGGTCATTAGAAGAAAGTGCTCTGGAGTCAGAGAACTGGGTTCAAATACGAGCTTTTCTCCTTATACTGACATGACCTGGGGAAAGTTATTGAATTTCTCTGCCTTTTAGCTTCCTTTTCTGTAACTTGAGGATTGTAATTTCTGTTTCAGAAGGGTTAGTATGAGATGAAGTAAAATAAGGCATATTAAGCATTTAGTATAGTGCTTGGCACATATAATAGGAAGCCTGTGGCAAATGTAGAAGCTCTTAATAATAATATGTTCAAGGACACAAAGACAGATTATCACTGAACAGAACTAGACTTTAAGTTGAACTCTGAGCCGAGTGTGCTTTATCTATACTATACAGCTTGTTCCAGGACTTCTTGTGGTCTTTCCTGTTGGAGCAATCTAGAGTTACCCCTTTGTGAAGTTGCAATTTGAAATGGACTGATTCTGCCAATGTGGGCTATTTGGGAAAATAAAGAATGCAAAAGGAGCAAACATTATGAGCCCCTACTAA
The DNA here is from genome assembly GCA_037038555.1 of Rhynchonycteris naso. Taxonomy (NCBI): domain Eukaryota; kingdom Metazoa; phylum Chordata; class Mammalia; order Chiroptera; family Emballonuridae; genus Rhynchonycteris; species Rhynchonycteris naso. Next base: position 342,458,312 of record CM072995.1, read on the forward strand.
GTGGCAGGCAGGTTTACAATGTTACCTCTTTTAATCAGCATGCTTGCTCATTACAAAGAAAAAGAAGGAGGCTCAGGACATAGACAGCTTGCCCAAGGTCATATATCTAGTCTGAGATAGACATCGCCAAGACCCAAAGCTGTCCAACACCAAAGTTAGCTTTCTACTGTTTCAACCAAATGGCACAGTAAAGGGACCCTCACTTTTTAAGGGGTGCCGGTTTGGGGTTGAGAAGGTGTGGGTTGTATTTAGTTTGCCTGTCTGTTCAGAATTAGTCAGTCTGGTTCCTTGGACTATTTCAAGGCTGCCATGTCATTTCAGTCCCCCTCTGAAAGCCCTGGAGAATGTGCAGAGAGAGAGAGAGAGAAAAAAAAAGAAATCCAAGAAATCTATTATTGGCATTCACCCTCAATTTGCTATTATGACGTCCATCCTGCAAAGAAGTGTTTATACCCTTATAAGGTTCCCAGCATCAATTTAACTGTGTTATCTCCCAGTAGATGATACAAAATGCGATCTCAGTAGCATACGGCGCAGAGAGGTGGGAGATTTTCTTGGCTGGGGAATGAGAGAGAAATGAAAAAGGGCCTACTATGCTGAGTCACTGAGGCAAAGCAGCTTACTATGGACCACATTCAGGCCTGAGCCAAGACGCGGCTGCGAGTCAGATTCTGCTTGGGGCAGCTGAGATGTTCCTCTTTGGGAACGCCTCTTCTGAGGATTCACAGCCAGAAAAAAAGAAGGAAAAACGCCAACATCCTGAACATTTTAAGTTCATCAGTTATATTTTTACAAAGTTAAATCAAGCACGAAAACAGGAAAAAAAAAGAAAGTCATGTTTCCACCAGCTTTCCTTGAGCCTCCCTCAACACAGCCAGATGCTTCAGCTCTCTTCCCTTTGTCATTATAATAATCCAGCTACCATTACTGCCTGTTGTTCATAGACCAGAAACTAGGCTCAGAGGTCACATGCTTTATCTCACCCAATCCTTGCAAAAATCCCCTCCTCTAGGTACATGTATCATCCTCATTTTTTAAATGATTAGAGAGGTTGAGTAACTTGATCAAGTTTCATAACTTAATAGTTAGAACCCAAATTGAATGTTTTCTGACCCCAGAGATGGAATTCTTAGTTGCTACATAACATTATCTTACCACTTTCTGAAGCTGAAAGGAACGAGAAATCTTAAAGTTTAGAAGTCCCAACTTGGCTTATTATCAGAATAAATTGGTGAACCTAGAGCAAAACAAATAGTGTCACCCCAAACAAAACAAAACAAAAAAAGGAAAAGAAAATAAAAAGAAGGCAGGAATGAAGGAAGCAACAAAGAAAGAAAGAGAGAGAGATAATACCCCTATAGATTTCGGGACTGGAAACTTCTTCACTCTGGAAGATCTTTATATAGAAGCATTTTGTTGAATCCTGAAAATTCATATTTATATTTCCCACTTGTGATTCTAGTAAAGACCCAAGTTGGAAGTCATGGATTTTATCTAGTCTGTTTGTCTAGAAAGCAGCAGTTTAGAATAATGGCTTCTTGTCCACGGAAGGACATCAAGTTGGTGTCAGACCAGAACCTACTTCCTGGCACTCTGTTCATATTATCACATCCATCATTTAATTAATGATCTGGTAACATATATGGTCAAGTCATTAATTCTATGAACTAGACTGGCATGTTTTTAAGTGAGGCAGACACATTGGGATCTGGAATATTGAAAACTATTTTTATCAGGGAAGTTTCTAGAACTTACAAAGTTGGGGAAATCTCAGATCAAATTCAGATCTTTTCAGAAGGATGAAGAATTGCTAAGAGCATGGATTTGGGAAGGAGGATGCTCTGTCAGGACGTGAGGCTATCCCAGTTGGAGAAGCCCATCAGCTCCAGAGTGGTATGAGGTGAGTTCCATAAGAAAATGGAAGTAAAGTCTGTGGACATGAAGAGGCTAGATAGATACTTGCTTTTCTCACCTCTGGAAGCTGGTGCATAGGCATGGTGGGCAATCAGATACTCCAACCATATTGTACATATAGTCAACTGAGTCATTTAGAATTTTTTTGATGATTGAAGTAAGGTGTCCAGGGTCCAGTGGTGAGGCAAAAGCTGTGTCTAGTGTCTAAGTAGACTATGGCTGGGATGTGCCCTTGGCTATTACTGTGGCCACTCAGCTTCCCTTAGCTCTTGTTAAGGGAAACAGGATCTCCAGCCTTACTGCTAGACCAACAAATTTCTTTGCTGTTTCACTTAGCCAGAGAAAGCTTATATCTTTCGCAATCAAGAATCTTGACCCATGTGCCTCCCTACATGAAGCCTACTGCCTCTCTGCTACAATTTCTGAACAATGTTGTTTGACCTGTTCCAACCTTTTCTCAACAACAACCCAAGATTGAGTTAAAGGCATCTTATTTACTCTTTATTTATGAGATACCTATTACTATCACTCCCATTTTTAAAGATGTGGAAATTTGGGCTAATAAAAATAAGTAAGTACATCCTCTCTCTGATACTTAGTTCTGTGACTTTGGGAGAATCTTTTTACCTCTCTGAATCTTACTTTGCTGTCTTTGAAAAGGAGACAGTGACTACCTCTCCCCCCGAGTTACTGGGCAGATGAAATGTAAGGCAAACTATTCTATATGTTATAAAATGTATCCTAAAGTTATTATCATTGTGAATTTATCCTTCAGATAATCCCTTGCATTATAATTCATTTTAAAGGCTGTATTTCAAAAGATAAAGAATTATAGCCTAATATCTTCAACCAAATCTAAATGACATCCAAGCCAAAATGTAAAAATTGCATAATTCTGAACACAATTGGTTTTCAACTACATTTTGATTCCAGGCTGTCCATGATCTGTTTTGTTATCCCTGATGGAATATTTTGTTTGAGCTATGGCTGTTTGATAGGTACAGTGGAACAAAGGCATCTCTTTTGAAGAAGAAGAGCCAGGACCATGCCCCTAAAACATTTTTCCTAAAACATATCTGGTAATAGAAAGAAAAAGTCTCCCTTAATTGAGGACTCATGAGGCCTGACCTACCAGAAATAATAAAGCCATCACTTAAGACTCTTGTTAATGGTGAGGATTTCAAAGCTTCCCCTAGATGAAATGCCAAGGGCTTCATGGGTGGAGCAGGAGTGCTGGTCCCTCCCAGTGCTGCGCGGGAAGGAATGCTTCTCTGAGCATGGAGCCTTTTCTGAAGGTACAATTTAGCTATATGCCCTGCTGGACCTCTGGTGCCCATTTTCATTTAGAATGTAAGGATCTGACATTAAACTCTCCCAAGAAAGAGGGGTAAATGTGGCCTTTTTGTTCTGCCCTCCATGTCCTGAGCTGGAAAAGACTGTATATTCTGAGGTTAAATATTGATGGAAAAATATTATTCTTTTAGTTTGAGAGATACAGCGACAGAGTTAGAGAGAGGGACAGATAGGGACAGACAGACAGGAAGTGAGAGAGATAAGAAGCATCATTTCTTTGTTGCGGCTCCTTAGTTGTTCATTGGTTACTTTCTCATATGTGCCTTGACTTGGGGGCTACAGCAGAGCGAGTGACCCCTTGCTCAAGCCAGTGATCTTGGGCTCAAGCCAGCAACCTTTTGGCTCAATCCAGTGATCATGGGGTCATGTCTGTGATCCCACACTCAAGCCAGTGACTCCATGCTCAAGCTGGATGAGCCTGTGCTCAAGGCAGCAACCTCGAGGTTTCAAACCTGGGTCCTCCGCCTCTATCCACTGTGCTACTGCTAGGTCAGGTGATGGAAAACTGTCTTTAGCTGTGCCCCTTCCCATTTCATTTCCATGCACTTGGTTGTATAGGCCCTTTTGAGCATCTCTTGTGAGCCTAAAACACAGTTTTATCATATCCACACCTTTCTGTACTTACCTCCCCCTTCTCCCAATTCTCCAACTTCTTCCCACCATGATGTCTTAGAGGAAAAGATGTCATTCTTTTTATCTAGGGTTGATCTCTACATATGGTCTTGATCCCAACCTTTTCTACATGTTCTTTCTGTATTTTCCTTCTTTCTCCCTTTCCCAATTCTTTAATTTGGACTCTATCTTCCCTGATAAGTGCACTGCAAGTTTCTCCTTTCTTTTCTTTTTTTTACAGGGACAGAGAGAGAGTCAGAGAGAGGGATAGATAGTGACAGACAGACAGGAACGAAGAGAGATGAGAAGCATCAATCATCAGTTTTTCATTGTGACACCTTAGTTGTTCATTGATTGCTTTTCTCATATGTGCCTTGACTGCGGGCCTTCAGCAGACCGAGTAACCCCTTGCTGGAGCCAGCGACCTTGGGTCCAAGCTGGTGAGCTTTTTGCTCAAGCCAGATGAGCCTGCACTCAAGCTGGCGACCTCAGGGTCTCGAACCTGGGTCCTCCACATCCCAGTTCAACATTCTATCCACTGTGCCACCACCTGCTCAGGCAAGTTTCTCCTTTCCTAAAACACTTTTCTTTTGGTCCTGTGTTCCCCAAACTCTTATTATCCATCTATCTCTTCCTTTATATTCAAATAACTAAAAAGAATTTCTCCACCTGCTTTTCTTCTCCCTTACTTCATTCAACTTCTTATAACCTTTTCCTCTGCCTTCTACTTCCACTACCCCATTGAAACTGCTCTTGCTCAGTTTATCAATCATCAATTAAGTGGACAGTTTCAGTTCTTATTAACCTGATAACTGCAGTGTTTGTGATGACCTCTCTCTCTTCCTTGGAACTTTCTTCTTTTTTTCATTTCCTTGACACTTCCATTATTTCTCTCCAACTTCTATGATATTTTCTTCTCAATATCCTTCACTGTCTTATCTCCTCTCTAAACTCTTTAAGTATTGGTGTCACCCAAATGTGTCAGGTGACAGCTATGTAGTAATCATTGCCACTAAATTGTATTTGGCTTTTAGAGCTCTACTGATTTTAAGAAAGGCAGTCTGCTACCTCAGATCTAGGACATATATCATGATTGGTCCACGCAGGAATATTAATCCCATTTTCCTTCACTAGTGATTCATTTTTAAGCCACATATAGCCAATGAGGTATAAGGACAAATCTGCTGGAGGACTTCCAAGAGAATTATTTTCCAATGTGAAAGAATATCACAAAATGAAAATGATTTTTCTTACTTTATTCATATTCTTGCCTTTAACATGGTTGAGTGAGGATATGGAATTTGGGCTCTGGTAGCCATCTTGAGACAATGAGGCAATAAATGTGAATATAAACAGTCAACATGCAGAGAATAGCAAAATGAAAAACAGAATGGCCCTGGATCCTTGATGACATCACTGAATTCTGGACTAACCTCAGAATCACCTACTTCTATGAGATTTATTATGCAAGATTACTAAATGGCTTTATTAATAATGTTAATGAAAAATTTGACCAATTGCAGCTGAATGCTTTCTAAGTAGTGTTATAGGGTTTCAGTTTACTTTGATTCTCTTTTCTTCCTGTATGTTTTCTTTCTTGAGCAATCTTACAACATCCATGGTTTTGAATAAAACCCTGCACCTGCTTGGGCTCCTATAACAAAAATGTTATAGATTGGGTTAAACAACAAATTCAACTGTGAGAACAAATTCTCACAGCTCTAGAGGCTGAGAAGTTCAAGATAAAGGTACTTGCAGGTTCATTGTCTAGTGTAGTGGTTCTTAACCTTTTTTGAGGTACTGAACCCACCAGTTTCATATGTGCATTCACCAAACCCTTCTTTAGTAATAAATAAAATATGATTTTTTTTCCAAATTCAAGAAATAGGTATATGTTTTTTTACTGGTGCACAAAATGAGCTGTGCATGAACATCACCTTGCTCAAAGAACAAAACCAACAAAGTGCATGAACTCACAACAAATTAGAGTATTACTTTATTCTGGCCTCTGTGGCAGAGGCTTCTCTGAACCCCGAGACTGACTTATCAAACCCTTAGGGTTCGATAGAACCCAGGTTAAGAACCACTGGTCTAGTGCAGGCTTACTTTCTGGTTCATCTATAGCTGTCTTCTTACTGTGTTTTCACATGGTGGAAAAGAAAGACAAGACACAAGCTCTCTTATGACTCTTATAAGGGCACTAATATCATTCATGAGGGGGCCACCCTGAGAATCCCATCTAACCCAATTACCTTTCAAAGGCTTTACCTCTTATATCGCTACATTGGGAGGTATGGCTTTGACACAGTAATTCTAGTGAGACAAGAACATTCAGTCTACAACCACTTCCAAATATACTTAGTACTAAAACAGTTTTCAAAAAAAATAGAATTTGTCAACCTCTCACCAACCTGACCATCACCCTTTAAATCTAGATATATTCTGGTTTGATTGTGTCCTTCTTAAAAACACATGATTCTCACCAGATCTAATATTACACACATTAATTTTGTGTTTAATGCAGGAGCCAATGGGATGATCACATTTCAGAAATTCTAAGTAATGACCACTTCTATGTCCCAGACTCCATGGTAACTATTTCGCATACACCAAAGCTTCTCAAATTTTCTACTAAAGTACACTGAAGACAGAGAAAGTGAATGTGTATTCTCAAAGAACTAGCGACATAGACCATGAAGCAGCCTTCTGTGTATTGGAAGTTCTTTACCACTCTGAGCTTTAAAAAGGGCAACAGATTTTCTTTCTACTCAATGATAGATCTCTGTTGAGCTTAATATAAAAATAGATTGTGAATGATTTGCTGTTGAGTAAAATAAAAACCCTGGGAATATGCCTTGTATTTATGCCATGGCCTCCCATACTTCCAAGCACACTGCCAAATATTCCTAGGAATTTGCCAACCCAATCCGAGAAGTGTAACCATGCATTATCTTTAATACTTACAACAACCAGTCAAGAGAAGCATATTTGGGGACAACTCAAGAAACGCTGGCTCAGATGTAATTTGCCCAAGTTCTCAAAGATAGTAAGCTGAACCTGGCGTTGAGTCTAGACCTGTGAAGTCTTCCTCACTACACTCTGTGCTACTTTGGGAGAGACTATATGAATGCACAGCTCAGAAATTGCATGTGTGAGTCTCCTGGATAGCAGATGAAGATTCCACTCCAGAACCCTTTGGAGCCAGCCTGAGTCACGAACACACGCATTCTTCTTTATGAACTCAGCCCTCGCTGATGTGAGGCACTGCTGGTAGTTGGACGTCTTGGAGTTTGTTTCCGAGGACCTACTGCAAGGACCCTGGTGGGGAGAGATACAATTTTTGGGTCCAACTGCTAGACTGGATGTTTATCTTTGCTATCTTCCTTGCCATCATTCTAGCTTGTCTAGATCATTTTAAATCCTAACTTGGTGTGCCAAGCTGCTTGCATATCCCTGTTATAGGAATTACTATTCCAATTTCTCCAGGGAAGTTTGTAAAAGCCATCTTAGACTACACAGCTCTGAGGTATTATTCTTATTAAAGCATCGTTAAAAACAAGGTTGTATGTGTTTCAGATTTCAAAACTACCTTTTCTGGTCAAACAGTCTTTGAAACTCACCATTCATTCAACGTTGTTAGTGAAGAAGTGTTCTTGGTGTTTCTGAGAATGGGTCAGAAAGAAGAAAAAAAAAGGGCAGAAAGTAAGATACCAGGGGATGGGTGAAGTGAAAAATCCAGGCCCTTTAGGGCCTGTCCCTATCTTTCCTAAAGCCCAGCAAAAGGACTCTTCCATGACAGACTCCAGCGGCTCACTGTGCTGCATTCTTATTGGCTCTTGGCGACCCCGCCTCCTTCAGCACCTTTTCAGAGAGCTGCTGGCTGGCCCTTTTACACTGGTCCTCCAGGGTTCTTTTCCTCACCATCGATTGGCGCCTGGCCCCTGCCTCTACCTGGAATTTCAACTCCACCCTACAATCAAAACTCAGAGCATGTGGGATATAGATGTGACAGCTGGGCATGTCTACCTTAAATGCAGCTTCATAAAGTTCACGCTTACCTTTACACAAATGGGAAAGTGAGGTGCAGGGAGAAAAAATGATGGGACACAGAGAGGAACAATGACAGGACTGAAGTTAGGTTGCAGGCTATCTCTCAGTGACTAAATCAGCTAAACCAGCAGCACCGGTCTGTATTCTCAAGGCCAGCACAGGACTCCTTTTCCATGTCATCCAGAAGCACTTCATTCCTTTCTAAGAGAAGCAGGGGAAATGGATTTGAAGCAGGACGCGGTCCATTGGCAGGGTGGAGAGAGGGTAAAGGGATAAATGTTTCTCTCCTTACAGAGAATATACACAACGAAAATGGATTCCTCAGCATCTTGCTTATTTAGTTTTTATCGCCCTGGACACAGCCACAGCAGCTACCCTTAATGACCAAGGAAGCCCTGCAACTGATTGTACCCTGTTGCTGTTAGTCAGCTGTCTATTCTTGTCAATCAGACAATAGAACAGGCTCGGTCAATGCCACAGGCTGGTCCTTCTCATGACTCACAAAGCTAGCAGCACTAAGCCTAGGTGGGCCCTTCTCCTTTCTGTATCCCTTTGCTATTCACCTGCCATGTTGGCTTTACTTGGCTGCTGGCCGGGACCTCTAGCACTGTGCATTTTCCACAGTACCATTTTGGTTCCTGCTTGATGTCTGATGGTGCACTAGCAAAGGTCTCTGAGTAAGAAAACAGGGTCAAGAAGTTAGCCTTAGTCCTCTGAAGCCAAACTTCCGGAGTTCATATTCCACTTCACTCTTATAGCTACAGAACCTTGGTTGAGTTATCTATTCTTTCTAATCTTTAGCTATTTTATCTATAAAATGAGATAATAACTAAGCTCCCTAAGGTTCTGATGAGAACCAAATAATACAATGCACATATATCAGCTGGTACATAGCAAGTGCTCAGTAAGTCCTTGGTAAGGTGTAATTGATGGATCATTTGTCTTTCCCAGGTAGTGTCACATGGAAATGAGAACTATATTTAGGCTCATGCGATTTTGCATGTGATGTTACAGAGAAGCATGTGAGCAGATAGCTGTCTTATTGTTGCTTTGCTGTCTAAGCTTGGGTAAATCTTTTCTTAGCCTTTAGTTTTCCATCTGCAAAATGAGGGCTCACCAAGGTCCTTTTGTGATTTACATTTTAAGCCCTCAGTTATTAGCAACCCAGCAAGCCAATGGGAATGAGATCTGGGGAATATGCATTAGATATACATGCTGAGAGTTTCCTAATCTTGTGGCTTCTCCCGTGAGCAAACCATGAGGATGGTGGGGGCTAAGAGAGCTTGTGTTTGAGACAGGGGACACATGAGAACAGTCAGTTCAAGAACAGACATTTTGGGAACAAAAGTGTGTACATATTTTAAATTAGGATTCCAACAGAGAGATGGGAAATGGAAATGGCTTTCTTCCTATGATCAGAAAGTTAAGTGTTACAGAGTTGTGACTAATTCCAGAGCTGAGTTTTCAGGAAGTGGATTAGTGTCTGTGTTATTTTTACTGTCTCCTTCCTTCCCTTGCTGGTCAGACCCTCAGGTGGGCTTTGCTTTGGGCATGTGGGGAACTTCCTTGAGATATTGAATGTGTTGCTGTCGCTGAATAGTCAATTTGCTAAGAGATGGGGAAGAGCCGGACAATGGGTTTCTGAGGGGATGGAAAGTGAACTCAGAACGACTTAATGCTTTATTGCCAAATTCAGACTCTAAAAGTCTAGGCTCTTTGTTGTCATTTGGATCCGTGCTAGGCATCCTTTCTGTCAGGAAATCTGACCAGCTTGATTTCTGTCTGTCAACTAAAGTACCATCTAATGATGAGAAGGAGAAGGACCCAGGTCTATTGGGAGCCATGAGACACTAGGCTTGTTGGTTTACCCATTTTTCTCATTCATCTTTGCACTATCCTGTGAGATAGGTGTGGTAGACTCCACCTTAGATTTAAAAACTAAGGTCTGGACAGATTCAGCAGCTTGTCAAAGTTTAGGCAGCTAAGAAATGGTAAACATGGTATTTGGATCAAGATTTATCTGATTCTAGAATCCTTGCTCTTTCTGGAAAACCATACTTCTAGGTCAGTGTTGTCTTCTCAGCCAAGAGTCAGGGGATAGATTTAAATTTCAGTCAATTTCCTACAACTCTTCAGTCATTATTTGATTTCCAGCTGCATTGTCTTCCCTGGTCTGTATTAGGAAGTTATTATAGAGAAGATTAAATTCAATAAAAATATATTGAGCCTCTACCCGACTAAATTAAAGTTTCTGACAATTCAAATGCAAAGAAAGAATATGAATCAATAAATATTATATAAAGCATGAAAGAAACATGCCCAAGGCAAAGTATTATATTTTATAATGCAAAATCCTTTTTTTAAAAAACATTTATCTTTTCCCCCTCCTTTTTATTGAGTTTATATTGGGGTAACACTAGTTAACAAAATTATACAGATTTTAGGTGCACAATTCTACAAGACATCATCTATGTATTTTATGTTCACTACCCCAAGTCAAATCTCCATCCATCACCATTTATTCCCCTATATAAACTGCAAATTGATTATAATTTGGAACCTCTTTGTCATTTCTGTGTTATAGGGAAGGAATTCATTTTGGCTTGAAGCAACTACAAAATTTTCTTGGAAGAGGTTGTATTTGAGAATAGGCTTGAGCAGCAAGCAATACTTTAAGGAGTAGGGAATACTCATCCTTGGAGAACTACTTGAGTAAATTTATGAAGGTCAGGAGAGTAGAAGAAATTTAAGGATGATGAGTAATCTGGTGTGTGTGTGTGCTCATGCACGCGTACTGGTGGTGGTAGATAGGAATTAGTCCTTAAAATAAAAAGACTAGATTTACTAGAAGGTTAGGTTGGAATAGAGCAAAGAGGGCCTTGAAAAAAATTATGTTACAATATCTGTACTTTCTTTTTATGCCATACGGTGTCATGTTTAGGGTTGCTTTAGAATCACACTGGCAGTAGGGTGCAGGAGAGGAGAGAGGAGTCCAGGGAGACGACTTCAGACAGCATAGCCAGGTGAGATTCACTGTCCAGGAGATATCTGAGCTGAGATATAATGACCTGAAGGAACCATCCACACAAGGATATGGGGAATGGAAGGTCCTTTTGTGTTTCCATACTTAAAGTCCTTCTGGGGCAGAAAGGAGATAGAGTGGCTGAAGCTTTGCCAGTGACAAGAAGGCGATGCAGATAAGGTTGAAGAAGTAAGAGGGATGGAGTTATTCTAAGCTACTCAAGAGTTTAAATCAAGAAGATACCTTCACTGTTTTACATTTTGAAAAGATTTGGCTAGTACCTGAAGAATAGTTTTGAAAGCAGTTTGGTTGGAACCTATTTTAATAGTCTAGGCTGAAGCTGCTAGATGGTGGCTTGACCTGAAGATGGTAGCTAGACGGTAGCCAAGGAACTGAAGAGAAGCCTACAAAGTCACGGGGATGAAAAGTAAAGCACAGGGAATAGAGTGACATAACAGTATTGTAATGACTACCTATGGCACCAGGTGGTACCTGAAATATCAGGGAGAACACTTTGAAAAGTAGATGATTGTCTAACTACTAAGCTGTACACCTGAAAATAATACAAAATAACACAGAATGTAAAGTGTAATTGAAAAATAAAAATTTAAAAACCAAATTATATACTGGCAGTAGAAATGATTGGACTTCACTCAAGATTAAATATAGGGAGTGGTGAGTAAAGGAGAAAATCAAGAGTGATTTGTAAGTTTGGGGATTGGGAAAGTTGGTAATTGAAAAGAAATGTAAAAAGAGAAAGCAAGAGAGGGCATAATGACTATCTCTATATTTTGCTTTTTTTTGGGGGGGGGGAGGGCTTAACACTTAATATAGTGGGAGAAGTAGTATGTCACCATCTTGCTTTACAATTGGATTTTATGGTTTACTCAGAGCTCAGTAGGTACTGCATTAAAAGACACGGAAAGAAAGGCTCAGAAAATAAGAACGAGTTTATCCCATTCTCTCACAACAGTAGAGAAAGGTACATGGTGTTAGTGTTTCTGAAGAGCTATTTGGCAAACTGTATCAAGAACCGTAAAAATATTCACACCCCATTAGCTAAGAAATTCTAATTCTAGGAATAGATCCGAAGGCAATGCTCGTAGAAAAACACAGCGGCTATGAACATATGGTCATAATGCCAACACTGCTTATAATGTGATAACAAATGGAAACATCCTACATGTCTGATAATAGATGATTGCTTAAAAATCACAATACATTTATATAATGTTAAAATAAGATTTTGGTAGAATAATTAATGACTTAAGAAGATATAATTGTGAAGTATAAAACAAGCATTCTTTAAAGAAACATGTAGTAATAGGAAGACAATACATCATTTTAGCAGCTGGTATTAAAGTTTCTCAGAGTTAAACATTTTCAAACATTTGGAAGTTGTGCTTTGATAAATTGCTTGCATGGGTGTAAAATGCCCCCACCCCAAGGGCATATTCAAGCAATAAGAGCTAATCCTTATATTTTCCTGCTTTCTAAAGAGGTGCAATCTATTTATTGTAGGAGTTTTGCTTTCTAAGCAGAACTCAGGAAATACATAAGTCAATGGGAAGAACAGTATTGGTTTGCATAAATGAGGGATGGCAGTCAGGCAGTCAGGGTACTATACTACGTGGGCAAAACAGGAGAACGGCGTGGGAGAAAAGACATCTGGAGGTGTAGGTGGGGCAGCAGTGAGAAGGGGGTTTTGGGGAGATGTTTAAGTCAGGGATTTTCATCCTTTTTACACTTGGGGACCAGTGACCTAGCTGGCCAGAAATGGAAACGTGCAAGGAACGATGTATTATCTTACTGCACATAATGGTGCAACACTATACAAGATGGTGCTTGAGTTCTGTACTCTACATGTACAATGCGTTGAATTCTACATAAGATTGTATGAATGCTTTTTGTCTATTGTGCATGATTTGTAAATGCTCTTCACAGTTCAAAAGGTTTTTTGTTTTTATTAATTTTAATGGGGTGACACCAATAAATCAGGGTACATATGTACAATGAAAACATCTCCAGATTATCTTATCATTCAATTGTGTTGCATACCCATCACCCAAAGTCAAATTGTCCTCTGTCACCTTCTATCTGGTTTTCCCTGTGCCCCTCCCATTCTCCCTATCCCACCCTCCCCTCTCTCTCCCCACCCAGTAACCACCACTCTCTTGTCCATGTCTCATAGTCTCACTTTTATGTCCCACCTATGTATGAAATCATGCTGTTCTCAGTTTTTCTTTTTTTCTGATTTACTTATTTCACTCCGTATAATGTTATCAAGGTACATCCATTTTGTTATAAATGATCTGATGTCATCATTTCTTATGGCTGAGTAGTATTCCATAGTATATATGTACCATAGCTTTTTAATCCACTCGTCTTCTGACGGACACTTGGGCTGTTTCCAGATCTTCGCTATTGTGAACAATGCTGCCATGAACATGGGGGCGCATTTCTTCTTTTCGTACAGTGCTATGGTGTTCTTAGGGTACATTCCTAAAAGTGGGATAGTTGGGTCAAAAGGCAGTTCAACTTTTAATTTTTTGAGAAATCTCCATACTGTTTTCCACAGTGGCTGCACCAGTCTGCATTCCCACCAGCAATGCAGGAGGGTTCCCTTACCTCCACATCCTCACCAGCACTTACTCTGTGTTGTTTTGTTGATGAGCGCCATTCTGATTGGTGTGAGGAGGTATCTCATTGTGGTTTTAATTTGCATTTCTCTAATGATTAGTGATGTTGAGAATTTTTTCATATGCCTATTGGCCATCTGTATGTCCTCTTTGGAGAAATTTCTATTCATTTCTTTTGCCCATTTTTTGATTGGATTGTTTGTCTTCCTGGTGTTGAGTTTTATAAGTTCTTTATAAATTTTGTTTATTAACCCCTTATCAGACATGCTGTCGAATATGTTCTCCCATTGTGTGGTTTGTCTTTTTATTCTGTTCTTATTGTCTTTAGCTGTGCAAAAACTTTTTAGTTTGATATAGTCCCATTTGTTTATCTTGCCTTTTATTTCATTTGCCCGTGGAGATAAATCGGCAAATATATTGCTGCTACAGATGTCGGAAAGTTTGCTGCCTATGTTTTCTTCTAAGATGCTTATAGTTTCACGGCTTATGTTTAAGTCTTTTATCCATTTTGAGTTTGTTTTTGTGAATGGTGTAAGTTGATGGTCTAGTTTCATTTTTTTGCAGGTAGATGTCCAATTTTCCCAACACCATTTGTTAAAGAGGCTGTCTTTACTCCATTGTATGTTCTTTTCTCCTTTGTCAAATATCAGTTGTCGATAAAGATGTGGGTTTATTTCTGGGTCCTCTGTTCTGTTCCATTGATCAATGTGCCCGTTCTTATGCCAGTACCAGGCTGTCTTGAGTATAATGGCCTTGTAGTAAACCTTGATATCTGGAAGAATGATACCTCCTGCTTTATTTTTTCTTTTTAAGATTGCTGAGGCTATTCGTGTTCTTTTTTGGTTCCATATAAACTTTTGGAATATGTTTTCTATATCTTTGAAGTATGTCATTGGTATTTTAATTGGTATTGCATTGAATTTATAAATTGCTTTGGGTAATATAGACATTTTAATGATGTTTATTCTTCCTAGCCATGAGCACGGTATATGCTTCCACTTGTTTGTATCTTCCTTGATTTCTTTTATCAATGTTTTATAATTTTCCGAGTAAAGTCCTTAACCTCCTTGGTTAAATTTACTCCTAGGTACTTTATTTTTTTGGCTGCAATTGTGAAGGGGATTGTCTCCTTAATTTCTTTTGCTGACAGTTCATTGTTTGTATATAGAAATGCCTCTGATTTCTGTTTATTAATTTTATATCCTGCCACCTTGCTGAATTCATTTATAAGGTCCAGTAGTTTTTTGACTGAGACTTTAGGGTTTTCTGTATACAATATCATATCATCTGCAAATAATGACCAAAAGGTTTTTTAAACTAGCCTACAAGTTCCAAAGATATCTAAGACAACCTCAGTATTTTCACCAATGATACAGGCTGATAAGTGGCAATTGCCCTGAGCATAAGCAACTTCAATTAAGACCACTGGGTCTATAACCTTCATGCAACATCAGTATGGTTAACTCTCTCATGGACATAAAATTTCTGGCAGACTGGCACTGGTTTGTGGACAGGTGGTTGAAAAACACTGGTTTAAGTGGTACTGTCAAGTTGTTCTTTGTGGGCTTTTTGTTTTATATCCTCTCTTCCCTGACACTTATGGTATCTTCAGTAAATTAACAATTTTTCACTAATTAGAGTGGACATCTGTTGTTTGTGTCTATCCAGAGTTTATTCTATCTTCTGCTAACAGCCCCTTTGTTTTCCTCTGGGGAGCCACCCATCCCCCCTCCCAGTCCATGTGGCTTGGGTGTTGTTGTTCTGTCCTTCACCACATCACTAAATTCAGGGGTGGAGCACAGAACCCAGACCTGGCTAATGAGAGCATCTCTCACATGTTTTCCTCTCAAGACCATAGATTTGGGGTGGGGATGGGTATGTGATTCCATGGAATAGAACCGGGGATTTCTCCTTGGGACTCTTGAAAGAGTGGAATGTTCCCTTTCTCTCTCCCTCTTCTCCTCCTCTTTTTTCTTCTTCCCTTCTTCATCTCCTTCTCCTTTTTCTTCTCCTCCCCCTCCTCCTCCTCCTCCTCCTCCTCCTCCTCCTTCTTCTTCTTCTCTCTCTCTCTTCCTTTCTCTCTAGGTTTTTGAGGAGAAAGTGTGAGCTTATCAGCCAGAATTGTGAGGAAACCAGCCTAAAGCCCTTGTTGCCCCCCTCCCCTGCTGCTGCAAGTGGAGAGCCTGCCTGTGAATATCACTAACCTAGAGAAGAATACTGAGACTGGAATACAGCTGTACCAGATGCTGGAGTTATTGCTGGATTTGTTTTTGGAGTTTGCAGGTGTGTGTGTGTGTGTGTGTGTGTGTGTGTGTGTGTGTGTGTGTTTGCACACATGCACATGTTTGTGTGTGTGTGTGTGGGGAGAAATGTTCTTAGAAATGGTATGAAATGTTTCAGATTTACAAAAATGTGTATAATTAGTATAACAAAAAACCTGAATTCTCATCATCCAAATGCAGAGATAAAACATAATCATCATAGTTTAAATATATATATTACTTCTTCTTGATTACAACCTTGCTCCTTCCTCCT
This sequence comes from Rhynchonycteris naso, assembly GCA_037038555.1. Taxonomy (NCBI): domain Eukaryota; kingdom Metazoa; phylum Chordata; class Mammalia; order Chiroptera; family Emballonuridae; genus Rhynchonycteris; species Rhynchonycteris naso. The sequence continues at coordinate 342,474,437 of CM072995.1, forward strand.
GAACATGGAGTTCAATTATTCCAATTACCCTTTTCTCTTTATATATGTATTCTTCTGTTATGTTTTTATGTCTCCTAAAACAACAAAATATACAAATGGTATTATCGTATATGCATTCTTTTGTAACTTGAATAGTTTCATTCAACATGTATTTGTGAAAATTATTTATGTTTTAGTTCACCCTTTTTATCTGCTGTATAGTATTTCATTGTATGGCTACTCCACAGTTGATTTATCCTTTCCCATTCAGATGGACATTTGTGGCATTATCATGAAATTTTCTATGATCTAATAAGTTAATTTTTCTGCTCAAGTCAATTTGAGCTGAGTTTTCTGTTAATTGAAAGGGTTCTGGCAAACACACAAAAAGCTTTTATGTGACCTATTGCGAGCTCAAAAAGAGGGAGAGGAACCAGTTTCAATCTGGGTTATAATTATTCACTTTTAAAGAAGCATTGCAATGAAAAATACTTAAATACTTGGTGGTGACACGGAATAATCTTTTAAAATTTGTTTTAAACTTTTACAAAATAGATATTAGCACAATTAGAAAAAAAACACCTATTAAAGGGAAGATTAGGAGACAGTCACTGAGTAGTGACTTGTTCAGGGTAAAAATGGCACAACTTCATTAGTAGAATACAAGGAAGAAAGAATTTACAATATGCACTTCATAGCAAACAACATGAAAATACCATTTAGGTATTTCTCCAAAGAGTCTTTTTCCACTCTGTCACTTGACTCCCTGGGGCATTAAAGTCCTTATTTATCAGAAAGGTCTGGGCCTTGAAAATGAGGTCCACTTTGCTCATGGGTTGTCTGGTTGTGTGTTTTATTGGACACAAGAAGATGCAACCAGTTGTAATGGCACGCTGGTGTGCCTTGTTTTTCTTTCTCCTTCAGAGTCTCAGCTTCCCCTTTCTCCTTCAGAGTCTCAGCTTCTCCTTAGAAAGGATAGCTACTGAACCCCCAGCTGGAACCCAACTCTGTGAGTCACCCCACTTAATAGCACTAAAACAAGGAAAAAATAACAACGAAATACTATCAGTCTTTATATAGGGTGCCTTGGAAGATGGTGCTGAAATGGGAGAAGCAATGAGAAATCGTTCCCCAAATTAGGGCTAAGGCAGTTCAGATTTAGAATCTGCTAGCACAAAAGGGCCTTAAGAGTGATCTAATCTAACCCCCTCACTTTACAGATTCAGGGAATGACTCAAAGAGAATCAAGGTGATTTGCCCAAGGTCACACACCTAGTTCAATGGTAAAGCTTGGACTTGGCTATATGTGTCTAGATCATTTTGCTCCATTATTTTAGCTGAAGAATGATGATAAAGCTATCACTTTTGCTATCAGTTATGCTAAAATCCTTAGAATTCACTTCAAATAATTCTGGGTTGTCTTCCCCCCATTTTTTTTGGTAACAGAATAACTTCATAGACAGCAGACACATATAAATATCTCTTCTTGTAACAAAAAACAGCAGGTGCCAATCTGGACCTGCTTTATGATTGGATTGGGAAGAAGGTAGAGGGTGAGAACACCAGCAGTGATTTTGGGGACAAGAATGAGTTGGAGTCCATGAGCTGATGTTTAGTAAATTGAATATCAAACTCACTAATGCAAGACTACAGTTAGAAATATAAAACTAAGAAAGTAGACTACAAATTTCAAGTTGTGGGAGCTTTTATTTCTCTGATAGATGGCAAAAAATTAAGTCTACATCAGGGAGTTAGTAAGAAATTTTGCTGATGGTGGAAGACATTTACAAGCTAGGGTACTGGGCAAATCCACACTCAGTTCTTCTCCTAAATTGCTGGGTCCTTGGTCAAGGGGGCATTGACACTGAAAATGATAACATGGGATCTCAGGAAGTTTTCAATCATCTAGACAGCTATGTGTCATTGGTAAGGTAGAAAGCAAGACTTAAGCATTTTTGTTAAAAGTTTAAATATTTTTTTAAACAAAAATATACTGGAAATTTTCTTTAAGATGGCCAGACTTTCAAATCAACTGGATATCCCACTGTTTTCCCTGATCTTTCTGGGTAATTTGATTCTGCTATACACAAAATGGTAGAAGTCAAAGTTGTGTAGCTGAAAAAAGTGGCAGCTTTGAACATTATTGCTACTAGATTTAGCAAAATGGACCTGTATAGATCGGAGCTCCTTAATGAGCAAGTGCACTCACCTCCCTGCACCATTTTCTTAGAAGCTAAATGCTTATTTATCCATTCAGACACAATTTTAAATGAGTCACTGAGAACATAAACTGGGGAGAGGCAATGGCCAGGATTATAAAGCAGAAGGAAGAGCAAATATTTAAACTATAAAATGAAGCTGGGTTATTTCAGAAGCACATTCAAAAGGAACAAGAAGATGATCCAACAGGAAGCAGCTGGCTGGAGTGTCAATGGGCCCAGTGAGGGGACAAGTCAGTAGTGATCTGTGATAAAGGACACACTCAGGAAAGAGAATGGGTAATTTAGGATATACTTGATTTTTTTTGTGTGTGTGGCAGAGAGAGTCAGAGAGAGGGACAGATAGGAAAGGAGAGAGATGAGAAACATCAATTCTTTGTTGCAGTTCTTTAGGTGTTCATTGATTGATTTCTCATATGTGCCTTGACTGGGGGGCTACAGCAGACCGAGTGACCCCTTGCTCCAGCCAGCAACCTTGGGCTCAAGCTGGTGAGCCTTGTTCAAACCCAATGAGCCTATGCTCAAGCTGGTGACCTCAGGGTCTCGAACCTGGGTCCTCCGAGTCCCAGTCCACTGCACCACTACCTGGTCAGGCAGGAAATAGTTGATTCTTAAAAGTGTTTTGGTGATACTAAGAGGCAAATCTGTACTTTTAAAAAAGATGTTTGTTGCTTGCTGTTAATAGCTCTGAAATCAGTTTCTGTTCGACAAAAATTTATTGAGTATCTACCAAATTCTAGAGACTCAAAGAGATGGTAAATACATTTCATCTTTCATGACAGGTCTGAACGATTAGAAGTGACTGTCAGGGATATTTGGCTAAAGGGCATTTTAAGGCTGGGTATGAACTCAGCTGGAAAGAATGTCTTGATCAACCAGTGAGGTCTGCCACAGGTGTGGAAGTTGAAAAATGGCAGCCGGAACGCAGGAGTTGTGATATTGTTGTGTTAATTACTACTGAATAACCAAGATGCAAGAGACCATCCAGCCAGGAAGCCCTTCTGATCTGTCACCAGTGAGAAAAAAGTTGATTTAGACATAGTCCCTACCTTTAGTAAACTCATATTTTAGTGAGAAGGTCAAGGCACATATACAAATAATTCTAATAGAATGTGCTTTATGCTCTGTTGTCATAAAAAATGTAAAGCTGGAAGCATTAGTTTGGGAGGGTTGAGAGGGGTTTCACATAGTAATGGAAATTTGATCTGGGTCTTGGAGGATAAATAGAAGTTCATCATATAGAAAAATGAGAAGGAGAACATTCTTCATACTGGTGACAGCATGTATAAGACACAGATACATGGAAAAACCTGGTATAGTGAAGATTGATGAGCAGATTAGTGGGGCTGGAGTGTATAATGAATGGAGAGAAATAACAGGAAATGAAAATGCTCAAGTAATTTGAGCCCAGATTATGAAGGACCTTAGAGTTTTTCTTATAAGCAATAAGGATCCTTTGAAAGTATTGGGTGGGTTCTGCTTTTGAAAATTTGTCTAAGCAATGTGCAGGGTAAGCTTATGCTAGAAGAGAAACCCCATAAAACAAGTAAAGCAAGTCACATAAAATAATATATACTTTATAGAAAGGACACATAAATTAATGTGTTTTACATATGAAACAATGATCTGGTATGGCCAGATCATTGTCAAAAGAGTAGGCTCGTGAATTATGAATTAAATATTTAGTCTAGGTTAGAAATTTTGCAACATGCTTTTTGCACACGAATTCACTCAGAATACATTTCCTAGGTAGCTGCCACATGCCTGGCCCTATTCTAGACACTGAACAAAATGAAGAAAATCTCAGCTTTCATGGAACATGTATCCTAGAGAAAAGCGACAGATAGAAAATAAACAGGTGCATAATTTATCAGAGAATAACATGCGCTTTGAAGAAATATGAAGCAGTATAAGGAGGTGATAGAGAGGGTGCCATTTCAGAAGACCAATCTCTGTGACAAGGGGGACCTAAGAATGACCGTGCAGATATTCAAGAGAAGATTATTTGAAGCAGAAGACACTGTAAGCGGAAGGCTTTGAAACAGAAGTGTGCTTGGTGTCTTAGAGAATCAGATGTCCAATGAGGCAGGACAGGAAGGATAAGTAGTAGGAGTTAGAATCCAAGACATGGCAGGGGGCCATTCTAATGGAGACCATGATAAGGACATGCATAATCTCATTTACTTCTCAAATCACCCTATCAGTACAGTAGTATTATTTCCATTTTACAGAAGAGAAAATTGTCAGAGAAGTACTTGTCTCAGGACATATGGCAGAAAATGATTGATCTAATTTAGTAGCTAGGTTAGATTGACTCCAGAGCCTGTACTTAAAATCACTGCTTCCCACAGGCATCCCGTTTTTCTAAATGAAACCACCCTCCACATCAGTTGCTTTATCACAAATTAAATTTTTGCCCCTCTGTCATTACTCATCTCCTGAGCCAGCTTCTTGCTGAAGCATCCCTGATCACTCCAGCCTACTGTGTTCCCCTTGCCCTCTGAAGTCTCAAAGTATTGAGCAATGACTTGTCTCAGACACTTGTCATTTAAGGTCTAGTTTGGTTAGCCATTTGTAGAAATGCCTTTATCTTTTCCACCCAAAATCAGCAGTGATTGTAACTTCTTGGAAGACAAGAAACGTTTTCCAGCAAATATAGCATAAGAAAAAGAAAGCTGGACTTGAAAATCAGGAGATCAGAACTTCTAATTTGATCTATATTGTGTGTAGCCATCACTTAATTTCTCAGAGCCTCAATATTCTCATCTGTAGTGCTACTGTGGGGTAGAGCTGGTCACTTAAGAAACCCATTCATTTTCTCTGCCAAACTGGCTCATCACTCAGTGCTTTCTAATTGATCAGTACCCCATTTAGCTGCTCGTGATCAAACCCAGGAAGCATTCTTGACAACTCTCTCTCCCCCACATCCACATCTAATCAGTCTCAAAGTTCATTGATTCCACCTCCTCGATGTTATTTTCAAAACCAGTTATTTCTTTCTTTCACACTCTGTACCCTTTTCAAGACACTGTCATATCTCATGTGGAATATTCTAAGAGTCTGCTAACTGGTCATCCTCTCTTGCCCACCTCTGATTCATCCAGCACGCACTACTCAGAGTGATCTTTCTAAAATGCAAAGGTTAGTGGATCATCAATCTTCCAAAACCTTCTGGTGATTTCTGGTTGATTCCATTTTTAAAATACTTTCCAAACCTCACTTGCTTCACCTACTACACACGTTCTTTCATCTCATGCCATTCTTTTCCTCGTTGTTACAGACTAAGTACTCTACCCTCTCCCGGATGGTTGAAACCCAATTCCCAACATGATGGTATTTTGAGGTAGAGTCTTTGGGAGATGAGTAGGTAGGTCATAAGGGCAGAGCCTTCAGGAATGGGGTTAGTGTCATAAAGGAGACTCCAGACAGCTATTTTCTCTATGTGAGGCCACAGCAAGAACATGGCTGTGTATGAATTCGGGAATGGGACCTCACCAGTTACCGAATCTGCCAGCACTTTGATCTTGGACTTGGCAGTCTCCACACCTGAGAAATAAATTTCTATTGTTTATCAGCCCCCTAGTCTATGGTACTTTGTTTTAGCAGCTGTCAAGGAATAAATGAGATAACTCTTTATGTTCTAGTCACACCAGCTTTTCCCCTGTTTCTTGAACAACTCAGGGTTTTCACATAGGCTGTTCTATCTTCTCTTGTTTTCTTCTGGTTGTCTCTTATTTTCCTTTAGATCTCAGCTGAAATAAGCACTCCCTCAGAGAAACTTCTGTTTTTACGAATCAGTTGAAGACTTTATAATCTGCTTCCATTACACCTGTACCTTCTTTCTCATCACTTAACTACATATGGCATCAAATAATCATGGGGACAATTCTGTGCTGCTGTCTAACTTTCCCACTAGACTGTACACTTAACAGGGATAGATCTTGTTTGACCTGCTCATCCTTATATTGCCAGCAATTAGCAGAGGGTCTGGCGTATATAACAGACTCCTATAAGGTAGTTATTCTCAACCACTTAAACCGAATGAACCCTTATTATAATAAATATTTTGTAAAACATCATTTCCTACCCTGAAATAAAATTCACAGATAACATAATCTGCCTACATTTATCATTACAAAAATATTCAATTTTAATGCAATGTGATGTAAAGCATAATTGGAAAAAAATTAAATAATAATAAGATGATATATATTTCAGTTTGTACTTGCTGGAGCCCAGAGCACTAGAAGATATTATATAAGAGTCATATACTTGCATCTATATGTACACTCTCCCAGAATGTGACACATGTGAGCTGATACAGGAGACACAGAGAAAGAGAGACAGAGAGAGGGAGAGATAGGGACAGACAGACATGAAGGGAGAGAGAGGAGAAGCATCAGTTATTTGTTGTGTCTCCTTAGCTGTTCATTGATTGCTTTCTCATATGTGCCTAGACCGGGAGGGGGCATAGCAGAGCAAGTGACCCCTTGCTCAAGCCAGTGACCTTTGGGCTCAAGCCAGCAACCATGGGGTCATGTCTATGATCCCATGCTCAAGCAGGTGACCCCGCGCTCAAGCTGGTGAGCCAGTGCTCAAGCCAGCCACCTCTGGGTTTCAAACCTGGGTCCTCTGCATCCCAGTCCGATGCTTTATCCACTGCACCACCATCAGGTCAGGCCAAGAGTCAGTCTTAAATGCCACAAATGATGGCTCCTTCCATGATTTAAATTTTTAAAAATGGTGAACAACTCTTAGCAAAGCTATTTTATTTAAAAATTATAACTTACTTTTGATTTACATGGAGATTGCATTCTTAAAAATTTCAATGTGTTTTAAAGCTTTGTAAACAAAAAGAGTGTGTGCGTATGCAAAATGAAGTTAAGCTTATATATCTCTGTGTACATATGTGCATAATACACGCACACATACATATACACACGGGTCACTTTCTCACCTATATGAATAATGGCTGAACTGTCAGAAAGTCATATGGAACACGAACAGTTTTTTATTAGCTGGGACTGTCCCACACATTTCAGAATATCCATCAAACGTGACCCATTGTCAAATAAATGTCAGTATTGTTTGCTTACATTATTGCAACAACCAAAAATGCCCCTACAATTTTCTAAATACATTACCCTGGGAGCAAGACTGCCTTTGTTGACAAGTGTTGATATAAAACATGATTTCTATATTATTCAAGGATTAGGCGTGTGTGTGTGTGTGTGTGTGTGTAGAAATAGTAGTAGTAGTAATAGCAGTAGTACTTGTAGAAACTTTAAGCAATTATGTGAGTGAATGGGATCTGAAAGAAGAAATTTTCATTTCCATGATGTTGGCACAATGAATAGACCTCTTTGCTAAGTCCAACTTGCTGGGATTAAGGTAGGGCAGCTGCTGTCTTTTAGTGGGTGAAACAGAAATGTAGTTATGTTCATTTCCTCATATTCTGCAAGTGTGAATTAAGCATCCCCGAGTTGCTAGGACACAAAAGCTGTAGGATCCAAAGGGGAATATCACATAGTCCTCACAGGTTCATTACTCCAGGAAGCGACAAAGTATTGAAAAAGAAATGGGATGTATTCAGCAGTCTGACAGTGACAGAGCTCATAAAAAATGACTTTCCCTCAAAAACTGGTTTCTAGCTTGTACTTTTATTAAAAAATCATAGTTTTCCTTTTGAGTGAATCATTCCACTGGAGCAACAAAGCAGAAACAAAGCAGAGTGGGTGACATCCAAGAAAATGACTTTGGAGCCGTAACGTACACGTTCTCTGCAATAAACACTGTCACGTCATGTACACTAGCGAGACAGGGGTAAGAAACTTGCTAGTATGGAAACTGCTCTAACACTTCTCAGCTCTACAGATGTAGCCTCAAAAAAAAAAAAACAAAACCCCAAACCTCACAACCATATCGAAACGGAAGCAGATTGCTGGATTCAGTGGGAAGGCTGACAGGTAGTGAACATTAATGTTGAGAGAACATTCCCACCAAACTCTTTTTCACCTCTGGGTTTGTACTCTTTTGCAACTGAGGGAAGCTGCTAAGGGATACAGAGGCTGAGCCACAGGCTGGTGTGCACAGAGCGGCCAGTATAAATCCAGAGCTGAAGTCAAGAAGCATCATTCACTCCACAAATATTTACGGAACACCTATGGTGAGTCAGGTGCTGGTTAGGTGGTAAGTTAGAACTGTAAACAAGGTAGGTGGAACTCTGCTTCCAGACGCTTTTATAACACAAAATAAGTACATAAGCAGGTAAATGTTTATGTCAATATCCATGGTTGTAGGTAGTCAGAAAACAATAAAGCAAAGTAATATATGATGAGTGGTTGGAAGTAGAAATGGGGAGCTATTTGTCTGGGGTAATCAGGGAGAGTTTCTGCTGAACTGTCAAGAGTCATTTCTGTCTGAGGTGGTGACATAGGAACTGAGATACAAATGATGATAACATTTACTTAACCAGCATCCTCATCTCAAAGTGTTTGGGCCCAAGGAGGTGGATCTTTTAATGGTAGGTCCTTGGATTCCTAGTAGAATTGGAGAGTATGCAGGAAATATTCTGCCCCCCCCCCCTAATTCAATAGGTACATCCTAGCAACAACCAATATAGTGCAAAAACCTCAAGAAAGTTAGAAACCTGGGTACCAGTTCCGATGTCTGCTGCTGATGGGCTGAGTGACCTTAAGCAAGTCATCCATACATATGGGTTTGCTTGCCTGTAAAACGAAGTCAGACTGTGAACTCTATGAAGAAAGGCAGTGTCTAAACTGCTCACTGCTGTCTCTTCAACCTAACAGTGCTAAGTGCTCCCCCAAAGCTAACATCACTGCATTTATTATTATCTGATGGCTAAGGACCTTCACAGCCTAATAATACAGTACTTCAGCCCAATCTCTTTATAATAAAAACAAATAACAAAATATTGATTTTCAACTCTGCTATATGGGGGCTAGTCCTTTCTCCTTTCTGGGCCTCATTTCTCCTCATCCACCAAGTGAAGATGCTTATCTTAGCAAATCATCCTGGTGCTACAATCATGATTTTTAATTGAGTTTTACAAATAAAATTGTATTTTGAATACACTAGGGGGACCCCGTGGTGAATTTTAAAATAATCATGTAGTAAATTCTTTCCCAAAGCAAAATGTATTATTTTTGATATTCTTCCAGGTTGGGTCTTATTGCGTGAGAATGGATTTTCTTTAGTATGAGGTATACTGGAGTTTTAAAATGTTGTTATAGTTTCCTTACATTGAGTTGTCAGGGTCATTTCTTGGCTCTAGCATGATCCCCTAGGCTGTTACAGAGAGGTGTGAGCACAGGAAACTGAGGCTCCTGGAAGCTACATTCTGATTTGGGAATAGACATTTTCTTTCTTTCTTTCTTTCTTTCTTTCTTTCTTTCTTTCTTTCTTTCTTTCTTTCTTTCTTTCTTTATTTCTTTCCTTCCTTCCTTCCTTTTTTCTCTTTCTTCTTTCTCTTCCTTCTTTCCTTTCTGTCAGGCATTTTGGCAATATTACCAATAAATCATTTCCATGTGGAAAATAACCCCAAAATATACACTTTCCCAAGAATGGAATGAGGGGCAGGGAGCATTAATTAAAAAAAAAAGAACTCAAACTCTTTCTTAAGAAAAGAGAGAAGGAAAGTAAAGAAAAGAAAATAATAGGAGCAAAGAAACAGCTAATATTTATTGAGCACCTACTATGTGCAAAGCACAATGACTCTGTGAGACAGGGCTACTGTTACATCCATTTCACAGATGAAAAAACTGTGGCTTCTCAGTTTAAAAATTATGGAGATGGCCTGACTGGTGGTGGCAGAGTGGATAGAACGTTGACCCAAAATGCTGGAGTAACTGTTTCAAATTCTGAGGTCATTGTCTTGAGCATGAGGTCCCTGGCTTAAGTGTGGAATCGCTGACATGATCCCAAGGTTGTTGGCTTGAGCCCAAGATTGCAAGCTGAAGCCAAGTGACACTAGACTAACTTGAGCCTGAAGTCACCAGTCTGATCCATAATCAAGGCACATAGTAGAAGCAATCAATGCACACCTAAAGTGAAGCAACAATGAGTTGATGTTTCTCACTCTTTCTCCTTCCTCCCTATCCCCCTTCCTCTTTTTTACTCTCTTTAATTATCATTCAAAAAAAAAACCCCTCATGGATATGGACTGCCTAATATATGTTTAGAGGGGAGAGAAGAACAAAAAAGGAGGATGGAGATGGGGATGAGAACTGTTTAATCCAGAGCTAAATTGCTGGGTCAGTGATAGGAATTAGAAAGAGGACAACTGAAAGTCAGGGCACCTACCTGAGTTCTGGTTCTAGCTTCTCTACTGACACATATGTCAAATGGAGAAATTATCCTCACGCTGAGGAAGGTGTGAAAATTAAAGCAAGATTTTGTATATGAGGGGCCAACACAATGACTCCAGAGCTCAGCGAGAGCTAGTTGTGTTCCATACCCCCAAGCAATCTTTCGCTATTTTTTGTCCTTCTCTGTCATACTACTGTTTCTCTCCATGATCTACTCCAAACCTTCTCCAATTGGAAACCATAGGATCATGAGGAAGGCCTCCATTCATTCCATTAAGTCAGAGATCTCAAAATAATATTCCACACGTGGATTTGGCCTAGAGATGTATTTAGTCTGGCCAGTGTGGTATTTATAAAAAGCTGGAGTTATTTGCCAGCACCTAACATTGAGAATGGGGGGTGGTCACAGAAATTTTAGAGTTTTTTTAGTTTTCTGAAAAGACAGAAGATTTGGCCACATTGGGTCTTTCACTACCCATCAGTCATTGACTAGACTTGATTGGGCATGGGGGATCTTCAATCACCCAGTTTCCATCCCTCCCCACACCATTGCACTTGTTGGCATTTCAGGTCTGGCCTCTGAAGGCACGTGACTTTGTAATCCTCAGCTTTAAGCTAGCACTGTCTTTCTTCTTGGGCTTCTTTGAAAATACAAATACACTTGGGAAGGGAATCACAAAGCTAAGAAGTTGACCAGATAGATTCTCTGTTTGATGCCTCAGAGAAGTCATAGGTAAGATTTCTTCTCCAAGTCTAGGGTAGGAGGTCTAAAATCAGATGGATTAGGGAAAGAAAGCATGGAAATAGCCTATTGCAGGTGTGAAGAAAATTTCTGTGAACTAAATGAAAGCACAGAGATACATTATGAAAGGGGCCTAATGACAAGCTTTTGCTTGAAGGACAAGTTCCTGCCATCACCAAAATGTACTATTTGGGCCTTGGGACAGACTCTGCTGGTAAGGCCCTCCATGGGGGACCAAATTTCCTAAACTAAAAATAAGGACCTAGTCCAACCAAAGATTAATTTGTCACTTAAATTCAAATTAGTTTTAAAACATTTATTAGCTGTATTACATGCCAGGGACTTTGCTAAGGTTTTAGGGTATAGGATAAATCAGAAATGTTTCTTGTCCTCAAGAAATTCAGTCCTATGGGTAATTAAGAAAAATAATCAGAAATTATAGCAGGAGATAGGTACTATATTAAGAAATACAGGGTAGTATTATAGGAGCACTTGGGAAAACCTTACTGTGTCTTTATTAGCCTGTATGGTACCATTATGAGAATTAGAAAAAGACTTTTCTCTTTCATAAAGATGCATTCTAACTCAGGGTACATGGCTTGTTAAGTATAACTTGGTCTGGAAATTAGATAGATGTCTTGAGCTGGTGTCTTTGACCACAAATGAGGTGGTACTATTAGGTAGGTGGCTATAGCAACTAGGCTATGTTTTGCTACAAGTTCTAAAAGAAAAACCAATTGATTGTGGCTTCAACCAAAGGACATTTACTGTTTACTTAACAAGAGATCTAGAAGTAGGTGGATCCAAAGTTGACCAGCAATACCATGGGTCTATGAGTCTATGGGTCTATGTCTCAGTTATTCTTAGATCTTCTCATGGTCATGAGATGACTATTTTAGATGTGGGTAACCTGATTCAATTATTTATCAAGTCTGGATATGAACTAGCCAGAGTGGCAGGAGACAATTCTTGCATGCTCTCTGCATTAATTAGAGAGAAAGAAAATCTTTCCATAAAATATCCTAGCAAATTTATCTGTATATTTCATATGCATAGTTAGGCATATGACCATTCCAGCTGACAGAGAGGCCAGGAAAGCACGTATCTAACTTTTTTCAGTCTTTAGAGTGTTTTGGGAAGAAGGGCAGTTGGAGATATTTGTTGGATGGGCAACTTAAAGTGTCAGCCACATCAACTCAGATTTGGAGGTTAAGAAAAGATTTCCTTTAAGTGTTACTTGAGCAGAGTACTGAAGGATGAGTTAACTACAAGGATGTGGTGAGTGAGTGGCTGGAAGGAAGACAGAGAGAGTAGAACCAGGTGGAAGAAGAGTGTGAGAGGACATGGCAACACATTTTGCAGGGTGTGGTAGGATCTTAGAGAATTAGAGAAGGTATAATGAAAGGAGAGGCAGAAGAATAAGGCTTAGCTTGACAATTAAGGCATTTATAAACTAGATGAAAGAGGCAATCTGTAAATTGTAGTCTGAAATTAAAAGTACTAGAATTTCTAAAATTTCAGTAAGATATATGTAAGATTTTTAAATGAGCATAATCCTGTATTGTTTCAAATTGCCTGGGTGTTCAATATATAGTATGTCAATGTGGGCTAATAGGTAATGGAGAATGAGCAACCACAGGGAAAGACTCTTTATAATTGAACTGTCCTTCCTTGAAAAAAATAAGTCAACAGCCTCTATGAGGATGATAATGGCAACTAATATTTATTGAACACTTCTTTTATGGTAGAAACTGTTAAAGTGTTTTACATATAGTAACTAACTCATTCAGTTTTTACAACAATTCTATGATGCAAATGCTATTAGTTTCCCATTCTGTAGATGAAGCCAGCTGAGTCACAAGTGGATTAAAAACCTTGACCAAGATCAATGCACATCGGTTTAGCCAAGAGACAACAAAACATGTCTCTGCTTAAAATGTTTTCTTTTTCTTCCTGTCAATGGGCCCTACTGTCTGTGTATATTGTGTTTGACCCAGAAGAGAGAAACCCTAACCTCCCTGTGCTCTGTGGTTAACATGTCAACTAGTCATCAGGGAAGAGAGTGAGAACTTGCTTGTGCTCTCTATGGATTGCTTTGTCTGAGAGAACAGCCTGAAAGAGAGGGGCCTGGTCAAGAGAAGTCAATATGTTACTGTGGATGTGATATTAAAACCCATTGTTGGTTTCTTGCCCAATAAAGTGTATTGCTTAGAGACTTAGTAGAGCTATTGTTGCCATCTGTGTGCTTTGATAGACAATAGACTCAAGTTAGTTTGGGTCATCGATGTCAGCTTTTTAACCCTTCTTTTCTTTTCTCCCAAGAATATTGTATTAAATGCCTGGTATATGCATGTCCTAGCTGAGGCATTGGGGGTGGTCAGACCAGTAAAATGCAATCCAATTCTTGCCCTGGAGGTATCAAGCAATGATGTTTGTTTTCCTGTTTTCTTTCCAATATATTGGTTATCATTTTGAATTCTCTTTGGAGAAGATAGAAAAGGACCCTATATTCCCAGATTTGGTCCAGATGCCATTGTAACAGCCTGGTGTGATTAAAAAAATGTGGGATTGCACATCAGGAAACCAAACCTCCAATCAGGTTCTATAGTTCACACATAAGTCCTTTAGACTGATGATTTCACATTATGTTGGTGTGGGAAGAACACTGGATTTGGAAATGTAGGTTATATTATATTATTGGTTGGTTGGTAGCTTGCCTCTGCCTCTACCCATCATGAGGAAAGGCCAAGCATGAGTTAATATCAAGGAAAAGCTGTGTTTCCAGTCTCCAGTTCAGCCATATTTGTAACTATTACTATCAAACTCCTCTAGTTCTCAGGAGAAATCATGAGGTTGGGAATAATACCTGGGTTGAGCTACATGCTATGGGACACTCAAGAGGTGATCTCAGTCTTGTGACTCAGAAAAAATACTCTCAAAACATAGTCTAAATAAATTAAAATTTATTTTTCTTTTATGTAGTGGTAGATAACTCCATACTCATCAGGGACATGAATTCTGTCTATGTTGTTGCCCAGCATCTTCAACATGTGACTTTCATCTCACTCTTTAAATTGATTACTCTTGCTCCAGCCATTACCACAAATGTCTCAATCAACAGGAAGGAGAAAAACTTGTCTCCCTTTATTTAAGTACATTTTCCAGAAGTTGAAAACACTAATGCTGTTTATATTACATTGGCATGAATACCTACAAGGAAGGCATACAAATGTAGTCTTTACTCTGGGCTAGAGCTGAAGAGTTTAGAGATGGGATTATTCAGGAAGGATCTGCAAAGGACCCTCTAGTAATAGCATGAATTCTGTGACATATACTGGGAACACACAGGAGTTTTGAGAGTGTTACATCAGCAGCAATATGCCAGATTAAAGAGACAGGATGAAACAAGTGAAGGAGAATGGGTTTCCAAAAATTCTACTGGCAAAACACAGGTTCACAGAACATGTACTATTCTTAGTGGATTTTAACAAGTGACTCTTATGAAAGGTTCATTCAAAACATGTAATGTGTTTGGATGGCAGGATCTTCTAACTTGCTCAGGTGACAGAATCCTTTTTCAGATATGGCTACATAAGAGCAAATGTAGTTATGGATGTATGGTGCCACTGCAAAGGTGTTAATGTGCTGGGTTTACTAATCTTTACATCACAAACAGAGGGACCTGGACAATACTTTTATCTAAACACAAATCTTAACACTAGTTTCATCATGATGAATTATTTCTAATATTATTCCTCATGTTAATTCACAAATCTACTGCTATTAATACATTTTTAGTATGAACTGTTGATTTGGTTCCTTCAAATGCTAACTCACTCATTCTAGAATATAAATTCTTTATAGAGCACTTTGTTTTCCTGACCACTTCTAGTCATCAAATTATCTAAATACCGGTTACTATGTTTTTGTTGATATATTTTAAAATAAACTACACATAAAACAACAATTCTGAAATCTGTTCCACTCTGGTACCTTACTTTCACCATCTATAAATGGTCAATGACAGAGATATCTCATCTGATTATTGTGCAATAGTTTGGTGCCGATCATAAGTCTGACATACCCTGAGATGAGACTTTCGGTATGAGTGATTTATTAATGAAGTGCTTCCAGGAGAAACAATACATGAAGGGAAGAAGGTAGATAGGAAAAAGGAAGAAAAGATGTAATCTCAGGTGAAGTTCCAAAGAAGGTAGCTTCCGTTTAATCCCGTGGAAAACTTCTGGGTTATGTTAGGAGAGTGGGCCCACTAGCCCAAGGACAGTCTAGCTCAGAATTTACTGGGGCAGGCTACTGGAGGGAGAGTTCATCAAAGTTAGGAGGAGGAACGCACAGGAAGGGCATGAGGATCGGAAGAGATCTGCAAGGCACCCTTTGCTCAGGAGTGACACTCAAAGTGTTTTACTTGGACCGGTGCCTATTCAAAGGCCTGCTACAGGTCTGCAGTGAGCTAAGTACAGAAATTGACTGTAAGCATTTAGAAATTGTTATAGTGACTTGACAGGGTAATTTTGTCTTTTGAATCTAATAATAAAAATTTGGCTTCATTTTATTTCTTTTTTTTAGTAATTTCTTTTATTTGCATTTTACAAAAGAACTGGTCTGTGAGGTATTAGAAATAAAAACTGGTTCTTCACCATATGTGTACCATTGGGCTGTGGTATATATTAAAAAGTAACTATTACTAAAATGAGAAACCGTTCACTTACTCATTTACTCAGTTTAAAATATTTATTAAATTTCTGTACGAACCAGAAATCTTTGGGGGGGAAATTGCAAGTTCAGTTGTGAGTCTCTTTTGATCTTACATTTTAGTGGAGGAGAAAGATGATAAACAAATATACAAGTAAAAGAAATAATTAAATATCAGATGGTGGTAAATACTACAGAGAAAAATAAGAAAAGAAATGGAGAATCGATATTTTTTATGTACTGCAGCATAGCAGATGAACATATATTTGATGGCTTGAATAATACACATTTATTGTCTAACAGATTTGATGGGTAAGGAGCCAGGCATCCCTTAGCTTAGTCCTCTTACAAGGGTCCTACAAGGCTGCTCGGGGTCTTACAAGGTTGCATTCAAAGGGTAAGTTGAGCTGTGTTCTCACCTGGTGCCTCAATTAGGGATTGATTTATTTCTAAGCTCACTCAGGTTGTTGGCGGAATTAATTTCCTTGCTGCCATAGAACTGAGAGCTCTGGTTGCTTGTTGGCTACACTGGGGAACAATGTTTTTAAAATTTCCTGCTGCTTGAAGTTTTAGAACTGTTTCTATATATTTCTGCATCGCTGATTCCAAATCTAAAATCCACTTTTTTGTGCATGCTTGAGTTTTCATGCAATTTTAATTTCTTTTTGTTACAGTTAATGGCATGCATTGGCTTTTAAATTGGAGTTAAAGGGCAACAAGTCTTGGATTGAACATAACCACATGGCAATTAATGTTTTACAAGCATCACTTTTACATAATTGTAGTTGTTTTTAAATGTAAAAACATTATTATCTGATAAAAACACCCTCTTATTTTGTTTTAAGATTGAATCATGTCTTCTTTGAGCAGGCATAAATGTAAGAATAGTTCTGACATCTTCTGTTCTATATGTGGCTGTTACACACTTCAATATCAAAGGAGCAATATTTCATCATTTGTGACACGTGCATATATTGCCTAATTTCAAGTTCCCCTTGGTGATCAAAACAAGAATTGGGCCTCTCATATTGTGTGTCATAATTATAGGAAATGCTTCATGACTGGACAGAAGGAAAACTCAAAGGAATGCCATTTGGTATTCCCATGGTTTGGCGTGAACCTAAGGACCACAGCAGTGACTGTTATTTCTGTCTGATCCATACAAAGGGCATCGACAAGAAAAAACGGCATATGATCGCACATCCTAATATCCCTTCAGCAGTACGACCTATCTCTATCCCACACTCTGAGACACTCCTGGTTCCAGCTTTCAATGTTATTTTTCTTCTAAGGATGAAGAAAGGGAATATGGTGATCAAGTATATTTTGATAAAGATGCAAGAGGAAATGGTTGTAGAATCTGAGGGTCTTCTTCTGATGCCAAGGAGTCATTAACTTCTCAGCAGTTTAGCCAACCCAAATTGAATGACTTAGTAAAAGATTTGGACCTATCAATGAAAGCAGCTGAGTTATTAGCCTCCAGGCTTCAAGAAAAGAATGTACTTTACCGGTCAGCTAAAGTATCCCATTTCAGGAAGTGCAAACAAATTTTTGTGAACTTTTTTTCCGAAGACAAACACTTCGTTTACTGTCACGATATCAGCCAGCTAGGTGTTACCACTTACAGTCCAACAGAATTGTGGCTATTTCTTGACAGCTCTAAAAGGAGTCTGAAATGTGTTCTCCTACACAACGGTAATGTTCATGCAGCGGTTCCAATTGGCTATTCAACTCATCTGCGAGAAGATTATAATGACATAAAAATTGTCCTCAACTTTCTGAAGTATGAGGAGCATAACTGGGTCATTTGTATGGATCTTAAAATGGTAAATTTACTGTTAGGACAACAGAGAGGTTTCACAAAGTAACCTTGCTTTCTGTGTTTGTGGGACAGCCGAGGTTGGGAAAAACACTGGACACAGAAGGAGTGGCTGGAACATGAAGCTCTGGAAGTAGAGATGCAAAATATTGTGAATGAACCTGTAGTTAATTGAGACAGGATCATTTTTTCCCCACTTCACATCAAACTTGGCTTCATGAAGCAGTTTGTTCAGGTTGAATAGAGAAAGTCAATGCTTTCAACATATAATTTCTGCTTTTTCTGCCTTGTCTTTCGAGAAGATAAAAAGCAGGTGTATTCAATGGACCTCAAATTCGAACCCTCATACGTGACAAAGAATTTGCCAGGAAGATGAATAAGGAGGAGAAAGCAGCATGGCAGTCTTTTGTGGCATTTACAAAGAACTTCCTTGGCAACAAAAAAGCAGAAAACTATGATCTTCTGGTTCAAAGGATGCTGTTGACTTTCCGCGACATTGGATGTAACACAAGCGTTAAGAATCACTTCCTGAACAGTCACCTTGATAAGATTCACGAAAATTGGAGATATTAGTGATGAGCAGGGAGAATGCTTTCATCAAGATCTGAAGATGATGGAAGAGTGTTATCATGGGTGATGGGACAAAAATATGATGGCAAACTACTGCTGGAGCATCAAACAAGATTGTCCTCAACAAGTACACAAACGCAAGAGCTGCAAATGCAAATTTTTGCCTAAATAGAATTTATATAAGTTTTGTGACAATTTTATGATTAAAATAAGTGTTGTAATATGTTTAATTTCAAAATTGTAGACAAATTCGGATGCAATCATATATCTTTTAGTGTATTAGTGTATTTACTGCATTATATAAATTATTATATTTTCACAAAAATGATGCCCAAAGAGACATTCTACTTCATTACGTTAAACTAAGTGTTGAAAATTTTACAATAAGAAAACCTAAAATCTTAAATTGCAAAAGAACTTATAGCTTACAGAGAAAAACTAATGTCAGATTTGAGATCAGCACACCTAAAATCTTAAATTGCAAAAGAACTTATAGCTTACAGAGAAAAACTAATGTCAGATTTGAGATCAGCACACTCGAATTAGGTAAGAACAAGTGTTTTTGTGGATGCAACAAAAATTTTGTTCCCCAGTGTTATTGATTGGAGGTAATCCTCAACTCTTAGAAGCTGCTCTCAACTCCTTGCTTTTTGGCCTTCTTACATAGGGACTTAGGCACTCAGTGTCTGTTGACTGAGAGAAAAGTCTGAGAACTGAAACCTGAGTTATGGTAAAAGTCATGGAAATGAGGAGAACCCAGGAAAGAATATTGAGAAGGAATGACTACTGAAGGAGGAGGAGAAGCAAGAGAAGGAGAGTGGTACCCTCGAAGCCTGGGAGTCTGAGGGTATGTCAAGAAGAAAAAAAGATCAAATTCTGCTGATGTGTCAAGTAACATAAGGAATGAGACTTGGCCATTAGCTTTGGCCACATGGTAGCCATGGGTGACATAGATAAGAGGTGTGGTAAGCACAAAAGCCCGATAGGAATGTCTTCCATAAAAATGGAGGAAAGAATTGATACAGAAAATACAAACTTTTTTTTTGAGAAATTTCCTATAATGGGGGGAAAAAATGGGTAATGACTGGAAGAGCTTGTGAACCAAAGGAAGACTATGCTTCGAAAGTGGGAGATCTGTGTCAATCTGTGTGTGATGAGCGTGATCCATTAGAATCAGAAAAGTTGAAATTATAGGAGATGGAAGAGACAAGAGCTGGAGTGAAGACTTTGAGCATGGAGAAGGAATGAAAATTGTAGTGCATCACAGAGTTGAGGGAAGATAGAATAAGAATCTGGAAGATGTCAAAATGGTATCTGATATATGATAGGTGGTCAATAATACCTATTACTATTACTATACAGTGTCTTGGGGCAAGAGAGCAGGGAAAAGCAATCCTCAAAATCAGAAAAGTTGAGGTTGAGATTCATGCCTAGTGTTAAGAGAGTGTGGGTCAAAAATCGGGACCATTGAGATAGCCTGAATTTGAGTTCTTAGGGGAAGCCAGGAAGCGATAGGCTACTGTATCAAATGCCTAGAGTGTGGTCTCTGTCCATCAGCAACTGGCTGCCTAAGTTAAGTTCCTGAACAATTTGATTCCCCAGTTTTCTCCCCTGTAAAGGAGTTTAGTACATTCAGTCCTTGGTCTACAGACTAGATAGGTTCTATAGGTTAGAAAATGGTTAAGAAATTTGTATGCACAGAAAGGTAAAAATAAACATTGAATTAAGACAAACATCCAAGTTGCATATAATAGGTAAATGTACCTGATCTAACTTACATACAAATTCAACCTACAGAAACTATCTCATTTGTAACCCAGGGATGGCCTGTAATAAGCATTCTCTTGAATTGGAAGTTTATTTCTTAAAAGCCTGGGAGGCTAAGCAGGAGAAAGTAGTTTAAAACAGCACTCTGCAAATGTGAATGTTTTTCAAGGAGGCAGTGTTTCACATAGAGAAGTGGGTTTCCGCAGACTCCCTGGGATTAGGAAAAACAAGTACTGTACTGTATACAATTGCTCCTGGAATGGGGGTTGGGGGGCGGCAAAGTGGAACAGGGGGGCCAGGAATCAAACAGCAATTAAGGGAACAAAGGTCAGCTGGATGTAATTAAGGCAGTTAGGGAGGGAATTAGAGCTGGAGAGGTGCTAATTACATGGGCCAACTAGACAAGGGTGGGGCTTCTATGAGAGGAGCAAAAGGAGTGCTGATTTCCCTGCTCAAAATAAAGGCTGCCTCTCTGAGCCCGGGCGCTCCCATCTGGCCCCGGCCCAGGCTGTGTGAGGCCCTGTGCTTCACTCTGCAGTGCCTGCTCTGCGGCCAGGATGCCAGGATGCCAGGATACCAGGGCTGCCTCCATCCTTCCCCAGTCTCACCCCGCATCTGGGAGCGCCCTGCTGATCACTCACCAGCTCCATTTGTGTGCAAGTGTCGGAGGGCGGGCGTAGAGTCAGAATCCGGGCATCCAACAATCAGTGTAATCACTCTAGGGGCTGGCTGTGCCCTGCAGAAGGATACCAGCCAAGAGGGCCATAGTGGGTAACATCTGGGCCATACTTTGTTCTTTATGCTCACTCATGCCTGGACTGGGGCTGCAGCTGCAGGGACAAAGGGGTGCCTTTTCTTGATGTGCATTAAGTTGCAACCTTGACTGTCTCAACCTGGTAGCTGATGCAAGAAATCTGGTCAAGCTTTTCCAGGTGTTGGCTCTGTAGCCTTCATTTCTCTAATGTCCCCTGGAATCATTGGTCCTCATCAGGGCTTGCTGGAGAGCTGCAAAGAGAATGCAGGAAACATGGGAAAGCATGCTGAGAACATCTCCTAGCTGTCAGGATCCTCTGCCTCCTGTTGTTCTTGTGCCCACTATGGCACTTCCTAGGTACCTGCATCCTGCAGCTGGCATGGGTGACGTCTCTCATACTGTGAAGATTCTCTGTGATGAGGAGTAAAACAGACTCCTTGAGTTATCAAGCTCTCTGTGTGCTTTATTTGATATTTCTACCTTTTTGTTTTGTTTTCCTTTGTAATAATTACCTATTACTGCATAACAAGTTATTCCAAGATTCAGTGGCTTAAAACAGCAACAAACATTTATTATCTTTTATGGTTGCTGTGGATCAGAAATTCAGGAGCAGATATGGTGGCTGATTCTGCCAGAGAGTGTCTCATGAGGTGGCAATGAGGACATCAGTGGGGGGCTGCAGTCATCTGAAGGCTGGCCTGGTGCTGGAGCTTCCACCTCTAAGATAGTTCATCACAAGGCTGGCAAGTTGGTACTGGCTGTTGTTGGGAGATCTCAGTTCCTCTCTGAGCGGCCTCTCCACAGGAATAATTGACTGTTCTCATGACCTGGTGGCTTGCTGCCCCCCAGAGAAAGCAATGCAAGAATCCAAGGTGAAAGCGACTATGCATTTTTTTAAACCATGGCTTGGAAATCTCACACCACAAACTGTACATTTTACAATATACTATTGGTCATACAGTTCATCCTTGATTCACAAATGTTAAATATTAGAAAAAATATATCAATCAGGGTCATTTTGGACCGTTGTAATAGCTATTGTAATCTACATTTGATCATGTCTATTACGTTCTTTAAAAATAAAAAACAACAACAATGACTTGATGCTTATTTTAGAATGCTTAATTCTTCAGTCGGCTTTCATTCACAGGAGTTTCCTTGATCTTCAGAGAATCAGTAAGAGATTGGTATTCATTCATTCATTTATTTATTTATTCCTTCAAAAGTATTTGTTGGGTATATAAGAATTGTTGAATAAACAGTATTAGACACTGTTTTGAGCATCTTACAGGTAGAGAGAGTGAGGCACAGAGGCCTAGTGACTTGTCTAAGATTGAGTGACAGGGACAATGAAAATCCAGATGACCATTGTCATTGAGCACTGAGCAGCAGTTGAGTGCTAGGTCCTGGGGGTACAGAAGTGAATGGTACTCTTGCCTGCAAGGAGTTTAATGTGAAGTGGGGGAAATCTTACAGATAAGATACAGCCTGACCAGTCAGTGGTGCAGTGGATAGAGCATTGGACTAGGATGCGGACTACCCAGGTTCAAACCCCGAGGTCTCCAGCTTGAGCATGAGTTCATCTGGTTTGAGCAAGGCTCACCAACTTGGGTCCAAGGTCACTGGTTTGAGCAAGGGGTCACTCACTCTGCTGTAGCCCCCCGATCAAGGCACATATGAGAAAGCAGTCAGTGAACAACTAAGGTATCGCAACAAAGAATTGATACTTCTCATCTCTTTTTCTTCCTGTCTGTCTCTCCCTATCTTTTCCTCTCTCTGTCTCTGTCTCACACACACACACACACACACACACACACACACACACACACACACACACGCGCGATGCATATACACAGAGCTGGTCAGTATAAGCACCAGATGCTCTGAGAAATAGCCATTGAGGCTGCAAACATGGTCACTGTCAGCTGAAGTGGTCAAGGATGGGGGCAATGTGTTGGGAGATCACATCAAGAAGAGGTTTGAGACTTGATTTGCCAAGATGCATGTCTTTGCTGAGCTCAACAAGATCAGGTTCAAAATCAAAATAGATTTTGAATAGCCTCTCCAGTAGAGGTCAGATTGGGATGGGACTAGGTTCTGTTGGTGGCAGGGGCTGCAGCCAACTTTGTGTGCTTTTTACACAAATTCGTCTGTTGAAACTTAATCCCCAGTGTGATACTATTTGGAGGTGGACCTTTGAGAAGGTCATGACAGTAGAGAGACCCTTCACAAATGGAATTTGTTCCATTATAAAAGATACCTCAGGGGGCTCCCTCCACCATTGTGCCATCTGACAACACAGCAAGAAGAATGCTGTCTGCAAGCCAGACAGTGGACCTCACCAGGAACTAAATCTGCAGGCACCTTGACTTTGGACTTGCAGGCCTCCAGAACTGTGAGAAACCAACTTCTATTGTTTATAAGCACCCAATTCATGTTGTTTTGTTATAGCAGCCCAGAATGACTAAGCCTCCAAAGCCCCTTTCTAGCAATGTTTCCAGTCAATGAATGAAGTCTTTCCTCTACGGATCCTTCTCTTGGTGCAGCAAAGCAAAGTTTGCACTACAACTATGACATCAAAAGTGCTTTCTGACACCCCACATTCTTCATGTGTAGTTTTCATGTGTGTGTATCCTGAGAATATAAATCCCCAAGGGCCAAAAATATAACATTTTGTCCTCTTGTACTCAGTGGGCTTTCAGTAAACACATTTAAATTTTCTGGTTGCTGACATTATCTCATGTAGAGAGACTATAAAGCTTGGTGGCTAAAGGCATAGCTTCTAAACCAGATTGCCTGGATTCAAGTCCCAGGCACTTTCACTTTCTCTGCATCTCACTTTCCTCAGCTATGATTGGGGATGAGATCTTACCATCTCACTGGGTTTTGTCTTGAGAACTGAATGAGTTAATACGTGTACAAACCTTAGATGTAGAATAGTTCCTGGCATATGGACAATGTTCAAAATAGATTTCGTTACGATTTATCCTTAGATACATACATTTAATTTGCAGGTCTCACTGGCTCCATGATGGCATTGCTCATGGATCTGAGACACACTGTAATTTAAGAGTAGCTTTCCAGAGGTAAGGGGAGGGGGGTTGGAGAGGCAGTGAAGACAAGAAATACTGTATCAAATGTGCACTGAATGTTAAGTTGCTTCTCCAGAAATATTAAAATGAGAGTATGTGGATTTATAATTGCGGAAATGCAGCATGTAAACATTTGAGCAGCTTGTCTTCACCTTTTCCATTTGGGGCACATTTGCAGCTGGAGGCCAGGCGAGGATGTCAGGGGCCTTTCAGAGAGTGGAAACACAATTCCACATTGCTGGGAACAGAGTAGATGTTTTTATTGTGGTATAATTTACATATAGGCAAATCCCCAAATCTTATGTGTATAGCATGAGCAAATATTTAAAGTCATAAATGCTTCTGACACAATATGTGAAACAAGTCTGGGTGTGAATATAATTGCACTGAAATTTGAAACAAATGTTTTTAGATGTCACATTTATTATGAAAAAACATCTCAGTCAAGATGACCATTTTTAGGGGTAGAAGGAAATTTATACTTACTTACTGGAAAGCTATTGTGAGCTAGATATTCGCCATGTGTTTTAAAGTTTTTTAATTTAAGACCTGCCGCAATCTTGTGAGTTTCTTGTCAACAGCCCCATTTTGCATATGAGGAAGTTGATGCCCAGTTTAAATAATTTGCCCCAAATTCACAGGATATTTTATGCTTTTGAATGGAACTAGAGCTGTCCTACTTCACATTACTGTGCATTTTTTCTTCCTATTTTTTTTCTTTTTTTGTGTGTGTGGCAGAGACAGAGAGAGAGAGAGACAGATAGGGACAGACAGACAGGAAGGGAGAGAGATGAGAAACATCAATTCTTCATTGCGGTTCCTTAGTAGTTCACTGATTGATTTCTCATATGTGCCTTGACCGGGGGGCTACAGCAGACCGAGTGACCCCTTGCTCAAGCCAGTGACCTTGGACTCAAGCTGGTGAGCTTTGCTCAAACCAAATGAGCCCACGCTCAAGCTGGAGACCTCGGGGTCTCGAACCTGGGTCCTCCACATCCGAATCCGATGCTCTATCCACTGCGCCACCGCCTGGTCAGGCTCTTTCTACTTCATTTATAATTTATTTAAATTCAACCGATTTCTTGACTTAGAGACAATCAATCCCATTTTTTTTTACAATACACTGACACTAAACTGTACTGAGTGCTAAGGAAGAGGCAACTGAGATGGAATCTGGGTGTCATTTTTTAATGGGATAAAATGTCATGAAGATGCATAGTGGAAACTAGTGACTGTTAGCTTAGACTGACATGGAGAAAGAGAGAGAATTGCTGGTCAGTACTGGTCCTACAAGATGGAAGAGTCCATGTGTAACCAGGTGGTGTAGAACAAGTATTCCCTATTCCCCACAAATTCTTTTGCAGCTAGGAGGCTATGGGTCTTTCGTTAGTCCATCCTACCAAATTTTGAATACTCCTAGGAAGGATAACACTGAGGAAGTTACTAATTAGCAAAGCCAGATAAGACCCATGCAAGAACAGATAAGAGAAGAGGGAGGAGGCCAATGAGATGGGAGAGTGAGGTGGTCACAAGGGCCAGTGAAGGGAGAGATATAATGACTTCCTGAACTACCTCTTCAGAACCCATGCTTAAAGCCCTATGGGAATCCACATTATTGTTCCACGCTTAAAGCCCTATGGGAATCCACATTATTGTTCCGGCTTCTGCTTTCTGGGGACTGAATTCTAGTTTGATACTCTGTGAAATGCATCTCTCTTGTGGTCTCTCAGATTTGATGGTGTTCAGGAATATATACTATGTAATACTCCTACACACAGCCTTCCTTAATAAGTTTATTTCTGTTAGAAGTTTTGCAAAGGCACTTTCTGTTTGATTCCCTCATTTGTATCTATTTCTGGGAGTCCAAGACTTCATTAATGGTTAGCCTTCTTGACTTGGCCCCATTTAAATCTGTGCTTCATGGAAGGCATACTTAGGAAGAAAATTGAGGAAACAATAGAAGAGGTTTGGGTGCTTTAATCTTAGAGGCAAGCAGTACCTAGGGGAGTGTCCACCCCTTAGGGTTTGGAATCCTAGTCAGGGGCGGTGTGGGCTGGGCAGACAAGAACCCAGGTGACAGCGAGGTAGGATGCATGCCCAATGTGCTGAAGAAGTGTCCTGTCTTACACTCATTCATTCTTTCACTTAACAAACATTTGCAGAGTTCCTACTTCCTACCATCCTTGTGTTAGGGATACAGTGGTGAACAAGCCTCTGGCCCCCAGACCCCAGCCGGATGAAGAGTGCAGACAGACACTTAATAAGCACAGGGCAGAGGCACCCTGCCCAGACCCGAGGTTTTATTTTTATGTTCACTTCACTTTTTCCAGTGACTCATTTCCATGCTCCAACACTGCAGACCAGGAATAATGTCAAAAGACCATGTTAAAATCTTGTAGTGGCTGTATTCTCTACCTGTCTTATCCAGAAAACTGCTTGTACTTCAACGATCAGCTGAGAGGGTACCAGCCCTGGTAGTCCAGCAGTGTAGGAAGGAAGCTGTCTGGTATTGGCTTCAAAGCTCACATAATTGAAGAATAAATCATTAACTAGCTTTCTTAAAAAAATAAGCGGGTGTGATGGGTTGATGATAGCCCCCCAAAAAGATATGTTGAAATTGTAACACCTGGTACCTATGAAGGTAACCTTAGTTGCAAAAAAGGTCTTTGTAGATAAAATTCAATTAAGGATCTTGAGATGAGATCATTCCAAATTTAGGGTGGGCCCTATATCCAATGACTGGTGTCCTAATAAAAGAGAGGTACATTAAAGACAGACACCCAGGAGAGAGAGAGACATGTGACGAGAAAGGCAGGGATTGGAGGGATATACCTATAAGCTCAGGTACACGAAGGGTGGCCTGCAGTCACCAGAAGCCAGGAGAGAGACATGGGGTGACCTCCCCCCCAGAACCTCTAGGAGTAGTCAACTTTGACCACACCGGGATTTCAGATTCCTGGCCTCCAGAACTATGAGAGAACACATTTTTGTTGTATTAAGCCATAAAGTGTTTGGCAATTTGTTACTACTACCCTTGGAAACTAGTGAGAGGGTTAATGAGATGTTGCTAAAGTCCTACTCCTTGAATGGCAGAATTTTGAAATGGCACCTTTCCCAGACTCAGAAAGGGGCAGTGCTATGTGGCTGTGTTTGTATTACCAGATCCCATCTCTTCTGCGTTTCAGCTATTGGATAATGTTCGGACCACAGACCCAAGGAGTCCTACGTGAGCTAATATGCAGATCAAACATATACTAGCAATATTGGAGAAAGGCACCCCCCAAAAAATACTTTTTGAAATATTCTTATTTTTTTAAAGAAGAAATTAAAATAGCTATAAGTACAAAAATAAGAACACATTGTCAGTCCTCCTTACTTCTTCACAGTCAGTGCAAAGATTGGACGAAGCCAGATATGTAAGAATACTTTGAAAAGTACAGAATGTCTTATAAATTATGGACAGGAATTTGTATTGTGATTTCCAGCATTGTTCGGGCTGTTCTGCAAAGTAATGGCAGATTTGGGGAAAGAAGTCCCACTCTCCTGCAACAGGTGGGTGCATTTGCTGCCGTCACATGCACCAAATTATGGGATTTGTTAGTCTCAAACGTGCTTTGCACATTGCTCTCTCTAATGAGCTAATGATAGTGGCCACTCCTGTAGAAATGTTTTGATATGGTAGAATTTTGCAAGGACAATCTGGGGACCACGTACAACCAACTGGAACCCAGGACAAAACTATCCCTTTCCTGACCAGGTCGTGCATAGAGCATCGGACTGGGATGCGGAGGACCCAGGTTTGAGACCCCGAGGTCGCCAGCTTAAGTGCGGGCCCATCTGGCTTAAGCAAAAAGCTCACCAGCTTGCTGTCTCAAGCAAGGTGTTATTCAGTCTGCTGAAGGCCCGCGGTCAAGGCACATATGAGAAAGCAATCAATGAACAACTAAGGTGTCGCAATGAAAACCTGATGATTGATGTTTCTCATCTCTCTCCGTTCCTGTCTGTCTGTCTCTATCTATCCGTCTCTCTGACTCTCCCTCTGTCCCTGTAAAAACAAAACAAACAAACAAAAAAACTTTCCAACAGTGTCTCTTGATTCTTGCCCTGGGTTCTTGGTACTTCTGTCTGGTCCACAAGATATTCTGTTCTGGATTCTATCAAGGAAGACATCTGTATAAAAACCTCCCCCAAAACCTTCTCCCTATTAACACTGACCTCAGGGCCCTGCTTTGGGTTGTTAATCTGGGCAACAGTATTGTACAACCCCAGCTAACATGATTGCTTTTTAGTTAAAACAATACAAAACACAATAAAACAAACAAACTTGCTTTTTTCCTTATTGTAAAATAACTTTGAAAATATTTTAAAAAATCACAACTCTAAAGACATAACAATAACTCTTGCTAATGTTTTGTTATTTACTTCTATATTTTTATGAATATTTCTATAAACATTTTTTCCAGGTTTATTGAGCTATCATGGACATTTAATATTAAAAAAGTTTAAGATGCACAACACCGTGATTTTTTATATGTATATCTTGCAAAAACGGTTACCATAATAAGGTTAGTTTTCATATCCATTACCTCACACAGTTATAATGAATGTTTCTTAAATATAATTTACACATATGGTACATATGCAGCTTATTCTGCCCCTTTTTACATTATATAATGAACATTTTTCTTACACCATGAAATAGTCTTCAAAAATATCACCTTAGCATATGCAAAATAATTCATAATTTGTGGTTTTATAATATAGTTAGCTAATTCCCTCTTATCTGAGTAATACTGTTGCTGTGACTATCCCTGTGTCTTTGAGCACAAATCTTTGTATATATGATTATTCTCTTAGAATCCATACAGGGTGGGACAAAAGTAGGTTTACAGTTGTTTGTCTGGGAAAATAATACAGTAATTAATAAATAATAAAACCAGAATAAACTTTGTGCTTTGCATACTCACAACTGTAAGCTTACTTTTATCTCACATTGTATATGGTTTATAATAAAATGGATATATATAGTATGTGTAAATTATATTTGAGAAACATATATATGCATATATAGTCAGGGTAGGGAAAGAGAGAAAGAGAGAGAATTTTTAAGGCTTTGATACATGGGTTTATTTTGTGGTAAGAACTGGCTATTTTCTTGCTGCCCAGTATATACTTTTTATACTGGTACCATCTGAATTTTCTATTAGGAGCAACTAATACCACATTCCCAGCCTATCTGATTTTCTTAAGCTCAGTGATTCATTTAAGGATGAGCATGGGACCCAGGATGAGACATTGGCCTCTACTCAGAGCCGATCTTGTCACCTTTGCTTGAGCACAGAAGCCAAAATTTGCTCTTGGTTGGATATAGAACCAGGAGAAGTAGAAGCCTCTTCCTCCCAGGGTCCTCCAAGGAGGGTTTGTCTGACAAGGAGCTGACATGGAGCAGACAAAAGGAAAGATGGAGAACCAGAGACTGGTTCCTGGGGACATTGTTAGGTCCCCTAAATCAAGTTCTGCCTGAAGCTAGACTACGCCCTGGTTTTTGCAGTGATGTGAACCAATATATTTTCTTTTTGCTTAAAGGCAGTTTAATTTGGGTTTTCTATCACTTGAAATTAAAAGAGTGCTATCTGATAAACACTTTATAGGAGACTTTGGGAATAATGATCCTCTAACCCAAAGGAATGATTCTAAAGGCATACATCTTTGAATTTCTGAAAAGTGAGATAGCTGGGGACATATCTGAAGTTGGTGAGACGTGTTACTTCTCTGTCACTTATTTGAAGAACAAGACCTGAACCTGGTGAGAAACACGAGGTCCTCTCCTTGCTCTAAGAATGGCCTCTAACCGGAAATTGGCAGCTCGCCCAGACTGAGCAGATAAAGAAGGGCAGCAGTGCGGAGGTGGATGGACAGATGGCATCTACTTACACTTATTAAGGTTACGATTCATGGCCTGAAAGCTCCAGCTAGATTAGGGATGATTACAGTTTCCCTGGTGAGTTTGTATTCATTAACATCTCTGAAAATGTCATGACCCTGGCTATGGAGAGAGTGAACCCTCTCTCATAGAGAAGAACTCCATCAAAAAGAGCATAGAAAAAGCCACAGGTGTCTTATTCCCTAGGAAAAGATGGTCCCAGTCCCTAGCTAGCACAAATCACAATTTGCTGGCCCACATTCATGCTGTATGTTGATCAAAGGCTTGCCATGCTGTGGGGCCTGCAACATGATACAAATCCACCCAAATAATCACCAGGATCTCTAAATCCCTTCCAAATGTCACAAGCCACTGGTTAAATTCCATGTATGTGGGTGGAAACTTGGCTCCTACTGACCTCATTGAAAAGACCCAGGCTGATAGAGAAGCCGAAACAGGTTATGCTCCAAATTTTATTTCTGAATGGAAAGTGTGTCTTCATTATTTGGAGTTGAGAGCTCTTTAATGTCAAAAAAGAAAACAACAAAAAAACTGAACACCTACTATGTGCCATACCCATTTGTATTAAAAACAGAGCAGTGAGAAAGGTAGGGTCTCTACACTCACTGATAAAACAAAAAGTACAAGATACTCTAGCATATCAGAGGGCACCTAGCCTATACTTTGGGGTGACGACCAAGAAAGGCTTCTTGGAAGAAACAAGCAGGAGATCAAAGAAGTAGTGAGAGAAAAGCGTTGGCACAAGAAGCAATGAAGCCCAGAAGAATCAGAGAGAGAGGCAAGTTTGAGGAACTACAGTCTTTTCACTAGAACCTGCAGGAGAAGGAGTAATATGAGATGTTTGGATCAAGTCATAAAAGGGTTCTTTGAGTCGTTACACATTTTTATTTTGAGGTTTTATATTGAGGGCAATAAACATGATTAAATAGGAAGGCGAGTCCTTCTTAAATTGAGTTTTTTTTTTTTTTTCATTTCAAAGCCAGAAAGGAAACCAGATACCTTAGGATTTGCAGAGTCTTTTTTCATTACATGGATTAGGCATCATTTACAGTAGTGAGAAGGTTAAAGCAAGAAACTAGACTATAAAGCAGTACACATGCAGTGGTATTCCTGACGATCTGGACTGGGGGCTTCTCCTTTCTTCCGTGGGGCGATGTCTTGCAGAAGTGAGTGCTGTCCTTCCTTTCTCATCCCCAGGTCAATGTGGATACTCCCCAGTGAGCACTGGGATTTTGAAAAATGCAGTGAAAACAAACCAGGAAAGGAGCTAAGGAACTTCTCAGAGATTCTGAATTTGAACTGAAAGAAAAAAATCTTTAACCACCTATATTTATGCATTCATTGATGACCCAACTGAAAGCACTTCTAAAGAGAGCCTTAAAGGCTGTTAGCACAATTCTGAGATTGCATATTGTTTACTATAATGCATAGATGTTATAGGTGGAACATTGTAGGAGCTCATGAGCAGTCTCAGAACTGACTCAAAGAACTGAAAGTCAGGCAAATGAGGTATATTGACAAGTCACATAACAATTGCATTACAGGAAGGTGTGTGGCAGAGCAGGCATAAGTGCAGGTGTTTTGTGAGCATGTAAGAGAACAGCTAACTCAACTGGAAATGACTTGTATGGTGAGTTGCTATCCTGTGATAGTAGGATTCTAAATATCGGATAACAGTTCTTGTGGAATCTGTGATTGGGATCCTGGGGCAAGTTTCTTTTGTAGATGCAAGAATCATTTCTAGGGTAATACCAAATGAATGAATTCTAGTGCTTATTAGGATAATTAGGCAAGCAACCTGCCTTGTAGAATGGCACCCTAACAAATATAATGAAGTGAAAATGTTATTATCTGAATATTTAGCATAGAATCCATCTTAGGGAGGAAGCTGTTCTGGGGAAGACATCTTGGAAAGCTGTGAAGGGGACTATAAGGTACTTGGAAGCACAAAGAAAAAGAGGAAGTTTCACAATAAAATGACATGTTTAGCCCTGGCTGGATAGCTCAGTTGGTTAGAGTATTGTTCCAGTATGCTGAGGTTGCTGGTTCAATCCTTGGTCAGGGCACATACAGAAACAGATCATTGTTTCTGTCTCTCTTTCTTTCCCCTCTTCCTCTCTCTAAAATCAATAAATAAAAAATTAAAAATATATTTTTAAAATGAGATGTTTAAGCTTTTCTGTAGAAAGCAATAAGAGATATTTATGTTTGGTTTGGTTTTGATTCTATTTTCTTAAAGGTTGAGAGAAGGCAGCGATATCAGAGCTAAAGATAGAAGAGAGGAGTTGAAAAAGTAGACTGAGAACATCCCTGGCCATTGGCATTTTAAGACCAGATGATGTCCCATGTTCTCTTTGAAGAGTCAACCTTGCCTAGTTCCTCCATCTTCCCCAGACCCCTGATTCTTCAGTGCTGTCCCCTGTGCTCAGGAATGCCTCCAGGGAGGGCGTGTATATGTTTATATCTTTATGAAAATCCAGGAAGAGAGCTGGATCTGTCACTGGGTCTGTGCCATGTAAAACAGAGACACTTTGTATCGGCATAGGAGCCCAGGGGTGACACTAGTGTATAAGTGTGTAGGTGTCTGCAGATATCCAGGACAGGTCTTGGTTATATTCACTGGGAACATGGCATGGGGAGTTCTGAATGAATCTTATTTGTATCTTAAGGGACAAGGAGGTCTCAGCACCATGAGCTCTGGGGTATAGTCACCTTACTCTAGACTGAGTGTACTAAATGTTATGATTTTGTTAGAGAACAATTGCACCATAACTGGGAGTATGTTATATATGTTTTCCTTTCAGCCATTCTCACCCCAAGTGTGAGATCCTTGGAAACAGTTCTTGGCGGCTTCTCCAGTTCCTGGGACCTGCTACAGATGGAACTAGGTATACGCTTGTTTGAGGGCTGGGTCTTTTCCCCAAAGGCAGAGGAGAAACGAAGCAGCCTCAAGCCACTAACAAGTTACAAGCTCCTAGACAAAGGCCTGCTTAGGTTCTGGGAATTGTGATAATGAGGCTGCGGAGGAACCCTGGGCTGAGCCAGCTGCTGAGGACACAGGCCCTGCCCAGCTCCAACTTAGTGTGGGCTCTGATTGGAAATAGGGACGTGGAAGCTCATTAGGGAAGAATGATTAAAAAGAAAAAGGCATCATCATCTCTAATCAGGCTGTGGGTAGGGGTCAGATCCCTCTTAACAGGAATGTGGGCTGGGAGGGCAGGGCTGGGGCCGACATGACAGGGCACAAAGAGGCAGCTGCAGTCAGCTGCCATAAGTGACACTTCTGGTCACCCTCACCCACCCAAGGGCACTGTGCTTGAAGGTCTTAATTAGGCCCCCTGTGGAGCAATTGGTTCCTTGGGAAACACTGCCAACCAGTAGCCCCCGCCTCGCAGGAAAGCGCAGATGTGCTCAGGCCTGAGCTTTGGTAGGAAGACGCAAGGCTGGCCTGGCACGGAGTTAAGGAGCCGGGAAGGCCATCTCACCCACACAGACCTGGCCCTGCCAGCAGCTCTGGCCTTGTTCTTCCGGGACGACTGATGGGAATGCTGAGAATGGATGAGGGGAAGGCCCAGACTTCCTCCCCACACAGACACTGCTTATTGGAAGGATGTTGGCGCAAACCACATTTCTGGCTGTCCCTTGCTTCCCCTCAGCTCAATTAAGGCAGTAACCGGTACTTCTTAATTGCTGCTCCTGCTCTATCTCCTGCCCCTCCTCCTTTCTGTGTCCACTGCAGCGTGGCACCAGGAGACTTGTCTGTCCTCCGGGGCTGGCCTGGGGAGAAGAGGCATGAGGAGGCTTAAAGGTCTGACACCTGGTAGGGAAACACCTTGCAGAAATTGCTTTGTAGCTGGAGCACTAGGGGCTGGGATTGGACCTAGACCTGAGACTCCCCTCCAGCACCTGGGGTGATTGATACTCAGCTCAGCCTGTGTGTTTACCTTGACCTGGGTTTGCTTTTCTATTTCTAGTTTCTCTAAACTGGCTTCTCTTTTTATAGGTATGTTAGGTCATTCTAAGTGTCACTGTCTGTGGTAAATCTTCTCAGAGCTCTGTGGAACGAGATCAGGCATTAAATACATACATACATACATACATATATATATACATACATACATAGATAAATATGGCGATTATTTGTGTGACAATAACAACAACCACAGCTGGTGTCTGTAGGGCAGCTTTAAAAGAGAATTTCTGATTCTCTTAAATCCTCCTTAGACGACCTCCTCTGAGGACGTGCTGAGATTGCTCAGTAGAGTAGCAACTCCAGAAGTTAAATGGTTAATTCTTGTTGAGGAGCTCTGGGAACCTGGTGTAGCCTAGGGGATCATCTGGAGCTCTCAGATGAAGATTTCTAACAAGCTGTGCTCTTTGGTCCTTTCCTTCCTTCTTTCCCTCCTTCCTTCCTTCCTTCCTTCCTTCCTTCCTTCCTTCCTTCCTTCCTTCCTCCCTCCCTCCCTCCCTCCCTCCCTTCCTCCCTCCCTTCTGCCCTCTCTCTTTCCTTCATTCCCTCCTTCCTTTCTTTCTTCTTTCTTTCACTTCCTTAAACATATAATTGAGCACTCAATTTCAAGGTTGTATATCAGATGATAACACAAAAATAATCAGATATGAGTCCTATGGGAAACTTTCTTGGAGCTGTTTTCTAAGAAGGGAGATCTCCTAGGTGTATGCATGATCATCCTGTAGTATAGATTGTGACATGTCTGTTTAAACAGACACAACCAGAGTACCAGGGGAATCCTCTATACTTCCCTCTGCCCTCATTTTGGCTATTCCCATTTCACCCAGTATGTCCAATGGCCAGGAGTAGATTCAGGTATTCATTGCCCCTTTAAGGCTGCCTCTCTTGGATAGGTTGACATTACTGGACCTTGAGACTTTGTCTCATAGCAAATACCTATTTGAAGCACTTGAGACTAAAGATCTGTTTAACTCACCTCTTTAAACAACCCTCAGAATATGCCCAGTTAATGTAGACAGTTTTTATTGGTGATTAAATTGGCAGTGTGGGTCTGTGAGAGGCTGACAGAGTGTGGGGCTGTTTTGAAATGAAAGTCCAGACCAAATAATGGACTCTAGACTAAATACTGTTTTCTTCCAACTTTACTTTGAAATCTGTCTCTATTTGCATAGTTTATTTATCTTCTTAAGCTAATTAATTAACTCTCCTCACCACATCCTGGAAATTCAGGCAGGCTGCTAGCCCCTCAAAGAACTGGCCAGTCAGCCTGGGAAATCATTAGTAGCTCTAGACAGCTGTTGGAAAATAGGTTAAATGCTGTGAATAAGAGAGAGAATTGATTCTAATACTCATTCAACCATTTGGACCATGCTTTCCAATAGAAGAACAAAATACGAACCACAAACACGAGCCACTGTATTACTTAAAATTTTCTAGTAGTAAACTTACTTTAAAGGGTAATAAAGATTTTTTAAAAGTAAAAGAAAACAGGTGAAATTAATTTTAATAAAATACATTATTGAATTCATTAGATATATACGTCAACACTTAAACATGTAATCAATGGGAAAACTAAAATAGTTTATATTTTTTGTACCATGTCTTCATAATTTGGCACTGATTTTAATTTTTTTTTAATTTCTTTTTATTTTATTCATTTTAGAGAGGAGACAGAGAGAGAGAGAGAGACAGAGAGAGAGAAAGGGGGGAGGAGCTGGAAGCATCAACTTCCATATGTGCCTTGACCAGACCAGTGCAGGGTTTTGAACTGGTGACCTCAGTGTTCCCAGGTCGACGCTTTATCCACTGCGCCACCACAGGTCAGGCCTTGGCACTGATTTTAGATTTACAAATTAGCCATATTTTAAGTACTTAATAGTCATTTGTGGTTTGGGGCCACCATATTGGACAGCACAGATTTGGACAGTTGGGAGAAACTAGTTAGCTCCAGGGCGTGCTGGCAAAATATACCACCAGCATTAATTTTTACCTTCATCCCATACATTTCTACATCACTTATCATTCCAAAATATAGCTTAGTCATGTAACAAATTGGGAGGTATATATTTTATACCCATTTTGTAGATGAGAGAACTGAAACTTAGAGAAATGAAATAATTTGTCTTACAAATTACTATGACACGTATGTTAGTCATAGAGTTGGAACTTGATTCTTCCAGGTCTGTTTGATTCTAAATCCCACCAACCTTCCATTTTTCAAGGACCTATACGCTTCCCAAGAAGAGTTTGGTGTCAAGTATATTTGAGAAATGTTTTGTACAGAGGCCCAATCTTGGAGATTCACACCATGAGTTACATGTTAAAGGCTCTGTGAAATCCCCTAGTTAAAGAAACCTGTTTACCTTTGTTTAAAACAGAGCTTCTCAAAAATGTAACATGAAATTGTTTTTTCATGCAACATCTATTAACATTTCAATATACTAGTTTTTCATATAACTTGCTTTGGGATATGCATTGTGCCAATAGAATTCTTTTTGAAATAAAGCAAAGCTCCCAGTTACATAAGAGGTCACATCACAAATAATGACAGGATTTTTGAATGTGTGTCTCAAGAATTCAACAGAGAAATGTCTTTGATTTAAAATAATATTGTTCCTTTTGGGCCACTTCAGCTTCAGATTAAAATCAGGGAGTGTGACCCACAAGATTCATCCTAAACAGCCAGAATCCACACAATACAAGAGATTAAATAAGCAATTCTTTCTTTATTGCACACAGTGATGATTTATGTTCATGATGTTAATTGAGGCTCTTTAAAGCCTTAGAACAGCTTTTGACCCAAACAGGAAGACTCTGATTCCTACAACGTAGTTCTAGCATTGTAAGGCCAGTGGTTGTGACCATGTGGGTGGATTCGCACTGGATTCAGGCAGATGGTAAAGGAGCTGTGGGACAGGAGGATGGTGGGCTATTCCATTTATTAGACTTTTGGAATGTCGGATGAGCAAGCAGGCAGGGAAAACCACTTCCCTTTCTCAGGGCTGATGAGCAAACAGGTGAGGGGGGCAGGGAACCCCTTTTCCAGCAAACAATAGCAAACAATGACCCCTCCCAATGGCAGCAGACAATCTACAATGTGCCGCCCTGAGGGCAAGCACCCGCAGCCTTACATAGACTGTACACACATGGCGCTGACCGTACTTATGAACCAATCAGGCACAGTATAAGTGAGCAAGCCTAACATCCCCTCCCCCCCCACATAAGCATAAAATAAATGTGATCACATTTCCATTATTTTGAAAACCACTGACTTGCATATGGAAAAATGGAGCTTAGATGGACTGAATACATATATGTACTAAGCCTCGTTCAAAGACTTCACCATAACTCCATGGAGGTAGGGGCTATTATCATAATCATCATCACTATTTTAAGCTGAGAAAACTGAGGCACAGAGAAGTTAAGTAACACGAGAGAGGTCACTCAGCTAGAAAGCAGCAGAACTGTGCTTCCAATAAGTTGAACTCCTAGCCCACATGCTGAAGCATCACCCTTTAATACCAAATCAATAAATTTTTCAGAAAAACCCATTCTAGAACCTGACTGGATGAGTGCAGTGGATGAGTGTGCATGCGTATGTGCAGAGAGATAGAGAAAGAACATAACAAAGAGCACGCAAATTAGGATATAGTAGAGATTGGGATAGATCCTTGCCATCAAATAATACTTTATAAAGAGTTTTCATGTACGTTATCTTATGATACCTTATTTGAGTTAGGTACCAGTGATTCTAACAAAGCGGCCAAGAGAGAGGGGAACTCTGGGCACCTGATGTCAGCTCACAGCCCTCTACACCACTGGACTGCTGCTTCAGGAAATTAGCCACAAGTTCCCTGCGGTTTCCTCTTCTTGCCTTAAACCTAGACACAATTTAAAATGACGACAGCATGTTCATGCTCCTAGTACAGACCACAGCCCCTCTTTCATGTTATGGATCCAGACAACACCAGGCTTCCCTCCACAATTCTAAGGCCCCAATGAGACTGACCAAATAGTGTGGCAAGGAGCCAGCCTTCTTATTTCCTGAGGCTGGATGGCTGAGGAGGCCTCCGGGTGTCTCGGCCCATTTCCCGGCACACAGCTGCTGTGGCAGAGACTGTATCAATGTTTCAGCATTCGACTGGGAAACCTCAGGAGGGACCATTTGGAGAACGGAAGCACTCTTCTGTATCAGTGTCAGGAAAAAGGAAAGCAGACTCAGGCCTGTGGGCGAGCCTGGATGGGAACCTGTCTGGCGGGTACCCTGAGAGTCCCCGACCCAGGTATCAGCTGGAAACTACAAACCGCCCCCTGCTTCTCAGCTGCCCTCAGAGACCCCAAAGGACTGGCTGAAGAGTCAGTGTAACTAATTCATGCTGCGGGGAGGGTGGCATTGGGGGGGTCAAGTCCTTCAACTCAGCCTCATCCTTCTGCTTGAGAGGTTCTTTGACGGGAACCTGGGTGTCATCCTGGCCAACCTTGGTCTTCTTTGTTTTCCTTGTGGGTTCCTTCCAGACGCAAGGAGAGGAAGCCTGTTTTATATTTCTGTTGAACAAATTAGTTATACCTTTTGAGTTTTCTCACACAGACCAACACATCAAAACATGCCTGAGAGCTCTGGAGAATGTCCCAGTGGTCCCAGACCCTCTGGAAAAACACTCATTTTGACAGCAGCTGGAGTTGAGACCAAGGCTTTCCTTTGAAGCCCCTCAGTTGAAGAAAGAAACTTGCCAAAATGGCCCCCTAGAAAGGGCGGGGAAAGAATCAATGACAGATCTGGTTCTGTGATAAAATTAGCTTTATTAGAAACTGATGATGATATGTTAATAGCTACCATTTGTTAAATATTATCTTGCACTTAACACATTCATTCAATAAAGATTGCTTCACATGATCTTATTTAATTCTCACAATAACCCTTTATGAGCTAAGTATTATTTTCTCCAGATGATAAAATTAAATGGTAGAGCACTTATGAAATGTGTCCAGCTTCTCTCAGCTGATTTTTATAGTAGAGGTGGGACTTAATACACAAAAATTCCAAAGCTCATATTCTTAACTATTCATTCATTTACTAAATAAATATTGATTGCACTCACTATGTGCTAGGCATTCTTCCACTTACTTGGAATGTAGGAGGGAACAAACAGGCAGAGCTTTCATTCCAACAAAGAGACAGACAAAAACCAATGACCCAGTGAGATAGATGATAGTATGTTAGATGTTATGTGCAGGAAGAAAATGATGCAGATGTTAGATGTTAAGTGTGAAAAGAAAATTTAAGGAAGGTAAAAAATGTGGGGAATATTGGAGTGAGGAGAGGAGAATGTGTTTTGTGTTGGGTGGTAAAAATATTATCCCTCATAAGGAGACACTTAAGCAAAAACCTAATTTATGGCAGTGAACCATTTAGTTAAGGAGAGTTCCAGTTGAGGCAGGGGGTTCGGAGGTGGGGGGTGGGGGAAATGAAAAGAAGAAGAAGAATCAGCATGGCTAGAGTGGGGCAAAATAGAGGAAGTGGGGCCCCAGGTCAGGTAAGGTTTTATAAGCCATTATATGGGGTGAATGAAATGAGAATAAATGACAATAAGTCAAAGGAGGAATGACTTGAGCTGACATATTCTAAAGAATGCTGCATATAGGTTAGTGTATAAACACCTATTTCTTAGTTCTGTCTGCTGTTGGGCCCAAGAGCAATGAAATCCCCATACTAACTAGTATATTTAGCACCCAGATCTTGGCTTCTAAACACCATTTCCCAATGGATGAAACCAGGGATGTTCAGAGAAGTTGTTATTTCCAGGACTAGTGTGGAAAAAAAATGCAAGATGGAACATCTTCTAAAGCCAGACCTAAAGAAAATTATTGAAAAAAATTGGGGGATGTGTTAAAGAAGATGGGAGTCAATTTGAAAGTTAAGCCTAGGATAATTTGAGCAGCAAAATAAATAATGAATGAATTATATTAAATCCATAGAGTAAAATAAAAACAGTAATATAAATACACGATTGAATAAGTAAATGGGGGAGAAAGGCTTGAAAAATTCAAATTAACAAATGTAAGAATGAATGAAATATACAATCATTGTTAGAATACCAAAGTAACAGTTGCCATTAGCAAGTTCCACCAGTGAGTGCTAAAAATGGAGGGTGAACATTTGAACAGAATGGAGTATTAGTACAGCTTCAAATGTTCTCCTTTAACATATGGACTAATTACAAAGAAAATGACAATAACTTTATAACAGAAAAACCCAATAACCACCACTTGAAATTAAGTAGTTAATATTAACATCATCAGTAGGTTAGCAAATTAGGTAACCTGAATATGGTGCAGTAAGACGAACACACCATTCATCCCTTTTGTGGTATGCTTGCGACAAATACCTGCTCTCAATCTCATCGTGAGAAAGCAGACAGACCCAAGTCGATAGACATTCCACAGGATAACTGATCAAAACATATCAAAAGATCATTCAAGCCTGACCAGGCGGTGGTGCAGTGGTTAGAGCGTCGGACTGGGATGTGGAGAACCCAGGTTCGAGACTCCAAGGTCGTCAGCTTGAGTGTGAGCTCATCTGGTGTGAGCAAGGCTCACCAGCTTGAGCCCAAGGTCTCTGGCTCGAGGAGGGGTTACTCAGTCTGCTGTAGCCCACAGGTCAAGGCACATATGAGAAATCAATCAATGAACAACTAAGGAACCGCAACGAAGAATTGATGTTTCTCATCTCTTTCTTCCTGTCTGTCTGTCTGACGCTCTTTGTCTCATACACACACACACACACAAAAGATCCTTCAAGTCAAGGAAAAACTGAGACATTGTCACAGGTTGGAGGAAACTACAGAAATAACAACTTCATGCACTGGCAAACCATTCAAGAAAAATGTTGACATTTGAATATAAACTGTAGTTAATGGTGTTAATGCCCTGGTTTTGATCATGGGATGATGCTGTGTAAGTTGCCAACATGAGGGGAAGTTGAGTAAAGAATATACAAAAACTCTTTGTACTAGGTGTAAAATTTTTCTGAGAGTATTTCAAATTAAAGAATAAAATATAAAAAACTATGGATGTTCACTCGACTTAGAATCATTATGTTGTACACCTAAAACTAACATAATGTTATACATCAATTATATCTCAAATTTTAAAAACTAGGTAAGAAAGTCTTAAAAACCTATTCTTGGATTGAGAATACACAGTATAGAGCCAAGGACAGAAGTCAGAAAAAACAGAAGACTGTAACAGAAATAATCTTGGTGAGAATAATGGTTTAGATTAGGGTATAGCAGGCGAGGAGGTCAGAAGTGGCTGAATTATAAAAAAATTTTGACTAGACAGCTGACAATATTTGCCGGTAGAATGAGTTAAGAAGAAAAAAAAAAGCCTCAGGATAACTTTGAGGTGTTTGACCCAAGCAACTATGCAACAAAATACATTTTAAAAGTGCTTTATTTATATTATGTCAATTTATGTTTACAAAAATATTATGAGGTAAGTATTCCCACCTCCCATAACAAATAAGAAAACCAACTAATATTTTCCAAGTAGTTAATATTAACATCATCAGTAGGTTAGCAAATTAGGTACTTCACATGTAAAATCTGGGTACTTCACATGTAAAATCTCATTTCCTCCTCGCCTGTGCCATTCATTATTCCTTTTTAGTATATGAAAAATGGGAGGCTCAGAGAAGCTAAGTGGTTTTCCCAGGCCACCGCGCTGGTAAGCCATGTTGCTAGGATTCGGCTGCACTGAGCCTGAACCTGGTACCCACACATTGAATGCAGCACTTTACTGCCTGATGTTATGGCGGAGGAAATGGAAACGTAGCATGTTGCATAATCTGCCAGCATTCACGCCGTTCGACTGTGGCAAAGCTAGAATTTGACGCCTGGCTCTTGATTTTAAAGCACAGACTCTTCGCCAGCGGGTTCTGCTGCTTGACCGTGTAGTTTGAGTGTGGATGGTGTTAGTAACAGAGCTCTCCGGCACAGACTGCGGGTACCATCTCCAGGAAAGGGATTCGGTCGGCTTCCTTGCCCATGGTTCTTCCGCTGGCCAGGACTGTTCCATGCCCTGAGCGAGGAG
Source organism: Rhynchonycteris naso (assembly GCA_037038555.1). Lineage (NCBI taxonomy): Eukaryota > Metazoa > Chordata > Mammalia > Chiroptera > Emballonuridae > Rhynchonycteris > Rhynchonycteris naso. The sequence continues at coordinate 342,516,424 of CM072995.1, forward strand.
GGGAGACGCCGTTGCCAAGCGGTGGCAGTACTACAGTTCCATATGCTGGAACCACACGTACCCAGGAAACCTGCTATGCCCATCAGCCTCTTTGGTCCGCTGCCAGTTGGAAAAGACAGAGAAATCATGCACTCATTTTAATGGGCCAAAAGGTCCCTGCTTTCCCTTTCTACTCTGTGAAATGCCCACTCTACCCAACCCTTTCCCTAAAGCACCGAGAAATTTCCTCAGTCTATGGAAAACAGAAATGCAGTCTTATTGCAAGAAAAAAAAGTAAGTCCAAATAATCAACCTGGGTGTTCTGGGTAATAATTCATCCTGGATACTAAGAGAAGACCTTTTTTTGTTTGTTTGTTTCTTTATATATATTTTTCTTTTACCAATTTTTTGTAGCATTATTTAAATTTGAATATTTAATTTATTGATAATTTGATAATTACTTGGAAAAAATAATCTAAGTGTGGACTCCGATTTAAGGCTCCTTTCATTTGAATGTGAGGTCTGCTACTTACTAGCTATGTCATGCGGAGCAAGTTAACTGTTTAAGTCACAATTTCCTTATCTGGCAGTTGGGGTTTACATGAGATCCTCCTTCAAAGATTTTTTACAAGGATTAAACGAGATAATATGTGTCAATACTTTTACACAAACTCCCAGCGATATTATTATTAACTCTTCCATTACAGTGGGTTTTCTTTCCTCCATGCTATTCCTGTTTCTTGCCCCCATCTGGCTGCTAACCTCAACTTTTTGGCAAACAGGTGGGCCACTGTGAAAATGCGAAGCCCCTCCAGCGGCTGGTCTGAGTGTCAATGACAGTGAGATTTCTCCAGAAAAAGTAGCCGTTTCATCACTGTGGTTCTTTAGCAAGGCAGTCAAACAGAGGCTGGTATTTTTCATTATCTCTATTCTCCAGGGAGCACATCCTCAGTGTCTCCAGTAAATTGGACTTTCAAAGGTAAATGTAAATTCTAGTGTTAATTTATTTAAAGTAAATTATTCAGAGAGTCATATGTCAGCAAACCTCATTTTGTGGTACTATATTAATGTCTTCCTTAAATACAGCTCACCCTTTCTAAAAGCTGTTTTATGGGTCCAGGAAGTCTGTCTATTACAAAGAAGTGCTTATTGTAAAGGATGTTTTAGTCTTTGGGTTCAATTAGGGAGAGAGCCAGGGTCAATGGGAGCCCTATGTGTGAAACAGCCTTAATAGCTGAGAAGTAATAGGGAAGTGGAAAGCCACTATAGCACGTGGTTTTTACCTGGCAGGAAGGGATGTGAAGAAAGATAAATGAAGGGCTTCAAATTTCACCAGCCTTCAGGGAGCCTAGTGACAGCTTCTGACCAATCCATTGAAGTGGAAAGAAGGCAGGTTCCAAGTGGAAGTTTCTGGGTCCTAGTGTCCTCTCAGGCAAAGGTAACCTCTCCTAGTCTAGATCTGCCTCTCTCTGCATTGGGAAGAGGAATGTCTGTCTTCCGCACAGAGCTGTTTGTTATCAATATATATATATAAAGGTGTAAAATGTTTTTAAAGGTTCAAAGAACCATAAAAATATAAAGCAATATTATATTGATGACTTAATTACTATTTTTATTATTATCAGATTTCAGGTGTGTAGGATGGAACTACTTTTATTCTTTAATTCTTGAAGTATTGTCATCACCAAGGCCCTCTTATTAATTTCTTTATTCTATTTTATCCTTGTTTTCACTCCTATTCTCTGTCACTCCCCCCAAAAACACCGTAATGTGTTTAATGTATTCTATAAAAAATACACACTCACATACATATGGGTGTTTTATATGCATGGATTTGTAATTTCCATATGAATTGCATTGTTTTATAGACCTCAGTTTGTTACTTTTATCACCCATCTCTATGTTTTTAAGAAGCATCCCTGCTGCTACCTGTACATCTAATTAATCACTTAGAATTGCCAGAGTACCTTCAGCTTATGCATTCCTTACCTTGAACAATTAACTCTGAGTGAAGGACCTCACACCGCCTCCAACTTCCCACCACTACAAATGACAGCCAGACTATTCTTGTGCACTGCTCTTTCTGGTCAGGTTTGAGACTCTATTTGCAGCAGAATCAGGCAAAGGACACCAACAGCCAGTTTTCAGAAAACAATACCCAAAGGGTGAGCAAGCATTTGAAGTTTTCCTCAAATGTATTCGTAATCAGAAAAATGTGAACAGAACAAATGAGCTATCGCTTTACACATTGTAATCTGGTGATAATTAAAAAGCCTGATAGTGCCAAGTGCAGGTGGAGGTGAGGGCTATAAGGCCCTCATCCACTGCTGGTGGGGCGTGATGGGGACAGGCAGCTGGTAGCAGTTTGGGAAAGCCATCTAGATGGACTTAGCGAAATTTGGGCATGCATAGTTTCTGGTAAGTATAATTTTTATTATTGCCCTTTTGCATTAAAAATAATTATTAAATACCTACTAACCTAGCTCCACCTCACCCTACTAGATTCTAAAGTCACAACAGTGATTGGTTGAGACATGGTTCTTGCTCTCAGGAAATTTAAGATGCTGCCAGAAATGCTTGGATACATAGGCGTGCAAGGTCCTAGCAGGGTGCCTGGCTTCCCAAGCTCGGTAAATACCTGCTGAATGAATGACTGAGAAGTAGCAGATATTAACCATACTACTGCTTTCAAATTTTCTCGTAAATGGATCTGCTCTCAGCCCCGAAGACAGTCCCCCAGGTAATGCTGGTACTTTTTGCTCTACAAATGGTTCTTGGCCTCCAGACCAAGCTTTTTTTTTTTTACAGGGACAGAGAGAGAGTCAGAGAGAGGGATAGATAGGGACAGAGAGACAGGAACGGAGAGATGTGAGAAGCATCAATCATCAGTTTTTCGTTGCGACACCTTAGTTCATTGATTGCTTTCTCATATGTACCTTGACTGCAGACCAAATAACCCCTTGCTCGACCCAGCAACCTTGGGCCTTGGGTCCAAGCTGGTGAGACTTGCTCAAACCAGATGAGCCTGTGCTCAAGCTGGCGACCTCAGGGTCTCGAACCTGGGTCTTCCGCATCCCACTCTGACACTCTATCCACTGCGCCACCGCCTGGTCAGGCCCCAAAGCAAGTCTTAAACCTGCTTCCTTCCCACCCCTCATCCCAAAAAGTTATTTGTAACTAACATTAATTATCTTCCAAGCAGTTGGGTAAAGTCCAAGCTCTTGGGCCTCTTTTGTAAGGCATTAATCTCAGTCACGAGTGCCCGCATCCTAGTGCTATTGCATCGGGCATTACGATGTCAATAGCAGGGAACATTTACCTTTGCTAGTGCCTCGACATATGCACATCATGTTCTTGACAAATACCAGCTGAAAGACAAGGGCACGTTAATAACTGTCTGTGTAGGCACTGGTTTTCACCCCATGGTCTGAACAGAGAATCACCAGTGCCAGCTCCCTGCCCTCACCCTCCAAGCACAGCTTGGAACAGCAGAAAGTGCTCATTAGAATGGCACCCCAAAGCTTTGCCTTAGCTCCTCCCTGCAGCCTCAGCCAGTCCCCTCCCCAAAGGTTCTGTTCAGTGTTGGAAAGATTTATAGCATCCTGTAGCTGCTGACGATGTTTCCCTATTGATCCTGCTTCCGGAGCTCTGCTCAGGGGACAGAGAGTGACCGAAATGCTAAATTTTTACCAGGCTCACTGCAAAATCATCCAGACAGCCCAGGCCTCCTTTGGGACCTGGAGCTGAAGGCAAAGAGCCACTGAGTCACACACACTTCCTCCTGATCCGCAGCAGAATGAGTTCTCCCCCTCCCTTCAGTCAGCGCCTGCAGAGCCAGTTTTCAGGTTTAATACAAGGTCTTTGCCTGAAGGTTTCAGTCCCCCCCCCACCCCGCACCTCCCGAGATATTTACGCCACCAGGCGCGGCAATGCCTTTATATACTCACACTAGAGCCCCTGTCACAATGGTCACCCGGATGGGTCTAAAGCACATTTATCTTCTCTATTAGTCTTTAGATTGAAGGCCAGAACTGTACGGCTCTAGCACTTCAACCACGGTCTGCTGTTGAAAACATTGAATGAAAAAATGACACGCTCACTGGTCAGTTCTCACAGCAGGAACTAAGAATGTGAAAAGCCACTACTAGCATGGATAAATTATAAATGTCAAATTTTAGTTCTGAGAGTCTGGAGGACAGAAATGTCATTTGTTTGGACAAAAAAGATGGGTCAGAAATGGCAAAGTATATATCTCTAGGTCACCCCTCCCTATTATCACATCTATGACAGATGTCATTAACTGTTCAAGGTGTCCTACTTCACTGAGTATCCAGGCAGCCTTTACCAATCATGACAGAGGAAACCTCACTGCCATTCCTCAGCTAGAAACAGCCCACCATATTGTACTTTGTATCACTCCAGATGATAAAAAAGTCATGGTTTTGCACAGTCTAATGGAAAAGAAAATGCTTTCACTAATAAAAAGTTTAAATAACTCTATAATGCTTCATAATAGTTTATTCACTCATGTATCAAAAATTTATTGAGCATCTGTTATATGTCAAGTCCTATGTGGGGATAGATGAAGATGAGTAAGATGCCAGATTCTGCTTTCAGAGAGTTCATCTCTAGTGGAGAACATGGAAACGTGCAGTTAATATACATCATGGAGCGTCATGTGGTACAGAAAATATGGAATGCTATGGGGTCGGGTAGGAATAGCCTTGGGAAGCCTAGAAAAGAACAAGAGAAAGGGTACTGTATTAGTTTCCTGGTGCTACAGTGGCAAAATACCACTAACTGGTGGCTTAAACAACAGAAATTTATTCTCTCCTAGTTCTGAAGGTCAAAAGTCCAACATAAGGGTTTATCTCATCCAGAGGCTCTAAGGGAGAGTTCATTCCTTGCCTCTTAACTTCTGATGGCTGTCGCATTCCTTGGCTTGTGGCTGTATCATTCCAGTCTTTAAGACCAGGATCTTTGTCTTCCTCCTCTGTTTCCCACCATCTTCTTCTTTTATGTGTCAAATCTCCCACTTTCTCCTTCTTATGAAGGTACATGTGATTGCATTTAAGTCTAACCTAGATAATCCAGGATAATTTCCCCATCTCAAGATCCTTAATTTAATCACGTCTCTAGTCTTCTTTTTCCCATGTAGGGCAACAATCATGGATTTCAGGGGTTAGGATGTGGATATTTTAGGGAGGCATTTTTTCAGCCTCCTACCGGTATTCAGCACTTGAGCTGTGCCTGGCACATTATAGACTCTCACTAAGTGTTACAAGAATGAGTCAAGTTGCATTTAATTTGAGAACAGAAGGGTGAGTATATAGAAAATTGCATACTCTTGTTCAAAGAGTATATGAGATAGTACTGAAGAGGAGTCCAAATATTTGAAAGGAAGCAGAAAAATCAAAAGTTGGAGAAACTGATTCAGTTGGACACCAAAGTGGACCAGCAAGGAAGTAGGAGGCAAGGCTAGGAACAATGGTGGGCCACAGCAAAATACTGAGAAGGAAAGTCAAGGCTAGTTTAAGATTAATCTCGGTAAAGTAGAAAGCTCACCAACACTCCATTTTAGGCATGACTTTAACCTCTTGGCAGGCTGGGACAACGATGAAGAGCACGGTAAGGATGCTGAGATGTTACTCGGCTCCTTGGTTTCCCGTCTGTTCTTTGTGCCTGCAGTGCCCCTCCCCCACTGTCTTCCTTTCCACCTCTTACTCACCTTTCTAGTCTCAGCCCACACGTTTGCTTATGGTGCCGGCTTGCTCATCACCTTGCCCTTTTCCCACAGAGACCAAGGTAATGCATCAGAGAGGGGAGCAGTAGTAGAGGGTAGCGGGTAAGGTGAGGATGCTGGAATGAAAGGGGCACCGGAACAGAAGCTTCATGGGGCGAGGGTTTTTGTCTCCTTTGTTTACTGTGGTGTGCCTTATGCCCAAGACAGTGCCGGACACACAGTGGACATTGAATAAATGTTTGTTAAAAGAATGAACAAATGGAGCCAGATTTTTGCATTCCAATCCTGGCTCTACTACTTACAATCTATAAATTAGTAAATTACTTAACTTCCTTGTGCCTCAGTGTCCTTATTTATAAAATAGGAACACTAGTAATCTGTCTCATGGGTTTTTCTGGAAACCAGAAAAATTGATATGGGCAAACATTTGGAACCATGCTTGGCACCAAGGTGGTTTTTTTAAAATATTTATTTATTTATTTTCAGGGACAGAGAGAGAGTCAGAGATAGGGACAAACAGACAGGAACAGAGAGAGGTGAGAAGCATCAATCATTAGTTTTTCGTTGCCGTTGCGACACCTTAGTTGTTCATTGATTGCTTTCTCACATGTGCCTTGACCGTGGGCCTTCAGCAGATGGAGCAAACTCTTGCTGGAGCCAGCAACCTTGGGTCAAAGCTGACAAACTTTTGCTCAAGCCAGATGGGCCCCCGCGCTCAAGCTGGCGACCTCAAGGTCTCGGAACCTGGGTCTTCCGCATCCCAGTCCGACGCTCTATCCACTGCGCCACCGCCTGGTCAGGCGGCACCAACGTCTTTTTCAAATATATACTGCAGTGGTACTCAGAGGTTCCCAAAGTTCAATATAAATTTAATTTAAAAATAAAATTTAAACTATTTAAAATATTGCAGTCTACAAGGTGATGCACATTCAAAAGTGCCTTGTATCCACATTAATACACAGCAAGACACCAATGCTTTTACTGGCCTTTTTCTCATTACTAGAAAAATAAGTAAATGATTGATCTAAAATTTTAACATAAAGCCATACTAGCAAGACAACTATCAGTTCACTCTGTTGAGGTTTTTCTGTTTTCTCACTAATTTTTTATTTGTTTAGGAAAAAAAATATTTTTATAACAATATATTGTTCATGCTAACATATAGTAGCTTCATTATTTTAAAACAAATTTAACATACATGTGTAAAAATGTCTTAGTTTAAAAACATTTTATTGAATTTATTAGGGTGACATTGGTTAATAAAATTATGTAGGTTTGAGGTGTACAGTTCTATAATATTATTTGTATATTGCACTGTGTGTTTACCACCCCAAAGTCAAGTCTTCTTTTATTACCATCTATCAAAGGAGAGATTTCACTTGAACACAGGGTACATATTCTAAGAAAAATGTTGACAATTACTCTTATCTAATTTTGTTTAATACAACAATAAGATTTGATTCCATACATTTCAAAATATATGCAAAGAAGACAGTAAAGTTTGCCTTGTTTGAAGGAAAGTCCTTGTTTCCACCTGAAGGAGGAGGGAACAGTTGGGATTTGTCAAAATCACACCTCTGCCCTACGGTACCACTTCAGTGACGCACTGTGAGGCACCAAGATGGCATCAATCTTCATCCCTACTCATTCAATAGAAAAGGAGTTGTACCAAAAATGGCAAACTGAAAGAATGTTCTTTCAAAGTAAATATCTCGGTTGGTCCCGTCAAGCTATTTTTAATTTATTTATTTCAGAAATGAGAATGAACAACATACCATGTTGCAGGTATTTTGATGAGTGCAGAGATTGTAGTAGTGACAAATACAAGACAGACAAGATCACACCATGACTGAGGATAGAACTCTTGGGAAAGAAAAACCTCCAGTAATAAGAGGAAGTGTGAAAAGTTCCAGGGTAAAGACAATACTGTCCCGTGAGAGGTGGACTAACTCACATAGGTCTGTAAGGGACTCCCCTGGATATTTAGAGGAAGACAGACTTAAGCTGAGATCTGGGTAATAAGTAGGAAGAGTCAGTTTAATGAAAAGAAAATGCAGGGAGGTCAGGTACGAAATATCATTCCAGCAGAGAGAAGGGCATGTGTGAAGGCATGGAGGCTAGAGAGAGCACACCAAATTTGCAGAACTGAAAGAAATTTAGCAGGGCTGGATCACAGAGCTGGGACTCCCACTGTAACAGTCCTTATTCTTTAAACATGCTCACTGGTATATCACTTAATATTTTTCTTGGTCTTTAATTTCTTTTTCAATTTCAACTCTCTTTTTTGATTGTTGCCTGCCCCATTACAACCCCACTTTTCCAGATGGTCACCACTTGTTACCATGTGTCCAATGTACCTTCAACTTTTAATCTTCACCAGCGTCCCTGGCTCTGTTTTCCTAGGTTGGTATTAATGATACCTTCCTGTCTGGTGGCTGCCCCAAAGCTTTTCTCATCTGCCTTTCTTAGGACTCATGTTTCATGCCCACAGATAGCAATCTTCAAAGGGTTACTGGCCCTTAGAAATAAACTCTCCAGACTGGGCTTTGCAAAATGAAGTCAAGTCTTTGATCCCTGTTCGGTTGCCCCTCGGAACAAAATGAACTCTTTGAAGTGCATTTTGGTGCACCTAGAAATGACAAAACATGACCAATACAGTTACAAGGCTAAGAACAAGATGGTGCTGCAAGTAGATTATTTTGTTAAAGGATGTACTTGAGGAGATTATCCCAGAATTTAATGGAGGTCTAGGCAGTCGAAATTACTACCTGAAACTAGATAATGATTCAAGCTGAAAGATCTTTCCCCACTATTCTGGTTTTATGCACCAGGATGGCAATCCCCAAACCATTACACATTCTACCCCTAAGAATTTTCCAGAATGTATGCCATATGCCATACAATTCAATATTCAGATTCATTTTGCACAGTCCACAAACACACACAATCTGCCTTCTAAGATTACACCTAGAAACGTACCAGCCTTGACACCAGGGGTTATGCAATACATGTGCAAATAGCAGTGCATCTGATCACCAGCTCACCTACACTGACGCTATGTGAGTCATACCATGAGGGAGGAGAAGCCCCAAATGTCAAGTTTACTTTGTAATCAGGTCTACCAAGCAGGGGTGGTAAAGAATTGCTCTGAAGCCTGGAAACTAGCCCCCAGATAACTCAGTCCATCCTGTTTTTTCACTACATCACCTACACTTGCTAACAATCAGTTAAAGCATATGCTAATTGAATGTCCTCCTGACAAGACCATAACCAACCTCAAATAAGAAGTGTTATTACCCTGTGCTCTATTCTAGCACTTAGAATTGCCAGTAGGTGGCAGAAATTCAAAAAATTTTTTCTAATTCTGCTGTTTTTTTTCAAGTAAAGTCCTGGGGTGTCCAACACAACCTTTGGTAGTCTTGGCACATCTGTATGAGATTAGAAGTGGTGAAAGAAGTGTTCGTGCAGGTAATGGATAACCAACATGGACTTACCATGTTTTGAAGTAATTTCCGCAGTTTCCCTGGAAGGTGTGAAAACACCCTGTGGTGCAAAGCATATGATCCATTGTATTATTTTTACAACTCAGCATAAGGAATTGCCCAGCAGTGCATGGATTTTTCTCTCATGCCATCTCTGGTCCTGGGTCTTTTTTTTTTTTTTTTTTTTTGCAGGGTTGTTCAATTAATTGATTTAACTTTATTAATGATCCAAGTTCTAGCTTTCCTTCCTGCCATCTCAAGTACACCAGCGAGCTCTCTTCACAGTCATAAGACAGCTGCACTATCTACATGCACTACATCCTTATAGACCACCATCCAGAGGCAGGAAAGGGGCAAGCTCTTCCTTGTGCTTCTTTTTGTTTGTTTGTTTGTTTCTTTTGGGGTTTTTTTGTTTGTTTGTTTTTCTTATGACTTTTTTTTTATTAACTTTAATGGGGTGACACCAATAAATCAGGGTACATATGTACAACTTTTTATTGTCTGTCCATACTTAGCTCTCTTAAATTTTGAAATATTAAAGTTCAAACTTTTCCAAAGAGGATGAAGTTGGCAGCTTCTGATGAACAGTCTCCCTTTTCTTTGTCTACAATGAATAAGTGTTATAGAAGATTTTTTTAACCCATAACGGTAGCTTTTTTTTTAAAACACACATTTTTAGTATGCATTCAGTGGGCAGAGTTATGTGGAAATAAGAACTAGAGATGTGAAGACCTAAATTTTAAGTCATAGAGGGGAAAAATCAGGAATAAATATTTCAAATTAAGATCTGCAAGATGTGGTTTATAGGCTTTCTAACCAGACTAGTTGAAATCAACAGGAAACACACAACATACGAAACATGAGAGACACAGATCTTCTGTATGGTTCATTTCCTTTGAAAGACAAATCAAACAACACCCTGAAGTCTTTTAGTGGGTTTAAAAGATTAATGGGTTTTGTCAGTAACTTTGAAATTCTTTAGGAAAGATTGCCATAAAAATTCAGAAAATGATGCTTTCTGAGGATGACTTTCTGGTGGTACCAAGGAATCAATTCACAGATGCAAAAACCAACCAACCGAACAAATAACCCATATTTTTTCCATGTTATTAGCTTTTTTCTTCCCTCCTGATACACAGAGAGGCAAGACCCTACCGAATTTTATTTCAGACAGATATTGAATTTCCCTTCATCAGCCAGGGTGAGAGATTCTCTCCCAGACAGCTTCTTCTTGCAGTGATTCTGTCCCTGGGTGATCTGCCCATAACCACACCAGTTTGTCACTGTGGCTGCTATTTAGGTTTGAAAGCAAAGAACTAGGTGGGTGGGGACCTGTCCCAGATTGCCCTATGCTGCTATTATTCATACTGTAGCTCAGTGGTTCACAAATTGTGGTTCCCTAACCAGCAACACAGCATCTCCTGAGGAACTTGTTAGAAATATAAATTCTTGGACTTCCCCTCCTCCACCCTTTAGACTCGCTGAGTCAGAAACTCTGGGGGTGGGGCCAGGCTATCAGAAGCCTCTAGGCACTCGTGATGTACACTCATGCTTGAATCTTTAACAAAGTAGAGACTCACTGTTTTCAAGATTTACAGGTTTCTCTTGGGATTTATGAAGTGCACCCATAAGTACCAAGGGTCGGGGCAAGCAGGAAGGACTTTGGAACCTTATTCTTGGTATAAGAATATGATTTATTCCATTTGGTGCATGGAGTTACTTTTCCACAGACTACTCTTTAGAAATCAGTATAATATAGCATAAGGAAATGATCTCTGACTCTGTCACATTTTAGCTGTGTAACTTTGGGCAAATTACTTAATTTATCTGTGCCTCACTTCCAGATCTATAACGTGGAGATAATACAAATTTTACTCTTTTGGATTGCAAGGATTAAATGAAGTCATGCATGAAAGGTGTAAAAAATAGTACCTGACACATGACAACCACATAATAAATGTTAGGTATTATCATTTTCATGGTCCTTCAAGATCAAACTGATTTGTCACCACAATTTGAGGTCTTTCTGCCTTGGCCATTCTGAGTTGGTTGATCCTTTATCTGTGCTGTGACAGTATTTTGTCTTTAACATTTACAGATTGCTTTGTAATTTATCTGGTCCTTTACAGATAGATTACCTACTTTTCCAGAGCAGGGACTTTGCCTCATAAATTTTTTTTTTCTACCCAGAACAAGACTTGACACAAGTCAGTATGCAATAAATATGGTTGAAAAAAAGAAGGAATATAATGATGACTTTGGGGAGTTTACCATATCCTCAGCTTCTTGTAGGCAGCTGAAAACATCTTAAAGAAACATTTTAAAGTAAACTGAAAGTTTTACCTTAGCAGAAAACAAAATACATCTTTAGGGCCTCCAACTAATTCCTGATTTCTTCTACTTACCTTGATCTCTTTAGTTTCCTTTTCTCTCTCACTCTCTTTTCCATATTCTTTAGTAATCCTGAATTCAAGGAGCTTCCCAGACTATGGCTGGGGAATAAATAACCACTCCAAATGATAGAAAATTGAACTGTGGAGACATTAGGCAAAGCTTAATCTATATACTCTGACTATATCTTAAGAACTTGGTCTCTTCCTCTTGGCTCTGCTTTTTCCTCGGTAACTTTTTATTCTTGGGCACTTTTCTTTATATTCTTGTCTTCAGAGCCCCAAGCTTGGTGTCAGACAAATTTTATGATAAATAATAAGTCTAGCAGAAAGGGAGCTCCTTGTTCTTAATAGTTCCAATAAAAGTCCCTGGTCAGGCTTTCATTGACCTGGCTTGAATTAGATGTCCATTTCTGGACCAATCCCCATGGTTAGAAAGATAGAACCTTCTAACCGGACAAGCCTAAGTCATGTACCATCTACCTTAATGAAAAAGAAAAACTGGTTCTCCAACTGAAAATTAGGGTGTTATAAGAAGAGAGAGAGAGAACGAGAGAGAGAGAGAGAGAGATTCCAAGTAGAGAAATTTATAAGCATACTGTCTTTGAAAGTCCTTGGTCATTCTGCAACACTATGTTAAACTAACAAATGGTCATGGAACCCAATCAATACCCGTATATAGTAGGGTTAGACAGGGCTTTTTCCCTTAATGGAGGCTCCTTTGCATGACAGAAAGAGACGTGGCTCTGTGGTTTACAAGAAAAGTGAAAGATGAGGACCAGCTAGCTCTGACACTCCCAGGGAAGTGATTCAAATCAAGCTACCTAACTTTTCCACACTTTAGTTTTCTCTTCTATAAAGTGGGAACAAAAACCACCATTAGTATCTACCTCAGAGCATCTTATGGGAATGCCATGAGATAATCCTTGTCATCTAAAATGCTTAGCTCAAGATCTGGCTTAATGAATGTTAACTAGTATTATTGTTCATATTATTATGGATTCACGTTTCTGAGCCTCAGGTTCTTCACCTGTAAGACAATGACAATATTCCCCATCTTATGGGATTGCTAACAGCATTAGATGAGATATTATTGTAAAATGTCTAACAAATAGATTACAATAATATAATTTCTTTTACCTTCTCTGCCCACCCCCTTCCATGAGTCATGCCTTTGAGAAGATCATTGCAAATGCAAGGGAAATAAGGCACTGAATCTTGTTTGAAATAACAACTATAGTGGGTATGTGCTTACCTAACACAGTTCTACCCATGGCTTGGGATTTGTCAGCCATAATGATAGAAATCTCTCCAAATTTATGCAATAGAAACCCCAGAAACTGAAGTAAAATAAAAGGTAGGTAAACCATCATTCTTATTCTCTCCTCTTCTGACCATCCAGGCTTTCCTTAAGTGTTATATTATATGTGAAATAGAGCAGCTGCTACCTGGCCACTCAGCTGCCCTTCTTACTTCCTAGAGGCAAGCCTTTCAGCTATTTCTTTTGTATTTAGCTTCATATTTGTAAATAGTGTACTCTTGATTTTACTCCCTAATTTTATTTTTCCAGTGTAGGCATTAGTTGTTGAGTTGTTACTATTACCGGTGACGATTTCAACTCTGTCCTATCTTTGACCCACCATCCTGGCACACACCATCTCCATCTCCTGTTCTTATTCTTATATTTTGCATATGGCCACATCACAAGTTCTGGTCACATGAATATTCAGTGGTTACCCAAATATCAATCAAAAGTTAACCATGTGGTATGTTACAATTATATTTCTTTCCTTGAATAAGAGGTGTCAGAAAAAAAATGAAAAAAACTAAAATGAACAAGAGCTCTAACTCATCTATACAGGTTATCTTTGTCTTTCATTGTCTTTGACCTTTGATAATTCAATAAGTTGTAGAAAATAAATAACAATACAAATTATTATTATCCATAGAAACACAAATGATTGTGTATGATGCAGTGCTCTGGTAGGCAGGTTCTAAGAAGAAGGACTTCCCAATGACATATCCTAAGACATATCACCCTCCTCCCTTTGAGTGTGGGCAGAACGTGTGAATGAGATATCACTCCTGTGATTATATGGCAAAAAAGACTACTTGAGTGAGTCTATTCTAATCACATGAAACCTAATCTGATGAGTCCTTTAAAGTGAAAAGTTTTCTCTAGCTGGTCATGGGCAGAAGGAATAGTCAGAGATAGAGCATCAGAAGGTTTGACTTGCTGTTGTTGGCTTTGAAGATGAAGGGGACCATGTATAAGAACCAGAGAAGGGTTTCTAGCTGTTGACAGCAATTCTAGTCTACAGCCCTCAAGGAAACACATGGAACTGAGTTCAGACAGCAACTTGAATGATCCCAGAAGCAGTTTTTTTCCTTAGAGATTCCAGATAGAGTCCAACCTAGCAAACACCTTGATCTTGGCCTTAGAAGACTAAACAGAAAACTCAGCTGAGCCAATCCAGACTTCTGATCTACAGAAATGTGAGATAATAAATGCATGTTGCTTTAAGCTGTGAAATTTGTGGTGATTTGTTACACAACAATAGGAAACTGATATGACTACAACTGAGTATTGCCCTGTGAACAGACCATTTTGCTCTTATGCATTTGTAAATTTAAGTCAGAATTCTTTGTTCCCTATATGTGATTTTGCTCTTTGAATTCACCTTTTGTTGAAGTTGTATCATTTTACTGGTCTCCTCCTAAATGATGAATTAAACAAAGTCTTTGACATATGTTTACTTAACATTTGTATTACATTCATAATTTTATCCTTTTTTAAAAAAAGAAAATTACTCTTTAACACTGTAATGAACAATTGTTTTGTTCTGTCCTTAAAATTTTTATTATTTTCTGTGTACTTGTTACTCATTCAGTCTAAAATTTTTTTCTTCCTAAAATTTCATTCAATATAATAACTCACACCAGTTAGTTTATCAGTTATGTCTCCTCCAGCCCCTAACATGTCTCCCGGAGTCTTTAATTCTGCTAAGCCAGGTGGGTTTGGATACCCTTCAAGCTTGCTGCAGAATTGTCATTTGTCTGTGAGTCTCCTTTATTTTTTCCTTTTTCCTTAGTCTATTTCTTGGATTATTTCTTTGATTATGCCCTCATTTTGTAGAAAAGCATCCTTCAGTAGCTTTCTATAAAAGAATATATGAGAGATAAAAACTTTAAAAAAATTTCATGTCTAAATAGATTTTCTTTTTCTAATTTTACATGACTATGAATATAATTCTGTCTTGGAAATAATTTTCTTTAGGAATTTGAAGACTATTCATTTGTACTTTAACTTTTAATGTTACTCTAGGAAGTCTTATTATATTATGAATTCAAGTCTTTGTATGTGGCTTGTTCTCACTGTTTCTTTCTTACCTCTTCTGAAAAGATTTTAGACTCTTATTTTTAGTCTAGGATGTAATAGAATTTCATAACAATGTGCCTTATTGTGGGTCACTTTATATTCAAAAATTGGCCAATAAATGGTTTCTTTCAATATATAAATTCAGGCTTCATCTTACTTTACCCTCAGCAGCAAGCAATTTACCTATCAACTCTTGCTCTCTTGAAACACTCCTGAACTTGACTTAGCTAATGTTTCACTAGTCTAGTTTTCCTCTTAGCTTTCTGATGACTTTATTTTAATTTTTAAATATTTTGTATCCTGGGCTTTCTGCTTTCCCAAATCTTCAGTATTTTCCTAGGTAATACCACCTCTCATGGTTTTAAATATCATCAATATGCCAACTATTTCCAAACACACATCTCCAACAAACTTCTCTGTCCTGAGTCATATGCAATAATCTACTTGACGCCTTATAGCTCAAACTTAATATCTCTCAAACTAAGCCTTTATTTTCACCTTGAACTTCTCTTTCCCCAGTGGCTTCCAGTTGTGGCATTTAGCACTCGTTGTGGGAATCATAAATTGAGAATCATCTTTAACAATTCCCTCCCCCTTATCATTGCATTCAACCATGTCCAACTCCTGTCACTTCTACTTGTAGAATGTCTCTCGAAACTATCTCTTTTCTCCATCTCCTTGGCCACCTGCCATCACTGCTTTCCTGGTGGCTGCAATGGCCTCCCAACTGAACTCTTTACATCTGCTCTTTCTCCAATTTATCCATCCTCCAAATAGTAGTTTGAGTTATCAAGTTTTAAGGTAAAATTTTATCACATTAGTTTTCTGTTCAGAACTCAATAGTTTCAGAATGCACCTAGAATAAAATTCAATATTCTTAAGGGACTTGCAAGACTCAAATGACCTGTCCTCTGTCTACCTCTTTAAAACAACCTATGCCACTCTTTCTCTATTCACTTTGTCCCAGTCACACTGGTTTTGTTGATGTGTCAAAAGTGCCAAGCTTTTTCCACCTAGACATCTTTTCCTGGAATATTTCCTTTTCTATTTTCACATAGCTCTTATTCATTGCTCAACATTTGGCTTAAAACTCTCCAGAAAGGCTTTTTCTAATCAGCAAAGTATAAATGAGGTTCCTTGTTCATTCCTTCTCTTTTGTAATAACGAGCAAAATTTTGTAGAACTTTTATAATCTATTTGTTTCTATTTTTTTTCCACTGGCTTGTAGATCTTAGAAAGGCAAGAACTACGTCTGTTTGCTTTATGGCAGTTCCTAGCATGTAGGTCTGAGTCAAGACATCATATTACAGGTAGCCCAAAGCACTCCAATCAGTGCCCAGTGACTAGCTCTTCATCAGAGACTGTGTAGCCTAAAGGCCATAAGACCTCTGATCACCCTTCTAACTTTGAGATAACATAATAACATGTAGTCATTTATTAGACAAAAATTACTCCAGGGGGTGAGGAGAAGGGAGTTTGAAAACACTGGCCAGTAAACAGAACTCCACATTTGAGTGTTCGTGAGTGGGCAGAGTGATGCAAACATGCCACTCCCAGTTCCAGGACTGTGCCACAATGGTACCAGTGAATAGACTCTTGTTTTCACAACATTATCCTTCCGCAGCCTTGCCAGATGAAAAACATCATGTGTTTTTCCTCTAGAGATAGGGGATCAATTCATTTCCCAAGTGTATCAAAAGAACATTCATTGTTTTGGCTATCTTTGGCCCTGTTTTGGATGAGTTTTATTATTTACCCCAGAATTCAGAGGTCTTAGGAGATCCTAAAGTTGAAGTAGGCTTCTCTGGCCACGGGAAAGGCACCAAGCACAGGTCTGATCAGCACACTGAGCCAGAGGGCACCGGCATGCGAAGGGGGTCTGAAGGTCCTTCTGTCCAGCAGGCGTGCATCGTGCAGTTTGTTGCTCTGTGCCTAGGCTTGTTTTAGACCTGGGGAACATTGGTGAGGGGCTTAGTGACATTGCATTTTAAGTCAAGCTAGGTTCTAAAGTTAACACCTAAGACAAAATGGCATGTGGTCAAAGTGTTCTTGAAAGTGCCTTAAATAATTGATGTAGAACAAGGCTCACAGTTTGCTGTATACAACCTTGCATATATATGCCTGTATTGATGTATAATGTATTTGGTAATTCATACTAGTACATAAGAAAGAAGATAACAGTATATGAAAAAAAATGTATATTTTGGTTAACAGTATACTCAACAAGGCAAGAGACTCACACCATGAAAGGCTAGAAGTAACTGAGAATGTGAAGGGAAAAGTCATTTCATATCTCCCATCTCCTGCTTACCTTGTTATTTTCTTCTTAAATAAAGCTCATACAGTTAACTGTACATATAGTCTTTACACTGGAGGGGGAAAAAGTCTCTCTCTTTCTCCATCCCTCTTTTTAATATAGAAACCTAGAAGGAAGTCCAGAGAGCATGTTCAAAGTCATATTAATGGTTAATGGTGGTAGAAAAACTCCATAGCCTCTGTCACTAAGGTAGATTTTCATATTCAACACTAGGAGGCTGAGTGTGTTTTTGTGAGAGATTCACATATCTGTCCAGGTGTCCCAGTGCTAGGAAGTCATGATGCTTTTGCAGAACACCAGGGACAAGTCTGTATGTGAATCTTAAAATGATCAAATCAATAATCTGCTGCCACATTGAATCTGAAATGCACAGGCACGTGCCAAAAGCTTAAGAAAAAAGTCTTTTCTTAAATGCCTTCTTTCTTTTATTTTCTTTGCCTGTTTAACAGGGTTGTTGCAAAAATCAAAAAAATCTTGGCAAATGTTATCTGTGAATTTTAAAGAATGGTAATATATTGCTTTAATAAGCCAGAAGACCCTGGCTGATTTGCTCAGTGGTAGAGCGTCAGCCCAATGTGTGGAAGTCCCAGGTTCAATCCCTGACCGGGGCACACAAGAGAAGCACCCATCTGCTTCTCCACCCTTCCCTCTCTCCTTTCTCTCTGTCTCTCTCTTCTCCTCCCGCAGCCAAGGCTCCATTGGAGCAAAGTTGGCCCCGGGCGCTGAGGATGGCTCCATGGCCTCCACCTCAGGCACTAGAATGGCTCTGGCTGTAACGGAGCAATGCCTCAGATGGGCAAATTATCGCCCCCTGATGGGCATGCTGAGTGGATTCTGGTCAGATATATGCGGGAGTCTGACTGCCTCCCAGCTTCTAACTTCAAAAAAATACAAAAAAAAAAAAAAAAGGCAAAAAGATGCCAGTTCATAAACCTTACTTCATGGAATTATCAAAGTGAATGGTAAAGAGTTATGAATGTAGGCATTGCACATGGCCTCTGCAAACCTGAAGTTTGTCTGGGTTTGGAGAGATGGTGACTAAGCTTCTGTAATAATGAGGAACTCCGGGTATTTCAGGACAAAGACCATGAATGCTACGATTCTTGAAAGGGGCATTTAGGTAGAGGAGGAAAGAATAAATTTGAGGGAGAGTCTAGTCCTGCTAAGGAATTTACCTTTGATGGTTTCAATCAAAGTGAAGAGTGGAATTCTACCTGCTAATGTCTTTAATTTTGGGACACTAATGAATGATCAATGAAATGTATTGAAAAGTTCTAGGCATGATGCTTGACTTTTCCTTCTCCTTATGGCACTGAGATTCTGATATAACTGAGAGAGAGAAGAGACTTAGAGTCTATTGTCCTTTGTACAGCTCTGACATTCAAAACAGAATCATTAATTATATGTAAATTAGTACTATTTTTCAATTTTTGTACATGTGTTGCTTTTCTGTCTCCATTTCATTCAAGGAGAATTGTTGAACAGACTTCTCTTCAGCTCCCTTCAACATTTTTGTTCCCAGTGCTGCCAGAGTATCCCAGCTCATCTCTCCACACATTCTCTCTCACCTCCTAAAATTCATTCATCGGCAGTCAGGGCAGTCTTTTCCAAATATGTCACACACTAACCAATACAAATGTAATATGAACTGCATATGTAAATTTAAATGTTTCAGAAGTCACATTAATAAAAAGTAAAAAGAAATACATAAAAAATTTTAATAATGCACTTTATATAACACACCAAATATCCAAAATATTATTATTACAACATGCAATTAATGTAATGAAGTATCAATGAGATATTTTAAATTCTGGAGGTTTTTTTGCACTAAATCTTTGAAATCCAATATCTATTGACACTTACAACAGATCAGTTGAGACCAATCATATTTTCAAGTGCTCAATCGCCCATTTGTCTAATGACTACCATGACAGATAACACCAACCTGGTAAGTTATATCACCTCCTTGACTTCCACTGTAAGATCTGCCCAATCTAGGGTGTACTTAAAAACTATTTTTTATTGGCATTCAATTGATATAACATTAAAGTAGTTTCAATTGTACAGTGTAATGATTCAATATTTGTATATATTGCACAATAATCACCACAATAAGTTTAGTTAACATCTGTTCTCATGCATAGTTACACAAATTTATTTTTCTTCTCACTACTTTCAAATATGTAGTACAGTATAATTAATTATGCCTCACATCGCATCCCCATGACTTATTTATTTATAACTGGAAGTTTGCACCTTTTGTCTCCCTTTACCCATTTTGCCCTTCCCCCAACTTCCATCTCAGGCAACAACCAATCTGTTTTCCATATCCATGAGCTTGGAGTTATGCCTGACCTGTGGTGGTGCAGTGGATAAAGCGTCGACCTGGAATGCTGAGGTCGCTGGTTTGAAATCACGGGTTTGCCTGGTCAAGGCACATATGGGAGTTGATGCTTTCTGTTCCTCCCTCCTCTCTCTCTCTCTCTCTCTCTCTCTCTCTCTTTCTCTCTCTCCTCTCTAACAAATAAATAAAAAAATAAATATCCATCCATGTTGTCACAAATGGCAAGGTTTTGATCTTTTTTTTAATGGTTGAATGATATTCCATTGTATATAATACAGTATAGGCCCAGTATTTATGAAAGTACATGGAACTTAAATATTTGTTGGTTGATTATAATTTTAAAAAGGCACTGGCATGGATTTGAGTATTGATTTCTTCTTTGGCTATGCCAAGACTACATGTATGTTGTAGGCAAGTATAAAATCTTAAGCAAAAATCGAAATAAATAGGTGCTATCTTTGACGGAGCAGTGATTTTATGTCAGATACTGTGCTAAGTGGTTTATAATCATAACCTTGTTTAATCTTCACAGCAGGTACTATTATTAGCTCTTTTTTTACGCATGAGGTTTACTGAAGCTGAATTTTATCATTTGTGAAATGAAAAGGTTGAGGCCAAATAATCCCTAAGGTCTCTTACCACCTAAAAAAATCTCTTATTTGAAAAGAAATCTGTGTCTTTCTATTTGAAAAGATCCATTTATTTATCCATGACTCAAAGAAAGAAATTAAAGTCTTAAAGCTCCATAATAAATTTGAACCTCAGTGATTCCTTCAGATAAACAATCTTTTGTTTCCTTTTGTTCTGAAAGTCTTACTTCAGTTGGCTGGATCTTGGGTAAGGTCTCTGGAAATGAATGAGCCCTACAGTATACTCTTTCCACTAGCAAATAACATCCAATAAGAATACCCAAAGTGTGAGGTTAAAAACTCTTGCATTTTGAAAGAAAATCCATGACCAATTATTTTTTAGGGCACCTGAAAAATGTTCAATGTTCATTATTGGTTTTCTATTAGTAATGGAATTCAAAGTTGTCACCGAATGTTCTTTGCTTCTAGCCTAATAGTCTTCCTTTAGCAGCCTGCCCCAAAGAAATTGGATTAAGGAAAAGCTTTATGACACTGTGTACCCAAACCTCAACCCTCATACTTGAGGGCTGGAAAGGACCAGAGTGATAACCTGAGGTAACCCTCTCATTTCACAGAAGAAGGGAAGGAACGCTCAGAGAAGGTAAGCCATTAACTCAAATACACACAGCTAACAAGCAGTAGAGTTGGACATTTGAACACCAATTTATCAACTGTCAAATCCCATGACTTTTCTACTTCATCACACGTTCTTATAGTGATCTTGAAAGACAGATTCCTCTTTGGAATTTTATTTAGATCAGCTTTTTTTTCTTCTCTTCTACCAAAACAAATGTGAAAGAAGACACTCATCTATGCAATATGTTCTCATGGTGCAGTCAGAGTTTGAGGGAAATCAAATAGTATTTTGCATAAGAGTAAACAAATAGTACCACGGGGCACTCATGAAGCACTACTATAATTTATAATTGGCACAATTATGCAAAACATGTACGCAACAGATTAAGTGTGTTATAAGCACTTCTCTGAGTTTGAAATAGTATCATAATGAAAACCAGACTGAGAATACTAGCTTTGACTGTTATTGTGCCAGATGTTGAGCTAAGTGTTTTAAATCCAAATTCAGAAGCAACAAGGTACAGTGATTGCCTGGATTCAAATTCTGGGTCTGCCATTTGATAGGTGTTGAACTTCAGCAAGTTACTTAAACCATTATTTTTCAGTTAAGCTCATCCACAAAGTAGATGTAACTATAGCACCTCCTTCACAGGACTATTTTGAGAATTAAATGTGTAGAAAACTCACTGAAGTTTTACTACTTGCTAGGCTTTGTTTTGAGCCCTCAACAGTTAGTTCTCATCTCATTTAATCTTCCCTAGAACCAACTAGAAGGTGAGTCCTGCAAACCAGGAATGCTTGGTTGCTCACAGTAACTGGCAAAATTATACACAAGAATATAAGAAAAGTGCCTGGAACATAGTGTAAAATCAATAAATATTTGTTCATTGAATAAATCAATGCCTTATCTACCCTTACACTTTTATTTTGCGGTTGGAAAACTGAGTCTTAGTCCTTTTTTTTTCTAGGATTGCGTGGCTAGGCTGTGTGACATGATGACATATTAAAATATGTGCTAAGGAATCATATCAACATGTGATTACACGAGCATGGGGCAATAAGGATGACCCGAAAATGGTTCTAATTAATTTAAATAATAGGATGATTTGCAAATATGATTAGTCTTACCATTTTAAGGCGCAAGTTCCTAAAGGCATTATATGACACTTACTGAGATACCTCAGTGCGTGGGAATAAACCTGCCAGCAATACAGAGCCATGCAGCATTAGATATGATGTGATGTGAGCAGAGGCATTTAAGGAACATGAGCGTGGCATAAGTGTGCATGAAAAAATTGGGGGGCCAGGGGCTGGGTGCAGGAGGGCTGTCCAGAAAGAGATGGGTTGCAAAAGCAAAGACACCACTCAGAGTTACCTGGCCCAAACCATTAGCCAATACTGAGAGGCCCCTCCTTTCAGCCCCAGGATCTCATTCACCAGGACCCAATGCGTAGGGGGAACCTAATCCAGGTTGGCAAATTCCAAGCGGCCTCCACGTCCCCCCCAGTCCAGGTAAGAAAGGCTAGATGGGGAATCAGCCTGACCCCAGGGATATTGATAGGGCCCTTTTCAAGGGAAGAGAAAAATATGATATGGGATTTACCTGTGACTGTCAGAGGGGATGGTGTGCACTCATGAATAATCCAGAGGGAATTCAGAACCCTGGGCTGTTCACTGCCCACCGGTCAGCTCGCTTGGCTGACAGCGGAGTCAGGCTGCTGATACTGACCTGTGAGGTCAGTTGTCCCCACCGCACCAATTTCTGTTCCTCCTCCTAGCTTAGCTCCACCGCAGCAAGCTTGCTGGGAAGGACGTGGGCGGGGGAGTTTGGGGCGAGAGGAAGAGCTAAAGTGGGTGGAACACGCTGGACACAGGCTCTGCCTGGCCTGAGGGGCCAATCATGTCAGCCTTGATCTCACTGGGAGCGGCACAAACAGTGCGGCCTCCATGAACGCGCAGCACTTCCACTGAGAACCAAACGCTCATCTGGAAGGCACGGTGTGAAGACAGGGCTGCAGCAGGGAAGGGTGAGGTTGTCTGGGCACAGGGTGGTAATGCGGCAGGACTCCTTGCCCACTATTATCTGCAACTGTACACAAGTGGCTAGGATTGCATCTGGAGATGCACACAGAGAATGTAAGAAAAAAGGGAAAGATGCCTTTGTCGGTGGGGGATCAACCTGAAGGAGGCAATGTTGTGCAGCAAAAAGAGCAGGCTGTCGCGTTAGAGGGACCTGGGTTCTAATCTCATCTCAAGCAGTTTCTGGTTGTGTTATTTTGAACAGGTTTTGTCACCTATCTGTAAATACGGATAACTATGCTAATAACAGCTAACGTTTTGGAGCACTATAATATGCCAGAAACATAATATATTATATAATATAACATATAAAAGTTATATGCATAGATTCAAATTAAGCAAGTTTGTTTACTACCTCTGTGACTAAATCATTAAGTGAACCTGAAATAATGCCTCTGAGCTCTGTTTTTCACATTTGTTAGATGGAGATAGGAGCAGCACCTGTCTCATGTTCGAGACCCAGTAAGTAGGTTTTGAATGAGTAAGGGTGGTTGAAAGGATTCCATATGATAATACATATAAAAAATGAAGCTTAAGCTTGGAACACAATACTCATGCAAAAATATTGGCTATTATCAGTTGACAGAAGCAAATACCTGTACATGGAATACATGCAAACGGACGGTCCCATAGTTGTGACTTCCTGAGTTTTAGTGATTTCTTTCTTCTTTCCTTTTCTATCTTTGTGAATGACTCTTCAAAACCCTCTCTCACCTAGCTTTGACCTCCACTTAAATGTCTCTATAGTTCCTAGTTGGTCAAGGATTTGTAAGTTAAAGGAAAATCAATCTTCCCAATAGATCTGAGAAGAAGGGCATGGAAGCTGGCACAGTGCCCTGGGTGGTAGTGGATTCTTGCCAGAACCTGCAGGCTTCCTTCCTGCCATGCCATGCTGCTCAGAGCACCTGGACATCTTGCTGTCCCAGTTTTATGGGAAATCCACCCCTATCTGTGGGGACCTTGGTCTCTTGGGTGATGAAAAGCAGGTCCTTAAGTAAATTGCTGATGTAATTCCGTGAAGAGATGGCCCATTTCATTCAAAGCCAGTAAGTATTCTTTTCCCCAGACAAACAGTGATTCCCACTTTTACATCCATTCAACCAATCTACTGGAAATCCTTCTCCCTCCTTTCTGCTGAATCAGATCCTATGCATCCTTCCTAGTCCC
This sequence comes from Rhynchonycteris naso, assembly GCA_037038555.1. NCBI lineage: Eukaryota > Metazoa > Chordata > Mammalia > Chiroptera > Emballonuridae > Rhynchonycteris > Rhynchonycteris naso. The sequence goes on from CM072995.1 coordinate 342,540,512, forward strand.
GTGTCAGTGAGACCCTATTTAACTGCTTTCCTCACAGCTCAGATGCAAAAAGTTAGTCAACAGAACTACGCCCTCTTTCGCCGGGGGCACAGCAGCTCGTGTTAAATTGGCTATCTGCAATGTGCAAAAACACTTGCACCTACTCTGGACTCCCTGGCACACAGGCTTCCTGGAGGAAGAGAGTTTTGCAATTTTGTTTACTTTCTATTTCTGGCTCCTGGACGAGGGCCTGGCACGCAGTAGGCACTCAACACCTTGCTGAGCGAACAACCGTGTCATGTGATAGTTGTTGCAGCCCTGTGACATTGGTGTTATTCTGATCATCCACATCTATACCAAGGGAAAAGGAGGCTCAGAGGTATAAATACCCAAGGCAGGGACCTGATGGGCAGCAGAGCTGAGGTGCAGACCTTAGACTTATCCTCAAAGTCCATCCTCTTTGAAATAAGTCATTTTTCAGCCCATGTTTATATCTCCAACTATGTTTGACTTTCCTTTGAAGCCATCTGTCTGAGAAACCTCTTGCGGAGTTATAGACACTTGCTCCAAGAGGCGTTCTCACTGTGATGTTCATCATGGTGGCTTTCTCACTTGACTTGTGGGTCTCTAGCTGATTTGCAGGCTCTGGGCCTGCCTTGACTTCTGATATCTATTTTGTCTTCAGTTTACTTTATGGAAACCTGCTGAGCTCTGCTCTTAGCTTCCAGTTCTAGCACATTTTTTTAGTAATGCTTGTCGGTGCTAGATTCCCAACTCCCCAGACAACCACAGACTCGGTGTGACAGTCTTATTTCTTCATAAAGCCTTTGACAATCAAGCTCTGTGACAATACATATTTATATATACATATTTGAAGTGCATATGCTTTGGCAGTTATTGTCCAAAATTGGGGTAGGAGAAGATTTTACCTTCCACTTTACATATTTTTGAATTGAATTTTGTAAACCACAATGTTTTGGAAACATCAGCAAAAGCAAAGATATTGTCAGTGAAATTGAAGAATGAGTTTTTGTCATAAGCTCGGTGAGACACACTGGAAATGTCCCAGCAGAAATCTAAGATACACAACCTTAGTCTTAACTCATCCCTACCTCATTCACTTGTACCTTAGTCCAGTCCCTGCTCTGCTTACTCAGTGGTCCCTTCAAGTTACCAAACTCTAGTTCTCTGTCCCTAGCTTATTTATTTTTATTGTCTTTTATTTATTCATACCTCCCTGGGACCCTACAGCTTCCTTTCTGGGGGATGAGGCAATGATCTGTGAAGGTGAACTTCATCTGGGGAAGGGAGAAGGCCACAAAGGAAAGATGATTGAAATATAATTCTTTCTTCTCTGACTCCACAGGGATTCACGTTCTTACCACAACCAGGCACTAGGCTATCTGCCTGATTGTTTTCTCATGGGTTCATGGTATTAGCCTTATTTTTCTGACTACATTTTAAAGTTCGCAAAAGCAGGTGTCTTAAAGAATAGTTCTGTTCACCCCACCTTGAAGAAGTTATGTTGTCTGCGCTCTGGATGCAGACTTTTCTCCCCAGTGAAGGCTGTTTCCCCACAGTATTCTGTAAGAAAGGTTTCCCAGGCCTCTCACTTGTGATAATATCTCCTCACAGGTTTATTTCAGTGATTAAGCTCAAACTATCTATTTTGGCTTACAAAGTCCTTCATAATTGAGTACCAAACTATGTCACTAGGCTTCTTTTGCCTCCTGCTTCCCTCTCCCACACACTCAGCCTGGTTTCCAGTAATAATTAATCTCCTCACCATTCCACAAACACATCATCACTGCCATTAATCATCATTAATGCTTTCATATTCTGATGCCTTTGCCCAGGGTGTATAGGATGCCCTTCCTCCCTTTACCCAGTCTGGTAAGCCCTTCTGTTCCTTCTAAAGCACATTTCAGATGACTTCTCTTACAAAATAAAAAATAAATCTTCCACAGTTCCTGAGGTGAGCTTGCCTCTCTCTTCCCTAAGTGTTCCCACAAAACTTGAACACTTGTCGCCTTACTTGTAGGATTCTTTCTCTCTGACTTTCTCAAGATCACACTGGAGTCTTACTTTCCTTTTTGTGGGTCCCTTGCAGCACCCTTTATAATATCTGAGAGAGTTGGCACTCAGTGAATATGTGTTGAATGAATGCACAAGCAAAAGGTAGAAATGTTCTCCAGGTAGTTACCATGATGGATGTGAATGCAGAGACAGTGAACAATGAAAGAAAGGAAAGGGGCGGGGGGTCATTTTACTGGAAGTCAAAGGGATTAGCTCTAGCAACACGCAGTGCAGCTGACCGCTCCCAGAAGGGAGACCATCCAAATGTAAGATGCAGAACATTAAATATTGAAAGCAAAAGTTAAATATTAAATTTTAATATGAAACATTAATGCCAATAAACAAAGCTGGCCAGAGGGGGACAAAATTAGGACCAGGATGTAGCTGAAAAGGAAAGAGTCATGGCTCAGGCTGAAAGCTGACCATGGCCTGGGCTTTCCCAGCAGGGCTCGTCAGTAACAGTCACACCCATCGAATTTCCCAGGAGAAGCAGCGAAGGGGAAAAGAAAAACCTTTTATAACCCACAGCCATAAACTCAAGTCTTTCCTACCGAACAATGCACAGTGGAGTGTTTCAGGACCGCCAAGGCTTCAGAACTCATGGTACACTGGAACAAAAATAGAGGCAGCACAGAGGAAAATATGAAGTTGCTGAACCCTTGGGGCAGGAATCCTATCTTAGCCTGCACTGTGTGTGACTGGGCTTGTGTGTAGCCAACTTGGGCAGGAAGAAATAACAAGAGTAGTAAGAGAAGCAAAAATAATGGGCTTGCTCCTGTTGGTGCCAATGGGTGTTTTGCTTGAAGGAGAAACAACCCAAGAGCAGAAAATTGAAACTAGCACTCAAAATTTTAACTTAAGAGGGCCCCAAACTTATCCCACCTAGAGCACCAGGAGCCCCTATGTCTACTCTGACTCTTGAGGGTCAAGGGCCTATTGGTCTAAACCTGAAAATCTCCGAAAGTGTGGGTTTTTTAATCAGAAAGCTAATGGAGTCAGTTGATAAAATTCAGTAATTAGGTTAAGGCTCTGAGTTTGATGTCAAAAGGATCTGGATAATGTATTTTTAGACCTATAGCCAAGTCTTACTTGGTACCTTTAGTTTATTCTAAAGCACTTATTCTAAACATGAAGGCTGGGGCCATGGGCCAGATCAAATTCTTCTGGGGGCAACTGCAGCGAGGTATTTAAGAGTCGAAATCCATGACCGTCAAAAGGAAATAACTTCACGGCATTGGCTTTGGGGTCAGGATGACACAGAAGACTGTTTGTCTTGCTTTAAGCCTCAGAGTTGAGGGAAGCAGTGGAGAATTCTAAGAGCAAGGCCCCCCATCACAGCCAAGGTCTCACATAACCAGTCCCTAGGTGAGGGAAATTTAAGAGGTCACTGAGTGTAAAGCCCCTATTCCCGGCCACGCTCTCACCCAATCTGGGGAAAGACACAAAAGTGTGCAGTAGGTCAAGGCAGAGAAGTGCTCCAGTGAGCCTCCTTTTCCCCAGAACTCTTACTTTCCAAGGGAAGTACGGATGCGATGATAAAGGAATGAAGATAATTTAGCTGGAAGGATAATCTTCACATGAAATTAGTGAGCATAAGGGGGGAAATGAGCATGGATCTGTGCTTTAATTTTAACCATATGGGAGGATTAACGGATCGGTGCTATCAAGTAACCATATCAAGTGAAAGTCAATCAGGAGACAGCTTGGGGGAAATTAGGTTTTTTTTTTTTTTAAAGGAAACGAGGTATAAAAATGGGGGCTGGAGCCAAGGAACACAGAATCTAGATTCTGTGATGTTTTCTTTCCTCAAGGTCTCTTTTCTTTCTTGTGATATTTTGGTTACCTTCCCTTCTTTTAAATCTGCTTGAGAATTTTTATCTGGTCTAGTCTCTGTTTCTCCCCACTTGTGTTTATCCCACAGAATCACATGATACAGAAGGAGGTTAGCCCGAGAAGTTCGGTCAGCCTGGTGCGTTTCAGCAGAGAACGGGGAGTTTTAATGTGAGTTGTGCTATTCTTGGTGTTTACAACCTCACCTACGTCGACACCTGGGGTGAATATAATCAGCTCCTCTGGTAAAATTTGCTTCATGCAAATAAATATTGAGCATGTATTATAGGAAAAAGAAAACCCCCAGAAGTTATAGCTTATATGCTGTCAGTAACAACGAATTATTTTTAATGCCTCACAAAATGCAGAGAAAGATTAATGAGCTAGAGAGTCAGGAATAGAGCCCGGGTTTCATACTGACTCAGTGGGTGACACTGAGGTGACTTACTCAACAGTACCGGGTTTCAGTTTTTATGGCTGAAATACGACAGGATTAGAGCAATAAGCGGTTCTCAGACTATCCTCACCCAAGGATCCCAACCAGTTCCTGGAGAGGTGATGCAGGGTCTGCCATAAAGCACAAGGGAAACTGGAACAACATTAACTATTTCAGCCAGAGCTGCTTCATTTCAATCAACTTTATATATTGGACTTTTGCATAGAGGTTTATGCTTAAAATGGATTCATGCTTTAAAAAACTGAAAACTCATGGGGTTATAATATATGACCATTCAACAACACTGCCCTTTTCTTTTTTTTTTTTTTCATGCATGTGAAATCCCTACTTCTGAGAATGAAGAAACTGGAAGGGTTACGTAGGTGAACTCCTTTTGACATGTGAGAAAACTGAGGCCCAGAAGCAGAACTGACCTGCTCAAGACATGACAGGTGGGTGAATGAGCAGGTCTAGTTTGTCCTCCACCCCAGAGCCGCTGCTTCCTCCCCCAGCTCCATGATGGTAAAGCTTGCTGTAAAGGCTGCCGCAACAGACACTATTGTCAAGGAGGCTGGATTTCCTCACAGTTCTGGAGGCTAGACATTCAAGTTCAAGGTACCAGCAGGATTGGCTTCACTCTGAGGCTTCTCTCCTTGGCTTGTAGACGCCATCATCTCCCTGTGACTCCACATGTGTCTCTGTGCATGTCTGCGTCCTAACCTCTTCTTCTAATAAGGACACTAGCCAATTGTATTACGGTCTACTTATGAGACCTCACTGGACCTTAATCACCTCTTTAAAGACCTTATCTCCAAATACAGTCACATTCTGAGGTACTGAGGCCTTCAACAGGTGAACTTTGAGGGCAAATAATTTACACTGCTCACAAAAATTAGGGGATTAGGGAATGTGCAGATACTCCGGTACTTTCAGCCTTTTTTGTATAGTGCATTTGCACCAGTGAAATAAAAGTTGGTTTTGCATCTCATTTGCATAATTGAACGACTTTCTTTGACTTGTTGTTTGCTTTCCTGATGTTCTTGTTTAATAAAAAAAATCAAATGCTTCTTTTTTTATTGCTTCATATTTATTTTGAAATATCCCCTAATGTTTGTGAGCACAATAGTTCATAACACTTGGCAATTCTAGAAATCACCAAAAGAGTTTTTTCTTTTTCTTTTTATAATTATTTTAATGCTTTTGAAAAAGTAACCTAGGCCCTCATTGAAAAAAAATGAAAGGAATTTAGAATGGTACTTATTGAATAATAATTTCAGTCTTCCAGCTTCTCTTCTCAGGAACAACTGCTGTTACATTTTCTTGTGTCTTTCCAGAAACTGTTGATGTATATTTAAATGTATATAGTATAGATGTGTTTCCCCAGTGTATTGGGGAGATTTAAAACAAAAACTCTCCCCTAGCTCATTCCTGACTATTAAATTAGAATCTTAGAACCTAGAGGAACCCTGCCCCTATCCCTAGCTGTCTCCAGGGCTGGGGTGGATTTGGAAAATTATTCTAGGCCCGTGTTACTCAGACAGTGGTCTCAGGTCCAGCATTAGCATCACCTGGGAAGTTGTTAAAAATGCAGAATCTCGGGCCCTATCCCAGAGTTCCTGATCTGAATTGACATTTAATAAGTTTCTCTCTTGGGTTATTCGCACAAAGGCCAAGTTTGAGAAACTAGGTGACTTAGTTTTACCTTGGAGTTTCTGGACATACTCATCAGGAGGCAGTCACACTTAGTGGGTTCAACTAGATCAGAGACAAAGGGGCTGAAGCCTTCAGGGTCAGGAGACAGATATTGATGGTGGCCTAACACTCGGGCCAGCAAGTCCTTGACAACATGTCCCCCAAGAAGAAGAGGAAGGGACAACTTCACGAGCTGCCTGCTGTGCCTTTCCCCTGTACATGCTCAGTGCCTACTGTGGTACCAGGTACTGAAAAGCCTACTTGAGATTATCCCACTTCTGCAACCAGACAACCTTCCATTTGAGAACTAACATGCCTGCCGCCGAAAGTAGAAGGGCCTCGGTGCGCCGCTGTGAGCACACTGCAGCCCCGGCAGCCTGGCATTCACTCCTCCGGCTGGTTCAGTAAATTGCTGAGGCTATCATCCATAGCGAACAACCCAGCTAGGCTGCCTGGCAGGCCCAGAGGGAGGGATCCAGGAGGGAGGAGGTGTCAGCCAGTCAATTAGCCACAGAAATGGCATTTCTTCCTCCAGGGTGGATTTCCCTCTTTTCAGCACCACTAACTCAAATGTCAAACAAGCTGTAGCTGCCACAGAGAGCAGGCCCTAGTTACAGCATTTACTTTCTGGAAGAGAGAGAAAACAACCTGCCCATTTTGGCTTTACCTTTGGAGTCCCGGGACTTGGGAAGGGGCCAAGTGAGCTGCTTGTTAGGAACTTTTCCCTTCCCACCCAGCTCCTCCACCTAACGCTGCTAAAGGGAACCACTTTTGAGCCCCTAGTGCCGGTTTCACAACCAGAGCTGGCAGAGGAGGGGGAGCTATCACCAAAAATGCCGCCTTTGTGGGGAAACTGTGACTAGATGTCAGCACCAGTCAAGTGAGAGCATATTTCCAGCATCTTGAACCCACCTAGAAAAGACTTAATGAGGTGTTGGCTTCTACCCAACACTGGAATGAGCTGAGGTGCTCTTTGCAATCCTGTAATGCCAGGTGTTTGCCTCAAAGAGGCATTTATGGGCGCACCAGCTTGGGCAATTCCCTTTGGCAACAGCAACTGAGCCGTGAGAACTGACCACAAGGGGTAATGTGAAATGCCAAGAGTTTCTGTGACTTGCCCAAGACCACTTAGTATGGAGACCACTAGGATCACAAACTCTTCAAAATTGAATTCCCAGGAGGCAAGTCATCACAGTTTGTGGGCTGACTTAAAGTGGTGTTGGGGGTTCTTTAGAGTGGGAGGAGTGTAGAAACTCAATGGTTGGCAGTGACAACAATGTCTAGGAGTGGATTCCGTCCAACCCCAGAGCCACTAGGGCACACCTGGCTTTACCTAAGATCTCAAGACAGGTGGACATCTCAACGAGGAAGCAGGCAACTTTCCAAAGTGGTGTTCACTCTCCTACTTGGCATGGGGATGAGGGAATTGGTAGTGGACATTCAACCTCTACTTAGGGGGACTGTGTACATCTCGATACATCCCAATACCCATGGGCTAAAAGAACATGTCGACAAGGCAGCCAGGATGGGAGGAAATGTCTGTTGAACAAAAGTTGATTCATTTCAGTAGGTCTGAATGGCAGAAGGTGAATTCTAAGAGAAGAAAGCAGGGCAGGAAACAGAATGGAAAGGCAAGCAGTCAAAAGTTGGGCAGAATATGAACAGAATGTGGAGTGAGACCGTAGAAACAGAGCCAAGGGATTCCTGACTGTTTTTTCCTGGCTGCCAAACTGATGAAGGTATGACTATATTACTGAATTTAAAGGAATGAGGTAGGGGTAAATTCGTCTTGGGCACAAAATGCTGCAGCCTTCCATCGTAAACCTGCCGTGAGCTTAGCTAAGCAGTGCACATAAAGGTGGGGTTACGTAGGTCCCTGTCCACAGCTCTGGCCATTATATATCAGTCATATTTTAATTGCATCGTTGGACAATGGTTTGCCAAACCCTGGGTTAAACAACTCCCTTTATTTCTTGGAGATCAGCAGGGTAGTCATAAATTGTCACCTCCATTAAGAGCTTATCTCATGGTTTCCTCTCCTGGACAATAAATTAAATAAACAGCTAACGCTCGTACAATGCTTGCTGTGTTTTAGGTACTGTTTTAAGCACCACAGAAATATTTACTCATTTAACCATGACAACACCGCTACAAGGTTGGTTCTAATATTGTTCCCATTCTACAGAGGGGCAACTGAGATGCAGAGAGATTAAAGAACTTTTCCTAGGTCATTTGGTTAGTGAATGGCAGAGAATGGATAGAAAGCCCAACAATCTACTTCCATAATTGTGCTTTTAACCTCTACACTGAATTATAAATTGAGCTCATTCTTCTACTCTTAAAGCTAAATCCATGTTATTTTCCTCTGGATCAGCCTGGGGGATTGGCAAAAAAACGCCTACACAGTAGATGCTTTATGAAAATCCTTCATATATTTGGAGGAAGTATTTCAGCTAAGCCTAGGCCTCCTCTGCCTGGGCCTCTGTGGTGCTCATCATAGGCTTTGGGAAGTACTTTATCTAAGAAGCTTGAAAGCAGAGATCTCTAGTAGATCTATAGTCACATGAGGAATACGTGTCAGCTGCTTCCAGGAAGTGTGACACATAAGCTTAATATACCAGGGCACCTACGGTCCAGTCCATACCTACAGTCCTAAAAAAGGAAGTGCAGTCTCAAGCCAAAGAGAATGATAAGTGCATTTTGATTGTTAGTTGTTTCTTTCAAAAATAAATTAAACGGAATCTACTTCATAACCCACACATTTTTACAAATTGTTTTATCTCTCTTTCCAAATTTATTCATACCTCCAAAGTGCCAGTACCTCTTTATTTCTCAGTTTACATAGATGATGATGGCATCTATGCCATCCTCCCAGAAGTGGCATCTGGCATGACTCCTCCAGGGATTTGGTAGCTCCGGGTCCTCTGTCTTTGCTCACACCCCAAGGAGGACACAATCTTTCAGGAAGTTGAGTTTGTTTTCTTAAAACTTGTTTTGACTATTTTTTTTTTAAGTGAGAGGAGGAGAAATAATGTGGCAGACTCCCACATGCTCCTGAACTGGGATTCACCCACCTGGCAACCCAATCTTGGGCTGATGCTTGAGTACCGGGCTATTTTTAGCACCTAAGGCTGACACACTCCAATGGAGCTATCCTCAGCACCTGAGGCCACGCTCCAACCAATCAAGTTACTGATTGTGGGAGGGGAAAAGGGAGAGAATGGGGACGGGGGTGGGGGGAACAGATGGTCACTTCTCCTGTGTGCCCTGATGGGGAATCAAATCCAAGACATCCATTTGCCAGGTTAACGCTGTATCCACTGAGCACCGGCCAGAGCCGGTTTTACTATTTCTTAATGAGGAATTCTTCCAGGAAATTTCTGGAAAACAAAATTCTCATGTGTTAAATTAAGAAATACCATTTTTTTTTTTTGAGGACCTCCACCATGCTACTCCCTGTGCTAAGTCCTTCAAACTTATTTTTCTCTTTTATCTTCATAACAACCCTCCTAGGAAGGTATGAGTACTATATCCATTTTGTAGGTGAGGAATTTTAGGCTCACAGAGATTAAATAACTTGCTTAAGGTCATATAGCTAATAAGCAGCAAAGTCAGACCCAGTCAAATTGTTGTGTTTCTTAGGAAGGGTCTGCAGAACATGATGATCAGAGGGATCTAGAGTACTTGATACAAAGATGGGTTTTTGGTCCCACCCTAGACCAAGTTATTACGGAGAGCAGTGTTAGGGAATCTTTTTCTTTTTTTAATTAAAAATACAAGCTTTTCATTTATTCATTTTATTTTATTCATTTTAGAGAGGAGACACAGAGTGAGAGAGAGAAAGAGAGAAAGGGGGGAGGAGCTGGAAGCATCAACTTCCATATGTGCCTTGACCAGACCCGTGCAGGGTTTTGAACTGGCGACCTCAGTGTTCCCAGGTCGACGCTTTATCCACTGTGCCACCACAGGTCAGGCCATTTATTCATTTTAGAGAGAGGAGAGACAGAAACAGAGAGAAAAAGAATGAGAGAGAAGGGGGTAGGAGCAGGAAGCATCAACTCCCATGTGTGCCAGGCAAGCCTGGGTTTTTAAACTGGCAACCTCAGTGTTCCAGGTCGACACTTTATTCACTGCGCCGCTATCGGTCAGGCCTAAGGGTAATCTTAATAAATACTAAAATACAGACCTATCACTTGCTTTCTTGCCTTATTGGCTGCAACATTTTCCTCCCCCATGGCTCCCCTTCCCATTCAGGTTTCTGTCTGATCCAGGACCTGTCAGGCATTGAACTAGCCTTGTCCTGCAGCTGCAGGGCCAGGCCTTTCACTGTCCTCCCCTCTCCCCACAGGACAAGGACTGGCAGCTTCCTGCTGCAGCTGGATTGGTATTTCCTATGTGCAAAACCACTTTCTTTCCTCCCTAAACCCTTTCAGGCCTGTGCCCAGTGTTTCCAGGCTATTCAAAATTAGAAAACAAACTAGACTTCCTGCAAAAACGGGTCCAGGGAGGAGGGGACCCTAGCTGCCTGGGTCTGTGGACCCAGGCCCTAGTCCAGCTCTGCGGAGCAGATGACATCTGGAGGGAAGGCCGCTGGCACCGTAGAAAGAGCTCTAATGGGAGTGAGCAATCCAGGTTCCAGTCCCTTGCTCTGTCACTCATCCCCTCCAAGTCACTGACCTCTCTGGGCTCTGTTTGTATAAAAAAATGCTTAAGCAGCAACAGCGTCAAGCATCCCGACCCCCTCCAAGAACCTGTGATTCTATAAAAGTAGGATCTTGGGCTGCCTGAAAGGTATCCCAGAGAAGCTATGTTTGGTACACCGGGACACATTTTGTGTCAGATTCGGGGTCATTCTGGCCAGTGTCATTCTCTTCTCCGATGTCAAACTGTATGTAGCACAGTTAACATTCTGCTTAAGCAAGACTGAGGCCTGGTGTGTCTGAGGGCAAAGAATTACTTCAGTCATTCGTTAAAACAAAATTTACTACGTGCCTCCTATTTGCCAGGTACTGTGCTAGGTGCTGGTGGCAAAGCAGAGATGACACTTGTGGAGTACTTGTTACATGCCTGGCACTGAGTGCATTTGCATTGCCTCGCTGAACCTTACAACAATCTTGTAAGTCAGCTACAATTATTATCCCTTGTTACAGGTAAAGAAGCTGAGGCTCAGAGATGGCAGCTGAGGGTTTGCATCCAGGCAGACTGACCATAGAAGTCTTGCTCTCCAGCACCCTATAAGTTCACTCTTTCCCCAGACATCAGCATCCAGGGGGGCTGCGTTTCCCAAGGTCTGGCTACACACACCCCCGTCCCTGCCTCACTTACCCATATCGACTTCTACATTCAGTTGCCTCCCCATTGCTGTCACCCTACTTCTTGGCTGAATTCTTGTCCAGACCTCAGCTTCTCTCTCTAGACAAGGGCCACAGCCCATTTGCCAGCTTTCTGGGACCCATCCAGTGCTCACTGGCTGATTCACATTCCACCAGCACCATGGTAACCAGATCAGCTCAGGGCCAGCCACCATCACCTCTGCGGCTCCCGGAGCTCATGGTACACCAAGGGTGGACTTGACATTCCGGACCCACCACACCCTGGTCCCTGAGTATCCACCTCACTCCTAACACATGCCTTGAAAAGAGAGAGATTCCATGGAGCTTGACAGGCCTGATAGAGTCTGGGTCTCACAGTAATCCTGCTATAGTTCTTATTTGATAGAAGTGGCAATAGAGGTTAGACTTCCCCAAGATCAGGCAGCTGACAAAAAGTTGGAATTTGAACACCAGATCTGTGGCTCAAACCCCATGCCCTGTACTGGCATTTTCCTAACTTCAATTGTTTGCTGGCTATTTTTTAGTGATTTCCCCCATATCTTCATACATTCATCTTAGAATTTAGTATTTTTCTTTTAAATGCTTCCCCCTTTTTACTTTTATGCATCTTGTGTAATCTTAAACCAAAAATCCAAATACTCGTAGCTTTTATGTGCTGGTTACTTTTAAAAATACATGTTCCAATAAAAGTTTTACACACTTATCTATGTACCCTTGCTGCCCTTACCTGTCCTCACTGTTCTCTATCGTAAGGTGACCAGATTTTAAAATTGGTAAAGCAGGACAGCATTGATGGGGCGGGGGGGGGGGTTCTTGATTAAAAATTTGGTCTATATGGAGCAAAACAAAATTTTCATAGAATGCAAAAATAGTATTGTAATATATATTTTTAAATCGGGACTTTTTAAAAAATGCTGCAGGACGCAGGACAAATTGTTAAAAATCAGGACTGTCCCGCCAAAAGTGGGACATCTGGTCACCTTACTCTATAGGCATGACCCTAATGACAGGGATGATGACAGGCCAGGGGGATTGGAAAGACCCTGGGCCAGGCAAAGGAAAGAGAAGCTGGCTTCTCAGCTGGGCCGGGCAGCTACAAAGCTGTTTGACTTTAGGAAGGACACTTTCAGCCACCACTAAAAAATGCGGTCACTGGACAAAAGTGATCTCAGGACCTTCTTTAAACTTGCCCTCCTGAGCCTTCCCTCTCTACAGAGCATGAGGAAGCGACCAGAGAGCTGAAAAAGGAGCCTCCATTTCCAGGGCTGCCATGGGGACTTGGCATGTCATACCCACCATGAACCCAGCACGCAGCCTGGTGCAGGGGAGCTGGCTCTCCAAGCCGGGCTGCGGCATCTGAGAGGGGACCTGAGCTGGCGAGGTGGGGGGTGGTAGAAAAGAAAGTTTTTCCTCCTTTCCTCCCCCTCTTCCCTAACCCCCCTCTGCGTGCCAGGAATGAGGAGAGAAAGGAAACCAGAGAGGAGATGCTGGTGCAGCTGGAGCCGGGGGAGGCTGTAAAACAATCGGAGGGCAGCCGGCAGGTATCGCTTTGCAACGATTGCTCAAGGAGGTTATGTCAAAGTGAGAGACTGAGTCGCAATCATGAAACATTAGCACGTTGACACACGTGGCCCCAGCAGAGCAGCGCTCTCTGGTTACAAGAGGGCATGACCTCTGCCCTGGCTCCTCAAAGCCAGGCAACTGAGGACTCTCCAGCTGCCAGGTCTGAGGGGCAACCTACGTGGGGAGGCTCCCTGCCCTGGAGGAACTGTAAACCTCTTGCTTACCTCTGATCTGTGGCCCCTGAGAGACGCCTGGTGGACCTCCCTGCTGGGAGACATCCCTTGATGCTGTGTGGGTGGTCTGAGGAGGCAGAGGCAATGGAAAGCCTTATTGCAGACTCAGTCCCCTTTTCTAGGGGCTTACAGCCAACTTGCCTGGGGTTCTAGCTCCAAAAGGCTGTGTGATTTTGTAAAGTTGCGTAGTCTCTCTGAGCCTGTTTCTTTGTCCATAGACAAGGACAACGATACCAAGCTGTCAGGGTTAATATGAGGGTTCAATCAATATTGTCTATGAACTCCAGGGCAAAACCTCTAGATAAGGCCAGCAGAGAGCAAAAAGCTGTCAGAATAGTAGGAGCAAGAGGGGTAGTGTTTGGTCTCCCTGTCTGTAAGGATCGCTAGGCCAGCACCTCAGGTTCAGTGTTGATGCCGACAGCTTTTGAGGATCACATGAAAAGAGCTTCTCAGAATGACCCACTTGATAAGGGTTCTTCTGTTTGTAGATGGAAGGCCCTGCCTTCTTGTATATATATAAAGCAGTGGTTCTTAACCTTTTTTGAGGTACCGAACCCACCAGTTTCATATGCGCATTCACCGAACCCTTCTTTAGTGGTAAATAAAATATGATTTTTTCCCCCAAATTCAAGACATAGGTATATGTTTTTTTACTGGTGCACAAAATGAGCCATGCATGAACATCACCTTGCTCAAAGAACAAAACCAACAAAGTGCATGAACTCACAACAAATTACGGTATTACTTTATTCTGGCCTCCGCGGCAGAGGCTTCTCCGAACCCCTGAGACCGACTCATCGAACCCCTAGGGTTTGATAGAACCCAGGTTAAGAACCACTGATATAAAGTCAAAAGGACAGTAAACACAGATTAGGGACTTGTGTGTGGTCCCTCAAGCAGACCAGTGAGAGATGTGGGGATTTTCAGAGCATAGGTAGGTTGCCCCAATATTCTCCCAGTTGGAGTGCTGTTAGTGCATTGGTGCCCACACGTCTCCTACCTAAGGCCTGGCCTTTACAGAACTTTTTCTCCACAAAGTTCTCATGATGGCCCCCCGTGATCCTCATGGTCATAACCATCTTGTGTGGTGACCTCTCACAGTAAAACAGAGATGATCTGTGTGACCGGTATTTGTCACAGAGGTCTAGAGTGTGGCTTCCAAGGCTAGGTCATAAAAGGTATGGTGGTTTCCACGTGGGTCTCTCTGATTACTTGTTCTAAGGGAAGTCAGCCTCCACATTGTAAGAACACTCAAGCAGCCTGAGGAGAGGCCTATCTGGAGAGGAGCTAAGGCTTCTGCCAGTAGCGAGCTCTAAGATGCCGGCTATGTGAGTGAGCCATCTTAGAAGAGAACCCTCTAGTCCCAATCAAGCCTTCAGATGACTGCAGCCCACATTTTGGCTGCAAGTGCAGGACAGCCATTGAGCCAGACCCATCCATGCAAACCACATCTGAGATCCTAACCCATAGAAATGGAGAATATGAGTATTTATTGTAGTTTGAAACCATTGGGTTTTGGGATAATTTTTTACACAGCAATAGATAACTAATATAGTTTCTTTAGAAATCTCTGCATATATGCTCCCATGTTAGCAGAAAGCACTTGACATTGAGGAGGCTGTATTTAGAAAACCAGAAAAGCTTTGGAAACATTGCATCTTGTGTTCCCAAACCCTGGCTCACAGATCTGTATCAGAACCTCTCCGGGAATTGTGAAAACACATATACCAAGCAAATTTGGATTCATGAGATCTGAAGCCCATGAATCTATATCTTACCTACCTCTGTAAGTTCCCCAGTATTTTATTTTTTCTTTACTTCAACATTTTTTTAAATTAACTTTAATGGGGTGACATTAATAAATCAGGGTACATATGTTCAAAGAACACATCTCCAGGTTATCTTATCATTCAATTATGTTGCATACCCATCACCCAAAGTCAAATTGTCCTCTGTCACCTTCTGGTTTTCCCTGTGTCCCTCCCCTCCTCCCTATCCCACCCTTCCCTCCCTCCCTTCCCCGACCCCGTAACCACCACACTCTTGTCCATGTCTCATAGTCTCACTTTTATGTCCCACCTATGTATGAAATCATGCTGTTCTCAGTTTTTTTCTGTTTTACTTATTTCACTCCGTATAATGTTATCAAGGTCCATCCATTTTGTTGTAAATGATCCGATGTCATCATTTCTTACGGCTCAGTAGTTTTCCATAGTATATATGTACCAAAGCTTTTTAATCCACTCGTCCTCTGACAGACACTTGGGCTGTTTCCAGATCTTCGTTATTGTGAACAATGCTGCCACGAACATGGGGACGCATTTCTTCTTTTCGAACAGTGCTATGGTGTTCTTAGGGTATATTCCTAAAAGTGGGATAGCTGGGTCAAAAGGAAGTTCTATTTTTAATTTTTTGAGGAATCTCCATACTGTTTTCCACAGTGGCTGCACCAGTCTGCATTCCTACCAGCAGTGTAGAAGGGTTCCCTTTTCTCCACATCCTTGCCAGCACTTGTTCCCAGTAGTTTTTAATGAACAGACAGCTTAGGTCTATGTCTGTGTCCTCATATTACAGATTGGGCAGTGCTGAGCTGGAGTGGCTCATCAAGGTTACAAAGCAAAGTAGTGACAGAAAAAAACTCAGGGGTCCTAGAATTAAAATTTAAGGCTCTTGCCTGAAATTCACAGATTTATCAGCAGTGTTCAGAAGTCAAAATGGAGGGTGTCTAGGGAACAATTCTTCTCAGGTGTGGAGATGTCGCATTGCCTGTTTCCTCTGAGAATGTGGGGGGTGGGCCGCTGCAGGCAGGCAGGCGGGCCCCACTGCCGCTGTGTCTGGACTCAGCACACCCCTCTCTGCACAATGCCAGGTAATGACATTGTAATAAGTCCGCTGCGCTTTTAAAGTCGCACTGAACACGGCATCTGAGTGAACATGGCCATTCAATTTAGGGTGGACTTGCCTCTGGCAGTCACAGTCAAAACCACAACACCCATTAGGATGGCTGGGACCGTGTTCCCATATGTGTGTGCACATGCTTACCTGCGTCTGAAATAATGAGCGTGTGAGTGCAAAGGTCTATCTGTGAGCCCAAAACCATGGGTGTGTACCATGAAATACGGGATCACACACATTTTATTGTGTGTGTTTTTATTGCTACCATCACGTCCTGTACTCCAGAGAACACGCATGATTTGCAGATGCAGGAAATGTCTTTGATGTCACACAGGCTTCTCATCCATTCTTGGCACCACGCATGGTGATTTACAAAGCCAACAGCCCATATTTGATCTGAGCAAGACCTGACATGAAGCCATCAATCTGGTGGCTTTGTAAATATTTTCAGTACTCCAGTCACAATGGGCAGGGAGAGCTCTGTGAACATCAAAGGCCTCACCTCTATCTTGGTATTTGTATGGAAGGGGGACTGATACAGCCAAGTTAGTGTAAGGGTGCTTGTAGAAACAACGTTAGAGAAGGGTGTGGGAGACCTACCAAGACTAACTAACCCCCCATCACTCTCATCTCTCCAGCTTGGGGCTCTGGCTCCTCTCACGTGGGCTGATTTCCAGCTGAAGTAGGGAGGGGCGATCTTAAGGAGCTCTATACAGCATTTGGCAACTTGGCTATTCATCAGTCTCTGACTTTAATGCCCGAATTCTAACAACTAATTGCTAGTGATTCCATCAACTGCTCCTCTCTCCTTCTTCTTGAGGCTTTTGATATATATCCCTCAATGAGAGTTATTTATCATGTTGTATTAAAGAAATTTGTTAATGTGCCTGACTCCCGCTTCATGGTCCTGGAGCCCTTTGAAGGCAGTGACTCTAGTTTACTGCTGTATCCTCAGCCCCTGGCCTAGTACCTGGAACCCAGGTGATGATCAGTCAGCCATGGATGAACAGATTCTGAATAGGGCCTTGCTCCTGTAACACGACCTTTCTTTGAACTCCAGAGCCTTAATACCCAGACACCTGTCTGGTGGCCTTACTCCATACTCTTTCTGGAGTCCCTGCTCAGGGATTTGTCTGGGACCCAGGGTTTTCTGTCTGGGCACCAGACAGTGTCTTCCTTTACTCCCACCAGTTCCTTCAAAAGCTGAACTCCTGCCCTTCCTGCTAATCTATGCCAGATGGCAAAAATGGAGAGATTAAACTGAGCACCATGCAGGGTCTATAAGGGCCGGGGTATGGGGTTCTGAACTCAGATTGCTGCCTGCTCTGAGGCCACCAGCCTCTCGGTGTTTGCCCAGTGTCTCAGTGGTCCTATCTGATTGCTACTTCCTAATGCTTCAAGTGCCTATGGAGTGGCAAGATCATATTCTGATAAAGGATAATAACAATGATTATCATTTGAATTATAAAGCTACTGTGTATCCAGTGTCAAGTGTTTTACCCATGTTAATTCTCTCAGAAAATGTTCTTTTATCCTCCATTTTGCAAATGAAGAAATTAAAGTTCAAGGGGTCAAATAGCTTGCTTGAGCTCACCTAGCTTCCGAGGTCAAGACCAATGGAAGTGGCACTAGGGGACTGAGGGGTCACAGGCTGTGGGCTCAGCAACACCTGGATCAGAGCTTGGTTACTAATTTGCCAAGTCACTCTGGACAAGGTACTCTTGGAACTTATCTGTAGAGTAAGGAAACCAGTTGCTACCTCTCTAGGTGATTGGGACAACCCAGGGAGCTCTGTCTGCAAAGTGTCCCCCACAAAATTTGACAGTAGGTACTCAGTAAGTGTTTGTCTCTTTCTCTCCTTTTCTTTTGTTTTTTTTTTTTTAAATATTTTATTCATTTTTATAGACAGAGGAGAAAGAGAGAGAAAGAGAGAGACTAGAGGGGGGAGCAGCAGGAAGCATCAACTCCCACATGTGCCTTGACCAGACAAGCCCTGCGTTTTGAACCTGTGACCTCAGCATTCCAAGTCTACGCTTTATCCACTGTGCCACCACAGGTCAGGCTCTCTCCTCTTCTTGACTTCTAGTTCTATCTGAAGTTTGGGAACCCTGACAAAGAAGGAACACACCGATGTAATTTTTGTACAGAACTATCAGAGTTATACTTCCCTCTCGTCACCTCCTCATCTCATTATCTCTCACGGGACACAATGAAAAAGCTGGTATTCACCAGTCTCTAAAAATTTTCCTCTTGACAGTAAATTTATGTGCTCCCTCCCCTTTCCATTAGATCATTGTGAACGTGACAAGAGCAAGCCTCCTAAAGAAGCAATTAGCCAAGCAAATGAATTCCACACAAATTCAAAGGCAAAGATTACAATGAGAACAGAGACGTACTTTATTAGGAAATTAAAGTAGAAATCAAATAGGGATTAAGAACTCTGAGTCTCAAATATTTAATTGTCATAATTGCCTAATTAAAATGTTTTTTTTTTTCTAAGCACTCCTCCCCCTCACCCACACGTGCTAGAAGGACTCTATTGCCAGGAAGACAATTGCACCACTTAGACTTATCAAAATACTGGGGCTGACCCTTGGCAAACCTTTTGCTGAAAAAAAGTTACGCTGCCTCTTCATTCATGCATTCATTTAGCAACTATAGTGTGAGTGCCTACTACTACACACTGTTTCATAGGCCACCTGAGGACCACACCCTGGTGGTAAATGGGAGGGGGCGGCCCTCAGAGACAAGTTGAGCTGAGGCTTGTATTTGTATTACCTAAGAGACTGCTCATTGTTTGCCAAATCAAGAGGGAGCCAGGGCCAGTATGTAGGCTGGGTGACAGCCAGGAGGTAGATCAGACTGGAGGGTATTAAAGGGGCATACACTGTGATGAGTCACCCAGCAGGACAAGTTGGAAGAATGGACCAGGTAATAGCCAGTTAGATATGAATGTATAAAAGCAGATGTTCCCTAGAATACCTATTGTCTGTTCTGTGTTTGTCTTCCCATGTTAGAATGAAAGCTTAGAATGAGGGTGAAAATTGTGTCCATCTGATTTGCTGTATCTTCATTACTTAGCACATAGTAGGGGCTTGATGTCTTGTTTAATAAATTAATATGGACCCTTGATGTACTTTCGGAGGACAGAATACTTGGAGGGAGTTGAGAGAAGATGGATATCTACTGAGCCTGCAGCATAGTAGATGCTCATTAAATATGTGTTGAGCAAATGAATCCATGAATGAATGAATGTCAAGCACTGTTCTACACCCTGGAATAGAAAGATGATTAATGCAGGACTCGTGCCCTTGAATAGCTCCTAGATGAATGAGGGACTCAGATTTGTGACCAGTTAATGAGAACCCAACCTGATCCAAGATGAGTCATACCATTTATCAAGCACAAGAGCTGGCATCATCTCATTTTCATTAATCCAGGGACTGCGGCCAAGATCATTTTGGTGCATCTTGAGACTTTATCTCTTTAACTTGAGTGTCAACTTTTTCAGAGAAGAGACATGGATAGTAGCAGGCTATCACTTTGTATCTGCAGATGAAGGCATGAATGAAGAGGTAATGTAACTTTCCTTCAGTGGAAAAGTTTGCCTGGGGTTGTTTCCATATTATGACAAGTGCTGTGATCCTCTTCCTGAATAAAGCCTATGCCTTGCATCCAAGTGTGCTTCCTTGCTTAACATGTACTTTTCCTCCAACATTCCAGATATTTCTAAAAATTGGGTTGGAAAGCTCTTGGTAGGTCTACTACAAATCATATGCCAGATACTAAGGAGAAATGCAAGGAAGCGTAGGATTTGATCTCTGCTCTCAAAAGGCTTATACTCTAGTTGAGGGGATAATGCCAAGATCCCATTAGCAGCACCAAACCAGAGAAAATGGGATGTCAGGTATCATGTTTGATAAATGATAACCTGCCTCCCTGCCCTGCCACGAGCTTTCACCTGCTTCACCATTCTGATTCTTAAGTACTGTTGCCCTGTTAAATGAGTTGGTTAGGCGATTGATATTGATTTATAGGAATGGACCTATGTTTCCATCACTCTGAGTTAAAAATAAAAAATGTTGGTGTCTAAGACTGTCACGAAGGACCCAGGGGCAGAATAGGTGACAAGCCACATGAAATGTGTATAAGATATCAGAGGTGGGACAGGGAACAATCCACTTGGGAGGTGGTATTTGAACTGTGCCTTGAAGATGGATAGAATTCTTTATGGGGAGAGTGTGAGTACCAAGGGAACAGTGAGGAATTATGCTATGATTTGACACATGGACCTTAGCTCAGTTCATCCTCACAATAGCTTAATGAGCTAAGTCCTGCTTATGCTTTCATTTTTTTTTCATTTGGGGACACTGAGCTTCAACAGGGTGAAGTCCCTTGCCCACAGACATTCTGCACCAAAGTGGTCAGGCCAGGCACAGATGCAGGCTGCATGGCTCTGAAGCCCATTGTCCTTCCCACAGAGCTTTCTGCAGGGGACCTGTAGATGACAGATTTGAAAAGTAAGCTTGCATCCACTAAAATCAATGAGCTAGAGCAGTCATAAAAATAGAATTGGAACCCTTTTCTAATTTTCTAGCCCTTTCATTTGCTTTTGACTGAGTTGTGGAGTTATTTTTGCCTTCACTTTGAAAGTGAAATCTCTGTAGGCTGGGGAAGCAGTCCATATGACGGACACCTCCAGTTGCATTCAAACTCCAGGTCAGCTAGTCCCAATGTCTGGCATCTGAAAGAAAACAATCTTCTTGGAGGAAAAGTTAAGAGAAAGTGGTAGAAACAGGGGCATTGGGGAAAAGGGACTATAGGAAAATAAACATGATAAACAGTACAGTAATGCCTCAGTTTTCATTGACTTTAGTTAACATTGGTTTCGGTTTTCGTCAGTTTTCCCATGAAAAATATGTCTCAGTTTTCGTCGGCGTGCCCACATGACCTCACTGCTAATTTTGCAAAAACAAAGGGCGACCTACGTGTTCTCCTGCTCAGTGTGGTGTTGTTTCTCATTGTGTAAGCATCACCTAGAGCGTCTAGCCAAACAATTCCATTGCTTTCCTGTGTTTTTGTGCTTTTTTTATTGATTGTGAGTGCTAATGCTACAATTACATGGAAGTAATTACTGCATATACAGTATTCAGTGTAGTATGTTTATTTTGCGTTTTTCAGTTTCAAAATGTACATAACATTTATTCTCTACAAAATGTTTTTTGGTATATATTTTGGAGTGTCTAGAGCAAATTAATTGGATTTACATTGATTCATATGAAAATAATTGCCTCATTTTTCATCAATTTCAGATTTCATTGATTGTTTTCGGACGGGTTATCGATGAAAACCGAGGCATCACTGTACTTTGATTGTCAACATTCACATCAACCAGACACAGAGAATTTCTTTGTACCAGAGTCCTTGCACCAACTGGGGGAGGGTGATCTCTGGCATTTTCTTAAGAGGAGCTCAAATGATAAAGGTAAAGAACTGCTCCAAGTGCCCCCCAAAAAGGACTTGGAGTAGAAATAGAAGCTAAGCTCAGAAGAAGGAGTTGTGATACCTTTTGGAGTAGATACAGAGATGCTTAATAATTTACTTCATTGCAGGATCCAACATAACACTTGAAAGCTTCAATAAATAAGTATAATGGGTTCCCTTTAAAAATGCATTGGTTGGCAATTTATTTACTCATGTATATGCACCTTATGGTATGTGACATGATGCCCTTCCTCTCTTCGAGGAAGAGTACTTTACAAGAGGCTTTAAATAGTGCTGGCGGCTAAGGCCAGAAACCCTTTCCTTTCTATACATCATTTCTATCTTCCTGAAGTCTTCTCTTTCTCTTCTTCTTCTCTTTTTTTTTTCATTTCTTCTCACTTGGCCTAATCAGATGCTGTCACCAAAGAGAAAGGACTACAGTGATAAATCTTGTGGCAGTTTCCAAAGCATGGCTACATACATTTGGGTTTTCACAATAATTGCATAAAGTAAACCAAGCAAACTCGAGTGCGCTCACTTGACAGATGAGGAAATTGATGTCTGGTGAACGTACCTTCTACAGCAGTGTTGTAAATTGGGACATTCGTTTTGAAAAGTAATTTGAGCATGCATTTACAGCAACTTAAATAGACACATATTATTTCACTTAGTAAATCCACTTTGGAGAAACTATCCTAAGAATCCAACAATATACAAAAATCTGTGTGCCTAAGACATTTATAGCAACATTATTTGAGATGACAATCACGGGAAACCATTTACATGCTCAGGCCTAGGCAAAGATTAAGGAAATTATGGTAAACCCACTTTATATATGGTAAGAGAGCAAATACAATGGTATTTTAGCAACAGGTTTTTAATACATTGGGAACATGATGACATATAACATCAAATAAAGGAGATAAATTATGTATACAATAATAGTAGGGTCACAACTATATAAAATTACTAAAAGGAAATATTCCAAAGTGTTAGCAGTGATTACTTCAGGGTATGAGATAGTGATTTCTTAAAAATATACTAACAGTTTTTAAAAGTAGCATCTGGAATAAGTATAATATATCAGGCATTGTTCTAAGAATTTTGTATGTACCATTTACTTAATACTTAGCACTTCATGAACTGAATATGTGTGCATCCCAAGATGCATGTTAAAATCCTAGTCTCCAATATAATAGTATTAGGAGGTGAGGACATTGGGAAGTATTTGAGGTCATAAGGGTGGAACTCTGATGAATGAGATTAGTGCCCTTATAAAAAGGACTCCAGAGAGCTCTCTTTCCTTTTTTCTGTCATGTGAGGATACAGTGAGAAGATAGCAGTCTGCAACCTGGATAACAGTTCTCCCTAGAGCCCAATTCTCCTGATTTTGGACCTCTGGCCTCCAGAATTGTGAGAAGTAAACTTCTGTTATTTAGAAGCCACATACTCTATGGTATATTTGTTACAGCAGCCAGCCTGATCTATGACAATATCCATATAAGACAGGAACTACCCTCGGTCTCAGCTGTTAGGTGACAGAGCTGGGCCTCCCAGCCCACACTCACCCACAATGCTCTGCTGGCCTCTCTCTGACAGCTAACAGACATAGAGTGCTTACTAGGTATCCAGTTCTTAACTACGTCATCTCATTTAGTTCTCCCATTAGCACAATGAAGAATATACTATACTTATTCCTATGTTATAGATAAAGTAGCTGGCACTTAAAGAAATTAAGTTACTTGCCCAAGGTCTTGCTATGCTGACCCAGGCAGGTTGACCTCAGGGTCCTTGCATGTAATAAACTGCCTGCTTCTTCTTGGTATTAGTTTCTATCCTTTTTTGAACTTTCTGCAATGAAAATAACTTCCACTATGATTTCAATGAGATGTCACCTAACCATGTATATCCTGCTGCCTATTTTTGCAAATAAAGTTTTATGGAAACACACATACTTATTTGTTTACCTACTATCTATAGCTGCTTTCACTACCATGGTTCTGGACTTTTATATAAAAACTTTGATAACCCCTGATTTAAATCATCACTGAGTTTGTAAGCATAACAAGGGAACTAGAATCATGGTCTTCTGACTATCGATTTCTTGGAAGCAGTAGATAGAAAGGAAAATGAGGAAGCATGTCACTAAGTTCATTTGTATATGTGATACTCTCATGCCCCAAATGCATAGCTAGGTCTCTCTCTTCTCAGACCCAATCAGACTACCAAAATCTAGAGCAAATGGTATGACTAGCACACAGTCTTCATCTCAAATCATTCCGTGAGAGCCTGGATAATTATAACAGCGGCAATGAATAACTCTGGGGTCCTTTGTAAATTACCAACATTAAAACCACTTTGAAAGACTTGGGTGTGTCAACAGGATAAAAAATTTGAGCAGACAAATGAGAATTGAAAGTGTTTTTAAAGAGTATTCCAGTCATTTCAGAAGTTTCCCATCTAAATAGAAATGCAGTAAATGGAAAGACACACCCTTTAGAACTAGAGGAGTCTTCCTGCCCACGTAAGCTGTGGGGCCATTCCAGGTGGGTAGAAGAAGAACAGAGTAATATTTGGCGCCTCTCAAATGGAAGCATAGTGTCCAGTGGCCTAAAGAACAGTTAGTACAGCCTCTGGATAGTGAAGCTAAGCTGCTAGTGACAAAAGAACTAAAACCACACCAAGTGTTATGCTACAGTTGTCTCTGCCCCCTGGGTTGGGGGTGTTCTGACAGAAAGAAGCTTAAAGAGGTCTAAAGAAGTGAGAAGAGAGAATGAGGGAAAGAATGTCTCTCCAATACTATAGTTCTATTGTCCACAAGCATTATCTTACAACATCTATTGGTGCTATCTCCAATTTACAGAGGCTGAGAGAGACCAGTGATCAGGCTCCGGGTTACACATCTAACAAACACAATAAGAAAGACTTAGGAATGCTACATGGTGTATTAGCTTAGCGGATGGACTCTGGAGCCCAAACCTCCCGGGTTTGTGTCTCAATTCTGCCACATGAGAAATCACTTAACTTTTCTGTGGCTCATTTTCTTCACCTGTAAAGTAGGGGCAACAATTGCAGTCAACTTGAAGAGACACTGATGTAAATGAGTCACTAATTTGTACGGTGCTTAGAACACCCCCATAGTGAGTATAAGTGTCAAAGTTAAAATTATGTGCCAGGCAGTGTCTTATGTACTTCATGTACATTATTCATGTAATCCTAACAATAAGCGTATAAAGTAGGTACTCCCCCACTTTACAAATGAAAAACCTGAGGCTCTAAACAAACAAGCCATTTTCTCAAATGGTAGAACCAAAAGGAAAATGCAAACAGCCTAATGCCAGAGCTTACACGCTTAGCCATGTCACTCTGCTGCCTCTGCCTGGTGAGCAGTAGAGGCCTGTCCGTTTCTCATGCTCACTATCCAGATGTTTTAAGACTTGGCACCTTTCTTGGTGCTGCAGCTGTTTGATCGCATGTTCTATTATCACAGACCCACACGGCCCCTCACATCGGAGTCTGGTTCACCTACCAGGTACCCTCTTATCTCCTTTCTGGGTTTGCGCTATGCCTGGACCTGAATCCAAGGGATCTCTTTTGATGGACCCTCAGAAGCTAGTGTTACTTTTGTATTAACAGAGAGATACCTTGCTCTCTGTTAAAATCTGGCTGGGACTTTTGAATGCCTTCAGCATACAATGCAAAGAGGATAGTCTAGGAAGGAAACCTGGGTAGGAGATCATATAGTAAAGCAAAGAAGATATGGCAACTGAAATCAAAGAAAAAGGTTCAAAACCTTGTATTAGTTTGCTAGGGCTGCCATAACAAAGTGCTACAGAAAGGCAACTTAAACAACAGAAATCCATTCCTCATGGTGCTGGAGGCTAGAAGTCCAAGATCAAGGTTGTTGGGGTTGGTTTTCCTGAGACTTCTCTGCTTGCAGATCTTCTCCCTGTGTCTTCACGTGGTTTTCCCTCTGTATATATCTGTGTCCTAATCTTCAATTCTTATTAGAACACCATCATTTTGGATTAGGGCCCATTTATACGACCTCATTTTACCTTAATTGCCCCCTTCAATAAGACCTATCTCAGAATGCAGTCACATTTTGAAGTAGTGGGGGTTAGGATTTCAACATTGGGATCTGAGGGAGAAACAATTCAACTCATAACAACCAGGCTACACCACTTTTTAGTTGTATAACTGGGCATGGCATATGATTTCTCTAGTCTTTATTTTCCCTCTATCTGTACGATGGAACAAGAAAGAGACCTACCTCACAGGGTTGTTGTGTAAGGCATAGGAGATGCTAAAAGACTGTACTAACATTTGGTCATGCTTCCTAAGATTATTAAACACTTAGTGATGATGGTAACATACTCCGAATCCCTGTGTAATTTTGGACATTGTACTTTAAGAACAACCTTTGCAAATTAAAGTAAGCAATTTGAGAGGGACCAGAAAAATGAGGGGTCAGGTATAGAGAACACAAAACGGTAGCTGAGTTAAACCAAGATATTTAGCTCAAAAAATAAATGATGGGAAGGGAGAAGGCATAGAGCCCTCTTAAAATACTTGTTTGCTATTATGGTATAAAGGGGTGGAATTAACCTGTTTCTAATGATACAAATTTATAGGGAGGAAGATTTGGCCCTAATAAAGATGAGTTTCTAATAGAGCATTCGAAGTTGAGGTATTGAGTTTCCCTTCTCAGGATGTGTAAGGCCCAAGTGCTTTTCCAAGCATTTACTCTGTCAAACATGGTGCTAAGCAATTTCACACAGAGTGGAGTAGAGAGGATTCATCCTGCATTGGGCAGGAGGTTGGAATAGCTTGCCTCTGAAGCCTCCCCAGTATTGAGGTTCTCTCTGCCATAAACTGTATTGACTATGAGAAAGGGAAATTTATGCAAGCAAATTTTAATAAATGAAGTATTTAGAAAACAAAGATTCTCAGGAAACTTAATGCAAAAAGTCTACATCTCTCAAAAAGAACTAGGATTGGAAACTAAAACGTTTTCAAGGATAGAAGATAGAAGCAATTTCTCTCTCTTCATCATTGTACATGGCTCTCAAATGCCCCCGCCCCCCCCCCCCCGACTCAGATTCCAACTCACCTTCCTGGTTCAGTACACTCAGCAAATCAAACAGAACATCTGACTTTTGCCCCCAAAGGAACTCAAACTGAGTAGGACCTCCTTCCTTGGTTCAGTGAGCTCCAGCAAGGGCAGGTTGGGATGAAGGGGTTACGCGGTTCATAATCCATCCTTAGCAGAGTAGGTCAGAGCTTGCAGAACCTGGATGGAGATATTTTACTTCACCTTCCGTCAGAGAGTCTGATTCCATAGGTATTGGGTAGGGTTTGGGAATCTATATTTTTGAATTGCCCTCGTGGGTGATTTTAACATGAACCATTCCACTAACTATGCATTCTGTCCTTCATGTTGCTTATTCCCCCATTTCTGAGTTAAAATGCCCCCTTATCTCATAAGAATGTATGTGTACCTCTCCTACAACATTCATCACATTATATTTCCTCTAATTTTGTCTTATATCTCCAACTTAGTTACGTGGTCCTGGAGGGCACGGATTATTTCTCTTTCACCTTGCCAACTCCTACAGCATTTCCTACCATGCCTGGCACACTGTTGATTTCCCATAAAGTCAATATGGCTCAGAGAACTTACAGAAAGCTACTTTAATAGGATATTTTCTACCTTCTCAGCCCAGGCAGGGAAACCCACAGAAAATGCTTAATTGTTCTGTGATTTGACATAGCTGGGTAGTCAGGCTGGGATGAGGGTGATTAATTACAAGAGGCATGCTGTGCTGCCCCAGAGGCTGGTAGCCTACGTTACACAGTCAATTAGCTACCAGACATAATCATCTAGGTTGTTATTTATTACTGGCTACATCTGAGCAGTGAATCTGTGAGGCAGAGAACGAGTGAGGAAATCTGTCACTTTGGGCCTCCAGGCAGAAAAACCAGGGATCTTAAGGGGGCAAGAAGAACCCTGGGAGAGGGGCCATTCTCTCCATATTCCACAGCTGGATAGGCTCCAGATCCTCCCACCCACAATGCTCCATACACAAGG
The DNA here is from genome assembly GCA_037038555.1 of Rhynchonycteris naso. NCBI lineage: Eukaryota > Metazoa > Chordata > Mammalia > Chiroptera > Emballonuridae > Rhynchonycteris > Rhynchonycteris naso. Next base: position 342,568,124 of record CM072995.1, read on the forward strand.
TGAGGAAGAGCTAATGAAGTCAGTTCAAGCTGGGTGTGCAAAGCACTCGACAGGTGGCAGGTGTAGAGAACACAGAAAATATTCAGATTCATGCAAGAGAAGCATACAGGATGGTGGGTCAGAAAGAGGCACATGCTGGAGAAAGGAGAACTCACAACAAAGGCCAAGTCTTTACCTGGCCTCAGTCAATGGGTTGTAGGTAAATCAATAGGCCACTCTTGAGTGGCTCATCACTACTGAAAGGCAAGAGAACATCACCTTTGAAAAGTGATCTGGAAAGCAGTGGAATACCAGCCAGATGTGGAGGGGGAAGGGAAGAGAATTGTAGGAAAGAGTGGGAAAGTAAGCTTAAGCTTTGTCCTTTTCAGACATTGTCCTTAACATTGTGAAAGACAGTGCTATGTAATGGAAAACCCATGGATATTGCAGCCAGATTCACCCTGATTCTGAAGATGTTGGTTCTGCGTCTCACCTTGGGCTAGTTTCTTAACCCATCTGAGACTGTTTCCTAATCTGTAAAATAGGAAAAAGATATTTATCTTAATGTGTGGTTATGAAGATGGATTGAGATAATCATGTATGTGGAACACCTGGCAGGTGCTCAAGAAATGATAACTCATTATTACTGCTGTTCAAAACAGACCCACAAAGCTAGTTTATCCATTCCAGTGAGAAACCTGAGGCTTAGAAGAATGATGTAATTTACCCAAGATTACAAACTGGTAGGTAGCAGAGTCAGAATTTAAAGTCATACTTGTTTGACTCCAAACTATACATCTTTTCCAGTACTCCTTAAAGAGGATGGGCAACATGGGATATATTTAAGAGAAAATGAGTCCAAAATTTTGTGGGGAAGTGAAAAATGATAGAGGTGTGCTTACTCATGCTAACAAATTAACCTATGACATTCATCCTTGGCTCCAGTGTTTTGAGCTTTCTGCCCACCTCTGCCTCATCACTTCCTCTGGCCTTTGACCCTGGCTTCAGCTGCTCCAAATGTTCCTTATACCCATTGTTTATGTTCCTCAGGGCAGGCAACATCTTGACAAAATCTCAGATAACTTTTTTCCCATCTTCATAAACTGAGCATGGCCTCCAAGTAGAATTTCTTAGGCCTCAGAGACTAGAGACACAGCTCTGTAATGTCACAGTTAGCCATTTTTTTTCTTTTTTTTGCCCACAAGGGGTTCCCAACTCCACAGAAGAAGCAAGGAGAAAAGATTTAAGATCCAGTTCCCTAGAGGACTGAGGGCCAGCAGCTCCCCTTTGGCCCTTGAGTCCTGTGACAAAGTCCAGTTCCCTAGGTTAGACTCCACCATCATGATGAATTACCTTTCTGTTGTCTACACACTACCATTTGCAATTTTGCTTCCAAAATTTCTTCCCTTCCCCTGCCCATACCTCCACATGGAACCCGTGCCTGCTTGCATTTGACTCTAGGAATTGGGGGTTAATTCTTCTATAGGAGTGTCTTCAACTTCTAATCAACTTATCACGGCACAGATGCCCTGATGAGGCAGTTACATAGGACCATCTTCCAGTCATCCCGGAAAACTGGTTCTAGTGTAGCTGTTTCCTCATTGCAATATTATTACTCTTTTAGCTACCAGCTATATGAGCCCATTTTCTTCTTACAGCTTAGTTAGCCAGCTGTATTAAAATAGCAGTAGCTGTATCTCTGGGTCTTCCAGATAGAAATTCCTACCATTTTATCCATTTTATCCAAAATTAGTGGCTAATATGAAACTAAATGCTCAATCCTTGACCCAACCTTAAAAAAAACCTAGAACAAATTCCCGAGAAGCCCACCTAAGGCAGAAGCATTTCTTGGACCTTGAACACTCTTACGTGGGGATAACGACTGGAGGCTCTTCTGTTTGAGCACTAGTTCTCAAAGTCTAGTGAGCATCAGAATACTCAGTTTCTAAAATGTCTGCCAAGTTCCCTGTTGATGTTGATGCTGCTGGTCTGGGAGTCACTTTGAGAACCACTCTGTTATAGAACTTCTGTACTTCCATATTATTGATGTTTGGCCAGCTGTGTTGGCATTCTGGGAAGTTCTCCACACTTCCTTCTGCTGATCTTCTGCTTTTGATTAGGGCCAGGAATGGTTTCTAATTGGCCTTTTCTGACAATGACTTTTGCAAGTGGTGGAAATAATCTCCCTTTGAGGTCCTTTGAGCAGGTCTCTTCATCCAGGATGTAGGGCCTAGGGCCACCCTGTTGCAGCTAAGGCCCTGAGGCAGTTTTCTGTTGTGTGTAGCCCAGGAAATGGGAAGAGTTTCAGAGTCAAATATGTTTGTGAAATGTTGGGTTAAACAGTTCAACAAGTTGTTTTATTATAGAACTTCAAAGAGCTTTTATCTTGAAGGTTTTCATCATGGATCTCTTAGAGCAGAGATAATGTTGTAGAAGTCTTAGAAATTTAATTTTTGAGTAGGCAATATAGTCATATGGTTCAAAGTTCAAAATGTATAAAAGAGTATACATTTCAAGGATCTTTTCTTCATTCAGTTCATTTTACCATAAGCAACTTATTTTCATGCCTATCCTTCTAGAAATATTTTATTTGTATATGGTTAATATATATTTTTTCTATCCATTTTTGTATGTGTGCATGTGTGTGCATGTGTGTGTGTGTGTGTGTGTGTGACAGAGACAGAGAGAGTCAGAGAGAGGGACAGATAGAGACAGACAGACAGGAAGGAGGAGAGATGAGAAGCATTAATTCTTCATACGGCACCTTAGTTGTTCATTGATTGCTTTCTCATATGTGCCTTGACTGGGGGCTACAGCAGACCAAGAGACCCCTTACTCAAGCCAGCGACCTTGGGCTCAAGCTGGTGAGACTTGCTCAAACCAGAGGAGCCCGCGCTCAAGCTGGCGACCTCAGGGTCTTTAACCTGGATCCTCCACATCCCAATCCGACGCTCTATCCACTGCACCACTGCCTGGTCAGGCTATCCATTTTTAAACAAATGGTATATTTTAAACAGTAATATACATATAATTTTTAAAATAATTTTTCTATGTTAGTACATTAAAAAGCATCCTTAACTACACCGTAGTATTTCATTGCATCTGAACATGTATTTTTTCTAATTTTAAGTTATCAGACACATTGCTGCAATATATAACCTCATACATAGATATTTTTATATGTGTGAGACAAATTCCCAGAGATGGAATTCCTTCTCAATGTACAGTTGACCCTTGACAATGTATGTTTGAACTGCATCAGTCCATTTTTCTGCTAAATTTTTTTTTAGTAAATATACAGTTAGCCCTTCATATCCCTTGGTTTCTCATCTAGGGATTCAAACAAGCTCAGAGTGAAGTCAGAATTTCTGATCCACGGTTGGGAACCTGCAGATGTGTCATGCTACACCATGCATTGTTCTACAGCATCTTATATAAGGGACTTGAGCATCCTTAGGTTTGGTACCTGTGGGGTAGGGGTGGAGTAAGTGTCATGGAACCAATCCCTTGAGGTAAAAAATTACATAAATTTTCAATTGGGGGGAGGTAGGGGCCTACCCCAGATTGTTCAATGGCCAACTGTATATACAAAACAGAGTGTATGAGGGTACTATGATAAAACTTTAAAGATATGCTAAAATAATAGGTAAAGAATTTTTTTTCAGTGCAGCAGTCATTTGTAAATTTTTTTATTATGAATGATATTGAACATTCTTTTATATGTTTAAGAGCATTTTGTGTTTCTTGTTCTGTGAACTCTTTATAAACTTTGCTCTTCTCCCATTGAGTTGTTAGTCTTGTTTTTATTGATTTGTAAGAGCTCCTTGTATGACAGAAATTAGCCCTTTGTTATATAAGTTGAAAATATTTTTTCTAATTTGTTCTTTGCCTTTATCCTTGATTCTGCTGTGTTTTGTATTTCTTTTTTTTATTTTGTTCATCCTTTTTAAAAGAATTTTGGACTTTTAAAAATTATAGTTAGAAGCCTTTCCCTTATGAAATTGTAAAAAAATTCTTCTAGAGATTATTTTTCTTTTTAGTGCGAGAGACAGAGACAGAGAGATAGATGGACTGATAAGGACAGACAGGCAGGAAGGTAAAGAGATGAAAATCATCAATTTTTCATTGTGGCACCTTAGTTGTTCATTGATTGCTTTCTCATATGTGCCTTGATTGGGGAGGGGTGGCTCCAGCAAAGCAAGTGACCCCTTGCTCAAGCCAGTGACCTTGGGTTTTAAGTCAGTGACCTTTGGGCTCAAGCCAGCAACCATGGGGTCATGTCTATGATCCCACGCTCAAACCAGTGACCTGTGCTCAAGCTGCTGAGCCAGTGCTCAAGCTGGTTTGGAACCTGGGTCCTCTGCATCCCAGTCCAATGCTCTGTCCACTGTGTCACCGCCTGATCAGACTTCTTCAAGAGATTTTAAAAATTATTATTTCTTTTAAGTTTTTATTTTTACATTTAAATAGTTGATTATTTTGAGACTTACACTGGGGTAAAATTTGTTTATACATCCATTTTTTTTTTACAGATGGTTAACCAGTTGCACTAACAACAGTTATTGAACAATTCAAATTTTGTCTCCAATGATTTGAAATATAACTTTTATTATTTATTATTTATTAAGTACCTATGAGTATTTAAGTCTATCTCCAAATTTTAATAGTTCGATGGCTCATTTTCTATTCATGCATTAATAGCAAACTGTTTTAATTATTAAGGATTTATAGTACATTTTAATATCAAGTAGGTCTTGTTCCCTTGTCACTGTTCTTTTTCTGATTATGCATTTTTGTTTATTTTTCCAGATGAATGATAGAAATTGCTTGTCTTTTTAAATTCAGTTGGTACATTTACATGATTGTTTTAATCTTTTTTTTTTTTTTTTTTTACATAGGGACAGAGAGAGAGTCAGGGAGAGGGATAGATAGGGACAGATAGACAGGAACGGAGAGAGGTGAGAAGCATCAATCATTAGTTTTTCGTTGCCGTTGCGACACCTTAGTTGTTCATGATTGCTTTCTCACATGTGCCTTGACCGCGGGCCTTCAGCGGACCAAGCAACCCCTTGCTGGAGCCAGCGACCTTGGGTCTAAGCTGACGAGCTTTTGCTCAAGCCAGATGGGCCTGCGCTCAAGCTGGCGAGCTCGGGGTCTCGAACCTGGGTCTTCCGCATCAAGTCCAATGCTCTATCCACTGCACCACTGCCTGGTCAGGCTTGATTGTTTTAATCTTATAGATCACCTACTGAGAGTTGACATCTTTCTGAGGCTATGGCTTGCTTTCCCACAATATAGGATGCTTCTTTTCATTTGTTTAAGCTTTTTAAATTCCTCAAAAGAGTTTGAAAATTTTCATTATATAAATCTCATATCTTTTGTCTAATTTATTTAGAAACATTTTATATTTTGATGCTATTATAAATTAGCCTTTTCTACTATACTATGGAGCTTTTTTAAAAGAGAAATTTTATGGGACTAGTCATCTGCAGGATGACCTTTGGAGATTCTACTCAATTTTGTGCCTTCTCTGTGCTCTAAATAGTGTGTGGTCTGCATGGGAAAATGATATTTTCACAGAGTATCCAGAGAGTGTTGTGAAGAAGGGGAGAAGAAAGACCATTCTTTGGCCTTTGGGAGAGTTGGGTAGTTTGGGTTCCATTCTTTGTTGTATAGAAGTTCTCTTAGAATATCTGAACCAAAGGTTGCTAAAGATCAAACAATTGAATCCTCTTATATACTGATGAGAAGACAAATGTTGAGAGAGAGAGAGCATAACTCACTAAATGGGCAGAGCCTGGGTTCAGGCCTGTATCTGGGGATGTCTTGGGCTTCCTGTGATTGGACTTCCTAGCTACCAGTGATAGATAACACCCTTTCATTTTATCATGAATTTCTTCATGACTTCCTGAGGATTTGAGGGCATATACCTACCATCTATTTTGCTCTTGTTCTATAGCAGATGCTAAATCACCTACTGGTCTTATTGACACTACACATTCCTATCTCCTGGCCTTGGGCAATCTTGACTGACCTGCTTTCCTATTCCAGTACAACCCTCATCTCTTTTCTAAACCCAGATAAATGATTATGTCAGTTTGTCACTGCAACTAGCAGTCAAGGTTTGGGTACCTGGTGTGTGTGAAACATGGCTAAGTTGAAATAGGGACCTGAAGCATTTGGACTCCTACTGAAAGGGGTTCAGAAGATTAAAGTTGCTGGACTAGTTGAACAGGAGTAGTGTCTAGACCCCCACCTACTCTGCTTCTTCCTTGATCCCCCCCAGCCCTTTCCATATGAGCTAATCGGAATGTGACCATGCAATTAAGCCTGAGTTAGAGTTGATGATAATTCATCAGTCTTTCTTTGATGATGATCTTCTTCCCTCTCTCCTTCCTGGATAATCAGGAATTGCAGCAGTTTCCCATAAATGTCTTTTATTGATGATAATCAGGCAGACAAGTTTTTTCCACACAACCTGGGGGAAGGAGCAATGATATAGAGAGGCAAATGACCTGGGCTAACATTTTTCTCTAACAGTTACTAATTGAATGACTAGAAGATGGTCACCTAAACTCTCAGGTCTGCTTCCTCCTCTCATCAACGGGAGAGGAAATAAATGAACTGTTGCAATATTATTCAGTGGTTAAAATATATGAATTATAGTAATATGAAAAAATATGGATGAGTTGGGTATCTTAGTAATATACTTTTGTGTTTGTTTATTTTTATTTTGTTTGTTAGTTTTGAAGCCAGATCAAACTTACAGAAAAGTTGTAAGTATAGTCCAGATGCTTTCTTCCCCTCCACCCACTTGATAATAAGTTGCCAATCTGATACCTCAATACTCTTGACTACTTCAGAGTATATTTTCTACATACAAGAATGTTCTCTTACATAACCACAATACAACCATCAAAATCAGGAAATTGCATTAATATTTGACCACTATGTAATCCTCAAACCTCATTTAAATTTTGTCAATTTTTCCTAAACGCCTTTCAGAGCCAAAGCGTCTGGTTCAGAATCACATATTGTGTTTAGCTGTCATCCCTTTTCAGTCTCCCGCATCTGGAACAGTTCAATTTTTCTCTGACTTTCATGACCTTTACACTTTTGAAGATTACAGCAGTTATTTCATAGAATGTCTCTCAATGTGGGTTTGTCTGATGCTTTCTCACGATTAGATTCAGGTTATGTAATTTTGGCAAGAATATCCCAGAAGCAAAGCTGTGTTCTCTTCATTGCGTTCTACCAAGCACATGATTTTGATTTGTCCCATTGCAGATGACGTTCACTTTGATCCCTTGATTAAGATGTTGTCTGCCAAGCTTCTCTCCTGTGAAGTTACCCTTTTTCTTTTTAGGTAAAAATAGTAAGTCCAGATAGCATCAACAGTGTAATGTTTGTTTGTTTTATCATAAAGTTAAAAATAATGTTTATTAGGAATATAAATAGATGGGATAAAACCACATAGAAAGAAAAAGCAAGGAATGATGAACACAGAATTGAGGTTGGCAGCCATACTGGTTGGAAGGAGGTGGGGGGGGGGTATAAAGATGGGAGGGAGAGGAAAGCAAAGCTCTGTGTAAGCTATTGCCAATTACCTGGTGTTTGTGTTGGGTGGTGGGTTCAGAGAGGCTTGTTATAACAAACAGGATAAGTAAAAGAAGGCCATGCTGTACCAATGGTGAGTGTGAATCAAAAACCATTGATTATATTAATCCAATTCTATGCACTTATGGCCTAATTTTTAAAAGTTGAATATTGTTTGATAGATTGGTAGTAGATAAATACTGGGCAGTGGATAAGAAGAATTTCTAAGTTAACTATAGTAACCACTGCCTACAGCTCCAAGCACAGTGATCGTGCTTCAATGAAGGCAGCCAAACACTCCATGTCATTCTACTCTCTTGTCCACAGCTGACTGATTTGAGCCCAGAGAACAGGGTGTACAGACCCAGGAAAGACTTTAAAGCTTAGCACATTTTGATAGTAAAATCTAGGGAAATTCTCCTCCTTCCTGGAGCAATTTTGCATCCCCAGATCATTTGCATTCCTCCAGCTGCATTTCCCTTTTGCAAGAACACATATAAACTGTCCCATCCTCTACCTAACCCAGACCCTGGCCCTTACATCTATAAGGTTGGCACAGTTGACACTGACAGATCTTTATTGGAAAGAGTTCTAGGTTCTAATTCTAGTTACATCTTTAATTGCTAAGTGACCTGAAACAAATTACTTCTCTTTTAAAACCTCAATTTAGCCAGCTAGGATTCACCACCTTTTCCTTTACCCCAGAAATTCTTATTTATCAGGTATGGTAGAGCCTAGGCAGGTATATTTTTAAAAAGTTACTCTGACAGAAATCTTGTTGGTCTCTACATCTCGTTCACATTTCAGTGTTCTCTTGTGAATGCTTTCCTGTTGTAGTTTTTCCAGGTATATGGCTTTGTGGTGGATGTCTTTTGAGTTGGGTTTTTCTCTGAAAATTGACCACACCCCACATTTGTCTGCCCTGTGATTTCACCCTTAGCAGCAGCCAGTTTGTTAAGAGGTTGTCAACTGACTCAGAATGGGTCAATCATACAGTTGACCCTTGAACAACATGGGTTTGAATTGTACAGATCCACCTATACACAGTTGTTATTTTTTTTCAGTTGACCAGTGCAGTTTCAACCCATGTTATTCAGGGTCAACTCTGCAGTTGAGAATCCATGTATGTGAATGGCTGACTGCAGTTATTTATGGAGTGGATTTTCCACTGTGCAAGAGGTTGGCACCCCTCACCCCTGTCATTGTTCAAGGACCAACTGTAGTCTCTTTCCTGGGAATTTGAAATGGGGACAGATATTCCAGTCTCAATCTTGGCCATTCTCTTGAGTCACAAATAAGATTTCTGCATTGTAAGTCTGGATAACAGAAAAATTTTAGAATGAAACTGATGCACTGAAAAGAAGAGAGATGGGATGTGAGAAGTGTACCCAGAGTTCTCAATTGTTTTTTATTTCTTACTTCTAGTCCGTCTTGATGCCTGGTTTCCTTTATACTCTTCTGTGATGATTAATTTTATCTGTTAACTTGACTGGGCTATGGGGTGCTGAGATAGCTGGTGAAGCAACATTTCTGGGTGTGCCTGTGAGGATGTCTCTGGAAGAGAATAACACTTGAAACAGTAGACTGAGTAAAGACGGTCACCCTCACCAATGTGGGTAAGCATCATACAATCCACTGAGGGCCTGAATATAACAAAAAAAAAAAGATGAGTCACCCTCTCTGCTTGAGTTGAGGCATCTGCTTTCACCTGTACTTAGACATTGGTGCTCTCGTTCTTGGGCTTTTGGACTCAAATTGGGACTTTTACCATCAATCTCTGGATTCTCAGACTTCTTGGCCCTCATAACCACACAAGAAAATTTCTGTAGTAAATCTCAATCTTATGTATATATTTATATGTATTCTATTGGTTCTGTTTCTCTGGACAAACACACTGACTAATACACTTTGGGTAGATGAGATAATAAAGTCACCTTTATTTTGCTTACCCTGTCTCTTTTGAGATAATTGGCACAACAGTCTTCTATTTCCCAGCTCATTCTCTTTCATCCAGGCCCATTGGAAGGTCATTGTGGGTTGATGGATATAGACTGAATAGCTAAAGGTAGAAAACAAACAGCTGAACTGAGGGTAGATATGGGGAAGTCAGAAGGATGTAAAAGTAAGCTAAATTGTTTAGTTTCTCAGACAGAACAACTAAAAATACTTATTAATACTAAACATTAGAAAAATATATTTGAATATTAAAAAATATATTTGAATAATATGAATTGAATATATTTGAATATGAAAAATATTTTCAGTGGCCACTCCAAAGAAGAATATAAATACAGAGTGGGGTGACAGTAGGCTTACATTTGTAAGTACATGAAACACAGAGTTTATTCTTATATTATTGTTTATTAATTATTGTACTGTTCCATACAAAAAAACTGCTCTACCCTGTACACATACATTTCAAATAATAAGATTAAAACAAAATGGACAGAAAGAATGAAATAGCTTTTAATTCTATAAATCTCCCTATTTTTTTTTCTTTCTTTTTTTTTTTTTACTTTTACAGGGACAGAGAGAGAGTCAGACAGAGGGATAGATAGGGACAGACAGAAAGGAAAGAAGAGAGGTGAGAAGCATCAATCATTAGTTTTTCATTGCCGTTGCAACACCTTAGTTGTTCATTGATTGCTTTCTCACATGTGCCTTGACCGCGGGTCTTCAGCAGACTGAGAAACCCCTTGCTGGAGCCAGCGACCTTGGGTCCAAGCTGGCAAGCTTTTGCTCAAGCCAGATGGGCCCACGCTCAAGCTGGCGAGCTCGGGGTCTCGAACCTGGGTCTTCCGCATTCCAGTCCGACGCTCTATCCACTGCGCCACCGCCTGGTCAGGCTATAAATCTCCCTATTGAAAAGACAAAATCAGAAACAGAAAGTCTTCCTCAAAGACAAGACCAATAATATTAAATCAATGACAAGAATGCCACTTTGTCCTGCCAAATTGATAAATAAACAAAAATTATAATGTCTAGTTTTGTCAGAATCTGGAGAAATAAACTCTATATGAACTTTTGTTGTGAATATACATTGCTATATTCTTTTCAGAAGAAAACTTGGCAACACATGCCAAAGCTGTGATTTATGTGTCTTGATTTTCAACCCACAAGTTCCACTTCTAGGAATGTATCCTAAGGAAATAATTACAAATGTAAATAAAAGTATTCATTCTTACATGGTTTATAATGTTAAAATAACCTAAATGCTCAAAATTATGGTATTATTATAATAAATCATACAATTTCCATACTTCAGAACACTATATAGCCATTATTAATTATAATATAGGTTAGTATCTACTAGCATGAAACAGAAAGACATTCACAATAGTTTAATAAATAAGAAATAGCAGGGTACAAAGCAATATAGACTGAATTTTTATAAAATTAATATGTGTCTCAATATGCATAGAAAAATGTTGGGCAAGATTTACACTGGCCTAACCAGGCGGTGGCACAGTGGATAGAGCGTCGGACTGGGATGCAGAAGACCCAGGTTTGAGACCCCGAGGTCGCCAGCTTGAGCGTGGGCCCATCTGGCTTGAGCAAAAGCTCGTCAGGTTGTACCCAAGGTTGCTGGCTCCAGCAAGGGGTTTCTCGGTCTGCTGAAGGCCCGCGGTCAAGGCCCACGTAAAAAAGCAATCAATGAACAACTAAGGTGTCGCAACGGCAATGAAAAACTAATAATTGATGCTTCTCATCTCTCTCTGTTCCTGTCTGTCTGTCCCTATCTATATCTCTCTCTGTCCCTGTTAAAAAAAAAAAAAGACTTACACTGTGCTATCAACTGATATATTTTTCTTTTCTTTTTAGTGTTTATAATTTTTAAATATAAAGTACCTAGGAGTAAATTTAACCAAGGAGATTAAAGACTTGTACTCAAAAAACTATAAACCATTGATAAAAGAAATCAAGGGAGATACAAACAAGTGGAAACATAAACTGTGCTCATGGTTAGGAAGAATAAACATCATAAAAATGTCTATATTACCCAAAGCAATTCATAAATTCAATGCAATACCAATTAAAATACCAGTGACATACTTCAAAGATATAGAACACATATTCCAAAAATTTATATGGAACCGAAAAACAACACAAATAGTCTCAGCAATCTTAAAAAGAAAAAATAAAGTAGGAGGTATCACTCTTCCGGATATCAAGGTATACTACTAGGCCATTGTACTCAAGACAGCCTGGTACTGGCCTAAGAACAGGCACATAGATCAATGGAACAGAACAGAGAACCCAGAAATAAACCCACACCTTTATGGACAACTGATATTCGACAAAGGAGGAAAGAGCATACAATGGAGTAAAGACAGTCTCTTTAACAAATGGTGTTAGGAAAATTGAACATCTACCTGCAAAAAAAAGAAATGAGACCATCAACTTACACCATTCACAAAAATAAACTCAAAATGGATAAAAGACTTAAATGTAAGCCGTGAAACCATAAGCATCTTAGAAGAAAACATGGACAGTAAGCTCTCCGACACCTGTCGCAGCAATATATTTGCCGATTTATCTCCACGGGCAAGTGAAATAAAAAGCAGGGTAAACAAATGGGACTATATCAAACTAAAAAGCTTTTGCACAGCTAAAGACAATAAGAACAGAATAAAAAGCAAACTACACAATGGGAGAACATATTCAAAAATATGTCTGATAAGGGGTTAATAACTAAAATTTATAAAGAACCTGTAAAACTCAACACCAGGAAGACAAACAGTCCAATCAAAAAATGGGCAAAAGAAATGAATAGACACTTCTCCAAAGAGGATATACAGATGGCCAATAGCCATATGAAAAAATGCTCAATATCACTAATCATTAGAGAAATGCAAATTAAAACCACAATGGGATACCTCCTCACACCAGTCAGAATGGCACTCATCAACAAAACAACACAGAGTAAGTGCTGGCGAGGATGTGGAGGTAAGTGAACCCTCTTGCACTGCTGGTGGGAATGCAGACTGGTGCAGCCACTGTGGAAAACAGTATGGAGATTTCTCAAAAAATTAAAATTTGAACTGCCTTTTGACCCAGCTATCCCACTTTTAGGAATATACCCTAAGAACACCTTAGCACTGTTTGAAAAGAAGAAATGCGCCCCCACGTTTGTGGCAGCATTGTTCACAATAGCGAAGATCTGGAAACAGCCCAAGTGTCCTTCAGTGGATGAATGGATTAAAAAGCTTTGGTACATATATACTATGGAATACTACTCAGCCATAAGAAACGATGACATCAGAGCATTTACAACAACATGGATAAACCTTGATAACATTATACTGAGTGAAATAATTAAATCAGAAAAACTAAGAATAAATGATTCTATACATAGATGGGACATAAAAATGAGACTCAGAGACATGGACAAAAGTGTGCTGGCTATGGGGGGGTGTAAGGGGGAGGAGAGGGAGAGAGAGGGGAAGGGGAGGGGCACAAATAAAACCAGATAGAAGGTGATGGAAGACAATTTGACTTTGGGTGATGAGCATGCATTTAAAATTTTTTTTTTATTTTTAAATTTCTTTTTATTTATTTATTTTAGAGAGGAGACAGAGTGAGAGAGAGAGAGAGAGAGAGAGAGAGAGAGAGAGAGAGAGAGAAAGAGAGAAAGGGGGGAGGAGCTGGAAGCATCAACTCCCATATGTGCCTTGACCAGACCAGTGCGGGGTTTTGAACTGGTGACCTCAGTGTTCCCAGGTCGACGCTTTATCCACTGCGCCACCACAGTTCAGGCGAGCATGCATTTTAATAAAAATAACTCGCAGAGGTTTTCTCTGAACATAAGTACCCTTGTTTATCAATGTCACCCCATTAAAATTAAAAATTAATAAAAAATAATAATTTTTATTTTTAAATCATTTTTTATTTTTTTATTATAGTTGTCATACAATATTATGTTTCAGGTGTACACCCAAGTGATTAGACATTATATAACTAAGTAATCATCCTGATATATCTCATTACCCATCTGACACCATACATTATTACTAGAATGTTATTGATTATATTCCTTACGCTGTACTTTATATTGTTATGACTATTTTGTAACTATCATTTATACTTCCTACTTTACCTTCTTCACCTTTTTCACTAATCACCCTAACTTCCTTCCCATCAAATGTTCCCTTTATTATGTTTTCTGTATCTATGAGTCTGTTTCTGTTTTACTTGCTCATTTTTTAAAATTTTGTTTTTTAGATTCAATTGTTGATAGATACGTATTTATTGCCATTTTATTGTTTATATTTAGATTTCTTCTTCTTCTTCTCCTTCTCCTTCTTCTCCTTCTTCTTCCTAACAAGCTCCTTTTTTTAAAATATTTTATTATTATTAATTTTTATGGGTTGACACCAATAAATCAGGGTACATATGTACAATGAAAACATCTCCAGATTATCTTATCATTCAATTGTGTTGCATACCCGTCACCCAAAGTCAAAATGTCCTCTGTCACCTTCTATCTGGTTTTCCCTGTGTCCCTCCCCTCCTCCCTATCCCACCCTTCCCTCCCTCCCCACACCCCGTAACCACCACACTCTTGTCCATGTCTCATAGTCTCACTTTTATGTCCCACCTATGTATGAAATAATGCTGTTCTCAGTTTTTCTTTTTTTCTGATTTACTTATTTCACTCCGTATAATGTTATCAAGGTCCATCCATTTTGTTATAAATGATCCGATGTCATCATTTCTTATGGCTGAGTAGTATTCCATAGTATATATGTACCATAGCTTTTTAATCCACTCATCTTCTGACGGACACTTGGGCTGTTTCCAGATCTTCTCTATTGTGAACAATGCTGCCACGAACATGGGGGCGCATTTCTTCTTTTCGAACAGTGCTATGGTGTTCTTAGGGTATATCCCTAAAAGTGGGATAGCTGGGTCAAAAGGCAGTTCGACTTTAATTTTTTGAGGAATCTCCAAACTGTTTGCCACAGTGGCTGCACCAGTCTGCATTCCCACCAGCAGTGCAGAAGGGTTCCCTTTTCTCCACATCCTCGCCAGCACTTATTCTGTGTTGTTTTGCTGATGAGTGCCATTCTGACTGGTGTGACGTGATATCTCATTGTGGTTTTAATTTGCATTTCTGTAATGATTAGTGATGTTGAGAATTTTTTCATATACCTATTGGCCATCTGTATGTCCTCTTTGGAGAAGTGTCTATTCATTTCTTTTGCCCATTTTTTGATTGGATTGTTTGTCTTCCTGGTGTTGAGTTTTATAAGTTCTTTATAAATTTTAGTTATTAACCCCTTATCAGATGTGCTGTCAACTATGTTCTCCCATTGTCTGTTTTGTCTTTTTATTCTGTTCTTATTGTCTTTAGCTGTGCAAAAACTTTTTAGTTTGATATAGTCCCATTTGTTTATCTTGCCTTTTATTTCATTTGCCCATGGAGATAAATCAGCAAATATATTGCTGCTTCAGATGTCGGAGAGCTTGCTGCCTATGTTTTCTTCTAAGATGCTTATGGTTTCACGGCTTACATTTAAGTCTTTTATCCATTTTAACAAGCTCCTTTAACATTTCATATAATACTGCTTTGGTCGTGGTGAACTCCTTTAGCTTTTTCTTGTCTGGGAAGCTCTTTATCTGTCCTTTGATTCTAAATGATAGCTTTGCAGGGTAATCTTGTTGTAGGTCCTTGCTTTATATCACTTTGAATATTTTTGCAAAATGTCTGGCGTGCAAAGAAATCAACTGACAGTCTTATGGGAGCTCCCTTGTAGGTAACTAATTGCTTTTCTCTTGCTGCTTTTAAGATTCTCTCTTTGTCTTTAACCTTTACCACTTTAATTTAAAATGTATCTTCGTGTGGGACTCTCTGAACTTCCTGGATTTGTATATGAATTCCTTCAGCAAGTGAGGGAGTTTTCTGTCATTATTCTTTCACATAGGTTTTCAATTTTTGACTCTTTGTCTTTGCCTTCTGGCACCCTGTGATGTGGATGTTGGTAGGCTTGAAGTTGTCCCAGACGCTCCTTACACTATTCTCACTTTTTTAGATTCTTTTTTCTTTCTGCTGTTCTGGTTCGGTATTTTTTTGCTTCCTCATATTCAAAATTGCTCATTTGATTCTCAGCTTCATCTAGTCCTCTATTGATTCCCTGTTAATTATTCTTCATTTCAGTTAGTATACTGTTCATTTCTGCCTGTTTTTTGTTTGTTTGTTTTTTATGGTTCTCATCTCTTTTTATATGCAGCTGAAGTTCTCAGTCAGTTCATTGAGCATCTTTATAACCAGTGTTTTGACCTCTACTCTACATCTAGTATATTGTCTCCATTTTATTTTATTATTTCTCTGGAGTCTGGTTCTTTTCCTTCATTTTGGACATGTTTCTTTGTGTGCTCATTTTGGCAGCCTCCCTGTGTTTGTTTGTAGGTATTATGTAGAGCGGCTACATCTCTCAAGCGTGGTAGAGTTGCCTAATGTAGTAGATGTCCTGTAGGGTCCAGTGGTGCAGCCTCCCTGTTCACCCAAACAGAGAGCTTCAGCTATGTCCCCCATTCTTTTTTTTTTATTTATTTTTTTATTTTTTTACAGGGACAGAGAGAGAGTCAGAGAGAGGGATAGATAGGGACAGACAGACAGGAACGGAGAGAGGTGAGAAACATCAATCATTAGTTTTTCGTTGCCATTGCGACACCATAGTTGTTCATTGATTGCTTTCTCATATGTGCCTTGACTGCGGGCCTTCAGCAGACCGAGCAACCCCTTGCTGGAGCCAGCGACCTTGGGTCCAAGCTGACGAGCTTTTGCTCAAGCCAGATGGGCCCAGGCTCAAGCTGGCGAGCTCGGGGTCTCGAACCTGGGTCCTCCACATCCCAGTTCGATGCTCTATCCCCTGCGCCACCGCCTGGTCAGGCAGTCCCCCATTCTTGTGTGGACTGTGTACAGTTGTAGTTGAGTCTTGATGCTATTGGCATATCAATGGGAAAGATTTATCCCCAGGCGAGTCAGCTGCAAAGACTGACTGTGACCACCATGGAGGATCAGCTGTGCAAAGGCCAATCCATAGAGCAGGACTTACTTCAGTGGGCCTCTGGTGCCCACTGAGTTTGCCCCTTGAGTGTGCTACTTGTGGAGGTAGTTGGGTGATGCTTTGATGTGGTCTGAAGCTGTTCACCAGGCTTGATGGCTCTGGAGCATCCCAGAAGGTGCAGGTCAGGTCAGCCACTGCCTGTTTTCTGCCTGGGACCACTGGCTTGTGCTACAAAGCAATCTGCAGATCACTGTTACTTTTGCTGGATTTGGTGGTGCCCAGGGGAGACCAGGCTGTGAACCAATGCTGCCTTCCACTAGTGCCAGGCCGTGGGCCACTTAGTGAGAAGTATGGGACATGTCAAGGCCAGATGCTGCTTGTTTGAAAGATTTTTAGGTAAGTATAAAGCATGAGCCAAGACGGGCCATTCGTTTGGAAAAGCCACTGGAAAGAGCTGGGGTGGGTCCACGAGTTGGGTGGGCACGGTCTCAGGAAATTGCTAGGGCAGCGTAAATAGTGATAACCAGGTTATTTGAGTCTTAGATATGGTACCTGCTTGCCAGCTTTGTAGGGGAAGGGCACAGCAGCCTCTGCCAGCACTTCAAGCTGCCCCCTCAGCTCTTGTTCTGATGCCAGACACTTCAGTTCCTCCCTGTATATCCCTGGTGCCCTCCAAGCTGCTGCCTAAGACTTGGAACTCAGAGGGTGTAAGTCTGAGAAAGTCTGTGTGTGGGCCCTTTAAGAGGAACTGCCTGGGACTCCAGGAGCACTCTGTCTCATTCAGCCACAATCCCTACTGGTTTTTATACCCACAAGTTATGGGATTTCTCTTCCTGGCACTGGAACCCTGGGCTGTGGGGCTTGCTGTGGGGCTGGGATCCTTTGCTATCAGGGGGAACCTCTGCAACCAGGATGTCCCTCTTGATTTTTGTCCACCACGTGTAAGTGTGGGAGCAGCCCCTTTTCCATCGCCACCTCTCCTACCAATCTCAATGTAGCTTCTCTTGTATATCTGAACTTGTAGGACTTCCGTTCAGGTAGATTTCAGACAGTTCTGAATGAGGGCTGTTCTGTAGTTTAGTTATAATTTTGACGTGGTTGTGGGAGGATGTAAGTGCCCTGATGTGTTTTTCTTGAAGTAATAAACATGATTGTTCATTTTCTTCTGTTGTCCTGTCTTCTACAATGGCACCTTTTATGATAATAGTACCTTTTTCAGTAGTGACTTCGAGTGTACCAAGAGATTTCATATTCACGAATCCACTTGAGCCATGCAACAGCCCAGGGAGTTGAGTGAAGAAAATATTTTCATTATCTATTTTTACTTACAAGAAAACAGCTAGTAAGTAGCATAACTGGCATTAATATTCAGGACTTTCTTGCCCTGCACCATGAGAAGATGGCATAGTGGAAGTGCTTGAAGGCTCAACAATAGAATAATCAAATTAAAATGCCAATCAGATGTAGTTTGACATATTAAATGTGTATGGATCTGTGAACACAGAGAGAAAGTCTGATAAGTAAGAGCAGAAGAGGCCAACAAGGTATATCCATAGGCATTGTAGCTATATAAAGAAGTGTGGACATAGACACACATGTGTGTGTCTGGGTGGGGGGCAGGGGGCAGGGAGGTGGTATCCTCCTGGAAGTATGTATTAAAAGAGTTTTCTCTTTCTGTGTAAAATTTTGGAAGTGCATCCCTAGTGGTAAAATTAAAACCAAAGTTTGCCAAATACATGGGCAAGCCAGGGCACAAGAGTCAGATAAAATTAAATAGAAGGAAGGGCAAAGGATTGAAATAAAGGGTGGGGACTGGGGAGCAATTGTTCTGGTTTGTCCTGGACAGACGGATTTCCTGGGACCGAAATTTTCCAGGGCTGAAACTGGGTAAGTCCTGGGCAAGATGGGAAATTTGTAGCGTCTTTTTCCACTACCACATTGAGAAGAAGTGGGAAAGGGTTAAGCTGAAAAGTTCAGAAAGCCAGCAGAAACAGGGGAAGCAGAGCAGAAAGCAGAACTGGGCCTGGACCCCCTGTTTTTATTTCTTTTGTTTGAAGAGGCAGGGGCTTGCTGTGTGTCCTGGTTACTAGAGGAAGAGAAGGGCTTGGCTATAGCTAGCCTCAAACTCAGTGGTTCTTAACCTTTTTTGAGGTACCGAACCCACCAGTTTCATATGCGCATTCACCAAACCCTTCTTTAGTGATAAATAAAATATGATTTTTATTTTCAAATTCAAGACATAGGTATATGTTTTTTTACTGGTGCATATAATGAACCGTGCATGAACATCACCTTGCTCAAAGAACAAAACCAACAAAGTGCATGAACTCACAACAAACTACGTACGGTATTACTTTATTCTGGCCTCCGCGGCAGAGGCTTCTCCGAACCCCTGAGACCGACTCATAGAACCCTTAGGGTTCGATAGAACCCAGGTTAAGAACCACTGCACTAACTATAGTGAGGGCAGGGGTGGGGTTTAGCTAACTGTTCTGGGAGTTCTTTTATTTCACCACTGGGCTCCAATGTCAATTTATAGGAGATCCCAGCCCCTGAAAGCTGTTGAGTTGGGCATCTGATGTCCTGGGTTTACAACTTGGCTCTACTGCTGCCTAACTCTGTGACCTGGGGCTAGTTCCCTAACCCGTCTTTGCTTCAATTCCCTCATCTTTAAAATAGAAATCTACTGTGTGAACTTGTATTGAGCATCATATGAGATAATATTCACAAGCCTGATGCCTGACACAAGTCATGCCCCTCAAATGTTAGCTGTTATGAATACAATCCCACCTAAATTGGAAGCAGCAGTAGCCCGAGTGATGTCTGCGGGCGTTGGCATTTGCTGTCTCGGCACCAAAGTCATTCTATGTTGAAAAACGGTTTCCTAATTTCTGGTTCCTGTGTCAACCACTCCTGATCCTTTCCACATTTATATCTCCTCCCACAACCCCCCACCCCACCTTGATTCTTCAATCCTCCCCCTGCCAGGATCTTTCTCTGCACTTTGGCCTTTAAAAATGTCCTCCAGCTCCATTTCTGTTTTATGTAGACACCACTCCATCCCTTTCTCACACCACCTTCAGGGACCATGCTTGTATTATTAGCAAGGGCTTTCCAGCAAGGACAGACTGTCTCAACTTAGATGCATCATGAGGTTTGCAAATTATGCTTTTAGATTTGTTCTGTTTATATTCCAGGACCCTTCATGCTTACCCCTGTGATGACTAGGAAGAAGGCTGGTCCTCACTTACTTTGCCAGGAACTTGGTCTTCAGGAGACTGAGATGGAGACCAACTATAACTTGGTCTAGGTGAATTGAGCAAGTGTTTTCCCAAGGGGGGAAAGACAGATCTGGAGATAGGGTAAGGGAGTAAACTTTTAAACTGACCACTGGAAACCTCAACCCACAACTGGTTTTTAATTTTTGGAAATGCCCTAACCTCAGTTATCAATGCTATTACCAGTGAAAAATAAGTAAAAACTAAACATCCATGTGGATTTGTAGTACTTGTCTTTGTGGCTACTTGGGAGCATTTCCAGAGAATTTCCCATGAACATTGGTGAGATAAGTACAGATAGCTGGAAAATGCTAATTGCTAGGAATACTAACAGCTGGCTAATGCAGGTAGGAAACAAAACAAGATCTTTCTGATCTTACATGGTATAGAAATAAATTCTACTTAGCATTATTATAAAGGGCTCTCTCTCTGCCATGCCTTAGTAAGTTCTTGCTGTGAGTGTTGGACAACAATAGCTGAAGGCACCCCACAGTTTGCCTGAATTTCCAAAGGGCTTTTATTTAATCATTCATTTATCAACCAAACATTTATTGAGGCATTGCATTGACACTGGGGACATAGGGGTCAATGAGACACTGTCCTTTCCCTTGAGGAGCTCACAGTCTAATGTGACAATGATAACGATGATGTTATATTTATCATGATAGCAAATTATTTCATAGCATTTGCTGTAAGCTAGGCCCTATCCTAATGCTCACACAAACCGTGAAGTAGGAATTTTTATTATCCCCATTTAAAAAATATTGAAACTAAAACAAGTGAGTTTAAGAAACTTGCCCAAAGCTATTTATTATTGAGGTGGAGCATTCCAGGTGGCCTAGGGCCAGGAGGTGGAAATGTGATTGTACCTGCAGCCAAAGCGGCATTCTCTTGGATGAATTAACCCTGTTACGATCCAAAAGGGAGTTGGAAGAAGCTCACCTCCCTAGTAGAGCTCAGAAAATTAGGCTCCGCTAAGCGGATCAAGGTAGAAATATTTTATTAGTAGTAGAATGAGGAAGACTGACGTTTGAGAAGGAAATCTGAGCTAGAGACATAGGGTTAGGGATTGTCAGCAAATAGGTGGTTATGGGCGCTTTGTGCATGAAAAAGATTATGTAAGAAAAAGAAGTAGAAAAGAGATGAGACAATACTAAAGTAGAAAAGGTTTGAGGACTCTGTGGAACAAAGACATGTAAGGGTCAGGTAGAGAGAGAAAAATGTGTAAGGAGATGCAGTAGAAGCATTCTGAGAGGAAGGAAGCCTGCTGTTAGTGGGTGAGTTCATGGAGGCTAAAAATAAGAGATCTTTAAGGAGAAGAGAGAGAACATTAGAGCCAGAAGCTGCAAAGATACAAGGTCATAGTAAAACAGTTTTAGCAAGTTTTGTCACCAGTTTTAGTAAGCAGAAGGCTGATGGTGACTTTGGTAAGAGCCGCTGGAGGTGAAGACCAGGAATAGGAGTTTAGGGGCAGCTAGCGCATAGCAGTCTTTGAAGAAGACAGCCAGGAAAAGTTCATCAGACAGGGTTTACTCCGAAACACTCAGCCACTATAAGTAATACAGAAATTATTCTAGAAATCAGTCCCAACAAAGATGTGGGAGGACGTGAGGAAGGAGGGAGTTGGAGGGTTAGAGAAACAGTCTCTGAATAAACTGATAAAAATATAGGTGCCGACGAGCAAGCTGGAAATCACAAGGCAACCCAGGAAGCAGGTCTGTTGCTTATGTGGGGCCACAAAGGGGAGCTTCGTGGGGAGTTCTGTGCTTGCTGGAGTTATTGCCTCTGCATAGCTGCTGGCCCTGTGGGTCTGCTGGTGAGCCCAGGGCAGCTGTTGTCCAGTAGGGCTAGCAGTCAGGCAGATGAACTAGCACCAGCTGGTGCCCATTGAGTACTGTTTGTTTGTCAAGGGGTCTAACTGCAGGCAGCTTCTGAGAGCAATGCCTTCCTCCTCACTTCTGCCTTCCAAATTTCAGGCCAGTTCTGAGATTGGCGAGTAATGACTAAAGCCCTCCGAGGAGGAGTGTCCAGGGAAATAGGGTTCCCAGCCTTAGCCAAGTTTCTGGAACACAGTCCTGCATAGAAGGGGAAAAAAAGTAAAAGGTGGCAGCTTCACTCTGATAGAGGGCCCTGGGAGGGTCGGGCAGCATGGGGCAGGGACTCAAAGAGGCTTCAATTCAAGACTGGTGAAAAAGGCTTAGCCAATGACAGGAGAATACACTCTAAATTTTTAGAGAAGGGAAGAAAGGTGGCAAGAACGTACATGGCCATTGATACCTTCATGGGATCAAGAGAGGGTAAACATTATAGACCCCTCAATGTGCAGGGGAGAAAGGAGTAAATGAAGCCCAATGTGGGGAATAGGGTGACTAGAAAGTAAAACCAAGGCCTTGGAATTTTCCTGGAGTCCAGCATAGAGAATGGTGTGGCTTTAAAATGGACCACGTAGCTGAAAAGCACATGACGACAGACAGTAATTGAATAAAGACTGAGAGTTTGGTTGCCAAGAGCAACAAGGACAAGGAAGTACACAGTTTCTACTGATCTGGAAAAAGAGTTTTTGCAATGCAAGGTGTGAGTCAGTGCATGGAAGGAGCTGCATCTTTGTCACTTCTGTGTCCAGTGCAATGCTCTATTTGTATTTACGAAGAGAAAGGGGACAGGGGCAATAGGAACTATGAGAAAGGAGACTAGCATGGAGATCCTCTGATGGACAACTCACTTGAGTTTATAATGGTGGTTAGAAAGGTGACCAGACGTCCCGCTTTTGGCGGGACAGTCCCAATTTTTAACAATTTGTCCCGCATCCCGCGGCGTTTTAAAAAAGTCCCGATTTTAAAAAATATTATTACAATACTATTTTTTCATTCTATAAAAAATTTTATTTTTGCTCCATATAGACCAAATTTTTAATCAAGAACCCCCCGTCAATGGTGTCCCGTTTTACCAATTTTAAAATCTGGTCACCTAGAATTGGGAGCAGTCTCCCAAACTCAGTTCAATTTACGCTCTAGACTAGATAATTTCTAGTTGTAGGGAGCTGTCCTATACATTGTAGAATACTCTTCAGCATCTCTGGTCTCTACCTACAAAATGCCAGGAGCAGTCCCCAGTTTTAACAACCAAAAAGGTCTCCAGACATTGCCAAGTGTCTCCTGGAGAACAAAATCACGTCTAGTTGACAACTACTGATTTAGAGAAAAGTACCGTATTTCCCCAGGTATAAGATGCACACTTTTCCAAAAAATTTGGGGTAAAAAACTGGGTATGTCTTATACAGTGGTTGTATATTTTTTATTGCATTTCCCGCTTTTTCCTGCTTGTTTTTGCGCTCATCGTTGAAGACAGTGATTCGTCATCAGACACAGATGAGGACAAGCTAATGGATGGGAGTTTTGACAGTGATAAGGAGTTACATGAATTTTATGATGAATAAAACTTGAGTTCAATGACTTTATGTAATACGCATTTATTTTCAAATTTCAGGCCCCCAAATTAAGGTGCATCTTACACATGGAAGCATATTATACATGGGGAAATATGGTAGTCAACATTCTTCCAGTTTGCTAAACTGAATTTCCATCACACTAAGAGGAATTTGGGGTGGAAATCAATGGGACTCTCCTGAGAATAGAAAACAACCTACATATCCAATAGAAGACTGGGCAAAGTAATCAGTTATAGCTACATAGTGAAGTATTATATAGCCATTAAAATAATAGTGTCAAAGAATATTACTATGAAAACATGCTCCAGGTTAATTTTTTTTAAAGCATGTATGTGTATATACGTGTTTATATTTGGTCTAGGCAATAATGTATGAGAATATACAGCAAAATGCTAGCAATCTTAGGAAAGGAAGAGTTATAAGCTTTTCTTTTCTTCTTTTGTGTTTATATTTTCTACAAGAAAATACAATTCTTTTTAAAAAAAGGTGGCTATGGGAGGAGAAGGATATGCCACTTCTAGGCCAAAAGAGTGGGGATTTGCATTTTTATGTTTGTTTATTTGGTTTTTGCTCCTGCAATTATATGGCAAAGAGGCACCATAATTTGATTTTTGGTGCAGCTCCTTTAGGGACCTAATGGGGTGGATTTTTCTGGTATAATTAAACAAAGTTTAGCTGAAGGCTGGAGGATGTGTAGACCAGTCTTTTCCACAAATCTCTCCTTCCATCAAGGAGTTCAGATAAGGGAATCACTCAGAAGAAGAGTTTGGAAGAACATGTACTCAATTCAGTGGCCTGGAAGACCCTCCCCCTGCTGATGACCCAACTAAAGGAGAAGAAGCCTCATGCTTCTCATTGAGAAGATCCACTCTTTGGCCTAAATTGACTGCAGGCCTTTTCTGTGTGATGGCCACCATTGGGCTGCATATAGGTCTTTAATTACCCACTGGCTCCTATGAGCATCTCTTACCCTTCCCCACAGGCCATAACCCCGAGGAGGCAAAGGCTTCAGGCTTTAGTGAGTCAGCCCAATGGGGCCAGAGAAGAACAAAAAGAGGGGAGAGCAATTGCTCTAGGAGGTGCCAGTGCCTGAAGTCAGCCAATCTGTGGGGTGGGCAGCTAGAGGGTGGGTACCTCTTCTGCAGGGCTTTTGTTTAGGGGAGGACTCAGGGGGAGGACCAAGAGGGGAGGTAGAGGAAATAAAGAACCCTCTTGAAAGCAGCAGAAATGATTTCTTCTTATGTGTTTATAAAGACAAGTTTTTAAAAGTGAGCTTTGTTTGACGGTGAGTCATCCCCAACATTTGATGGATATGATTCAGATGACCTTCCCTGACGGCATATTCTGAAAATACAGGCTAAAGTTTCCTGATTGTTCAGAAACCCTCAAAGAGTTCTAAAAGGCAGCATCATGAGCTTAGTTTTTAATCATCTATATTTTTTATGGTGATGTTGATACACTGAAAGTAAATAGTAACAACCCTTGACTCCGCCAGGAGGAATGGATGCTTCCCTAAGACTGACAATAATTAAGTTGTCATCAGATGTAAAGCACAGAGAGATATAAGGTGGGATTTAGGAGTCCTGAGTTCTAAAACTCCTTTCTTGATAACCCACAGGGTGATCAGACCTTGAACAAGACACTTTACCAACCTCATATATAACATGAGGATAGTTAGCCTAGACAGTGTTAAGGTCCCCATCATCCTTCCTTGAAGCCTGATACTCATCAAGGTGAGGTGTCCATCCTCTTTGCAACTTCAGTATCTTGTGTTTATCCTTATCGATGAATATTGTCATTGCCTCTCTGGTTTATAAATCCATCTTAGGATATACACAGAATCTCTGCATTATTCATCACTGTATTTCCAGAACCTGCAATATTGTCTGTCTGTAGCACATAGTTAGTACATATTTTTTGAATAAAAGTGTAATTGCTCTTTGAGTTTCTCAGTTCTAATCTCAAGTCCCATTCTTCTGCTTTCTATTATTTCCCTTGCCTTCTCCTTGGGTCTAGAATAGAAACTTTTACTCAAGCTTTGGGTAAGCTTTGAGTCACATTTTGGAACTGCTACACTAAACACCTTTTGGCATTCATTCTGTTCTTAATGACCATTGTTGTGTGGTCCTAGAAATGTGCCTCTCAGATGTTCAACTGTGAGAGTATGATCAACCAAGAACTGAAGCTACTAAGCTTGCAAGTGGATTGTCGTGTTTGTTCCAAAGCCTCTCCTCCCAAAGGCTTCTTCTAGCCAATGACTAAGTCCAGCAGGGATGCTAAGGCAGACCTTCCTAGAAGATATAAGTCTCTGCTAAGGAGCAGCTTTAGCTTGAGTGCTACCAAGTGGCCTTGCTGAACTCTCCTTGGAACTTAAAACTTGGATTTAGAACCAGTCCAAGATTCCTTCTTTCCTTCCTCCTTTCCTCTCTCTCTTTTCTTCACTTGGGGTCACATTTACATCTGATGACTCTCCCCTGGCTCCCTTACCATTCTATCTCACAAGTATTCCTCTTAATATGTTTTATCTGGTTGAATATTGTTTTGGCATTTCAGTACTAGCACAACCACTCTCTCTGAGAGTTTCCTCTGTACCACTTGTGGGCCCCCACATGTCTCCTTTGTCCTTCACCCCACTTCTAGCAATTTGGACCAGGGTTAAATGAATTACATTTTCTTTCCAAAGAATGTGTAATAAATTAGTCCCTGTGCATGGCTGTAACCATGGGAAACAAATGGCAATCATGGGACAGCCATCTTCTGACCGTCATTTACTTGAAGAAGCAGAGAAAGTCTGCTTGGAAAGAAAGAAAATGACACAAACATCAGAGACCTAAAGATAGTACTGCCTGGGCACCTGATAACATTTCTGTCCCTTTTTTAGATGCCCAGAGGCCTTGCTGTCTTTAACTTCTGCAAGATGCTTTATTATCTATTCAAGACATTTTATTTTTGGCTTAAGCTAGTTTAAACTGAATTCTGTTGCTTACTATCAGAAGAATCTAGACTGAGAGTCAGTAATGATACCTAATGATGTTTCCACTATAAAATAAACCCATCATTAACACAGAACAACACAGGGTAACTGTCATTACCCTATGCCCTATTGTGACACTTTTGAGTGTAAAAAGAGGTGCTATTTATAATTGCACTGAAACAATAAACATAATCGTAGACTGTTCTAAGCAAACCAAGGCTAATATGCACTCTACTTCCATAAAGAAAATCAGTTGATAAGAGAATTTGTGGAATTTGAATACAGTTGTGGTGAAACAAACCTCATACGGTATCATCAAAATCCCTGGTGTCTCTAAAAAAGAAATTTTCTAGATTATTTTCTCCCTGAACTCAACTTTCAGACAAGTTAACTGATGTTCAAAATGAAGTAACTAGCTTAGGCCACTCAGCTAATAGGCAGAAGAGCTAGACTCAAAGCCCAGTCTCTGGTCCCCTTGTCCAGTATTCTTTCTTCCACGCAAGAGCACTCAGAAGTGTTCATTCCCCTCAACGTGTGAGTTTAGGGCTCCTCTCCCTGCCTGGAACACCAAGGCCACTCAGAGCACATATTCTAAATGAGAGTGTATTTTAAAACATTCCTAGGAGTATTGTCTTGTGCCAGTGTGACAAATGGTCTATTTCAAAGATGGTTGCAGTGGTATCTCTCACCCCATATGCTGTTCTACAATAAATTCTTGCCTCTCCTCCCACAAGTGGTACAGTCTCTTATTCTCTCACTCTCAATCTGGGTTAGCCTTCCGAGTGCTTTGACCAGGAGGACGTGGGGGCAGTAGTGCTGATGTGTGACAGCTCTGCAAGTTTTGCTTGGAAAGCTTCCTTGTAGGAGGTTCTGTGTTAATACCTAGCCATCATGATGTGAGAAGCCCAGGCAGTCTGGAGGGCTGTGGTCGACAGCCTGAGTTCCCAGCCAACAGCTGGCATTGACGCCCAGCCATGCAAGTGAGGACTTTGGACACACAGCCTTCGGAGGACTGCAGCCCAGCCAGAAAACAGCTGCGGTCTCACAAGCATACTGAGAATCACTCTGCCGAATCAAGTCAACTAGTGGAAACATGAAACGTTAAATATGTGTTTGTGTTAAGTCCCTAAGTTTTGGGGTCGTTTGTTAGATGACAATAGATAACCAGAACACTCACAATTCTCTCTATGAGTCCAAACTAAGTCTTAGCTGGGAATGGACTCCCCGTTTGGTGTGAAGTTGTCACCTCACTACAGTCACTGTGAAAATTCTGTTTGTCAATAGAGCTGTTGATGGGGGAGCTTGAAGTACCATTTACATTAATTTTTACTACCTGAGATAGGAATTATGAGTTTCACTGGGACCTTTTCATGGAACAAACTGAGGTAAAATCCAAGAATCTTTTGCACTCCATCCATGACTTTGCCTCTTACTTACCTGCCTGCCTCATTTCCCAAACGCTCTGCTGTGACCAGGCAGTGTCTGATAGCTTTCCTGCCTTACTGGTGGCAGGCTGTGTCACTGCACCAGGCTATGCTCATGTCAGGGTCTCATCTATTGTTCTGTTTCTCTCTTAATTCCCCCATTCTAAATTTACTCCTCCTTGATGTAGTTTGAGACTAAACATTCTCCTTTCAGTGAGCTCTCCCTAAATACTCTGCATTTATCTATTTAAGCAGGTAACACATTTTATTAGAGTTATCTGTTGGTGTGTCTAACTTTATTCTTTTGTTTTCCTTGTGATATAGAAAGACAGAGACAG
This sequence comes from Rhynchonycteris naso, assembly GCA_037038555.1. Classification (NCBI taxonomy): domain Eukaryota; kingdom Metazoa; phylum Chordata; class Mammalia; order Chiroptera; family Emballonuridae; genus Rhynchonycteris; species Rhynchonycteris naso. Next base: position 342,596,172 of record CM072995.1, read on the forward strand.
ACAGACAGGGACAGACAGACAGGAAGAGAGAGAGATGAGAAGCATAAATTCTTTGTTGTGGTACCTTACTTGTTCATTGATTGCTTTCTGTGCGTGCCTTGACTGAGGGCTCCAACAGATGAGTAACCCCGTGCTCAAGCCAGAGACCCTGGGCTTCAAACCAGCAACCTTTGGACTCAAGTCAGTGACCATGAGGTCATGTCTATGATCCCACACTAAAGCCAGTGACCCCACACTAAAGCTGGTGATCCTATTCTCAAGCCAGTGACCTTGGGGTTTTGAACCTGGGCCCTCAGCATCCCAGGCCAACACTCTATTCATTGTGCCACCACCTGGTCAGGGGTGTTCAACTTTTTAAGGAGGATGTAAATCTCTGGGTGATAAGACGGTATCTATCTATGTATCTATCTATCATCTATTTATCTATCTATAATTGTCTACATTTATTTATTTATTTTGGGTCTTAATTCTTTTTGAATCCTCAACATTAAGCCAGTTCCTCATTAAGAAATGTTAGATGAGGTAAAACCAAAGAAGGTCAATCAAAATAAATGAAAAGTTTTCAAAGAATCCTTTCCTTTTTAACTAGACTCTCTCGACAATAGTTATAATGAGACTAACAAAAGTTTGAAAAGGATTTATATCAGACATGGAAAAACTTCAATTGACCTGTATTAAAGACCACACATGGAAGCATAGTCCACTCAGCAGCATGGTGATCACTGCCCAGGCAAATATTTTATGATATTGAAAGAAAAGACTGGACCTGACTACAATGTTAAATTTACTACTGTCTCTGCATGGTTTAAATTATTTGATAATCATTATTCATTACATAATATGAAAGTGAGTGGTGAATCTGTGAGTGCTGATGGGAAGGCAGCCGAAGAATTTTTGGAAACTCCTGATAAGCTGATTGTGAAGTTAAATTACTTACCAGAGCAAATATTCAATATGGATAAAACCTTCTTGTCCTGGAAATGGATGCCTGAAGGACTTTCATGTCTAGAAAGGCCAAGTCAACACTTGGTTTAAAGGTTTTTAAGGAAAGGATAACAGTCTTGCTTGGGACAATGTTGGAGGCTAAAAATGGAAATCCTTTGTGATTTGGCACAGGGAAGACTCCAAGAGGTGGTTCCTGTAGGAACTGACTAACGAGGAGCTGTTGGGACAGGAAGAGGAATGCCTGGCTGAAGAAGCAACAAGAGAAAAGAAAACTGCAGGAGAAATAAAAAGAACTCTCAATAGGATTTACAGTGAAGGGTTAGCAGAATTTTTGCAGACTTAACAAACTCAAGAAAATATTTGAAAACTGAATCCCAAGACGGATAGGTTTTCATTAATAGAATGTATATGGCACATTATTCACTTATATTCAAATGTATGATAACACACACACACACACACACACCAAAAAACAAGCAAACCACCAAGAATATTTTTCTGGAAAGTGTGATATCTCCTCAAGAAGAGCCTCAGGTGGGTCCTTCGGGAGGAATTCCAGAAGAAGGCATTGTTGTCACAGGAGATGACAGCTCCACGCATTTTATTGCCTCTGAAGACCTTCCATGGCACAAGTGGTGGAGGGGACATTAATGATCCCGACTCGGCCGTGGCTAATCTGTATGTTTGCATCTTGGTTTTTAACAAAAAAAAAAAAGTTTAAAAAGTAAAATAAATAATTTTAAAATAAAATAAATTATAGAAAAAGGATAAACGAAAGAAAATATTTTGTATAGCAGGACAATGTGTTTGTGTTTTAAGATAAGTTTTACAAAAGGGTCACAAAGTTATAGGGTGTGTGTGGACATAAGTGGTGATGGACAGACTTGCCTCGGGGTGGGGAGCTCACAATGCGGTATACAGATAATGTGTTACAGACTTGCGCACCCGAAACCTACATAACTTTGTTAACCAGCGTCACCCCAATAAAATCAAAAAAGGAAAAAAGATAAAGTAAACAAAATTACAGTAAGCTAAGGTTAATTTATTAGTGGAGAAAGAAAAGAATTTTAAATAGATTTAGTATAGCCTAAGTATGCAGCATTCATAAAGTCGACAGCAGTGTCCAGCAATGTCCTTGGCCTTCACAGTCGCTCACCACTTGTTCGCTGACTCACCCAGAGCAGCTTCCAGTTCTGCAGGCTCCGTTCATGGTAAGTGCTCTATACAGGTGGACCATTTTTAAAAAATAATTTTTAAACCATATTTTTCCTGTACATTTTCTACGTTTAGATAAACAAATATGTACCATTGTGTTACAACTGCCTACACTATTCAGGACAATCACATTCTGTACAGATTTGCAGTCTAACAGCAATATGCTATGCATATAGCCCAGGTGTGCAGTAGGCTACACTTCTTAAGTTTGTGTAAGTGAGTACTATGATGCTTACACAACAATGAAATTGCCACACAATGCATTTCTCAGAATGTATCCCCATTGTGAGAATGTGTCAGGAACTCAATTCTAAGTGTTACACACACATAATATACACAATCCTCATAGCCTTATGAGGTGAATATTACTATCATCCCCATTTACAGATGAGAAAACTGAGTAACTCACCCAAGAATCCACAGTTTATAAGAGGCAGAGTCGGACTTTCGACCCACACACTCTGGTTCTAAAGCTCTTTCTTATTCTTCAGAACTGCCTTTCTGGAACTAATCACCACAACTTAAAATCCTCAGGAGTGCTTGGGTGAACTACCTCTAACTCCTTCACCATGCTCTGCTGGGGCAAGGTGCTCATAATGACTGCATTCCCATAGGAAGAAGGAGTTAATAAAAGAGGCAGACAGGCAAATAAATAATTTACCACCTGAGAATTGAGAAGAGATTTCTTGGATTAAAAGTCAGAAACTCAAAAGACAGAATTTAGACAATAAGGTAATAAATGACACAATTATTAACCAATTGGCTACAGACTCATTCTGGGTCTGGAGCCTGCATTTCCCCCAGCAGGGCTTCTGCTTCTGCCCCTCCAGCACAATCCTTCACAGGCAGCCAGACTCCTCCTGCCCACCTCTGTCAAAATGAATTTGCTTGTAAGATCTGAATTCTATATATTTTTTAAAGAACCCAATCTTTTAAATTATTAAAAGTGTGTGTTGAACTATGGATTGGGAAAGGAGTGGGGCACAGAGAGAGAAATACAAAGGGGGAGAGAGTGAGAAAAATGAAAAGAAGGGAGAGAACAAAAGGTGTGAGGGAGTCGGCAGAGAGACAGAAAGAATCAGAGATAGGAGAGACAGAGCCAAGGAGAGACATCGCTCTGCTGTCTAATGTTACCTCATGCTGAGCAGGGCACCAGTCTCAGTGGGTCCCTTGGAAATGTGGCTCAGAGAGCAATAGATCCATTGAGGAACTAGGTTGACTGACCACCCAAATTCCAAAAGAAAACAGAAACTCTATGTTCTTCTTAGCAAGCCCTGTGTTAGGAGAAAATGGTGGAGAAATGAGGAAGAAGTGTCTGTGCTCTGGAAACCATCACATTTTACAGGGAAACAGACGGACGTGCATAATGAACATGAATACAGTGGGTTCCCGAAGATCTAAACCAACAACAAGTGAGCTAAGTGACGTTAGGTTCACGACTTCTCTGAACCTCATATATTTTTTCTCTAAAATGCAAATAATGGTTAATAACAATAATATCTGTTTCAAAGATTTTATAAAACAAAAATTTAAAAAAAACCTCACATAAGATGCTTAACACAGAGCTAAGCACACAATGTGTATTCATCATTGTAGTTTTAAAAGAAAAGTGATATAATAGATCGAAGAATAGTGGTAGAAAACATGATCGTTGTCAAAGAAACAGTGATACAAATAAAGATTTATGAGGAATTAGAGGAAGGAGTAGGTATTAATCCCACTGCGGAGCTGGGAGGAGGGGAATGGGCTGAGTGGGAAGAAAAGGGAACAGCAGGTTCAGAGAGGAGAAATTTGGAGGTAGGGGATTTAGATTAGAGAGGATGTGAAAAAGTACATCAGACCAGGTCCAAGGAGGTCTTCCCTGACCAAAACAATGCAGTTTGGATTTAATCCAAGAGGCCAGCATTTCCCATGACCTGTTCTGTAAAACACTCGTGTTGGGAGATGTGAGCAGTCGCTGCGTGAACCCAGCCTGCCCTCCAGTATATTTGGAAAGCGCTGTGTGGAACGAAGGGGAGCTCTTTGCTCCCAGACTCTGTAGTGCCTTTAACACACTAAGAAGAAGAAGCATATGCAGCATTTCTCAAAAAGGTTCGCCCCATACCTCTGCTATTAGTGTTGAGAAAGTCAGTTAGGCCAGTTTTGAAATAGGTATGAGAGTATAGGCTGTACCTTCAGATCTGTTTTGAGGCAGACTCATTCACGTGAAGAACAGAAGTTTATAGAATGGATTAAATGTGACAGGACTGAAGAAGGGACATCAGTATAGACGGATGGAAGCTAGTGAGTGGTGCCTGTGATAGGTGGCGAGGGTCTGGGGCAATGCCAGTGAGCAAAGAGCCAGCCTCAAGTAAGCAGTCAAGATTGTGGACTCTGCAGCCAATCCACCAGGTTAAAATTCCAGGTTGTCCTTTACTAGCTAATGACCATGGACAAATGACTCCACCTCTCTGTGCCTTGGTCTCTCCTCTGTTAAAGTGAGAGTAATCATACCTACACTCATGGAGGGCTGTGATGAGGATTGAATGAGGTAATACTTACAAAGCACTTAGAATAATGCTGGGCACATATTCACATTGCAAGAGCATTTTGTTAACTAAATGGGGAGGACAAGATAGAATTCTCTGATAGGTTTTTGCTGGAACAAGTCAGAAAAAAAGCAGTGTGCACTGTCCGAAGCATGTCTCTGCTCTCTTGTCCCAGACTGGCTCCTTTTCTCTTTTTTATAGTTCTCTTTCTCCTTCCTCATTTTGTTTGCAGACCAGAGCCATTATATCTCTTGACAAAGAAAACAAGGGCTTTATATGAGCCTTTAGCTTACATAAATGCAAATAAAACAAAGTAAAATATTTTTAAAATAACGAACACACACATCGTTAAACATGTATATTAATAGAGTGATCTGGGCCATTCATCTGGCCACCTCCATACTCAAGGACCTGTGGCTGCTATTGGCCTGGAGGGGTTGAGGGAGGTCTCTTTTCTCATATGCTGTTCAGTGAGGTAGCAACTTGACAAGCTGAAGATGATTCCAGGGTTTAAAGGAAGTTATTTTTCTTATGACTTTTCTCCCAAAGGCTAACTTGGTCTGGTATTCAACTGGAGAAACATTGTTTCTGAAAGAAATGCTGGCTTTGTTAGTCTTTCTGATGGTACCCTTATAAAGACTTTAAAAGGTAATTCTGATGATCTGTTATTTTTTCTCACACACTTTAGAACATTCCTGCCATGTAAATTGAAACTCTCATGAAATGTAGAACCGAGATTATGACCTAGGTCTTCCTGACTCCAAAGTCCTTGCTTTTCCCATCACACAGACCCTTGTAAACAAGTGCTTGGGAGTCGCCCACTTGTACATTCAACACCTCTTTACTAGGTGTCTGTAACAGGCCAGGAAGTGAGCCAGATGCTTTGAGATAGAGTGCAGAACACATCAGACACAGTTCCTATTCTCAAGGGGCTTCCAGGCTTTGAGACTGGTGCTGAGCAAGAAATGAATTGACGCAGGGCATCATGGGGAGAAAGACTCACCCATTCACCTGCCATTACAGACCTACCTAACACACTTGGTCATCCAGGACCTGAGTTAGGTCATCCGGGTCCTGGGTGTCATTGATCAAATCAAATTAAAAGCAGGGCTGGGTTCTGGAATGTGGGGGCCTTAGACAGAGTGAGTTAGCTCAGTGATCCTCCATCTTGGCTGCCCATTAGAATCAACTGGGAAGTCTACATACTAGGCTTTAACTGAGATCTATGTAATAAAAAATCTCTGTTTTAGCTAAAGATAAAAAAGCTTGGAACTGACCCAAAGATGGAGAAGCTGCTCTGCCTCCACACATCTGCCCATACACTACAGAAAAAAGTGTCCCTGATCTGAGCAGTGGAGGCGTGTATGGATGGCAGTTAGGCACTCCAGCTCTGGAGATGGACGGTGGGAGCTTGAATCCTACCTAGCTCTGCTGTTTGCTAGCCATGTGGCCTTGGACCCAGTATTGAACTGTGTAGGGCTGTAGTTTTCAGTTAAGAAGATCAAATAAGTTAATAGATATAAATCTCTTAAAAGAAAAAGTATATAGCAAATACTTACTATGTGTTAGCTTTTATTGTCTTTCTCATCGTGAGAAAATCCCACAGGCCAGTGTGAAGCTTGGAGGAATGGCCCTTCAAGTCTTTCTTTGGATTCTTAGTGCGTCCTCTCTTCTGTGGTTCAGGTCTTCTCAGATCATTTGGGTCCCTCTTGTTCTGTGTTCTAAATGATCACCTTCTGTACCCTAAGTCTCTTGTAATTGATGCTTTATTTGTTCTTTGCCTTTGGGTATTGTGGTAAATTAAAATGGTTTCAGGTTCTTTGCTACTTATGCTACTGAGAAATGAAATCTGATTTCTGTTCCCTTGAATTCAGGCTGGGTGTAATGTCTTATGTGTTCAACAGAATGCAATGGTAATGTCTTCTAAAATCCTGAGACGAAGTGATAAGAAGCCCTGGACTTCAGCCTGGGTGCCTTGGAGCACTCACTCTGAGGAAGTCAATTGCCATGTAAGAAGGCCAGTCACTGTGAGACCACCATGCTAGAAAGAGCACGGGGAGAGGCCACGTGGAGACATCCCGAGACTGCATGAGGAGTGAGATGTGCCTGGACAGCTTCCATCTGCTCCAACCCCCGGCCATTCTCTCAGCAGATGCCCCAGGTTTCACGTGAAGTGGGCTGAGCTGTCCCTGCCAAGTCTGGCCTCAATCGCAGATTCGTGAGTAAAAGCAATTAGTAAGGTTCTGGGTGGTTTATTTTGTAGAGATAGATAAGAGGAACAAAAACGTATAAGCTCAGTAAAGGAGCAGCCTCTCTGGGAGAGCGAGCCATGTCGTGATGAAGACACCGTGCCCATTTTGCGAAGCTGGGTGAAGCTGGCCACAGCACTTCCGCTGTCCCTTCTATGTTGCTGATTTAACTAGAGCTGAGAGTCGAGATCCCTCCCACTGCTGTAAAGTTTGCTCTTGTGTGGTCTATAGCTAAAAACATATCCAGAAGAGGGATGGTGATGATAACTGAGAGGCAGAGCTGATTCACAAAGCTGAGGCTAAAAAAGGACATGATTCATAAGTTAAGGATGTGAAATTTCATTCAACAAAACTTTATTGTGCACCCAGGATGTGCCAGCCTAGGTACAAGAGAGAGGCACAGATGAAATCCCCATGGGTGCATGGGTGGGGTATAGGACCAACAATGGCCTTGTATATGTTCAAAGCTATCCATTCCAGAGATTATGTGCAGGGTTCAGTGGGCACAGGGAGAATATGTTCAACTCTACCCAAAGAGATCAGGAAAGACTTCCTGGAGGAGGAGATGAAGCTTCAAATGAGGTACTAAAGAATATTCGCCAGGAAGCCAGGGGAGAGACAGCTGTAGTCCAGTGATTAAATGCATCCAATCTGGAAGCAAACTGCCTTTATCCTACTCCTTTCTATCACCATTAGTTTTCTAGACTAGGATAAGTTACTTAACCTCTCTGAGCCTCAGTTCAATTTTCTATAATAGGATTAACAATTGTGGTGTTTTATAGGATTGTTCTGCTAGTTTAAACATAAATCACTTAAAATCATGACTAGTGCATTGCAAGCATGCAGTGGAAGTTAGCTCTGACAGAGAAAAGACCACATGCAAAGGTACAGAGGCAAGAAATAGCACAGCAGGGTGAGTGAATTGCTAGCTGGTCACAGTGACTAGCACAGGGGACACCAGGGATGGGAAGAGCTGGCAAGTGGTGGGAGATGAAGCTAGAGGTGGCAGTAGGGACCAGGTCATGAGAAACATGCCTGGGTTTTCTTTCCAAGGGCAGTTACCCTTCACCACAATATGTCTCTGGAAGGAAAGGACAGAATCATTTGTTGAGCAGTACTTTTTTTTCAAAGCGTTTCAGCATTATACATCCCCATTGTTTTGATAAATATAATGCACACCACCAAACACAAGGGCAGACAAACTCTTCTGGACACACAGGGTATGCTATTGTCAGAGTTCTGATGTTCCTCCACTTCAGAGAAAGGGGAGGATGTGGGAGTATTCAAAGCTTGGCAAGAATGAGATTTTTAATCTGGAAATGTAAGGAGTGGAGAACACTATAGTGGAAAATAGGGAACAATTGAAGAATTGCAATGAGAAGAGAACCATGGTTCACCTTGCATGTTACGAATGCGACTTGGATGGCCGTTTGATGGAAGCATGGGGATGGTAGGAGGAGCCGGTCAATGCTGGAAGCCATTAGGTGACTAGGAGAATTTAGCAATGGTCCAGGCTAAAGATGATTAGAGCTTTCATTAGGAAGGTAGTAATGGAGATGCAGAGGAGCCTTTATGGTGGAATAGATGGATAAGGTATGCCATAAAAGCTTCCAAATAGCTGAGTGCTCTTGGATTTCTCTGCTCAGTACAGAGCCCTTCAGCCTTCCTTGTAAGCTTCTCTCTCCCTGTCTTGTCTCTCAGACCAGGCTGAGCAGATTCATTCTTTGAACACGAATTTGAGTTTTACCTGGTGGCAGGCCCTTTGCTAAGCAATAAAAGTGAAGATTATGGTTGTTCTCTCCTGGGATTATATCATTGTATATAGTCAAACGACCACAAATAATCTTGACCCACTAATTTGTGGTTTTTCTTCAGCTGAGAGCCAGAACCACAGGAAGGTCATTTCTTAAAACCTATAATCAGATGGATTTCCCGCAGGCCGGTTTTGCAGCCAGGTGCAGACCTCACTTCTGCTTGTCCCCTGACTTGGGAACACTGGCTTCGCTGCAAAGCAGAGACACGAGGGAAGAGGAGGGCAGCCACAACCCTTCTGTCTTCACACCCGAATCCCTGGGGATTAGACTCATCATCAGAGCATGACTCTGAGGGCTTCTGACAGGAAAAGCCAAGACATAAAAACACTCTGCTCTAAAACCACATGGGAAGTGAGCCAGCCCGTGTGTGAGAGCCTCATTCACAGAATCTCTCTGATCGTCAGGAGCTTCACACAGCATCTTGATGCCTGGAGTTCCTCACTTATAAAGCCATGGGGACAGCCTGGTGGCAACTGCTCTTTTTCTCCCAGGGGAGGAGCAAGATATCTGTGTGGATGCTTCCTGCTTCTGTCATCTCCAACTCTCTGAGCTCATTAGCAGAGGATGTTTCTTGGAAATACGATGTCTTCTGGTGCCATAAGCCATGCTTTGCTCCACACCCAATTTTTATTTTTACAGTGATTAAGATGATCATGGAACTCAGCGTTGTGTCTTCAGTCTACATAGGTCTAAAGTAAATGGCAGTTGGGCAGGGCATGCAGAGGAGAGAGCAGAGTGGTGATGCTGAGTCTCCCTTCAGAAAAAGAGGAGACCCGGGGTATTGGCTTCTGGCAGGGTTTGGGGATCTGAGCGAGGCCTGTCGGGAACATCACTGGCCATTGCCTAATCCATGTAACTGGGTGGCTATCTAAATGAAGACAACCTGGGGACAAGCCAGAATCAATACCACCACACTGTCTCAACCACCTGTCATTTGTAAAGGAGTAGACAAAGAGAAACACTCTAGCTCAATGATTCTGAACCTCTTCATCTCATGACACACATAAACTAGTCACTATAATTCTTTGGCACACCAAATATATATATAATTGTTACCAATCTGACAAAAAAAAAAAAGAACAATTTTGATTTAGTCACACAGGATGGTTATAGTGGTGTTGGCTATTGACAGTTTTTTAAAATTTAGAATCTAAGGGAGAAGTCAGTGCCCCAGACTAAATAGTCAAGTAAGTACTACATGTTTTAAAAATTCTTGCAGCTGGTCTATCTAGATGCTGAGCTCTGGGAGGGAGAGTAGGAGACTGATTAGGAGCAAGAACATTTGAAGGAATGGACAGAATAAAATTCCTGACCTAAAGAACATGGTGACAAAGGCATTGAGCACGGCTAGTAGAGAAGCTATGGAACTACAACCTGACTTGCCCAGATACCAGGATCGATTCCAGGTACCCGACCAACCTGGGCAATCAAGGAGCTGGAGAGCGGGATTTACCTCCCTATCTTACGTATGAGAAAACTGAGGCTCAGGGAGGTAAAAGGAACCACCCAGTTTCACACATCTAGTGAAAAACAGAGCCAGGCTTCACTCCAGGGCATGCCACTGTAAATATGTTATTTCCCTTATCCCGAAAGTTTTTGAAATGTCTGAAGAGAGATGAGAATCCTGGATTGAAAGACATGTGAATCAACTGATCTAATCAGTGGTAGTAAGGGCCAGTACCTAACTGCTCCCCCTTTGTCTGAGGTTTTAGTTACCCAAAGTCAAATGCAGTCCAGAAATAGTAAAGAGAAAATTCCAGAAATAAACAATTTATGAGGTTTAGACTGTGGGACGTTCAAGTAGTATGAGGAAATCCTGGGACGTGAATCATTCCTCTGTCCAACATCTTCAAGCTGTGTACGCTCTTCGTTCGTTAGCCACTCACTAGTCATTTAAGTTGTCAGATCGACTGTCATGGTACTGGCGTTCAAGTCACCCTTATTTAACCTTTATTACAGTCTGCTGTTAAAATTGTGTTACTTAATGACTAATTGTCATTGTTAGTCTCTCACCCTGCCTAATTTATAAACTAAACAGGAGATTGCGACCTGTGCCCCTGGATATGCTTGGTACTGGGGGCAGCCAAGGTAGTGCCAGCCCATCAGGAGTGGCTGTCTCCATGTCACAATGCATGCCTCAACTTGGACCCAACTGTGCTTGCACTCAGGCCCCTGCCGGAATGAGGGGCAGCTATAGTCACTGGGCAGGGCTAGGAAAGGGAGGCCAGGAGGCTGGTGCTTGGTGCTTGCAGGTAGGGGAGTGGGCTACTGGGAACTCCCCCCACCCCCCGCAGGGAGGCAAGAAAGCAGCAGGGGGCAGGGCACACATGAACTCAGACCCAAGTCCTTGAGGTCTCACTGGACTTGACATTGAAACACAGTATCAAAGATAAACTTGTTAAGAATTTCAATAGGGCCAGCACAGAACATTAAACCCCAAGGGTGGGGCTTTTCTGGAGGCAGCGTCCTGACTGTGCGCCACAAAACTAGCCCTGGGAATATGCAAGCTCCAGCATCAATGGTCTTAAAATACAAATACCACCCTGTAATCTTAGGAGAGCCCCAAACACCCCACTCTGGCCTTCTACCCTACTGTCAGTGTCCTGATGGCTTCTTTAGAATCATAAAAATTGGCCTGTGGTGGCGCAGTGGATAAAGCATTGAACTGGAATGCTGAGGTAGCTGGTTTGAAACCCTGGGCTTGCCTGGTCAAGGCACACATGGGAGTTGATGCTTCCTGCTCCTCCCCTCTTCTCTCTCTCTCTAAAAATGAATAAATAAGAGCTAAAGAAAAAAGTGCCATTTAGAGTCATAAAACTTTTCTGCCGTTGTCACTGGTACTGTCCTCCACTCTGAAGTTTCTAGAGATGTTGCTGCTGCTATTGTTGCTGCCTCCCTCACCAAGACAGGGAAGGGTTCTCTCTCCGCAGGTGTCTGTTTCATGTATGTTCCGCAATGTGTGGTCTGGCTCTTTCCATGTCTCCTATACCCTGTATGGAAAAGTTTGGGAAAAGTTTATTACAGCTAGTGTGACTATGTAATTAACCCATCATCTGGACTTGAAAGGATGTCAAACTAATAATTATGATAGGACAACAGGAGTAGATGGCACTGTCTCAGGCCAATCAGAACATAAGCTCATCCCACTTGGGACTGAATAGAAAGCCACGTGATTGATTTTATATAGTGTCACAGACTTAAAAATTCTAATACAGCCATCTCACATTGGTTCCTTAACAGAAACGCAAGTTCTCAACTCTCTCCCTCCATAGGAAGCTTCTCAGCCCTTCTAAGAGAAAGGTCAGCTTTCCCCCTACTCTACCACTGTTCCCAATCAAAATTTCTAATCTCGCTGTCTTGTCTGTAAACCAAAAAGACAGTTGCAAAACTCCCTATACTCTTTCTTTGCCAGAAAGCCTGAAGGGTCATTATTCAAATTTGACTTCTACTGAGCTGTCTTTGGATTCCCAGGTTTGCAGTGGAAGTGGGCATGGCAATGATGGTGATTTTTCTATCTTTGCTGTGGCTATAAATTGATTGATTTTCCTCTCCTTTCCAACAGCAATTGGGGAGCACTGAACACTCACCCCCACATCTTTGTGTTTGCTGATGCTCTTTCGAAGGTACCAGAGAATTGATGTCAATGACTGAGAAATCTTAATTGGCCTTAAATGACATATTTTAGAGTTCAGAAGGAATTTCATTCCAAAGGTAGAGTTCACTATTGCTTAACCTTTGCTGTCAAGGTAACTGCTCAGCCCAAACTGTTCTTAGAGGGTGAAATTATTCTTACCCTTTCTGAAGAGACTATCAATAAAAGAGAGATTTTGTTTATATTGTTAGACCACCCCTTTTTTCTCAGATGCTATTCTTCACTCCATGGGAATGTGGTCACAGAAAATAAACTCATTGTGTTTCTCATTTGACATCTGAAGTAATTTTTATCTTCATATTTTTTCTCTTGAACAAGAACCACCATTTTGAAGAATTCTCTTTATGCCATGAAATACGAGTATAAACTTTTTTGGTTTTTTTGAAAAGAAAACAAATAGAACTTCAAAGGAGCGTAACTTCAGTAGTATCAGTGCTAAGCCACTTGGAAAAACTTTTGTTTAGAAAGGAGGGTTTCTTCCAATCCTTTCCTTGCAATAGGATAATAATAGAAAGCCAGATTTTAAAATCTCAAATTTTCTTTCATCTTTAATAATTTTAAGTTTGAAAGTTTACCATTTAAGCAAACATGTTCTCACCTTTCTCTTCCCCAACCTCAGCACTCCTACTTTACCTTTGTATTTTCTTTTCTTTTTGAATTGGGTTAGCATCCATTAAGTAGAGGCAAAGTTTTTTAATCAAGCATTTTTTTAAAGTCCTGTGCGTTCTCAATCCAGCCTCACCAATATTATAGTCATTATAAATACATTAAATAAAAAGATACATGTTTGGTCTTACAGGCTGAATTGTGTCCCCTCAAAGTTCATAAACTCCCAGTACCTCAGAATACTTAGAGATGGAGCTTTTAAAGATGTTATTAAGATAAAATGAGGTCATTAGGTGAGTTTTAATTTAATATGACTTAGTGTCCTTATGAGAAGAGGAAATTAATACACAGACATGCACAGAGAGAATACTATGTGAAGACAAAAAGGAGAATACAATCATCTATAAGCCAAGGACAAAGACCTCAGAGAAAACCAACCCTGCCGACACCTTGAACTTGGACTTCTAGCTTCCAGAATCATGTGAAAATAAATTTCTATTGTTTAAGCCACCAATCCGTGGTAGTTTATCAGGCAGCCCTAGCAAATTAATAAAATAAGTTGAGATTATATCCGCTCAATTTACCATTCTTTTTTATTTTGTGTCTAAAATCAAATCTACTGAAAGACAATTTCAATGTAATAAATGCACCTTATTTTAAGTGTGTGGTTCAATGAATTTTGACAAATGTAACCCATGTAAATACACCACAATCAAAATATAGGATTCCTTGCAACCCAAAATGTTTTTTTCATTCCCTTTTGCAATCAATACCAACACTCAGATACAGGCAAAAACTAATCTGCTTCCTGTTACAACAGATTAACTATGCCTCTTCTAAAATTGCATATGAATATAATCAGACTATGTGTATTACTTTGAGTCTAGTTTCTTTTGCATAGCATAATGTTTTTAAGATTCATCCATGTTATTTCATGTCAGTAGTTCATTCCTTTTTGCTGCTGAATTGTATTTCATTGTTTACCCACAATGTGCTTATTCACTTACCTGGTTGATGGGCTTTTGGCTTCCTACCAGTTTTGAACTTTTACAAATAAAGCTGCTCTAAACATTTGTGTAAAATTCTTTGTGTGGATATCTGTTTTTAGTTCTCTTGGGTAAATACCTAGAAGTAGAATTGCTGTGTTGTATGTTAAGTGTATGCTTAATTTGTTTTTTAAGAAAAATAAAAAATAAAAAGCCTGCTGAACTTGTTTTTCAAACTGTTACTTTCCACCACTTTTCTCTTTTTTTTTTCTTTTTTCTTTTTGGTGAGAGGAGGGGAGATAGTGAGACATATTCCTGCATGTACCTCAACCAGGATCCATCCGGCAACCCTGTCTGGGACCTATGCTCTAGTACTGAGCTATTTTCAGCATCTGAGGCTGATGCGCTTGGACCAACCGAGCTATCCTTGGTGCCCCGGGCCATGGTCAAACCAATCGAGCTACTGGCTGGGGGAGGTGAAGAGGGAAAGAAGGGGGAGAGAATGGGGGGAGGGGAGAAGAAATGGTCATTTCTCCTGTGTGCGCTGACCTGAAATTAAATTAGGGATGGTCCATATACCAGTCCAGTGCTCTGTCCATTGAACCACCAGCCAGGGCCACACTTTTACTTTCTTAAATCATAAATTTACCATTTTATTTTACTACCAATAATGAATGAGACTTTTAGTAGTTCTAGATCTTTGTTAACCTTTGGTATTGTCAGTTTTAAAAAAATTAGCTATTCTAATGGGTGTGTAGAGATCTCTTATTGTGGTTTGAATTTCAATTTTCATGTGCTTACTGAACACTTGTATATCTTCTTTGGAAAGCCTTTTGCACATTTGTAATTGGATTTTTTAAAAAATCATTGGATTGCAACTTTTCTTTACATATTCTGGATAAGAGTCTTGTCTAACATGTATTGAGGCCTTTTTCCTCATCTTTGACTTAACTTTTCTTTTTTTTTTTGTTTTTTTACAGGGACAGAGAGAGAGTCAGAGAGAAGGTTAGATAGGGACAGACAGACAGGAATGGAGAGAGGTGAGAAGCATCAATCATTAGTTTTTCATTGCTATTGCAACACCTTATTGTTCATTGATTGCTTTCTCACATGTGCCTTGACCGCGGGCCTTCAGTAGACCGAGCAACCCCTTGCTGGAGCCAGCAACCTTGGGTCCAAGCTGACGAGCTTTTGCTCAAGCCAGATGGGCCTGCGCTCAAGCTGGCGAGCTTGGGGTCTTCAACCTGGGTCTTCCGGATCCCAGTCCGATGCTCTATCCACTGTGCCACTGCCTGGTCAGGCAACCTTTCATTTTCTTGATGATATCTTTTGACAAGAAAAGCATTCTATCTTTAATGATGTTAATATTTATGCATTTTTCTTTTAATAATTACTGATTTTTTGTGTTCAGGGAAATCTTAAACATGCAAAAGTTTTCTTCTAAAGTTTCATAGTTTTATTTTTTTTTATTTAGGTTATAATTAATTTTAAGTTTTCTGTGCATATGGTATGCAGTGAGGGTCAGGGTTTTTTTGTGTGTGTGTTCATGTAGGTGTTTTTCCTATTGAATTACCTTAGAATCTTTGTAAATGAATTACTGACCATATTTATGCCAGTCTATTTCCAGACTCTCCATTGTTTCATTGCTCAATATGTCTGTCCTTCTGTCAATACTGCACTGTCTTGATTACTGTGGCTTCGTAGTAAGGTTTCAGGACCAACTTTCTTCTTCTAATTCTAAATGTTCTGGCTTTTCAAGGTCCTTTACATTTCCATATACATTTTAGAATTAGCTTATCAAATTTTCCAAAATCCGCTAGGGTTTTGATTGACGTTGTGTTAAATCTATATGCCAATTTGGGGAGGGTGGACATTTTAATAATAATAAGTTTTCTCATGCATGGATATGTTTTTTCTTCGATTATTTAGGTAATCTCTTGACAATATATTTTATTTTTTCACTGTATTTTAATTTGTTCTTGCACATATTGTGTTATATTTATCCCCGAGTATTCAATATTTGTTGAAGTTGCTTTAAATGGCATTTTAAAACTTCTATTTCCTAATTGGTCGCTAGTACACAGAATTGTAATTGAGTTTTCTGTATTGACATTGTTTCCAGAGGCCTTGTTAAAACCCCGTTAATTCTAGTAGCTCCATCACAGAGTCAGAATTTTCTATGCATACAATTATGCCGTCTATGAATAAAGATAGTTTTACTTCTCCCTTTCCAATTTGTATGACCTTTATTTATTGCTTTATTGCACTTGCTAAGTTTGCAGTACGATGTGGAATAGAAATGGTGAGAGCAGATCATTTTTGCTTTGTTTCTGTTCTGAGTGTAAAGACATTTACTGTTTTCACATTAACTTTGATGTTAGGCTAAGGTTTCCCACAGATGTTCTTTATCAGGTTGAGGAAATTCCCATATTATCTTAGTTTGTTCATAGCTTTTATCATGGATTCATGAATAAGTATTGAATTTTGTAAAATGCTTAAAAAAAATCTATTTACTAACATGGTGAATAAAATTGATTAATTTTCAAATGTTAAACCAAACTTAACATTTTGTAGATAAACCCCATTCCTCTTGGCAGTTCCAGACTAGCCTGGTGCTACCCTTATCGAGGAACCGACAACAGCTAATTGGAGCTTCTTCTCCAAAGGTCAGCACCAGCTCTGGGTGGGGGAGGGTGTTGGTAGAGCACAGAGCATTTACCTGGCAGCTGTGGCTGATGCTATGCTGTGAGAACACTCCAGCAGGTTAAACCCTCCCCAGCACACCCTGGAGGGAGCTTGCCTGCTGTAAAGAAGTGCTTCAGCACCAACCAGGAAGCTCCCTGACCTTTTCAGCCATTGGACACACTGTAACACCCTATAGGCTGAACCTGTGTATATAAGCTAGCCTATTTCCTCAATAAAACAGATCTGCGTCACTGAACCTGGTCTCCGGAGTTGGGTCTCTGTGTCTCCATTGTCCTCACCCCTGGTGGGCCTTGTCCACAGGAGGGGAGAGTGCCTCTGAGACCCTGAAATACTCAGGCCCTTCTCAGAGGTCTGTAGACTAACAGCTCAACGTTAATTCTCTGAGCAACAAACTTCTGATAATCCCACCTCCTCTTTTTCTCCTCACAGCCCTGGGCTCATGGTGCTCTCATAAAATTATGATTTTTCTGAGTTAGAAATACCTTGGAGATCATTTAGTATAACCTTCCAGTCAATTCATGAATCTTTACTATGGTAGTTCTGTTAAGAGGTCATCCTTCCTAGGCTTGAAATCATTTGGGACAGAGAACCCAGTACACCTTGCTTCCTCAAATACAAAAATTTTAATAAAATGAAGCCGACAAAGAAGATAATATTATTGGGGCTTTAGCTTCCCTTTTAGACCTGATAATGGTCTAAAAGACCATTATCCAGTTTAATCTATTTCAATGTGTGTGTGTGTGTGTGTGTGTGTGTGTGTGTGTGTGTGTGTGTGTGTTTTAAGCTGGGTTCTGCAAACTTCCATGGACATACCCTCAAGCTTCTATAAGTTAGTAATGGAAATTTATTTTTATAGCAATCTAAAAAAGTAATATAGGTATATTCTGGATGATTTCAATGACCACAGAGAGCTTATGACAGAATACTGCTACACACTTTTAATGCCCATGTTCACTTTGTGTTTACATTTATAGTCTACCTAAAAGACCACTGTTGGTTAAGAACAAGGACACTGGATCTAGGATTCCTGGGTTGGATTCCAGATCAGCAACTCACTGTCTATATGATTTTGGACAAATTACATTGCCTTCTGTACTTCAGTTAATTCCTCAGGTATAAAATGGAGAGGATTAAAGTACCTCATTCATGGGGTTGTTGTGAGGATTACATGAATTAATATACAGGGGGTCCTTGGGTTACAACACAGTTCCATTCCTACGACAGTGATGTAACCCGAATTTTGGTATAAGTTGAAACACACCGTAGCCTAAGTCAATTACCTATCGTGACACAGTTTGTAAAATCATAATCAAGAACATAAAAACACAGAAAACTAAGCCACAGGAAAATTAAAAGGACACAAATATACTGTACTGTACCCCGTGCTGCGTAATTTTCCACCACGCAACCCAACTAGTTCACCCCTGTAGTTGGTAAGTACAATGCTAACAGTGCAAGCCGAAATACTCACGTCTCGGTGTTTTAAATCTTTTATGGGAGTGAGCATCATAAACTCGAAACACAGGATGTCGAGACCGTCATTACTTGAGGACCTCCTGTAGTAGAACAAAGCTTGGCAGATAGTACATACTATATAAATGTTTGGTAATATCATTAGATGGCCTTAGCTTAATTATTTCTAGCTATTAACAGAAGCAGGCAGGCTTAATATATATCTTAATCATTATGTACCAGGTGAAGACTAAACAATACATTGTACAAAGGATTCGCAGTACTTGTACAAGATAAAGTGGTAAGAGAATTAAGTAATTGTATGGCACATAGTACTATAGTTTACTCCATAACACAGAAAGTGGCAATATAGTTTCTGTAAAATCATATCATTTTTCATATTAATGTTCATTTAAATGTTACTACATTTAAATCTGCTTATATCTAATTTTAAATCAGTTTTCTATTTATATATCATAAGGATTGGAAGCAAATGTTTGGTTTTATGATGTACTTATCTAAATAGCATGCTACTGAAAATAATTTGTCAACACTGGAAGTGTGTGAGATAATTTTTTCCTTTAAACTAGGTCTATTCGTGATTCAAATTAGAGAATTAATGATATAGCAAGGCCAATTTTTCTCCAACAAAGCACCATTCCTAGTAGTAGCTGTAAATGGGCAAGACAGTAAGGCAGGCCACTTCTGTTCAAGGCCAGCTACAGGGGGTGGGACAGAGGTGGCCATTTAGAAGTTCCTGAATCAGGGAGGCTCAGTCACCAGCTCTAGGATCCACAGTATGAAATTTGGAGAAGGCGCATTTTTAAGAGACTAAGTATCTATGATGGAAGAAAAGGAAAGAGCCAGGGATAGGTAAGGCAATGCAAAACAAACAAATGTTTGAGTTTAGGAGCTAGGCACTGTAAGGCACCACCCTCATAAAAATTCTGTACACTCATCACTTTATTCTCTATTGCTCAGATGAGGAGAATGGGGTATGGAGAAGTAAGCTGGTCCACAGTTATAAGGCAAAAAAGTAGCAGAGCCAGAACATCCCCCCAGGCTGCCTGGCTCCAAAACTGATTATTTTGCACTATCTCTTTGTCCCTGAAAGCCACAGGCAATCTCTGAAATAAATACTTCTGACCAGAAATGCTGCCAAGGAATTCCAGAATCCAAGTCTTTTTGGAAAGGGAAGCCCTGAGGAGCCTCTCGGAGTATTTCCTGGCTTCTGATCCACAGAAGGAAGAGGCCTTTGGACTGGGTTACTATGATGGTTAATTTTATGTTTCCACTTGACTGAGCTATGGGATGACCAGGTAGTTGGTTAAACAGGGTTCCTGGGTTTGTTACGGAGGGCGTTCCCAGAAGAGACTAGCATCTGAAATTGGTAGGCTGAGGAAAGAGGATGGTCCTTCCCGATGGGAGGGGGTATCAACATCCCACCTGAAGAGAACAAAAAGGCAGAGGAATGTTGAATTAGCTGATAGTTTGAGCTGGGACATCCATCTTCTCCTGCCTTTGGTGACGCTGGTTCTCAGGCCTTCAGACCCAGACTGGAATCTACACCACCTTGTCTGGTTCTCCAGCCATCAAACTACACTACTGGCTTTTCTAGGTCTCCAGCTTACAGATGATAGATCGTAGGACTTCTCAGCCTCCATGATTATGGGAGTCAATCTCTCATTTTAATAAATCTCTTCCTAGTTATATGGAAATGCTCTGTTTCTTTGGAGAACCTTGGCAGAGGCAGCCAGAGAGGGCTGGCTCTCGGCATCTTGACAGTTCTAGCTGCATCTCTAGCAGAAGCACGTCTACCAAAAGCCTTTTCTCTCCTTAGCTCAAATATGTTATGGAAGACCCATGGGTCATTCATTTTCACAAGTGGATTCATGACCTCAAATAGTCATAGAATCAAATATGCTTGGAAAACGAGGCTTTCTGTTCCTCAGTTTAGGTGTCATCTTCTCTAGGAATAGAAGTGTCCCTGTCTTGCTGCTGAGAGAATCCTTTTCTCCCAGAACAGGGTGGATGTTGGAAAGAAAGCATACGGACCAATTCCTCCCCAGGGTCTGCATTATTTGTTGTTGTTCTTCTCCACTGGAAAGCTACATGCTAAGCTTTATGTTTAAATGTTCACTTGGTAAGTTAGAGTTGCAATACTCAATTTTCAGAAAGCCCAGTCCCAAGTACAGAGACCACTTTTGAAAAAATGTTGCTGCTGCAGGGTCCCCTAGGAGCTCCCAGAGACACTCGAGTACCTGCTTCCTCCCAGTCCAGACGCCTTGGTTTCCTCTGCTATGCAGGGTGAGGGACACTTAGCATTTCTCCCACTGGCTTTATACCCTATTGTTAAGGTCAGGTGTGTTTTTTTGTGGAGCACAGCTAATATAAATATAAATTAAGTTACTGATACTTTACAAAAGTCTCTTTTAGCTTTGGGACTCATTTTAGTTAATGTCATGTAAGTAATTAGAATTGTCAAATTTAAGAAAAATTTCTTTATCAAGATGTAAGATTTGAAAGGCATTTCCACTGACCAGCTCCTGGCTCTATACATTCCAAACCCGCTTCTCCTCCACCCTCCACATGTTTCTGTGCTGAACGCCACAGGAAAAGTCCATATCACCATGTGGCCTCTGGCTGTGCACTTTTGTGCCATGACACCAGGTGAGTCAGCACAGAAGGCAATAGAATTATTTTTGGAAGCTATTTCTATATCAGGATGGTTAATCATACTGTGCAAGAAAGGTACCTTGATCCACATGAACATGTACCACCAGACCCAAGTTTATGTGTCTCCAATTCATCTTCCCCTTAGGAACTTCAAAACGCCTATGACCATAGCAATACTACTCAATGTGCAGCAGAGTGTGACAGAGGGGCTGTTAGAGGGGAAAGGCTGGTCTTAATTAAGTCAGTTGAATATAGCATTTCAATTATTATAAAACATATGACCACACGAACACCTTACTACAGCTCTCCCCAAAGACTGGGCAGGGACTAATGATAATGAGCTATAAAGTGGATGCTTCCTTTGCTTCACGATGTGTCTCTGCCTTGCATTTTAGGTATATGAACTAATTATTCTTTCTCTATCTCTCTCTCTCTTTCTCTGTGTGTGTGTGTGTGTGTGTGACAGAGACAGAGACAGAGAGACAGAGACAGAGAGAGGAACAGATAGAGACAGACAGGAAGGAAGAGAGATGAGAAGAATCAATTCTTTGTTGCATCCCCTTAGTTGTTCATTGATTGCTTTCTTATCTGTACCTTAACTGGGGGGCTCCAGCAGAGTGAGTGACCCCTTGCTCAAGCCAGTGACCTTGGGCTTCAAGCCAGTGACCCTGGGCTTCATGCCAGTGATCTCTGGAGTCAAGCCAGTGACCATGGGATCATGTCTATGATCTCACTCTCAAGCCAGCGACACTGAGCTCAAGCTGGTGAGCCCGCACTCAAGCCATATGAGCCCACGCTCAAGTTGGTGACCTTGAGATTTCAAACCTAGTTCCTCCATGTCCCAGTCTAATGCTCTATCCCCTGCACCACCGCCTGGTCAGGCTGAACTTCTTACTCCTTATAGTCCATTTTTCTTTGTGTTCATAGTGGCTTTAAGAGGCCAAGATATTTTTTATTTTACTTTATTTCTATGCTAGATGGCCTTCCACATTTGCTGAGATAGGCCATTCACCACTTAATTATCATTTAAATAATTAATTCCTGCTGCGCTGTACCCTAATGCATGTTACAGATTGTTGCCTGTGCTAGCAACAGCGATTTGAAGAGTCTTGCACTTGCATGACTTCCAATTTGGGACTTAAACTTGGAACTAAGGTTTGTTATTTCTGACCATGGCCTCTTAATATTTATGGTTCATCTTTTTGGGTTGGTTAATAATTTAGATCCCATGTACCTATTGCCAGCTGCTCAGGAGGGTACCTGCCCAAATCTTTGATGTCCCCTCATGACTTCCCAAAGTGAATTTTGTGTACAACACATTGCCGATATAGGTCTCATAATCCCAAACAGGGTCTCCAAATTTGGTAAAAACATGGCCAGCAGTTATCATGTGAAGCATTTACAAATAGACCAAAACACTCTTATTTTTATGATTTCAAACTCTGTATCATTTCCTAAAGGTTTGAAGCACCTTATGGTTATAAACATTTTTATTTATGTTTTGCTCTTACAAACATAGGAAAAAAAACTGGAACAAAAAATAAAGCTCAGAGGGAAAGGGAAATTGTTGTAGAATGGCTGAAGGGGAGAGTTCATACATAGAAATGCAAACATGGCGACCCCATCTGGGTCAGTAAATCAGCTCAGAGCTTCTCTATGAAAAAGAGTAGAAAGGGAAGTCTGATGAGTTACAAGCTACACACTGATCAGCAATCAAATTACTACAGTTTTTCAGAAGCTCAGCTTTTCCTGGTTCTCAAATGGGGCCCAGGACATACCTCACTCACTGTTTAAATTCCATAGTGGTACCTGATATTCAATAAACACTCGTTAAATATTTGTTGGGAAAAATGAATATATGAACGAGGGGAAATCAATGTTAAGTTTCTCTAATAAGTTGAAAATTACTGGAAGGTCCATTCTGTGCCTCATTCATCTTTGTAGTCCCTACAATACTTCCTAAGGTTCATTCATTCATCAAGCATTTATCGAGGGCCTGTGATGTGCTGGGCAGTGTTCTCAGCTCTGGGACTATTGCTGGGAACAAGACATTCTAGTGCAAGGGAACAAACAATAATGAGGTAATCAGTGTATATATACTTAGATAGTATATTAGATAGTGAGTTATCCTTCAATATACAAAGCACATGTTTGAAATATGTATGAATTCCAAAGGATCTCCATCCCCTAGAAAACCCTGGAGGGTCTTCTAACTAAGGCCTCACCATTGTGTTATAACAACTACATTTGGGGACTGGCTTCACCAGAGGCCTTAGAAAAGTCCTCTAAATTTTGTGCCTTTTTGTCATGGCTGGGATGACTTTTAGAAATTCTAACTGAGAAGGCTGGGGGGTGAGAGTCCTTGGAGCCCAGGAGCTCTCCTGGGAAACCCTGTCCTTTTCAGATTGAGCAGTAAGAGCCCACACTGAGGCCATCTTTAGAAACAGGATTGCCTTGGGGCCCATTTATAGCTCTGAGCCATTCTGCTTCCTACTAAGGGAACTCCCAGGATGGGGTGACCTGCCCAGCCAAATGCCCATGGTCAAACACGGTCATTGGCCCCGGAAGAATCTTTCCTGCCCTCTCTTTGGCTCTCCTGCGGCATACAGGGGCTGTTCATTCCTCTTATCTGTGGCGCCAAGGAGACTAAGAGCCCCTTGACAGCAGGGGCTGGCGGGGCACACACTGGAGGCTGCCTGCCGGCCGGGACCCATTAACCTCCTTTTCCAGCTCATTGTTTTACAAGCGGTCATCGCCACCTCGCCGCCCAGTCAGAAGCCAGTAGCAGCTTTATAGCCTACTTACAGAAAATGGCTCAGCACTTAGGCATTTTCTGGTGCTCCAGGGTTCAAAGTGAAATTAATTTCCATTACCTCCCCTAATAAATCACCTCACCCAACACATGTATGAAATTCCATTCAGGAGACTCAAGTCATTCTGAGGCTTCACCGAAAAGCCTACTCTCTTCAGCTTGCACTTAGTTAATTTCTCTGTTTGGGATAGAGTTGATGGGGCCCTGCAAAACAACGAGGTTCCCAGAGTGCCAATGGTACGCAGAACAGCCCTAAGGGACAGAGATAGGAAGCTGGCCTGAGGATGCTGGGGGGAGGGTACTTCCTTCTCTCTTGGGACACTTTTCAGTGGCTACTTTCTCTCCCTCCTAGGCCTTTCTTTTTTCTTTTCTTTTTTTAAAAACAATATTTATTTATTTATTTTTAATTTTTTTTTTACAGGGACAGAGAAAGAGAGAGTCAGAGAGAGGGTACAGATAGGGACAGACAGATAGGAACGGAGAGAGATGAGAAGCATCAATCATCAGTTTTTTGTTGCAACATCTTAGTTGTTCATTGATTGCTTTCTCATATGTGCCTAGACTGCGGGCCCTCAGCAGACCAAGGAACCCCTTGCTGGAGACAGCGACCTTGGGTTTAAGCTGGCAAGCTTTTGCTCAAGCCAGATGGGCCTGCGCTCAAGCTGGTGATCTCGGGGTCTTGAACCTGGGCCCTCTGCATCCCAGTCCGAAGCTCTATCCACTGTGCCACCGCCTGGTCAGGCTCCTGGGCCTTTCTTATCACAGGCACAGCTGCATAGAATCTACTAACATAGTAGGAACAGCAGGAGACCCCTGTTTAACATCATAAGCTGGATGATGGGAACATTTGGAAGCCTTTGGCAGGGGTGTGTGTGGCTACCATCCTGATTCTCGATCTTTCTTATTAAAAAAACTGCTGAATGATCACAAGTGGGGCGCACAGCTGGATAATGAAGAAAGAAAATAGCAAGGTACCGCATCACCGAGACACACCCACGGAGGTGGAAAGGATGGGGAGTGTGACTCACACTCTGCGAATCATGTCTGAGGAATTCAAGCCAGAGAGGCAAAGGGAGAGGGAAAAGGAGAGGCCCAGAAGCTTCCAGCTGGAGGGGATCTTAGAAGCGCTGAATCCAATCCCCAAAATTAGAGGTGGGGACAGAGAGGAACAGGGAAGACATTGTAATAGTAACCCCTGCTGTTTACTGGGTCCCCACTGTTCCTACAAGGTACTAACTTGTAACATTTGTATCAGGTAAGCCCCATGGAAACCCAATTTATTTTAAAGAGGAGTTTTATATGTATAAAAAAATTGAGAAGATACTCAGTTCTTATATACCCGTTTCCATTATTGTTAACATTTGTCACTAGTCTGGTTCCTTGTTATATAATACATGAACAAATAATGATATATTGTTATTAACTAAAGTTCCTATTTTATTCAAATTTCAGTTCTGAGGTGTTATTTTTAAAGATCTTATTATTTATTGAGTTTAGAGAGAGGAATGCAGGGGGAGAGGGAAGGGAAGCATCAATTTGTAGTTGACCGGGCAAGCCTGGGATTTTGAACCTGTGATCTCCGTACTCTAGGTCAATGCTCTATCCACCGTACCACCACAGCTCAGGCACAGTTTTCAGGAGTTCTAATTAGGTATCTTTCTCATGCCCCTATTGAAATTTGTCTGATTTTTTTCCCTCAGAATTAGACGGGGGTTATAGTATTTTGAGAAATGAGATAGGTAGTTTTATCCTCAATTGCAAATGAGGAAACAAAGACTCAGTGGAATAAGGGAAATTAGCCTGAGCCATGTCACCAAGAAGTGATGAACTCAGGTTTGGAACCCAGGTTTGGCTGCATCCAGGGATTGTTTATAACCATCACACTGCTTCCTCTTGAAACCTAACTGATGTTTTTCCACAGAATTGGATGGATGGATGGATGGATGGATGGATGGATGGATGGATGATGGATGGATGGATGGATGGATGGATGGATGGATGGATGGATGATGGATGGATGGATGGATGGAGTCATAGGGAGATAGATGAGTGATAGACTTTTTATAGTTGCTTTTGTGGTGGCACAGTCTTTCTATACATACTCAAGCACTAGAGACATGTAGGAAGTGACTATGTCTTATATGCCTTCTGAAATAACTGCTACCAGTAGGTGTAGAGCCCTTGATTTTTCCCCTATGCTTATGTCATAAATTATGCTAACAGAACATTTTTCTTAAATGCAAGCACCTTTCATACAATTTTTTATGAACCTAAAACTTCTCCCCCCCAAAAAAAGTCTATTAGAAAGAGGAAGTATATTGTACATATTGTGTAATAAATAAAAATAACAATAAAGCATACACTTTATGAACTATATACCTTTTTAGCATAATATCAAACTTTCTATACACTCTTAATTAATTGGTTGCTTATAATGAGTATCGAGTCTCTCAGTTTATTGCTGGGACTCTTTCCATTAATATGTTGGGTCTAGAACTTCAGCAAGCATGAGCATTGTTTGGGAAGCTTATTAGAATGCATATTCTTAGCCACCAAAGCTAGAAATTCTTATTCACAACGTCTTGAGGAGAACCCAGAAATCTAGATTTTTAAAGTAAACACAACTCCTTCCTCCATGGGATTATAGATAGGTGCAAGTGAGTTTTAGACCACACTTTGCAAAAAATGTTTCATCTTCCTCTCTGTATCTTGGCAGTATAGTTCTTCCTCAGTTTAGAAATAAGTAATTTATCCAAACTTCAGAAACTCCAATTGATTGGCTAGACTGAAATAAGTCTGATTTTGAAGAATAAATGCTATTTGAGCTCTGAATGGACTTGCTGTAATAACTAAATGTTGGAGGCAGGTGGGAACAGGCACTTCACATGTATTATTTCAGTTCATATATGTCTTCCTATGTACCATCACATATATCATCTCCAACAATCTTAGGGGTAAGCAAATTAAATGTCTTGTGGCATTCTATGGATGAATCACTTGAGTCTCAGAGGACTTGGGGATGTCACATGGATAGTGGTCCAGGTGCAAGGACATCATTCTAGGCTGACTTTGAGTTGTGTATCAGTTAGCAGCTTTTCAGTTAAAGACTTGACTAGTTTAAGTAACAAGCTTATGAGAGTAGAAATGACCAGGTCCAGTGCTGCCAAGACTTTCAGTTTTCACAGAAGGCATTTTATTCCTGGGAAGGGGGTATCTATCCATTAGTAGTTCCAACCTTGCACCCAGTATTGTTGTGGCCTGGCTGGAGGGAAGCTCTTCCATCCAATTTGAATACAAAAATCAATCCCAGGGGATGCCTTAGATCAGTGGTTCTTAACCTTTTTTGAGGTACCGAACCCACAGTTTCACATGTGCATTCACCAAACCCTTCTTTAGTGATAAATAAAATATGGTTTTATTTTTCCAAATTCAAGACATAGGTATATGTTTTTTTACTGGTGCACAAAATGAGCCATGCATGATCATCACCTTGCTCAAATAACAAAACCAACAAAGTGCATGAAATCAGAACAAATTATGGTATTACTTTATTCTGGCCTCCATGGCAGAGGCTTCTCAAACCCCTGAGACTGACTCATCGAATCCCTAGGGTTCGATAGAACCCAGGTTAAGAACCACTGCCTTAGATTCTGATCGGCCCACTTTGGATACATACTAAATATACATACTAAATATCTTGGTTGACCTCAATAGCCAAAGGCATGGGGAACTACAACTGGACAGACCTGAGCCGTGTGCCTGACAGTGAAGCCCCATTAGAATCACACGTATAAGAGAAAGATGTAGACACTTACAGCAAAGGGATGGCGGCTGGACAGTTACTAGAATAAAGAGAAAGGGTACTCTTGCGATAATAAAATGGTTAGTTTATTCACCCAACCATTTCCCAAAGAAATTTTACTATGGACACTTCTTTTTCTTTCTTGTGTATAAATATCAATTCACTTAGAACTAGAGAAACTCATTAAAGGAAATGCTGTACCATTCAACTCATCAGCAAATTCTCCTTTATCAGCAATTAGTGATAAACTTTATCCAAGCCAAGTGATTATAATTTTTAACAGGCACAAGCTCAAATGGTAGTAGATTTTGGAAGACAATAAGATTCCATAATTAGCTTTACTACATCAGAGCACTCCAACTCTATCAGACAGAATGACTCTTCTCTGTAAACATTATTTCATAGTATTCCTTTTACCACCCTAATGTGAAATGTATAGGTAATGTACCCAGATATAAAAGTTCAAAAAAGATCAATATAATGCTCTAAATGCAATATAATGAAATACAATTATTTAAAAATAAATTAACATCTAAGACAATATGTAATATTTAGCTATGACTATACTAGATCATGTACTGAAGAAAACAGACATTTGCACTTATACGAAGAAAATCTGAGAATATGACAGCTACAAATGAAGAATTATCAGGAGGTATTATATTGCTAATTCCAGTGCCCTGAGTGGTGTTGCCATCAAGGATGTGATTTTTTTTCAAAGGGTGAACTACGCTTAGTAAGAGTGCTACACAGAAAAAAGGTCAGTCTTCTCTATTTACATGATAGATGCTTCACTGGAATATTTAGTGCATACTTTGTGTCTATATGTAAATTTCATTTTAATGTTTAAGTTCAAATAATTATGAACAGGTTGTTCATTTGATTTGCCCATATTAAAACCTTGTGGGACATCCCAAAGTCATGCAGGAAAGGGAAAAATTCCTCACACATGGAACAGCCCACATAAAATTCATGATTTTTAGATTTCTTGGCTCCAGTCCACCAAAAGCCAATAGAGCCTCCCAAGTAATTTGACCACCCAAACACCCCTACAAATTTCCCCAGTGCCCCCCATGGAACAGAACTTCCCCCATTGAGAACCACTGAGCTACAAGTTATCTCTAGGGTTGCAGCCAAGTTTTGTATTGTAATCAAAGTTCTTGGGTCTCAAGAAGAAAACTGGAAATAGAAAATTTAGTATCCCAACAATATGTTTCCAAAACTTTCACAAGGAGAGAAATGTATAGGGTTTATTTAGGCCATTTCTTTTTTCTGTTTGGAAAACAAGTTAATGTAGTGCTAAATCTAGCTCCTCATGGAAAACTTTAGCTCTCCATTCTTCTTTTTTTTTTTTTTTTTACAAAATTCTGGTCTTCTAAATGAGCTACAAACACGCAAAGAACTAGGTATTATTAACTTTCATCCATAGGCCTGGTGTAAAGCACATTGCATTTCTTGTCTCTTTAAATGGAGCTTGTAAGGAAGACATAATTTTCCCTTTTGCGGTGAGGTTGTGGAGGTTACTATATCTGATAAGGCGGCCTGATGCCAAACCTTGCACTGTTTTTTTTCATCTTGAAGCACAGCACTGGGTATAGCAGCATTACACCAAGGATAACCCCAGAGTTCAATTTTTGATTCCATCACTTACTACTCTATGAAACTGGGCAAGTTACATAATGTCTCTGTGCCTCAATTTACAAATGGGGATGATAGTAATATCTATTCTCAGAGGATCACTCTTAATATTAAATGGGTTAAAACACTGAAAAAATGTGCCTGGTATATAGCAAGCTCTAATGATTATTGGATATAATAATAATCATCATTTTTTTTCATTTGCCTAAGACAGTTTTGAAATTTCTTCCCCTGAGTCCAAGTTTAACTAAAAAGTCCACATTTTCTCTTTTGTTTGAGATTATGCCTATTGTCACTCCCCATTATATAGCATGAGCTGGGCATTTCTTAATTCTGATGCAGCCTCTGTCTTTTTCATCTCTGGACCCCACTTCAGTCTTTCATTAAACATATATATATGGACACACTAGACCAGTGGTGGTGCAATGGACAAAGCATTCATTGACTTGGGATACTGAATTCCCAGGTTCAAAGCTGCAAAGTCACTGGCATAAGCACAGGCTCAATTGGCTTGAGTGCAGGCTTGCCTGCTTGAGTGTGGAATCATCAACATGATCCCATGGTCACTGGCTTGAGTGCAAGGCTGCTGGCTTCAGCAAGGAGTCACTGTCTTGGCTGGAACCCCCCTGGTCAAGGCACATATAAAAAGCAATCAATAAACAACTAAAGTGACACAACTATGAGTTGATGCTTCTTATTTTTCTCCCTTCCTGTCTGTGTATCTGTCTGTCCGTCTCTCTTTCATATATATATAAATTATGTAACTTGCCCAGTTTCACAGAGTAGTAAGTGATGGAATCAAGATTTAAACTCTGGGTTATCCTTGGTGTAATGCTGCTATACACACTGCTGTGCTTCAAGATGAAAAAATACAGTACAAGGTTTGGCATCAGGCCGACTTATCAGAATATTATATATATTATTCTCAGTTTTTCCTCTAACTGGTTGGGTAAGTTGCCTCAATCCCCTCGGCCTCCACTGGTTCATTTGTAATGCAGTGCCCATGAAGATCCCTTCAGGTATCAGTTTTTAATCCCCCATTCCCACATGGATAAAGGAGGATTCTGGAACGAGAGGAAATGAGATTTCCCTTGTTAGAAGTCTTGGTGGGCTTCATTGATTCAGCATTGGGTGTTTTAAATGGCCACAGCCACTCTCAGAAGTCACTGTTTCCCAGCCTATTAGTGTGACCCCCACCCATGAAGATGACGACTACAGATGTGGAGACGCACCTGCTACAAGTAGGAACCAGGCACTCCATCTACCTGCTAGCCGGAAGCCCTCAGTGATGATTATCCTTTTTATGTGTACAGCTCTCTGCCTTTTATACACAGAGACAGGCACAGACACACAATTTGTCCATTGTTAAAGCCATCATATGATAAAAAGTTCAGAGATCATCATCCTAATTTTGTGGATGAGAGAACTCAGCCACGGGGAGGTTGTGTAGCTTGTCCGTGGTCCTTAGGTGAGATTCAGGTCTAGACTCTGGTTTGATGCTCTTTGCATCCAGTGATAACAAACACACAGACAGCTCTACATTCAAATGTATTTCAGACATATAGTTCAGTCTTCACAATGGCCTTAGGAAATTGGTATTACCACCCCATCTTATCAACACACTCAGAGCCCTGCTAAACAAAAATCATCCCTGGGCAGGGACCATATCACATTTGTCAGTGAACTCACCCAAAGTCACCTAGATTGAAAGTGGCAGAGTTCAGGCCACAGCCAGATCATTTCTCTGTACAACACATGCTTACAGAGTCCCTGTGCTGAGACGGGAAGTCTCTACCTATGTGCTCAGTGAGTGGGCCCTGGGAAGGGGAGGGGCTGCTCCAGTGAGAAGGAGGGAAACCTGGTTTCACTGATCACTACCTATATGCATCAACTCCACCAGAAAGGACTCCCCTGGAGCTCTTGAAGGAAGGGCTTCATCCAGTTTCTACATCTTAATTTATGCCTTAAATGAGAGGACTTACACTCCTTCCTCTTGTCAAGATTTAGGGTTAGGACAACATATCAGGGATAACTTTGAAGGGAAAACAATGTTACCATCTCATCTGAATTCCAGGATCAAGGTTGGATTGAAGAAACATCTTGACATTGGCTAGAGATGGGCCTTAGGTCAGACTGGATGCCATTAAATTCAACAAACCCCCACTCAGGTGTTGCAATTAGGGACCAACAACACAACAATGAGGGTGAGCATCCCTGCCCTCAGTCTAACAGGGGAGATGGATGGGGAAAGGGAAAAAATGGAGGCCGCACACCATGTGGGCTCTGGAGTCAGAGCCTTGGATGGAATCCCTGCTCCAGACTTCATGGCGTGACCTTACGTGAATTTCTGAACCTCTGTACACCACAGAGAAAAGGGAGGTACGGTATTAGTCCTACCGGATGTATGATTGTTGCAAGGATTAAATGCCTTAATACACGAGACGTGTTTAGGACAGTATGGGGCACAAGGTTCATGCTACTACTGTAAAACCATTAGAAGACACCGAGAGAAGTACAGTAACAGACAGGTCCAAGGCATTGAGGAGGGACTGGTGAGTTTTTTCCGATGCAGTGGGGATCAGGAATGACTTCCTGGATTTGGAAGGATGACAAAGATTTTTCTCAGGAGATGGCCGAGGAAGGGCAGCTGGAACAAACACTACTACTAGGATAAACAACTACCCTCTATTGAGCGCATACTACTTGCACACCCTGTGCTAGTGCTTAACATGGGTTATCTCACTTAATCCTCTCCATTAGTGAGTGATTTCCAGCATTGGCACTATTATTATGACTGTTGGACCGATGAAAATGTTGAGACCCAGAGAGGTTAAATAACCCACCCGAGGCCACATGGCTAATATGGGACAGAAGAAGGACTTGAATTAATGATGCTTAATGTCAGAATAAATTTATAAAATCATCAAGCTCTGATCTAGTGCTTCTCCATCCCACCCACAACTATGGAAAGCAACTTTTCCCAGTTCAGCGTTCGACCCTTTAGGACCTGAGATCCAGCCATTTGTGGCGCTTCCCTGTCAGTCTGTCTCTAGGAACCCAGCTTGTCTCATTGGCTGACAAGTACCGTGCAGAGAGTGCCGAGCCAAGAAGGGACACCTATTGAAAGGGGAAGCTTTCAGAGACTAAGATGGGGAGCCTCCAGCTTTTCTCTGAAGTACTGCTATCGGCACCACCCGCCTTCCCCCCTTTTCTCTGAGCGACCCTGTGACGCCTGCTGAAATTAAACCTGCCCCAACAGGAGCAAACTATGGGCGTCTGGTTCCCTGGCACTTTTAGTCTAATTGCTGCCCAATGAATATAATAGCTCCTCGACTATCTTTTCAGCAACACAGGCTTCTGTAGCCATTCAGAAAGGGCAGAACACCAATAACACTCACCCTTCTGTCTGAGGCTGAAATCCAATACCAGCCAGAGGGTCCTAGTTTACAACTTGGTTTTCATCTCAACAAGGTCCTTTGGTCTCAGGTTTACTGTCCAGTTGCTAGACAGGAGCAATCTGTGACATCCCCCTAACCTCTCTCCTGCTTCTCACGTCCCAGGGCTGCTAACGTTGGGATAGTATCACAGGATTACTTTTCAGGCTGACAACAGGAGCTGCGAACTCCAGCTGAAACCCATTTTGCTGAGTGCCTACTTACTGACCTTGAAGAGGCAACTGGCTCGAATTGTTCGGGGTTCAAGTTTGAAGACCAGGTGAAGGCTTTGGTGAATTAGCCCCTCTAATACAGTCGGCAGGTGTGGATGCAACATGGGAACATGCCCACACACATCCCCTTGTCTTCGCCAGAGGTCAGTCAAGGAGCCAGGAGAAATAACTCCATCTTAGGCACCCCAGTGTTTTAATGATCTATTGCAGGGAAACTAAACAGGCCACCCCCAAACTTAGCATCTTAAACCAAGTGGTGGCTAGAACTGAAATCACCTGGAGTATCCATGTCTGGCACCTAGGCTGGGACGACTGGAATACTGAGCTCAGCCAAGGTCCTGAGGCAGGTTATCTATCTATCTATCTATCTATCTATCTATCTATCTGTCTATCTATCTATCCATTATCTATCTATCTATCTATCTATCTATCTATCTATCTATCTATCTATTATCCATTCATCCATCCATCCTCTCTCACACACACACGCACACATACACACACACACACATGTCACAGCATTGTCATTGTCACTTTTTGTCATTCTGGCACAGTAAAAAGTCATTGGCCAGACTGAGGCTGTTGATGTTTTGCTTGAGAGCCTAAGGATGTTGAGAAAAAACATGGCTGTAAACTCAAAAGGTCTCTCGTCTAGGCTACCGCTGGGTATCTTACCTTGGGTTCCTAGTAGCCTCTACTTGCACACTTAGATGAGTGCAGGCCCTGGGCAAAAGGCCTTTCACTCACCTCATTCTGGCTGCTGTGGACCTGGACCTATGAACTCAGCGACCTGGCTTATTGCCCAGCCTTCTGTCGCAGTCTTTGGTCCTTTTGCCTGGATCCCTACTGTGAGCCCTCCTGGAGCCTGAGGATATAATGGCAAGCATGTAGACACAACCACACCCTAGTTAGTAAAGAGGGAGTAACTATAAAGAATGGGAAAAGTCCACAGTGCTATGGAGGGATGTAAGATGAGCATGTGGTTACATGAATCAGCCAGTGCAGGCCATGTTATACTGTGGTCAAAAAATCTGCAAATTTTAATGGCTTAAGACAAGGGTTTGTTTCTCATTCATGCTACAGGTCTCCTGCAAGGTAATGGAGCAACTAGCAATGAGAGAGGGATGATAGCTCAGTAAGGCCTTGAACTACCAGTGAAATGCAATAACCTGTCTTAGAAGTGACACATTACTTCTGGTCACAACTTAGTCAAATTCAGTCACAGCCTCACATGCTCAAAAAAGGGTCCCCTGTTCTGTCCTCCAGTGCGCATAAGAAATGATGTCTAAGCTGAGACCTCAGGGGTGATGAGGACTGCAGAAGAGAGGAAGGCATGAATAGTCAGGCACAGTAAGGAACAGGAACAAAAGCTTAGGGATAAAAGAGAGGATATGATTTTGGAGGACGTAAGCTTGAAGGATGAAGAATGGGGTAGGGGAGAAAAAGAAGATCCTTGGTCCACACTGCAAAATATAAAATATCGTAGACATTTCTCAAATGAAGAAAAGCAGCCAAGTAATAAGCCTGTTGATGATTGTGCATTTATTCATTCACTTGTTCATGTCAGACACGTGTTCCTTCTGGTCAGGTTTTATCTCAAGGACACTCAGTTGCTCTCCAGTATTCTTTCAGTCATTTTATCATGATCACTGTGTGGGCAAATGGTTATGAAAGTACTTTCTTAGCAATGTTTTCAATGCTCACTCATTGACTTGTTTATGGTACTTGAGCCAACCAGAAATTTTAGAAGAGAAGTTCTAACCTCCATTAATCATAAAGAAATTCTTAGAATTCAAGGAGGTAGAAGAGAGAAGTGAGGTTTCTGAGTGAGTGGACACTTCAAATGTTCACACACCGGGCCTTGTGCCATCTCATATGCAGATGTGAGTAATGGACTTCATCTGAACAGGGACTTAACTGAGCTACAACTTCCTCCTTACCAGTGCATGGGGCCAACCAAGTAATTCCATAGGCTTGTGTCAGAAGAACAAAATGTTCTAGAAGGCAGTAGCTCACTGAAGAAGGTCAGTGTAGTTATTCACTATTTTTTTGTTTTGTTTTTGTTGGCTATTAACTGAGCATGTGCTATCTACTAGACCTAGGAACTGAAGCTACAGTAGTGAGAGAAACAATGTTTCTGCCCACGTGGAGTTGACATTCTAGTCACGGAGACAGACAATGAACAAATAAATACATAGTGCATCAGGTAACTGTTATGGGTAAAGATATACATGGTTAGGGAACATAATAGGCTGTAAAGAAATAAAGAATGACATGTAGGAGAACAGTTAAGGAAAGGCAAAAGAAATAGCAAGAGCCAAGAGCCCTGCTGCAGAATCCTCCAGGAGATGCTCACAGAACCACAGGGAAGCAATCTGTCTGGAGAGCAGTAAACGATGGAGAAAGAAGTTAGAGATGTTGGCTAAGAAGCAGGAGAAGGACACAGATAATGTCTCTCCTCATGGTAAGCAATTTTGCTTTTAACCAGAGGAGGTGGAAAGCTGGTGAATGATTCTGAGCAAAGAGTGGCATGGTCTCTTTGAGGTTTCAGACGATGGCTCTGGCTGCTATGTTGAGAATAGAGTTGGGGGCACCCAAGAACGAAAGCCAAGAGATTTCTTTGGAGGCTATTCTAGGTGAGAAATAATTGTCAGGTGGATTAAATAGGGTGTGAGGGAAGGAGTAGAGAGAAAATTTGAGCAAATGGAAAAATATGGAACTGTCATTTACTGATATGGGAAAAGCTAAGAGCCCAATATTTGACATGCTGAGTTTAAAATTTCTGTTAGACATTCAAGTCAGAGTATCAGAAATATAGTTGACTATGAGTCAAGATGTCAGGGAAGTGAACAAGCTGGAAATTTTATGTAGTTAAGGACAAAGCCCTATCTCATCCGTGAGCTGAACTAGCCTCACACTTAGTTGCTTATAATCATCTTCACCAAACAGTATAGAAAGTTTATGGGAAAGAAGCAGAATGTTGTAGAGAAAAGGAGTTCTCCATTGGATTAAAAGTAGTTCTCATACTATGGCACTTGGAATCTGATAACAATTATTTCAGGTAAACAAGTAAGGGCTGGTATTCTAATAAGCTCAGAATCAACCCAAATATACTTTTTCTAACCTTAATCCAGGCCAATTTAACCCAGATCACACCATTTCATTCCATTTCATAATGTGTCAGGCACTATTAATATCTCCACAAAGATGAGGGTTATGAGTTTTACTTCAAGAAACTCAGAACTACAGGCCATGCCTGGTGAAATATTCCACCTGAAGGTCATCTCTTGACCATATCATTTCTTAAAATGTAGCAAGGGACCTTCAAACAGTGTTTATGGCCACAGATGGGTCCAGCTAGTAAGAAAAGCTGCCATTGTCCCACTGTGTAATTATAACATTCAAAACATCCAGTTACAAGGGCCAAGATTTTTCTTAAGTCATATTTTAAATTCTAGGATTATCTCCATTGAAGTACAAGTGAACTATTCCTGTGCATGAGAAAAATCTTTCTCTTTATGCTATTAAAAAAAAATAACAAAGAGATACTATTTTGCATTCATTAAATTAGCAAGAAAAAAACATAAGTGATGATATCTAGGACTATTGAGATGGTGAGAATATGAAACAAAGTCATATACTAGACAAGCAGTTTGGCACAGTGTTTTGTAAGTACTATGGCATTACATATTTTGGTAGATTGGATGATCTGTCCCAATTCTTTACCCCTCTCCTTCACCCTTCCCTCTAAATATAGAGTGTATTTCCTGCCCTTGACTCGAGGCTCAGCCATGTGGATTGTTTTTGAATAGTGGGGTAATCAAGCACAATACAAATGGAGACTTGGAATGTGCTTGTGTAGCAGGGTGTGGCCTCTGATGCTTTTACCATCTCCAGAAGAACATGTGTAGGTTCACCTGCTGCTGTTGGGACCAGGTGTCTGCTGAGAGATGCACAGAGTCAGCCCAGTGGAGCCAACTTAGATGTGCCAACCAGCAGATCCATGAGATTCAGTGATCATTGTGTTGTGTCACTGTGCTTTGGAGCATTTTTCTGTAGCATGTTCAAAGCACTAGCCAACTAGCACATCTATTAAGTATCACTAACAATGTTAATATTCTTCCATCATTAAAATACACTTTGAGAGCTTGTTCAGATAAATTCCCGGTGTATCAGTCAGCATAGTCTAGGTGATTCTGATGTAACACAGGATGCTTAACTCCATAGCAATGCATTTCTCACTCAGGCAAACCAGATATGGGAAAACATTAATAATGTGTATCCAGTGGCAGACATTTTGAACCTGAGTAGTGTCTACCATAGCACACAAATGGAGTAGTGAGGGAAAATGGGACAACTACCTTGTCAGCCAGAGGAGCAGAAAAACAATACCAATCAAAGGGCTATCAAATTTCAAATCTATCTCATTGGGCATAACACTTGCCCTTATGTATAGGAATAACTTGATGGAATAATTTTTTAAACTTTGAATTAACAAGCTCTTTCTACTTTTACCTGTAGTAGCAGAAGAACTAGAAACAACCTACTTGTTCAACACAAGGGGAATGCATAAATAAATTAGGGTACATAAGATCATAAAAGATATTTACAGCATGAAATTAGGAAAAAAAAGAAATAATACAACAGTATGATTTTTAATTATGTAAAATGTTTGTGTAAGTGAACAAGTTTTAGAAGGAAATATGATGTAAGAAAAACATAGGGTGGAGATTTATCAGTGAATTGTTCTTCCTTTAATGATCTTTAAACCATTTTTTATGTTATTAAAATATAAATAAAATTACTCTCATTGAACCTCCTTCTGATGCTGCTTATCTGGGGAAGGAACTATTTAGAAAATACATTTGCTATGGAATGCTAACCTCCTGGAGAAATGAGATAGTGTCTATTTAAACATCTTAAGGGTATCAGATGCTGAGGTGTAGTAACTTGCAATCAATACCTGTAATTTGATGAATTGGTAACCAAATCCATCCACCTGAATCCACTATTTTTTTTTTCATCATAAACTAGACTATAAACAAAGAGCAAGGTTTTAAGATATCAATTTAGGTGAAACAAATTAGATCTTTAGTAAACATTAAAACGTGCTCTTCACCAAAGAAAGATAGTTGGAGGGCCCAGAAAGAGGGGTGGCCCAGCTATTCAGCCAGGACACTTTCCTCGGGCTGGAGCCCACAGACACACTGGCATTCTTACACATTGAACAATGCTCAGCTCTCCTCCCCTGGGGAGCCACAAACCAAGAACTAGGCCTCCGTCTCTGCCTCCCAGATGGCACATCCGCAAGCACACCTTTGATATGAGTCAGGGTCAAAGTTTTGAAGACAATTTCAGAAAGACTCATTGTCTATAGATACAGCTTTTTAAACTACTAAAAAAAATATGAAAAATTCAACATATGTACATTTTTTTTTGGAAATGTAAATAAGAAATTCTCAACTGCTCTGTTTCCAAAAGGCGTCTTGATTTCTCAGTACATTTTTTTCAAACTAAGTTTTTCATTCATTCACCACAAAGAAATCCATACTGAGTGTCTATTTCAAACTAGGAGCTGAAGATATGGTAGGGATGAAGAAAGACAAAGGTCTATGCCCTTGTGAAGATTCCATTCTATTGGGGAGTGGGAGGGGGCATATAGATCAGCTCTGTTTTTCCTTCAGAACCTGTTATGCTAGGAAGATATTCAGATGTGAGCATCCAAAGTAGAGACTCATGTTGGCTCTAAAGAATGATAATGAAAGAGTGGACTAACTAACCCAAATATATTCCCAGATGCTAACACCTAGAAAAACTTTTATTGTTTAGTCTCAAATACCCTCAGTATCAGTTAATTGTACCAATTCAATCTGTCTATGGGAAAAACCATTCAAATGCTACAATGTCAGGGTTCTTCTGAAGAACCGATCTTGTTTGAACTGAAGGAAGTTTTGAATCTAATATTTCCTCTTCCTAACATTTGTGCCAAAGACTGTAATAAATTCTTTGCCATGCATTATTTGGGTCAATTCTTTCCACTATCCTCTCAAGTAGCTATTTTTATCCCACTGTACAAGCAACAAACTTAAGGTCTAGTAACTTCTCCAAGGTGGGAAAACTGAGATTAGTGAATTCAAAATTCAGATTCTGTCTCATGACAAGGGCTATGCTCTCCCCTATGTCTTGATTCTCAAAGACTTTGTGGTCAATAGAAGTAAAGGAACTTATCAGATAAATAATAGAAGATGGTTCTGAAAACAAATATACCTTATAGTCATCATACTGTTTACGTGGTTGGGTTCAAAGGGCATTTTCTGATCGTGAAGCATGATACAGAAAAAAGTGAGGCTTTACAGTCAGGCTGACCTGCATCTGAATCCCAGCTCCTCCGGCTCTTATTGTTACCTGTGACCATGGCGAAGTTACCTTATGAGATCAAGTGCATTACACTTTATGCAATGGTGATAATAATAGTTAAACTCACCAGGTTTTTGTGAGGATTAAATGAAGTAATGTTTGGAAAGCAACTATTAGAGTTCTTGGAATATAATAAGTTCTCAAATAATTGATTCATTTAACAAATATACTCTCTAATTTTTTGTAGGGTTTACAAAGGCATTTTCTGATAACAAATTAATGTGAGGTTGTTATTTATTTGTTTTTTTTTTGTTTATTGGATTGTGATCCAATGTTAAATGGTGTGTTTATTTAAATATCCCTTAGCAATATCTTGACACCCTTGCCTTTCAATCTAAGAGCATGAGAAGGGAAGAGAGGCTATAAACAAGTACCACAGGCAAGATAGTATGCCAAGCCACTGACACTCAGTAGCTTATCTCATTCTTTAACTAACACTAGTAGATAGGTTCATTTAAAAAATTTTCATGTATAAGAAAACTTTCCATGGCTAATAAAGTAATGAAAGGCAAAACTGAGAAATATAGGCTAACTCTAGTCCAGTGGTTCTTAACCTTTTTTGAAGTACCGAACCCACCAGTTTCATATGCGCATTCACCGAACCCTTCTTTAGTGATAAATAAAATATAATTTTTTTTCCAAATTCAAGACATAGGTATATGGTATTTTACTGGTGCACAACATGAGCCATGCATGAACATCACCTTGCTCAAAGAACAAAACCAACAAAGTGCATGAACTCACAACAAATTACAGTATTACTTTATTCTGGCCTCAATGGCAGAGGCTTCTCCAAACCCCTGAGACTGACTCATCGAACCCCTAGGGTTTGATAGAACCCAGGTTAAGAACCACTGCTCTAGTCCCAGGCTCCTTAGCGTAACAACTACCTCCCCAGTATGTCTGGTATCACCAATTCATGAGCCCTGTACACTGGGTGTTCTATGTTTGACCCTCTAGTGACATACTCCACTCTTTACCACTTAACTTATACTCAGGGAGGCTGACCTTCATGAATTATATCATCAGGATCTCCACACACTGGTTTCCAGTTGGGTTTGGCCACCAAGAGGTATTCACAGGAGGCGATGGGAGGTGGGGCGGAAGAGAGAGAGTAAGGTTAAAGTACTTATTCCCCTGGGACACATTCCACCAGAACACAGGTTGACGTGGCCATGTTTTTTGTTGTTTTTTTTTTTTACCAAAGCCAGGGCTTTTAGCGTCTGACCCTCCCCTGGAGTTATATTCCTGTCCAGTTTTCACTCCATTTCCTGCTCATTTGGACCCATTGAATAACTTCTGGGGCCCAGGCTGTTACTAGAAGCAAGGCACTTTGCCATTACTTGTTGGTTTTCCTTGTTCTGTCCAAACCTTTGTAGTAATCCCTTCATTATACCTTCCTGAATTACCCCATTTGGCCGTCTGTTTTGTATTGGACTCTGCTTAGAAAATGGAACCTAAAAACTAAGTGGACAAAGTTATTTCCTCTAAAACAAAATTAATGTATGTGGCACAGACCAACTCTAAACAGAGCCCTTCAGATACTCAGTGCAGAAAATTATTTTAACTCTTTTCTCTACATCTCTCCCTGAAGATAGAATTTATCACCCATTCTCTTCCAGAATTGCCAGGGAGATGAAGTTATTTTATTCATTCAGGGTACTTTCACTCTAAGTTTGATATTTCTTCACTTGAAAGTTTGGAAAGTTTAATAAAGCCTGAGGCCAGAACAGATGTTAAAATTTTAATTTTAAACTTGAATATAATCCCTTTTGGTATTACTAATGATGCTTGATTGCTTTAAGTTTCATAGTAAAAAAAAAAAAATCCTTTTGACTTTGTCTTAGCATGATGGAACATATTCAAGTCACATACTGTTATTTCAAAAGAAGCTACCAGAAGGAGAGACAGAAGTAAAATGAGATGTGTTACCACTGGTCATCCTAGTCAACCATCTTAATAATAAAAATTGGTGTGTTAACGAAGCCAAATGAGGCTTCTTACATTCTCCTTCACTGGCCAGAATGATAATGGTTTTAAAAGGTAGTCCAGTTGTATAAAAGATATGTTGCCCCCAGTAATAATGCACCAAAATTTCTCCATATTACAGATGTATAATTCAAATCTATCATTAGGTTTGGAGATTTTTACCCTGACTCCATGCCCTCCCCACTGCCAAGGCTCTAGTTCAACAGCTTCCTACTGGGTCTGTCTACCCCTTGTATATCTCCTCACCCATCCATCCTCTATGTTCCAACCAGAACATTCTTCCTA
This sequence comes from Rhynchonycteris naso, assembly GCA_037038555.1. Lineage (NCBI taxonomy): Eukaryota > Metazoa > Chordata > Mammalia > Chiroptera > Emballonuridae > Rhynchonycteris > Rhynchonycteris naso. The sequence continues at coordinate 342,637,611 of CM072995.1, forward strand.
CAATGTGAGTCTGACCATATTACTTTCCCACAGCAAACCATGGTCTACAGAATAAATCAAATCCTGAGTAATACAAACTAATCTTGGCTACCTTCCTGGTTGTTCCTACTTTTTTCATCACTTAAGGGTCTGTGCGTTAGATACCTTGGTTGTCCCCTCCTTGTCTTTCCTGGATGTCACCTGCTCTGTCTCTCTTTGGGGTCTTGCCCCGGCTGTCCCTTTGCTTAGAAGGTCCATTCCCAATCCCCACTGTAAGCCTCCCACGTACCTCCTCATACTCAAGAGACCAAATTAAATGTCACCTCCTGTTTAAAGTTTTCCCTCACTGACTCCCCACAATATTTCTTAACTGCCTTTCATTCCCTTTTCAGAATTTTAAAAAATCTTCTAAACCTGTTTTTCTCAATTTGTTCAGCATCACATCTTTGTTAGACTAGGGAAAGTTACTAATTACTAATTCTCTTTTATAATGCCATGCCCTTCTGAGTCAATGGATTCCAATTATATTTTTAGAAAGGAAATGATGTTTATCAAGCACCCACTGATGTACTGTGTGCATTATTTACATATATAGTTTGATTTAACCCTCACAACAGCATGATATAGAGAAACACTAATATCCTACTTTGTTTATGAGGAACCTGAGCCACACATGGAGAAACAGTGATCAAGGCAGTTCAGCTGATGGAGGAGAATCCAGAATTTGAACCCATGCTCTATCTGACTCACAATATGTGCTTTTTCTATTACATCACCATTTTCTCATATAAATAATTGATTTATGGATTTTTGAAATCCCCTTCTTTTTGTGTAGCATGTTAACAGATTACAAAGTACTTTCACAGAATTATTTTATTTGATCACCAATAAACCTTGAGGTAGTTGAGACAAGGAGAAGACCTCACTTTGTAGAGCAGAAGGTCAGAGAGGGAAATGATTTGCCCAAGATCATTAAACCAAAAACTGGAGGCACCAACACTAGAAGTTCTGTTTCTTAAGCCAGTGCTCTTTCTCTGTAATAACACTGTCTTCAGCACAGATAGTATATTTTTTTCCTGGAGGGAAAGAAGAGTTAGGTCTTCAAAACAATTTGACTGTCTGAAGAGGCTCCAGATGAACCTCCCACACATCTTGCTCTTTTGTTCTATCTGAGCCACCCAAGGATGCATGCTCTGCCCTGATTGGTCAGTTCTGCTAAGTTCTAAAGCCGTGATTCCAATGGCAGGTGGCAGCCAACTCTGACCTCAGATATGCGATTTTATTTTTGGTTTTTGTCTTACATGGAATTTGTTTTTAAGTGTAATTAGTGCCTAACTTCTAAAAATCAAGAGTCTAGTATCTCTTTAAAAATGTCAATACTGCTAAAATAACTGGCTCTGATGATGAGATGGGACAAACACTCTCCCTTTCCTACTTCATGCACCTGCTGGCCCTATGGGCTCTCGAGTTTCCAGCCCAGGTCTCACCATTGACGACACCCTGTGGACCATTATACAATGTGAGAGGGCTTGCACAAGCACCGGCCACATGTTTGCCTTCTCTAATTTTTATCGAAGTTTAGTCCAAGGATCTGCTTTCCTAGAATGATTCCATTCTCCTAAACATTAGAAAGCATCATCTATGAGGACAAATGGTTTGCTCCTTCATATGGAAATGAAGATGTCTAAGCACCCTCTCTACTCTGTGTCCCTTTAGGAAACCTCATTCCCTCTGTGCTGGTGATGATTTTTGGGAAGTGACACACATAGTCTGGGCCTTCCTCCCAATTAACATTTGTCACTTTTGTGCTGTGTTTTTTCTTTTTTTGTGTGACAGAGATGGAGAGAGGGACAGATAGGGACAGACAGGAAGGGAGAGAGATGAGAAGAATCCATTCTTTGTTGCAGCACCTTAGTTGTTCATTGATTGCTTTCTCATATGTGCCTTGACTGTGGGGCTACAGCAGAGCGAGTGACCCCTTGCACAAGCCAGCAACCTTGGGCTCAAGCTTTTGAACCTTGATCAAACCAGATGAGCCCAGCCTCAAGCTGGAGACCTTGGGGTTTTGAACCTGGGTCCTCTGCATTCTAGTCCGATGCTCTATCCACTGTGCCACTGCCTGGTCAGGCAGTTTGTGTGTTTGTTTCTAATTTGGCCAACATTACTCATTTTCATAACCACTTGGACTATAGGCATCAGAGTTTGCTACTTATTCAAGGTTTCATTCTTTCAACTAATATCTACTGAGCATCTCGCGGAATGCCACAACTTTGCTAAGAGTTGGTGATATCAACAGAAGCCCATTGCCCCAGGGAGGCTGGCTTTCTGCTGATGTCTATAAGTCTGTCTTGCGTAATCAATGCCAATTCTGGTTGCTGGTGCAGCTGATTTTCTGCATCCTTCTTTACCCTTCCCCCTTCAATGCCTCATCCTCAGTCTTTCCTCTGGCTTCCCCAAGTGACAACCAGTGCCCTTCCAGTACCCTTAAGTCCTTTCAGCTGTTTGCCCCGCTCTTACACCAACTCTTATTTGATCCCCAACCCATCTGCAAGCAGAAAATGGAAGAAAGCATGTCACTAAATGTTAAAAGTAAATGTGCGCTCCTGGATGCCCCTTCAACCCAAAGGAATGGTATGAGCAAGGGCTCTGGACTCGAGAGAATGTGGATTCATGTGGATTCTTGCTGTGAAGCTAATTGTAAGCTATGGGATGTATGCAATTTGTTTAACCTTTTAGAACCTCAGCTTCCTCATCTGTAAAATGGGGGTGACAATATCACCTACCCTTCAGGGCCAGTATTGAGGTTCAGTAAGACAATGCCAGTTTAGCACACAGCCTGGGCACCAGGTTTAAAATGCTCAACACAGGGACCCTATTCTGATCGCCTTGCAGCCCGGACGACAGTGTTTGTGGTCAGGCTGATTGCAGAGATGTTCTGTGAGTGGAGAGGCCTTCCCATTACCTCCAAACTCATGCTAATGAGCCTGTGTTAAGGACAGCATAGACAGGGCCTCAGTTCAAAGTCACCCTCAGTGAGACAGTGAGGGAATCAGCCACAAGACTGCAGTTCTCCCCTCCGGCTGCTCATTGTGGGAAGGAAAATCTTTGCCAGTTCCAGAAACAACATGGCATTCCCGTTGCATGTGGTCTTGACTTCAAGTGCCAAAACACAGGCTCTTCACAAAGCCCTTGTTTTTCTGCAGAGGTGTTTTTGTCAGGGGCCTTGTTTTGCAGATAACGGATTTACAAAGAGCTTGTTCTACCTTTCTGGCACCTTGAAAGGAAAAAAAAAAATCCCTGAATGGGAAGAAGGATCAAGTGGCTGATTTGCATACACAGTGTCTCTTGCCTACAGATTGTGCCACCGTGTTGGAGGCTAGGTTGCATAATTACACAGTGTGGGTACACAATCACTAACAATTAGGCTAATTATATAAATACACTATGATTATCTGAAAGATAGAGTTGAGGAACACACACAGAGGAATAGATGGCCCCAGGGTAAACCTGAAGGGAATTGACGTGGATCTGGGAATTTCTATGGGATCAAGCACCTTGCAGAGGGGACAGGCACCAGCTGTCCCTTCCCCCACTCCAGCCTCCCCGCCTCCCCACTCAGGAACAAATCCTTTCCACAGCCTCTGTGGGCTAGTCGCCCTTCAGGTGACCCCAAAATGTTCCGTTCACCATCCCTGTCTATGAACACAACAAATTATAAAGGACAATTGGGTTGAAAACTGAATCTAAATTCCAGACCAATGGCATAGCCATGCTGCTGACATTTAAAGGCAAGCTGGGGTGCATTCTATATTTCCATGTTACTGACGGCCTTGCCATTCTCAGATAGTCAGGCCAAAGCAATGAAACAGGTTTACGCTGGTAGAGAAATGACGGCTGATGGGGGGGGGGCCAGCTCCGGAACCTCTGGCCTGCTCTGAATCCCGGCTGCCCACTTCATGTTTTGACAAATGCACATTGAGCTCTGGAGAAGAACCGCTTCACAAACACACCCAAATGAACATTCCAGGTTCATATTCATGCAGTCTGTTTTCTGGACTCTCTGGGGCCACGAATTTCAACATATATTCAACAAATAGTTACTGGATACCTTTTTCTTTGTTTCATTTTTCTTTACCCCCAGTCTCCAAATTTGACTTTGGAACTTCAGCAAGAACCGAAACAATCGTGGTTTTTGCCCACCAGGAGTGTAGAGGCTAGCTGTGCAGAGGGAAGGGGACGTATTCTGTTTTCCAGTGACTTTACCCTTGCTATGATTACAAAGAGTTGCATTATTGTTCCTAATTGTTCACTCTTTCCTCAAACCATTCTGCTTGGCATGTGACTTGGGTGTTCCTCTCCTTAGAGATGAAGTTACTTTCCAATCCCAATTTTGGTGGGTTTGGCTTTGTGAATTGTTTCGGCCAATGGAATTCAGGCCAAAGTAACGGGGAATCTGTTGCAAGCTTTGTCCTCAAGAGACATCACATGCTTCCACTCATCTCTCAGGGAACCTCCAATGTCTGCAGTCAAAAGAGCATGTCCCCTGTGCCCTGATAGTCCCAGGAGAATAAAAAACAGGCAACAGACCTGAACTGAACCTAGAACCAAACCCTACCCATGGAGCAGAACTGAACTGGAGCTTTCCGCCTGGAGCCAAGCCCAGCAAACCCAGCTGATATCAACAGAGCCACCCAACTGGTCTTCAGATGTACAAATGGAAAGAAATATTAAGGTTGTATGCCACTGAGATTCTGTGCATGTTTGTTACATAGCATTTTTATGGCAATAGTGGACTGATACAAAAACTTTGGAATTCCTGATAAGGACTGTAACACACAATGTGTTTCACCAAGAAAAGATGGTGAAGAAAAATTCTGGAAGAATACAAAGGGAACCAAACTGTTAACAGTGCTTTCCTTTAGAAAGAGATTTGGAGAAAAGGGTTGGGGTGTGGGAGGATGAAAGGGGACCGTTTGCTTATTTATTTATTTATTTATTTTTTAACTTCTTTAAATTTCAGTAACAAGTATTTGGCAATTTAAAAGAAGTACGTTTTTAAATGTCATTTTTAAAAACCTGCTCCCCCCAAAGAAGGGAAATTGAGAAGACTGAGAAGAAAAACATTCATCAAATGCTGAATGCGTTCTAGGCACCGTGTTATCATTTTATATACATTACCCCTTTAATTTTTACGACAACCCTACAAGGTATATAAGACTATCACTGTCATTTTTTAAAAATTGAATCTATTGGGGTAACATTGGTTAATAAAATTATATAGGCTTCAGGGTTATAATTCCATGATACACGATTTGTACATTGTCTTGTGTGTTCACCACTCCTCATCAAGTCTCCTTCCACCACCTCTGACCATGACTATCCCTGTCTTCAAGATGAGGAAACTGGGTTCAGCATGCTATGAATGCCTGCCCAAAACCAAACATCTAGAACACATGGAGAAAACATTTGAATTCAAAGCTGCTGACCTCAAAATTGCTATTCTTTGCTTCATGTTCATGTTGTATGCTGTCAGAGATGAATAGACGTTCAGGGCCTCAGTTTCCTCATTTGCAAGAAAGAGAGGCTTGGGCTGCATCACCTGTAATGTTCCTGATAGCCTAAGATTCCTTGAATGAAAGTTCCCATCATGCAATACAGATTCTTTACTTTCAGGGGAATACGATCAAATTTTCTCTAAGTAGAATGCTCCCCTAGTTCACATAAGAGCTTATTATTTCCAGATCATTAACTGCTTGACACATAGATTTGGCTGAGAAACTTGAAGCTCAAGTGTTAGAGGCCTCTGCCAATTGAAGATCAGTCAAATGTGGATAATGGCTTCTGTTACTCTAACGCAAGCCTACAGGAAAATGGGATTTAATTTATAAAAATTCTATCAAATGCAGCTTTTCAGGAATTCATCTGTTGGGTACAACAAGGTACATCTGTGCTATATTATCCAAATAAGTTCCACCTGGCAGACAGATGATGGTAAAGCTTAGAAGGGAAGAAGGAAAGGTCTTTTTAGAGTGTACTTTCATCTCATCTCACTCTATTTTAACTTGTTTGAGTCTATGACACCCTCATTTCTAGGTAAAGTGGAGACATTAATCTGGACAAGCACTGGATGATGCACTTCTATGACCAGATAAAAGTGAATTGGCCAGGAGAAAATCCTTTCAAATGTCATTCCACAGTATGAAAAATTGGGAAGGGGTTATGGGTTGGGAGAAAAAACAGGAGCCTATTCTTTGTCCAACTGGCTTTACTTATGATGAAATTCATAAAATGGTCATGGAAGCTGTGTAGGCAAACCCCCAGAGGCTTGTCTTAGCTTCTACTAAAATCGAGGGCCCTAAGAATGCCAAAGGAAAACAAGCCATTAAAGATTGCAATCATTTGGGGGGCCTTTGGAAGATCAAGACAGGTTATTTGGATGTCTGGTATAGTTGAACTTGAAGAATGCTTTCCAGGTCAATGTGATTTAACACAGAGGATTCTTATTATAGTCAGTATCCTGCCTTAGGTGACATTTTAACTTTCAGCAGCAGATTGCCTTTCCCTCTCCTTGTCCCCTGCTCATTTTTCCTCTTAGCCTCTGTGGTTTCACCCAAGACAATGTCATCCATTCTTATTTGGACCTTTGTGAACCAAAATACCGTCGGACTCAGAAGTCAGCTTCAAGAGCCAGCCATCTATTTCATTATGAATATCTGTCTAGACATAAAAGAGGTCACTTAGCACTGCCTCCCATGATCCTGACAAAAGCTGACCGATAAGACAGACAGACACACATACCTCCACTTGCCCTCACTAACCTCAATAGATTCTACTTTCAAGAGAAGCAAATGGGAAATTGGGAGGCTTCTTGGTTGGTAGAAGTAACAGTGATGTGTGCAAACAGTGATTTGATTTGCTGAGTTTATTGTTTTCCTTTCTAAAGGTAGATGGTTTCCTGGTTTGGGGGTGTTGGGCAGATAAAATATAATATGCTCACTTTGTTAAAGAAGGCGCTGCCCACATGGAAGCCCGTCACCCAGGTAATATTATTTGCCCTTGTGCTTGGGATGGGTGTGGGGGAAAGGCTGTAATGTAAGCAGGCCAGGTTGTAATGACCTAAGGCTTGGCTTTAAGAGTAAGCTCTTCCCCACACCCTTGACTGATTGGATAATGTGGGGTGGTGCACTCTCCTGAGAAATCCCATTATACAGAGATTTCCTTGTTTGTATAATTGGATTAAAGGTTTGGATTATCTATGCTATAAAATGGGAGAGACCAGTAGCTTGAGCTCTCTCGGTTCCTGCTATCCCCATTGCAGGGGCCTCCCTGATCCCTTGACCTCCATGGGAAAAGCTGGTTTTCTGCTTCTCCCTTGTCTTCTCTTGTGGCTTGCCTGTATTGGTGAGACACCAATAAACAGAATGGCCTACCATCCTTCGACTCTGCCATTTCTTCACCGTCAGCCCGAATCCAATGGGAACCTGCATGTGAATGGCCACGATGGCGGCTCCTGGCCTTACAACGGGGAAGTAAGAAATGTTCAGCCTTATTACAGTCTTGGATTTATTATCAAAACGAACGGATCAAGAGGAAGATGTTGTTGATTCATTATTTTGTTCACCATTGGACATCTTGTGCAGAATCAGTGATCTATTATAAACATGTAAAGCCTGAAATGCAACTTTCTTAAGGATCATGTTAATTCATGATTGCTCCCTCCTGTCAGCCCTTCTGTAAAATGGTGATATGATATAGAATGTAGACCATTTAGTGTTGATGAAATCAAATGGGGTTAGAGTTGCAGATCAACTCCTTTGCCTCAAGACCGAAGTTTTTCCAAGAGAATTCTCTATCGAGGTTGTCATTTGAAATCTCTAGAGCAACCAGCTAGTTAGTCTTCTAATGTGACAGCGTCCTTACAGTATAATCTTCCCATTTGATTCCTGAAGAGATGGAGGCAACAATACAAGCACTCACATTAAATTTTGCATGTGATTTGTAACAAAATAAGACTTGGGAAAAATAGAAAATAATCAAATTACATTTGCTCCCCTCAAAATCAGATTGTTAGAAGGCCACACACTTGTTCTATGAAGGCTTCCCTTGCTCCTCACCCTCTACTGTCGCCTTGGGAAAAGCTTTTTGAGTCACTCACTTCCTTTAGATAGAAAAATTAATCTAAATACTCAGAATTCTTTTCCTTTTTAACAACAAAAGAGCTTTGCCCTAGGTTATCCTATAAGTTACATGAGATTTGGTACTTAAAGACTTTAAATATTTTTTGAAATGTCAAACCCACCATCAAAGGATTATTTGCAGCAATGAAGGTTAGGCATTCCAAAAAAGAAAAGAAAAAGCAACAGACCTTTCAAATAACTCCAAAGTTGTAAACAAAGCTATATTTTTGAATAAGCCTTTCTAGGGAGGTGGCTCCTTTGATGAAGAGTTTGCTCATTTGCACACATACGTTCAGGTGTTCATGTTGCACAAAGTACAGAGGGTGACAGTCTCATTGTGTTCTATGTTAACAGCACCCTTTGGTATTTTGTGACATGAGGACTCCTTGTATACCCTACTCTGTTGGGAAAAAAATAATACTATGGCTTAAATTACTCTCCTAGTCTTCATAGCAAGCACCCTTTATAGCATCATTTTTAGCAGGCAAAATCAGAGGGATATAGCCTTCAGAGCCACATCCTTTTTTCTCTTTAAGAATAATTTTATCCTGTGCAATCACTGAATGATGTTCTTATTTTATTGCTAACTACTTTGTGTCATATTTATGAGCCTTTCAAAGAAATAAGAACTACCTTCTGGAGCTGTTTAGGGCTAGTATATTTTCATATCACACTGTAATTTTTATGGGACAAAAGTCGCAAGGTTAGAAACACTTTCATCTTGAAGTTAGTGAGATGGCCTAGGTTAATGTTGGTCGAAAGGCCTGGAATTTAAGCCAGCCTCAGTCGTGGTTGAGAACTTTACTGCTGGTATAAATTTCCTTTAATCTTTTCATAAACCAACCCCCCCCCCAAAAAAACCCAACCAACCCTCCCCCCAAAAAGAACCAGTTAAGCGAGAGACTGGAAAAAATGATAGAAACTCCTTAACAATCTGAAATAGGCTTGGTCATTGGTTCCATTTAAACAGTTTAATGTGAATATTGATCACATTAATCAATATTCGGTTTCATAGCAGATGTGAAGGAAGTGAAAAGTCTGGATTCCAAAAAACCCAAGTATTATGTTTCACACGCATGGGGGAAAAATGGAGAGGGGAGAAAAGATTTATGTATATCTGAAAGCAATAAGGATGAAAAAACACCACTCAAGTCATCAAAATCACTGTTGAGAAACCAGATTTGAATGCTGTTTTGAGTTTCCTTAATTACATTTCAACATCAGAAAGCCATAAATAGCGAGTATTGATTTTAGTGCCCCACAATGTGACCTGCTGTCCCACCTTGTGGGGGACACTTTAAAATTGTACATATCAGTACCTATGGACAAAGTTCTGCACTCTTTTTTTCCCCACCTACTCTTCTTCTCTCTTTCTCAAAACTTTCCAAGTTTGGCTTCCTGTTTGTTTTGCAGATCTTTTGTATCTTTTGTTCACTCAATAAACATTTTCTGAACTCTCTCCAGGGACCAGTGTGACCTGAGAAATATAAGGAATGGACCCGGGGGCAAAGAAACCCCAGAGAATAAAAATTACAAAAATAAAACAAAGAACATAAAAAGGGTCTTGAATGAAGATTGGAGCAAAATTGCATTTGAAGAGGAAAAACACTTGCTTTTCCACTGGTGTCTACTCCACGCAGGTACTTATTAATGCCTACTGTGCGCTCGGTGTGTGCCAGGCTCTCTGGAGAACATGATGGAGGGAGACAGAACCTTCTGTTCTCACTAACTTTATACACAGCCTTTCAAGTGTTATGACACCCTTCTGTCCATGTCCTCCCAAACCTATCTACTGCATTCATCAAACCACACAGCTGGGTTCTGGGAGCCATGTCTGCCTATTTCCCGCTGGACTGAGGATGTAACACAATTACAGATACTACTAATAATTTGAATCAGTTGTTTACCAGTACAGTTATTTTAAGGTCAGCATGTGACTGCTGCTGGCAGGTTGGTGAACAGAGCAGAACAGGAAATGAGCGAAATCATTTATTAACATTGAAAATAACAAGGCGTTGAATCCCCAGGGTACATAGCACTCGGCTGCTACAAATGACGGAATGGGAATTTTCCAAAGGAAGGACTTACCTGAAAGAATTTTTCCAAAATTTGATTTTGGTGTCATGGAAAAACACTAATTTTGAGAGTTTGGTCGATAGCTGGACCTGTCCTCAAGGAGGCCCAAAGCTGCTAAGCACTGTATCATGAACAGTGCCATTCAAAATCACTGTAGTAGTCATGCCTTGAATGTATTTTGAAACTAAAAGAGAAAGAAAGAATAAAAAAGGAAAAGAAGGTTTCATTGTGCACCCACCAAATGCCAGGTCAGGTGACAGAGGTTTCCACAAGCACTGCGTTTATCTACATGTCACAACGATTGGTGAGTTAGAATCGCTACTTTACAAATGGGAAGAAAAGAGAGGCTCAGAGAGGTTCAGTCGAGGTCACACAGCTTATAAAGAATGGAGCTTTCGCCTGAAACCAGGGTTCATGTCTTTCCATCCATCTGCAAGGCCGCAGTTACACAAAGTGCTGTCCCTAGTATGAGGGTTTGTGTTAGGGAGTGAAAGCTTTTGGGGGAAATGCAGCTTTAAAAAATTTTTCAGATTAAGTGATCTTTTAAAAGATGCTAAACTCTAACATCACAAATCACATTTTAATTCAGTCTGATAAATTATGTATTAATCATATTTTCTTTGAAATGTATATATAGGTCATGAGTTTTGTTGAAAACAGAAGAACATTTTGCTTTGATGTATATATGTTTCTGGTGCCCTGTCCTTTCCTTTGTCCCCGGACTCTGTACTACCTTGGGAATGAGCTGTCACCCAGGAAGTCACTTGGTAAGGAGGAAGGTGGGTCTGGAAGTTGTTAGTAAAGGGCCAAAGGATTTTATCACATGGAAATAAGTAAGTGACAACTTATAAGAAAGGATGTTCATTGCTGTATGATTTACAGTGGCAAAATCTGGCAATTTTTTACCCAAACATTCAAAAGAAGAGATTAGCTGAGTAAATGCAGCCCTTTGAACACTAAAAACTTTTCCAGTGGTTATGAACAGTGGTAAGTTGATGGGTGATGGATACCTGAGGGGTTCCTTATACTATCCTGTTTTATGTGTGTTTGAAATGTCTCATAACAAAAAGTCTTTTAGCCTGACCAGGCGGTGGCGCAGTGGATAAAGTGTTGGACTGGGATGCAGAAGACCCCGGTTCAAGACCCCGAGGTCACCAGCTTGAGTGCGGGGGCCCATCTGGCTTGAGCAAAAGCTCGCCAGCTTGGACCTAAGGTCGCTGGCTCCAGCAAGGGGTTGCTTGGTCTGCTGAAGGCCCGCGGTCAAGGCACATGTGAGAAAACAATCAACGAACAAATAAGGTGTTGCAGCGGCAACGAAAAACTAATGATTGATGTTTCTCACCTCTCTCCGTTCCTGTCTGTTTGTCCCTATCTATCCCTCTCTATGAATCTCTCTCTGTCCCTGTAAAAAAAAAAATTAATTAAATAAATAAATAAAACCTTAAAAAAAAGTCTTTTAAATATCAGTCTCCATATATAGACCATCTCAGAAATATTTTTTGCGATATCTTATTATGTGAGAAAAAGTCAGTATTAAATTTAGTAGGAATTTCTATTTTTTATCTGTATTCAGTTTTTCTCTCCTTTTGAGTACATGAGAGAGGATGATAACTCCCTGTCCCCTTGCAGTTGGGCAAGGCCATATGACCGGTCAACAGATGGAGGCAGAAGTGACGTGTGTCACCTTCCGACTGGAGCACTAATTGTCAACAAGTGACTCTCCAGCCCTCTATTCCTTACTTCTGTAACTTGTGACATTCCAGGTGGCTGAGCCTTTGATTCTTAGTGAGGACAGCATCAAACAACTTCCTGAACAAAGTAGAATGGACATGTGGTAAGAGCAGGAAATAGACTTTTAATGTCTAGAGACACTGGGATGTTTGGTGCCACAGAGTTGCTTAGCGTATCCAGTATTTGGTAAATAAAACAAGGTAATTTGACAAGAATATTCAACTTGTTTCCTCCTCTCTGTCAGGTTTTTAAAATGCAAATCTCATTTTCTTGGCAGATTCTCCATTTAAGCTTATATATAAACGTCAGAGCCCATAGGATTTAACAGATCAGCTAATCCAGTTATGAATACCTGGGTCACAGAGGTCAAGGGATTGTCTAAGACACAAAAATTCATATATCTGTCCTGTTTATTGTCTCTCTCCATTATTAGACTAAAAGCCTTATGAGGAGAGGACATTTTGCCTGCATTTCTGGCAGTAACTAACCCCTGAAACTTGAAAGAACAGATGGTAAGAGATAATAACAATATGTATCTAAACAATAAGGTCACCTTTATCTGTTACTGCATTTTGTTCTTATTCCAACTTGGAAAAAAGGTAAAGCTATAATTGTTTGCAAATTGAAGCCTAGAAGATTAAGTGGCCACACAGCTAAATCATAATACCTTGCAATTTATTGTGGTCTTTTTCCGTGCTAAGCACCTTCCATGTTTAATTTTTTATGGGATCCTCACAGCATCCTCACAAGATCTATTGGGTTATTATTTGCCCTTTTACAGATGAGAAAAGCAAAGCAAAGAAAGGCAGAGGAATATAATTCACTCATTTTGCTCATATTGCTGAGTACCAGCAAAGGCAAAAGTGGCTCTATGCTCAAAGAATGGAATATTAGGGATAAAGTCCCTTTCTTCCCTGTCTGTGGGGGGCAGGGGAGATACCAACGATATCAGAAGCTTCCAGTGTCCCTCACAGCCCCTCAGCTTCTCTGAGTTGAGCTACTCCCTGCGGGCTTCCATCACTTGTCACTTACAATGTGTCACCTCAAGTGTACACCTACCATCTTTGTTTTCTATCTGCGGAGATATCTTAGCCCACAGGCAACTCATAATTACAGAGGGAATCAACACTCTCAGAGGCAAACTTCAACCAACAGAGAATGGGAGTTGATGGCTAAAACTCACAATTCCCAATTTAGGCAGACACCACTGAGGGAGGGCAAAGAATCAGAAGTTCAATGCACAATCATGTTAAGTGCTATCAAGAAAACAAAGCAGGGTGAAGAAATAGAGTGGTCCTGGGGTGGGAATGGCAAGGCTCTGTTTTTAGGTTGGATGTCTGAGGTGGTGGACAGTGAACTGATGACAAGGAAGCAATCCTATAAAGATCTGGGGCTCGGGTTGGGGGGTGGGGAGGAGTGTTTCAGGCAGGTAGAAAAGCAGATGCAAAGGCCCTTATGAGGAAACAAATGTGGGGGGACAGTAAGTAAAGAGGTAAAAGACAAGCCCTAGCCGGGTATCTCCATTGGATAAGAGCATCATTCTGATACACCAGGGTTGAGGGTTTGATCCCTGGTCAGGTCACATACAAGAATTAGCCAATGAATGCATAAATAAGTAGAGCAACAAACTGATGTTTCTCTTCCTGCCCCCCCCACACACTCTCTAAAATCAGTAAACAAAAATTCTTTTAAAAAAGGAAGAAATAGAAGATAAAGTCAAGGGCCAGATCAAACTGAGTCTTGTTGGCTGGTAAGGAAAATTAAAAATTATTTATATTGCAAGGGTCAGCCATTGGAGATGTTTGAGCAGGAGAGTGAAAGGACTAAATTAAGTATTCTGGGGTCCAAGGAAGTTTCTAAACTTTGCATTAATTAGAACATGGAGCCAGCTGCTGTAACCAACAAACAGTATCTGACCACCTACAGTGATCAAGACATGCACTGCAGAACAACATTTGGTCAAGAACAGACCATGTGTATGATGGCAGTCGCATCAGATTATAATGGAGCTGAATTTCCTGTAAAACATAGAAGGATATGTGGTTCAGAAGCAACTATTTTTTTTTCTCTGATAGAAACAATATCTGTAGGGCTCGGCAGTAGATTCCCTCTCGTTCACAGCACCTCAATTTTGAGCACACACATGATATCCCAGTCAGTAAGCCTTGGACCTGTTCCGGCACAAAGGAGCCTGCCCCCCACTGCATTACGTATTCCGAGGGCTTCACAGCCCTCTCAGATCTAGCTCGACGGTCTTCAGAGTGAATTGCTGTACAATCTTTGTTGAGGACCCAAGGTTCTGTACAAGGACACCTTAATAAGTATTTTTAATACCTCTGCCACTTTAGTGAAAGCTCTCTGTAGAGTGGAGACAGCCTGCGTCTGTACTTTGGAAATATTTTCATGTAAAGCATAGGTAAGTTTTATTGCCTCCAGCAGTTCAATGCCAGAGGGAGTCCTTTGTGCCACATCAGGTCAATGATACCAAGAACAAATTTCCAAAGTCAAAGTATTGAGTCCGCAGTTCTACACCTTCTCCATGTTAAATAATTTCTCTTGTTTTTTATTAATGAGTACCTCAAAATTCCTCAATCTGACTGCTGCTCCAACATGCAGTAGCAAAAACCACATTGCCATGACAATCCCCTGTGTTTCTTTTCCTTTTTATCCTGATTCCTTATTCATCCTGGTTCTCATGCCACCTTCCCCTTCCTCCTATGGCCACTGTTACCATGATCTGTGCCTTACCCAGCCAGTTTCTACTCAATACTTCCAATCAATCCAACCCACTTTCCTGTTCATGGAGCAGCATTGACAGCTTCGATGTCCTATTTCTGATCCTGTTGGAAGAAAGCAGGGGGAGGGCTAGTGGAACAGTGCTTATAAAGTCTCCAGCAGTGCCCAACGATGTCCTTGGCCTTCACACTCACTCACCACTCACTCACTCACTGACCCACCCAGAGCAACTTCCAGTCCTGGGAGCTCCAGTTGTGGTAAGGTAAAGATGGGCCACTTTATGTTTGATACTGCACTTGTACTGTATCTTTTCTATATTTAGAAATGTTTAGCTATATAATTGTTTATTATTGTGTCACAATTGTCCACAGTATTCAGTACAATAACTTGCTATAGAGTTTTGTAGCCTAAGAGCACTAAGTTATATCATATAGCCTCAGTGGGTAGCGGGCTACACCACTAAGGCTTGTGTCAGTGCATTCTATAATGTTCACACAATGATGAAATATCCTAACAATGCCTTTTACAGAACACATCTCCATTGTTAGGTGATGCAGAGCTGTGGGGAAAACAATATTAATAAGACATGATCTGTGTCATCAAAAATAAAGCTGCCGAGGATGGAGGAATAGACATTTATACAATGAATTTTATTTAAAAATAGAATTAAATTAAAGCAATAATAAGGTGTAAGTAGTCTGCTGTGGGGAACAGGGATGATTGGTGGACTGTTGACATCAGAGGAGATATCTGAGTAGGCCGCTGAAGACTAAGGAAGATTTCAGTAGACCAGATAGAGCCAAGGGAGGGCATTATAGCCCAAAACACACATGTAGGGGGGTAAATCGGTGTAGAATTAAAAATAGATAAATAACGAGGGGTTCAGTGCGTTGGGTAGTACCCAGAGTGCACTGGAGGGATGCAACATGATATGAGGTTGGAATGAGGGTTTGGGGTCAGATAGCAACAGTCTACCATCCTTCACAAAGCTGTTTATACTTCATTCTACATGTGTGGAGGGGCCATCGAGGCCTGGTGAATTAGAGAATGACTAGATTGGACTTTGGTTTTAGGGTACTTTCCCTGGCAGTAAGGTCAACTGGGTGAGAAGAGACAGCTTAGTCCCTTTGCCTACCTTTGGGAAGGTCTTCCCCTGAGCCTGTCAACTGTTCACATTTTGAACTGACTGTTTCTCTTCTGGTCTTCTCAGAGTGTCCGGGATTTTCTGGAATGTGACGACCTTCACTCCTGCAAATATGAATCATTCTGCATATTTACACTGGGCCTAGATAACTTGGAGGGAACAAAACATCCAATATGATGCTTGACAAATTATGAGATCTAAATGTATATATCACAGCCCTTGGGCAAAGATGTGGCTCAGGGCAGCTTCTCCACCTAAGATCATTAAAAAAGTCAGAGCCCATAGTATCCGGCAGATCATCTAGTTCAGTTACAAACACCAGGGACCACAGAGATCTAATAAGTGCCTTGGACACAAGATTCAGGGCCAGTGCTTGATATTATGGGATTCCTCATTCAGTGCTTTATCCACCAGCAATAATCGCAAAAAATACCCGCCTTACTCGGCAGACACTCATATTTATCCTAGTTTGGGTCTAGGGCATAGGTTAGCAAGGGACAAAAAATAATTGACAAGTATTGTTTGTAGAAGTCAGCCCAAAATGCAATTAAAGCTTTACTTTTCAAGCCTAATGGAATTTTATATTCATTAGCACATTTTCTGTTAAATCACAGAATTGAAAGGCCTCATAGAGACTTTAAAAGTGATCTGACCCAATTATACAATCTTCAGAATTCTGTAACTTGACTTTGTGAAAGGCACAAGGTCTTAAACCGATTGTTGTCTTGGGCCAAAGAACAATAAACTATATTAGTTACATCATTCATTTATTCCACAAAGCGGGTATGTGTGTCTAAATAGACCTATCCTCAAGATACTGATAGTCTGGTAAAATCCCTGTGTGTTTCCTTAATTCTTTCCTTGGCCCTCAATGTCCTTGTTATCGATTTGGCCTGTTTGGCAGTTTCAGCACTTTATTCCTGGATTTATTCAACAACCTGAATTTGGTTTTAGAAGCAAGTAAAGAGTTCTATAAGCAAGCAGAGACACCTTCCAGCCTCCTTTCTTCCATCCTAGCTCAAACATCTGCTGAAGCTTGAGTTCTTGCCCTGCTGGCTGGACAGACTTCCTGACCAGGACGAGTAATCATCAACAGGCAACATGGAGAGCCGTGATGGGGCCTGGAAATAAATGGCCAAGGTGAAAAACAGGCCAACCCTTAGCCATAAATTACCTGACAGTGACAGCTAGAGGAAACCTGGTTCAAATAAAGATCTGTCTGCCCCGTAATGGAATTTTGCATCTTTCTGAGGCTAACCCCCTGGAGGGAGCCCATCACCCTTGTCACAGGAAGACTCTGTGCTCATTGAGCACCTTGTCACTCTCCAAGCATGCACTGGTGGCAACAGTGTGTATGTACCGGAGATAGAGGTGGCCCTTGTGACCAGAGTAATGAGCTTGTCTACGAGTCCCTTGCTCATTTCTGTATGTTCTCAGTGCAGAGAGGAGACGGTAAAACGTGGTTGAGGACAAAGATACTTCCCACCGCCCTTCTGGAGTGGAAGACCCAATGCCAATTTCGTAGTCAAAGTTCTACCGATCATTAGTATCCCCTGCACAGAACAGTTGTACAAAGCTAGGTGGCCTTGAGCATTATAGTATCTTGGGGTCAGAGACACAGTGTTCAGTACAGTGGCCACCAGCCAGTTACATTTATGGCTACAGAGCACCTGAAGGGGCTGGTCTGAACTGAGGTGCACTGGGAGTGTGCAGTACACATTAGCCTGCGAAGATGTAGTATAAAAAATAATTTAAATGATCTTTGTAAAAATTTTTGTATTGATTTTATATTGAAATAATATTTTAGTTATATTGAAATGAATAAAATGTAGTATTAACATTAATTGCACCAGTTTCATTTTGCATTTTGAAATGTGGCTACTAGACTACTTAAAGTTACATAGGTGACTGGAATGATATGGACAGTGTTGCTCTAAAGGCCCATCTGGGGATGAGCTAGTTTGAACCTCCATAATAGTTTTTTCTTTTTTTTTAATTGAATTTTTTGGGGCAACATCTCTTCAACCCCTCCTTAATTGAGAAGTGGATATGCATCTCCCCACAATGATAATGTTGGAGGTCCCTTTGAGGAAATCCAAGAAACAGACGGGATTTGTACAGAGAAATGTCTCACTCCTCCCTTTCCCCAGCCCCGGGGCCAAGTGAAGAAGGCTGTTGGGAGTGGCTGTGCCCAGAGAAAAATGCCACAGAAGAAAATTTCAAAACTCCTATGTGTTAAAAGAAATACGGCAATCATCTATGATCCCAGGACAGAGGCGTGGGTAGACAGCAAAGGCAGCCAGCCCCGTGGCCACTAGGACACCCAGGACTTGCTCTCTAATTCAGTTTACCACCTAAGAAACATGCAACCAGGAGAACTGGGAAACAGCCTCCCTCTCCTCAGCTTCATGCTGCGACCAGCCTCCCTGGCCAGCCCAGATGAGGTTAATCACAAAGCAGTCCTTGGCGCTTAATTCTGTTTAATACTGTGACTTGATGCTTCTTTCACACACCGGGCTTCTTGTTTCTATCCTCACCCCACTTAGAGAAGGCTTTTTAAAGACCTAAGTCAGGTCAAGTCAATCCCTCTACTCAGAACCTTCCTGGGGCTCCCGGTTAGCTTCAGCATAAAAGCCCAAGATCCAACAGTGACCTGTGTGACCCCACCTCACCTCCCTGACATCCTCTCCTCCTCCTCTCCCTAGCTCACTCAGCTCCTGGCTGTGCCCCAGCGCTGACCTTTCCTTCGGAACAACGAGAGCCTTCTCTCATATATCTGCCCGGTTAACCACCTCCTCTCCTTCAAGCCTTGCTCAGATTTCACTTTCCTAGCAAGGCCTCCCTGACCACTCATGGAAAATTGCAACATGCGCTCCTCCATTTCCAACCTCCCTTACTTTCCTCTGTTCTTTTCCCTTCTTCATAGCACTCATTGTCTATCCACTATAAACAATAAAACTCACTTACTCATCTAATTGTTTATTGTCTGTCGCACTCCACTGGAACATCAATATTGTAAATGTAGAATCTTTGCGTGTCTGTGTGTATACATGTATTTTTTTTATTGATGTGTTCCAAGAAACTAGAACAGTAATAGGTATTTGATATTTTTTTTTGTTTTAATACATAAAGGATGTTATGTAATGTTCACCATCCTTTTTATTCCTGTTGTGACCTTTTCAGAGCAAACCCATGTCACCTGCTGCTGAGACCGCAGTAGTATCCCAGCTTATCTCTCTGGAATGTTGGCCTTTTCTGGTTCCATCCAACCTTCTCTCCTTCCATCACTTCCTTAACAAATCCTCTAGATACTTGCAAACAGCCAAAGTCAGCAAGCAATCTACAGACCTTTGGCTAATGCTTAAGTACGAATAGTTTATGACGGAATTTGCTAACAAGTCTCTGAGGTACAGCTGCTCCACTACAGAATATGTAGTTTGAAACCTGTAGGTAATAAAGAATCATTGAAACCTTTTTAGTGAGAGAGGGGTGTGATAAAAGCGGTGCTTAACTATTCATCCTTTTCGATTCTTCAAGGCAATTTTCTCAGAATCAATTTAGATCGTCATAAAACAAACTGGTGGGTTCACATTATCTCTGACCTTGCAGGAATGCCTTCATTGAGTTACAATTTGATGGTAAACAGGAAGCCCTTTAATAAAGAGCTGTTCAAGGATCATCTATCTGGACAGCTTCTCTGTGTCTTTTACAAAGTTCTTTGTTTGGTCACCTTTTGCTTCTGCAAATGAATTTGATTTTTTTTTTTTTCCTCAGGGAATGGCAACAGTGAAATCTAATAGAGTTGTCTTTTTGCTTTAATTGTAGGAAAAGCTTAATTCGGTGCCTACCACGGTAGTATTTAATTTACTAAATACTTGTAGCTTTTGGGGAAAGAGAGATTAAGCTCTACTATCTGACAGGAAGTGCATCAGAGAATTTGTGGGTATATCTTAAAAGAACACAGTAATTAATAAATATATAGGAGGGAGATCCTCTGAGGCGAGCAAGCATTGTTTTAACTGTAAATTAATTCCTTCCTTCTCCAGGTAGATTTTCTAAACAATTAGGGTTTTCATCCTCCAAATTCCTCACACATAGTGTATATATCAGCACATGTCAATCTTGCTTGCTATCACCTACTTGGAAGATGCATCCTCTTTCATGTGGTGTTCCAGTGGCTACACCCGGAATGTTTGTGTTCTGCCCAAACTTCCAGCTGTCATTCTACTGCTACTTCTCCCACTGGCAAAGCTGGCAAAGACACAGTGGATTGGCCACTACCTCTAATTTCATAGTCAGTCATGTATGTCTTTATACATCTGTGTAATGTGTGTTTGTGTGTGCATGTGTGGCATTCAACTCTTGTTTTTCTGGTTTTTTAGGTTTTGTTTGGTTGTGTTTTTTTTGTTTTTTTTTTACTTTGAGAGTATGTTTATTAAGGCTGGGGACAGTGAAACAAGGAAGGACTTAGGATAGAAACAGCAACAGGGAGAGAGTGGGTGGAGATTGCTTCGGCTTCTAGAAACTTTATGGGAAAGAAGTGAGCCAAGGCGGGGCTACGGTCAGCTCACTGGGAGTTAGAGAAAAGGGGCCCAGGGGGCTAGTCCCAATGAACTGCTGCTGCCCATTGCTCCCCTGGTTGCAAGTCCTGTGGGGTCCCTTAGAGTTTAGGATACGCAGGCCTGTGAGGGAAGAAGAAGGGAATGAGAAAAGCGCCGGTGTGCTCCTAGGAGGGAGAGCACAGGTTGGGTCCCTTGTCTTGAGGTTTTTAAAGGCTGGGGGTAGGCGGGTGTATAGGGGAACTCTTAGGGGAGGATCTCAATAGAATATTCATCAGCTTTTTGCTGCTGTAGCAAAATCAGATTTATTCCTTTAACTTCATCCATCCTTGGGTGTGGCTGGTACAGACACTAATTGAATTTCTTCTGTTTATTTCTCTGGTAAGGTGATTTAAGCTTTTTACCCTCTGGTTGAGGAGGAGATGTATAAACCATGTATTTTAAGTGTCCTTGGTCATGGAAGATAGGGTTTGGGGGTTTTCTAAAGGTCTGTAAACTGCTTGGCTGCTTAACTATCTGTCTCAGCAGCTGTATGCCACTTGCCCTTGGTTACTAGCCTATCTCATTCCTGCTCAGAAACACCATCCCTGAAATCTTTTAGGGGTGATGAGGGAGGACAGTCTGTCTTTAGTAATTGCTTCTTTCTGACCAGGCTGTTGCCACTGCCTATAGAGGGAATAGAAGTCTCTCCCTGCCTGATCTAAGGGACGGAAGGGAAGGGGATCTGAGACTGGAACAGAAAGGCTGTGAACTGAATCTTCCAATATAAGGATGGGCTGGAATATGGAAAGTATCATTATCTTGATAGGGAATTATTGTATCACTCTGGAAATGAAGTTGGTAGATTGCTCCATATTTCATAGACTTTATAATATATTCTAAAAGTAAGTCAGCCCAGTTAAATTGTTCTCACTTCAGGAGGCCGTGATGTAGATGGGCTCCCAAATGAGACCTGTATTGTCTAAATAAGCACTCAGATACCTAATAAGGGGTATGCCTGGAAAGACTGCCATGAGCCCTGTGAATAAGCCAGGTACCAGGCCATTTTTCCAAGGGGCTATTATTGACTTCAAAGTCAACATTCATTTCTTAAAGCTTTCCAGTGACATTGAGAGTCCCGGCATTTCTCCCTCTACCATAACATTCCAGTCAAAGTCTAGGTTGAGAGGGCAAGATGGCGATGGAGTAGGTGGACGTACAAACTTCCAACTACCAGAACCAAAGTGGATTATAACTTCATTTTAAGAACCATCATCTGGATAAACCAATGTTGAACTGGACTGAGAGGACTCTTCAACTGAGGAACACTGAAGAAGCAACATTGAGACTGGTAGGAAAAACGAAAACGTGGAAAGGGCTGCCCAGTTCCCTGGAGCAAAAGGCAGCCCGGAGAGACTCGTGTGGCAGGAAGAGAGGCTAGTGGAAGGGTAGAAACCTGGATCCCAGGAACAAAGCCCCAGCCTACAGCCCCAGAGCCTAGAAGAGGTGTATGGACAGTATTTAGCTACAAAACAGGTTAGGATACTGTTTGTGAGAGACAGTTGTCTCAGACCCAGGATTCTTCTTAAAGGGACGGTGCAGAAAACCTCTCTCACAACCACTCACCTGGGACTCCGGGAGACAGGGAGAGAGGAGAGGACTGGAGCAGCAGGAAGAGAGTAACCTCTGGAAGGCACAGGGAGAAAAGCTTTGAGGGACAGCCACCCTAAACCCTGGGCTGAGTCACTCCACAAATCTGAAACAATATTTCCCCTGGAACCAGCAAAGGGAAGCAGGACACCAGCCAAACAGGCTCCCCTGTGGCAATTAGCGCACAGTCGCTTAGAAGGAGGGAGCTTTCAGGACTACAGTATGGAGTGTTAGGGTCTGAGCTGCAGCGCCTCACCCACACTGCTGAGGGCTTGCTGGAGGGCGGGCGGCGATGGCACATGGAAGTGCGGTTTTGCCTGCAGGGGCAGAGGCCGAGCCGGCTGGTGTGAGCTCTGTCTAGCCCAGCGGGGGCGAAGGGGACATATGAAAGTGGTCCGGTGGCTGCGGGCCCACCTGAGATCCCACCTGTGGGGCAAAAGCGGGAGCCTGGAATGGGCATAGTTTTGCTGCTGGGCAAGGGCGAGCAGGCACACAGCCTCACCCAGCCTCCGAGGCTTGAAGCCCTGCACAAACCCGCTTTGCCTGGGGAGGTGGGGCAGAATCCCAGGCTCGAATTGAAAGCACACCAGTAGCCTGGCCAAGGAGCCGAGGTTGGCGGGGGCAGGGTGGAAGCCTGGCTCACAGCTGAACGCCACCAGATGCCCCTCCTGGCTGGAGGAACAGGCTGACAGGGACCCACAGCTGAGCAAAATTGCTCACCTTTGCCCTTGGTGCCCAGGCTTGTGGGCCGAGGGTGGTGCACAATCCCCCCCGTGGGAGAGGGGTGAAGGCCGAGACCAGCTGAGGCTTATAGAGCCCGGCACAAGAACAAAGCCCCTCCCATGGAGGTGAGGCAGAAACCGCAGCAACAGTTGCAATGGCTGGTGCCAGCAACCCCACAACCAACTGCCCTAGGCAGCGGCAGAGGGGGTGGCGGGCCTGCAAACAGACCGCACCTAGGGAACATAAAGGCAACACCCATTGGACTCCAGTAGCCAAACCCTTCTTACACACAGACAAAATGGGCAGGCAGAGAAATGCAACCCAAATGAATCAAGAGAAATCTCCAGAGAAGGACCTGAATGAATCAGATATAACCAAACTACCTGATGCAGAGTTTAAAATAATGATAGTTAGGATGTTCAAAGAGCTTAGAGCAACAATGGATAGTCGTTACAAACACCTAAATAAAGAGATAGCAAGTATAAAAAAGAAAATTGAAATAATAAAAAAGAATCAGACAGAAATGACAAATACAGTATCAGAACTGAAGACCACAATAGAAGGAATTAAAAGCAGGATGGTTTAAGCTGAGAATCAAATCAGCGAGTTAGAGGACAAAATAAACAAAGGCACAGAAGCAGAGCAGAAAAAAGAAAAGAGACCTAAAAAATCTGAGGAAACTCTAAAGGAGCTCTGTGACAACATGAAGAGAAATAACATCCACATAATAGGGGTTCCTGAAGGAGAAGAGAAAGAACAAGGGATAGAAATTTTGTTCAATCAAATTATAGCTAAAAACATCCCTAAATTAAGACTGGAAAACGTTTCACACGTTCTAGAAGCACAGAGAACTTCATTAAAGAGAAACCCAAAGATATGTACACCAAGACACATCATAGTTAAAATACCAAAGCTAAGTGATAAAGAGAAAATTTTAAAAGCTGCTAGAGAAAAAAAAGCTATCACCTACAAAGGAGCCCCCATAAGGATGACATCCGACCTCTCAACAGAAACACTTGAGGCCAGAAGGGAATGACAAGATATATTCAAAGTAATGCAGAACAAGAACCTACAATCAAGACTACTTTATCCAGCAAGGCTAACATTTAAAAATGAAGGAGAAATAAAGAGCTTCCCAGGCAAAAAAAAAAACCCTTAAGGAATTCATTAAAACCAAATCAATTCTGCAAGAGATGTTAAGGGGCCTGTTGTGAACAGTTCAAAGGGGGAAAAGAATATAGTAAAAGAAGAATACAGCTTTAAAGAATAAAATGGCAATAAACAACTACATATTAATAATAACTTTAAATATAAATGGATTAAATGATCCAATCAAAAGACATAGCGTAACTGTGTGGATAAAGAAACAGGACCCATACATATGCTGTCTACAAGAGACACACCTTAAAACAAAAGATGCACATAGACTGAAGGTAAAGGATGGAAAAGAATATTTCATGCAAATGGAAATGAAAGAAAAGCCAGGGTAGCAATACTTTTATCTGACAAAATCAACTTTAAAACAAAGGCTATAGTATAGTAAGAGATATAGAAGGACACTACATAATGATAAAGGGAACAATTCAACCAGAAGATATAACCATTATAAATATCTACGCACCGAACATAGGAGCCCCAACATACATAAAGCAGACTTTGATGGATATAAAGGGCAAGATTAACAACAATACTATGATAGTAGGGAATTTCAATACCCCACTAACATCACTGAATAGATCCTCAAGACAGAAAATTAACAAAGAAACAGCAGACTTAAAGGATATACTAGATCAACTTGATTTAATAGATATCTTCAGAACTTTTCACCCTAAAGCAGTAGAATATACATTCTTTTCAAGCGCTCATGGTACATTCTCTAGGATAGACCACATGTTAGGACACAAAAATGGTCTCAACAAATTTAAGAAGATTGAAATCAAATCAAGCATTTTCTCTAATCACAATGGCATGAAACTAGAAATTAACCACAAAAGAAAATCTGAAAAATACTCAAACACTTGGAAACTAAATCGCATGTTATTAAATAATGAATGGATTAACAATGAGATCAAAGAAGAAATAAAAGTTTCTAGAAACGAATGATAATGAGCATACAGAAACTCAAAATGTATGGAACACAGCAAAAACAGTACTGAGAGGAAAGTTCATAGCACTACAGGCATACCAAAAGAAGCTAGAAAAAGCTCAAATAAGCAACTATACCCTGCATCTAAAAGAACTAGAAAAGCAACAGCAAATATAGCCCAGGACTAGTAGAAGGAAGGAAATAATAAAGATCAGAGCAGAAATAAATGACATAGAGGCTAAGGAAACAATACAGAGGATCAATGAAACCAGGAGCTGGTTCTTTGAAAAGGTAAACAAGATGGATGAACCTTTAAATAGACTCACCAAGAAAAAAAGAGAGAGGTTTCAAATAAATAAAATTAGAAATGAGAATGGAGAAATAAAAACTGACACAACAGAAATACAAAGCATTGTAAGAAAATACTATGAAGAACTCTATGCCAAAAAATTAGACAACCTAGGTGAAATGAACAAATTTCTTGAATCATATAATCTTCCAAAAATCAATCTGGAAGAATCAGAATACCTAGACAGACCAATTACAACATATGAGATCAAAACAGTTATCAAAAAACTCCCAAAAAAGAAAAGTCCTGAGTCTGATGGCTTCACAAGTGAATTCCACCAAAAATTCAAAGAAGAACAAACACCTAACCTCCTTAAGCTATTTCAAAAAATTCAAGAGGAAGGAAGACTTCCAAACTCCTTTTATGAGGCAAGCATAATTCTGATCCCAAAACTAGGCAAAGACAACACAGAGAAAGAAAATTAAAGGCGAATGTCCCTGAAGAAATTAGATGCTAAAATTCTCAACAAAATAATAGCCAAACGAATCCAGCAGTATATGAAATAAATCATACACCATGATCAAGTGGGATTTATTCTGGAGAAGCATAGCTGGTTCAATATTCGCAAAGCAATCAATGTGATTCATCACATAAACAAAAGGAAGGACAAAAAATCACATGATAATTTCAATAGATGCAGACGAAAGAATTTGATAAAATCCAGCACCCATTCATGATCAAAACTCTCAGTAAAGTGGGAATACAGGGAACATACCTCAACATAATAAAGGCCATCTATGACAAACCCACAGCAAACATCATATTAAATGGGCAAGAATTAAAAGCAATCACCTTAAGATGAGGAACCAGGCAGGGGTGCCCCCTTTCACCACTCTTATTCAACATAGTTCTGGAAGTCTTAGCCACAGCAATCAGACAAGAAGAAGAAATAAAAGGCATCCAAATTAGAAAAGAAGAAGTAAAACTGTCATTATTTGCAGATGATATGATATTGTATATAGAAAACCCTTAAGTCTCAGTCAAAATACTACTGGACCTGATAAATGAATTCAGCAAGGTGGCAGGATATAAAATTAACATACAGAAATCACAGGCATTTTTATATACCAAAAATGAACTTTTAGCAAAAGAAATTAAGGTAACAATCCCCTTCACTATTGCAACCCAAAAAATAAAGTACCTAAGAGTAAATTTACCCAAGGAGGTTAAGGACTTGTACTCGGAAAATTATAAAACATTGATAAAAGAAATCAAGGAAGATACAAACAAGTGGAAGCATATACCGTGCTCATGGCTAGGAAGAATAAACATCATTAAAATGTCTATATTACCCAAAGCAATTTATAAATCCAATGCAATACCAATTAAAATACCAATGACATACTTCAAAGATATAGAACACATATTCCAAAAATTTATATGGAACCAAAAAAGAACACGAATAGCCTCAGCAACCTTAAAAAGAAAAAATAAAGCAGGAGGTATCACTCTTCTGGATATCAAGGTATACTACAAGGCCATTGTACTCAAGACAGCCTGGTACTGGCATGAGAACAGGCACAGAGATCAATGGAACAGAACAGAGGACCCAGAAATAAACCCACAGCTTTATGGACAACTGATATTTGACAAAGGAGGAAAGAGCATACAATGGAGTAAAGACAGCCTCTTTAACAAATGGTGTTGGGAAAATTGGACATCTACCTGCAAAAAAATAAAACTAGACCATCTACTTACACCATTCACAAAAACAAACTCAAAATGGATAAAAGACTTAAATGTAAGTCGTGAAACCATAAGCATCTTAGAAGAAAACATAGGCAGTAAGTTCTCCAACATCTGTCGCAGCAATATATATGTCAATTTATCTCCACGAGCCAATGAAATAAAAGGCAAGATAAACAAATGGGACTATATCAAACTAAAACGTTTTTGCACAGCTAAAGACAATAAGGACAGAATAAAAAGACAAACCACACAATGAGAGAACATATTTGACAACATGTCTGATAAAGGGTTAATAACCAAGATTTATAAAGAACTTATAAAACTCAACACCAGGAAGACAAACAATCCAATCAAAAAATGGGCAAATAAAAATGAATGGACACTTCTTTAAAGAGGACATACAGATGGCCAATAGGCATATGAAAAAATGCTCAACATCACTAATCATTAGAGAAATGCAAATTAAAACCACAATGAGATATCACGTCACACCAGTCAGAATGGCACTCATCAGCAAAACAACACAGAAAAAGTGCTGGCGAGGATGTAGAGGTAAGTGAACCCTCCTGCACTGCTGGTGAGAATGCAGACTGGTGCAGCCACTGTGGAAAACAGTATGGAGATTCCTCAAAAAATTAAAAGTCGAACTGCCCTTTGACCCAGCTATCCCACTTTTAGGGATATACCCCAAGAACACCATAGCACTGTTCGAAAAGAAGAAATGTGCCCCCATGTTCGTGGCAGCATTGTTCACAATAGCGAAGATCTGGAAACAGCCCAACTGTCCATCAGAGGATGAGTGGATTAAAAAGCTTTGGTACATATATACTATGGAATACTACTCAGTCATAAGAAATAATGACTTTGGATCATTTGTAACAACATGGATGGACCTTGATAACATTATACTGAGTGAAGTAAGTAAATCAGAAAATACTAAGACTATATGAGTTCATACATAGATGGGACATAAAAATGAGACTCAGAGACATGGACAAGAGTATACTGGCTACCCGGGTGGAGGAGGCGGTAAGGGAGGGGGTAGAGAGAGGGGAGGGGCACAAATAAAACCAGATAGAAGGTGACGGAGGACAATTTGACTTTGGGTGATTGGTACGCAATATAATCAAATGTCAAAATAACCTGGAAATATTTTCTCTGAACATATGTGCCCTGATTTATCAATGTTACCCTATTAAAATAAATAATAAAGAATAAATAAACAAATGCAAACGCTGCTTGTTGAAGGGATAAGACTGTATTTCCAATGCCTTGCATTTTCACATTGAGCTGGTTCAGATGTTCAGTTATGTCCACGAGATAGTAGAACTTCAGGAGCCACTCAGTGTTAGCTAACTCGGGATGCTCAATATTTTTCATTTCAAGAAAAGTTCGGATTTCGCTCAGACAAGCTGTGAAATGGCTGAGCACCTTTCCTCTTGACAACCAACGCACATTGCTTGCAGAAACAGATCAGGATAATTATTCCCAACTCCATCCAGCAGTGTTTTAAACTGACGATCATTTAAAGCTTGGGAACAATAAAGTTGACCACCAAAATGACCAGAGACGTCACCTCACCAAGCTGCTCGCCTCACATCTGAGCACAAAGTGCCTCCTAATGTGGGATGCAGTGAAAACTTAGGATGGGTCTCTTTTCTTGTTCATGAAAAAGCGCTTCGAATCCTCTGTTTTTCCCCACTATCCACGGAGCACCATCAGTACACACCGAAATAAGTTTATCCATCGGTAGATCTTTTTCTTTAGCGAACTCAGTGAAAGACTTGAATAAAACCTCCCCTCTTGTTGTCTCTTTGTAGTGGAATAATCCATTGCATGACCTTGATGGGAACACAGCCAACAAGAAAAGAATGTTTGCCAAAAGAATTGTTTTGTGATTCGAAGGCGAGTCACTGAAACAGGTTTATGTGACTGAAGGCGGTTGCTAGACTCTCTTCTCAGTAAAACATTCTCATAAGATTTTGCCGCTCCCTTCAAGGCTATTCCTTGAGATAAAAGAAAGGCATGTTGTGGGAACCATAGAAGCAATAGCAGTTAATGCCTTTTGATATTGTATTGTTATTAAGCTATCGTGCAGATGTATTCCATGTATCTATAAGTAAAGGCTATGCTTGATGCTATGCCAATTTCTAAGTAAACAAGCTTTTTGAAATCTTGTAAATAAAAATAAGACACAGAATGAACTCGGCGCCATTTGCCTGAGCGGGCAGTGATCCTTTGCTAGTTCACACACAAAAAAAAATGTCTAGGTTGATAAAACCCCAAATTTAAAATTTTCTTTATGTGTCTGAAAAAATCGATAAGGTGATCTGAGTTCCTGTACCATATGCTACTAGTAACGGTGGCAGGAAACAAAGTCTTATCTGAGTTGCCAGAGAGTTATTGGAAAGGAGACTGGGCCTGGAGTGGGCCAGCTTCAGGCCAGCCAACAGTGTGTGGATGTCTTACATTCTTAAGTGTAAGAGTTGCCACGGATGTCAGCTGGACTTGAGTCTGACTGTCAGGATTGTGAAATACCACTGTGAGATATAAGGAACCAAACCTTGGGCTCCTTTGCCATCAAATAGGAACACTTCTACCCACATATCCAGATTGTTGTGAGGACTACACTGATGGATAGAGGATGACATTGGCAGAAAGAGTGCCCAGCTCACAGAGGCAGCATGTTCACCATGGTTTCCTCACCACAACCAACCTCACTCATAATCACACACCTGTACCTATCTGGAGATGTTGGTTTTCACACTGAAGTTTGTGGAGTCCTTAAGGGACCTGGGAAAAACTTACGGATGGCTCTTCAGATTTCTCTACCTATGTGTCCTCCAGAAAAGTTGGCTTTGATCAATTTTATATATGAATTTTAGCATAAGATTTTATTTTGAAAACAGTGGGTGCTAGAATTTAACTTTATAATCCAAGATTGAGGCAGAGAGTAGGTGGATGTTACACGCACCTCCTCCCAGGATCAAATTTAAGCACAATCATTCTGAAAAAACAATTCAAGAATAAAAGAAGAGGAGTTTTATAATGAAAGCGTCACAGAAGAAGCCACATCAAGACTGGTAGGAAGGGTGGAGACACGAAAAGGGATGTCCCGCTCCCATGAGTGGTGGTTGAGGTTCCAGAGGGATGTCTCAGCTGCAATAGGGTAACCCTCAGAAGAGTGGGTCCTAAACCGCAAGCTGGTCTCCCAAGCCTAGAGTACCAGAGTCCAGAAGAGTGGTCCATGTAGCATTCAGCTGTGAAAAGCGGTGAGGTTTCTACAAAGGCTGATTTAACGTCAAGCACAATGGGTGTGCGCCCCTGGCTCACTCTCCCAGTTTCATACCTTATGAACAGTAGTCTTGCTTAGGTGTAATTGTCGAGCACACGCATGCACAGATTTTTTAGGGCTCCTTAGGTAGCTATCCCGTATAGCCTCTACAGACTCGTCACTGACTGATGGCCTCCCGGAACGGGGTTTCTCCACCAAACTGCCGGTTTCCTTCAACTGCTTATCCCACCGAGTAATGTTATTTCTATGTGGTGGTGCTTCATTATAAACGTGCCAATATTCACATTGCACTTAGCTCACGGATTCGAATTTAGCGAGCCACAGAACACACTGAACTTTCCTCTGTACCATCCACATCTCAACTGGAATGGCCGTGGGCTGCTCAGCTGTATACATGGTGTTACGTCATCATCTGCACATGCACACATGCTACCACATCATCCTACAGAAACTGAGAGGGTTTTTCTTTTATTTGGTGCAGATTTCACATTTCTATCGTCTT
The DNA here is from genome assembly GCA_037038555.1 of Rhynchonycteris naso. Taxonomy (NCBI): domain Eukaryota; kingdom Metazoa; phylum Chordata; class Mammalia; order Chiroptera; family Emballonuridae; genus Rhynchonycteris; species Rhynchonycteris naso. Next base: position 342,668,286 of record CM072995.1, read on the forward strand.
TTGTTGCTTTCCTGTGACCAGTCAAAAGTGCACCATGACTTTACGGACACATTGTAGAGAAAAATTTGTGGACAGAGACAATAGTGTGGTGATTTCTGGGGTGGGGAAAGTGGAGGGGGAATAAATTATGATGAACAAAGACTTGACTTGGGGGCAGTGAACACACTATTGTATTATATTGCGACATATTGTAGAATTGGGCATCTAAAACCAGCATAATTATGTTAACCAGTATCATCCCAATAAAATTAACTTTAAAGAAAGAACTTAATTCTTAAAAACTTTACACTTTAGGGGGAAAAATTTACTATACTTTTATTGTCATCCCACCATGTAGAAAATGAGATTGTACATGCAGTTGTTCAAAAAATGTCCAACCAACAATAAGACTGAAAGCTCTTGGTTTTGTAGCATAGCATGAAACATTTGTCCACCTATTTTGGTTACCCTAAACTACACATGGCCTGTGCAAATATGCTCATCTAGTCTTCCTATAAAAGATCAACATTGTAAATTGCTTTTTTCAGAGACCCCATAAATACTGCGCTGTTGGCACTGATTAAAATAAATTATTGACTTTGAGTCTATTCTAACTGGAAAGAAGCTGTACTCCTGAAACACTTTGAGAGTTCATAAACATTCGCAAAAATTTTCATATTTTTCTGCAAAGTTAATTTGGAAGTTTTATTTCTATCTCTCTCTTTCTCTCTCTCTCTCTCTCTCACACACACACATATGCACACTCCTGCAAGTGCACTAAAAAACACCCAAAAGCAAAATACAAAACTGCTAATAGTATTTAGTTTTTAATGATGAGGTTATAAAATTTTCTTGATTTTTTTTCTTTTTGCTTATCTGAATTTTATAATTTTACATAAAACTTAATAAAGTATATTTCACTGAGAAAGAGGAGAGAGAATTGAAAGAATAGAATATTAAAATCTGCATTCAAATTTTCTGAATAGCAGTTCTTGAAGTAACATTAGCTGAGGCTCTCTGTGCTTTGGTTTATTGGTGACAATGCCATTTGTAGCTTCTCTGCATCTCTGGCAGGAGACATGCCTAGTCAATGTCTACGGTGCCACAATATTTACAAAAGCCATCCAAAGTTAGTCATGTCCTTAATAACAGGCCCCGAAAAAGGAGCAAACCTGAGGCTTTAGAATTTTGCATATTATTTGGACATTGCCATTTTAGTTTTGACAATGGAGTCATAGAACAGTAGAGCAAAGATTCAGAAAGAGAACATCTATTCCATCCCTTATTCCATGGCCACTGAAGTTCAGAGAGGGGATGTGATATGTCTAATTCATGACTTCCGTGAGAGCTCATTCTCCACCTTTTCTTGGTTTCCTTGTTCAATTGCCACAGCTCGGTGCAATCCGTTTTCTTGTTAGTGTTTAGAGACTGTACTTTTACTATATTTTCCAGGAAACTAAGACCAAAAGCAAAAATACCTTGGAAACGAAGCTGCATCACATTTCTCCTGCCATAGCTACTTTGCTTAATGACCTAAATGCACCACCACTTTGGTCAGGGTATTGATTTATCAAGGAAGACGGTGTTATTGAAAAGGAGTGAGTCAGAGCATCCACGCAGGGAAATGTTGCTTTCAACACGTTTCGGGTGAGATGTGGCGGGTGGGGAGAAGGGGAGTGGAGGAGCAGACAAGGAGTTAGAGGAAAACAAAAAGACTTTTCTGTATTTAAGACACAGGAATAAAACATTATAGTCTTCAATCTATTCAGTTCACCCAGACTACAAAGTAGGTCAAAGCCAAGCATTCTTCATAGGGCCTGTCCAGCCTCACTCTACTCGTCTAGGCCAGGGCTCCCAGACTTGCCAAGTATCCTCATGTCTTACAGCTGTCAAATAACCAAAGACGGTGGCTTCAAATAACAGATGTGTATTATCTTAAAATTTTGGAGTCTGAAAGTTCGAAATCAAGGCAGCCTCTGTTGAATGTCTTTATAAGTGTGAATTATTAGTGTGAATGGCTATGAGCTACAGTCTCTGTTACCCTGGTCTAGTCATTTGACTTTTCTGGACATCTGTTCAGCTTCTGAGGCAGCTCTGTCAGAGTCTCAGGGGCATTTAGAATGATCACATGGGGCAGAGCTGGTGGAGTGGCTAGCGTTCAATGCAGGGCAGCAGCCATTGTTTTCAAGACTTGGCTGTGAGTGCACGCTGGTTCTCTCCACACAACAAAGGACAACCACGGAACCCTTACTCATGTCCCAATGAAATTACCCTTTTGAGAATCAATGCCCAATAATTCAACCCATACGCAACTGTGGGAACCAAAAAGCCCCACCACCATCTACTATTTACAAGCATAACATGAATAGTTCTATTCAGTTACTTAGAGATAATTTAAGACATTTTTCCCACTTGCAACAAAGAAGGGGAGAGAGAGAGATTCATCAATAGACACAGTTATTGAGCCTCTATTAACGAAGCATAAAATGCAGTTTGTATTTGCATTTTTGTTTTGACTCTGAGCTTTAAAAAGCGTGCATGTTTTCAATTGAAACCTTTAATGTTCTAGATATTATTTCAAATAATGCTAAGTAATAAATGTGTCCTTGATTGATTGGGCAATGAAATACCAGTTTTCCAGTCTGGGCTAAAATGAAAAAATAAAAATACGTTGCCCAGACCACACACCCATATTCTCCACCCCAACTTTGAAGGGAATAGATTGTATTAGAAACATCTTGTCTTGGGAGGCACTAAAAGTTGTATTTAGCTTTTTGAAGTATAAGGTTTGCTTTGATCTCTTTTGAGGGGGACCTGGGGAGCAACATGCTGGAGACTTCCATATAGAAATATAAGGACTAAGCAAATGACCAGTGCTGAGTACCTCATTAGTCCTCAATAATGAGGTAGTTTTGAATGTTCTCTTTTTCATTCCCACAGACTATAATAACCTATGCTCCATTCCTGGCTAGAAAAGGCGCACAGACTTCTCTACAAGTCTGCACTGCACTGTCTGCATTTTGGGGCCACATTGGTGTTGTGTAACCACTCCAGGGTTTGTCACCATGGACTCAGGATAAGTTGTTGGATTTAATTGACTTATTGTGCTGCATTTGACTGTAAGGATTTAGCTTGTGCTCAGAACACAAATTCAGTTACACATGTGTTTATGTATATTTATAACCCATCATATGCTACAAAAAAATTAAGAATGCTCAAACCAATAATATAAGTATTATTCCAAAGAAAACCCAAGTGGTAGTTGTTGTTTAAATGAAAGATCAGAAAAAAACCCCACTATGTATCTATGGGATAACTGTCATCATCCTTGAACTCTGATGATTGGCTATTTACTTGGTTTCTCTCTGGCAGTAGCACAGATAGTACCTGATGGGTTAATAGAGGGAATCATGGCCCGGAATCAGGGGATCTATGTCCACGAGGAGAAGGCCAATGCTTTCCAGGGCATGTATAAAATATCCCTGTTTTCTTCTAGATAACATACATTTTAGGATTAGCCTGTGTTTGAACAGTCAGTGGGATATGTTCCCATAAAGTCTTTACCATGTAGAGCAAGGTAGATATATTTTTGTCAATAGGCTTTTTCAGTAAATAGAAGCCAGGTATGGGCATGGTAATGGTGACATCCATCTTGTAGATGGATGCTAGCAAGATAGCAGATAACTGATGACCATACATGGCTTCCAATGCTGTGACACCCCATCAGCTCCCTCACAGATGCAACCATTGAACTGGGTGATTTACCCTAAATTGACCAAAATTAAGTTTCCTGCCATAATGTTAAATTCAGTTTACTTATAAGAAAAGTGTATCTCTTCTTTTGTGTTTTTCTGAAGTGAGAAGTGGAGAAGCAGAGAGACAGACTCCTGCAATGTGCCCAACTGGGATCTACCTGGCATGCCCACCAGGGGGCGATGCTTTGCCTATCTGGGGCGTTGCTCTGTTGCAACTGGAGCTATTCTAGCACCTGAGGTGCAGGCCATTAAGCCATCCTCAGTGCCTGGGCCAATTTTTGCTCCAATGGAACCTTGGCTGAGGGAGGGAAAGAGATCAGAGGTACCAATTTTCTATCTCTTGGCTGAAGAGATAGAAAGAAAGGAGAGGGAGAAGGATGGAGAAGAAGATGGGCGCTTCTCCTGTGTGCCCTGGCCAGGAATCGAACCCGGTACTTCCACACACTGGGCTAACACTCTACCACTGAGCCAACCGGCCAGGGCTAGAAAAGTGTATTTCTGTGCTCCTGAGCTTATGGACTGACTTTATACTAGGTACATATATGTAGAAAGGTATAATAAACCTTATATTTCCCCCCTGACTTTTAAAGTGATACGTATTATTTATAAAAATGTTGCTTGCCTTAATTGTCATCATGTTTTTCAAGAAAAAAATTACCTCATGTTGATATAGAACTGTCATTTGAAAGGTATTTCTCACATTTTATATATTGTTTAATTCTTATGACAGTTTTGTTAGTTAGAAATCTAGCCCCATATTACAGATGAGGAAACTGAGACTTAGGAAGCAAATGTAAATTCTCTGAAATCACCAGCTACCAACGGACAGAACTGGGATCAGACCCCACTCTTCCCACTCCAGGGCTGCCCTCTTTTCTTTTTTTTTTTTTCTTTCTTTCCTTTTTTTTTAAATGCTCAGCTGTCTTATTTATGCTAGCTCTTTGTGAATGAACCTCTATTTTACAGGGCAGCTGATTTCTGTCTTAGTAAAATTAAGACCACAGACAGGAAAGAGCACTGGGACTAGTAAAAGCAATCCCAAGCATCATCCTCTTTTGTGCACTGATATGCCCCAAAGTTGAAATTGAGACTTTTTTTTCTCCTCTCAAACAACTGATACCTACTAATTCTTTAGCATTTAGTCCCATAATATTGTTCCCCTCCACTTTTTGCCTCAGGCCCTTTGCCTGGTTCTCCTCTTAATGCCTGTTTTCTAAGGGATATCCAGTAGCAAGAGGATTGATGAGAAGTCAAAAGGCCATGTGTGGGTCAATGAGCAGAGATCAGAGCTACCGATTTTCTATACAGGAATTTTAAACTCATTTATGTGCCCTGTCCAAGTGGGAAAATCTTGTGTTTCTCCTTGGGGTTCAGATGACACTTCACTTATTCAATCATATATGATATAACACTTATTTATTAAAGACTTAGTTTGTGCTAAGCACTGTTTTGATGCAGAGCTTTTAAAAATGAATAGGATGTTAATCCTGTCTATACAGAGTTCATATTTAGTAACAAACATCAAAATGCAATCATGTTATTGTTATGGTAATGGAGGTTGACCACCTGTAGCACAGATCTGCATTTGAGTCTATGTCAATAATTTCTATCACCGTTGTGATCATGAACATGGTCAGTGACATAAGAGAGCTAGTATTGACCCGAACAGGTGGCAAGGTCTTCAGCAAGAAGGCACATTTGAATTGGGCCTTGAGTTTTTCAAGCAGCTGATAGTCTAGTGTCTGATTGCCTTTCTTGGTGGCAAATACCAAGCTGGGGGACAAGAGTTTTCTTTGAAGTCTTTGTTTATATGGTTAGTTAAGACCTGGCCTTTTGTTGTTAGAAGCAATGGATGTGAAATGTGGATGCAATTGTCAAGATCCTAGCAGGGAATTTCCCACTGATCAATGAAAGGGCTATAGGGTGAAATGCTAAACACCAAACATGTTGCAGCCCAGGACCCTTAATTTCAGAGGCATTGACTTAGTAAAGGTGCACAAAAGCCTGCTTCAGTCTTTCCCTTTCAGAACAATCTATCTTATTTGGTTGGTATTAAATGGAGGATCATCGTTTTCAGGGCAGGAAGCAACAAGAAGCAATAATCAGGTAAAATAAGCAAGTGGTGTTATTATCATGTCATAGGCTGCCATCTTCTGATTACAGAGTCAAGTGCATACATAAACCTGGTCTGTCCGTTGTCATCAATACAGACCTTACTGTGTTCACACACCTAAAGAACAATGGTATTACCTGCTCACAATCTCTCATAACCCAGCAAGACTAACACCTGACATTTGGCCAGGGTTGACACAGCATTGACATCACTCCAACTCTATTGGCGTACCTATAGTATGGCAGTAGAGTGGCCCGACAACTGAGACTACTGGCAATGCTTTTCCATTCTTAAAACAGACTCTCGGTCTTGTCATTCTCACAGTTAGGGCTAAAAACTGATAAACTTTCATTCACCCAAAATTCCAAGTCTCAGGCATGCACCAGAATTTAAACTGACTACAACTTAGTTCCCATCAAAATCTTAGCTGTGAAAATGATATTCCTAAAAGAAGTATAAAGGGCATATTCTCGCTCTCGGATCTAACCCTCTAGGATCCACATATAAGATGTCAAAAATAGCATCATGATGGTGCTCATAGATGTCTTTGAAACTCAGCATCATTTCCCCCCTTCAAAGCTCTTCCCTGTAGTGAAGGGGTTGCAATACTGGAAACTACCTTTTTTCAGATCTCCCTAGCAGAGCACGAGTATAGATTCCACCACGGCCCTACTGTGCAGAGTTGGAAGGAAGAAGAAAAGCTGAAGCTATGTTACTGTCTTGCAGGCAGTGGCAGAAATGTGTGGGCTTGTAGACACACAAAATGCTATGGTGGTTTCCAGGCACTTTGCTGTGAACCATTTACTTTGGTACCGGAGACACGGGTAGAAATTTCCAACAGTCCTTGCACCCCTGGCTCCCTGAATGATAGAAGCACACACAGGAGTTAAAGCACATGTCGTTCCTTCTGGGGATGCTCTTTCCTTGGATGCCTGCATAGTTCTCAGGCTCACTTCTTTAGGCTTTGGCTCAAATATCACTAATCAGTGAGGTCTGCTCTGACCACTCTCTATAAAGTGTATTCTTCTTCACAGTACTTGTTCAGTTGTTATTTGTTATTATGTGTTCATTTATCCATTGCTCTTCAATTGGAAAATCAACTCCAGGACAGCAGGGACTTTGTTTTGTCCGCTGCTGTATCCTCAGCACTCAGCACCTAGATAGCACCTGCCACCATTAAGGTGCTCAATAAATATTTGTTGAATGAATAGATAAATGTTGAATACCTGAATATATAAGAAAGTAAATAATAATGATGATATAATAATAATAATAATAATAATAATAATAATAATAATAGCTTCTTTAGTCTGTTTGGGCTTTTATAACAAAAGACCACACACTGAGTTGGTTTTAAACAACATAAATGTAGTGCTCACAGTTCTGGAGACTGTAAAGTCCAAGATGAAGGTGCCAGTATGGTCTCCTCCCTGTGAGGGCCTTCTTCCTGACTGCTCAGAGCCAGAGCCTTCCTGCTGTGATCTCACAGGGCAGAAGGGGTCAGGGATCTCTCTCTGAAGCCTCTTTTATAAGGCACTTATCCCATTCATAAACGTTCTGCCCTCATGACTTAAGCACCTCCCAAAAGCCCTTCCTACCAATACCACACACAGGGCATTAGAATTTCAGTATATAAATTTTTGGGGGGGAGTGTGGAAGGATGGGACACAAGCATCTACATCATAGCATTTTCTTTTGAGCCCTCACAAAAACGTCCTTAACAGGCTATTCCTGCCAATGTGTAACAAAGTAGCTAACACTATCACTACAAGTAGTACTACTACTACTAGCTAACCTCTATGAGCAATTTTATATGCCAGCATTGTGCTAAGTATTAATATTTTTGTCTCTTTAAATCCTCTGAACAACTCCCAGCATCTCATTCTTCCAAAGTCAGTGTTTGGTTCAGGGATGGAAGTGACAGCATCAAAGGGAAGCCCAACCTAGTGGTTTGATGGCTAGAAAAGAGGCTTCTCTCTTCTGAACAAGAAGCAAGAGACATGTGGTGCAAAATATGCAGCAGTCATCCCACTATCACCAGCAGAATCAGCTCTAGGATAAAGCCAATAGATTGAAAGGAAAAAGAGAGAGAGGGAGGGGGGAAGAACCTGGGCCCATGGTGACATCACTGTGTTGCTGGACCAAACCTTACCTGAAGCTCATCCTACCACCTTCATTATATAAACCAGTATATCCCCCTTGATTGCTTAATTCAGCTGAGGGTTTCTTTCTTTCTTTTTATAAAACTTTTTTTTCTTTGCAACTAAAAGCACCTTAAGGAACCCAGGTAGGTACTATTTAGTAGCTATGTGGTCTTAAAGCAAATAGGGAATCTCTCTCTTTACTTCTTTCCCTTATCTGCTGACGGGGAACAATCATTTTGTTGGGCAAATAAAGAGATAATGTAGATAAAATACCAAGTGTACGTAGTAAGAAATCTACATTCACGTGTGTGCTAATACTACTTTAAGAAGCTGACAATAACAGGAAGAATGAAGACTGCAATTACTTCAGGTCAGATAGGAGCTCCCTGACCATATTTACTCCCATGACAACTTTTCGATGCCGCTGTGACCACACGTATGTATGGCGATATTTTGTTTATACATCACCTTCCTGAACAATACTGTGAGCTTTTAGCATCTAGAAGGCAAGACAATGTCTTAATGTACTTTGCGCCCACCCAGTGCCCAGCTTTGTGCCAGTCATTTAGATTGTGTTTAATGGAAGTTGGTTGAACTAAAGAACCATGTTATGAGAAAGGATCTTAAAGGAAGAGAAAGCCAGAGAGGCAAGGATTAGAATAGGTACACCTGAAGAGAACTAGGTTTCAGGAGTGGCTGGGAGGGGTGGGGACAGGAGCACAGGTGGAGGGATTAGGCTTGGGGAGAGGGAAGATTAAAAAATAAGTGGGATCCAATTTCTGCTCCCAAATGACTGTCAGCACATTTCTTTTAGGGTTACACACACAGCCAGGCACTAAATATTTCCTAGTGATTATTACCAAGACAAGGCCTGGGAAAGACATTTGTAACAGAAAGAAAAATCATAATGAATTTTCCTCTAAGAGGGCTGGGACCGGGATCTGTGTTTATGTTCTAGATTAAATTGAATATGAATTTTTAAGAGAGAATTATAATTTTTCACACAATATTAATCTTTACTACATAATGTGGAATGGAACAGCTCCAGTGGAGAAATGAGTTCCTAACAGTCTCCAGTTATATAAATGGTACTTGCAGCGAGTATCTTGATATTATCTAATAGTAATTTTAGAAATATTTCATTTTTTCTTCATCCAAAGTTATGTTTAGGGTAACAAAGCATGTATTGTTACTTCCCTTTAAACATGGGTTAGTCATAGACTAAGTCGCTTGGAGTAGACCAATTCAACGATACTATTGTGTGTGCGTTAAGAAGCAGCAATAATGTTCTAGGCACAGGGCTTGCTCTGGGGACACAGAGATAAATGAGTCATGAGCCCTATCTTCACAGAAATTACATATTTTATTATCCCAAACCCAACTAATTGGAACTTTTCTGCAGTCAAGTTTAAGGGGGAAAAAAAGCAACTAAGATGAGGTCATCTTGAGTGTTGTGCATTTTTTACAAGAGCGGGGCATCTCCTGAGGGCCAGTCCACAGTGAGTCCAGTCTTTCACACAGCAACTGACACTTTCCATTTCTGTAATGGTCGGTGCTCCCTTACAATCCCCTTGGCTGTACTGGTGAGCACATGGCCCCTTCCCCTTGGCGATTTGAAAGGTGTGTATAAACAAAAAACACAACAGAAACACCTGTGGACCTCTCCCAGGGGTCAGGTGTTCTGAAATGGTCCAGGAGTTATATCAGTACCCGTGTTTCTGTGCATTGGAGGACCTGTTTGTAATTTGGGCCCTGTGCAGGAAGTGACTTGTGTTGCCAGAGAGTGTAGATGCTCTTTTTCAAGTTCTCTCACTGCTCTCTTACTCCTCTCTCTCCCCTCAATTGCCAAAGCTCTTGCAGACAAGAAAACTCCCGCTGGAGAAACAAAATTGCAGCATGATGCCTGGCCAGCATTGGATAGAAGGAAGTAAAACTTTCTAGGTGAACCAAGACCTAGAAATCAAAAATATACCTCAAGTACAAACTTTTGGACAGATACATTAGCAAAGCCCAAGACTCAGGGGCAAGATCCTAGAAGAAGCAGACAGCACAGCACCAGGGCAGCAACATGTGACCGGAATGCAAGACTCCTGGAGGAAGATGAAGACTGTCCCAGTTATGGAGATGATGATCACCAATTTTTTACAATTACAGAGTACATCATTTATTCAGTGTGGACTATGTGCCAGGGTTATGTTTGTTAGTACTCTACATGCTCCATTCATTCTTATTTTAACTGGCTCCAAGACAACCCTGTGAGAGCGCTACTGTTATTACCTTAATTGTGTTGATAAAGATAGCAAGACTCAGAGAAGTAACTGACAAAGATTTCATGGCCAGAACTCAAACGCATGTCTAACTGATTTTGCTTATAACCACGATGCTCGACTACTTCCTCAGCAGGGAGAAAAAGGAAACTGATTGCAGAAGCCATTATGGATCCTTTATGATCTGTTGTATGTATTTATAGTATCCTGTATGTAGTTGCAAGTCATACAATATGGTTTTTATTCCACAGAGTGCATTCAGTCAACCACAAAAAAGCCCTTTGTCCTTTCATAAAATATAACTGCAAAACAATACCTGCAATGCTCCTGGAGATAAAAGACAAACCTGAAAATTTCAGCAAGTAACTGGAGGCTGTAAAAATTGGGATATTGCTGATTTGTGAGAGAATCAACTAGAAATGCTAGAATGGAAAGATTCAATAAGGAAAATTAAGGACCCAATGTTTGATTTACCAGCAGTGAAAAGAATAAAAGAAACAAAGGAAGAAAAATGTTTCAATATATAGGTTTAATGCGTATATAATTGGAGTCCCAGAAGGAGAGAAGAGGAAGAAAAGGCAAAGATTATCGATTATGTCATTGATGCCATGATGCATATTTATTCACATTTTATCTTTTTTAAAATCAAGGTGTGTCTTCCAATTCATGGTGTCTTATTTTTGCTGTAGCTGGGCAGCAGTAATCAATTCTCATCATCTGTGCCTATGAATATCAAAAGTGAAAGCATCAAAACTTTCAGAACGGGGCTTTGGGGGCCAGTGGCTTGGAGACAATCTCAGCGACAACAGTGGAGCATTATTTTCACCGGCTAGGAGAAAAATGGTTCTGAGGAGTAGGAGAAGGATTTCAACCAGGTACATTTAACAGCGTTTTTCCAAAGAGAAGTCAGTAGTAGGCTAATTCTATAGAATTTCAAAGCTGGATTTGAGAGCCCACCACTGATGGCTTTTAGTTTCTTTATGGAATCTTTGTGGAAATGCTGTACCGTCAATGATTGAAAGTTTTAGGAATACTGTGTAGTTTATTTATTTATTTATTTAATATTTTTCTTGTTGGGTATTGTGATGGTTAATTTTATGTGCAAACGTGGCTGAACCACAGTGCTCAGGTATTTGGTCAGTCATTATCCTGGATATTTCTGTAAGGGTATTTTTGGATAAGATTTCCATTTAAATGGGTGGGGTTGGAGTAAAAAGGATTGCCTACTATTATGTTGGTGGGCTGCCTTGGGAGCTAAACAAGAAGGGATTCACCAGCAGGACTTGCTTTGGACTTGAACTTGAACTCCCCAGAGCCTCCAGAGTTGTAACTTACTAAGTATTACATTAATGGAGTGAGTTATCTTTGCAAAGGGATGGATTTCCCATCCATTAAAAATGTCAGGAAAAGGCAGGACGCACCAAAGAAGGGATCCCAGCCCTGTATCAAAGGATAGATGAGAAACTCCTAAACTTCCTTCTCACTCTAAGGTTCTAATATCAGTTTTCAACAATGAGTATCAAAATCAAAAAGGCTTTAAATTGAAAACTTCTTTAAAAATGTTAAATCCCAAATTCAAATAATCACGGCATCCTAGTTACTCAGGTCTGGTTGAGATTATACCGGGTAATTAGAGATAGTAGTTTCATTCAATTCCTACTCAGAAAAATGAAACATTCCATTTCCATATAAAATGTGATTGTTTTTTTCTTTCCTCTATGGGTCAGTAGACCTGGGAGAATGGAACTATAGAACAAAGCCTAGACTTTTAAAATATTGAATGGGTAAACTTACACAGGATTTATACATTCTCTAATGTGTAGCACAAGTTTCAATTCAGCAAAAGAGATGAATTCTTTACTTTTAGCTAAAAGTACTCTGCAAACATTGCAGTTATAATGCTAGGTGGTTATTTGATAATCTTGACATTATATAGGAGAGTCCATTATATTAAGATGTGACTTTTAAAATTTTCAACAAAAGTTATTTTTTAAAAAAATTTAATATATAGGGCTCAAATGAGAGACTTAGCGAGAATGGCATAGCCACAAATCCCGCTGCCCACACAGAGGGGGAAACGCCTCACACCTCTCAAGTTATATGGCTCACTCACTGCCTGAGAGATATGGAACACACGGCCCAAGTCAGAACATATTTCAAAAGATAATTGTGAGAAATACATTACCTTTCTTATTGCTGGTTAAAATAATATTCATTGTGCCATTTGTACAACTTTGGGACCTCTAAATTAATCAGTTTGCTTTCTCCTGGGAAATGCCAAACATGAATCATCACAGGTGCTCTCACTGTATTTCTTGAACACAGGACCAGGTACTGCGTTAGATGTTGGGGTACAGGGTTGAACATGACCTTGGATATCATAGAGTTTATAGTCCTGTTGCTATGCATAGCACATGACTAAAATGTAATGGAATATAAAATACTAATTGTGTGTGTGTGTGTGTGTGTGTGTGTGTGTGTGTGTGTGTGATAGAGAACAGAGGGACAGACAGGCAGGAAAGGAGAGAGATACGAAGTATCAATTCTTCATTGCAGCAACTTAGTTGTTCATTGATTGTTTGTTTTCTCATATGTACCTTGACTGGGGAGCTTCAGCAGAGTGAGTGACCTCTTGCTCAAGCCAGCGACTTTGGGGTCATGTCTATGATCCCATGCTCAAGCCTGAGACCTCGGGGTTTCGAACCTGGGTCTTCTGCATCCAAGACTGACTCTCTACCCACTGCGCCACCACCTGGTCAGGTCTAATTTATTCTTTTTAAGTGAAATAATTTTTCCCCTTTTTCTCACACTGTCGGGAAAACAGCTGTGTTAGGCTTGCTCACTGGTTCCCGGCTGCAAGCACTTTGCTTGATTAGTGCATGAGCACGTGGCAGAGGCACGTGTGCATAGCCTATGTAAGGCTATGGATGCTTGCTCTCAGTGTGGATTGAAGAGGGGGAATGGCGCATTGCTTGCTTGCCATTGTGAGGGACCGTTTTGCTGTTTGTTTGCTTGCTGCTGTGAGAAGAGGGTTTCCCCTACCTGTTTGCTCATCTACCGTCCAATGTTGTGAGACTCTATTAAAAGGGAATGGCCCAATGCTTTCCGGCTCCGCAGTTTCTCTGCTGTCTGCCCGAATCCAGTGTTGACCTGCCCGACCTCGGCCACCAGCATTACACACACTCTAAATAGAAAACACCCCCAAGAAATGCAAGCTATTAACAAATTAGCCAATGGGTTCTGCTCAACATTTATAACTATACAAACCTATTAGACTATGGGCTCTGATTTTAGTTAAGTGAAATAAATATAAATGAGAATTCTAAACCTTAAGTATATAAAGTACTTTTATAATGTCAAATCTACAGTTTCAATGCGTGATTGCCTCATAAATATTTACAGTGGGTAATTTTGTATATACCTTTTTGCTTTCATCTAAAGTACAGGTAGTTTCATGTTTGCATCAACAATTTCTTTTCATTTATTTTGACATTTCAACCAGCTATGAATGCTTCTTTTTTTTTTTTTTACAGGGACAGAGAGTCAGAGAGAGGGACAGATAGAGACAGATAGACAGGAACGGGGAGAGGTGAGAAGCATCAATCATTAGTGTTTCGTTGCCGTTGCAACACCTTAGTTGTTCATTGATTGCTTTCTCACATATGCCTTGACCGCAGGCCTTCAGCAGACCAAGCAAACCCTTGCTGGAGCAGCGACCTTGGGTCCAAGCTGGCGAGCTTTTGCTCAAGCCAGATAGTCCCGCGCTCAAGCTGGAGACCTCGTATTCTCAAACTTGTGTCTTCTGCATTCCAGTCTGACACTCTATCCACTGTGCCACCACCTGGTCAGGCATGAATGCTTCTTAATGTACAGCTGTAGATAGGCTGACTGGTCCCATCATAAAAAGATATGTTTGAATACAAAATGTCTATTAATGATACAACTGACTTTATCAATGTAAAAGTCTGAAGAATTGATTATTTAGGAAACTTCACCCTAGCATTTTTTTCTAATGACACCTCTAACTGAGAAATATTCTGTCTATGGCCATACCATCTTGAACGCGCCTGATCTGATCTGATCTTAGAAGTTAAAAGCAGGGTCGGGCCTGGTTAGTACTTGAATGGGAGAAATATTCTAAATCCAAACTACTTGTATTGCCGAGTCATGCTATATTGTGCAATATTAGATTTCATTTCTTCGGGCATATCATAATTGCAGAATCTTGAATGTTCAGGTATGTATCAGATATACATGGTTGGATAAAGGTAGGTTTACACTTGTGAGTACATGAAACAGAGTCTATTCTTGTATTATCATTTATTAATTATTGTCTTATTTTCCATATGAACAACTGTAAACTCTCTTTTGCCTCTCCCTGTAGGTACACTTCAAGGTGTCATGAAACTGTCCATAATTCAGGATTTGTATCGCAAATGTGTCTGTCCTATAGATACGCTTCTTTTGTGATGGTCACTAAAAGGTAAACATTTATGGCATTCAGTGTACTGAACATGCTTCTCCTATTCAAATGTTAATAATTATTGGCATCCATTTGAAGAACTTGTTAAGCATCTAAAATTTTGTCCCGGCAAGTATCTGGAATATGCCTTGAAGCAACGTCTGTTTACAGACAAAGTCTGTAAGATATCCAAATACCACTGTGATGTGTTTACAGTTTATAAAGGAATTAAATATCAAGTCCTTTTGGGTGTGTATTTCTAAATGAGCATTAAATGAATTGGGAAAAAAGTAAAAAGTTTTTATATCTGGTATACGCCAAATGAATGATTGCATTCATCACCCCTTCGCAGCTCACTTTTGATTGAGAAGGGACTTTCTCTAATGGTCATTAAGGCCATTGCTGGGAATTAGTTTACTTTTGTAAATGGATTTCACCTGGAAATGCAATTTCTATGCAATCAACTGCATCATCTTGGGCCTATGAGCAATGATGCTGAACTACTGACAGATGGAGAATTTTAAAATGAGTTCCAACTAATTCTGACAGCCATCACTTCCCACCACCCTTAGTTAAAAATTAACTTCCGATAGTGGGAAAGATGATGAAACCTACCCAATACGTACAAAAGATGTTTAATATCACGAATTGTTATCCATCGTTTCTTTTTTTGGGAGGGAGAATGAGTCGATCTAGGGAGTTATACTGACTACTAAATAAAGCCAGAAGTTCATTATACTCTACTTCCTACAAAATTAAACTTAAGAGTCATGAGGAAGCAGTCTCCCAGGGAAAATTGTTGTTACAGGAATCATAAGTAATTGTGTTGGTCAAAAAAGAAGCACTAATATTCACCTGCACATAGTTTATTTAGTTCTATTAGTGCTCAAGGCTGGTCTTTTAAATCTTCTTATGAAACAAAGAATAGCACCAATACATTTCCTTCAAGAGTCAAGATCATCAAAGTATTTAAAGTATTTTAAGAGAGTATCTTTGGCTGGCCACAAAATGCTAATTAGGCTTTAAAACAAAATAGGTAGGCAAGAGGGAAGTCTCTCTTAATGTAAAGGCTTTGAAGGCAAGATTCCGGTCTTGAGACCCTCAGTAGTCAATTGCTTGAATGATTTATACTCTAGTGGAACAGTCTCAGGGTGGCTTTATCAAATCAGCAGCCAAATAAACAACTTTGGCAGAAGCATCAGCTTGGAGTTAAACACTAACTTTTTGGGAAAATCCATATGAAAGATGGCCAAGATACATGGGCCTGTTACTATAATTACTGATGGATGTTTTTTATCTTTTCCCCACCATGCATATCTCTTTTTGATACCTTTTATCTCCTGGTTTTGCTGTTCGCCATGCAGAGAAATGCAAGCTTTGTTGATTTCAATTCTTCTTTTTTTTTAAAGCATATTAGGAAAAGATGGAAGAATATTTATGAGGGGAAATTGGTGGAATGTTGTAAGATAAATATAAAAATTGTATATTTCAGTAATGTAAAATATGTTAAAATATATAAAACGTGGCAGCACTGATCATTATAATAAAGGTGAGTGTGTTTAAGGAGGAAAACTCCAAGATTGGAACTCAGAAGATGGAGTCAAGTGGACTTGGATAATGTAGTTATGGGTGACCTGTGTACGGGAATGATTTTATTCAGAAACTCAGAGGACCGTGTTTGAAGTTTTGGTACATACTATGGGGGAGGAGAAAAACTCCACTTTCCTCTTGTTCTTCTGGCAGGTCAAATAATTTAAATGACCTAAGACAGATTTACAGAAGAAAATAAGCAAATTGAATTATGTATGGACATACAGGGGTTCCATAAGAATATGGGGCCTGAGGACAGATCAGGTAATTAATGCTTCTATGCCATCTTGAGCTAAGGAGAGGAGGGGATAGTGACTTGGGACTTCAAAGGATGACATTCACATGGGGAAAGAAAAGCAAATGTCTGGTAAACACATTTGCTGGACCTTTTTTAAAATATATATATATTACAGGGACACAGAGAGAGAGAGTCATAGAGAGGAATAGATAGGGACAGACAGGAACAGAGAGAGGTGAGAAGCATCAATCCTTAGTTTCTCGTTGCGACACCATAGTTGTTCATTGATTGCTTTCTCACATGTGCCTTGACTGTGGGCCTTCAGCAGACCGAGCAACCCCTTGCTGGAGCCATCAACCTTGGGTCCAAGCTGGCAAGCTTTTTGCTTAAGCCAGATGGGTCCGCTCTCAAGCTGGCGAGCTCGGGGTCTTGAACCTGGGTCTTCCGCATCCCAGTCCGATGCTCTATCCACTGTGCAACTGCCTGGTCAGACGCTGGACCATCTTTAACAATGAAACACAGAGAGGACTTTGATCAAAAGGACCTTGCCAAGTTCCTCCCTGTCTATCACACCTACTTTATATTTAAACTATGGTTATCTAGAAGGATAGCTACCTTCCTGGAGCAGGTCCTTTGTTTCAATTCTTTTCTTTTTTTCTTTTTCTTCTTTTCCAAGTGAGAGGAGGGGAGATAGAGATAAAGACTCCCGCATGCTCCCCAACCAGGATCCAACTGGCAACCCCCTTCTGAGGCAGAAGCTCTGCCCATCTGGGGCCATGCTCACAACTGAGTTATTATTAGCTTCTGAGGCAGAGGTTCCATGAAGCCATCCTCAGTGCCCAGGCAATGTGCTCAAGCCACATAGCTGTGGGATGGGAAGAGAGAGGGAAAGAGAAGAGTGAGGGGTGAAGGGTGAAGAAGCATTTGGTCACTTCTCCTGTGTGCCCTGGCTGGGAATCAAACCCGGGACTTCCACATGCTGGACCGATCCTCTACCACTGTGCCAACTGGCCAGGGTCAGATCTTAGAATTCTTATCCAGCCAGCCCCATGAAGGAATATGGCTGGCCCAATGCTCTTCGAATGCACACCAAAGAATAGAAATGCTTAGAGGACAGTGGGACTCTTGGTGTGTATCCTGACATTGGCTGTTTACTATATGAGAATGAACACTGAGAGAACATAGCTATAAGGCAAGTAAAGTTCCAAGAAAATGTAGCAAGAGAACAGGCTGTACCTAAACTATAGAAGTAACGTTCTACACTTTCGTTCTAAGCCAACCCCATAAAGCAATGTGGAACAAAGGATGTTAGAATTTTACTGTTCCAGATTAAAAAAATTCCTTCCTCTCCTACTCATGGGGAAGAAAAAAGAGATGGAGAAAGAAGCATCTCTTTCCTTCAAAAGATGTTGACATTTCTATTATGTGGGTAGATGAATAATAAGTTAACAATAGAGGAAATTTTTCTTCCTACACTCTTCAGACATTTTTTTTGTTTGTATTGTTCAAAACTCAGTTGCAAGTGACAGGAAATCAATTAAAAGTGGCTCAACACACACAACCCTGTACACGTATGTTTTATAGTGGTTTTATTCGTAATGGCCAAAGTGTGGAAACAACCAAATAACTTTCAAAAAAGTGAATGGTTAAAAAATTATGGTATATTCATATCATGAAATACTATTCAGCAATAAAAAGGAATAAACTATTGATACATGTATCAACTTGGATGAATCTCAAGGACATTGAGTAACAAAAGCCAAGCTCAAAAGGTCATATAGTATATGCTTTCATTTATATATTTTCAAAATAATAAAATTATAAAGCTGTAGAAGAGATTAGTGCAGTGGTTCTCAAACTTTTTGAAGTTGGGCACATTTAAAATCCTACAAATAATTGTAGGCACACTATATACAAATTTCTGAGAAACATGTTATAATAATTAACTCAAATATTAAAGATAAAATATAAAGTCCAAGCGTGCTTTTATGGTAATTAAATGAAATAAATACAACAAAATTAAATTTATTCTGACATTAAAAAACATTTTTATGTTACATTTTTTGAGTTATGCTTTTTAGAATTCGTAAAAAGGATTAAAAAATAAAAAAAACGACAAAAAAGTTATCTTTTTTTATATATAGATACATTCTTAGTAAGATTTAGTAAATTTGGCAGGTCCCAGTGCAATTGTGTTGTTTTTTCATTCATACATATCATCTTAACTTTACACCCAACAAAGGATAGAAGAAACTTGCCTCCAGTCTTTCTGTGGAACATGGGGGGTAGTGTAAACAATCCAGCACTACAGCTTAACAGCCTTTTGCAACCTAATCAGGCAAGTGAGGTGGGGGGTTGGGCAGACTGTCAGCTTACAGCCAACTCCCCACACCTCTGTCCCCCAAAAATCTAAACTCCAAAAACCCTGTTTGTTTTTTGTTCCCCAACAGGCACATATTTCTTTGGAATACCATAGGGCGCACCTGGAAATCTTCTAGGGCACACCAGTGCGCCCTGGCACACACTTTGAGAACCACTGGATTAGTGATAGCCAAAAGTAAGGGACAGCGGATGGATTGTTGGGTTTGGCTATAAAAAAGTATTAGCACAAGGGAAGTCTTTGTGGTGATAGATAGATCTGCATCTTAGCTGCAGTGGTGGTTAGATGAAAATTCCTGTCGTGAGATGAGAGAGAACTATTTCACACATACTGTACTAATTGCCAGTTTCCTGGTTTTGATATTGTACTATAACTATGTAAAAACAATTGGGGAAAAATGGTTGATAAGTACACAAGACCTCTCTGTAGTATTTTTTTGCAACCTTGTTAGAATCTCTATCTCAAAATAAAAAGAAAAAAAAAAAAAGAAAAGGTAGCTCAAATGGTAAAGGAAATACCAGTTGAATTTGTCTAAGGAATTGGGTATTCCAGGGCTTGACTCTGGCTAGTTTCAGGCAAATCTATGTGGAATTCAAGCAATGCCATCAGCTGTCCGGATCACCTCTGTTAACTTCATTCTGCAGTTTTCCCCATGAAGTCGGGGAAGATGTCATCAATCTATGCTTACATGGTCCTAATTTGTAATGTAGGAAGGAGACAAATTGTCTTCCATTCTTAGGGAAGACTGAATTTTGGATCAGATGCCCTTTTGGAACTAATCATTGTTGCCAGGAAGATGGAATACAGAGTGGTCATGATGGGCTGAGAGAGTATGCATGTGTGTTGTGTGTATGTAAACAGATAAGAGATAGCTCCATTAGGACCTCCCTGAGGAAGAGTGGTTTCCCAGAGAAAAGGTGAGATGGTCTCATCAAACTCAGGTTAGGAGAGCCAGGCAAAACAACAAATGTCCTCTGTATTACTAAAATGTCACAGTGACAACTCTGTGAAGATAATCTTCCTTGCAAAACATTTAAATATTTATATAGCATAACAAGAACTGAGGCTACATGTCTAAATTTTATGAATCTTTGGAGGGAGAAAAGGAAAGGCTGGGAAGACCAAAAACTATTTAGTAATGAACGAAAGACCTACAAGACACATGGTCTCAAGATATATGGCAATGAATCTCAACAACCTTGCAATCCAAGTTTAGTTGATAAAAATTAGAAATTGACTATGGTCTTTAAATCATATCAGAAATTAAAATTTTATAGATAAAATAGGTTAAATTGAAGTTCCAGAAAAAAGTAGAGGCCCTCTAACACTGACTCCAAATATTTAAAAAGACATTTATGTACTCGCACCTAGAAGATAACCTTTTTAATAAGTTAACCCCCCACTGTGATGATCTATTAAGCTCTGTGAAACTTGGGAATTTTTTTCCGAGTTGGGGACTTTAGGTAGTGTTCTATGGCTCAAGAAAGTAACTTTGAGCGTGGACATTTTCTTCAAACTGTGGGCAGAGCTAACTGGGAACTAATAAACTCGTTCAGGAGACTGGAGATTGAATGGGGAAATGGAATGAAAAGGTGGACTTATCTGGAGAAAGCAAAGGAAGCAGAGAGGAGAATATATAACAGCAGTCACGTGGTGAACTTCCAGACTTTGAATACATCAGTACTTTCATTTGATCTGAAGAATTCAGGGGAGCAATGTACTTGGAATGAAGAACCATTTTCAAGTAGCATTTTCAACTGAGTCATAATTGGGGAGGGAGTTAAGAACCTACATTAATTGTTACGGGAATAATAATTAAAAAAATACAGTGATTCTGAAATAGCCACACGAAGGGAGAATGGTAAAGGAAAAGGATGTGAGCAGAAGTTGGGTGGTATTAGAAAGAATTCCTAACACTTCATATTTGAGAAATAGCTTGCAGAGGGCAAGAAACAGAGCTGACATTGTATTTTTGCCCAAAGTCCTGGTTATAAAATTGTTTTCCTGTCATGTCACTAATCTTAATAACACCAAAGGGACATCTTCCACCGTCCATCTGTTTGAAAGTATGAGAACGAACTTTTAAAAAAATTATGACTCCTGGCTTCTTTTGTCTCATATAGTATGCGTTAGTTACACACATACATGTGACAGAAATATCTCAGAACTACCCTTTCCTGACAGCTCTTAACTTGATGGACTAATCCCTATAGTGGCTGTTACATAGAACCTGCCATTTGCAAGGTTTGAATGGTTTGCTAAATAATATTCACTCTGAGAAGTGTGACAATTTGTCAACTACTGCCTTTTGGGGAAAGTTACAGGAAAGGAAGAATTTAGCACTCTTACACATATATTTCGAAAACAAATGTCCTATGCTGATTCCTGAAACACAAGATTATTTCTCTTAGTGTCTAAGTCATGTCTTCAGACTTTGAATTTGGAGTTTTAACCAGTGATTTTATAATATATCTTAAATAATTGCCTACAACTTAAGAGCCAGCTATGAATATGCAACAAGAAATGTGATGTTTGATTGTAAAAGACAGTCTTTGAAAAATCAATCCATAGGATTTATAAATATCTTAAGTGATACTAAAGACATTTTATTAATACTTTATTAATAAGAATTTAAATTGCTTTTTGATATGAGCTCAATATAATTTACTTGTAAGTATAAAATACATTGAATAAATTTTCTACCAAATATAATCAATTTGCTGAACTTCATCTACAATTAAATTAGCAAAGCACAGGTGACCATGGGAGTGGGATTTGTTTTCTATAGTGGATGCTTATGTACAGATATCCATACGCAGAATATTATCCACTGCAGATGGAGGCAGTGTACTGTATAGGGGATAACAGCAACTCTTGATATCAACCTTAGTTCAAAATCCCAACTCTGCCACTGTCTAGTTAGGAGATCTTTGGCATATTATTTAATTTTTCCAAGTTTTCTTTGTTGGTCAGTGAAACAAGTGATATATATTGTCTATAAACAATCATCTGAAATATTTATGGCTAGGAGATTAGAATTCAGTTTTAAAAACGTAATATAGTACGTGAACTGTTCTTATCTATTACCGCCAGTAGAGTCTAGGACAGCACCTGATAATTAGACATAAACATCTATGTAGTAAAACATTTAAATGTTGCTTTGATGAGATAGTTCCTAGGCCACATAAAATTAAAAGTTCTTATAACGAAATGTCCTCAGGTTATGACAGTTCCATTCCTGACGATGACATAGCCCAAATCTTGGTGTAAGCTGAAACACACCTTAGCTTAACACAAACGGAGCACTTGTGCTTTTAATAGTTGGGGATGCCAACACCCTCACTCCGATGCGGCATCACTGTGTATTCTGCACGTGCGCAACCTGCTAGTTCACCTGCATAGTCTGTAAGTACAATTTAACGGTGTAAGCTGAAACACGTCTCGATTTTTTAGTTTTTATAAGAGTGAGCATTGTAAACTCGAAATGTCGTATGTCAAGACTGTTGTAACCCAAGGACCCCCCCCCCCCTCTATTTGTTGCAGTCAGAAGACAAACAGGCCAAAGAAGGCAGGTGAACAGGTGAACTAAGCTGCAGCTCCATGTACTTCCTATAGCAGAAGGAATGATTAAAACCTTCTCTCATTATCATCAAGGAAACAATTATTTTCAGACTGGGTTCCAGTGCCATATATTTTGATCTGATTTGAAATACAAACCTACAAAATTCACATTTTATATAAAATAGTTCAAAGTGTTTAAGAGGTAGTAAAGAGACACAAAAGCAAACTTTATAAAGTTTATGACTTTAATGTACTAAGTAGCACACAGCAATATTAGTATTTTATTCATGAAGACCATTTAAATAATATTCAGAACGATTTTATGGGAACATATATGTACATGTGCACATCGAAGTATTTTTTGCAAAGAAAAGTCACATATATGATTAAAATAACGTAAGACCAAATATAGCCTGGGGCAGAATTTTGTCACATTTGAATTCTCCTTATTTAAAAAAGAAAAACAAAACAGTAACGATAACATAGCTCACTACTGGTTTCTAAAATATCCTAATTGACTTGTTGCAAAACACTAAAACTGAGCTACCACCACGCTGACTGCGGGCTCTTAAAAGGTAGCCAATACTTTAGGAACGTAAGACATAACTTTTTCTGTTAATTGTTTCTTTTGTTTAAAATACAAAAGAACAAAAGTGAAAGAATTTCATGTCCTTTTGCTGAAGCTATTTTGGTAAACTTGGTTTTAAGATGGTCTTCTTTAAAAATTTTAAAGAAGTTTCTTCAAGGGCACCGGCAACAAAGCATTTTACAAACAGAGCTGTCCACTTCCTCTTGATTTTGAAGTGACTTATCTCAGATTTCGTTTTGAAATACTTCTTCCAAACTTTCTGACCACGTTGTGCTTTACTTTATGGGTGTTTCTTTTATATTCTAGAGAAGAAATAAGAAAATTCATAAATATGATAAAAGCATCAATCAAAAAGAATACTCACCATTCATTCAACTTTTAGAAATCCATTTTCATACTGTAAACAGAACTTGCATTATACATGAGCATGCCCACACACGTGTGTTGATGAACTTTTTGAACTCATGAAAGACTAGTTCTACAGGCTTTGTTCCTTTTCTTTTTTGCATTATAAATTTTTTCTCATACTTCAGATTATTTTCCTGGGGTTTTTTAACTTCTCTATTTTCCCATTCAGAAGTATCATTGACACTTGTGCTTCGGAAGGTGCTGATCCTGATCCCATAGCTCTTTCATCGCCACCTCTCAAATGGGTTCTACCTCTGCCCAGCCTTCTGGCCTTCAGGCTTCACAATGGTTGTCCAATCTCTTACCCATTTTCTTGCCGACATTAGGTTTAGTTTTAGGGGTGCAACTCTCGACACTCTCTCATTTCTCCAGCTGCTCAGCAAAGAGCAGTTGCCTTCTTTTCCACTTACACTCCTTCACCTTATTCGTACACTGCTAGAGAACTCAGCTGAATACAGTGTAAGGAAGCCAGTCCCGGCTCTCCGACTTCCCCATAATGCCTGATGGGTATTCGGGTTTCACTTGGATGTCCTAATGCACCTAAATCAATCTCTAAGTGCTCCATTATTCCTTAATGAAACACTCTCTCAATCTTTTTTTTTTTTTTTTAGTTTTTGACAGAGACAGAGAAAGAGTCAGAGAGAGGGACAGATAGGGACGGACAAACAGGAAGGGAGAGAGACTAGAAACATCAATTCTTCATTGCAGTACCTTAGTTGTTCATTGATTGCTTTCTCATATGTGCCTTGATCAGAGCTTGGGGGGCTACAGCACAGTGAGTGACCCCTTGCTCAAGCCAGCAACCTTGGGTTCAAGCCAGTGACCTTGGGCTTCAAGCCAGTAAGCTTTGGTTTCGAGCCAGGGACCATGGGGTCATGTCTCTGATCTCACTCTCAAGCCAGTGACCCGCACTCAAGCTGGATGAGCCTGTGCTCAAGCTGGCAACCTCGGGGTTTCGTACCTGGGTCCTCCATGTCCTCTGGTGCTCTATCCACTGTGCCACCGCCTGGTCAGGCACAAAACATACTCTTTTAACCTAGCTTGAGCTCCCCTTTCCTCCTTGGCAAGCACTATAGTTTAGTATCACCTCCTTTTTACTCCACGGTATATATTTGTAATTAATCTCTTTCTACACATGAGATATTTGATGCATGTTATACTGTTATTAGAAAATAAGCATATTAGAAAACCCAAATCTTTATGATTTAAGAATCATCATAAACTTATTATTTTATTGCAGAATTATGACTTCCCGGATAATTTTTTCAGGGGACCCCAGGGACCGTACATATCTACACAAACTACATATACACATTGTTAAGCATTATTAAGTTTAGCATGTTAAGCCAAATAATCACAGTAAATTCTACTGTTCAGGACTTTACTGAGTTTTTAATTTACATAAAATGTATTTCCATTGAACTTAAGGTAAAAAACTGACACTGGCTACCACAAGAAGTAAGGATTTATCAAAACAGTTTGGCAAAGCTATTGAGAAATTTTATATTACTGCAGGGAAAGAGCACTGATGGAAAAAAGTAACAACAGTTTTCACGTTTTCTTAGAAACACTCATTATCTTATGAAACCCCCTTAAATCCAAGTGCCAGAATTCTCAGTTCCTTTAGAGAAGAAACCTACCTGGGTCCTAATGAGTTTTGTGTTCATCACAGAGCCCAGCACACAGTGAGTGAGTCATGGGAACTACAGTGCCAGAGAAACAGCAGTCCGGCCACAGAGGCCAGACATTGATCAGCGCTATACAGCTCCAGTTTTACGGAAGACATGGTTTTGTTGACATGGACTCAGGTCACCCCCAATATGTAAATGAAGGATGTGGTTACCCCCATCAGCCTTTTTTTAACTTGCTAATGGGAGTTATAATATGACTGTAACATAGTACAGACTGGAACCTGGTGATAAATGTATAGATGAGTCATAAGTCAAGTTATTAATAGACTAATGGAAACATTTCAAGTACATTTAGTTTATATATAAAATATATTTAATCACTACCCTATTAAATAATACATTTAGCTAATTATTTCAATTATTAGTTAAATTATTCACCAGTTTTCCTGCCATGCGAAGCAGTACAGGTAACAAAAGGGTGCAGAATACCACACTGGACGCTGCGGCTCTGAGTTCTGGCTTCCACGGTGAAGTTGCTGCGTGACCTTCGGTAAGTGCTTCCTATTTTGTGTCTTAAATTTTCTTGTTGGTAACATGAATAATCACACTTAGCATGTAATAAAGGTGAGGAGTATATAAAAGGAGAGTCTTATGAAAACACTATAGAAAATGTAAGGTACTACACATTTGTTAGGTAATCACTACTAAATATAAAAGTAAGAGCTCATACATACCCACTGCTGGTCCATTTTCTTTAAAGTGCTTATTGCTTGAACTATCTTGTCGAACACGTTTGGCAAATCCAGCATTTTCTTCAGCAGTTAATAAAGTCTTTGATGCAGGGCTTGAGAGGAAAATTTTTTATTTTAGTTAAGCATGTTTTATATCTCTAAGTTTTAATACATAGTCTACATTCAATAAAGACCAAAGAAAAAGTAAAATATTAAGTTGTAAAATCCCACAGGAGTAATTGGAGGTACTACATACATTTTTGGCCCATAGGGAAATTTAGCTCTGTGTTATTTTAATAATGTTTATTCAAATCAGAGTTCTTGACTGAAGGTGTATGTAGGTGTATGTAATGATTCTGTTAGAGAACAAGTCCGGAGGCTGTGCTGGAACAGCAGCAAGCCCTGCCGTTCAAAGTGTAGTGACAAGGAGCACATTGCAAGAGGTGAAAAACTGAGCTCACATTACACATTTACAGCAAGACCCTAATCTGGGAATATGAAAAGAGTGAAATTGTTGGAAACCTTGTTTTTAAATCAAAATAACGCAATAGACTAAGAGTCTCTCTCATTATTGCAATTATAAGAGTGACCTATTTTCATTTGTTTTATCTTCAGAAACTTATATCAATCTCACATTAGTAATGGGTCAAACTTCTAATTCGATTTGAATTGACATATTTCAATACCTATTAAGATCTCATGGACGAAAATAAGTAAGACACAAACATCTCCCGTCTTGAAAATTTACACAGTGGATATATGGTGGGGAGGAGGAAGAGCGAGACAAATACATAAAATAAGAAAAGGTAGTGTGAAAAATAGTGCCACAGGTTGTCAAATTACAGGAGCTGTAGGATCCTAAGTTTAGAAGAAAGAAACACAAAATATTTTGGGGATGAGTTTGACCTGGGTGCGGAAAAAGAGCAATCCAAACATTTGAAGCCCTAAAGTGAATTCAGTTTTAACAAGGTAGGACTGGGGTTCCAGCATGGGATAAACGTCCTCGCTCCACACTGATTCAAATAAGTGAATGTTAGGGAATTTCTGGCTAATAAAGATATATATCATTTTACACATTGATACTAATTTGATAGATTAACAATTGGAGGCTTCCTTTTTATGGCAACAATTTGCTCTTCTGGCAACCTAACCATGGGCTAAACTGATGTGGGTGTATTGTTTATGGAATAGGGAGAAGATGGGTAAATAGTTGTATGCTCACTGGAAGTAGTCAAAAATGGCAATTTCATATGACAGCAAAGAAAATTAGGCACGCCATGAGCACACAGAATGCTGGAAAAAATAATTCTATTTACCTCCTTTTTCTAAAGCCTGTAAGAGATATGGTTATAGTATTCCTAATAGTGATTTTGCCTACTCTGTTCAAGAATGCAAATGGTATCTACCCTAAATGGTTAAAAAGGGGTACTAGTGTTAGAAAGTAAGCCAATTCAGCTATAGAAATTCTCTGTTCTTAAATAGTATTAAGTAAACTGGTGTACTGTAATTCTGTAAAAGAATATTAAACACCCTTTTCTGATACTATGCATCTCAGTTTTCTAAGGCAAAAATTCTTTTTTGGTAGTTTAGTGATTTTCTTTCTTTAAATATAAAGATCAGCGTCATTGGTTAATTTCGATGAATGTTATTATTCCTTAAAATTAATTTTAAAAGTGTCTTTATTTTATGGTATGATCGTTCACTTTGGTTAATTTTAGGACCTTTGTTTTTACTCACAGATCTTTTGAGTAAATCTATTTAAAATAAACTCATATTTCTAGCAATGAAACTAAAGTTTAATAAAGTAAGTTGTATATTTATGTACAAGTAAAATATATTAAAACATTTTTAGGATTTAGATAAAATAGTCCACTGATGAAATATTTAACATTTATGTTATAAATTTCTTAGACAATACAATTAAAAAAAAATCAAATATTGGTATGATTCCAAATTTAAATTATTGACTATATTGAGAAGCTAAATACTCTTGCAGTTGTGTGCTTAATATATCTCCATAACTATTAATAAAAGTTAGAATTCAGTATTTTGTTCCTTACATTGGAAAAATGCTATTTAATAGATATAATGCATTTAATATTTTTTCAATTGGGGTAATTTCTAGTTGAAATCAGGTATCTTTAAAAATAAATAAAAAATGTATGGCAAGGTGTGAGACCATTTCTGTATACTAAGAAAGATTGTGAAACAAACAAAAAAACACAATCAGATAAATACAAAACCCCAAAACTTTAAGATAACTTATAAACATTTATATATGTATATATTATATTGGTATCATCCATGTTAAGTTGTTTAAGTTAGTTAAAACAGTCTGCTACAATGGTATTAAATAAATTGTAAAGATTACAAATCCATTATTCTCAATTTAACTAGTAACAACAACAAAAAAAATCCAGGTTGGTAGGTTTCTTGACTATCCAGTGTTTTTGGACTAGAATATATTTTTTTTCAGAGCAAAATACTGATACAAAAGAAATATAATAACTATATATATGGAGCCTTCTATCTTCATTTTAGAAAACTGTATTTGTATTAGATTATAAACATACCTAAACATGTACATAAAATTGCTAAGTGGAAAATACCAGTTTATTACTTTCAAGCTCATTCATATTTAATTGGGGAAGAGGAAGATTATAAAAAAGTAATTATGTACATTTCTAGCATTAATCTCTTTTAACCATAGTTAATGGCAGGATCTAATTATTGATACCAGAGGGAATGTAATAGAAAAATTAATAGGCAATGAGAAATCTTACTTTCTTTATATGTCCTTTAATATTTTTATAATATTAGTTGTTCATGTAGAAACCTTTTAATTCATCTAGACCCACTCAAAATACATATTTACATACCTGGCCATTTGATTGATAATGACTATGTTACATTTAAAAATTATTCTTAGCTACAAAATGTCGGGACAGCTTAGGTAATGCAATATAGAATACTACCAGTTAAGAAATAAGAACAGCTATCAACATTAATTGAAAGAATAACACAATCAACACAATGACGATTCGTGATGGGATAAATGACACAGATGATGGTGAATGATTCCTATACATGAGCCAGACAAATCGCACAATTCAAATTTGTGCCATAGCAAAATACAAAATTGTAAATGTCATGGATAGTCAGAAACATTAAGAAAAAAAACAATCCATCAATTTTAATGTACGTATTCCAAAGGTCTGCTGAACTTTGGTTGGAGGGTAAAGGACCAATCTGAAATGCATGAGATGATACTTTATGTAGCACAAATAAATAGGTAAATTTGCTTATTTACACTATCCCAGATGAGAGCAGGTCTATGGTGAAAAATGAGAAACTTAAAAAAAAAATATCTTAAGATCTTATACTCTTTTTCCCATAATAACATCAAAAATAAAAAAAAGGGAAACCAAGTCAGATCCATTTCACAATAAAACCATTCACTGTATCTCGTCATTGCATTTAATGATGCAGGATCTAGAGAGTATATATAATGCATTTCATGTTGTGTAACTCAGTCTATTTATGATCTTTCCCTTATCTTTGATTTTTCGCTGTTTTACTGCTGTGTACCTACATATATCTCTCTTTATACTCTGATGCTTGAGGTTAGTTAGCAATGCTTCTTGAATCTGTGACTTACCTTTTCTCAGTTTTGGAAAATTATTAGCCAATATCCTCTCAAATACTTGTTTTACTCATTTCTTTCTGTGACTCTGAATATATACATGTGTCCCACATTTCTTTTTAATTGTGTCCCATATTTTTAATTGTGCTCCATATTTTTCTTTCAGTATTCTCTATATTTCATATCTTTATCCTTTTGTAATGGGTTTAAATATTTTTTATATCAATCTATCTTTCAGTTCACTATACTATCTTCTGCTGTGCCTAATCCGTTAAAATAATTTATTGAGCTTTAAATTTCAATAAATTCTATTTCTTCAGTTTTAGAATATACATTTGATTCATTTTAATAAATTTAGTTCTTGTGAAATTATCTATTTTGTTCAACTTTTTATTAACCACAGTTAAAATATTAAAGTTCCTATCTGATAATCACATCTGCATCAATTATGAATCAAAGCCTAATTTGTTTTTTTTTTCTCCTGATCTTCAGTTATTTCATTCTGTCTCCTGGTATACTTTGTAATTTTTGCTTAAGTACTAACATGGTGTCTAAAAACCTGTAGAGGTTCTGGACGGTACATTCTTTCAGAGACAATTTAAATTTCTTTTGGCAAGCAGGCAGCATAGATATCTTGATCCAAAAAGGGATTAATTTGGTTTAAGATCTGTTTCAGGCTTAAGAACTGGTCTATTTCCAGCATGCCCTGCTGCTGGATCACAGGCCTTCAGATCTCAAATAAAATCCTGGTGTTTAACAGGATGATCCCTAAACAGAAATTTCTGTGTCCCAGTCCCATGAGAATGCCCAAACTATGCTTAACAAAAGCCTTTTAGCAGCTACCTTCAGCTTGGCTTCTTTTAACTATGAAGTTAAAAAATTGGCAAATAAATATTTAGAGGGCAAAAGCTATACAGAACAATTTTGTTTCCCTAGCTCAGTGAGACTGCTGATAAGCTCTAGGCTTCCATTTTACAGTTGGTATCTATACATAATGCCACAAATTGGCAAATGCTAAAAGGAGAAAAGAAGTAGAGAAGATTAGGCTCTCTAGAGCTTGTTTTCCTTTACTCTGGGATCTCAGATCCTTGAATCCTGGTGGCCTATTTGTGACTTTTTTATTTTTATTTTTTTATTTCATTTTATTCATTTTAGAGAGGAGACACAGAGTGAGAGAGAGAGAGAGAGAAAGAAAGAGAGAAAGAAAGAGAGAAAGGGGGGAGGAGCTGGAAGCATCAACTCCCATATGTTCCTTGACCAGACCAGTGCAGGGTTTTGAACTGGCAACCTCAGTGTTCCCAGGTCGTCGCTTTATCCACTGCGCCACCACAGGTCAGGTCTATTTGTGACTTTAAGCAGTTGTTAATTGTATTTTATCAACTTATAATTTTTCTTGATGGGTAGCTTGGTTTGATACAAGCTACAGTGTCACAGTGAGAAACAGAAGTCTCTTCTTTTATTACATTTGAGTTATATATCAAAATCTACTAAAATAATTTAATTTTAGGGCTGTGAAATTCAGGAATGTCTATAAGGAAAAATACCAAGCGAATAAAAATTGTCATCAAAAGTTAAAATTAAATGGCATTTTTGAAGGCCAGAAGACTTTTAAATTGATTTTTAATAATCTGAAATATAGAATACTTTATGCAAATGTCAAGTGAAATACTTGGGCTTTACCAAGATATCCTTTGATAATATAAATCCAGTGTCGCTTTTAGAGCAATTTATTATATGTATGCTAAAATATGAATTGACAGTTTAATTATAAGAAATAAAAAAGAACTTTAGGAAACAAAGTATAAAGTTTGTCTCATGTGAGTATAAAGACTGGACCAGTTTATATTTCTTTCTTTCTTTCTTTTTTTTTTTACAGGAACAGAGAGAGAGTCAGAGAGAGGGATAGATAGGGACAGACAGACAGGAACGAAGAGAGATGAGAAGCATCAATCATTAATTTTTCATTGCCGTTGCGACACCTTAGTTGTTCATTTATTGCTTTCTCATATGTGCCTTGACCGGGGGCTACAGCAGACCCAGTGACCCCTTACTCAAGCCAGCGACCTTGGGTCCAAGCTGGCGAGACTTGCTCAAACCAGATGAGCCCACGCTCAAGCTGGCGACCTCAGGGTCTCAAACCTGGGTCTTCCGCATCCCTGTCCGATGCTCTATCCACTGCGCCACCACCTGGTCAGGCTGGACCAGTTTGTTTAATTGTACCTTATTAACTTCCGTTTCCTTTTGGCAGCAGTTGTCATCGCCATGTAGGATGGTACCAAGCTTTGCACAGGCGGAGGATGCTTAGTTGACAACGAGGAAGGGGCAAGCCTGTATATTAAATGATAAAAAATAAAAAGCAACTTTGATTGTACTATGGAGGGGCCACACACTTCCATACTGAAATAACATTTTATATTCATACAGAAAGGAAAACATGATTCTATAAAATGTCCCTTTCTTATGCTGGGATTGTCTTGTCATTTTCCACCATAGACAGAGTTGCTATCAAGAGATTTCCGCATTCCCAACAACATAGGAAAGTGAAGGCATCATACTTTCTGTATTTTAGACTAGCTGTGATAATACACACAAAATGAGAAGGATATGTCTGCTTGGATGACATGCAGTCAACCATACCTTAGATGCATGACTATTTCAGAATAAGTTAACGTTTGCTAAATATTAATAGAAACTGAAATTTCCTTTATTGAAGATATAAGTGAATAATAGTTAACATGGTCATCTTCCAATGATGGCTTTAGTATGAAAAACAAAACTTAAGGCATCTAGCCTAATGAGGGTTAACTGACTTAAGAATTAAAGACTTTTAAAATTGGTCCATAAAATACACTTCCAATATAGCTAAAAAAGAAAAAGAAAGGTAATAGTATAAAAGCTATTGAAAAAAGAAAAAGCAGAATTGACAAGTACTCTTTTTCTGTACCTTTGTAAAATGTTATCGTTTGGTACTGATTGTTGCTCAGGTAATTTAATGTCCAGTCTCCTGGTGTCTTCACATTTAACAAACGTGGAGTCCAAATCTTCCTGCTCATTCTCTTTTCTCCTGCTGACAGGGATATCTACTTCACATGGCATTTTCAGAGAATTATCACTGTTTATATTTGAGCTGATGGCCTGAAAACTTGTAGTATAAGTTGATGGTTTTAATAAGGTCACTGTAGGTAGATTTTGCACAGTTTTTCTACAGTTTTCTGGGGTATACACAATCGGCTGAAGTTCTTTGCTGAAAGAATCATTGAGCTGAACCCTTTCAGCCAGTGCAGACTTTTGGGCACGTGCTGCTTTCATGGGAGAAGGCATTAGTTTTCTTCGAGTTCTTACTTGTGAAGGAAGGTTAAGCAGATTAGAATCACTTGAAGATTTGCCTGTTTGACAAAATTAAAAAGAAGCTCAATAATGTTGCCTAAATTATTTATTTTAAATTAAATTTATCAGGGTAACATTGGTTAATAAGGTTATATAGGTTTCAAGTATACAATTCTATGAAACCTCATCTGCATATTGCACTGTGTAAAAAAGTTTTCCAAAAACTCTCATCAGTTAAATAAATAACATGAATAATAAAGTACATTTTCTGCCAATGATAAAAATTTAAAAGAAAATAAGGAAAGGAAAAATAGTTATTTATTGCTAATAACTTTATAATGAGATTTTTATTACAGAAAACAATAAATGGCTGATATCAATATAAATTTTTAGATATAGCTATCTTATGATATTGAGCAGTCACAAAAATAATTGCCAACCAATTCCAATGAAATACACAGGCAATTTCCAGGTTTCACATTTGGTTTAGGTTTAAGAGAACAAAAAAGTAGTCAACATTTATAGCCATAGAGATTTATAAATTATTTTACTGTAAAATATCACTTCATTACTAGTTACGTGACGTCTATTCAAAGGTAATAAGAATGGCAATAACAAATGAAATCCAAGGTGAATGAAAGAATTGCATCTGTTACTAAACCATATAGTAGTAGTTAATTAAGCATGCTGGTGGACTGATTTGTTTCCTGTATTGTACATAATTTATAGGCTTGCAAAAATTAGAGTAATTCCAAAAATAAATAAATGTAATTTGAAGAATTCAGAGTGCTCTTACTTGACCCTTTTCTCTCTGTGAAAGCAAGTCTCCTAAATGTCAGGAAGTCACCAAGCTTATTAACTTTTCTTAGCTCTAATCCTACACCATCTGCAGCTTTTCAAAGTTACTTCCCCACTACTCCTCCAGCATGCTACCTTCTTCTTTCTCCATCCAGTAAATGTATACATTTCCCCAGAGACATGTATCTGCCCTCTACTTTTCCTACACTACACTCTCTTATTTCAAATTACCTTTTGCCACTATCTTCCCAATCACCTGGCTCTCACATAAAAAGAATACTTTAACCTTTTCCTTCTATTTCCCAACCTCCACCAATCCCACCTTGCTAACACTTACACATTTAAAACATAATTCTGATCATGTCATTCCTCTCAGAAACATACTATCGAGAGATTTTCAGTAGAATTCTTGTTCATTGGCTTAGAATTAAGAGACACATTGTTTTATCTGAACTTAAGTGTGACCACCATACTAGACATGTTTTAATATTTAAGTACATATACACTTCTCAAACATTTTTGATGTACAAAGTAATTAATTGCTTGATTACATACATAACAGTAAACTTGATCAGCTCCAGTGTGCTTATCTTGTATTTCTTAATTAACTATATTTTCCTGCTCTGCCTATTTCATTCTGGTGAACTTCATGGTGCCTGACAAGAAGTAACTTTGCTTGGAGTGTATTGTCTAGGGAAGAAACTATGTGTATTTTTGCCCATATTTTCAAATCATGCAATAAAATGCCCCAATGATGTTATATTTGCTTTATTATACAACATTAACACTGAAAGCTGAATAAAATGTGTTATATATTACAATAAAGAAATTCAAACTTTCAACCAAGTTAGAAAGCACACTTATAACAATCACCAACAGTATGTGCATTATTCTTATTAAGTTAGTTGACAACAGGCTCTGCTATGGCTGGGTTGACAATTACCCTCTAGGAAATACAATTTAAAAACAGGAAGAAAAATATGATCCCTGTTCTACTAAGAAATTTTACTTTTCTGAGAACTAGATAAATGAGATCCAGATCTTAAAATAATTTTCCACTCTCTTTAACATGACATTTGTCAAATTTTCCATTACCAGATATTTTTATACTAATGCTGCAGTATAAAGACAGTTACTTTTCTCCACTGTGCTGCTACCACCAATTTGGTGGCTATTAATAGCTGGAAGATTAACTTCTTTTCCCATGAGAGGCAGCAGGGTATATCGAGGATAGAGAAATGAATTGGGAGTCAGGAGACTTGGATTCTATTTCTGGTTTCACCAACAACTCACTGAGTGACCTTGGGCAACTCACTTAAATGGTGTGGGCATTAATACCCTCTCAAAAAAAGGAGATACTACCTTTTCTAGGATTAGTTAATAGTTATAAAATACTTAGGGTTCAAAGAAAGGTTCTAGAAATATAAATATGCTTCAACTTTTAGCATTATTATATATTTCACAGGGAAAGTTATAACTGACTTTCTAGTATTCTATCAATATCCAAATTCACGTTAAAACTAAAAGAACACATTTGACACAATGTCTCACTTTCAGTTTATCAGATACCTACTTTAACAGTGTTGATGATAAATTGTAACATAAAGGAATTATGAAAGAAGGCATATGTGTTATTTAACTTTGAACACAATGACACATGAAATCTCAAGGGATAAGGATTATCCCAAGTCACTATTTTTCTTTCACAAATCTAGAGAGAAATAATCTCTGGACAGGCACTGGGCAAATTTCCATAATGGTAGAAAATTTTTTCTCTACTGCTTGTAAAGAACATGAAAATGGGGGTTTTCGTGAGATACGGCAGAATTATCCATCTATTCTCCGGGATAACGTGAACATATACCTATCACCAGATTCTGACATGATCAGACTGAGTAACAACTGTCAGTGAGAGCAATAGTGATGTCACAGTGATATATCTTTAGCAGTAGATCTGCTTTCTGTGCAGGATATGATAACTTGAAGTAGAAACATGACTGTGGGGCAGTTAATGTGGATTCACACACATACCAGTGTTTTACTGGGCCTGGAAGAAAAAAATGTTACAGACACACAGCATATACAGAATACAAATCCAGATGGTTCCTGCCTTTTTATCTTCTCATTTAATACAGATAAAATAACAAGAAGAGAACAATAGAGAGGGTCAATTCAGGACTACTTTAGGCTGACTAGTTGGTAAGAAAAATTCAGGAGATAACCAGAGCAAAAAACAAGATTTAAAGATGTAATAAAAAACTAAACTAAATCCACTGTGACTACAAAGGATGATTCTACTTATCCATGAAAATGAAAAGAACACAACAAGCAACTGAAATTCCATCCTGAATATGACTTACAAAATATAAACATGTAATAAATAATTATTGTCCTCTAGCTTGTTAGGTAATGAAGTACTTTAAATGGGCATGGCAAGCTGGAGGGTCTCAGGTACCATATATTCTAGTGTATGTTTGAATAGGCTCTAAGAACCATTGAATACACTAGCTTTATGTCTACAGAAGAGGCCTGCTGTACTTTTCCACTAGAGGGTATACAGTAACTTTCCAGAGCAGCAGGCTTGGGGCAGTTGTAGTTCCCCTCTAGTCAGCCTGGGAAAATACTATCTAACAAGCTTCTCTAATTCTTGAGTCTACAGAGTGGAAATGCTAAAGAGGAAACCTGGAGGCTGATCATAATTCCTTTAAAAACTAAAATGAGGAAATAAATCATGTAGTTAGGACTTTCAGAACAAGACAGTCCAACAGATGATAGTAGTCAATGAAATACAGCAGCAATATGTGTACTTCACAGGAGGGGATAGAAGCTTAAAAATAAATTGTTATAATGTAGGCTCTTGTAAATCAGAATAGAAAAGACTGGCAGTCACTTGGAAGGATGGCAAGTTTTCTCTCCAGGGCCTCTCCATCTAAGGAACCAGCCACCTGCATCATATATTTGAGTTCAGGAGGTAGTAGGTAGCAATGTATCTCATGGTCTGAAGAATTTTGCTATTTCTAGACAAACTCTGGGGCCTTTAGCTCTCCAACATATTGTAGGTCTACTGCATTTCTACTGTCCTGAAATGGTTATGACTCAAGGGTCACAAGTGAATATGACTTGTTGAAATTTATGTCTAAACCATAACAATAACCACAACTGTTCGGACATTGATAAGAAGTCACTACTACTATTTACAACCCAGAATCATTGTTTATTTTATTTATGAAATCAAAAAAGGGTGTAGTGAGCTATGGTACAGGAGAAACAGTCTAAGACCACTGCATCTGTGTGAAAAAAAAATTCACTGTTTGTTCTTCCACCTAGTGTTAAGCACCTGCCATGCTTCAGACCTTTCTAGGTATTGAGAAGATAAATAAGATAGTTAAGAACTTTATCTTATAAAGTAAGATAATTATGACAAATGAGTTGTGAAGATAATAAAAGAGTGAAATGGAGCAGAGTAATGGGAGATAGGAGAAGCGTTAATTATGATGGCCAGTAAAGGTGATTCTAAGAATGTATTATGTGATCTAAGGCGTGCATGGCCATGAAGGAGGCAGCCCTAAAAAGATCTGGGGAAAGAAGCAGAGGAAATAGCAAGTGAAAAATAACTTTGCTGAAATGAAGGAACAGAGAGAAAGCTAGTGTGATTGAAGTGCAGTGAGTCAGAGGGAGAGCAGAAGTGAGAAGAAGCCACATTGTGTTAGGATTTATGGACAAGATAAGGGTTGGATGTATTCCAAGTGCAAGGGTGATCCATGGAAGATTTTAAGCATGAATATATGTGATCTGATTTATCATTTTTAAAAAGATTGCTTTACTTATTATTGTGTGGGAACAAAATATAAATGGGGAAGAGAGAAAACAGCAGGATCAGTAACAAGGCTATTGCTATACCTCGTGCAAGAAATACTTGAACCAGAGTTCAAGTAGTGATAGAGAGATGTAGAAAAGGTGTTTTGATAAAATAACCAAATAAAAACTACATGACGTAAATCCAGAACATACCCAATGACATATATGTGTGTGTGTGTGTGTGTGTGTGTGTGTGTGTGTGTATATATATATATATATATATATGTGATCAGCTACCTGATAATCAGAAACAAAGATAAGGATGTTCATACCAAGAAGTGGTACATATTAATTTTATACAACTTAACAGAAATAGACCACTTTCCCTGAAGTCATGAGCCTCTCCACGTGCATAATTACAAAAAAGTTACAAAGGTCCTAAAGGTCATTCATTCCCTTACATCTGGCATTATCTTGTTATTGATGTGCCCTCCCTCCCACCCGCCCACTCAACAGTCTTGAGGATCTGTCCTCTGCTGAGGAGGCCCGATCTAAGCAAATGCAGCTGTGCGGAATCTGCCTTCCTCCCTCTCCTGTGGATGCTCATGGACTTGAGACAGCAGCTTCCTTTTGGCGTTTGAGGATACAATTTCTTATGCAGAGATGATGTCTGTCACTATCATGCTGGGACAGAGAAAGGGAAGAAGAGTGGGCCGGAGTAGAATATGGTTTAGAATAAGAATGGCAATGGATTTGGCTTCTAGGAAGTTGGGCAAAGGGCTATGTGAGGGGTAGAGTTAAGTTAACAGGATGATGTGGAAGGAGCAACCCCTTCAGGTTAGGCACTCAATATTCTCTGCAGTCATCCCTAGACATCCTCCAACAGCCGAAACCACTTCATTTCCCACTCCAGACATAGACATAATATACGATACAAGAGTGGATTGTTCCACTCTCCAAACTTTGTTGGTTATTCCACTCAATTCCTTAAAAAGGAATCAACACATTTTAATACATAAAATGAAGCCTGAAAATTCAAAATGTGGTCCTGTAATACCTACTTTGCTCAAATATATAATATACATAGTATTAGAATCTTTTCTTTTTGATAAGTGAGGAAGATAGGAAGACACAAAATATTTGGAGGAACTTCTCACTGGAAGAATTAGTAGTTGGTTGGCTTCACCATATTTGTCTTGCTTTTAGAAGGGATATAAAGGCAAACTACGAAAAAGATAATTTTAGCCAAGATGGTAACCTGAGCAGAGGCATCTAGGTCCTCTTCCAGATTCCCTTCAGAATGACCATATAGTAGATGCAGAAGAAGAAGATGTTGCCCTTGTGTTCGTAATAAGAGAAGCATATCATTTGCATATCCAACAAATTTATAAAGATATTGTATACGTAGAACTAGAATAAAGGGAGGGATAGAAAATAATATTCTTCGATTTCATCATTACATGCTAACTCCATGGAGTTCAGTAAAAGATACCAGCAGAATGTCATTGAAGTCTCTTAGATTAGGAAACGGGATGGGGGAGTAGGTGGGTAGGAGAGAGTGAGAAGGCCACGGGGAACAGCAAAATGTCAATACTGGCAGGAGCATGAAGAGGCCCAAGAATCAGCCTGGCCCAGCTGTCTCGGTGCAGAAAGGAACATGGAGCAGAAAGTGCCAATCCTGCGGCCTCGCTCCCAGCATGGTTGGCTGTACCACACAAGGAGGGAAACCTCTTGGGCAAAGAGGCAGTTTCTAGCTGAGACTACTTGTGGCTCTGGTTCCTTTTCTCCACTCCCTGAGCTGCTAGATACATAAAAAGAAATGAATTTCCCTTACTTCTGAACCTTAATTTTGACTTGATTATCAGCAACTTATGGGCAAAAGTATACTTATAATAAGCATAGAGGAAATTCACTGGATCAATAAAAGGATAATATAAAAAATGTCACAGCTGGCATACAAACTCAGGCTTGAATTTCTAATAATCCAGATACCACGTTCTTGTCTACTAACAATGTCGAGTCCCCACCACAGCTAAAAGGGGACTAAGAATTGAGAATGAGTAACAATAGATCAAGGAATCCTTTTGTAATATTATAGTACAGGGGGTCCTCGGGTTACAACAGTTTCAACATACAATGTTTTGAGTTTTTGACACTTACTCCCATAAAAACTTAAAGAAATTGAGATGTGAGTGTTTTGGCTTACACTGTTAACATAGAGACTATGTGGGCAAACTAGTTTGGTAGTAAATGGCGGAAGAATATGCAGTAATGAGGCTTATGAGTGAGGGCTCCTTCCAGTGTACAAGCCAGGAATAAAGGTAAGAAATAATTTTTACACTCATTTATTGTCATTACTATAGTACATTGTACAGCACAGTATACTTATGTCCTTTTAGTTTTTTCTGTGGCTTAGTTGTGTTTTATGTTTTAGACTATGATTTTACAACTGTGTTAGAATAGGTAAGTGACAGGCTAAGTTGTGTTTCACCCTAAGCAAAATTCGGATTATGTCACTGTTGTAGGAAAGGAGCTGTGTCATAACCCGAGGACCCCTTGTACTTGCTAGCTTTCTAAATTATGTACAGGCATTACTTTTATATATAAAAATATTAAACTGAATTTTTAAAGGAAGTAGAGACCGTGAGAGAAAACAGAAAAGACAGACACACCCACATGCGGAACATGCACATACAGGCAGGGGCTTTAATGAAAAAAGAATTAATCAAACTTTGGGATATATAGAAAAATGCAGGCCAAAAGATATTTCTTGCTTGTCCTGAGATAGCTACATAAACTAGCCAAGATTATGAAGCTTTATATTCAAAAGTCTAACTGAAAGATGTAAGCAAATAACATAAAATGGAATAGGCAGTTTAATAGCAGAGTAGATGATTCTAGCCTCCAGGAAGGTGGGCAAGGTCTCTTCTCTATGTAGGCCCACTCTCCCCTGGCTCACCACCTCCCCCGCCTACTCATCTGTAGCATATAACTAAACAATGGTAGGACAATTACCTACCTAGAGTAGAATTTTTGAAGAGAGCTAGTAAAAACGTGAATCAACCAGTCATCAGAAAAATATCATCCAATATGGTGAGAAATGGGCAGAACAGATTTAGACTTATGAGTCCCCAAAATAACAAAAAAATCCCTTTAGAAAACAGGCAAACCACTTATAAAATGTGACTGTTAGCATGTGTCACTTTGACATGCTAAAAAATTTATAGAGAATAATAGAAATAAAAATAAATTTTCAGATAGCAAAAACCCTAAAAAATAAAAGACATATTTGGTACAAGGACATGGATTTAATCATGTGGCTTTAAGATACTTTCAGTTTCCTAAAGACTTCCAGATTCAGTTACTGGATTTCTTATACCTATCTTTAACTTCACATTTAGATTTCATAAGAAGACCAGATATGCTATACTTTAATTTCTTTATGGATTAGTTGAAAAATTTTCAGATATCAATCAGAGGATGTCAAGTTAAAAACTGGCAGATTATTTTTTTATTACTATTTCCAAATTAACCAGAATATATATACAAATCTAAAGAACAGTTTGGAGTCTACCTGGAGAGAAATTGTTCAATAAAAAACAACTTTGGCATTACTTTACTTATAAAGGTCTACAGCTATCCTACAATCCAAGATGACCTTTTAGACCTATAAATACCTCACATAGTTGAAGGTACATGTTAATGAAATAACAATTTTTGGCACTCGATTGCCATTTTGAGTCATGAAGTTGGTCTCTCAAAAATGACAGTTTAGCCAAAATGCATACACAATGTTAGAAGCTTATTAATAAACTCCTAGTTTAGGGAAGAAGGTAGGAGCTGAGGTTCTATGATCGTATAATATAATTTTCAAAATGATTATGTGTTACATTTCAGACCAGGACTTTAAAAGTGATCAGAGAAAAGCCTCTCTTCTTAACCCTATAATAAGTTGTGTTTAATGAATTCAATCTTAGTCTTTGTAATACTTATCCACTAATAGTTTAGGAAACATCTTAAAATATTTATATGATGCTTTAACGCATCTTATATACAACTGAAAATGTGCATTTCAGAATAAAGTGGTTAGTGTTCTATTCATCTGTTCCTGCATTATGGCTAGAAATTCCTGCTTCAAAAAGTTTTGTTTACTGTAAGTCCATAGAAAGACTTAAAAAGGAAGTCAGAGAAAAACATTTTGTTGTGATTGCCAAGTTTTAGAAGCCTTTCAAAAGACTTTTAAGTATTAAAACCACTTTTAAAATGAACTCTAAATGCAAGCACTAAAGCTGTGGATTAGATGGAGGTAAAAATACAATTTTTATCAGTAATAGTCCAAATTCTAACACAATTTTACCTGGGTTACAATGTACATACATTAACATTTGTATAGTTTATGTGTATACAATAAAATGTGCTACATCAATAATATAAAACATTAATGTAAGCTTAAAATAAAAACAAAAACAGTGAAAATCATATGTGGAGTTAGAATTAATTTGGCCCACTAAATTAAATTTGCTAAGTGGTTAAAACAAATTATGACTAAATATTGATATTGGTCAAGTGATAAATGAAGTAAACAAAGTTCATGACATTTGCTATCTCTTCCCCCCAAATTTCTGGGATTTTAAAGGGATATGATCAACTAATGGCAAGGTAGTAAAAATAACTCATCAATATTTTGATTTTGTTAAGAAATATAGGAGTCTCATGAAGAAGTATGTGAAGAGACACAAGAGAAATTGACTGCCTGTACCTTAACAGAAACATCTAAAACTTGGCTGTTTTGTTCTTTAAGCTATTTAAGTCCACTTGTGACCACAATCTAGTAGTCTACTTGACTATTTCTATTTTTTAAATGTTTCATTTCTCTAATAAGTTTACTCCACAGATCTAGCTAAGGACATTAAAATTTTTCAAGTAGAGAAAACAAACAGTTGTTTCATGTCTATTTCTGTAAAAGTAGTTTTAAGAAATGTCAGTATTTGGAGAAAAAGGAACCCTCATTCACTGTTGGTGGAAATGTAAATTGGTACAGCTTTACGAAAGATAGTATAGTATGGTGGTTCCTCAAAAAATTAACAATAGAATGACCATATGATCCAGCAATCCCTTTACTGGGCATCTACCGCCCAAACTCGAAAACATTGGCATGCACAGACAACCCTCCTCCATGTTCATTGCAGCATTATTCACAGTGGCCAAGACATGGAAACAATCCAAGTGTTTCTCAATAGAGGACTGGATATAGAAGATGTGGTACATATATACAATGGAATACTACTCAGTCATGAGATATGATGCCATATTGTCATCATGACAACATGAATGGACCTTGAGAACATTATACTAGTGAAACGAGTAAATCAAAACAGCTAAGAACTATTTGATTTCATACACAAGTAGGGAAAAAATTAGACTCATGAACATAGACAAAAGTGGAGTAGTTACTAGGGGCAGGGGACAAATACACAGTGACAGAAAATAATTTGACTTTGGGTAATGGGCACACAATGTAATCAACAGTTCAAATGCTATAGTGATGTTTACCAGAAACCTATGTACTCTTATTGATCAATGTTACCACATTAAATTTAATTTCTAAATAAATAAAAAAGGAAATGTCAGTATAGTATTACTTTTAAAAGATTTCAGTATATAATGTTTGTTTTTTATTATAAAAACTTTCCTTAAATAGGCTGCGATTAAATGTTACATAGATTAAAATGTTTTATTACATATAATATATGCTATTTCCTACACAATCTTGCTAAGATATACATCTATATCTATCTATCTTATACTATCCTGGAACATTAGTAAATCAGGAAGAATAAATAAAACATTGGTGTATATGAGCTAAATCTTTATCTCTGAGCATGAGAAGTTGATAACATCTAACCACAGATGAATCAAGAAAGAGCATTGTAAGAAATATTAGGTAAATATTATAAGTTATCCAGCATGTATTTTAATAAAACAGAAAAAAAACCAAAGTGGCTTTATGTCTGTTTTCCTAAAAGCAGTTTTAAGAAACATTAATATACTTTTACTTTTAAATGATTCTTTCAATTATTATAAAAAATACCCTTAAATCAAATTATTAATGACAAGTCACATCCAACTAATTTTAAATCAAATGCCAGTTACAGAGGAAAGATAACTTAAAATTTACACATCAGTGTTTCTTAGTGGCAAAAAATGGAAGGCCCAAGTGATATAAACTCTTATGTGCTTTAACTATGACATTCCTATGTTCTAGAAATCATGTAGTGTAGCAATCTATATATTTTACTGAACTCCCACTTTAAAATTATTGTTCTAATTCCTGATTAATTATAGACCACCAGGAAAGTTACAGAGCCTGAATTTAATACTAGATGATCTTAATGGTCATTTAAACTTTATTTTAAAATTTGTTGATCAAAGCAAGAGAGTGACATGCTCAAAGTCGTAATATCAATCTTATTGTTGTAGGCAGAACTGAAGTCTTTCCTTAATTTACCAGGGGGAAGTCATATAAAGAAGCCAAGTAATACAAAGTAATAACATTTAGTTACATTGAAGACTTAAAAATGTAAACTTTTCTTCACAGACCCAAAAAATATGAATAGAAGGTAATGTGTATTTCTCTACCCCAAAATGATATACTATCTCTCC
The DNA here is from genome assembly GCA_037038555.1 of Rhynchonycteris naso. Lineage (NCBI taxonomy): Eukaryota > Metazoa > Chordata > Mammalia > Chiroptera > Emballonuridae > Rhynchonycteris > Rhynchonycteris naso. Next base: position 342,712,363 of record CM072995.1, read on the forward strand.
TGACTATTACTAGAAAGAGAACATAAATGTGCATAATATATGATACCCTTATAATTTAAATTGTGTAACATAAAATTCACCACCACAAAAGAAAAGAAAAAAAGACACCTATATGGCAAAAAGTTAAGAACTCATCTATGTGTACCTATGTTTGTCTATGTGTGTGGTCAGAACTCTATCAATCTGAAAAGAACTCTTACAAAATAGTAAGAAAAAAAAATTAAAACAAAGGAAATGTACTACAGGTAATTAATTGCGAATGAACTACAACTGAACAAAAAGCACACGAAAAAATGCTCACCACCATTACCCATTTATCGTGGTGGACTGTGCAGTTTTAACAGTTCTGGAGAATGGTTGGGCAACACGTACTAAATGCTTTAAATGTACATACTCCTTGATCTAGCTATTCTGCTTCCTTGGGGTTTAGCCTAAGGAAATAATTAAACAGGTTGCAAGATATACACACACAGGGATGTTTAGTGGAGTGTTGCTTATAAAAGTAATAAAGTGAAAAAAACATAAATGTCCATTAGTAGGGGAGTAGGTAGATATAATTATTAAAAATGACATAAATTTATATTTAATAGGAAAATTTGAATATAACAAGGGGTTCAGGGAAAAAAAATGCTGGTTATCAACTGTATATGTGACATCTCAATTTTTCTTTAAAATAATCAAACTACATATGAATGCTTAACCAAAAAAGTGTCCAATAAGCTATTAAAATAAAATATTAATAGAAATTAATGAAAGACATTTTATTTCTTTTGGCATGACTTTTTAAATTACAATAAATGAAAATTTATTAAGGTAATTACAAAGTTAAAACATTAGTAAAAGGAATAATAAAATAAATCACTGAAAAATGTTTTTAATTATCAATGAAGTTATAATTTGTTGGGGAGAGGGAAAGTATAATAATTGCTGCAACAGAATAAACACAACGGAAATGGAGAAGGGTATTTGTGGGTAAAGGGGAGAAGACTCATTAGAGGAAAGGCTGGTAGATTCTAAAATGGGTTGTCAATGAGGATGAAGGCTTTTTAACAGGAGTATGCGGGATGGAGCCAGAGGAAGCAGCACTCAAGACCGAGGGAAAGGCTGGAAACTACAGGGGCAAGGCACAGGAAGCATGGTGAGGAGAAGCTGGGGACCCCAAGGGCCATGTGGAAGTGAGTCTGCACCTTGATAAAGAACTGGGAAAGCCTCTGAAGCCTCAACTGAGTGAAGAAGAAAGGGTAGATTTTAAAGGAGAGAGACATGAGAAATAGGAAATAGTGTAGACAGCACCATAATTATTCATTTCTTACATCAAATTTTTCTCAGTATGTTTTAAAACTAAGTGAAATTAAGGAACCTCATTCTAGTCTGTCTCTGTTTAAAGTAAATTTTTAAATAACAAGTACTAACTGGCAATTTCATGTGGTTTCTTAGGTAAGTTGGGTTCATATTTATTTTTTAGCTTTTTGAAATACTCCACAGATGGTTCCTTTAAATAAAGAGACTAGATAATTTATCACTAATGAATTAAAAATCTCTCTCTTAAAAAAATGGGTAGGACTTCTGGGGTCAACTTTTGATGTCCCATATCATGTATCCTGAATGATTTTACCTAGAGGAACTCATTTATCAAAAGCTTAAGACTACAAATCTTAAAAGATCTATAGAACTATATAGTTCTGTATGTTAGTGTAACAACCAGAATGCAGTATTTAGCAAACAAACATGAGTCATTGGCTGCAAAGTAGGGCTCATGACAGGGAGACATTGATGAATGGGATAAGATCTAATTGAGGTATAGTACAAAATGATGGCAAAGATTTTTCTTTTGCTAGCACTCATGTTAATATGTGCATGAGAAGATATTTTGGGAAGCTATGCTAAATTAAAATTAGTTGGCAAAGTTCTAAAGTGAAATCAAATATTAATATATGCATTTCAATAAACACTTCTAGGCTACAAATGATTGATACAATTACTGTACTAATCATAAATCTGGATTCTTTTCAACAGCCCTGTGACTCATGGAATTCAGAGTTGCAAATGATAAAGGTGAATACATTTTAACTATTTAAAAGGTATGTAACCTTAAGTTACTACTGAATTAACCAAACTAATAAACATTTTATAATATACTCACAAGACTCTATTGTGGTTATTGTAGTATTAATGTCTATACAGATAATATCAGTAATTTACAAATATTACAAAGAATACATTTTCCCACATATTAAGAAGTGTTAGAGTCCTTTAAATTAATCCAGCACTCTGAGTAATAAATAATTTTCTGATACCTGTCTCTGTGGGAAATAGAAAATACCATGTTTTCCTCTCAGTCTTATTTTTCTAGTATTCATGCTTATTTAAGTTTTTAATTTTTGGTGACAGAGACAGAGATAGAAAGACAGGAACAAACAGATAGGAGAATCATCGGTTCTTTGTTATGGCACCTTAGTTGTTCACTGATTGCTTTTTGACTGCTTTCTCATATGTGACTTGACTGAGGACTACAGCAGACCGAGTGACTTCTTGCTCAAGCTTGACGAGCCCGTGTTCAAGCCAGCGACCTCAGTTTCGAACATGGGCCCTCTTTGTCCCAGTCCATATCCACTGTGCCACTGCCTGATCAGGCTCAAAGAACCTTTTAATTTACATTAACATCTGCAGTTACAGATGAGTAATTCAATATAGTCTTGTGTATAAAACTCTGGTTCAAATGAAATGTATTTAGGGCCGCAGTAGGACTGCTGTTGTTACTGGTAAGGATTAAACTATGTTGACAAATAGGAAAATATACGGAGGACTTAGTTTGTCTAAATCAGTGGTTCTTAACCTGGGTTCTATCGAACCCTAGGGGTTCGATGAGTCGGTCTCAGGGTTTCGGAGAAGCCTCTGCCGCGGAGGCCAAAATAAAGTAATACCGTAATTTGTTGTGAGTTCATGCACTTTGTTGGTTTTGTTCTTTGAGCAAGGTGATGTTCATGCACGGCTCATTTTGTGCACCAGTAAAAAAGCATATACCTATGTCTTGAATTTGGAAAAAAAAATCATTATTTTATTTATCACTAAAGAAGGGTTCGGTGAATGCGCATATGAAACTGGTGGGTTCGGTACCTCAAAAAAGGTTAAGAACCACTGGTCTAAATATTTTTGTTGCTTTATATTTATTATATAAGGAATTAGAATAGAGGTTTCCTATTTTTTAAATAAAACCTCCTCCTACTCAAGTAATTTTTAGGGGAACCCTAAACTTACATTGGAACTCTATACTCAATCAGAATGTCTGCACTATAGTTCTACTAGTATCTTTTCTTTTATTGTACTTGAAGATAAAACCACTGACATGGGGTGCAAAATTTAGGAAAAGGAAAGGTTAGAGACAGAAATATTACTGGTTGTGAGTTTCCAGATGGATAATGAGGAAATCTTGACTTTTCATTTAATGTCAGAAATTTTATCAGTTCCATAAATAATTCTCGTTGCCAGCACCCCTTCCTGCATGGCACCCAGTGAATGAGCGCACTTTCTGTGTTCTGGACCTAAAATAGGTATATGTTTTATTCCAAGTCAACAGACATAAAGTTTGCAGGCAAAGATTTCAAGTCAAATATCAATCCCCAAATCAAGTACTGACATTGGTGAAGTATTAAAATTAATAAAATGGATAAAGTTGGTTTCAACTTAAGATGTATTTTTTATTCATATAAAAAAATAAAAATAGCCCATATAACAAAAATATAAAAAATATCTAGCAATATCTTTAATAACAAATATAAAAAATGAAAAAATAAAAAAATGTACGTGAAGAAAAATTAAAACTTTGCTGAGGCACATACAAGATATGAACATGGACAGCCTGGCCAGGTGGTGGCGCAGTGGACAGAGCGTCGAACTGGGACACAGAGGACCCAGGTTCGAAACCCTGAGGTCACTGGCTTGAGTGTGGGTTCATCTGGCTTGAGGGCAGCCTCACCAGCTTGAGCATGAGGTGGCTGGCTTGAGCATAGGATCATAGACATGACCCCATGTTCACTAGCATGAGCCCAAAGGTTGCTGGCTTGAGCAAGGGGTCACTTGCTATGCAGTAGCTGTGCCCTCCCCACTTCTCATCAAGGCACATATAAGAAAGCAATCAATGAACAACTAAGGTGCCACAACAAAGCATTGATGCTTCTCACCTCTATCCTTGTCTGCTGTCTGTCCCTATTTCCCTATCTGTCCCTCTCTCTGTCACACACACACACACACACACACACACACACACACACACACACACACACACACAAAACAAAAATGAAGATATGAACATGGAGAGACAAACTCTTCTAGAAGGAGAAGATCTGATATGAAAAAACGTGAAGACAAAATTAATTGATATATTTTAATAAAGATTTTATTTCCTAGGAAATGGAAAAATTGTAAGATTCATTTCTGGTCAGGAACATTTTAAAAACAAAGAATAACAGGGAGATTAGCACTGCTATACATAAAACATTATAAATTATTAGTTACTTAACTACTAGCTCTAGGATAAACAGGCAAAAAATAGGCTAGAAATCCAATAAACAGAATTCCACTTGACTACTTACTATATCTAAAACAAAGGTGCCGTAAGGATGGATTGTCAGTGTATTATACAAGAATGATAGGCTCTTTGGAAAAATATAAATTAGTTTCTTGCTTGTTATATTAAAATAAATTAGAAGAAAATGTAAGTGAAAATTAAAAAAAGAATATGGATGAAAAAAGGCCTTTCCAATAATTCCAAAGGCAGAGAAAGGAAAAAAAAAAACAAAGCTATTTTATTTCACAAAAGTTTTAAAATGGACATCTCAAACAAATTTAAGAGTAAATGATAAACTTGAAGAATACACTTATAACACACATCTTACAGGAAAGAGCTAATATCTTACAACATACATCTTACAGGAAAGAGTTAATATCCCTGATTATCTATACCAGTCCTATGGCTTTAAATATCATCTAAATGTTAACAACTCTCAAATTTATATTTGAATCTAGACTTCTCCCCTTGAACTCCAGATTCTTTTATTCAACTGCTTACATGATGTCTCCACCTGGATATATCACAGACAAAATTAAAATGCCTCAAAATGAACTCCTAATCTTCTACCTCTTCCACCCTATAAATTTGATCCACCAGAAGTCTTCACCATCTAAGATGACTTGATTATTTCAATTGCTAAATGAAAAAAATCTTAGAGTCATCCTTGACCTTTCTTTCTCTCACATCCCAAATCCAATTTGTCGGGAAATTCTGTTGGCTCTACCTTTAAAATATATCAGAATCTGACCACTTCTCACCAATCCCACTGCTACCAACCTGGTCTGAGCCGACACCATCTTTTACTTGGATGGCTGCACTAGTCTCCTGTTTCAACTCCCTACTACAATCTATTCTCAATACAGAAGACAGATATTTTTATTTTTTATTATTGTATTTCTTTTTTGAGAGAGAAAGAGAGACAGGAAGGGAGAGAGATGAGAAACATCAGTTCATAGTTGCAGCACCTTAGTTCTTTATTGATTGCTTTCTCATATGTGCCTTGACAGGGGTGGGGGTGGGGCTCCAGCAGAGCCAGTGACCCCTTGCTCAAGCCAGCATCCTTGGGCTTCAAGCCAGTGACCCATATTCTAACTGCTGAGCTCACACTCAAGCTGGTGACCACGGGGTTTCGAACCTGGGTCCTCAGCATCCCAGGCCAATGCTCTATTCACTGTGCCACCACCTGGTCAGGCCAGACAACTGTTTTTAAAACATGATCTCCTTAGTTCATGCCATAATCCTTGTGATGTTCAGAGTAAAAGCCCAAGTCCTTATAAATGATTTCTGATACTTAAAGTGATCTTCCTTCCTTCCCTATATCCCTATGATCTCCTCACTGTCTACTTTCCTTCTCTTCTCCTTTATACCAGTTATAAATCTTTCTTGCCATTCCATGACTATGTAAACACCTGTGTTAGAGATTTTGCAATGCTTGTTCTTTCTACCTGAACATGATTCTTCTCCCAGCTACCCACAAGGCTAACTCTGTGAACTCTTTCAACTTGCATCAGTGAAGCATTCCCTGACCATGTTATTTAAATGAGCAGCCTTTCCCCAATCTCAGTCTTAAACTCCTTTTATTTCTTTTCCATAGCATGTTCCACCTTCTAAAGATTTTGTTTAATTTATTTATTGTATTTATTGTCTTTCTCCCTGCATTTGAATGTAAGCTCCATAAGGATAAGTTTTGTACTTCGATCTATCCTTAGTTATCAGTGAGTGTCACACAGTAAAAGTTAAATATTGTTGAATGAGTGAACAAATATCCATATCTTAAGCTCTTATAAATAAAAGTAGATCCTTATATAGATAAAAAAATATTGAATTATATTAGCAAAGAAAGAAAAAGTGAAAAATAAGATTTGTGATTACTAAACTGGGAAAGAACTAATCAGTCATTACCAAAGATACAAGAGGGACCGCAGATTTAATAGATATATCAACCAAGGTTAGAGCTTTGTGTGAATCCTGGTAAGAAATCATTTTTAAGACAATGAGAGAAATTTGAATACTGATTAGATATTTGGTGACATTAAGTGTGAAGAAGGTACTGTGTTTTCTTTCAGAGACACTAAGATGTAAACGGAAGAAATGATATGGTATCTGAGGTATTCTTCAAAATATTCCAGTGTACCTGTATATGGTGTGAGGAAAACCAAGGTGGAGCTCATTATAGTATTTGGTGGACTTCTATGTGTTTTTGAAAATGACTTTCTAAAAATTAAAAATAGAAAATCTGTTAACACCAAAAGTTGGTGAGGCAAAAAAGAAAGAAAGCTCATTTTCCTATAATGCCGATGGGAGCTGAAGTTGGTATAATCACATGGGGAAAGCAGTGTAAGCTGGCGATATACATTATAAACCTTTTTAAAAATGTGCATATTTTTTGAGCCAGAAATTCCATTTCTAGAAATTTACCATGAGAGCAATCAGACATGAGCACAATGATAAATATAAACATTTGCTTAATGAAATATTAGTTATAATAAGAGAAATTTATTAAGCAATCTAAATGTCTAATAGAGTACCAAGTAAATTAATTATGGTTAATCTCATGAGATTTTTAAAATACAGTGTATGTGTTTTAAAAACAAAGGATTCAGTTGACTTAGTAAATACTCTCACTAAAAAGACTGTAAAGCACCAAAAAAAGAAACATTCAAATCCCACAGCATTTAGAATACTTGAAATTTAACGATACCACTTGACATTACCTATTTATAAGAGTACAGCAAAAAAGTCAATGATAAATGTGAAAGATGAAGACACAGCTGACTCATGTTTTACTTTAAGTTAAATCACTTCAATTTTACTTGTGAAATTTGTTAAGACTGCCATTTTTAGTATAATTTTAGCAGTATATACCATTTGAGTATTGCCTCATGTCTTCAAAAATGCAAATATAAATTTTACTATTTATATTTTTTAAGATTAATTACTTCAATATTCTAAGACTATGAGAAACAAATGTAAGTGGCCTTACTCTATACCCATTGCCTATTATTCACCTTTGACTCTCATAATAGATACAACATAGACAATTCATGGAACACAGAAGGCATATTAATCAAACAGTTTATCTAGGAAATCATGTGAACAAAATATTAAAACAAACTGAGAAGAAAAAATAAAACAAAACCCAGCTTCAGATCTACTTTCAAAAAAATACATATTTACATAATATAATATTTTAATTGTCTTTCTTTTTGAAAATACTATAAAAAGGAATTTGGAGCCAAATCAATGTTTTACTGTTGACAACTACAGGCTATGCAATTACACTGTAAGTGAAATATGGGTTTTTAAATAAGGAATAATGACTATCATATAGCAGGTGGTCAGTATTTCTCAGTCTTGGTGTTAAAACCGTATTTCCTCTCCAACATATTGAATACATTATATGAAAAGAATCAAGGCTGAAAAGGTATGAAAGACTCTGAAAAAAAGATCTTAAGTTTTTTCCCCCAATTCTCAACTAAGTCAGTTCTAATATTTTATTTTAAAAAATTATATACATCCAACTTTTCTGCCATCTTAATGTAAAAATGTAATACAAGGAACTTAATAGAGAACTAGGTAATTCCAGACCAACCTCTACTGAAGGCAACTGAAATATCTGGAAAAAATATAAAAAACATATCCTTAAAGGCACAGGAGAGCTAATGGAATTGTGAAGAATTACAGGCAGTATCAGGATGTAGTTGAGGCTATTTTCCCCTTGAGGTTGTTTGCTGATGCTGGAGGAGGTGGCAGAAATGCTTAGTAACATTATTGAGAGCTCTGTAGATCTGGGCTGCTGAAACTGGAATCTAGGGCCCACAGAGAGGACTTGTTCATAAAACCTCCTTGCTTTGAGTTGGTGCCCTGAACAGCTAAACTCTAGAGAATAAATCATGGGTAGGCAGGCCCTCGGGGAAGCAGCGGCTCGGTTTCAAATGATCTCATCTCTAAGACTGAACTGAAGTGATTTTGGATTGCTAATGCCAAAGGAAGAAGCAAATGTAATCCTCCCTGAAGAAAGACTATTATAAGAAGACTCAAAGTATTTATACAAACAATTCTGCAAATACATGTCTAATAAACAAAACTTAGCATGAATTTAAGAAAATAATATCATGTGAATGAAAGCCAGTAGAGATAACAGACCCAGAGGGTTCAGACTTGACTTCTTAGACACAGAATTTAAATTTATTTTATTTTTTTATTTTATTCATTTTAGAGAGGAGACACAGAGTGAGAGAGATAGAGAGAGAAAGAGAGAAAGGTTAGGAGCTGGAAGCATCAACTCCCATATGTGCCTTGACCGGACCAGTGCAGGGTTTTGAACTGGCGACCTCAGTGTTCCCAGGTTGACGCTTTATCCACTGCGCCACCACAGGTCAGGCTTAGACACAGAATTTAACTGAAATTAAGAACTTAATGGTGTTAAAAACGACTTGACACTGTTGAAAAGTAAATTACAAAATATGGGAAAGAAATTTCCAGTGAGAGAAAAAACAATGTAATGTGGGAGAGAGTAAAAATTATAGCTAAGACAATGAGAAGTTACCATCCAATAAAACCAGAGTCCCAGAAGTAAAGGAGAGAGCAAAAGTGGCAGAAATAATATTTGAAGATATAAATGGTTAAGAACTTTATAAGACTAATGAAAGAGAACCCAGATACAAATTCAGAAAGCCCAATGAACCCAAGTAAGAGAAGTAGAAATAAAATTATATCGGCCCAATATAGCAAAACTACTAAAATCCAAAGACAAACAGAAAATGTTTTAGGAAGCCAAAAGTCAGATTGCATTCAAGGGAGCAACATGTAGAATGAAAGCAGACTTCCACAGCAATAAGAAAAGCCAGAAAACAATATTATTTTAAGTGCCAGAAGAAAAGAACACTAAATTGGAATTCTATACCCAGCAAAATAGTCTGAAGAGAAAAGTAAAATGAACACATCTTTAGATGCATAAAAATTTTAAAAATCCATTATCAGTATAGCCACTGTCAAGAAAATAGAAAAGGAATTATCTTGGATGAAGACACAGAAATGCTGAGAAAATACAGAACTAAAGAAGTAAATATGAACACTGATTATACAGACAAAAAATAATATGGATTTAACATAGAAAGAAAAATAAAGTACATTTTAACGATGGTATATGCAAAGAAGGGTTAAAGGTGTTAAAGAACTTTAAGCTTCTAGCACTGTCTGAGAAGAGGGTTGAGGGAATGAGAATTACTCTGATATACAGACTTTGATAAAGCAATAATACCTGTTACCCAAAGGGTAACTACTAACAGAATATAGAGTGTAGAGCTTCCAAGTTCAGAGTTGAAAATAGGGGATAGTAAATACTACTCATCATTTCAAAGGAAAGTTCAAAATGAAAGGAATTTAGAAAGAGTAGGACAATTAGAAAGCAAAACACAAGATAGTAAATTTCAACCCAATGATCAATGAAATCATCAAGCACATTAACTAAAATATAAAGACAGATGAACAGAACAAAAAAGAAAAACCCAATTATAGTTGTTTATAAGAGACATGTTTGAAATAAATATACAGAAAAGCTTACTTTGAAAGAATTGGGAAATTGATAAACCATGAAAACACTAGGCAAAAGAAGTGGCCTAGTTGTATTAATATTACAGAAAGTAAACTTAAAAGTTAAAAAAATTACTAGAAGGGGTATCTTATAAAAAAAAGATGTAAGAATTCTAAAATATGAAGATTTCAATGGAAGAAAGCAAAACTGGACGGGACTAAACAGGGTAATGTGCGAGAAGCAGAACACTATCGCGCCCCCCCCTTCCCCCGGAAGCTGTTCATGGCCCACTCCCTAAAACCTGTGAATATGTTATAATGCATGGCAAAAGAGATTTGGCAGATATAATTACTGTTATGGAATTCTATCTTTTAGTATAAAACAAATCCTTTAATTTTTTCAAGTGTTTTAAAAACAATTTTATTAAGCCTTGATGATAAGCCTAAAATTTACCATTTTATGTTTTTTAACCTGTAACTCAAGGATCTATGCTATGCAAAGTACTATTCTAGGTGCAATAAAAGAGATTTTTAACCTTAGAAACACAATTATTAACTGTCCCCAAATTTTAAAATAGAAGTGTTATAGATTAGTGATTTTCAACTGTTGTGCACTAGGAAATTTTAAAACATTCAATACCTGACTATTTAATCAGGGACACTGACCTTTTTCCTTAAATTGTCAAAATAAATAAATAAATAAATAAATAAATGACAACAACCAACACAACAATAGCCATCCAGTGTGAGTGATTCAAAATACACCTACTTTTTTTTGTCAGATTGGCAGAAAATAGATTTTTGGTGTGCTGCAGAATTTTAGCAATTAGTTTTTGTGTGCCATGAGATGAAAATCGCTGTCGTCAATTAGCCAGTGGGCTCAATCTAATCATATGACAATTTTCGCTAACTGTAGACAGGGCACATGAGGCAGAAGGGAAGGTCAGAGAGATTGATCTGACCTGCTTTCGTTGGCTAGGAGATGAAGTGATGAAGAAGGTCACATGGCAGGGAAAGTCAGTGACCTCTAGAAACTTTAGAATGACCCCTGGCCAAAAGCCAATAAGAAACTGCATATTTTAAACCTACAGCCACATGGAACTGAATTTTGCTAACTACCAGAATGAGCCTAGAAGCACATTCTTCCCTAGAACCGCCAAGTAAGAGACTCAGAGGGCTCACACCTGTTTCAGCCTTAGGAAACTCGAAGCAGGTTACCAATCAAACCTGCTAGACTTTGGGACTACAGAACTTTGAGATAAGGAAATTGCTGTTTATGTTAATTTGTTAGGGCAACAATAGAAAACTGATACAAAATAGAGAAATCCAGAGTAACAGAGGGAATTTTAAAGAATTAATTATAATCACCACTCCTTAATATATGTTACATTTTAAAGAAGAAACAATTAAAAATGGGTGAAACACCTCAAAGGTTCTATTGCTAGAGACGGTTTAGGACATCAACCATATTTGCACTCACAACTGCAAGACACTGACTAATTGAAATGATTCTGAAGATTATCTCCCCATTAATTCTCACAAAATAGCCAAACCTATTAAAAGATTAACTATTCCGTAGATTGATATATAAAAGAAGCTGCTATATTTTTGAAATGTTATTAACTTAAAATGAAAGTGTACTTACAACAAGGAGTAGTCGGAACTGGTGCAAGCTGTGGAAAAGCCATAAGGACAGATACCTCTGGTAGACCGTTCTGCTTGGTGTGTCCAGAAGTTTGGTCAGCCCAAACAACCACTTTTTTCCTCTCTACCAAATGTTCAATTTCTTTGAAGTCAGACTCAAAAGCAGCATTTGATATGCCAGCTTCTTTTAGTGCACAGTACTGTTTTTTTAGGGTTGGAAGTAAAGCATTCAACACTCTATACAAAGAAGGTAACAAAAAAGGAGAGATAAATACTAAATTATAAATATATTTTTACAGTTCTATGTAACATCCTAAGTATTAGCAGGTTATTCAAATGATTCTCTGTATATATATTCCTTTTAGAATATTTCAATCAACTACCTCAACATAGTCTTAATACATTATACAGGGAGGCAAGTATCTTGAGTGGGGATTACGAGCACCAGCCCTGTGGTCTCCGCTAGTCTTCACTTGCTTTCCATATGATCTCAGATGAGGCACATCTGAGATTTCTCCTCTATTATATGAGGATCCGTTGGATGGCCACTACTTAGAACATATTGTTTTGATAACTGAATAAGTTAAATACATATAGAAGCTTTTTGCAAAGCATAATTTGATATACAAACCAAAGATATTGTTATTGCGATTTTATACCATGAGATTAAAATGAAAAAAATTATACACACTGTCAAATGATGAGACTAATTTTAGGTATAGAGCATTTAAAAAACAACAACACCCCCCTTTCCCAATTTTCCTTTCAGTTAGCTCTTCATGAGCTAAAGCAATTGCTTTCGAAAATACTCTAAGGAGTTCCAGGGAGAAAAGTTGTGGACAAGAATGGTGTGATTGGGGAAGCAAGAGGACACTAGATTCTTGGCTCTCATTCAAAATCTTCCCAATCACTGTCAGTCAGAGAGTACTGAAATTATTTTTTCATGTACAGTATTAGACCTGGAGGTGTTCACTAAGGAAATGCCCCTGCTAAATATTTATAAATTTATTGACTCCATCAATGGGTCCTAACTTTTAAATCAAGGAAGATGGCACCAAACAACATGAGTAATCTTAAAATGACTCAGTCCTGGTGTTCCAGTTGACTTACAACATCCAGGAGAATAGAACCATTTGAAGTATAAAAAGGTCAGTGGGAAAAGAATAGGCATTAATTTTAACACGGAAGGAAATAATTCATTATTATTTGGGAGTCTTAAATATTTAGATAGCAGCATTAATAAGTAGTTTGTGATATTTTTCATTTTGGTGATGATGGAGAGTACAAGTAGGAACCTATATAGAAAAAGTCACTAATTAGAAAGTAAATAAAAACAATTATTTATTGAATATACCAATCAGTTGCTGTGTAGGAGTTAACTGCTATGTTTAGAAAGGCTTAAGACTATACTTTCAGGGATCATTTCTATAGTTCATTACTAGAAAGGCTTACTAGTAAGGTTGGCTGTTGGCTGGCATCTGAAACCTTAGATTTTAATAGGGTTCTCACCATTTTCAGAATTGGTGTTTCTCATCGTGCTTAAACTGTTTGCAGAAACAATGTGGTTTATGCTGAACTGCTTTCCTTCTAGAAAGTCTGTTTTTGGCACATGCTAGGCAGAGGGTGCCTATATGACCAGCTACTAATAAAAACCCAGTGCACTAAGTGTTTGTCTCATGAGATTCCAAAGTAGACAACATTTCACAGCGCTGTCACAACTTTTTGCTGGAGAATTTAAGCACATCCTGTGTGGGTCCCCTGGAAGATGACACTTGACAGCTTATGTTTGGTTTTCTTTGGACGTTGTCCCATTCTCCTTTTCCTTTTGTTGATTCTGTTCTGCACGCGTTTGCTTTAATAAATCAGAACTATGAGTACAGCTACGGGATGGGTCCTGTGAGTCATCCTAGTAAATCAGCAAGTCTAGAGGTGGTCATAGGGAAACACAACATACGCTATTATATGTATGCATGTATAAATGTATTTATGCACTCATTATTTTTTGATTTGATATGTATGTATTTTATGAAATGATCTTTATAATAAGTATAGCTCATATCCATCACAAGTAGTTTCAGAGACTTTTTCCTTTAGGGTGAAAACCTAAAAGATCTTTCTATAACTTTCAAATATGCAACAGTAATATTAACTGAAGTCATCACACTGTATATTATACAGCCCCGTGTTGTAACTTATTTATTTTACAACAGGAAGTTTGTACCTCTGGACTCTCTTATCTTACTTTGCTCATGTATCACTCTCAGCTTCTGGTAACCAGCAATCTATACTCTTTTATCAATGAAGATATATATTTTTAAAAAGATTGCACATGTAAGTGAGATCATATGGTATTTGTCTTTTCCTGTCTTATTACACTTAGCATAATGCCCTCAAGGTCCATGCATATTTTTGCAAATGACAAGATTGCATTCCTTTTTTGTAGCTGAATAATATAGCATATTCCATAGACCCTTTTTCCTTATCAATTCATCCACTGACACGTGGATTGTTTCCACATCCCAGCTATTGAAAATAGTGCTGCAATAAACATGGGATGTGCAGGTATCTTTTTATATTAGTATTTTCATTTTCTTCAGATAAATATCTAGAAGTGGATTTGCTGTATTATATGTTAGTTTTATTTTTAATTTTTTGAGGAACCTCCATACTAGTTTCAATAGTGGTTGTACCGATTTACACTCCCATCAACAGTGAACAAGGGATCCCTTTTATCCATAACCTTGCCAACACTTCTTTCCTGTCTTTTTGATACTAGCCATTTTAACATGTGTGACATGGTATCTCATTGTGATTTTTATTTGCATTTCTTTAATGATTAATGATGTTGGTCACCTGTATGCCTTCCTTTGGAAAAACGTCTATATAGAGCATCAGCCCATTTTTTAATCAAATTGTTTTGCTATTTTGTATGAGTTCTTTATATATTTTAAATATGATTTGTAAATATTTCTCCCAGTCAGCAGGTTGGCTTTTCATTTTGTTGATGGCTTGCTTTAGCTATGTGAAAGCTTTTTAGTTTGTTGTAGTTCCACTTATTTACTTTGCTATCAACTCTAAAAAATCATCACCAAGTCCAATGTCAAGAAACTAACTACCTATGTATTCTTCTAGAATTTTATTGTTTCAGGTCTTACATTAAAGTCTTGAATCCATTTTGAGTTGACTTTTGTGTGTAACATAGTGTCCAATTTCATTCTTTTTCTTTTTTTTATTCAGTGAGAGGAGGGGAGGAAGAGACAGACTCCTGCATGTATCCCAACTTGGATCTACCTTGAAAGACCACTAGGGGGCAATGCTCTGCCCATCTGAGGCATTGCTCTGTTGGTCAGCATCAGGGCTCTTCTTAGCGCCTGAGGCAGAGGCCATGCAGCTATCCACAAGGCCCAGGGCCAACTCACTTGGATTGAGCCATGGCTGTGGGAGGAGAAGAGATAGAGACAGAGATAGATAGATAGATAGACAGATAGAGAATCAAGAGGGGAAGGGGTGGAGAAGCAGATAGGTGCTTCTCCTGTGTGCCCTGACTGGGAATAGAACCCAGGACAAAACACACACTGTGCCAGCACTCTACTACTGTGTTAACTGGCCACAGGCCTAGTTTCATTCTTTTGCAAGTGGCTGTCCTCCACTTTTCCCAAAGCCATTTACTGAAGACTGTCCTTTCCCCATTGTATATTCTTGGCTCTTTTGTTGTAAATTAATCGACAATATATGCTTGGGTTAATTATTTTTTACTTCTGTAGAAAATGACATTGATTTTCTTTTTAAATTCAGTTTATTGATTTTTACAGAGAGAGGACGTGGGGGGCAGGAGCAAGAAGTATCACCTCATACTTGCTTAACTTTAGTTGTTCATTGCTTACTTGTTGCTTGTCATATATTACTTGACCAGGTAAACCCAGGGTTTTGAACTGATCACCTCAGTGTTCCCCGTCGACACTCTATCCACTGTGCCACCACAGCGCATGCAACGTAGAAAGTTTGATTGAAATTGAATAATCTGTAGATTGCTTTGGGTAGTATGGATATTTTATCAATATTAATGCTTTTTCAGTTTATGAGCACAGAATATTTTTCTATTTATTTGTGTCTTCAGTTTCTTCTATTAATGTCCTATAGTTTCAGTGTACAGGTCTTTCACTTGCTTCATTAAATTTGTTTCTAAGTATTCTATTACTTTTAATGCAATTGTAAATGAAATTGTCTTACACTGTTCTTCTGATAGTTCATTGTATATACAAATAATTTCCATACATTGATTTTATATCCTGCAACTTTCCTGAGTTCATTTATTTGGTCTAACAGTTTTTTGGTAGCCATTAGTATTTTCCACATATAGTATCATTACATTTGCATACAATGACAGTCTTACTTCTTCCTTTCCAATTTGAATGCCTTTTCTATTTCTTGCTAAATTGCTCTGGGCAGGAATTCCAATACTATGTTGAATAAAAGTGGTGATAGTCGGCATCCTTGACTTGTTCTTGATCTTAGAGGAAAAGTTTTCAGTTTTTCACCATTAGGGATAACACTACTGGTGGGCTTATCATATATGGCTTGTACTATGTTGAGGCATGTTCCATGATGTTGAAAGGTTTTATCATAAATGGATGTTAAATTCTGTCAAATGTTTTTCTACATTTATTGAGATGGTTATACAGTGTGTCCGTAAAGTCATACTTTGCATTACCATGACTTTATGTCCGTATTACTTTTATCCTTCATTTTGTTAATGTATTATATCATACTGAATGATTTAAGAATGTTAAACCATCCTTGCATTCCTAGGTTAAATCCCAGTTGATAGTGGTGTATGATATTTTTAACATATTGTTGAATTTGATTTGCTAAGATTTTGTTGAGAATTTTTACATCTATGTTCAGGGATATTAGCCTGCAATTTTCTTTTCTTGTGTTATCCTTGTCTGGTTTTGATATAAGAGTAATGCTGGCCTCATAAAACAGACTTTCCCATCTTTTTGGAAGAGTTTGAGAAGAATTACTATTCTTCTTTGAATGTTTGGTAGAATTCATCAGTGAAGCCATGTGGTCCTGGATTTTTGTCTGTAGGGAAGTTTTAATCAGTGATTCTATCCCCTTACTAGTAGTAATCAATATGCTCAGATTATCCTTTTTTAATGACCCATTCTTGGTGTATTTCTAGAAATTTCTTCTAGGCTGTGCAATTTGTTGGTGTATAAAATTGTGTGGAGTGGTCTCTTATGATACTTTGCATTTCTTTTGTGAGTGGTAATGTCTCCTCTTTCATTTCTGATTTTATTTAAGCCCTCTCTCTTTTTGTTCTTGGTAAGTCTAGCTAAAGGTGTGTCCACTTTATCTTTTTAAAGTACCAACTCTTGGTTTCACTGACCCTTTCTATTGTTTTATTAGTCTATTTCACTTATTTCTGCTCTGTTATTACCTTGTACTAACATTGGGTTTTGTGTTTTCTTTTTGTAGTTTCTTGAGATGCAAAGTTAGGTTGTTTAAAATTTTTCTTCTTTCTTGAGGTTGACATTAATTGCCGACATTCCCACTTAGAACTGTTCATGCGGTGTCATAAATTTTGGTATGTTATACTTCTTTTTTCAATTATCTCAAGGCACCGTTTATTTCACTTTTGATTTCTTACTTGACTCATTGATCATTCAGTAGCATGTTGAGCAATCTCCACATACTGTAATTTTTCGTTTCTGTCTTATAATTTAGTTATAGTTTCATATCACTGTGGTCAGAAAGATATTTGATCTGATTTCAATCTTCTTAAATTTATTAAGACTTGTTTTGTGGGATAACATATAATCTATTCCAGGGAATTTATCCATTTTCACTTGAGAAAAATGTGTCTTATTTTTCTTGTTTTTTAGATGAAACGTTCTGTATATATCTATTAAGTACATGCTCTAATGTCTCAGTTAAGGCTGATGTTTCCTTATTGACTGTCTGTCTAGATAACCTACCCACTGATATAAGTGGTGTGTTACAGTACCCTACTATAATTGTATTGCTGTCTATTTTTTCCTTTATGTATGCTTCTATTTGCTTCATATATTTAGGTGCTGTTATGTTGGGTACATAAATATTTACTTATGTTATACCCTCTTGCTGAACTAACCCCTTTATTGTGTAATGCCATTCTCTGTCTCTTAATACAGTCTTTATTTTAAAGCTTTATTAAAGTCTTCTTTAGCTTTTGCTTGTCTGGAAAATTCTTTATCTTTTCTTTATTTCATAGTAACTTCAATGGGTAAAATATTCTTGGTTGAAAAATTTTCTTATAGCACTTTTATTACATATTAAATCAGTTTTTTTGCCTCCACTATACAACATCCTGCTAAGACAGGTCAACATTTCCTTTTTTTTAATGTCATTTAATCCTTTCAAATTATAAGTGTTACAATCTATTTTAATATATAAGAAAAGTAAGGTTTAGTGGGGTTAAATAATTTATGCAAGGTTATATTGGTAATACACGCTAGAATTCAAGATTAATGTCAAAACTCACTCTTTCTTACTATGAGGTATAGCTTCAGTTTATAATGTGTTAGTTCATCAAATTCCTAAATAAGTAAAGAGTTAGAATTTTTTGGTCTATTTTGAGGCAAAAATTTATCTTAAATGTATTCATCTCTTTGTATTACATAGCAAATATGTATAGTATGGTTAAAATAAATTATTGTTTCTTTTATGATTTCAGTTCTTGCAGGTGGTTTAAATGCTAGTTAATACTCAAAAATGTCTGCTTATGGTATGGATATAGACAGTACATGGAAATTAGGATGAGTTTGTATTCACAGAAAAGTATCTCCACAAAACTTTTCCTTTTCTCTTTCTTATTTTTAAAAATAACTTCCTTATTATAATTTCCCTTATATCAGAAGTATAGACAATTAGTAACTAGTTATTTGAGAGTACTATTAGAACTCCAATAGAATTTTTGACTAATAGAAAGCCCTAACCAAAAATAAATTTCTCATATTTTCAGAGCATAAAAGTGACACCTAAGGAGGTAAGCAACATATGCAAGGCAACAAAAATAAACACTGTTACACTATTTTAATATGTTACTACAGACTCAAATGATGTTATTACTGATCTAGTAGAGAGAACATAAGAGTTACTAAATCATCACATAAAAATTGGACACCAGATATAAAATATATACATTTTTAGTAACTTCATTTGAACGATAGCAAAATATCATTCTAGACCGAAAATGCTTAAACACTGCCTATTTAAATACTCAGTTGGTATTAATAGTGAGTGCTTCTAAGAGGGGAAATGGTTAGCTTGAAGACAAGATTTCTTTTCACAACATACTGTAGGTATTTTTGGAATTTTGCAGTAAATGGCATTTGTTGCATAAAATAATTAATTTGAAAAAATGTTTTGAAAACTATAAAGCACTATAAAAAATTATATAGCTAGAGTTGAAGAACCATCTCTTTTGGACTTTCTCAATTCTTTCTAACTCTGTATGCTCTCTGATGCTCACAGGCACTTAAAAATGATACCATGTACGAGATAATACTCAGTTTTCTGGCTTGGAAAAGTGAACTTCTATGCTTCAGGTTCCTAAGCTACAATGCTAAACTTTGTAGAACAGGTAGGTACTTGTACTACTTACGCCTCAGTTTGCCTATGTTGCTGTTCTTGAAGAGAAGCTAGATCCAGCATATGTGTAACTTGTGCTTTCAAATCTTTGTTCTGGAGGTGCAAATGGTGAAAATGAAGATCTGTATCGAGTTCCTAGGGGAAACAATGAGTTATACATCAGATTCCTTTAAGAATGTAAAAATAAAATCAATTTTAATAAAACTTATTTTATATTGATGTCAATAGATTCAATTATTTTGCCTATGTAATGATATGCTTAGAAAGAGTTTGAAAAATAAGCATTCTGGTACAGGTGTCTGTAACTTAAAGTAAGATAAGTTTTAAGGTCCCTCAGAAACGGAAGGTCAGGAACTCAAAAAATTTTTTATGGTGATAGTTTCTTGGTCTATCTAACTTGTTCATAGTACTGTGAAAATACATGAAATAACCATATTTTGCTTAAATGTTACCTTGAGTACTACATTTAAAGACAGATACTGTCCATCCCCAATAGTCTCTGTCATAGCATTGATCAGTAATTTTTTATACAGTGTCTGCCGGTGCTAGACTGCAAGTTTCACCACCAGAACAGAGGCTGTGTCAGCCTAGCTCAGTATTATTGCCTTACTTTACTGAGTCTGAAGTTGCATGTAATAACAATTTCTTGCTTTAATTCCATCTTGGCATCAGCCTCCTACAGCAAGTGTGAAGAGGTCCTTTGTCGGCTCCCATTTTCCTAAGACTCATTCATGTGTGGGTAGGTCCAAGTGCTATCTAACTTACAACCTAGAATTACTTATCTTTCTACAAAATAACTAAACTTTGAGTACATAAAATCTCAGCTAAGTGGTTACACTGATATAGTGGTAATAATGCAATAGCATTCTCAAAATCTTTAATTGGGAAAGTTTTAGTGAATACAGTATAATAAAAGGAAGTGAGGGGCTGACACAACAATACCGTAAAGCAAGAGAACTGTGCCTGGGAACACCTTCCTGGGGACAATTCCCATAATCCACTTCACCTTCTCAATATTCCTCATAACCTGCAGTTGACCATCAATTCTCTAAAAGCTTAAAGGTGTTTTTTCTTTCCTTTTTTATAAATACATCCTATGCCAGTGGTAGGCACTATAACAGGAAAGCAATGTCATTCTATGTGTCCTAGATATATTAAAGAGGAGGCTTATTTATACGACTCATACTTATATTTCAAGAAATACTGCAAGTATTTGAGAAAACACTCTTTAGGAGTCAGTATGATATGCTTAGAGTACTGGCCCATGTCAGGTGATTTTAGATGGTCTCAGCCATAATACAAAAGCAACCGCCAAAAACAGGTGTTTATAGAGATTAATTAATTTGACTAAAATTAAGAGCTTGACTATAGGATCTCTAGTGTTTTAGAGCTAGAAAATTCAATGATCCTTATAGTGCAAATATATTTGCCAAATACTCCATCTTTTCTTTTTAACAACAAAAATCCCTTCTTTATATGCCTCCTCTGACAATCTTACTCCTTTATTGTTCTGAATCACTCTTCTTTAAAAAAGGCAAATCTTAATTGTATAATTATATTAGTCAATTATGGGTCTTGGCTAGCTCATCACCTTTGAAAAACCAGGTTTACAATTTGAGGCCTTTCTTGTCTCAATATACCAATGATTAAAAGAGCAGAGCCTATTCTGAGAACTACAAGTAGGTTAGTAATGTCTGAAGTGAAAAATAATAATGAGAGGTGATACATGAAACTTGAGAGGTATTCAGGTGTCATACTAAGCCTGGGAAATCATAATAGAGAGATTATATTAGGGAGAAAGCACTGAACAGTGAGTGATATGCCAGAGTTACATTTTAGAAAGCTCATTTTAGTTGCAGTAGAGAGAATGAATGGCAGTGTAATATGAACGAAGGTGGAAAGACCAAATGTAGCAGTACACTAATGGAAGCGGAAGTCTGATTTAGGGTAGTGGCAGTGGGAGACAGAGAGAAGTGCATAGATGGGAGAAGTTAAGAGGTAGATAACGCAGGAGGGTGCAGCAAAAAAGGGCTTCAATTCAAAAGTCACAGTATTTGAGTCTGCATCCAGAGTTGTATGACTGTGGGTAAGTCCTTTTACAAAGTTGTATCTCAGCTTTCTTATGTAGAATATAACACCATGTAAATAGATAATTATTTTAGCTGTAAAAACAGCCACAGAAAAAAGAACCGTGAGTGAAATTAGGCTGGCAAGAATGGAAACAATTTAACTTTTTTCCAATTATTATTATTATTATTATTTTTACAGGGATAGAGAGTCAGAGAGAGGGATAGATAGGGACAGACAGACAGGAATGGAGAGACGTGAGAAGCATCAATCATTAATTTTTCATTGCTGTTGCAACACCATAGTTGTTCATTGATTGCTTTCTCACATGTGCCTTGACTGCGGGCCTTCAGCAGATCAAGCCACCCCTTGCTGGAGCCAGAGACTTTGGGTCCAAGCCGGCGAGCTTTTTTTTTGCTCAAGCCAGATGGGCCTGCGCTCAAGCTGGGGAGCTCAGGGTCTTGAACCTGGGTCTTCTGCATCCCGGTCCGATGCTCTATCCACTGCGCCACTGCCTGGTCAGGCTAACTTTTTTCCAATTATAACCATGCATTAAGACACAGGACCTAAACATCAATAATAGGTTCATACTTAGGTGTGGAGAAGTTCTGCCTAAGAGAGTTACAGAAGACATATTACTGGGTTTGACCGTATTTAAAAATTAAATTTACTGAAAATAACTGAAGCAACATTAACTTTATTTATTTATTTTTTACAGGGACAGAAAGAGAGTCAGAGAGAAGGATAGATAGGGACAGACAGACAGGAACGGAGAGAGATGAGAAGCATCAATCATCAGTTATTCATTGTGACACCTTAGTTGTTCATTGATTGCTTTCTCACATGTGCCTTGACCGCGGGCCTTCAGCAGATCGAGCCAACCCTTGCTGGAGCCAGCGACTTTGGTTCCAAGCCGGCGAGCTTTATTTTTGCTCAAGCCAGTGGGCCCGCCCTCAAGCTGGTGACCTTGGGGTCTCGAACCTGGGTCTTCCGCATCCCAGTTTGACGCTCTATCCACTGCACCACTGCCTGGTCAGGCACAATTTTTTTCATCTTTAATATTAAACAAGTATTTCTCTAGTTGAAGCTGATTCATATATCAGAATAATTATACAAACATTAAATTCTAATATGAATATAAATAAATTAAGGCTATTGTGAAAATAGTAATAACATTTAAAAACTAAATATATTATTTTTAAGTGGATGTACTAATGCCACTTGAACTGTACACCTAAAAATAGTAAAAGTGGTAAATTTTATGTTCTATTTACCACATTCAAAAAAATGTTTAGACCTTTCATGAGAATATTTAGCTCACTAGAAGAGCTAAATATTCTATTAGAACATCATGACCATAGTAATAGTAATAAACAAAACTAAAGAATCTAATAGTTATTTTAAAATAATGTCAAAAATGTAACACTTTAACATTTAAAAACTTAGTAACTTTATGTCATTTAGACAATGCTTGTCTTGAGAATATGACTACTTTAGACATACAGGGTCTCTAAGAAATAAGTGAAACAAACCAAAAGCTACTATAAACATTCAGAGAATTTTCAAGAGAATCGGTTCTTGTACACTGAATGAGAAACACTCACTTGGTCAGGAGAATCAGCTGTTTTCTCTGAACACTTCCTAGCTAGAACATGGCTTGGGCGCTCTGATGGAGACTGCGGCATTCTATGGTGAGCCTCTACAGTTTTAGATGCCTCACACCTAGCGTGGATTTTCAAGTTACATTTTCTAACCTAGATATTCCTTATCATAGCTTATTGATTGTCTTTTTTCTTTGCTTACTCCTTTTAAGTCATATAAGTATGTCCATTGTACCCCCTTAAAATGAGTAGAGCATTAAAAAATGTGCTTGTGTTTATCTAAAATAGATATTCTTAATGTTGTAGCAAAGGAAAAATATCTTTAAAAAACAGCAAAATTATATGAATGTGACCTTCCCAAACTCTCACCTGAGAGAAGATCTATATTGCTCTATAAGATTCTTAAAGGTATTTACAACGCAAAAAATCAGAATTACTGTTTCGAAGGAAAACTGGGAAGTGGATTTTATAATGCAGTCAATTCTGCTGTGCTCTTTTAGTACACCTTTACTAGCTATTGATGTCTATTATGATAGTCGTTACTTAGGATATTATTAAACTATTATTTATCAACCGTCTATTATGTGCTGAGTGGTACTAGGCCTTTGCACACAGTATTTAATTTAATTTCACATTTTAAATATATTTTAAAGATGAGAAACTAAAACAACAAAGTTAAACAACTTGCCCAAAATCCTATAATTAGTGTTAGAGTTAGTATTCAACATAACTATCAAGTAACAGAATTACTAACCACCCCAATTCCAAAACATATCCTCTTTCTAATATTTACATATCTCTGTAGAGAATATTCTAAAGTGCTTTATCAATTAAGTTGTATTATAAAATATCATTAAAGTACATGCTGTACTACATTTAATTCTTAATCTACTGAACTGACAGGTATGCTTTCAGCAAGATATTTTGAAGACTTCTAGAATTACTGAGGTATAGATTACATTGTTGGCTGGCTCTCAATAAATCTACACACTACAAAACTATTCAGTCTCTGTTTCTGTTTGTCTTTGGCCTTACTCTTAAGAAACAGGTGTCTGCTGCTTGCTGCTTGCAGTTACTTATTCTTGCTAGTCTCCTGTTTACAGTGTGAGCTTTAAAACACACACACGTGCGCGCGTGCACACATGGCCATTTACAGTGATTGCTATCTACTCAGATAATCCATTTTCCTGGTCATGATGGCTAACATCTTTGAATTATAATAAAACAATTGACACCTTTGAATATTAATGATCACTAGGCTGCATCCATTTGTTACTTAATATTTTAAACTTTATTTCACTGTGTTCATTTTCAGTCTAGTGCTTTTCTAGAAATTTGAAGATTCTAGGATTGGATACCAATTAGCTGATACAGAATTTCAGAAAAGCAACATCAAAGTAAAGTTGTTCCTTCTTGACAAAAAAAGAGTGCAAAGAAATTCTTTTAAAGTATTAAGTATTTAGTCAAAATTAGTTATTTTGTAGCAGCTGTCTGCTAGTTGCTTATTCAATATTTACTTACCTCTTCTTTTTTATTAAGAATACTCTAATTTTGCTCTGGGTGATAAATGTGTCCCATAAAAAGTCACTGCTCCAAACACCTTTGTAGCCAGGGATAGCTGTGTGACAATTCTAGCTATTAAGGTATGTCTGTTAGAAATTTTTAAAAAAGATTTTTTTCTCCTTCATGCATTCTTTCTTTCCCCTTCTTTTAAGCTAAGTCTGAACTTGAGACTGAAGATAGAAAAGTGATATTGCAACTATGAAATGACAAGTATAATGATGACACTGATGACATTTTGGAAGTAACGTAGTAGAAATGACCTGCATATTCCCAAAACTTACTATTGTTAAGGGAGCAAAATATAACCTTAAGATACTAAAATAAGATTTCTGTAACCTTGTGACTGAACACAATTTTTACCTGATTTAGCCATTAATCATCATTACCCATCACTACTTTTTATAAATACAATCTTTTGCCACTTTAGGTAGAATATCTTCAGTTTAGTACATTCATACATGCAAATAGCTTTCAAACCAGCTTTCTTTAGCCATGATACCAGTAATGGTGGCTACATCTAAATTCTTTTTGCACAAAATATCAAGTATTAAAACAAACTAAAATTACCTAAATGATTATTCCTCAAGTACAGTTTGAAATATAATTAGCTGAACTCAAGAGCCACCTCATAAAAGAATGCAATCACTTTAGAAGTAACTTCACTCTTCTGAAAGTACAGAAAAGGCAAACCTAGTGGGTAATTAGTGAGGCAGGTATATATTCAATAAAATTAGTCAACTAAATCCCAGAGATGGAGCAATAGTTGTCTTATGAAAGATATTTACTGAAGAACAATGACACTGAGCTCAAAGAGCACAGTTCTAATAAATCTGAATATACAGGCAAACTGTTTTTCTGTATGCGCTTTTCCAGATACGATATTTTCAACAACACTGAGGCGATCTGCCCCACCAGCAAGAAGACTATGACTCAATAAGGGTTCAGATGAGGTTTAGCTCTTTTAAGCAATAAATTACCAAATTAAGGTATATTATTTTTTTTATATAATGGTATTGCACATAATAGACTACAATAGAGTATCAAAGTAATTTTTATATGTACCGGAAAAAATTTGACCTGCTTTATTGCGATATTCACTTTACTGCAGTGGTCTGAAAATG
Organism: Rhynchonycteris naso; assembly: GCA_037038555.1. Lineage (NCBI taxonomy): Eukaryota > Metazoa > Chordata > Mammalia > Chiroptera > Emballonuridae > Rhynchonycteris > Rhynchonycteris naso. The sequence goes on from CM072995.1 coordinate 342,738,099, forward strand.
AACCCAAAATATATCCGAGGTATGCCTGGATAAATCTGTCTGTACCTTTGGAATATGACCGTTTTGATCTAAGAATCTCATTTCAGTTTCAATTTTATGGAGCCAATTAGTATTCTCATGAAATTGCTTCAATTCTTCCTCTCTTTTCTTCTGTAGGTAGCAGCGACGAGTTTTCAATATTGCAAGTCTATGATCTCGTTTGCAAGTGGCCTGAAAAAACAATGCATTTAAGTTAACCTAATTCTCAAGATAACTGATACATGTGATATTAGTAAAGCAGTACATTTTCTCACAAGGAGCTAGTGTAGTATATTAATTACATGTTGAGAGTTTATGGCCAAAGTGAAGATTATAACTTTTGTTTATGTGTGTGTGTGCTAAAATCTATTCCTTTGAATGTTTCATTTGAAAAGTCCATCCATGATCTGATAAGCTCCATGATTTCTTTATTAAAAGTTAAAACGGACACATGCCCTGTTCTTGTCTTCATTTCTATTTGAAAGAGGTGAAGAAATAGTGTTCCACTGCTCTGGTTTTGCCTGTAGGGCTGTTAGGTTGGCTGGTGGAAATGATAGAAAATAGAGCTTATATCAGAGTGATCATAAATATCAGATCTTCCTGATGCATAATGGATATTTGGAATATTTCTGGTGTTTAACCTAGGCCTGAATTGAGATCAAAACCAGCTTTCTGGTTTCTTACTCTAAGAGTCTTGCACACTATCATAGGGACTGTGGGCTAGAGCAGCTTGACCATCTGGGCTATATGCAGAAAAAGATACTGAACTCTGTACTCATCACATGATAGCCAGACCCAAGATAATCAATCTCCAATGAATTAAAACATATCCTGCTGCTGATTTTGAAAGTAGAAAATTACATGAATAATAATAAAAAAGAGCAGGAATTACATTTGAACTTGATAAAAGATCTTACTCTCTTTAGTAGCTAAATTATTTTTCCTTATTATATTTTTCAAAAGATGTACTGACATTTTTGGGAAAAGTGAGGAATTAGAGATTTGCAAAAATGTGAAAGAACATCACTCTTCTCAATCTGTTTTAGAAAACATAATCAGTTATTTTTCATTAAAGTGTTACTTATGTTATGCAATGGGCTACTCAATTATTTTTAAATTAATTAACACAAAAATTTAAAAATAACTTATTTAAAAAGAATTCATTCATTCATTGAGAGGCAGGAACATGGAGCTATTTCTGTAGTGCCCTGACCAGGGAATTCACCCGGATACCTCTCTGCGCAATGGAGGACACTTCAACCAATGCAGCTATCTAGCTAGGGCTTAACTTCTATTGATTTTTAGAGAGACAGAGAGAAGGGAAAAAGAAGGGATGGGGAAGGGAAGCATTCATTTGTTGTTTTACTCAGTCGTGCATTCTTTGGTTGCTTTTCATGTGTGCCCTGATTGGGGATCGAACCTACAACCTTGTCGTTTCAGGACGACAATATTAACCGACTGAGCTAACTGAAAAGGCCCAATGCATAATTATTCTTAAAATAATGTCTTTTTGTAAATATGTTTTAATTTCTAATATGATAATATTGGTAGATGGAATCCACATTGAAGCTCTTTGAGGTCCCAAATAATTTCTTTAAAGCAGAGAGGAATCCTGAAAGCTAAAAAGTTTGTAGCTACTGCTATAACTTGTGCCTTCCTGACTTTCTTCTGCTAATTAACAGGTTTGAAAGTGTAGGCAAATCAATTTCAGTGGGTATCAGTCACCTCATCTGAAAAATGAACTTTACCTGCCTGAAGAAAGGCAGTTAAATCAACTTGTCTTTATTTTGTTTCAATAATTAAAAATGTTGTAGGTACTCTTTCTTAGAAATCAGGGCAAGAAATGATCTGTGGATCTGATGGCAGTCAATATTTAATACCAAAAAAACCTTAAAAATTATATTTTTGAGTATTTACTTGTATTTTTCATCAAATGTATCCTCTATGGTAGTTCTCTTCTGGGACATTTTTCATCAGGGTACTCCTACTGAACTACTGTTCTAAAGTAAAGAACAAGTGTTTGGAAATAAATTCTAAAATATGCACATTAAACCCTGACATTAAAGTTAAATATTTCCCATTAAGGTTTCAAAGAGCTTTACATATTTTATTAACAAAATTCCCAGAATACCACAAAAGGTCTTGAACATGAGCATATTATTCTAAAATTTGGGTGTTACTACTGCTTTGTACAAAAGTACCACAAACATGGTAAAGTCATTATTGCACTAAAAATAATATGCAGATTATCTTAATATGGCCATAAAATTAGCCAGGAGCTTCACCTGAGTACTAACCTCAGAGTCCATATTCTAGAACCACTTCCGGTTGCATTAATGCTATGAGATTCTTTTAGCACTTCTGATAATAAACCTCTTTTTGTAGAAGGTCCAAGAGCGATATAAAATTTCTTACTTTAGCAAGCAATTGAAAGAGTAAACTTTGACACTTCTTATGTAAAACAAACAAAACACACACACACACAAAACTCAGCCTCTAGAAATCTTCCTATGTTTTTCACTAGTTTAACTACAACCAATAACCTTAAGAGATTTTATCTCCATTGTTTACCTAGTAGAATCATAAAAATACCTATAAGAATTGGAACATGTGGCTCGAAATGACCAAACACAGGAAATCATAAAAAACAAGTGGGTTGAAAAAAGGCTACTAAGCAGAACAATAAAATGAAAACAATAAAAAATTAAAGAAACGAGCCAAACCCATTCTACCACTGTGTCTTAATCTTTCTAAGCACTCACATTCAATATTCAATATTCAGTGGGATTAGTAAAACAGTAGAATAACATTATTTAAGTTAGTTTGGGATTAAATAGACCTAATTTCTTACGTGTACTAAATAATACTCAAATGTTTAAAATCATGTAGTTTGATTCTAAACTCCAATAATGCACTACTCCTTTGCTGCAAAGACTGTCTTTTTTAATTTTCTGACAGAGATAGAGAGAGGGACAGATAAGAACAGACAGACAGGAAGGGAGAGAGATGAGAAGCATCAGTTCTTTGTTGCAGCTCCTTAGTTGTTCACTGATTGCTTCCTCAGATGCGCCTTGACCTGGGGGTTACAGCAGAGCGAGTGACGCCTTGCTCAAGCCAGTGATTGTGGGCTTCAAACCAGTGACCTCTGGGCTCAAGCCAGTGATCATGGGGTCATGTCTATGACCCCACACTCAAGCCAGTGACCCTGCGCTCAAGCTGGTGAACCCGTTATCAAGCCGGATGAGCCTGGCTCAAGCCGGTGACCTTGGGGTTTCGAATCTGGGTCCTCCGCTCTATCCACTGTGCCACTGCCTGGTCAGGCTGCAAAGACTGGGTTTTGACTACAAAAATAAATTATAAAATTCCTGCCAACTAAAGTTCCCACAATCTGACCTACTGACTAGCCTATCTTTCTGCTTGTCAATAATTCCCAATATTACAAATATATTTCATATCATGTGTCATCACCAGTCCATTCATAGTGGTTAGCTCTAGCAACTTCAGGTATAGAGAAAAAGAATATGGCAATCAGTCAAAGGGATTGGGAATTGACAGGAAGTTTTGAGTAGTTAAATACTTCCATACACACAGTCCCACAAATACACGTCCTCTGGTCAAATTGATATCCTGTCCAGAATATACTATTTCCTTTGGTTCTTTCCCCATTGATATTCTCACGCAAGGCCTGTATCTCATTTCTCCACCAGCAAGCCTTTCCTAACCACCATAATTGGAAGCCACTGTTTTCTCCTTTGAATAGCTATAGCATTTATAGTACTTAGAGTAGAGCAGAATGATTAAGAGTGCAGGCTCTTTAAAAAAAAGAAAAAAAAAGAGTATGCAGACTCTGAGGCCACACAGCCAGGGTTTCATACTGTTTCAGTCACATTAATTAGGTATATAACCCAGACAACTCACTTGAAATCTCAGTTCCTCTGTTGCTCACTAATGGTGATATATGGGCTCTACCTCACAGACTCGTAAAACATTCTGAGTGAATCATCCCATGCAAAGAACTTGAAAGTGTCTGGTAAATAGTAGACAATAATACTAGCTATTTTTTTATTCTTGCAGTACTACTACTTAAATGACAATCATTTAGTGCCTTATTTTTATATTATTTTATTGCTTCAACTAGCTTATAAATAGTTGAAGAACATACAATGTTTCATACTTTATCTATATTGTGTCGGCTATAAGGCTTTTCATATAAACAAGCATTTAATATATCTGTCAGATTATCTATTAGAGAAATGCATAAATTTTCAGTCTATCCTTCATGTAACATCTTGTTCACATTCGCTTTTTATCCTGTGATTTCTTCAGATGTTCCATTTCCTTAATTCTCTCTTTAGCTATATCTAACATGCAAAAAGCATAAGGATAAGAGCACAGGCTCTGGAATCAGCTTTCTTGAGTTCAAATCATAGTTCTGGCACGTATGAGCTCTGTGACTTCCGGCAAAATGAATTCCATGCGCCTTGTTTCCTTAACTTAATTATGAGGATAATTAATATTAAATATTGCATAGAATTTTTTGAAAATTAAATGAGTTCATGTATATGATGCTTAAAACATTGCCTAGTACTGAAACTATAAAGAACATTTTAAAATTTCAGTAAATAAATCTTTAATTTATGGCCATTTGTTCTCAGAAATGGTTTTTTATCTTTGATTTATTTATTGTTAATTCCTTTTGATGGCATCACTCGTTTTCATAGTTTTTATCAGACTGCTTTATTACTTGATGTTTTGTCTATTCTGCCATATTTGCTAAGTCTGCTTATTTACTTATGGTGAACTCTTTTACCACGTGTTTGGAATTTGGGGCAGTAAGTTCTCACTGGTGGTTTGAGTTGAGGGTCTGTTTCAGTAGGCTTATTTTGCATTGGTTCTGCCTAGTTCCCCATAGATTATCACTGGTCTGATACCATTTTCTACGTTAATTTCTCACCTTAGAAATTTGCTTAACAAAACACATGTATTGTAAAAATTCAAATCTCACATTCTGTGAAAAGTAAATCTATAATGAAAATCTTCCAGTGAGACTTTTTCGGTACCCAGGATTGGTTCCTTGTCTTCCTATGCTAGTTGGTAACATGTTTTTTCCTAGTGTACTACCAATTTGTGGGGTACAGGCCTCTGAGGTTCCTGGCTTTATGTGCAACTATCATGTCAAACCCCCTGTTCTCCCTTGGGTCCGTTATGCAAGTAGTGGTGTACAGTAAAGCCAGGGTAGTAAAAGTGGTTTGTGAACATGGAAAAGGAGGGCAGTGTATTACTTGCATTAAATAATAAAACCAACTAAAAGTTGGTCTGCATGTTTAGCACCATGCTGTGGAAATTCTAACAATGTCAGTGATAAATATTCTTCCTTGGGGAAAAAAAAATCTGCCATTGGTCCAAGTTATAAGCCACTGTCTGCATCTGATTTAGACTGCTTCCTCTGCCAAGCCATCGGTCCTCAACTTTCCTTGAGTTTGTTTACTTCATGCATGTTCAGCCTTTCGCCAACCCTCACAGACCCAAGTCGCCACTGCTTTTCTGTCTTACACACTGAACTATGCCTTTAAAATAATGTTTGCTACATATCGTCCAGAACGTCCAGGTGGTTACAGAGAATGGGTGATAAAGTAACACTGCCTATCAAATTTCTAGAACTGGAAGTTCCCATGTTTTCACATTCTCTAAAATTTAAAAGTTGTTAGATACCTTTTCTACTTTGTCATCAGAACACATCATTTCTATTTGTTTATGGCACTGTTGTTGATAGAATGACTTGAGTTCATTTTCTTTAAGTAACATTTCCAACTTCAGATATTCTTGCCTAATTTCTTCTCGATTCTGGAACAAGCAGTTGAGAATTTCTTGAAATCTACAAAAAATAGAACACATTTAAGAATGTCACTAATTTTGTGATAGATAAGTTTACTTAATGAAACGCATGAACAAAAGATACCCCACTCATAGTGAGAATGATTAAAGGTAAACGAGTTAAAGTGACGGTTTCCTATTAAATTACAAAAATGGTAGGAAAAGGTTATTAACTATTTTTACTACACTGGTCCTCTCACCTTCAAGAAAGACCATGTTATTGAAGATATAAGTACATATAAGGCCTCTGTTGTTAGTCACATACTGTATTTTGCTTAGCAAAGCTAAAATATTAATTTTAAGAAATGGATGATAATCTGGACCTGTACTATCCCAATTCATAAGGCTGCAAAGGCGTCCCAGTATTGCATGTTGTTTGGTATTGGCTCACTGTGAAGAAGTAAGCAGTGTGTGGCATAATCATATGGTGCCTCCATTGCCCCCTAGGGAATGTGAGGTAGCCAGTTTTTCACTTCAGAATTTGTTAGAGTGAAAACACACCATGAGGTTAGGTACACCTACAGCATGGCTAAGAGTCAGTGACACTGGCCATGACCCAAAACATCTGAGTTTACAATGTGGTAAACCTAGAAAGGCCACTATAGTGTGTTTCCCCAAAAGGGCAATACAGATTTAGAGATTTAAAGTTGGGGGGGTTTGACAACTATCTCCTCCAAAAGCATAAAGATCTCAAGCTGAAAAACTCTGAAAGCCCTACGATGACCCTGAAATCCTGCATCCTCTGGGTCAACAGAACATTTGTCACACAACATTGTAATTTTTTTTAAAAAAACATATTTATATTTTAAGTCATAGATCAGTTTTAAGCTGTAGCAACAGTACAGTCGCATATAAAAAAAAACTCTCAAAGAAAAATTAAGGGGGAAGCCTTTAAAATAAAACTGTAACAAAGTATATGCACTTAAAAACAAATATTCTATGGCCAAATTTTAGATATATTTTTAAGAATCTGTGGTAAAAACACTGCCAATTTACGTCAGCAGTTCTTAATGAAACTCTAATGGGAATGAATATAAACCACAGCACATTGACTTGACTGCAGTTTTGTCAAACTGATAAATATTTCATAGGAAGTGTGTACAGACCTGCACTATCTATTGCGATTCCATTGTATTATGTTACAACTACGCTAATGCCAGTAAATGGATTGATAAGTTATCTTTAGGTTAAAGCCAAAGATAATTTCTTAGTTTTTCTTTAACATTTTACACCAGGGCATAGTTCAACATTTGTCAATTTTGTAATTTTGTGGGGGCAGGCTTATTTCAGTCAGTGGTGTTTAGTGACTAGGACAAAAGGAAGGAAATTCGTACCAAAGGTTGTTAGAGAGCTCCCTAAAAGAGAAAAGCTACCGTTTTCAAACAGTGTTTTAAGGGATTGACAAATAACCATTTTCTAGTCATTTAAAACATTCAAGTAACTAGAGACCAATACTTGTTAATAATTTTAGATGACACAAGCTGAATATTAAATTCTATACAATTTTCTTGGTATAGTCACAAGTTTTCTAATTACTTTGCATAAAGAACACTCATATTTCCTTTTTGAATATTATCTTTACAAATAGCTTTGATAGATATCAAAAACTATATATTCTTCCCTTTTTATGTATTTAAAACTCATAAACTTGTAAAGTTTTTTTAAAGACACTATGCAAATTCATGACATTAAAAAAAGTTCTTTCATATCTATCTTTTAGAATAGTTATTTTTGAAGGAAAATTACAAAGGCTATGGGATATACTATTCTATCATTTCCTTCTTTATAAATACAAGTAAGTTATTCACATGTTGCGTTATTTAAAACTCAAAAGATTTTATTGTTGATTAAGGTAGGTTGGAATGAGAAAAGTACCCAAATAAATGCTTATTTCACAGCTTAGGCCATCTCCCTCCTGAATTATTTTACAAAAAGGAAAGGTTCAACTGTGGGAAGCAATCAGCTCTAGAAGTCCACTAATTTGTAAGGTGTGAGCTGGTAACCAGATTTGGTTAATCAGTACTGAGCCAGTCCCATGCAAGCGGTGACTCCAAGTCCGAGCACCTGATGACTTCTTTAATTTTCATGAAACTTGCACCAACAAAGAGATAACTTGATACGTGAGGACCAACTCCACATTTGATTAACAAACAAAATAATAACTGAACTAATAATATGTGTATATTAGTTAAAAGCTTCCTCCGATAAGACTAAATCAGTAATGAAGAATCACTTTTACTTCTTATTTTTTTAAAGATAAATTGGTGGGATATAAAAAGCATCATAAGACTAATAAACAGTTTTATTTTGACAATAGGTTATTGGAATTAACAAAAACTAATTTAAACATTTTAGAAAATCTCCAGTATAAACAGAGCTCTTATACTGTAACAATATAGGCTAACTTTATGCTAGATGAAAAACTGATTCACTGTCACTGATAGAAACAACTGTTTAATTCTTTTAATATTTGTGAAACAGCATATTATGGGAGTAAATGGACTAAGATTTAAAAGAGATGATTTTAATAGTTCTTACTCTTATCTGACAATGAGGAAAAACAATATCCCACTTCACATTTCAAAGGATTGTTGTAATGGTCAGATAAAATATGGCCTTAACATTAACCAAAAACTATAAAATTATCTACAAAAATGTATTATTATTAGAAGTTATCTTAACACCTGGGGTAAACTAAGGCAGAATTTTTTTTTTCCAAATCAAGGATATTTTATATAAATTCCAAATACAAATCCAAGTTTAAAAAGGTGTGTCTAAGTTGAGGTCACCACTGATTAGTTTTTCTTATGTATACCAACACAACCTTTACGAATTCTAGAGTCCCAAAACAGTGTTAATAACCAAAGTTTAAGTTGTGCTTAGTTTTTCAGGATAACGTATTATCGTTATGTTTTCTGTTATATGTTTTCATAATGTGTTTTTTGTTATGAAAATGGCTCTGGGAAATGTCCACTAAGTTTAATTTTACTGAACTTTAATCAAAGTTGAACAGATCCCTACTGCAAGGCCTCTCAGAGCCTTTACTATGCTGATATATTTTGGAAGTCCTTTAGATTCCTTAAGGAGTAATTTTCAAACTTGTTTGATTCAGGTTCCTTACTGTCTTCTTAGTACTACTCAAGAATCATAATAGCCTTAGAAACATCTAGAGAATTTGGAAAATTGTCTTAATTGTTTAAAGGAAAAGTACTTTTGAGTATTATATCCTTAACAGCTCTCTTTACTTTTAAATTTACCTATGAAGAAGCTTATTGTGAACCTATCAAAATTCTGTATCAATTTACATCATTGAGAGATGTTCTTTCAAATAATTAGCCATTTAAACTCATTAAGTAGATTATTATGAATTATATATATTCAAGAAAAGGTAGAAAAAATTTAGATGAACTGTACAAATAACAATAAAGCCAGAAGCAATCACCTGAATGTGTCCCCTAAAATTCATACTGAAAAATAAGACTCCAGATGGGAACTCTGGGAGGTGATTAGGTCACAAGGACAGAGAGCTAAGGATGGGATTAGTGACATTATAAAAGAGGCTCCAGAGAGGTCTTCCTCTCCTTTGGCCAAGTGAGGATTCAAGAAGTCTACAATCTGAAAGGTCAGCACCCAAGCCATGCTAGCACTCGACAGTGGACTTCTTATTCTTAGCCTTCAAGATATATACGTACATATGTTTTCTTATAAGCTACCCAGTCTGTGGTATTTTGTAACAGCAGCTCAAATAGATTAACATACCTGAGAAGAAAAATAAACAAACCACTAAAAACTAATCTCATAGTGACATAATGGGTTTTATCTTTTCCATATCATACCTAAGTCCTGGTTCTCCTCACTATCTGTATATTCACAACTAAAATTAATTGATCTACAACATATAATGTAAAAACCAATCAGTGACCCCCTGAATTCAGTTGAGAATATATACAGATATACCTATATAACAAATAACAAAATATTTGACAGTATTTCAAAACCGTAAAATTCTTAAAATGAGTTTTTATTTTATTTATTTATTTATTTATTTATTTTTACAGGGACAGAGAGAGAGTCAGAGAGAGGGATAGACAGGGACAGACAGACAGGAACGGAGAGAGATGAGAAGCATCAATCATCAATTTTTTGTTGCGACACCTTAGTTGTTCATTGATTGCTTTCTCACATGTGCCTTGACCGTGGGCCTTCAGCAGACCGAGCAACCCCTTGTTGGGGCCAGCGATCTTGGGTGCAAGCTGGTGAGCTTTAGCTCAAGCCAGATGGGCCCCACGCTCAAGCTGGCGACCTCGGGGTCTCGAACCTGGGTCTTCCGCATCCCAGTCAGACGCTCTATCTACTGCGCCACTGCCTGGTCAGGCAAAATGAGATCTTAATGTCAATTTTACCTTTCAATTTCTTTTTTCTGAGGGTTTGAAATCACTAACTTTGCTGTGCTATTTTCATTAATAAGGCCCTTCTGTTCTTCATAGGCTTTTAGTTTTTCTTTTAGCATTAAAATCTAGAAGAGAGAAACACTAGTTAAAATACAAAACAAATTATTTGTCTCTATTATAGATGACCACAGAAACATTTTAGCTGTGAAAAATAACTGAACAAGTCAGATTTAAATCGTAATAAAAATACATGTAAAATTTTTAGACAATTCAAATCATAGACTCTCATAAATAAGGAACTGAGTGATACTAGCATAGTAATGTAAAGAGTAGACATACCTCTTCCTTCTGCTCATTACAGATCTTTACATACTGAGTTATGTGATTGTCAACGTGAAGAACATTGCTCTTCAACTGTTAAAGAAAGAAATTATGATTGCATGTAGACAGAAAGAAAGTGATCACAATCATAGTTACATATATGAGCAAAGTGGCATTATATCCTCATTCAGTTCCATAAATTCAGAATTAGTGGTATGTATAATCATGATCAATTATGTTCATGTTTAAAATCTATGACAACAGAACATACTGAGGGCATTAATAATGTACATGAAATGATACAGAGATTATGTTACTATCTGACAAAACATATTTTAAAGAACTTGCAAAGCATTCATTCTCAATATAATAAAAATTGCTCATTTTCTTTTTCCTGGCTTCTAAGACATTCACAGATAATTTTAAGATATATCCATTTGTAAGTTCAACTAGTGTTTAATGAGTTACTACATTTTATCCTATACAAAACAGTACAGGCCACTTGGCAGCTATGAAATAGTGGAGAGAACATTAAACACAGAAGTCCAAACACTTGATTTCTAGGCCCTGCTCACCTCTCACTTAAATGAAGTAGAACTCAGTACATGGGATTCCTCAACTGTAAAGTAGAGCTAAAAATGTCTTCCACAATAGGATGGTATAAGGATTACATGAAAAATGTGTAAAAAAAACCTTTGTATACCCATATTTTACAACCTTTAATAACTAATTGTATACACAGTATAAGTACATTTTTCTAAGAAAGACAATAACACGCTCATGTTCATTCAGTTGAAATAGCAGAAGGGTAAGCAGATAGAGAAGCCAGCACACCAGCTGAACTCTAGGTCTCTTCATACCGAGATCCTGTAATTTTAAACATACATTATACCTGACTTTGATATATTTTTAATTATCCAAATTATTTTAAAAGTTACTAACCTAACAAAACATTATATTGTTGAAGTTAGAGATGGATTACATCAGTATCATAAATGTAGCAATAAATGATTTTTAAAAGGCTATTTATTTTAAAAACTGAGGCAGATATTATATCTATTTTACAGCTAAAATGACTGAGGCGTAGAGAAACTAGCTAACATGTCCAAGGTTGTCAGGTAGAAAGTGTTGGTGCTAGGCAAAAGCAGACTGCCATCCTTGGCTGCCACAAGTTAACAAATCACTCCAGGATGTCATCAAAATATCATGTGCCACATGTGAAAAAGGTTGGCAGAAAAGGCACTATAGGGGCTTACGCTCCCAAAAGACTAAATAAGGGTATATATTATACACATAATCAAGATGCTTAATTGTTTAGTTATCTAACATTTAATTAATCTTAACTGTAAAGATATTGCTAACACTGTTTCCTAAACCAGTAGTAGAAATACAACTCTAAATTAATATTTTGCTAAAATTATAAAAATAGACATGCATTACCCTGGTTAGAGCGCCATCCCAATATGGCAAAGTTGCGGGTCTGATCCCAGGTCTGGGCAAATACAAGTATCAACAATGGATACACAAAGACGTGGAACAACAAATTGATGTTTCTCTCTCTCTCTCTCAAAATCAATAATAATAATAACCTAATACCCTTACAACAAAGGCAGAGCAAACACACTTACAGAAGATTTAATGTCCTTTGCACGGTTAGCATACTTAAGGGTGTTATATGTGTCATCATAGCTCATAGAGGAAGGACTAATAGCAGCTATCATTATCGTCTGACAGTTGCCTCCAAGAGAATCCTTTAACAAGCGAGTGAGCTTACTATTTCTGTAAGGAATATGCTGATTCTTTCTCTGAAAGAACAAAAAAAGAATTCTTATGTCATTTCCCACATTTAAATGCAAACCTGCTACCACTTCACTTTAAGAATTTAAGCACTACCCAACTTTGCCCAGACTTATGGCATAAATGAGGATCTAAATGATTATAGTGAATCTTACGGGACTATTCAATGACTATATAAAATAAATATCCTATTTAAAGATTAAATCTCTATCTGAATGAATATGAACTTTAGAGAATAAAATGTCAATATTGGTTCATTAGTTGTAAGTATACAATATTAATGTGAGATATTAACAGGAAACGAAGTATGGGGCACACAATTTGTAATATTTTAGCAACTTTTCTGTAACTAAAAGTACTCAAAAAAAAGTCTACTTAAAAAAACTTCACTTTTAAAAAAGAAATTAAAACACAAAGGTAATATATGCCCTACCCAAATATATTAGAGGAATAATAAGAACTCCACATGGCATAGAGTTGCTTCTAACTACTTAACATTGATACAAAATAAATTAGGATTATACTTTTACAGATTCTTCTTTTAAAAGCACAATACAGTTCTAAGAGAACTTAATTTTTCTAGGTATTCTTTTACTGAAAAGATACAGTTCTGACTTTAAAGTAACTAATTTTCCAAGATGTAAAACTTCTATGTGAAAACAGAGCATTATAAAATTAAGCTAAAAGCAACCTTATGGTATTCAGGTAAACCTTCCATACTACAGAAGAGGAAAATTGAGCTAAAAGTAAAATGACTTGCCTCAGGTCACATGGCTGGTTACTCAGAGGTAGAAAAGGCCTTAGGTCTCCCAATTCCTATTAGTAATGTGCTATCCACCACAGAAGTATTTTCAAACTGTGGAATGTGCACCACTAATACGTTGAATTACTTTACACATACAAGACAGGCAATAAACAGTGACTCATAAATGACTTGATAGGAGTCAATTATTAAAAATTAAGTAAGTATATAAAAAATACAATAGATAGTTTAAGTTTGGAAAAAGTCTCTATACCATGCTGTTTGCTTACATGTTTGAACTAAGAATATAAAAGCCATCTGGCTTTCCTAATCTTTGTGTGATATTGTAACTTGTCTATTTTCAAAAGGGTCCTCAAATTATTTAAAAATATTCAGTAGTAAATCAAAATGCAACATTTGGAAGAGTTTACAGTAATTTTCCTAAAGTGTTTGAGCCTGCTTTGAACCTAGATTAAATAATCATATATTAACTTTAAAAAAGTAATCTTTTTTTTTTTTTTACAAATAAAGAAATAATCAAATATGCTGTTTTTAGTAAGCACGTCCGGTATATAGTGGATGTAAAATACTTTAAATGTCCCAAAGGCATCGAGTAAACATTATTCTCTTAGGTAATTTAATTATATTTTATATCTTAAGTCCCTCTTCCTCTCTAAAAAACACTGCCACTCTTTAATATTTAACTGGATTTTGCAGTATATGAAATACTAACCAGATAGATTTAGTTTAACTGGATTTTGCACTACATGAAATACTGATCAGACAGATTTAGTTTTTCTAAAAAGTGTTTTGTGTCTCGGTGCCAATTCAATGACCATGCCTATTGTGTAGTGGTCATTAAATGCTAACTTTAAAAATCAAGTTAAAAATAAGAAATGAAAAAGTACAATCAAATATTAACTATCAATCTGATATTCAATACTTTTCATTCAACAAATTCCAACTATAAAATGAGAAATTAAAAAAATATGGAACCACAGCTTTATTTGGCATACTAGGCTCTCAGATCTTTGCTCTGTATTGAGCAAAATTATTGATATGCTCTTAAAATTTCATTAATATTAGACTTTTTAAAACAAAATTAGTATATTAAATAGTACTTTTCTAGGAATTATACATACTTCAATATTTCAAAATATTTAAACAAATAAAAAATGAACATATAGTTCTTACCTTTGTATCTGCTAAAGCATTGATAACATTCCCAAGGGCTAGAAGTGATCGATTAATATTCGTGCCTTCTAAAAACCGGGCGCCTTTAGCACTGGTAGCACTGGCTCTCTCAGACCCCGCCAGGTCAATGAGCGACATCTTGGCAATTCGGACATTTTGATTGATACTTGCTGTTTTGTCTTGTTGCCGCAAATATATCTTTTTGAAATTGCAGAATGGAGAACACAAGAAGATTTTACAAAATTAAAAGAAAAAATATATTTTCTTTTTAAAAGAGCATAAAATCAAAATTATTTTTCTTTTCAAAACAATCCAAACAAGGTATTATCTGACTTGGCTGATAATAATTACCAAAGTTGAGAAAAATTGTAAAATGAAATGTGCACCAGATGGCAAATAACTCATGGCCAGACAGAAGGTCAAAACAACTATCATTTATATTCTCATAACCCTTGAATCAGAACAAAGAATTATCAGAGATAATGGTGGGGCGAGGTCCTCTAGAAATAATGTTCCTCAGAAAACACTACAGGCAGGGGTCAGAATGCTTTGCATATCTGCAGGACTGTTCGCAAAGGAAACTGAATTGGAATGTTGACCCAAATTGAAGAGTAAATTTACTCCAGTTCCCCACATTGCTGTAATTTTAATTAAAAAATAAAACATAAAAGATAGCAAAATAAAGGATACTCATCATGTTCAATGGTCCATTAGAGCAAAACATAACTTATTCAATTATTTTAAGGTACTTTGTCCTTGAACTGAAATAAATTTGGTGGCAAACTTAAAAGAGATGGGAAAGGTTAGCTATTACTCCAGTATAAAACCTTTCTGCTAAACTTTCTTATAAAGCGGGGTCTAAGACATTCTGGAAAACTCTGTGTCACAGACATTTCTCTCAAGACTACCAATAAATGAAGAGTTAGAGCTTAGTAAGAATAGAAAAGATTATAAAATTTTGAAGGCTGTAGACTTTCTGAATGACTTGATTGCCTCAGATATGAATTCTTTCAACTATAACTATTTCTATAAAATGAGTTCTATATAGCATAGTCCAGAATAAAGCTATATAATCATTTTGTTTTAACAGGACTAGAAACTGTAAGAAATAATATCTAACCCATGCTTTAGTTCTTTCTAGAATTATATCCCTAAAGAGCAGTATACCACTGAATGGCTGATCCTTAAGGAATGCCACTACTTTACACGGTCATGTGATGAAATCTTTTAAATAGTGAATCGGTATCTCACCAATTCATTGGTTCTGTAAATCTAGATCTATAAATAAGGTGACCAACTTTTTTACAATAAAAAGACAAAAATAAATTGAATAAAACAATATCGTAAAAAAAGAAACATTTTATTCATTGCAACAATACACTATAATAAATGCATAATAATGACATTTTTAATATTTTATAGTGCAATTGTGCTCACATGCCTAATTAATTTTTAATAATAATTGTAAGAAAAAAGTACTCATTTAGATACAAACACATCACACGCAATGGATCGACTCTGCATCAATCAAATACAGACATTTACGGATTAATCTTCTAATATCAAAAAGGTGGATATGTAGGAGGACACTTTTCGAGGAAGAATGAAACTTACAAAAGAAGGAATGTCCTCCCTAAAGGAGGACGACTGGTCATCTTCCTATAAAGAGAAAGTTTGCTCTTAATATAAGGCTATGTTTTAGAAATGTTAAATATTTTCACCAACTTAAAGAAAAAAATACACAAGCATGACCATGCGGTGGCACAGTGGATAGTGTCGGACTGGGACATGGAGGACCCAGGTTTGAAACCCCGAGGTTGTCAGTTTGAGCAAGGCTCATCAGCTTGCGCCCAAGGTCGCTGGCTTGAGCAAGGGGTCACTTGGTCTGCTGTAGCCCCCCATCAAGGCACATATGAGAAAGCAATCAATGAACAACTAACGTCCCCCAACAAAGAATTGGTGCTTCTCATCTCTTCCTTCCTGTCTGTCCCTCTCTCTGTCACAAAAAACAGAAAAAAGTACACAAGAAATAAATCTCCAACACTTCCATTCCACTTTTTTTATCCCATATCTTTACACAATAAAAATACACATTTCTGATTTACATCACCTCAATTCTAAATACTCTTGACAGAATCTTCCCCAAACTGCAAAGTAAAAAAGAGCTGACAAGTAGAAAAGTTCAGAGATGAGAGATGAAGACATTTCTTTTTTATATGTGAAAATTACCATGAATTTCACTTCATTTATTTCCAATTTAACTTTAAGAGTGATAGTCTAGTGGCCTGTTACCTGGAAAACAGCATGAGAACGAGAGGACGTAGCATTCACTTCAGTAGGATGTTGTGTCCTGTTTCTGTTCCCATTATCCAATAACTGTAAAATTTCCTCTGAGGATTTGGGCTACAGAAGTTTAAAAATATATACATATAAATTAGCCATCTTTTCTTAAAATTTTAAATAAACTTTCAACAAGCAAGAAGACTTTAGAAGGTAAAATAAAAGGTAAAAAAATACTTTCTATAATTTAAATCCCATTAAATATTGACTATATTATTTGCTTAGTACACTGGTGTTACATAAGAAATAAAAGGTAAAATCTTGTCCTCTGAGGAGATAAAATATAAATGTATTAAGCATTATAATAAATGATATTAAACGTTAAAGTGCATTTTAAAAGAAAAGCTCATTTAATTATTTCAAGAACGAGATTAAAGATATACTCTGATTATTTAATTTCACACTTCATTATTTTTCTTTCTTTTATTTTTAAGACTTGAGATTTTATTTATGCATTTAAGAAAGAGAGAGAGAAGGGGGGAGGAGCAAGAAGCATCAAATCCCATTTGTCCCTTGACTCGGCAAGCACAGGGTTTCAAAACAGAGACCTCAGCATTCCAGGTCAACACTTTACCCACTGCGCCACCATTGGTCAGGAGCATTATTTTTCTTCTTTCTCAAGCATGATGGAAAATAAGTAAATGGCTAAACCATACTTGCTATTTGAACAAGAGAAGAAGTTTATAAACACACCTGATGTAAAGTCAAGCCCTGAACAACGACCCCTCTTTGGGCATCTTCCCGGACAGCAAGTGGCCTTGAATTTACTAAGAGGTCACGAATCTGTTCATTATATACCTTAAAATAATAAAGAAACTGCTTTAGTGCTGATGTTGAAACAATCGTGATAATATCACTTACAGCTATACACTGCAGATTTAGGTTTATATTAGTATTTTATCTTAAAGACAAACTTTCTTTGCTCATTTAGTTCATCTCATCCATTCTATCTCATGTTGACATTAATTTTCTACCATCTGAGAAAATAGAAAAGTTGAATTACCTAGGACTGAAATCGACACGTAAAGGTGAGTCATTATACCCTTACCCCTTAATTCCTAACAAGGATTTTGGTGAAACAGAAATAAGATAGCTGGAATTGCCTTTTTCTATTTCCTGGAAATACACAGGGCACACAGTCTTGGGAAAGTCTAGAGGCTCGGAAGTGTAAGTTATATGGAGGTAATATGGTTCTCACTGGAGAAGAGATTTATTTCATGATGCTTAAGTAGTCCAAACTTTTTAAATTTTACAGGTCAAAAGTTAAAGAAAATGCATACTCAAGAATAAATGATATTTATATCACTTGCCCTTTAATTACTTAATTCTTAATGATAAATTTCATAATGGGATCCCCATCCCACCATTTGAATAATGAGGCCCTATGAAGGTCAGTGATTTATCCACAGTCACAAGGAGAGTAACAGAGCAGGGACAGGAGCCCGAATACCCTTGCTCTATTGCATGGGACTGAACACGCAAACTAATGCATAGAAATAGTATTATTGACCTAATTTTATGAATTTACTAAGGTACTAAGTTTTCTACTTGCTAACCAAATGACAACTATAACTGATATTTCCATGTTATAATAAATAGCACTAGTAAAATTTTTTACAATGATAACCATTATTAAATATAATAAACTATTAAAAGTAGTAAAATATTGAGAGATTATTTTTGGGTTCCTATTTTTCTGAAGCAGCAGTCACTTTTCTAATGCGTCCCCTTACCCACTTAAATCATACAAAAAATACAAACAGAACAATTACTCTAAAGCCAGTCTATGCATCTGAATCACCTGGGAGCTTTTAAAAAACATAGATACCTCAGCCACAGTCCAGACCTATTAAATTAAAATGTCCAAGAGGTGAGCTCAGGCATGTCTATTTTTAAAAAAGCCCCACTGCCAATTCTGGTGCACAGCCTGATGCAAAACCATTAGATTAAAGATTATCTTACCAATAATAAAATGAAAGTAGATTTAAAGAAAGAAAAAACAATTTTTCCAGTTATGAGGAGATCTAAGAAAGAAATAATGAATACTTCCATGCTCTTTCCTAATTATGTTCAGGTCAATTCTTTTCAATACTTAACTGTAGGAAATGAGTTTTACTTCTCTGTTATCTTCAAGTTCTATAGACTGACAAGAAAATTTTTAGCAACATATATAATCTTAATGAATGCTGAAATGTGAATAAAACTCTCTCAGTAGGAACCTAACTGTAAGATAACAATAAAAAAGCTGTGATTAGTAGAATTTTCTCTGACACCACACATGAATAGTCAGTAAAAGTAGGGATTTATATTTCTGCACTGGTTTCTGAAACACTATCTGAATGGAAAGTGCGAATGCTTGACACTTAGTTATGATTCGCTGAACATGGGCTATTGTTAAGAGGGTAAGAGGCCTCCCAGAATAATGGGGTATGTCAAAAGGACCCAAAGAGACAATATGAGAGCCTTGACTGGCTACATCTGGCACAATTTGAGCATACAAAGAAATAATTACAGAAACAAAATATAATCTATTAAAAATGTTAAGAATCTATGAGTCCACACAGATAAAGAGAATCGCTTCCTTACAGTGGACAGCTAATAAGTGAATGTTAAAGAAATGATGGAATTTGAAAATCATGTACCATCATAACACTTGATTGAAGCAATACTAACAGGTGAAAGCTTGAGTAAGAGTATACTTATATTTTCTCCCTACAATGTACTTAATAATTATAACAGGTAAAGTAGTCTCTTGACAGGGAAGAAACTTTGCAGCCACCAGCATAATGAAATTGATCAAAGTTAACATAGCCAGTAATGGGACTAACTAACCATATAAACCTCTTGATATGATGGCACAGAACACAAAGCCACTTCTGTGATATTTCTGCCTGCGAATAACACAAATCTAATTGTGACAAACCCAAACTAAGGATTTATGACAGCAACATAAAATATAAAAAAGAAATCCAGACTATGGAGCTATGACAACTGAATGCACCTAAGGATCTGAGGTTTTCTTTTTCAATAAAAGGCATTATTAGAATCACTTGCAAACTCCCTTTAAGGTCTACCAATTAGATAATAGTGAATCAGTGTTAATTACCTGATTTTAATAATCATTTAGTGGTTACTTAAGGAAATTTCCAGAAGTCTGTACCTTATGCAGTTAAAAAGAAAAAGAAATACATACACTTACACAGAGAGAAAGCAAAGGAAGTAGAATGTTAACTTATAGGGAACTGGAGTGAGGGTATCTGGAAGCTCTTTGTAGTTGCTACTTTTCTGTAAGCCGGAAATTATCCAAAATAAAATACTTAACAGAAAAAAAAAAAAAGATGCACCATAGGTAACTAGGACTAAAAATTTTAAATTATATATTCACGAGAAAATTCCTGTATGATAGAATTTGAATGAAAATGGAACTTCTTAAAGAAAGATTTCTCAATCCTACTGGTTAATCTAAAGAATGATATTGCCAACTTACCTCCAGATAAGAAACCGCAGTAGTACATACTTTCTCTTCTTTAATCTCATCCATGGATTTGTAAAGGTCTAACAAAGTTAGATACATCACTCCAGGTTCAGTGGCTGATCCTAGCATTGTGTGGGTCTTCCCAGCTCCAGTAGCACCATATGCAAGTACTGAGTTTTTTATGAAAAGGGATCAAAGCTCTTCGTTAGGACATAGACCATTACTACATCCACTGTCTACCAGATCGTTCCATCTGGTAATGCTGAACAGTAACTTTAAACCCAATAGACCCAAAATTAATTAATTTATAGCCTTCTTCTTCTTCTTCTTTTTTTTTACAGGGACAGAGAGAGAGTCAGAGAGAAAGATAGATAGGGACAGACAGATAGGAACAGAGAGAGGTGAGAGCATCAATCATTAGTTTTTCATTGCCGTCGCAACACCTTAGTTGTTCATTGATTGCTTTCTCACATGTGCCTTGACCGCGGGCCTTCAGCAGACCGAGCAACCACTTGCTGGAGCCAGCGACCTTGGGTCCAAGCTGACGAGCTTTTGCTCAAGTCAGATGGGCCCGCGCTCAAGCTGGCGAGCTCGGGGTCTCGAACCTGGGTCTTCCGCATCCCAGTCTGACGCTCTATCCACTGCGCCACCACTTGGTCAGGCAATTTATAGCCTTATTCTTAAAACCTGGCAATGTTAGCACAAGCCTACTCCTAATTCTGTATTCTCTATTTTGATTAATGGTACCATCATCCACCCATCTCTAACTCCCCCACCTGCTGATTCAGCAACCGAACAAATTTTAATTGGTCAATTATCAGTGTCACTGTTAGACTCAATCTTTTTTAATCCATCATGTAGAATTCGTAGTTATTTTTATAAAAAATAAAATCTGAATATGTTTAATCTTTCTTATACTTCCACAGTCCTACATGAGAAAGTTCCTTGCCTTGGAATATTACTAGGCATTCTAAGAGAGGGTGCCTAGTAACCATATATTTTGCTCCATAAGATGCACTCCCCCCCAAAAAAAAAGTGGAGGGGAAAATGCCTGTGCGTCTTATGGAGCGAATGTTCATTTTTTTTAGCTGCTGTGGGTTCCTGGACAACGAGAAGAATGAACACTAAAGTCTGTTCTCATTTGTTAATAAGAGTGCTAATGGTTGTTAATACTGCTGTTGAGTTTACATTGTTGAAATATTGTGGTATATTTTATTAAATATTTTAACACACCATTTAGTTCAGAATATTTTTTTTTCTTATTTTCCTCCTTAAAATCCTAGGTGCATCTTATTGTCAGGTGTGTTTTATGGAACGAAAAATAGGGTATCTCTCTAGCCTATTTCTTCCTTGCTGTGGTCTAGGTACACTAGATTATATGAAGTTCTCTGCAAGTGCTGTTCCTTTCTTTTCCACTGCCTTTGTCTTGGAAAGTTGCTCTAGTTAATTTCAACTGGGAAACTTTCATCTGTTCTAAACATTCAGCACAAATGTCAGATTTCTGTGTCTCCCCTGACAGTAGAAATAAATGTTTACTCCCTCATTTGAGCCTTCCGGTTAGGCCACACAACCTCCTATTCCAGCACGATCACACTGTATTTCCAACTGTGACCTCCACCCAGACAGGGACCACATATTCTTTGCACTCAGCAAACCACCAAGTGAAAAACAGGTACTCAGTGTAAGTTTGAGTGAAATAAGTTCTAGATACAAACCATTTAGAAAATTCCTTTTCAAATTTAAAACAAAATATGCTGTTTTAGGCAAATTACTGTTTTAACAATCCTATCTAGTACCATATAAAGGTGATCTTTTTTAACAAATGCAAAATAAAAAGTCCACATACTGAAATACCCATCACAATATGCAGTTAATGTAGTAATTCCTCATATTATTACTTATGACAATATTTGTATAAGTTAAATCTCTCGGTTAAGCTAAATGTTAACAAACTATACTCTTCAGTTGAATGAATTAAACTGATGTATGTCTCATTTTGTTCTATTTTATGTACGCCCATAGAATATCAAGAAGTCTTAAGACAGCTAGATAAGAATATACATATAAAGTCCAAGAAGAAACCAAAGATTCAGTAGTAGTTTGGTAGTTTTTCATTTAGCGTCAATTTTTTTTTTTTAAATCCCTAAAGACAATACCAAGCTTCATGAATGAGGAAAAGAATATATGCTAAAAATTATAATCACAGCACTTATAATCAATAAACCCATTCCATTCTTGCTTGACCTAGAGGGTAAGTCTTTTCTAAGAAAACTGGGTGAACCTGACCAGTGGTGACACAATGGACACAGATTCAACTTGGGACATTGAGGACTCAGGTTAAAAACCCTGAGGTGGACAGCTTGAGCACAGGCTCACAAACTTGAGCGCGGTGTCACCGGCTTGAAGGTGGGATGACAGACATGATCCCAAGGACGCTGGCTTGAGCCCAAAGGTCACTGGCTTGAAGCTCAAGGTAGCTGCCTTGAGCAAGGGGTCACTGGCTCGGTTTAAGTCCCCAGTTAAGGCATGTACAAGAAACAATCAATGAACAACTAAAGTGCCACAACTATGAGTTGATGCTTCTCATCTCTCTCCTTTCCTGTCTGTCTCTCACTAAAAACAACAACAAAAATCCCAAATGAGTCAGTGAAAGACAGTAAAACATGTTTTAGTTTTGGTGTGTCTTAAAAAGAACATATCACAGATTGTGGTAATTTCAAAATGTAAGCTATTAATAATGGGATTAAGTGCCTTAAACATGGAAATACTGTTTTTTTGCATGTATCTCTTTCAAGATCAACATGACCATCTGCAAGGCAAATCATTATAGTTCTATCAAGAGTACTAGACATGTCTTTTGTGCTGCAGATTACCCAATGAACATGGGCTTTTAACATTTTAACACATTGTTAATAAAATGGTGCTATAAAGAAAATGCCAAGTGTTCAGAAATGTCTGACTATTCCACAGGGATAGGTAGCTGATTGGGCAAACAGTGGAACTACTTATAAATACAAACTGAAAAATCTGGTATCAATTTCAAGAAACATTTGCTTTACAACAAGATATTAAAAGAATGATTGTCTATAGGGACTGTAGCAAGACCGTGAAAGAGAAAGTTTCAAAAATGATGTTATACATGATGACTAAATTTCAAATAAAGTTCGTATTTACAGTGAAAACCTTCTGAACTTAAGAACTTTCAGCAAACATGCACCTTAAAATTGATTATATTTACAAGAAAGGGCCAAGTTAATGTCCCTACACTAAAACCAGAGGGGAAAATTAAACCCCAACTGAAATAATTACCTGTGCAATTATATCCATTCAAAAAACTCCGAAGAATTGGCTTAGTAGTGTGTTCAAACACTTCCAGCTGAGTTGAAGTTTCATCAAAAACAGCATCAAATACAAATTTAAGATCCTTATTTGGTCTTTTTGTATTATCTCGATTTGCAGTTTTCTTTCCATGGAAAAAGCTGATTTCTTGCTGCTTGGGATCAAAAACTAGAATATGCTTATCCACAACATGGGCCACTTTATGGAATCCAACTGCCTTTTCCTTTGCGTTTTCAGGACGCACACGAACAACTACTTTCATGTGGTGACACAGGTCTTCCTCTGCGTCAGACATTGTTGATTATCTTGATTCCTTTGTTTATATGAATGCCTAAATACTTCTCTAAAATGAAAAATAAAGTATTAATATTAATTCTACATGTATGCAAAATGATTAGCATGTAGTAGTCATTTAAAAAAGGTGTTAATTCTGTGCCACTCATCTGGTAAATGTTACTGAAAATACATAGAGTTGACCTTTGAACAACAAGGGTTTGTACTGTATGGCTCACTTATATATGAGTTTTTAAAAACAAATACTGAAGACTATACTTTCAGGGATCATTTCTATAGTTTGTTTTAAAAACAAATACTGTAAATTCATGTTCTCTTTCCTTAGGATTTTCTTAACATTTTGTCTTTATCTTACTTTATTGTAAGAATATAGTATATGATCCATGCAAAACATGAGTTAATTGACTGTTTATATTATTGGTAAGGCTTCTATCAGCAGTAGGCTATTAACGAAGTTTTGGGGTTCAAAAGTTATATGTGAAATAAGTCAGAAAAAGTTAAGAACAATATGATTTCACTGATGCATGGGATATAAAACCTTCCAATGGTTCCTAATCTTAGACAGAGTACAAGCTGAAGTTCTTTAACGGTCTACATTTTTTTCTGCATGTTTTATTGCTCTCCCCCCCGTGTTCATTCCATTCAAGCTAACACTCTCATTAAAATCGCGTGCCCAATTCCTAATCACCCTTATATGTACTGCTCTATTTTTTTGCAAAGTATATACTATCTCCAAATAGAATATATAAATTTTTTAATTTATGCATTTGTTACTTTCTCTCTTTCAGTTAAACCAGAAGCTCTTTAATGGCATGTCTTTTTAAAAAAATCTGTTTTGCTTATTGTGTTCCAAGAGCATAAGACAGTGCCTATCATATGACACTGTGTCATACGACATAAATACTTCATATTTGATGAATAAGTTAGTTAATCCTTTTGTTTCTTTTTCATGATCCTAATTTTAAGATTTTAGAATATTTTTTTGATTGTGGAGGCTCCCACATTATTGATCTTCGTTAGTTTATTTTTATTCTTCTTATTATCGTGAGGCAGTCATATAATCAGACTATACTTTTTCAACCTGCTATCACTGATGCACCTTAAACTTGCATCATTATAGGGCAGCGACCAGGATCTATGGGTATATACCATCTCCATAACCTTATACCCGGCTAGCTAACTAATGTACCCTTGGCATTATTTTTAACCCAATTGGTCTGAGATACAGGTAGAGATGAGCCTCGTTGTATCAATTTCTACCATTCAAAAACTTGCAGCCAAGATCACTTTACTAAAAATAGTTCATAAGCTAAGGCTCTCCCTTCATTACCTTGGTACAATTTAGAAAAATCCTTTCCTGTTCATTACCATGACACAAACTAAAATAGTGCTGGAGCCCTCAGAAAAAAATCAAAGCTAGGATTTCTGGGTAGCCTACCTGTGATTGTATATGGTTTAGCTGAAGCGTTTAAGTTAAAGGCCAGGGTCTGACTAATATGTCAGGTAAAGAAATTAACCAGGGCTTTGTATATGTGTGGCATTTAATTTTTTGCACTGTGACATAATCTAATCATTCTTACTGCTGTGCATACTACAGGGAATAGAGACTAGTTAGATCATTGAAGTAATACAGACAAGAGATGATGTCAACTCAGAACAGTGTGATGGTCAGATTCCAGATGTAGTCTAAAGGTCAAGACACGAGAATTTCCTGACAGCCTGATGTAGGGTATGAGAGAAAGATAGGATTCAAGAATAACTCCAGAGTTTCTGGCCTAAATGTTGGAAAAATGGAATAGCCATTAACTGAGATGATAATAACAGAGGGTAGAGCAGGTCTTTTTGGGGAAAAATCAGGGATTCAGTTCTGGATGTCTTAAATATGAAAATTTTAATAGGCATCTGGGTGGAAGTGATAAGGCAGCTATAAGCCAAGTTAGGAAAGTAAGGGCTATCCTTAGAGTCTTAATGCAATTTGAAGCTTTTAGAAGTTTTTAAAGCTTCGTATAGCATTAAGATTTGAAGGAAACTTTAAATCAAGGAGGAGGGAATGATCAATTGTGTTAAATATTGCTAATTTGCTCAATATTTAAGAAGTAATTATGGGATTTAGCAAAAACAGGCCAATGAGAAGAGCAATGCTGGGGAATGGTGGGACAGAAATCTGAATGGGAGAAGATTCAGAACGAATAAAGAAACTACTCTTGCAAAAGTGAGCAAAGAAACGGTGTGGATGGAGGGGGAAGAAGGGTTAAAAAAGAAGTTTCTTTATTTTTTTAAATGGGAAAAAAATAACAGCAATGATAAAGCTAAAATATGTCATAAAACCATATGCTTTTGGAAAGAATTCAAATAAGACCAAAAGCAATCTAAAAGCAGAAGACAGTGGACACAGCACTCCCTTTTTAGGACTCTGTCCTTCCCCAAAAATAGAATGCTGAAGAGTAAAGATGGTCATTTGGATTCTAACAGTCAGGTCCCAAGTGAATTACTATTCTGCTCTTTCTTCATCCTTGAGCGTCTGTCTAGCCAAGTTCCACAAAGCACCTAAAGCTCACTTCTATGACCTTTGTCTAGTTACTTAAGCTCATTGAGTCTCAGGTTTCTCTTTTATATAATACCTCATAGTACTGACGTAAAGGCTAAAGAATATAACAGATATTAAGGAATTCAATAAATGTCAATTCTCTTCACTGTCTGCCCTCACTCATGCATCTTGTTCCCAAAGACACTGATCCATCTTTTTAGTGTTTCTTTCAGTGTTTAGGCTTATGATTATCACTTTGGGTAGGACAATTCTTCCTTGTTGGAACTGTCCAATGTACTACAGGATATTTAGCATTTCTGACCCCTGTCTATTAAAGGTTAGTAGGATCCCACATTTCTTGTGATACCAAAAACTAACCTCGATATATATCTTTAATAAGTATTCAACAATGCTTTGACTTTAACTGATATATATATTTTTAATGGTAGAAAAAATATATACAAATGAAACTGCTAAACAATTATAAAACATTAGGTGATTATTTAAAAATAGACCTCAGAACTACAAAGTTGTAAAGTATATCTTGTTAATGAATTAACTAATCAAGTCAATAAGTCAATTATTAGATGTTGGAGCCATACAGTTAAAATTCCAGCTCTACTACTTACTGGCATTAACAGTGGACAATTACCTAACCTTCTTATGGCTCAGTTTCCTCATCTGTAATGTGGATCTAATAATAACACCTGCTTCATAGAGTTGTTGTGAGGATTAAGCACTTAGAGCAATGCCTGACACAGAGTATGGGCTACAAATATTTGCTACTAACACTATTATTATAATGTCATAGAGTGCAGTGAGGGAAACAGATATTAACAAAATAGTGACCCCAAAATGTAAAGGTCTGACTGTGACAAGTGTTATAAGGTAAAGGTGAACTGTGCTATGTAAGACTATAAAGGACGTGGGGGTTACGTATTTGGAAAACTGTGCAGAGAAAGTGATGGATTGAGAGCTGAAAGATGAATAATTACAAACAGATAAAAAATATAGCTTCATTAGTTGTTATTTCTCATCATTTTCTTATACCCTTCCCTAATCATATACAATGATTATAAAATTTTAGAGTTAGGAAAACACCTTAGGTATCATACAGTTCAACCTTATCATTTTATATATTGTTACCAAAAGTCTCCTTCATTAGCTCCTCTGTTACTCTTTCTTTCATCGTCTAGTCTCTCCAGACTAAACAAATACCTTTCTTCTTTATCCTTAATGATTTAGTCCCAGCAATAAAATCCTACTAGCTTGCTCTTTATATTTTATTCAATAAATATCACTTAGCAGTAGATATGACAAATGCATATAGTGAAACTGGTACATAGTAAGTTTTCAAATATTTGATTAATGAATAAATAAATTATAAAAGTAGGCACAGTATCTAAGAAAGCAATAATTTACAGTAAAGTTCAATGATTGGCAATAATAGGCAATCATAATGAGGACCCTGAAGCATCAAAAAAAATGTGCCCAATTTTTATACAAAATTAGGAAGATGAAATGTTTTATGCTAATCATCGAGGGTGCTTAATTTATCGTTTAACAAGGGTAACATCCAATTTTCAGGGAGTTTCACTTACATGGAACTCATTGTTCTGTTATGTTCAACACATAGGGGTTAAAACCTAATTCTCTTTGATAATTACAAGATAATATAAATTGAGTTGAAACAAGCAAATCCTTAACTTTATCTAGCTACTGTTTACTCTAGATAAAACACGAACCAATTAAGTTAGATTCACTCCAAACTATACAATAAATTTTAATTAATACAAATAAGTACAAGTATAATAAATTTTATTTAATTCATTGACTGTATGTACTAGTCTCTTTTTATTTTTATTTACAGAGACAGAGAAAGAGTCAGAGAGAAGGACAGATAGGGTCAGAGAGACAGGAAGGGAGAGAGATGAGAAGCCTTAATTTTCCATTGTGGCACTTTAGTTGTTATTTGTTGTTATTGCTTTCTCATGTGCCTTGACCGTGGGGCTACAGCAGACTGAATAACCTCTTGCTTGGGCCAGAGACCTTAGGTCCAAGCTGGTGAGCTTTTTTGCTCAAGCCAGATGAGCCCGCGCTCAAGCTGGAGACCTCTGGGTCTCGAACCTGGGTCCTCTGCATCCCAGTCCGATGCTCTATCCACTGCTCCACCGCCTGGTCAGGCCTGATCTCTTTTTCAAAAGCAATTAGATTATGTTATGCATCTTTTATCATTCCCCCTGCTCTAAACTCTTCAATGACCTTCCAACATAAGAATAAAATGTAAACTCTTCAGCATGTCCTATAGATTCTACTTCTGGCCCATCTACTTCTCCAACCTTTTCTTCAAATGTTATCCTCCCCCTTGATTCTGATCTGTCACACAGTCCTTCTTAGTGTTCTTAAAAAAATGTCAGTCTTGTTCTGGCCTTAGTGCCTTTACACTTCTATTCTCTTTGCCTGAAAGGCTCTACCTTTAGACATTTGCAAATCTTAATATATCAGTATATCATTCAGATCTCTCTTTAAATGTCACCTTACAGAAACTTTCTCTAAAGATCCCATTCAAAATGTTATCACTCTGCCCTTGATTCTCCAATCCCTTACTTGCTTTATTTTTCTTCTAAGCAACTAACTGAAAAATATATGTATTAGTTGGTTATTTATATATTTATTGTTTGTCTCCCCTCTAGAATGTCAGCACTGTGAGAATATGGTCTTCCTCTGTACCCAGAATGTAGAACAGGGCTTGTCAAACATTTAGGATTCATTATCCACTTGTTGACTAAATCAATAAATTAATGCAGATTATCAAGATACACATGCAAAAACACAAGTATAGAATAGCAGACTTGGCACATAACTATTTCCATTTTTAAAAGATACATACACATTTGTCTATGGATGGGCTCTCTTAGGGAGAGAACACAACTGATAATGATGCCAGTTGCCCCAGGGTGGGGAAATATGAAGGTCTAGGTGACAGGCAGGTTTACTTTTACTTTCTACTTTATATTCTTTTGTATGGCTTGGATTTTAAACAAGTCTAGGCATTTTTTTCAATAACAAAACAAGAAACGATTAAATTTACTTTAAACACAATTACCATTTAATAACACTAAGTTCTATTTATGGAATACTTTCTATTGAGTTTTTATTCTACAAACAGATGTCACTTTACATACTTCTTATTTAATCCCCACAAAAATCCTATGATATAGGAATATTATTATCATTCCTAGTTTATAGAGACAGAAACTAGTATAGAAAGGTTAACTGGCTAAACTCATACTATTAAAAAGACAAGACATAAGATTTGAACTCAGACTAAGCAAATCTAAAATGCAAGTGTTTAATTGCCATCTTTCTGATATAAATACACAATCCTCAGAAATTTTCTTATAGAAATTAAAAATATGTATTTGCCTACTGGATATTTTTATTTTGTTTTTTGTATTTTTGTGAAGTGAGAAGCTGGGAGGCAGAGAGACAGACTGCCGCATGCCCACTAGGGAGTGATGCTAGGCCCATCTGGGGCATTGCTCCTTTGCAACCAGAGACATTCTAGTGCTTGAGGCAGAGGCCATGGAGCCATCCTCAGTGCCCAGACCAACTTTGTTCCAATGGAGCCTTGGCTGCCGGAGGGGAAGAGAGAGATAAAGAGAAAGGAGAGGGAGAGAAGCAGATGGGTACTTCTCCACACTGGGCTGATGCTCTACCACTGAGCCAACTGGCTAGGACCTTTGCCTACTTTTGATAGAAACCAGAAGGCCTAGTACAGGAGCTCTTGAATAAATATTCAAATAAAACAAAGTTTATGATTTCTCGGTCCCTGTTGAATATCAGTTTCTATTCTCACCAAATATTGAGACATCTTGAATTACATCTATACAGTGATAATCAGTAATCACAAACAACAATTATTATTTGAAGACACTCTATAAGCCAGGCATTATGGTAAATATTTGACATCCATCGTCTCATTCAATCCTTAAAATAATTATACAAGGCATATTCTATTTTTGTCTCCATTTTACAAAAACTGACATAGCTTTAGAAGAAATAATTTGCCATGATGACGCAGCCAGTAAGTGAGGAGTCAGTATGTGAACCCAGGTCCAAATCCAAAGTTCATGTTCTTAACAAATGTACTAGAATCAGAACAGAGTGCTTTCAAATAATGAAACAGAAATGTTGCACAAATCATCTTGAATGTGGAGTATTACACTTATAAACTTCTTAAATAAAAACTCAAACCTGAATTAGATTCAGATCCAACAAGCAGTTTTTATGACCCAGAACCATCCTCCACACTATCGTATATTGTCCCTAGGTAACTTAAACCTCTTTTTGGAAATGATTTTGTTACAGCCAATTGCTTTTAATAACTTGCAAGTATCAGGGAACAAAAATTTCAAATGCTGGGAAGGGCAGCGCTGACATCTGGGCTGTTTTTCCCTCCTAGTTTTTATAGAGTTGACAGCATAAAAGTCATTTTATGTGTACGTTAATTGATTCAGGATATATTTATAGTGGGACAAAAGGCACTTTTAAACTCATAATTTTATGTACTTCTAAATAGTTGTTTAATAACAGAAGAGAGATTCTTTACTACAGTTAAAGGTAGATAATCATTGTACTGAAGCAGTTTGTACAAAATAATAGCAAATTAATAACAAGCCTTATGAACTCTTTGAATCTTATATTCTCTACTATCTAACTTTACTTATACCTCCCAGAATTCAAGTTGGGGGCTGAATGTGGTGGAATAACACTACCAACTAAAACCTGTAGAATGCCTAACACATTTCTACCTGAATGTTAATAATTAACCTCAACCACATACAGTATTATATAGCGAAATTACTCAGATCTGGTCAAATCTCTTCTTATAAAGAGCAGTCAGCCTTGACCTCTTTGAAATAGTGCCTAAAAGAAGTCTCGCAAACACGAAGAACAGTCGTTAGGGAGGGTTTGCTTCACAGTGCTTAAAGTCCCTTTCATTTGCAACTTGACAGTATCTCTTCCATACCTCATCTGATCTTCAGCAATCCCCGGTAGGCAGTGCTGGCAGGTGCTACGTTGATGGTCAGGCCTCAGGGCAGGTTTCCGAATGTCTTTTGCCAGGCTAAAAAGCACAACTTCGCAGAACAAAAAGTTTATCAATTGGTGAACCAAGTTCCCTCACTTGATAGCTAAGCCAGTTACACGTGCATCAATGTCTGAAACAAAACACTAAATTTGGAGTCCGGAAGTGAGTTACACCGTAAAATGCTGGAAAAGCGCTCTGCCAAGGTCTGGGAAAGGGGCCAGCATGCCCTTTAAAACTTAGAATTCATCAGAGTTTACGGCAAGAGATCAGTCGTGGGCTTGCGATCAGACAGCGCCATATCTAGGGGGTTCTCGCATTCCTTCTTCCTTTATCTTTCTCCCCAGGTACCCTAACCACTCCCACCCCCCAACTCAACGCCTCCATGTCTTTTAACAAGCCTACCTTGTCTTCTACGCGTGAGGCGGCGGGACCCCTCCACCTCCAGCGAGACAGATCATCAAAAAGGAGCGTCCCGAGATTAAGTTTCTCCACCAGTATTTTTCCCTCACCTCAGGACCAGGACACGGTACCGTGACTCTTCATTTCGTTATCGGCCTCCCCGCGACTCATACTCAACCAAAAGATTCAAACCGAAGCCAGCTTCCACAGCGCTTCGTTTCATTGGCTGCTGTCTTCGTGACGCCATCACGCCGGACGTTGCCGCGGCGCGCTGCAGCTTGGCTCCAAAAGTCTCAGCCGAGCGGCTCAGCGGAAGCTCCCCGGCTCCGCGTCTCTGTGGCAACGCTCATGGTTGTTTCCGGAGGCGGTGGCCGAGGTGGGCGGGGCTAGGCCGGAGCTGCAGGTGGGAGTCAGACACCTAGGATTCTCAGATCTTCAGAGGCGCGGGCGCGGGGCCCGGTCCCAGGGTTCAGGGTGTGAGTGAGACGGGTGCGGGCAGGGATTGGCGTGTAGCCTCTGCTAGAGGGAGAGGCGGAGCTTGTTGGGTGTGGATTAATGAGTTCTGGATGTTTATTTTCTCTTTTTCTTCGTTGACTACTGAGGCCTCTACAGGCACAGGTCCCGAGCCCTGAAAGGTGTGGGGGCCTGTTCCTTCCACCTACTTGTACTTGGACCGAATCGGGATCAATAAGCCTCAAATAATTGAAAGTCCAGGGCTTTTTTGGTTTGAGGCCCTAGGCTTTATTCTCAGGACTCCCAGGCCTAATCCCTTTACTGCTCATTGTGAAACTATTTGGCTGTTTTTTTTACATTTCTTTATAGTGATGGCATTATAAAATAAATTCATTTAAATTTATTGGCCTAGTTTATTACTGGATACAATGGGGTTTTTTTCTTTTTTATTCACAGTGTTTTTCTTTTTTATTAGGTACTAGGTCTCAGGTATTATTTCAGAATGTACAATTTAAAAAGAAGAAAATGCCTGGGAAAATGGGAAATATGTTTGCTAAGATAACTCTTTGTAAGGAAAATTTTAATAGTATTAATAAATTTCATTGTTGTTCTTCATACAGGGTGGGGCAAAAGTAGGTTTAGAGTTGTATGTGAGTTTATTCTTGTATTATTATTAATTACTGTATCATTTTCATACAAACAACTGTAAACCTACTTTGCTCCATCCTGTATTTCCATTATTGTATCCATTTATTCAGCATTTATTGACTCTAGATTTTAGGGACATAAAAGCACATAATTGTGTCAATATCTCTGCCTTCTTGGAGCTTATATTCTGGTGATTCAGTATTACTATATAAATAGGATGGCACAACACCAATGCAGAGTTTTTTACTGTCTGGAAAAATCCCATAAGATGGACGTTTATTTCCTATGGAACTCATCGGAAGCACTGTGTATTGTATATGATGCATGTTATCTGATTGTTTCTAAACACAGGATAGAGCATCAATAAAGCTATTAGTTACTGTATTGTATTGTAAATACTGTAAAGCTATTGTATTACATATATCTTAGCAAATACAATAGTTATATTTTCTGTGTGTGTAATGCTCGTTTTAATAATAAAACTGAGAAGCCTTTTTATTTTGTTTCAGATATGCGCTCACTCTATGATACTTTACCTATGATGTCCCAGGCATTTTATTAACTTTACATATGTTATGCGATTCAATTCTTAAAACCGTCCATGAGGTATGGGTACTATGTATTTTACTGAAGTGAAAACTGAAGTTTTGAGAAAATCCCTAAAGGAAAATATGTTTCTTGAAGTGTACAAACCAGCTAATTTGGAATTGAGTAATTTGGCTCTGAAATACTTTCCAATTAAGTGATATTAAGATATCCAGCCGGAAAAAAAGGCACATTTTACCAATTTCTTGTGAATTGCATTGATCATTGGTAACTAAGAATATAGAAGTCTTAAATTTTGTTGTTTTTGACACCCACATTGTACAAAGGTCACAAATCTAACAGGTTTCCACATAAAATCACTTATTTTACATTTAACTTTAAATTCTGCCTTACACTTGCCATTAAGGATTCACATGAGTTCTGAATTTTTAAGAAATATATATTTCGTTAAGGCAGCGAAAATTTAACCTTTGAATCAATGGCACTACTGTGTCAGCTCTTTTTAGTTTGGCAAGATATTAGGAAGTATACCCGAAAAGATAAGAAACAGGTGCATTTTATATCTAAATGAAAGAAAAAGAACCAAAACTTTAGAAATGCAGCACCAAGGAGACAAAAATTCCCACTCCTTAAAAAATCTGGTATATAACCTGCATTTTTTAGAACAGATATCAAACATAGGTTCATAGTAAACTGAAGAGTGGAGAGCAGGATAAATTAGAAAGTTAGATTTAGAGTTGCATCGGACGTTAAAAAAAAGTAAAAGTGAATTTAAACCTGGCAATGGCAGGGTCTTATTATCGTCTCCCTGTCCTACCCGGTCCCCAAAAAGGAACATCATTGGAAACCCCAGCTCCTGCAAGACCCTTTGGCAGCTGGGGACTGGGAGCAGCGGAACGAAAGGCAGATGTTCCTCGTTTGCTGGGCGGGACGTAGACCCAATCTGTCCGTCCTTTCAAGTTTCCCCCAGGGCTGGGACCAAAGCGTACGGCAAATTCACGTTCTCCCGCACCGTAGTGGTCTTCGGTGGCCCAAGATAGAGGCCAACTGAGGGATCTTCGTGCCTCAGGTGAGGAGAGAGTGGCCGAGTCCCTGGAGCTCTTTCTACGCCTTTAGGGGAACTTCCAGAGGTCGCCCAATTCGCTTAGGACAGAGGAAACATGCTCTCGCTCCCGCTACGCATGCTTCCTCACCTCCACACTCATTCATCCTGAGTTCAGAAGTTCCTCAACAGTTTCACCTCGTTAGAGTATAATTCTTAGGCCAAAGGATGTATTTCCCCCTTTCTTTTAGAACTTTCACTTTCTCTGGGTTCCGGTGCCAGCTTCCAGGTCGGGATATTGGCTTTAGGATTAAGTTTTCAAAATTTTCTCTGCGGGGAAAGCTGACTGCAGTGATGGTAATTGTTAGGACCATTGAGAAGGAGGTTTTCAAAGGTGTCACTCACCTATGTGTTTACACAGTTAAAAGAGTAACCTGCCCAATTCCGTGGTCTCAACAGCTTAAACTGAAATTTGCGGGCAGAGAAAAGTTAAATGACTTTACCTTACTTAGAAAACCACAGAATTGGCTCTAAAGGCCAGGTTTCCGGACACTGCCTCTTTCTGTCAGCGGAGGGAACATAACAGTAAGTTGCCTTTAAATCATTTAGGGTGTCTGATTCCTAGCTGACTACAGGAGTGCTTCTGGGTTGTCTGGTAGGAGATTGGGCTGCAGGGGACAGGGAAGAACTCCGTTTGGAGCTTGTCTCCTTGCAAGGTATTCAAGGAAACAACCAAAGAGGAAAATTGTTGTGGCCCTTATTCCATATTGACCCATGTTAGTAGCTAATTAGTGCATAATAAAAACTCTAAGGTTTGTACCTTCAACATAGTTGAGTAACTACATAGAAATTGATAACAGAAGAAAATAAATGCTGGAGAAGGCAGAATTTTTTTTTTCTATTTATTTTACTTATTTTTTTTATGTGGTTCTGATTCCTGTTTTGGAATTGATGTGTGTTTTGTTTGTTTTTTTCTTGTTTTTCAAGAAATGAACAAAATCTGGACATAGAATTTAGATTATTTAAATACTCAAGATTGCACTATTTAAACCTATATATGTATGTCCTCTTTTGTATACCCAATAGTACACTGTATTTCCAAGTGGAGGAGGACCAAGGTTTATAAGATAGAACCAGTGGGCTCTATGTTTATAGCATAGAGGTTAAAATTACAGGCTTTGGAGTTAGAATGCTGGAGTTACAATTCTAGCTCAATGGCTCTCTAGCTATATAATATTTTGGCACAATGTTTGTTTCCCTCATCTTTAAAATGGAAATGACATTTCCTACCTCTAAGCCAGTGGTTCTTAACCTGGGTTCTATCGAATCCCAGGGGTTCGATGACTCTGTCTCAGGGATTCGGAGAAGCCTCTGCTGCGGAGGCCAGAATAAAGTAATACCGTAATTTGTTGTGAGTTCATGCACTTTGTTGGTTTTGTTCTTTGAGCAAGGTGATATTCATGCACGGCTCATTTTGTGCACCAGTAAAAACACATATACCTATGTCTTGGATTTGGAAAAAAAATCATATTTTATTTATCACTAAAGAAGGGTTCGGTGAATGCGCATATGAAACTGGTGGGTTCGGTACCTCAAAAAAGGTTAAGAACCACTGGTCTAAGAGTTGTAAGGATCGAATGAGTTAGTGCATGTGATGTCCTTAGGTTTATCAGTGAAATTTAGTAAGTGCTCAGTAAATGTTAGCTCTTATTTTGAAAAATGTTAGAAATAACTAAGATAAAGGGTGGTTGAGTTTACTTTATATAACTGGAAAATATAAAGCATAATTATAATTATTTATTTGGCTAATTTGTCACTGCCGAACAATCAAATTTTACTTAAAACACTCATTTACAGTCTTTTTATTTTTTGCCATATATTTCCTGTACCATATTTGCCACATAATTTAGTCTCTTTTGTGTTTGATAAAGTTGATGTGTTATCCTCAAGGTAACATCTTGTTATTATATTTATATAATATTAAATATATAGAGATAGACATTTAAATTTCTTTTCTAGACATTACATGTGATTAATTTTTCAACATTATTCTTTATCTCTATTTTAAAAATGAAGAAGTCATATTTAAGTGTGATATATTTCTGAAAGTATTTTGAGAAAGTATTTTTTTGTAGGGTTGATCAGGTGAAATTTCCTAAAAAAACTTTGATAAAAATGTTAATTTTCTAGAATCTAGAATTTTTCCATCCATTTTGTTTTCCAGAAAACACTTATTAAGCATCTAGCATGCATCTAACTTTGTGCATATGAAGGTGTGGGTCTTATTCTTAAATGACTCATAATCCATGAGTAAGGAAGAGTAGTATTAATTTGGTAATTGCTATAGTATGTCATATCAAAAGTGTTGTTTATAACCATTTGGATAAAAAGCATAGTTTTAGAAAGCTCTTTTATTAATGTACTTACATTTCTTCTGCATTTTAAAGAGTTATAGATTGCAGAATAAAATGGAGCAAGTATGAAAAAGTGAAGGATATATCAACTTTGTATTTGCATGTTTTGGGGGGCAAGGGATGAAATTAAAACAATGGTGGGTATAAATGGGCAAAATATGCTCAGTTGAATGTTTATAAAGTTAGAGTTTGAATTGAAAAATACATTCTGAAATAGTCCATGGTGAGATGATTTACAAGTTTATAAGTTTTTCAGGGGGGACTGATTACCCCTCCTTCTTTTTGGGTGAACATTCATGGTCTCGTTTCCTCCTTCCCTACCTTTTCCTTCCTTCCTTCCTTCCTTCCTCTTTTTTGAGAGCAGTAATATATAGAGAGAGACAGGAACATCAAGCTCCTGTTGGGTGAACATTCATGGTCTCTGTTCCTCCCTCCCTCCCTTCCCTTCCCTCCCTCCCTCCCTCCCTCCCTCCCTTCCTTCCTTCCTTCCTTCCTTCCTTCCTTCCTTCCTTCCTTCCTTCCTTCCTTCCTTTTTTTGAGAGCAGGAATAGAGAGAGAGAGACAGGAACATCAAGCTCCTGTATGTACCCTGACCTGGGAATCAAAGCAGCAACCTCCATGCAGGGAGGATGCTCCAGATCCTGCCAGTGTTTTATTTATTGATTGATTTTATTTTTTTTTAGAGAGATATATAAGAAGGGAGAGAGAGGGTAGGGGGAAGGGAAGCATTCATATGTTGTTCCAAAGTCATGCATTCTGTGCATTCTTTGACTGCTACCTGTGTGTGCCCTGAATCAAACCCACAACACTCTTTTGTGGGTTTTGGGACAATACTCTTAACCAACTGAGCTAACCTGTGAGGGCTACATGGTCTTTTTCCAGGTACACTTTATCAAAGTTAAAAAGAAAATGAAGAGTTAGTATTATGAGAAACACAAGTAGAAGAGCTTGAAATAAAACACCACCTAAACCTAAAGTAGGGAAATATTTATAATTCCTTTAGTCATCCAGATACCTTTTTCAAATAAACAGTTTTAATGCATTATATCTAAGCTTTAGAATCAATTAAAATTCAGAAATGTATATTTGAGGAAATGGACTATGAAATAATCAGTTTTTACATTTCTGATGGTTAAAATATTAATAGTCTTAGAGCTAACTAGGCCACATTGAAAATTATAATTTCAGATAATTTTTGGGTTGTTTCGAATTCCTTGCTTTTTGCATAAGGAGATTAGTCACCCTCACTTGTTTGAGATGATGAGTCTTACATAGTTTTTTTTTGGTGTTAAATATTATATATGAATTTCCTTTCTAGTATTATGACATTCTTTTTAAAAATCCTACAATCATGATATTTACAATCTTTTCCCTAGATTTGTTGAACTACAGAATGCTTCGATATCCATACCTTTGTAGAACCTATAAAGAATTTCTTTCATGCTGGTTGGAAGCTGGCATATTTAATTTAGGTGTCTGGCCAAAAAAGTTACATGCTACAGCAGGAAGATGTGATGAATATGAAACCCAGGAGCAAACAGATCAGAGTGGAGATCAGGAGTGTCACAGATCTCAGTACAGAGATTCTGAAGTCGTGACTAAATTACATATTCCGGTAATGGTGGATGAAGTTGTTCATTGCTTGGCACCACAGAAAGGGCAGGTAAGTTGATTTGTTTTTTATTTTTTAACACTTAAGTAGAGATATCATTTATCTTAATATCCACAATTTTAAAGTGTATGACTCAGTGGATTTTAGTATAGTCACAAGATTGTGCAGTTATCACCACTGTTTGGTTTCAAGGACATTTTCACCACCCTCATAAATAGAAAACCTGATATCAGTTAGCATTCACTCTCTATTTTCTCTCTTCTTTTTGCCCCTGGCAACTACTAATTTTTTTTTATTATTATTTTCTGTATGGATTTGTCTAACATGGACATTTTACATAAATGGATTTATGTAATATGTGCTCTTTTTCATCTGCCTTTTTTACTTAGCATGTTTTTAAGATTTATCTATGTTATAGCATAGATCTCTAATTTATTTTGTTTTATCCCTGAATTTCTTTGTTATATAAATATGCTACTTTTCTTTTTTTAAATCTATTTTTCAATTGATGACAGTTATGTTTCCACTTTTTGGCTATAGTGAATAATACTGCTATGCACATTCAAGTATAGAGTTTTATGTGGACAATATGTTTTCAATTCTCTTGGGTGTATACCTGGGTGTGGATTAGATGATAACTCTATGCTTAACTTTTTGAGGATTTGCCAAACTGTTTTCCAGAGTTGATTAGTTTTGTCACATAACTGCTTTAAAAGAAACATTATACTGGTTAAGTGGTAGGGTATGGACACTGAATTCTAATTTATCTTCTTGAGAATTTTGTTATCTTTTCAGGAATGACTAGTGAGACAAAGTAAAGGTCTGAATATTTGTTCTGTATTTTCTTAGATTTTGTGTGTGTGTGTGTGTGTGTGTGTGTGTGTATGTGTGTGTGTGTAGAGAAAGAGAGATTGACTGATTTTAAGGAATTGATTCACATGAATATAGAGGGTTAGTAAACTGAAAATCTGCACAGTAGGATTGCAGGCTGGAGAGCCAGGTAAGAGTTACAGTTTGAGTCCTAAGGCAGTCAGTCTGTTGGCAAAATTCTTCTTTGTTGCAGGGAGGTCAGTCTTTCTCTATTAAAGCTTTTCATTAGATTAGATAAGGCCCACCCACATTATGGAGGCTAATCTGCTTTACTCAAACAATTTAAATGTTAATCTCATTTAAAAAATACCTTCAGAGAAACATTCAAAATAATGCTTGACCAAATATCTGGGCACTGTGGCCCAACCAAGTTGACACATAATATTAATCATCACACCTGCATTATTTATAGTGTTTATGGAAGGATTATATAAAGTCTAAGATATGAAAATGCTTTAATATCTATAAAGAGATCACAAAAATGTTAGGTGATATAATAGCCAAAATAAAAAGTTAGAAACTTTGTGAAAATTAAGCACATTTACAGAAGAAAAAAAAACTCAACTTGCTGACTTTAGAAATTTGATCTCCTATTCTAGAAACCACTGTTATTACTGAAATCAATTATTTTCATTGTAAAGTCATATCTTGCTTTTTTTTTACCAACATATAATGACTTACTGGTTAAGAGCAAAGATTCTATAACTGGATTGCCTAGGTTTCAGTCTGTTGTCTAACATGCCTGTGTGCACATGCATACATGCAGCTCTTAACTTTTGTTGGAAACATTTTCATGAACTAAGTTCTGAGATACATCCCTATGGCATGTTAGAATGCTCGATGTTGCTCATATACAAACCGTCTGTGATATGACTTAGGTCACTTCATCATAAAACACGGTTTACCTTATCTTCAGGCAGTATATAACAAAAAATCCAATATTCTTAAATGAGATAT
Source organism: Rhynchonycteris naso (assembly GCA_037038555.1). Classification (NCBI taxonomy): domain Eukaryota; kingdom Metazoa; phylum Chordata; class Mammalia; order Chiroptera; family Emballonuridae; genus Rhynchonycteris; species Rhynchonycteris naso. The sequence continues at coordinate 342,778,444 of CM072995.1, forward strand.
ATGTGTTAAACATGTAGCTCAATGATGACACATAGTAGGGACTCCACAATATACATGAAAATGCAAATTAAAAAATTAAGTGGGATGAAACTTCCCGTTCAAAATGACTTTGTCAAAATGGAATTCTCTTCATTCTCTTTAAAGATTCATAATCCATGGATAACAATTATTGTTCTTACCTAAATATTTTTTAAAGTATATATTAATATATATGACATATTTGAGATATATATATTTGTGTGTGTGTGTGTGTGTGTGTGTGTGTGTGTGAAAATATATATATATATATATGGAGGGAGGGGCCGTTAGTAAAAACATAGAACTCAACTCAGTGGCTTGTGTTTGACTTCTGGAATGAGAAACCAAAGCTCATTGCATAAATTTGGTGAACCTTAGTAGCGAAAAACATGTATTTATTTTGCACTGACCCGTGAAGTAGAAAAGCAAACAAACAAAAACAAATCCCACTAAGTGTTGTGCTAAATCAGTATTGAATCTGATTTTTTTTCTAAAACAAAATGGAATAAAATTAGACAATTCTACAACTTGAGCTACCCTGCTGTTTTCAGTCTGTTCAGGTTCCTGACAAATGCAGTGTTTTATTTGGACATTTCTATTGTTCTGTTTTGAGTTGGGTTTTCCTTTAACCTTTTATAGAAAGTTTAATTTCATGAATATTATTTCTGAACACTTACATGTGAGGAACACTTAGAGACAATATTATTCCTTCCTTTCTGCTGTCTGCCAGGCAGCTTTATTCACTGTCCCTTAATCTTCAGTAATAAAGAGCTAGTGACAGTCCTTGGACAGAAAAGGTCTGTGTTTCTTCCAGATCCCATTATTTGCTTTTTTTCTTCTTGAGCCTTTTCTCAAAAATTTTTTCCTTTGCAAACTATGAGTCACACCCTCACTTGTATCAGTCACCCACTTATGTGGTTTTCACATCACCTTCAATGGTGAATTATACATTAAACTTTTGAGCATAACAGGAACTTTAAATAATATCTAAATGTAGTTTTGAGTGAGGCCTTGGTCATCTAATAGGTATTTCTTTTCTTTTTTTTTAATATTTAAAAGGTACTTCCATAAAGAAAATAATTGGTTTTGGGAATTTCTTCTGCATAGCTAGTTTACTACATACTAATTAACTTTACAAATACATTCAAAATATTTATGAGTTTGAATTAAAAGAAAAATATGTCCTTTTCCTCTCCCTTAGAAGTACAGAAGGGATTAAATAAATTATGATTCTTTTTCCTTGCCCAGTTTTTATTATCTAATTTTCTGGGTCAATAACTTTGTACGAATGTATTACTTTTTCTAAAAATATTTCTCTTGCTCCTAGAGATGTTTTAGTATAGGCTACCTTAGTCAATTTTTTATTTCTGATTTCTGACAATTGGAAAAAATAAGCATAATCCATCCTAGTTGAAGATGGTGGCAGTTTGGAAGATAGAAGAGACTTGAATTCGTTTACATTAGTACTGTTACATTACCTTGGTGGCTTGTGGTATCTACTAGCATGGTAAGTTATGAGGGAGATAATGGGCATGCAAGGGCTAGTACCAGTAGTTCTGTAACTTAAATTTTTTATTCATTGAATAATTTTTAAAGAGAGACATTGATTTGTTGTTCCACTTATTCATGCATTTATTCATCATTTCTTATACATGCCCTGACCAGGGATTGAACCTGCAACTTTGACGTATCAGGACAGCACTTGAACCAACTGAACTACCCAGCCAGGGCCACGCTGTGCAATTTTAGACAAGTAACTTATCATGGTTGTGCCTCAGATCCCTCACCAATAAAATGGGGAAATATAACCTACCTCAGGATGGTCACTATGAGCACAAAATGAGTTTGTATATATACATTTAGAATTTTATCTGCCAAGTAGTATAAATTCAATAAATGTTTGCTCTTACTATTTTGGGTATAAAAGGCCAGGTCAGTAACTAATACAATATAATTCAAGAGAAAAATGCCAAGAGACAGCAAATGTTGAAATAAAAGTTTCACCCAAGATAGAACCAACATACCTGAAATTGAAGAGGTACTGTTTTCTCTGCTTGGAACTCTCCTTCAGGTCTTGGGTCAAATTTCATTTCCTGGGGAAATGTTTTCTGAGTCTTCAGAGGAAGCAGGTCTCTCTGTTATCCATTCATGGAGCCATATACTTTTCTTTCATAGCACTTACAATAATTTACAATTATAATTTTTTTTACGAGATTATATGTTCAGTGTACATCTTTTGTAGCTGACTGTGCTCCATAAAGTCATGGATATGTTTATCTTATTTATCTTTATATCTTCATTGCCTGGTATGAGACCTATAGCATAGTTGGTTTGTAATGATTTTTAAGTGAATATTTAAAAGTTGAAGTAAACTACAGACACCAACAAAGGGAATGCCCCTTGGGTACAGAGGTAGATTCTCTAGCTCAAGACTCTCATATGATTCCAGCCTGAGTGTGGCAGGCTCAGTCTGATGAAGTAACTAGTGAACGTGGTGAAGAAACAGATAGGAGGGCTGAGCAAATGAACTGGCATCTGAACTTATGTAAAATAAATTATGATAAATACTGGTTCAAGGTTATAAGGTTGGATTTATATATATTCAAAATAACTATCTATTTTGATATTCTAACATTTAATATTTCATAATTACTAGATTTGGCAAAGTTGTCATGATGCCAGATATGATCATTTCTTTTATAAAAAGTTTTATTGTGCTCTGTATAATGGTTTTCTTTTTTAAAGATTAGTAGCAGTATTTCACCTGTGTTACTTAAAAATCTTTATAATCTTTAATGAAGAGTAAACATAGAGAAAATTCTGAGACTATATGTTTGCTCTCTTTAAATGTGGAAGGCTGATTGATCACAAAGAAAGAAGTTTAATTTATTTTAACTCAAGTTATTAAAAAAGGAACTTTTCTAAAAGATAGAACCAATTCTGTAGCACCTGTAAGATGATGGATCTATTTTTAGAGAAAGAACTATAAAATTTCAGATGAAATGGACTGTCCAGATGCCGTGCTTCCTTTTCATTCTTCTTCTTCTTCTTTTTTAATTAGTATTTATTTGCTACTGAATTGACTACCAGGCTATAAATTAAGTTTTTATTTCTTCAGTTTTTTTCTGGGATATCTTTTTCTTCTCTGCAGCCTCCTCTACTGGTTTAGGAGCAATGTGATCTTTTTCAGTAAGGATCCTCTCAATGTGGCAGGGAGAGCTTGTGTATGGGTGACTTTACCCATGAGCTCTGTAATTCACCTCTTGACTTGCTTGGTTTTGTGTAGTTTTCTGGGATGAGTGAATAGTGAACGATTTTTAGAGGTCACCTCAGAGACCATTGCTTGGGGTAATGGGCGTACAATGCAGTGTTGTGATGATGTTTATTGAGCTGTACACTTGAAACTGGGGTTTTGTGAACCAGTGTCTCCCAATAAATTGGATAAAATAAGCAAAACAGGCAAGTAAGTCGTGTAACAATTTGGAAAGCACTAAATAAATAAATAGGAACACAAAAACAGAAAACATTTATTGGTGAGGATATGGAGAAATTAGAACCCTACTGAACTGTTGTTGAAAATGTAAAATTGCATAGCTGCTGTGGAAAAACAGTGTGGCAGTTCCTCAAAAATTGAAAAATGAGCCTGACCTGTGGTGGCGCAGTGGATAAAGCGTTGACCTGGGAACACTGAGGTCGCCAGTTCAAAACCCTGCACTGGTCTGGTCAAGGCACATATGGGAGTTGATGCTTCCAGCTCCTCCCCCCTTTCTCTCTTTCTCTCTCTCTCTCTCTCACTCTGTGTCTCCTCTCTAAAATGAATAATAATAAAAAAAAACCTTTAAAATAAAATAAAAAATTGAAAAATGAATTACTATATGACCCAGCAGTTCTACTTCTGGCTGTATACTCAGAATGACTGAAGGGAGGGTCTCATGATATTTGTTCTCCTGTGTTCATAGCACCGTTATTCACAACAGCTAAAATGTGGAATTAACCCAAGTGTTCATTTGTGGATGAATGATAAGCAAAATGTGTTATATACACACAATGGAGTATTATTTAGCCTCGAAAAGGAAGGAAATTCTGCAATATGTTATAACAGGGAGAACCTTGAAAACATTTTACTAAGTGAAATAAGCCACTCAGAAAACTATATGTCATAAGCTATATGAGTCTACTTATAGGAGGTAAGTTAGTATAGGCAAAATCATAGAGAGAGACGTAGAATGGTGGTTGCCAGTGCGGGGGAGAGGGCAGTGGGAGCTATTGTTGGATTGGTATAGAGTTTCAGTTTGACATGCTGGTACGAGTTATTTAGATGGATGGCAGTGATGGTCGCATGACACATTTGTTATATACAATGAATGTAGTTAATACCACTGAAACATATACTTAACAATGGTTAAGATAGAAAGTTTTATGTTATGTATATTTTGCCACAATAAATTTTTAAAAAGCAAGTTAACTTTTTAAGGAAAACAAAAGTTCTTTATCTATTACTTTATGGTTTCTGGACATAAATGATCATTTTTTATTATATGAAACCATTCAAGTACACTAAATTTTGTTGCTTGTTGCTTTTCTAGTTTACTGTTGCAGATTCTCTGTTGTAGATTTTTCTATGTGTACTTCTGAAGTATGTCTTTAAATATATATTTAAAAACCCCATTAGTGTTGGATTTAATGATTAACTTTGTGTTTATGATATGCAATATTATGTTAATGACATTTATTTTGTTTTTGTTATTTGGGCTATTAGTAACTTTATTGGTGGCCTACAGTACCTGGTGATGTATGAATATTTTATATATTGTGAAGGTATTTAAAATCCTTTAGAACATCAACAGTAGTAAACATAACAATTAGATGATTATATGGAATTCTTATATTTGATTATTTAATAAAACTTTTAATCAAACATTTTTGTTATAAGAATTATACTTTACCAAAACACTAATGTATATTTGTTGTAGTTAATCCCATTTTACTCACTCCAAGCATCAACTTTAGAAATCCCTCGTTGAACTTTGGGACTAAGCACGTGGGAGAACGTGTATCCCTGGTAAATTCAGCATTTTGTTCTAAAGGGAGTATATATAGTTAATGTCACTTGTAAAGTGCTTGTTTATATCATGTAAGAAATGTAAAAAATTGTTTTAGAAATGAGGTTTTTGGCTTTTTCAACTTTTACTTAGTATATATAAAGAAATAAGATCTTTGTAGCTAAATTAACTACTCAATCAATGTGCCCTAACTTTTACCTGACCAGTGGTTACACAGTGGATAGAGTGTTGACCTAGGACGCTGAAATCCAAGGTTTGAAACTCCGTAGCCGCAGGCTGGAGTGCTGGCTCCAGATTGAGCGCGGGGTCACCCACTTGATAGTGGGATCGTAGATATGACCCTATGGTAGATGGCTTGAGCCCAAAGGGAGCTTGCTTGAAGACCAAGGTATCTGGCTTGAACTCAAGATCGCTGACTTAACCAAGGGGTCACTGGCTTGGCTGGAGCCCGCCAGTCTAGGCACATATGTTGAAGCAGTTAGTGAACAACTAAAGTGCTACAACTACAAGTTGATGTTCCTCATCTCTTTCTTCCTCCCTCTCTCCCTCTCTTTCTTCCTCCCTCTCTCCTTCTCTTTCTTCCTCCCTCTCTCTCTGTCTTGCAAAAAAAAGCCCCATTACTTAATTTTTTTAACAATTGTTTATAGTTTTAGAAGTGAATGTGTAACTAAAAGGAAAATAACATGTTCATGCTTATTTTTCCATAGTGATGTGGTACGGTTAAAAATATTTTTATTTTACATATGTGTATTTTATGCACATTTATATAAATAAATAACTATACTTATATTAATTTTTAAAAGAATGTCAGTACATTTCTTGAACGTATACCCAACCTTTTCAGTGAGTTGACCATCCATGAGAATAATTTTGCTTTTCTGCCAGGAAATTAATGCATTTTTAAAACTATTTAATTCTCTTCATCAGAATTTAGAAGCAAATTTTAAATGGAGGTTATGGATAAATAAAACCAATGAGTTATGTGATTCTTTTGACTGTCCAGTGTCTTTAAATTATCTTCTTATAATTTTTTCATTTTGTCATTCAGAAGCTGAATCTGTACTTCATTTTTGCTATGAAAATATAAGGATTAATTTTTTTTGTTTAACATGTAACTTAAATTAGAAATTAGTTTTAAAAAACATTGGTCCAAATATAACCTCAAATAAATGTGGTATCATGGTTGTGAAAAATGATATTCTTCTATGTCTAAAAGTCCAACACATATACTGAATTTTTAAATTTATTTAAGAGCTATTTTTCTAGTTCAGTAAAGAGAGACCCAGGAAGAAAACAGATCTCTTCTATAAGGGAAGCTCATAGAAGGAAAAAGAGAAAAACAAGTGAGGTTTTTCTTTTACAAAGCACATGAGTCATCCTGGGTACTGGTTACTCTTTATTTAGGTTAGCACTAGTCCCTGATCAATAGTGTAATCATTGTTACTGCAAGAGGTGAGGGCCAATGGTTTTGTCTTTTCCTATTGTTTTTCTAAGTCCTGTATTATTATTGTTAAGAGAAGTAGGAAGTGTACCTTGGCTTTGTGAGTTCTCATAACATTTTATTTTACTCTTTTTCCACTACCTTCTCATGTAACAAATTGCTGAGCTGTAAGTAGCATATTAAAATGGTATTTTATAATAAACCAAGTTGCAAAGCTTTATGGTGACTCATCTTGTTATAATGTTCTGTGAGCTCTCTCTCTCTCTTACAATATTTTTTAACTGGTGTTTGTTTTTGTCTCCTTTGGTTGAAACAAATACCATTTACCAGGAGGTAATGTGCACATTTAAGTTTTTTTTTTTTTTTTTTTTTTACTTTGATGAATATTGTCTTAGAAAGTATTTATGTACATTTTTTGTAGCAATTTACTTTCTCTTTCTTGTTCTTTATAAACTTTTTACTTGGTTTGTTTGGGTCTTTGATATATGAGCTGTTATATCACTGTATATACTAATTTAAATGTATATTTTGTCCTTATTGTATTCATTTTCTCTGTATGGTATATAGTATTTTTCTATTGTTTATAATTAAATTTTCATATAGAACCTAATTTTTTCTTTTGTTGTGTATATTTTCCTTTCTGGAAAGCAAAAGAAATTAACTCTGGATATTGAATATATTCATAAAGATGGAGGATTTTCCACATGAGGCCAATGTATGCTGGGAAGAATATTATTAAAAATAATAATACAGAGTTGTATAAAATTTCACTGTTTGCAAAGCACTTTCATGTATTATTGTCTGTGCTTTTCATTAGTATTGATCTCAGAAGCATTTTGTACAAAGTATCATGTTACCTGTAAAACGAAGGAGAGGAGAGGAAATATTTCCAGTGCTTTTGTTCTTAGGGAACCATATAGTAATAAATGATATTGGTTGGAATTGAATGTTTTTAGCTAATAATCAGATTTTGCAGTGAGCTTTCTTCCTAGACTGTTAATGTTAGTTGTTAAGTGTCTGGTTGGCTTACAAGATCTTCAGGATGTGTACTAGGCCCCTTAATTCCATAGGTTAGCCGGTTTGGCCTTGTCCTTGGAGAGTAGATAATTAGCCTCCACAGCGCACTGGGAGTTGTTGCAATGCTCAGTCCTTCGGAGCACATTATGCTACTTTTGCCATCACATCACAACATACTGCAGGGGCATAAAGACCCATCTCATTGGTCAGCTCACAGGGGTTTTCAAATCTTGTTCTCAGATTGATCTTTCACTCAGACAAGGAAACCTTACTGTTATGACGGGAAAGGGAGATAACTTTCTCAAAGAAAGGTATAGAATAAATTGAGTAGAGCCATTAAGTGAAGACAGATGAGGAACTGTAAGAGGATGCTTTGGAGGAATGATATTAATACCATAAAGGAAAACAGACAGACTTCATGAATTTCCATCTTCTCTGTTTTTCCCGTCTTTCTCCAGCACCTCACTTCCACATGTCTGTCTGTTCTCTACGGTTTTCCTTTTCCTTTATCGCAGAAATCATGAAAAAATTAGTATACTGAATTTTGTCACCCCTCCCCCCTTTTAAATTATCTTCATAGGGTTCTATTTAGACTTAACTTTTCCACCAGTACAGAATATTATCACCAAGATAACTTCTTCTTTGAGCAATGTATGTGGAACCAACATATTTGAATAGAAAGCTTTGATTTGCCTCCATTTAAAATTATCAAAATTCTGAACTATCTTAACGAATGAACATGAAACCAGCTTCTCTTTCTAGAAACTTTAGAATTTAAATACAGAGTAAGATTTTTCAAAGGAGAGAATGCAAGATAACTATGAGGGAAATGTTTTATAATGTTTTCTTGCTTTAATATTTATTTTCATAGCATCCTGTTAGTAATAGAAACTGCCCTGATTTCTCTATGGTTAAATTTTTTCCTGAATAGCTGTTAGCTTAAACATATGATTGATAACATACAAAATAAAAAAATAATAATTTTTGGATTTATTTAAAGTATTAGTAATATTTTGAGAAACTCATATGAAGGACATTCAGTAATTTTTGCTTAATGTGACTAGACCTTCTGAAAGCCAGGGGTGAGAAATGTGTTAAGTGTCAAATTCTCCATTCCTTATAAGGTCTTTTATATGTAGATTGATGCCACTATGGTTTGATTATGTTGTATATATTTTTTCTGAGCCTTTTGCAATTGGATAAAGATAAATAGTATCCACCTAAAAATCTGAAATTTTTGTTTGTTCATTTCATTTTTGCTTTCAGTGTGTTCTGTTCTGAACTTTTTATTTACACACAAGCAATCTCACTTGACACATTTGGTTTTATAATTAAATATGGAAAAAATCCAAAAAGTAATTGTTTTTATAAATTATTAATGCATTAATTTTGTCAGAAATGTTCTTTATGAAGATGTAACCGTGATTATCAAAATGTTCTTTGTTTATGGCTACCCACTGAGTGTCTCAGTCCATTTGGGCTACTAGAACAAAATACCAGAGATTGGTTAGTTATAAACAGAAATTTATTTCTTTTGGTCTGGAGGTTGTACAGGCAGGATCATGGTGCCAGCATGGTCAGCGAGGGCCCTCTTCCTGGTTCATAGCAGGTTCATTCTTGCTGTGTCCTAATAGGGTGGAGGGGGTAGGAATCTCTCAGGAGCCTCTTTTATAAGGCACTGATCCCACTCAAGAGGGTTTTACTCTCTTGATTTCAGCATCTCCCAAACACTCCACTTGCTAATGCCATCATCTTATAGGGTTAGGATTTTAACATATGGCTTTTGGTGGGAAAGGGGAGTAGGGGGGACACAAAGATTCAGACCTTTGCAGCGTACATATTTTTCTTTTATTTGGGGCAAAAAAAATAGAATATCATCTGTTACCCAACAAAAACAGTTTAAGAGTTTTCTAAAGAAGGTAAAGGAGAGATAGCCTGGATTGTAGGCTTGGAAACCTATGTTATTAATATTGCTAACAGAACTAGTAGTAAATGATATATTGAAGGCAATCCATTTTATGAATGCTCAGTTTGATGAAAGAGGAGTAAACTCTAATTTAGTTAATATATAATTATATTCATAAAGTAGAGGATTTTATGATATGAAAAGGTAGATATTCATTTGCATTATGATATGAAAAGCAAGGTGCTAATTTACATTTTAAATAGAATCAAATACCACCTCTCTCTAATTCTGTCAGTTTTGGATGTTAACCACAGTGTTGCCGGTTTCTGACATTTCACTTTACTTTTGTGATAATGGGAGAATAAGAATTAATTAGTTAAATGAGAAAACTAAATCATTTTTAATACATTTGATTTTGAATTAGGATGTTTGCATATTCCTTCTAGCACTTTAGGTGCTATTACTGCTTTTGTTTACTTCTTTTGTTTTGTATTGGATTTTGGGTAAAAAGTTTCCTAAAATTTTATTTTTTCAAAATGTAAACTTACTTTAGAGTATACACATCTAAATTAAACTTTTCTTGATTGACTTAAGATAGGACTGTAGTTTTGAGTATTCATTCTCATTTCAAGTGTCTTAATTTTTCTCTTCTTTAAATCCATGCATGACTATATATTACTGATTACTTTTTAAATTTTTTCTGCTGGTTGTTATTTTTTGGTATGCCCAGTTGTAGCTAGGTCATCTCCACTAAATTTTCCAAAAGAGCTAAGCTAAGCAAATTGGCACGTGTCTAAGTAGAAGTAGATATCACACCTATTAAGTAAAAAAATCTAGAATACTCATGTGGATATCCACATGATTGTCTTCCTTACTTTGGCTCTTTATTCAGATGATACCTTTTCAGACATATCTTCCCTGACCACTTTATCTAAAATGTCAAGTATTAGCCCCCAGTATTTGATATACCCCTTCCCTTAGCACTTATCACTAATATGCTATCTCTTTCATTTTCATCTTGCTTCTTAACTGCCTTGTTGCCCCTCTGCTATGCCATTTCTCCATGGCATCCCAAAATATAAGGTACATGGAAGCTTGGATTTTTGTGTTTCTTTAACTTGTATATTCAATGCTGAAGTCTGCCAATAGAAGGTGCTCCATAAATATTTATTGGGATAAGTACTGAATAGAGCAGTGGTTCTTAACTTTTTTTGAGGTACCGAACCCACCAGTTTCATATGCCCATTCACCGAACCCTTCTTTAGTGATAAATAAAATATGATTTTTTTTTCCAAATTCAAGACATAGGTATATGTTCTTTTACTGGTGCACAAAATGAGCCGTGCATGAACATCACCTTGCTCAAAGCACAAAACCAACAAAGTGCATGAACTCACAACAAATTACGGTATTACTTTATTCTGGCCTCCGCAGCAGAGGCTTCTCCGAACCCCTGAGACCGACTAATCGAACCCCTAGGGTTCGAAAGAACCCAGGTTAAGAACCACTGGAATAGAGGAATGAAAAGAAAGGTACTGTCAAGAGAGATATCAAGGAGATAGATATGGCAAATAATTGGGTAAAGAGAAGGAAGTACAGGGAAACGTGAAAAAATGACAGTGAGCTGTTAGGTCTGAGTCTTAATATGCAAATGAGATCATTTTATCATTTATTATCTATTGATCTTCTACTGTATAACAAATGCAGTGGGTGAATAAATATGGAGGGGATAATCAATACCCCGAAGATTTTATCTTTTAATTAAAGGCTTATTGTATTTGTGGAATAGAAGTGAAGTTGATCCTTGAACAACACGGGTTTGAACAGTGCAGGTCCACTTATATGCAGAAGCCTCCAGTTCAACTTATGTTATTTATTCAAGGGTCAACTCTGTGGTTCTGAATCTGCATATGCAGAGGGCCACCATAGTGATACTAACATTTGTAACTGCATAGGACATAGTCCCCTCTACCCCCTCCCTTTAGTGTTCAAGTGTCAACTGTATTAATAAGACACTGAACACAATTTGATCATCCAAATCTAGAATTGGTGGAGAAAGAGCCCAGTTGTGAAATGAAGTAGCTCTGGAACTCATGGGGTCAAGAGGAGTGGACAATCTCTCATTTAAGGAGCACAGCACTTTGGCAGCCATGTGCTAGGCCTCAGTTCCTAATATGGAAAATGAAGATTTTTTAACTGCTGTGTATCCTTCTCAAGGACTTTTACAAAGTGTAAGAAATTATTTGTAATTATCAGAGTTGACTTCATAAAGGAGCTGGCTGTCTTCTGTTTACCTTTCCAGAAGCACTCTCTCCCCTTTTCCACCTTACGTGCGTCCCGGAAGGCTGACCTTTACCAACTACATCATCTGGCTTGGAGACACCAGCTGGAGATCAGAGTGTGAGGGCAAGTGAAGTCATGGTACTCATTCCCAGTGCCCTGTCTTACTTTACCTTGAGTTGGCTGCTTTTCGCTTACAGAAAGCCAGAGCTTGTCAGGAGGCTCTCTCTGTCCAACTATCTCTGTCTAGATTTTGGTGATCACTTACTCCTCTTGTCCTTCAGGCTTAAGGATAGTAATGTCTCTTGCTTTTGTTAGAGCCTCAGGAACTATGTGCCGTTCACTGTCTCTATCCCCTCAACTCTGTCCTCATCTTTGTAAATGGGTTTTACTTAAACTATAAGTCTCAAATTACCAACTTTGAATATGCCACCTTTTAATTAATTAATTAATTAATTAATTAACTTTCTTGCCAGAACTGACTGGAAACTTTCTCTTCTTTTGGAATGATTTGCACCAATTTCTGTATCTAAAGGACTTACTACCATTAAGCATCATCACGAGTCCCTATAAAATGAAAAATATTCTGGAAAAGACAACAGTTAAGTTCTCTGGCGAATGTTAATTGTCACTAGTTACAACTGGATTGTATGCTAATGTTTAGAGATGTGTATACACATGTACATACCACCTTTTCCTCACTTTGAAACTGGCGAGAGCTCAACAATTTTATTTAAGTCATCATTCTGGTAGAGAATACCATTAAGATAATTGGATCAAGATGCATGCAGTTTTTCTTGTGACAGCGAGGAATCCTTGAAGAGTTCTAAGATAAAGAGTGGTTAAATTTCCATTTTTTTACATGTAGGTTGCTCAAATGGCTTAATGTGGGGGACTAGTCACTGAGAAATGAGGCAGTGTGGTGTGATGGTTTAGAGCATGGGCTCTGGAACTCTGCTACTGATTAGCTGTGTTATCACAGGCAAGTTACACTAATTTTCTGTGCTTCAATTTTCATCTAAAAACGGGAAAAAATTCCTACCTCATTGGAATGTTGTGAGGGTTAATAAATGTTTTCATGTAAAGTGTGTCTGGAATGTAGTAAATACTTTATAAATTATATTTTTTATTTTTATTTGCATATTTGAAACATAAAGGATGAAACAGTGAACAAGTAGTTTGGTTGGGGGAGGGAGAGCAAAAAAAGAACATAAGTAGACATGCACATGCAAGAACTAGAGTAGCTGTCGTTGGAGTATTTGAATTTAAATTTTCAGTTAGAACATGTTAAGCTGATGAAACGTCCAGCAACTGACTAAGTTATGAGGGTCATTGGATTTGAGATGGATATATTGCCAAAGTGTCAGAGGTCTATACTTATAAACAGAATGACTGAATACAACATCTGCACACATAGACTGACAAAGGAGTGTTGTATTGACTGCTTAAATATGACAAGTGGCATTGCTAAATGTGGCTAAATTTTCTGAAATGCATAGCTATTCTTGGTAAAGTTTCTGTCAATTTACACAGTAGTTGCATTCCTAGAAACTTCAGTATAAAATTCAGTCCTCTTGAAAAGTACTGTGTGATATGTAGAATAGAGCCCGGTTTCTTAGATGAGTGTCCTCCCTCTCTCCTTTTCTCCTTTGTGAACTGCATGTCGTGTAGAATTCGGGTAATTTTGCAGCACTGTGTTGCACAGGAGGGTCTTCCAGCATTCCCATTCCTCATTTATTAAGTGCTAGCAACGTCCTCCAATTCTTTGTTACAGCCTAATCACGTTTTCATATGCCTCCACGGAGCACCACTGCTTTAGTGGAAAGAAGTAACAGAGGAGGATGTGGATTAATTAGACCCAGGGCAAAAGGGTCCTGTTTTACACAGTGATCTAGAACTAGGGAGATATTAGGAAGGATATTAACTGGCAACAAAATTTCAGGTAAAATGCTGATATAAAGTTGTAATGGTTCAAGATACTCAAATGTTCTTTTGTGTATTGGTTTTTTTTTTTTTTTTTTTTTTTTTACCATCTCAGTCTCCTGTCTTTTTTAACTTCTGCCCCCAGTCCACCCCTAGCTCTGATGTAGCTGGTAGCCAGGTTATGTTTACACGTGGTGGTCTGTCACAGTAAGAATTCTTGACTGGATTTGGTGAACAGTACAATTTTGGCATGAGTTCTCTTTTAACTACATAAGCGTTTTCCTTCTTTACTACTACACTTCCTAGCATTTCTTTTCCATATGAAGACGATAAAAATGCCCGATCCTCCCCATTTAAATGTTTATTTCTACCTATTTTCTTTTGTCACCAGAGAATGTGTTGCATAAAAATGTAATAATTGGATTTCTGTATTTTATTGAAACATATCCAAATGCACTAAAATGTGATAGAATCATTGCAGTTTCACATTTTGTTCAAACTGATAAAGTTTTAATAGAGTCACCTTTGTTCAATGTTAATAGTTTTTGTTATTTTGGAAGAATCATCTTGTTTCTTCTGGTGATTCTAATCAGTCAGAAATGTTGCTTTCAAAACATTAACATGAAGTGCTATTTCTATATTGTGATTATTTAAAATTAGGTGACATTTGTAATATGGAACAATATTTTTCATTTTAAATAAAAATTTAGGATGAATAAAATGATTTAAGTGAATTGAATGAGATTTGGTGGGATTTTCAGCTTTATTTGTAAAGTAAAGCCCCATCCTATTTTTTTTCTCCAAATTCACAAAAGATTTAAAAGAGGTAAAATTTATATACTGGACAAAGCAGCTGTTCTGGGGGTGGCAGGCCATGTAAAACGTACATCCCTCCCAGAACGGGGTCCCTTTTCAGGAGTTTAATAGTAAAACCATATTGTGGGTAGTTATTTAGACCACCAGAAAAAAACAATGCATTTCTAAGTTAAAAGAGAATGTGAGGTCATTATTACACTCTACATTTATTAACCTCCCTCCTGGAACATGATGTTAGTCTTTGCTTGGCTTTCTGCACAGTCAGCCTAGAAGTGTGAGGTTGCAGAGTCACAGAGAGCACAGCACTTCTCGGACATCTCTGTTGCTGGAGCCCTATTGTGTCTCGATAGTGATTAAACCCCATGCTTGATAATAAAATGTACAAATAGTTCCTAAAGTATATATGCTTTGTGAGATATATTTTTATTTTGTCAATCTGTTTCCTGGGGGAAATGTCCATGCCATGGAAATCATTATGATAAGTATTAATTATAGTATTAATTATTATGCTTCTTGGTTATCCCTCTAGAGAAGTCAGAGTTGTAAACTTGAAATCTTTTTGTTTGCCTTATAAAGGTTATAGCAGCCGACGTGGTCTTGAAATGGAATGAACACTATTATGGTCACAGCTGATTTAAATGGCACTATGTAATTATATCATGATTATATGCATGGGTAACATCTCCTATTAAGTTGTATTCTATATTAAAAATATACTCTTTTTATATGAGAAAAATTAGATATTTCATAAAATCCAATTTGTTCTTGTTTTTTAACCTTGGTACATTATTTAGGTTATATTAGAAAATAATTTATTTTTATCTCTTTTTCATATTTTATCATGAGCCCTTAATAATCTTAAAAATGAATTCATTAAATTAATTAACAAATTAATTTCAGCTGCTTTTAAGTTCATGTTGTGAGGCATTTCTTCATGAGGTTTTTAAGAAACTATAATTGAGTTTATATTTACCCTAAAGGGAGTTTTTTAGTCATTTGTCCTTTGAAAATTCACTATTTGGCATGTGGTGCATCATTTGAGAATTATTTTTTTACCTTTGTTACATCAATAAAATTTTTTGTTGTCTACTTGTTTGTTTTTGTCACCACAGATAAGTTCCTGAAGAGTTTTGTGAAAATCAAATTTCAACAAATTCTCTTATTTTCTCACTGCATTATATTATAATTTTAGTATGTCTTATTTGAATAAAGGATCGAATTAATTTTTATTCCAAAAATCAATACAAGTTTGATATAAGAGGAAAGTGTATTTTGTAACTTTCTATTTCATCTCCTCTGCTTTGGAAGTCTACAGACCTACTGGAATAATGATGCATAAGGAAATTAATTGTACCTTCTAAATCGTACAAAATAAAAAGTTTTATGTAATTTCTGTTAAAATATGTCATAAAGAACGAAATCTTTTTTATTCTGGGAGTATTACTTGAGAGTATGTAATATGATGTAAGAAAAAGACAAAAGGTATTTCTTAGGTTACATAACTTTTGTAGGGTTTTGTAAGTTTTTCTTTATAAAGAGAAATTTTTGAAGGATAGCAGGAAATAGTGTGTCTTGAGGATAGGAGTTGTGACTCACATTAAATCTATCACAAGACTTCAAGGTCGTTTCAGGCTGATAGCAGTCACTTCTGTCTACGTCCTGGAGTTTAGTGTATTGGGTAAGATATGAACAAGTTCACCATTGTATCCCCACATAATCTGTTGAGTTTATCAACAGACTATGATAACAAGTCGACCAGATGGCTTCCATTGATCTTCACTCTTTGATATTTTTAATCTTTTGTAGTTCTTTCCCACAACAAACTGGGTTGACCATTGTAACCAATATGATATTGCAGAAATGATGATGTATGACTTTTGAGGCTAGGTCAGAAAAGAAATTGTGGCTTCTTTCTTGCTGTCTCTGGGATTGCTTGCTCTGGGAGGCCATTACCATGGCATTAGGATGCTTAATCAGAACATGGAGAGGTCTACAGAGGATGGAATTGAATCCTGCTGCCAAAGCCCAGCACCGGGTGAGTGAGCCATCTTGGAAGCAGGTCCTCCAGCTTAAATGGGCCCTTCAAGTGAATGTCGTCCTGGCTGACACTGTGACTACAACCTTATGAAGGACCCCCAAGCCAGAATCACCTGCTTAAACTGCATTTGTATTTATGACCTAAAGAAACTGTGATATAATAATAA
Source organism: Rhynchonycteris naso (assembly GCA_037038555.1). Classification (NCBI taxonomy): domain Eukaryota; kingdom Metazoa; phylum Chordata; class Mammalia; order Chiroptera; family Emballonuridae; genus Rhynchonycteris; species Rhynchonycteris naso. Next base: position 342,795,112 of record CM072995.1, read on the forward strand.
ATATTTATTGTTTTAAGCCCTTAAATTTAGGGTTATTTGTTATGCAGCACAGAAAAGTAATATACACAAATAAGAGCAGAGGTTCAATTATGATAATTGACATAAAGGAGAGGTTTACATTGCTATGAGAGTGGTTAACAGACTTCTGGTTTAGTGCAGGGGGTTGTGATAGGCTTATTAGCTTAGACCTAAAAGACAGGTAAGAATATTTGAGGGAGGAAACAACATATGAAATGCTATTGTGAGAGAAAACAGGGCTTTTCTGAGAAACCTAAAGAAGACTAGTGTGGATCAATGTAGAGAGCAAAGAGTAGATGAAAAAAGAGAGATCAAAAGATGCTGGGCCTAAGGCCCTGCTAAGGAGTCTGCTTTTCTCTTTATAGCAATGGGAGTCTATTGAACAGGTTTTAGCATGGAATGGGGGATAACTAGATTATATATATATTTTATAAAGAACATTTAGATTGCCTTGTGGAGATGAAAATAGAGATGATAGGTTGAGAATGGTTTGTGGATGGGTGGATAGAAGGAGACCAGTTAGAAAGCAACTGAATTTATTTAAAGAGCTGTTGATAGTTTGGACTAGAATGGTGACAGTTTAGATGGAGAGGGGTGGGTATATTTGAGAAGTTTTGTATTTAAAATAAACAGGATGTAGTGAGGACTAAGACATAAGAGATGCAGAGAGAAGGAGCTATTAAGGTACGTGTTTGACCTTGTCATTGAGGGATAAAGACTCATTTTTTTAAGAAAGAACTTATAGTTTAGTTTGGACATGCTTTTAGATGCTTTTAAGATAGCCAAAATAGAGTTTCAAGAGTTAATTAGATATATTGTTCAGAAGCTTAGAGGAGCGGTCTGAGCACGAGACAAAAATTTGTCAGATTTATTTCTTATGAAGTCATACCCATGTGATGCAGTCATCAAAGAATATTGTTGTCAAAAGAACACAGTCCATTAAAATAACAATTTTTTTTTTCAAAATAATGCAAGTCCTTTATACATTTCCCAAATCTGAATGGAACTGGGAGCACAAAGTCAGACTTTATTTGGTGGCTTATGGAAAAGACAGTCGAGAAACATTTCTGGAAACAGTGACGATTTAATGATTTTTGTCGTGTCTTCAGGTTTTCAGCATGTAAGTAAAAACTGAAGCCACAGGCTTGGATTATTTTGCCTTGTCATTGAGTAAACAAAAGCGCTTCCTGATCCTCATTTAATGGTTGGTGTATGGAAGATGAGCTTAGAAGAGGACTGATTGGAATCTATATGTTTATCGTCGATTGGAACCTCTGAGCTAACTGCTGCTTCAGTTCTCAGCTTCGGAAATGGTTTCCTTGGAAAGCCTTGATTGAAAATGAAATCATTCTCAAGCTAGGTTCTTCTCCAGTGGCCACTCAACTCTATTATTGTTCTTATCATTTCTGTAATTATTTTTTAATTACACGTAGTCCTCAATATTCTAACCTCTGAGAGGATGGAACAAGTTCACCATTGTATCCCCACTAAGTACCATCTATCATTTATGAAATGAGACTCATTAGGCACTCGTTTAATTAATTCAGGCAGGTATTCTCATTAGACTCATTTGGTTTCATATGTGTATATCAACTACATTTCCTGCTTGGTTTACTGTCAAAATATATAGACCTATTCTTTAGCAAACAACATTAAATAGCTGTACTTTAGGTCCTTGTCTTAGATTATGACTTTGAACTCTTTGTCACCAAATAGTTATAAAAAGTTTGGGGAAAATAAAATTTATGAGTGATTTCAGTGTACTTGGAACATATCATTTTCACATACTTACAGTTGGTTTTATTGTATCATGGTTTGCTTTTTTTATTTATCACTTATATTGAGGAATAGTAAAAGTAACAACTTTGAAATTTGTGTTTACTCTAGGGAAGGAGGAAGAAGTAGTTTACTGTCATTTCTTTATGAGGACTAATAAGAAATTATTTTTTCAAGGTGTTTTTGAAGGATTAGGTTTATGTGTGTGTATGTATGTATGTTAATTTTTTTGGATATGGAAAAATGTAACTTCATATTTTTCTTTGCATTGGCTTTTAGGAAACTCAGATAAATTGTGTGGTTTGCGTTATTAAAGGGCATGAACATTTCATGTCCTATTTTTTGAGTAATAGTCTTACTACTGATTTTAATTATACTTTTAAAATCTTTTCCTTTTTCATTTCTTCACGTTTTTCTTTGTGTTCTAATTTATCTTAGTAAGTCTTTTAAATTTTCTTTGAATCATAAGGTATTAAAATTTTACATGTAGACATCTACAGCACAATGGGTCTTTTATTGGCAATTTATTTGGAAACTGACTTGATATTAACTTTGACTTTTCTCATTGGATCCAGGCTCTTCAGGATGTTGAGACTGGCTGTGGCCTGTGAAGCCCCTTTTCTAGATTCTATTTCCTGAATAAAGGGAATAGCACTTCATTTTTATTTTCTCTGGTCCTTTACTCACTCTCCAAACCAAAAGCATTGTAAAATTATTTTAAATAATAGTTGCCAATTCTCTTGAGTCACTACTATGCACATTGCATACGGTGTGTGAGCTGCTTTCCAGTACTTGCAGCTCTTCACCTTCATGATGCCTGAGGAAGGACATCATGGAGAAGAAGAGGGGGAGACTTTTTCCTTCCAGACAGAAATTTTCCAACTCATATCTCTCATCATCAATACTTTCTATTCCAATAAGGAAATTTTCCTTCAGGAGTTGATTGGTATCTTGCCTCTGACAGTACACACTATGAGGGTCTGACTGACCCTTCCAAGTTGGACAGTGGCAAAGAGCTGAAAATTGACATCATCCCCTATCCCCAGGAATGCACCCTGGCACTGGTATTGGCATGATCAAAGCTGATCTCATAATTTGGTAACCATTACTAAGTCTGGTACAAAAATATTTATGGAAGTGGTGCAAACATCTCCATGATTGGATAATTTGGTCTTGGCTTTTATTCTGCCTACCTGGTGGCAGAGAAAGAGGTTGTGACCACAAAACACGATGATGAGCAGTATGCCTGGTAGTCTTCTGCTGGGGGTTCCTTCACTTGTGAGCTGACTAGTGTGAGTTTATTGGCGGGGGTACCAAAGTGATCCTCCATCTTAAAGAAGATGAGACAGAGTACTTAAAGAGATGGGGCAAAGAAGTGTTGAAGAAGCACTCACAGTTCATGGGTTATTCCATCACCCTTTATTTGGAGAAGGAACTAGAGAAAGAAATCAGCAATGATGAAGCAAAGGAAGAGAAATGGGAGAAAGAAGAGAAAGTAAAGATGATGATGAGAAACCCCATATTGAAGGCATGGGCTCAGATGAGGAGGATTATAGTGCTAAAAGTAAGAAAAATAAAACAAAGAATGTTAAGGAGAAATATATGTTAGGAAGAACTGAATAAGTCCAAACCCATTTGGACCAGAAACCCTGATGACATCACTCATGAGGAATATGGAGAGTACTATGAGAGCCTTACCAGTGACTGGGAAGACCAATTGGCAGTCAAGCACTTCTCTGTAAAAGGTCAGTTGGAATTCAGGGCATTGCTGTTCATTCCCCTTGGACCTCCCTTTGACCTCTTTGAGAACTACAAGGAGAAGAAGATCAAACTCTATGTTTGTCATGTGTTCATCATGGACAGCTGTGATGAGTTGATACCAGAGTGTCTCAACTTCATCCATGGTGTGGTTGACTCTAAGGACCTGCCCCTGAGCATCTCCCCTGAAACACATTGATGCAGATGAAGTAACAGCAGAAGAACCCAGTGCTGCTGTGAGGTTGATGAGGATGACTCTTGCGGAGCAAACTCTTGAAGGTGATTCATAAGAACATTGTTAAAAAATGTCTTGAGCTCTCTTCTCAAGCTGGCAGAAGACAAGGAGAACTTTAAGAAATACTGTGAGGTGTTGTCTAGAAACCTAAAGCTTGGAATCCATGAGGACTCAAGTAATCGGTGATGCCTTTTTGAGCTTCTGTGCCATCAGACCTCCCAGTCTGGAGATGAAATCACTACTTTTTCTGAACATGTCTCTTTCATGAAGGAGACCCAGAAGTCCATCTATTTTATATCACTGGTGAGAGCAAAGAGCAGATTGCCAACTCTGCTTGTTTGGAGTGAATGTGGAAGCAGGGCTTCGAGGTGTAGTATATATGGCAGAGCCTATCAGTGATCACTGTGTGCAGCAGCTCAAGGAGTTTGATGGGAAGTGCTTGGTCTCATTCACCAAGGAGGGCCTGGAGCTACTTGAGGATGAAGAGGAAAAGAAGAAAATGGAAGAGAGCAAGACCAAGTTTGAGAACTTCTGCAAACTCATGAAAAACATCTTGGATAAAAAGATTGAGAAAGGGACATTCTCAGTAGGCTTGTGTCTTCACCCACTGCATTGTGACCAGCACCTACGGCTGGACAGCTAACATGAAGCCTATCGTGACGGTCCAGGACCTTCAGGATGACTTTCCAATGGGCTACGTGATGGCCAAAAAGCAGCTGGAGATCAACCCCAATGACCCCATTATGGAGACTGTGGCAGAAGGCGGAGGCAGACAAGAATGACAAGGCTGTCAAGAACCTTGTGTATTGCTGTTTGAAACTATGCTGCTCTCTTCTGGCTTCTCACTTGAGGACCCCCCGGACCCACTCTAAACACACCTACTGCACAATCAAGCTAGGCCCAGGCATGGCGAAGATGAAGGATGGAGTAACAGGATAAGAACCCAGTGCTTGATGAGATTCCTCCCCCTCCCCCCCTGCCGCAGTCTGCCTCTCAAGGTGATAAGTATGCCTTTCATATGGAAAAAGTAGTAGATTAGGAGTTTCTACCTGCATGACTAGGGCCACTCAGGGCTGCATGGAGCCCTGAGTGGCCCTAGCACACCTGGTTTCCTCTGCTGATGTTTAGTGGTTTTTTTCCTCTCCTGTCTGCCTAAGGCATGTTACAATGGCCTCAAGTCTTCCCTTACAGTTGATACTGGGTTGGGATGTTGTGTGTTGTGGGTTTTTTAACTTATTTTGTTCTGAAATTAAAGTATGTAAAATAGAAAAAAAAAGTTGCTTATATTAAAACCCTGTGATTTAATAAAATAGCTAGATAGAGGTGAATTTTATAATAAAAAACAAGGAAAGCTAGTTACCTTCTTTTTTATATCATGTTTTTTTAGTTTAGTTTTTTTTTTTTTTTTTAAAGAACCATGTAAGGCATTTATATTCTAGAGTTCAGCTTGGATCACATTAAGGATAAACTGAATCTGAAAGAAAATATAAGAAAGTTTCTATGGGATAAATCTATATGATTTTAGGTTTTTATTTCTAAATTTTGTTTAACTACTTTTTTAAGGAGTTAGTAAATATGGGCTATTTTCATAAGATGAATGGGTGAATTGAAACACTAACATAGGTTATATTATTTATATCATGTAGTTTTTAAAAAACTAGCATTCTTTATTGACATATTTGCAAAACTGATTTTAAAGTAATATATTACTGTTGCTTTGTTAACAAATCAAACTTTTCAAGCTATTTCTGACCATTAAGCCTTTTTGGAAAGTTGTTCCATCTTTCTGGTCATCTAAATTTATCACAGGCCTTTAACTAAGAAGGTTGGTGAACCTTCTTTCCTTTTGATCTTGCATCCTGGCGGGTGCTCGGATATTTCTTCTGGAAGAAAAGTTTTGGTGGATGACTCAGTGCTCTGAGTCGCAGGCAGCATGCAGCCTCTAGTGTTCTATACTAATTAATTGGAAACAGTTGCAAATTTAATTAAGGCACAGTTGTCAGCTCAGTGTTACTGATTGACAACTCACCAAAGTATTTTGTCTTTTGGCAACTTGCTTAATTGTTCTTTGGTATTTAGGTTTTTGTTTTGCTTTAAGATATTTTTTAAATCTGTTGAATAGACCTATAGTTACCATGTTGATTTTTGAAAGTCCTTTCATAAACCCTGTGTCATTTGTGTTTAATTTCTCCCTTGCTTGATGCCTTTCTTCCCCCTCAAAAATGATTTGATACAATTTTCTTTTTAGCTTTCTAATTTATCAGTGAATGAGAGAAGTCTTTTACGCTCCACAGAAACTGGTTCATACAATAATAGTATATTGATTTGTCAGATAAGAATTCACTCTCCAACTAAACACTATGTATCTTATTTAATAAAAAGTTTCTTGCTTAAATTTTTTACATTGCATTAATTTGACCTAAATTTTTTTCTTTAAAAATGATGTGTTTTTGAAAGATTCTGTTTCTTCAGTTTGTTCATATTTGTTTGAAAGTTCTTTCACATGTATGAATGATTTTGCAAGGGGGGATTGTTTAGGTGTTCTTCATGTTTACAGAATATTAAACAAGAAATCGAGACCAGGAAGGGCCTGACCAGACGGTGGTTCAGTGGATAGAGCTTCGGACTGGGATGCGGAGGACCCAGGTTCGAGACCCTGAGGTTGCCAGCCTGAGCGCGGGTCTTCTGGTTTGAGCAAAGCTCACCAGCTTGAACCCAAGGTTGCTGGCTTGAGCAAGGAGTTACTCAGTCTGCTGAAAGCCCACAGTCAAGGCACATATGAGAAAGCAATCAATGAACAACTAAGGTGCCACAACGAAAAACTAATGATTGATACTTCTCATCTCTCTCCGTTCCTGTCTCTTTGTCCCTGTCTATCCCTCTCTCTGAGTCTCTCTCTGTCTCTGAAAAAAAAAGACCAGGAAGATATTTTGGCTGAAGAGATCAAATATGTTCTGACAAGATGATAAAATACTAGGGAGAATTACTGAATTAAAAATAAGAAAGAGAAGAGAATTTACACATTAAGTGCCTCCTAATTTCCAGTCACTTTACATATATCATTTCTTTAAATACTCTCAACATCTCTGTGAGATGGGAATTACATACGTACCCATAATCAAAAGTGGAGCTCTAAGTCCAGGGAGTCAATAACTTATTCAGAGTCCTCAACAATATTTGTATAATGAACATGTTAGGCAATCCATGGCAGCCCTTCAGATTTGGGCATTATGCCAAAGGAATATGTAGGAAAAGTATTTGATCTAGTTATAGGATAGATGAGCTATATGACAATAAATGGGTGCTGCATCTTTTAATCTTTCCTCTTAAATATTACTCTTGAAGTTATTTGATTGAAATTGGGAGGCATTTTACAATTGATGACATGTGCAAGCTTAATTGGCAGCATCTTTTTTCAGGGTTTATAAGATTTATGATGCACCCTATAATCAGAATGATTTAGATTTGTTGAAATACAGTATGTAGTTTTTATTCTTCTCACTCCTTGCAAATGTTTAAATACAAAGGGAACTATTTGATCTTTTTTACTCTTTTTCCCTTAAGTCTATTTGATGGTGTTTTAAAAATTTTATGTCCAACTAAGTTTTATAAACATAACCTAACCTATCCTTCTCTTGGAGAGTCTCATTGAACACTGGCATGTATGGATGCTAGCAAAACCAAATGTTTTCAATTTTGTTTAACCCTTTGTTGTACAAACGTGACCAAGGAATTCCCCCTATACCCCTCCTGCCTCTTTTTTCCTTATCTGTTTTTCAAAGAATATGTGAATGTGCTTGAAGAATTTAATGCTTTGCATGTGTAACTTTGGGAAGTGCTGGATTATACACCCTCTTGTCTGAGAGTATCACCAGTTAGAGTCTGGCCTTTCTGAGGGTGAACAAATTTTTTTTTTCAGCCTTATTACCCAGCCTCACTTTCTTTTCATTAATTTTTTTTAACTTTTTTTATTTTTTTAGATTTTATTCATTTTTAGAGGGAGAGGAGAGAAAGAGGGAGTGGGGAGGAGTAGGACGCATCAACTCCCATATATACTTTGACCAGGCAAGTCCAGGGTTTCAAACCTGCAACCTCAGCATTTCAGGTCGATTTTTTTATCCACTGTGCCACCACAGGTCAGGCCTATTTTTATTTTTTGCTCATGTATTGTCCACACCACATTACTGTCTGTCTGTATGTATATTTTAATTTGAAACTTATGACCTGGGTGTTTGGAGCTTTATTAAGGATTCTAAACATCCAGAGAATTCTTGGAAATGTATAAATGTAATGGAAAAAAATTAATTTACCCTAAATTCAGTAGGTTGTTGGAGCTTCATTATCATATCTTATACTGATCTCTTCAAAGGTATGACATTTTCCTTTTCAAGGATTCACTAAGGAGGACTAAATCGCCATTCCCTGCTATTTTTCTTGTTTATCCCTTTACTTCTTTTAATTTATTTTTATTTATTCATTTTAGAGAGGAGACACAGAGTGAGAGAGAGAGAGAGAGAGAGAGAGAGAGAAGGGGGGAGGAGCTAGAAGCATCAACTCCCATATGTGCCTTGACCAGACCAGTGCAGGGTTTTGAACTGGCGACCTCAGTGTTCCCAGGTCGACGCTTTATCCACTGCGCCATCACAGGTCAGGCCTATCCCTTTACTTCTTAACCCATTCTCCCCCCATTTCTCACAGCTTCCCTTTGTCCTCTCTAATATCGTGACTCAGTTTCCTTACCAATTCTACATCTTGTCAGGATTATGTACTTAATCGTGTGAGATTGGTCACTCTAATTATTCCCAATTATATTCTCTATATTAATAATGCTGCTTTAGATCCCTGTTTTTACCACTTCTGAACAAAAGGGCCTGTCTACGTCTTTGACCTTTTATACCTGAGCTATAAACTGGTTTCTTCTTTCTAGTCTTCTTTTGGCCAGTAGGTCATCAAGTTTCTTCAGTTACCAAGACATCTAGGTATAGTGACTTAATGCAGACTTTTCCATTTTCCTCTTTATGGTATTTCTATTTATGCTTGTGGTTGTCATTCCTGTCAGCAAGTGTTCCTGGGTTTGTGGTATGTTTCTAGAATTTTAGTGGCCACCATGAAGTTTACATATTCTGTTCTTTTAAGTACCCTGTACTTTCAGTGAGGAAAACCTCATTAATTCATAATTTACTATATTCATATCATATAAAAGGGGACCCAAATAAGTGTAACACAGCATTAAAGACTTTGAGAAGTGAGATTAGTAATGTGGACTGATGCCTGATTGTTTTGAGATTTGACTGTCAGGCTAAGACACTTCTAGGCTAAGACAACTTTTGAGCAAAGCAATGATATGCTTCGTGTTTACTATTCTGCTAAGTATTTAGCCTAAAATCTTGAATTTATTTTAAGTAGTTTGATGCTCTATTACCAGCATATCTTCTTGGCTCTGGTTTCTTTTCTGATTTTTTTTTAGCCTTTTCTACTTTGAAGAACCAATGTCCTAGGTATTTCTGATATTTAAATTAGACATTGTTCATAGGCTTTTAACGAACAGTATTTATTACATATGGAGAGGACAATAATCTGATGACAAAAGGTACTGCAATATGGATGTAGCCAAGGTATGTGTGGGAGATGGTGGTGGGGAGAGCGCAGTGAAACTACCCAATCTAGTATAGCCTAGCAAGCCTAGCCAGGTAGCAGACATCCACTCCAGGGCTATAGTTGAAGTTTGTATTTTTTAGACTGGAAATGTGGAAGCCTAGCTTCTGATCCCAACTCTGTGTGCCTTGCAGGTCTCCTTTCCTTCTAGAGCCACCGTGCTTTAATAGATCATTTATTTGTATTCAGGAATTATTAAAAGGTCTGAGTTCAGATTTAAAATATATGATGGGGGGGGGCAGAGCAGTTAGACAAATAATGTATGAGGATGGCTTAAGAAGACCATGAGAGTAGGACCAGCTCTTTTATTTCATTTCTAAACACTATTTCTGATGGATTACCTATATCAAACCTGAAATGACTATTCAGGATTCATCTGCTTCCAATAGAAAAACTTTTTGGCCCTGGCTGGTTGGCTCAGTGGTAGAGTGTTGGTCTGGTGTGTGGATGTCCTGGGTTCGATTCCCAGTCAGGGTATACTGGAGAAGCAACCAATCTGCTTCACCCCTCCTCTTCCTCTTCCTCTTTCTCTTTCTTTCTCTCTCTCTCTTCCCCTCCAGCAGTCATGGCTCAATTGGAGTGAGTTGGCCCCGGGCGCTGAGAATGCCTCCATGGCCTCTGCCTCAGGTGTTAAGAATAGCTCAGTTGTGAGCAACAGAACAATGCCCCAGGTGGGGAGAGTACCCCCTCATAGGGGACTTGCTGGGTGGATCCCAGTTGGGGTGCATGCAGAAGTCAGTGTCTGCCTCCCTTCCTCTCAATAAAAAATTAAAAATTATTTTTACTATAAAAATGACCTATGTGAAAAAGTACTATAGTAAAGTAGTGCTAAAGTGCATTTAAAATTCATTTATATTTCTCAAACGAGAGTCAATAAATAAAATTATAAGGCAAGAAAACATCCCTGCCATTGGAAACCACTCTGAGACAATGGAAAAATTTAGAAAAAGAAGTTTGGTAATACTTGACACTTTATACTCCTACACCTAGGGCTTATGTTGCCTCATCAAATTTTAAATATACAGACTTAAGTCCTGTCGTTATTCCAACAAATCTAAATCTCTTGTGCAAGCAGTCCTAAATTCCTAACTGCGTTTGGTCTGCAAGGTTTAATGACCCATTTTCCTGCCACACTCTCGAATCTCCTAGAGTGCTTTTTATGTCAAATTGTTAACAAAATAGTTGGGCTAGAAGGTTTTAAGATACTTTTCAATTTGCTAACTGTACTCCATCAGTACAGTACTGGTCTTTCTTCATCTTGGTCCATATTTCATTGTTAGCTCTTTTTCCTCCCATATCCTGTTATTACTTATTTCCCTGTTGTTCTTGTTATTATTATTAATTTCTCTCTACTTGGGTCATGATACTGAAGTGGATTTGTGTGAGATACTATGGGAGCAAAGGAATTGGATCACTGTCTTCTCACTAACTTCTTTCACAAGCAAGCACACACACTAAGGTCTATTATTTTGGATACTGAGAGGGAGGAGCAGACAGAAGAAATATAAAAGGAAAGTGAGGATATTGAATTGGGAAGAAGCTTTAGGAATAGCTGTATTAAATTTGAAGTCGAAATGACTTTTAAAAATGAGATTCTCCCCTTATATATCCATACACATCCCCAAAGGGTGAAAATACTAAGCAAAAAGCCGTAACATTTATACCATTTTATTGTAATGAATGGATATATGTTGCATTACTTATAGTTATCAGCACTGTGGAAATCATGCTTATAAGGATTCAAGTATTGAAAACAAAACAGAATCATTGCTGTCTAGTCAAGAGAGTTGAGACTTCAGCCTTACTTTTGTATAAGGTTTTATTTATCAAAGGTATTCTCAGGAGGTAATGAACCTGAGACTGCTCCAACCTGTGCTGAAATACTCCCACATTATGTTGTTGGAATAGATTTAAGCATTCTTTGTAAACCTCTGCCAGAAAGTTCTTACCATTTGAAGTTTCTGCCCTCAGTTGGATTAAGAGAAGGAATTTCCCATCTGTTCATACAAAAGAGCAGTGATCAAAAAATAGGTAATAAGAAAAGATTTTCCTGTTTAAGATGTGCTCTTTGTGGATGAAAGCTTTTCATTGGAACGAATTGTTTGTTTTCATATGACAAGTATTTGGACCTTATGTTTAAAACAAGCATTTGGATCCAAGTTTAAAGCAAACTTACAGCTCTGAATACACTATATAATTTACTTGTTTTGACTGGTACTTGAATTCAGTACCCAGTAGGTATTCTTGATTTCTTAATACCTCACCCCTCCTGCACTCTGAAATGTCATACCGCCACCTAGTCACCTCTTACCAGCATGACTGCAAGAGCCTCTTAATTGGTCACTTACTTTCAATACATCTTTCAGTTTGCTATTAAATGGATCTAACTTTACATCTGATCATATCACTTTTCTGTTTAATGGTCTGTAAATTCCTGGCAAATGGAAAAGTTCCTTTACCACCAGCTTCATTCTGTTGCTTCGGCCTCCCTTCTGCCACATGCCCTGCCTACCACCCACTCAGACCTATGATGTTCTTTTAGGTTGCCGTTACTGTGCACATGCTTCTTCTGCTCTTCATTCCCTGATGACATTTATTGCACTATTTAAGAACAATCACTGTTTGTTCTTTCTTCCAGCATGGCATTTATTACACTGTTTGTAATTGTCTGTTAATTTACCTGTTTAAAACCATAGAGGGATCATTTCTACCCTGTATTTTCTCAACACTTAGCCCAGTTCCTCATCCAATAACTATTGAATTATTACCCTTCCTCTGCATCTTATAAATTTTTGTGTATCTCTACTAAACAAGGTTTACAATCTCAAGTAAGCTTATGGCTGTTTTTTAAGACTTGTATTTCCCAAATTTTCCCTTGAAAAGGAATTTTTAATTTTAAATTTTTACTCATGCTATTATTGGTCCCACCCTCTTCCTTCAGATTTCAACAAACAGGTATAGTTATTTGTTTCTGAAATAAAGAGAGTCAGCTCCTGGCATGAGTATCTGCCTTATTTACACTATATAACATTGTTTAGTATGTTTATATTTCTGCTTTTATTTCCCAATACTTTCAGATTTACCCTCTGTTGCCCTGGCCACACCAGCTACTTTCTGGAGAAGTGAATTTAGATGTAGAGAAGTGAAATGAGTTGCCCAACAGCACAAAGCAAGGAAGTAATTAGAATTAGTATTATGTGGCCTCAAAGCTTATGTGTTTTTTCATTTGCTGCACTAAATTGCTGGTTCTCTTCTGGTTCACAAGCTCTTTGCCTAAGTTGCTCTCTAAAACCGTCTTCTAACCTTCACTCTCTTGAATTTATATCTCATTTCTAACTGGATTGCAGAAGGGAAGTGGGGTTCAGGATACAAATTTTTTTTCAGTCAATTTTGGAGAAAGCGATTTGTTTACATATTTAGTGATAGCCATGTGATGGTGACACCACATTCTTTTTATAATTTGATAGTTCATAAAGAGCAAAAGAGAAAATTTATGACACCTTTTTGTTGTTTTGTTTTTCTATTCACAGCCTTTGGGGGACTTTTATTTTTGAAAATAATTTTTAAAACATTCTAATGTGTGACTTATCAGTTGGGCTTGGTTAAATGGGGATTGGGAGAGAGAGAATGAGGGATAGATGAGCACATGAAAATATCAGTCTATTGGTTGCTCATAGAAGAAATAAAGAGTTAGAAAATTCTATTTTTCTGTTATCCCAAAGTTTTGTCTTGGTGACCCAGTCTACTGAGTGGGCAAAAGAGTGCGCTCAGAACATGATGGAACTGACATTTAGAAAAACCAACAGATAAAATATTACACCCACTGACTCATGAAACAGAAACAATTAACATTCCAATTTAGAATGATTCTGGACAGAGGCTCTAATTGTTAAGCTCATTTAACAAACACCCATGTGGTAGAGTTGGAAGCATGAACTAAGTGCAGAAATTAGTAGGGCTGGGCAAAGTTCTGCTTTAAAAGCCCAGTCTTTTAATCTCCACAAATTGTCTTGTTTCGTGAAAATGTAAATATCTAATATTAATAGAAATAATGGAGCTGTTTGAATTTTCAAAGTAGGGTTTTAATCTGATGTTTCTGTTATTGATTCCTTTATGTGCAATTATAAATGCAAAGTTTATCTGAATTTCAGGCAGGCATTTTTGTTTATTGAGTCTCAGTAAAGGGAGCTGGAACAGGGAGTAGATCTGATTTGTGATTCAAAGGTAGATTCCAGCAGAGTGGCTAAGAACACAGGCTGTGGAACCAGCCTGCTTGAAGACAAATCTCTGTTGCTCTTATTTGTCACTTGCTTTATGATCTTAGATAAGCCACTTACCTTCCCTTTGCTTCAATGTTCTCCTTCATAAAATTTGGGTAGTAATAATATGAAAGGGTAGTAGTAAGTTCACTATAAATGTTAACAATTTGCAGGTTTTGCTCTGCCATTAACTTGTTATATAATCTTTTTTTTTTTTTTTTTTTTTACAGGGAAAGAGAGTCAGAGAGAGGGATAGATAGGGACAGACAGGAACGGAGAAAGGTGAGAAACATCAATCATTAGTTTTTCGTTGCCATCGCAACACCTTAGTTGTTCATTGATTGCTTTCTCATATGTGCCTTGACCACGGGCCTTCAGCAGACCGAGCAACCCCTTGTTGGAGCCAGTGACCTTGGGTCCAAGCTGACGAGGTTTTGCTCAAGCCAGATGGGCCTGCGTTCAAGCTGGCAAGCTTCGGGGTCTCGAACCTGGGTCTTCCACATCCCAGTCCGACGCTCTATCTACTGCGCCAACTCCTGGTCAGGCTTAGGCAAGTTATTTTATATCCTTGGGCTTTGTTCATTTTATATAAGGAAATAAATAAAATCCTGGTCTCCTTCTGGTTCTAGAATTAATTTTAGTAGAATGACATAAAAATGAGCAGTTTAGTGGATAAGTATATGAAAAGTGTATAGATCAGTGGTAGGGAACCTATGGCTCGCGAGCCAGATGTGACTCTTTTGATGGCTCCATCTGGCTTGCAGACAAATCCTTTATAAAATAAATAATAACTTTAAAAATATATAACATTCTCATGTATTACAATTCATTCATTTCCTATGCTCATGTTCATGGTTGCGGGTGTCTGGAGCCAATCACAGCAGCCCTCTGGGACAACACCAAATTTTTATTGGATAGTGCCTAACGTACATGGGTCATTGTATGGCTCTCACAGAATTACATTTTAAAATATGTGGCGTTCATGGTTCTCTCAGCCAAAAAGGTTCCTGACCCTTTGTATAGATACTAATATTAAATAAATGTTTGAATAAATGGGTTTCTGATCTCAGAGATCTCTGTCTTAGTTTTGCGTTACTTTGGACATGTTGGTTTCTGTAAGCTTCAGTATTATGTATAAAAAGTTAGTGAGAAGTATCTCATAGAGCTGTTGTGCTCATTTTATGAAATAATGTGCAAAATGTCAATGATAATGCCTGATATGTAGTAGATACTTAAAAATATCACTTTCCTTAACTCTCATTTAGTATATATACAGTCTCTGTTTCTTTCACTTCTCCCTCTGAAGGGAACCTCATTCTACTTTGTGTATTTGAATTTGTGTCAGTCTCAATGTGGGTTGATTTTAGCATATGACTTAAGTGAATTTATGGGTTGCCAGTGAATTTATGGGTTGCCGGTGAATTTGTGAGTCAAAGCTTGGCAAGTTTCATCTAGTTGTTGGTAGAAGGGAGGGCCATATTAAGATTATTGAAAATTAAGAAGCAGCAAAAGAAAGAAGCACCTCCTAATGCCATTTATTCTGACATGATCAGAATTAAGAATTAAGGAGATTTGAGAAAGCACAATAAAGGAAAAACGAGTCTCTAGTAGTCTGCAGTGCTAATGAAGCATTTTATAGGAAAAACCAGTCTCAGCTTCTTCCCTTCTAACATATCTATCTGTCAGCTCACATGTTTATTATTTTTTTATGTGTTCGTGGTGAGAACACTCAAGATCCACTCTCTTAGCACATTTTAAATATACAATGTATTATTATTAACTATAGAGCCAATTCTTGATTTATCAAAAAACACAGGTCTTACTACTTTACAGTGTGAGGAATGTATCCTTCTTCTCTTATTTTTTAACTTTATTATAATTTACTCTGTCTTTTCCATCCCTCCTGTGCCAGGTTTCTGGAGTGAATTAACAGACAATAGACCCTCTCAGCAGCAATGAGTGAGATGGCCGCGTAAGGAGACCATACTTAGTGAATCTTAGGAGCTGGAGCTTTCAGGAAAGTCCAAGGAAAGGGCAAAACAGAAGAGGTTAAGAGGGTGGGACTTTGAGAAAGACTGTCTCAATTTGAATCCTGTCTTCTTTCTGTGCCTCAATTTCCTCAAGTTTAAAGAGGATAATAACCCCCATAGAACTGTATTAATGAGATTATATATTTGGGGATGATCTTAAGACAATGCTTGATAAGCATTAAATAAATGCTTGCTAGTATTATTTTACAGGTTGTTACTAAGAAATTTATCAGGATTATATCAGTAAGCAGATTGACTAATCTATGTAAATTCATTTGTATGCCATTTGAGAATAAGTGTCGTAATTAATAGCGTGGAATTGATTTTTATGATAAGTGTGAATTACTAGAAACTGATATGCCTGAAGTTGAAAATTATGTGTGGGTATATATATACATTTCCTCTTTAAAGATGTTAATTTTGCTTGAAAAAATTTGATTTATATGTTCCTAAGTGTGTTGAACATATTATTACTCTTACTCTTTAGGGTCTAAAGTGTTTCCTAGGATAGGAAATTAGATTTGGAAGGGACCTCAGAGAAAAACTCACTCATTCATTATACTTCATAGGAGACATGATCCTGGAAATCTACCCAGTTAAAGAAGAAGAAAGAAATAAAGATCTGAAATCTCTATTAATATTTCTTGGAAACATCTTTAAAACATCTAGAATGGTTAGAAATTTATCTTTCTATTAATGCCATTAATGTATTTTATGTTTTTGTTCTTTAACATGAACAGATCTTAGTGTATTAATATACTTAATTCTCAGTTCAGAATGCTGTGATTATTCCGAACCATGGATATTCATTACTATGGAATCATTGAAGCCTATAAAAATGACCTTTTCAAATTTATAAATATCTTTGCTCGTAAACATTTATGTCATCACTTTGTAGATGTTTTAAGTCATTCTGATTTTTCTTCTGAAGTGCTAAAAGTTGCCAATGCTTTATTCTCAGGGAGGGAGAAGGGGACAATACAACCAACAAACATTTGTATAAGGTCACTTTTTAAGACAATACTCCAAAAAATAATCTTCATGGGTTGTGAGTCTTGTTTATAGACAAACTTGTTTCCTCTCCTATGTTATAAAATTAAGTATATCTACAGGAAAACTTACAAATGATAGTATAAATAATGGTTTGATTCTCTGGTAACTTTAACAAGAAAATCTGATGTCTCCATATAGAAGATAATGTCCTTCAAACACAAAATACTCTTGAAATCAAAATTTTGCAAAAACAGATGCCTTAAATTGTTTCTAAAAAACATGGTTGTTTAATCTATGATACATATAAGAAAAGTGATATTTAGCCTTTGTTTCTGAAATTATACACACTCATTTTCTCATTTCATGAAAGGTCTAATGATTCTTACCTACAGGTGTATATTGTTGGGAAGTGATCAAGAAGATAATAATGACATCTTTCTTGTAATATCAAATTATTATATTACTTTCAAAATTGCATATGTTGGACAATGGGAATCTACAATTAATGACCTGGCTCAAGTTTTAGATTTAGGATTTATGTATAATACAGTCTGTTCAAGTATGGTTTTCCTTCATGTCTTTTATAAATACAAGTGCATGGTTATATACTGATCTGCTAAATTTATTCTTGGTGGGAACCTGGTCTCTTAAAGGTAACCCTCATTACATTTAAAACCTTTTTAAAATATTGGAGTTGATATACTTATTTCCAGTGTAGAATTTCTACATATGAAATCAATATACTGAGTGAGATTTTGTAATAATTTACATACTACAGGCATTTGTAAAATAGTAGAAGAATGTAATGATTATCATTGTCCTATTCTTTGTATATAAAATGTTCTAAATTTCTATAACATTAAAATTAACAAACCAATAGCAACATATTCCTTTCTTTAGTAAGCCTAGAAAGGCAAAAGAACTTCATGATGTACCTCCTCACTTAGTAAATTAATTTTGAATCCTATCAGTGCTAACATTCCTTTTTATTATAAATATTTTGTAGCATTCCTAGTTCAGATGGACACTGGAATAAAAAGTGATGTTGGGATAAGTAAAGCACACCACATTTACTAGTTGATTTAAGCAATAATAACTTTAGCCAAAATGTAAGACAAATTATATACTATAAAATAGGAGAATATGAGTTGGGCCTTATTTAATATGTAATATTAAAATAATTGTCTAGGTTGTGACATACGGTAGTATAGTAATGAAATAGAAAATACATCTTTTATTTCGAAATTTTACTCCATCTAGAGATAAAGAGTACAAAAGAAGCAATAATTTGGGGGTGGTGATGAGTTCAGTGTGGGGTCTATTGAATTTGTGCTGTGGTCAGGGCACTACAATGGAGATATTCAGCAGGAAGTTGAAAATGAATCTTAGAGTTCCAGAAAACTTTGTGTCAACAAGATTTAGTTTTGAAGAACAATCATAAAGGAGGTATTATTGAAGCCATAAAATTGAATATTATTACAAATAAAAAGGATTATTCGTAATAACAAATTAACATCATCATCCTCACTGCTAACATTTGTTCTTATTTTTATGTGCCATACACTGTACATCTATTTGACATATATTTTCTCATGTGTCACAAAACCTCTATAAAAAACAGTTATTACCAACATCTCCTTTGTATAGATTAAATGACTATCCCATAGAGAGGTCGCCTTAGTTCACATAACTTGTAAGTAGCAGAGTTTGAATACAAGTTCAGGTTCTAGAACCTATTTCCGATGAAGTGTTCTTGAGGAGCTCATTCATTTTGGAGGCAACAGTAACAAGAAAGAAGTAGCAGTTAGTGAAGAGAGTAAATTCATTTGTACATTGTCATGGAAAGCCAAGGACAGAAGTATGTTCGTGAATATCAAGGGATTCAGAGCATTTTAGGAAACGCCATTGGATTTGGTGATTACTGAATACTCGGAAAATAGTCATTCAGTAATGTTATAAAGTTTAAGAAAGTTACCCAAGCATGTTGTCTTTAGATTTTCTAGAAATTTTTAATATTCTATTTATCCAATACCTATTCTGAACTTTGTCCAGATTGAATATGAACCTTAGCATCTATGGTTTAGCTATTCTTTTAATAAATCCTGATGTCATTCTCAAAGAAAATCAATTACAAACAAGCAATCTAATTTTGGACTTGAAGGGGCAATAGAATCTGTTGAAAATACCAAAAGCAGTGATTAAATTAGTTCTACATAAAAAGGCAAATGTTGTGGAAAAGTGTGAAACTGAAGAATTTTAAGTGTGATTTGTACTATGTAGTCCAGAAGAAGCAAGTCATCATTCTTGGGTGTGATAATGAGGAGAGAAATACTTATGTGGGTGTTCTGATAATTAATTAGTCGATGTGTGTAAAATGCTTGAAGAAGAAAAAGCATGGCATAAATTCTAAGTATTATTTTCTCCACAGAATCTGTCAGGCTTCATGGCTGCCTTCCCATGTGCCTTTCTGTTTCCAGAACTTCTTTTCACAGCAGCATTGCTTTTGCTTTCTGCAGTTTTCCCTCATCGACTCCACATGCTGTTACTTGTGGTTGTCTAATTTTAATAGGATGCTTTTCCTCATATAACTGTGTATAACACTATATGTGTGTATAAAACTATATATAAAGTATATACATATCACATACAAATATGTTTCCTCAACCTTTGTGACTTAGATAAAATAATTTTGTTCTTATAATATTTTCTCAGAATCATCTGACCCAAAATGGTTTATTTCCTGGCAACTAAGTTACATTTCAAATTGACTGAGCTGTTGTTAATTCTTCTTTTGTCTTAAAACCTTTCCCTTATCCATGAAAGTAGGAACCTCAGTTTGAAAACTTGCCACAGCTAACATATTCTTTTTTTTAATTAAAAAGAATTATAAATTTATTACATTTTCTAAATTACAGCTTATCTCATTAGGAGAGACTCTATTTGTTTATTTGTTTTTAAGAACCAAGCTAAATTATTTTCTAGTTGGCTTAAATTTATTTTTAAAATTAAATATGAATTTTCAAGATAATTATAAAGTCTGAAAACAGTAAAACAGATACACAGACCAATGGAAACAATTGAAAACGAAGAAGTAAACCCATGTGTAAATGGGCAAATCATTTTTGACAAAGGAGCCATAAAACATACAATGGAGAAAGAAAAAATAAGCCTTGCCTGACCTGGTGACGCAGTGGATGAAGCGTCTACCTGTAATGCTGAGGTTGCTGGTTCTAAACCCTGGGCTTGCCTGGTCAAGGCACATAGTAGAAGCAACTGCTATGAGTTGATGCATCCCGCTTCCCCCACCTCCACCTTTCCCTCTCTCTCTTCTCTCCTTAAAGTCAATAAATAAAATCTTTTAAAAAAAGCCTCTTCAATAAATGGTGATAGGAAAATTGGAAAGCCACATGCAGAAGAATGAAGTGATTGGTATTTGTCACCATACACAAAAAATTAACTCAACCTAGATCAAAGACCTAAATTAAAGACTTGAAACCATAAATTACATAGAAGAAAACATAGTTACTAAATTTATGGACCTTGGTCTTAGAGAGGATTTTTAAATTTGGCCTCAAAAACAAAGTAAAAGCAAAAATAAGTGAATAAGACTATATCAAACTAAAAAGCTTTTGCACAGTAAAAGAAATCACCAACAAAACAAAACGGTAACTGACTGAATGGGAAAAGATATTTGCAAACACCTCCCATAAGGGGTTAATATCCAAAATATCTAAATAAATACAACTCAATGACAAAAAACAATCCAATTAAAAAAATGAGCAAAGGACCTGAACTGATACTTCTCCCAGGAAGACATACCAATGGCCAAAAGATATATGAAAAAGTACTCAACTTCACTAGCTATTAGGGAAATGCAAATCAAAACTACAATGAGATGCCACCTCACACCCTTTAGAATGGCTATTATCAACAAGATGAGATCTCTGGCTAGTTAGCTCAGTTGGTTAGAGTGCCATCTTCATACCCCAAGGTTATGGGTTTGATCCTCGGTCAGGGCACATATAGTACAAGAATCAACCAATGAATGCATGAATAAGTGGAACAACAAAATTAATGTTTCTCTTTCTCCTTTACCCTTTCTCTAAAATCAGTTTTTTAAAAAAGGCAAAAAATAATGTTGGAGAGGTTGTAGAGAAAAAGAAGCCCTCATTCACTGCTTGGTGGGAATATAAACTGGTACAGTCGCTATGGAAAACAGTATGAAGGTTCATCAATAAGTTAATAGTTAACCATATGACCCATCAACCCCTCTTCTGGGAATTCACCTGAAAAATTTGAAAACATTTGTTTATAAATATATATGTTCCCTTACATTCATTCACTGCAGTATTATTTATGGTGGCCAAGATGTGGACACATTGAAGTGTCCTTTCATGGATGTCTGAATAAAGATTTGGTACATGTATACATGAAATACTGACATTTATGACAACGTGGATGGTGAAATAAGTCAAATGGGGGGAAAAAGCAAGAAGCATATTATTTTACTCGTGAGATATAAAACTGATAGCAACAAATGAACAAACGAGAAAGGAAAAAGACAGACACAATGCACTCTTCCTCTCTGGAGATACCTGCACCTTTCCCTTCCCCCTCTTCCGCTAAGGCACAGTATCTTTACCTTTCTCTTAAGCTCAAAGGATCCTTCTTTTGCCTCTGGAACTTATTTCTTGAGCCCACACAGCCTGGCTGGTTCACTTTTTCTACCTCTCTGACTTTCTAAATAAACTTTTTCATAAAAAAAAAAAAACAGAACAAAACAAAAATGTTATAGAGACAGAGAACAGTACCTGATAACCACCATTTTAATTTTAATATTGTACTATAGAATGTATTTATCTGAAATAAATATGTACATTTCTGTTTAAAGAGAGTAAAAACAGACATTGTGGCATAGCCTATAGTGCCCCCGACCAAATGAGCCATACATAATTTTCTTTTTCCAGAGGGTCCTTCGGTTATGACACATTCCATCCCTACGACAGTGATGTAACCCGAATTTTGGTATAAGTCAAAACACACCCTATCCTAAGTCACTTACCTATCCTAATACAGTTTTAAAATCATAATCTAGAACATAAAAACACAACTAAGTCACAGAAAAAGGAAAAGGACATAAATGTACTGTAGTAACAGAAAAATGACAAAAAATGAGTGTAAAAAATATATGATGTTAATGGCTTAAGCCAAAACATCTCTATTTTTTAAAGTTTTTATGGGAGTGAGCTTTGTAAACTCAAAATGTTGTAGGCCATGACTGTCGTAACCTGAGGACCCCTGTACTTTGAAAAACTAGTTTATAATCATTTCAGTGTTTTCTAGGTCTAGTGGTATATATAGCTAACTTGCATTTCCTCTTTATCCCCCACTGTACAAATGCCACTCTTTATGCTGGTCGTCTAATTCTCTGCCATTAGTGATCTTGGCTAATGATGTAAGATTAACTTATGTATTTTTAATGATAATGTTAATTTATAGTTTAAATTGGTTAGTCTGTAAAACAATGTAAGTGCACAGGAAATATCTTAGTGAGAGTAGGAGGAAGTGCAGAATATCAGTTTCCTAGCTCTGTTTCTTTTCTCTGTAGCTTTCTTCTTGATTAGCATCCCCACTTTGGATATTATGAGCTATGTTGTATCACCTAAGTCCTTAGTTCTAGAGGACTTAGGGTTCTAGTTCAGGATTCAGCTTTGATTATTTTAACTAATTTTAATTGGTTGTAAAATCCTAGCCTGGGACTTGATAATTCAAACAATAACTGCTTGAAACTGAAAATTTATATATTTGACCCTTGGACAACATGAGTTTGAAATGCGTGGGTTGAGTTATACACGGAATTTTTTCAGTAAATGCTTGTATTATTTTCCATCCAAGGCTGAGTCTTTTTCATAGATTGCTGCAGTGGCCCATATCTGTTCTTGACAAACAAGAACATTTCTTTCCCTAAAACAGCACACATATTGTTGGAGGAGGTAGAAAGTTAATAGGTAAACAAATGTATATAGGAATCTATATTTTTAGGTGATGATAATATAATCAAAGTTTTGCATTTTGCTATAGCAAGGTTAATTTAGTGTTATGGAGTTTGGAGGAAGGAAAGAAGACATGAGGTTAGTTAATAGCTAAAAGGTAATGAAAGTAGAAATAGTGAGAGTGATGAAAAGGAGTCACAAATTTTCCAAAAGTAAAAAATGTTTGTTGTACTTTGATATTTCAAAAGAAATATGTATTGTAGAACAATTTAAAAATACAGGTAAGTTTGAATGCAACCCAAACTAGCTCTTGTTATTGGGGATAATCATTGTTAATCCCATTTGCACATATCTTTCCAAACTTTCTGTGTTTACGTGATTTTTCTTTTCTTACAGAATTGGTCTTATACTACTTTTACTTTGAACACTTAGCTAAATATTTCAATATTACGTCACTGTCGTAGGGACAGAACTGTGTCATAACCCAAAGACTCTCTGGAAATAGAAATTCATGTATGTCTCAGTTTGGGTGGGGGCACTATAAACTATGGCATGTAATGTAGTCATTATAAAAGCCCAACTCAGGAGCTAGAGAATCTGGTATGAATCCTGGCTGTACAGTTTACTAGTTGTGTCCTTGAGCAGGTTACTCTACTCCTTTGTGCATGTTTCCTCATCTATAAAATTAGTGTAGGGTTAAATCAACTAATATTGGGAAATGTTTATGCTACTCTCATTTACCTAGTGAGTTCTAAACAAGTGTTTGCTGTTTTTATTATCACCCAGTATTCCTCTATACTGTTCATTTATATTGACAGTATAGTATTGCATCATGCTATCCAATCTTAGGACATAGTATGTAGTCAAGTGGACCTGGCTAGTGCTGCCATTTATTATTACCTCTGTGACCTTGAGCCATTGTTACCTCTGTGAGTTTGTTACTTTATAAGTAAGATGGGTTATGATACTCCTGTGTAGAGTTTTTGTTAAAAATAACCAAACATTCATTTAAAACACCAACTCAGAAAATGGCCTGGCACAGAATGTATGTATATGCACTCAATAAATATTAAAGTAAAATAACTGCAAAATTGGCATCAAATGTCTAAGTTTTTTATAATGTTTTTAAAATTAAGATGGCATTAATTTGATAAATATCTTGTTTTTAAAATAAAGATAATCTTAGCTGGACATAGTAGGAGAGAAGTTCTCTGTAGAATAAACTGATTCACAATGTAGTTATTTCTTAAACTTAACACATTGTTAATTTAACATATTTGGGAAGTCTTTTTAGAAATGAAATACTTTAATTATGTCTGAAAGACCATGTATAAAACTTTGAGAATAATCTATAAAAAACTTTGCCGAAATAGTAAAAATGAAATGTATATTGTGCAAAGAATTAACACCTGACATTTTATAGTGCAGATTTCTATCAGTGAATAAGGGCTTTCTTGCAAATATATAGTATAGCTAATTTTTTTTAAGCACTTGGCTTCAAATCAAGAAAAATGCTGATTTCTACAAAGATGATTGAAACAAATGTTTTCAAATTTGAAACATTTTCTGGGAAAGCAGATGTTTTATTTGAGACAAGTGTTTTGGGTTGTGTGAAGACTCCAACTAAAATGTTTTCTATGCATTTAGAAAGCTCTACATATTTAATATGAAATATGGCAATGTAGGCACACTAGTTGGGCTGTATGAATTAGGCAAGAAAAAGTGAAAATCAGAACACAGAACCCTGGGAACTGTAGAATTATATTACATGATGAGGTAAATTAGGAGAGCATTTGAAGTTGGATGTTTTCTTCATTTAATTTATTAATTTTCATGGTTTTTCTTAGCATTGGTTTTCTTGTCTGATGGGAGAAGTGATGGAATCTATTAGAATTTAGGTTTCCTATAATTCCTTTAGATCCTGAGAAGGAACATTTAATATGAAAGACAAGAGAGGTTTTAGCTTCAATTGCTTGGATGGATGAATGGATGGTTGGATGGATGGATGGATGGATTTTTATTTAAGTCAAAAAATCCTTAATTAGTTTATTTTGTGCATATGTGATAAAATTTAAGACACTACTATAACTTTAGACTGTAACTTTTACTATATTATTACATTGATTTGAGACCTGAGCACTTTTTCTTTTATAAGAAATAACCAAGATACTGCTTTCACTTTCTATAAAGGTGGAAGGGATTTGATGCATGACTGCCTGATTTAATTCTGTTATCATTTGCCTGCTTGAGAAACTTTTCCTGGAAGTCCGATTGCTTTTTCAGAATTATGCCATTGTGAGAATCAGCATGCACATACATGTTCACTGCTCTTAAACCAGCATTTTTACTTGAAAATTTATTATTAGCATTTTTATATTAGCAAACATAAATAAATATAATGTATTTATTGTATACTATAATGCTGTTAAAATATACCAGAAATATTTAAACAATTCACTGTTGTTAGAAACTCATTTCGTTTCCAGTTTTGCTATTATTGTTGTTAACTACTTGACATAGACCACAGATTATGCACATTTTATGATGTTTGATGCATATTACCAAAATAATCTCCAGAAAATAACTTATCAATTGACATTCTGCTGGCACGAGTATCAGTGCCCCGTTCCTACAAAACCAAAGTCAACGGGACTTCATTTCTCTTTTAATTTACATTCCCCTATTATATGTGAAGTTGATGTTTAATCGTCTATCTATATGTCCTACTTTTAACGTGCCCATTTTAAAACAATTAGGATGTTAATTTTTTATTGTCTCAGACAGAACCAATGTTATTGACATTAATACTTTAAAACATATTCATTACAAATATTTACCTCATTTAAAAAATTTATATGTAAATTATATGTATAGGTAGGTTTGTTGTGTATGTCTCAGAAATTTTTATTTTTATGATACACAATTTGTTTTTTATTCATTTGAGAATGTTATGTGCTTCTTTTCAAAAAAGAACTAAGATTGACTGTTTCTATTGTAGGTTTGTACTGATATTCACTTAAAGTTCTTTTTGTTCTTTAAATGCTTCATTTTTAACACTAATTTTGTAAACTGATTACAATTTATTTTTATTCAATGTATGATACGAGAAAAACGTTTTGTACAGATTTGTGTATATGTATTTAGAATTCAGTCTAGAAATATTTTAACAAGAGTATGTAGTTGTATTTAAAAATGTAATCACTGATAAATGTGGTGGATAGAAATCTATGATATTAGTTTTGTTTTCTAGTTGAATTGCTTAAATATATATTATTTATTCCTTGCTAATTTTCTGGTGGTATATTTTATCCTATAACATTTTTTATTAAGTGAAGTCTGTCATACATACAGACATTTTAAGTGTACAGTTCCATGAATTTTTATAAATGAATGTACCCTTATAATTACTACCTAGATGAGCATATGGGACATCCCTGCACCCTAGATATCTTCCTCAAAGGTAAGGAATATTCTCACTTTATCACCTTTTTTTTCCCTGGATTTTGAATTTCATTTAAATGATACCATGTAGTATGTACTAACTTTGGCTGTATTTTTGCATTTATGTAACATGTTTGTGATAGTACTGTGTATTTTTGATAGGCTTTGTAGTTCATTCTTTAGTTTATTGCAGTATTCTATTGCAGTATTTATTGCATTCTATTCTATGATGACATAGCAATATATTTGTCCAGTTTCCTGTTAATGAGTTTTTGGGTAGTTAGCAGTTTTGCCTATCATGAATTAAGCCATTGTGATCATTTTGTATATAACTTTGCATAGCCATAGACATTCATTTTTCTGGAGTATGTAACTACCAGCAGAACTTCTGGGTCATCGGATAAGCATGTATTTAGAATTTAGAAGGGACTGCTAAGCAGTGTTACAAAGTGCCTTAATCTGTTTACATTTCTGTCAGCAGTGTATGAGAGTTTCAGGTGCTTCATGTACTCAATACTATTTGGTATTGTCGGTGTTTTTAATTTTAGCTTTTTTGGGGGTATGTGTGTAATGGTATCTCATGGATTTTAATTTGTTTTCTTTGATGAATAATAATGTCAGACATTCATAACAAACTCAAATAGTCCCAAATCGAGTCTTTATCTCATTACCTCTTTTTTAAAATTGTATTTATAAAATTAAATTTAATGGGAGGACATTGATCAATAAGAATACATAGGTTTCAGGTAAACATTTCTATAGCATTTAAACTGTTGATTATGTTGTGTACCCATCACTCAAAGTTAAATCATTTTCTGTCACCGTACATATGTCCTTCCTTACTCCCCCACCCCTACCCCTACAACTGCCTCCCCTGGTAACCACTTCACTTTTATCTATATCCATGAGTCTCATTTTTATATCCCGCCTATATGCGAAATCATATAGTTCTTAGCATTTTTAAATTTACTTATTTCACTCAGTATGTTTTCAGGGTCCATCCTGTTGTTGTAAATGGCAATATGTCATCATTTCTTATGGCTGAGCAATATTTATTACCTCTTATCTTCTGCTTGCCTTCTACTTTTCAGCTATTAGAAACATAATCCCATTCTGTTGTTTGAACTAGGAGTTTGTGATGTCTGTGTACTATGATAGATTATAATGCTCT
Organism: Rhynchonycteris naso; assembly: GCA_037038555.1. Taxonomy (NCBI): domain Eukaryota; kingdom Metazoa; phylum Chordata; class Mammalia; order Chiroptera; family Emballonuridae; genus Rhynchonycteris; species Rhynchonycteris naso. The sequence goes on from CM072995.1 coordinate 342,822,441, forward strand.
ATAAAAGAACAAATTATGTTTTCATTGTTGAATAAATAACTGAGAAATTAATCCCTGACTCTTCCACATTTTTCATTTCAAATTTATGTGTATTAACAATTGTATATATCAAACTTTTTTCTGTATCTTGTTTTTTTTCTAATATCACTGTTATATTAATCTTTTTATGATCCTGAATTCAGCAAAACTGACAAGAGTAATCTGGCCAATTTTGTTGTAAACCTAAAACTGCTCTAAAAATAGTCTATTTGATAAAAAGTAATCTAAACTGTGATTAGTTTTCTGTTTTCTTTTTTACCAGTTTGGCCTAAGCAGTGAGGGTTGCTTTTTAATGATTAAGAAGGGCCTGGGACATCTGCTATTTAAGGATGCCGGTGTTTATTAGAGACCTAGGAACATGAGTTACGGCAGTCCTCTTTGTACGTTTCCTTCCTACTAGAGAATTAGTATGCAATTTCGTAGTCTTCAGAAGTCTACAAAAAGCAAGGTGGGAAAAGAAGAAATCTTACTTTATGTGACAGCATGGAAGTGAAGTAAGCCAGTCAGAGAAAGACAAATATCATATGATTTCACTTATATGTGGAATCTAATGAACAACATAAACTAACAAAATAGAAACAGACTCATAGATATGGAGAACAGACCGGCAACTGTCAGAAGAGATGGGTTTGGAGAGTTGGGTAAAATGGTGAAGAGATTAAACTAAGAGAAAGCATTTCATGGATACAGACAACAGTGTGGGGATTGCAGGAGGGAAAGGGGGTAGGGGGAGGAAGGAGAGGGTTAAGGGGGAATAAATGTTGATGGAAGGAGAGTTGACTTTGGGTGGTGAACACACAAATATACAGATGATGTATTACAGAATTGCACACTTGAAACCTATATAATTTTATTAACCACTATCACTCTAAACTAAACAACTTTTTAAAAGCAAGGTAGGCATAGGATAATTTTTTAAAATAAGCAATACAAATGAAAAGAATAACATATTTTGAATACTACTTTTCCCCATTCTTTGGTACTTTATTAAAATTTTTTTTTTAGTATTTTTCTTCTCCTGGTGATCTGTAAGACTTGAGGAAGAAGGTGAAAGCATGAATAAATGAAATTCACACACACACACACTAAATCTTTTATATTTTTCACTAGGTTTAGTTCCCATTATCTCAATTCTGACAACAGCTACTGGAGGTAATAACATTGATTGATAGAAGTTTATTTTCCCTTCTTTCTTGTTTGTCCTGTGGAGCTAAAAATAGCCAAAAGGCAGGATAAATAATATAGAAATATTCATGCCTAGAAGCATGAATAACTAATCAGTTATATAAAGATATGGTCTAAAACAAATGTGTAGAGACACACTGATGAGTCATAATCAATTGTAAGTAATTTGTTACTAATAAGATTTAAAGATAATACATGTAAGTACTTAGGACAGTCATTGGCTTATAATTCTCAATTAGCATTGTCTCATTACTACCAAAATGTCGCAATGTTTTACTTATGTTTTTGGAATTATAGCTGATTCAAGTTAATGGTATAATAATGTGTCACTTAATAATTTGAAAATATGCCCATATCTGCCCATTGTTGTCATAGGGGGAGGAAAAAGGGTTAAAAATAGGTACTAGTCAGGAATCAAACTAACATAGTCTATTATGTCTTTTCTACAGAGTAGGCAATTAGGAGTATGTGTAACCTGTGCTAACCAGCCTTCATTTGATGTTAGCCAGAAAAAATCTTGAGAATGTTCTGATATATAGAGCCTAGGTAAAGGAGATATATTGCAAGTTTGTTTTTAATGATCAGTCAAATTTTACTTAATGTGTTTTAGGTTAAATTAAGTGTTATAATAAAAGAGAATATTTTATTATAAAATTGCATTTTTAAAAGCATAAAATAACTGCTTTTTATATATTCTTAAGTATTTTCCAATTTTGATTCTATCTACAGTAGTCTCTTAAATTATACATAATAAGCTCCATGATTCATATTTGCCTTTTATTTGTTTACTATCCTGCAGTGTGCTAGACATTGTAGCCAATGACTGGTAGTTCTTTTGACTAAATTGATAAACACTAGAATTTTTTAAAATAAAACAGTTAGAATCCAGATTTTTAAAAAAGCATTGAGATTTTAGTCAGACTGATTTAGTCTCAAGTACTAGCCCCATCTTTCAAAAGCCTGGGCAAGTTATTTAATCTTAAGCCTTAGTTTCTGTCATTATTTGCATTTCCAAGGATAATAATGCCTATCTTTCAGAATTATTAGGATTAAATATATAGAAACCATCTCAAAATGTGACTAGCATATAATAGTCATTGAACATTTAGTAACTACCATCATCATCATTTCTATTACTGATGGTTCAGGATCAGCTTGACTCTGCTGTGAATAAAAGAAATCCATTGTTCTATAATGCTCTTAGAAATGCAATAATTTATCAATTATTACCCTTTAATGCTTTTTGGTTTAAAACTGTTTTACACATTCTTTTAAAGCCTAAGGCAAAGCAAAGTGAAGAATCATATATTCTGATTTTGTATGTTATTTATTCATTCACTTAATAAATATTTATGAAGTTCTAACTATGTTTCAGGTACTGTTTGCAACCCTGAGGTTATAACAGTTAACAGAACACATCCATATTTTCATGAAGTTTATGACCTATTGGGGGAGACATAATCAAGACATAATCCAGTGTATAACATAATATACACATTTGTATATAAAACAATATATAATATATTTTGTGTATGCACATATATATTTTAAAATATAGCAGAATAAAGAATTTCATTTTAGCTATGTTAAATTTAGTTGCATAGTAGAAATCTAAGTAGAAATGACACAAATGGCTTCTGGGTTTTGGGGTCTAGAGAATGAATAAAAAGTTAGGCCAAAGATGGCATTTAAAGCCATGGCTAGGGAAGACCATAACTTAAGGAATGGATCATCTACTTTGTTAAATGCTGTGGTCAAATAGGAACTGAGTTTGCCTACATTGAGGGTCACTGACGTATTTGTGAGGAGATGCTTCAGGGAAGTCGTTGTGGTTAAAACCTGGCTGGAATGGGGTTGAAGAGAGAATATTATAGGGACAGTAATATCAGAATCTATATCATGAAATTCTGTATTATTGTCAATAATTGTGAAATATTTTACAGTCCACAAAAAAATAAATGATTTTTAAAGTTTTTATGCTTAAGTTTTCTTTTTCTTTGTATACATCTTAATAATCTTTTCAGTGTTATTAATTGATTGTTGGAAAGGGTAATTTGATGAATTTGGATTTTATATTTATAATAAAAATTGTTTTACTGGTTTACCCCTTGAGATGAAAATATGTTGTTTAATAATGCCTACTTGATTAATTATAAATAAACATAATTGCCTAGTTTTTTATTATATACACTAATACATAGTACCGATACAATGGATGAGAAAGGCATGGGTTACAGTGCGGAAAGATTTTACATTCTCCAACTTTGGTAATATTTAATTGGAAAATAATTCTATGTATAATTTAAAAAAATAGTCTTTTTAATACAGGTAATTGCCTTTAGTGTCTTAAGTTTACCCATCACCACAGTGTTAGCATTTAAAATTTTTTTCAGGAAGAAGATATATATATATGTATGTATACACACTTATCAAAAGCAAGGAGATTAGATAGAATAGAACCTATGAAAATATACTCATATTGGTTAATCTTTAATTGTATATATTTTTAAATAAGCCATTTTACCAATCACACACCTTCATTTGTTATACCAGTACTCATGCATTTGAATGTACATATAATGAGTCCATAACAAAAATTTTATCCAATTAACTTTTTAAATGGGAGAGTTTTGGGACATATCATAGTTGACAGCTTATTTTTGGCATTTGGGTCACCAAACTATATGAATCACATAAGTTATCTGAACATAAAGTATATCGTTGGAAATATTTTAATATTCTCATAAAATTTTAAACCAAGGCATTTAATTTATTGTGATTTTTTAACAATAAAATTTATTAAATGAATTTGATCTTTTGTTTTATTTAAGGATGAAAAAATATCAAATCAGATATTATTCATTTACTGGAGTTCATTTACTATGAATTAAAAGTTAACAATGTAATGATATCAAGCAACTCTTTAGAAAATTGACTCATACCTAAACATTAACTTCTTAGTCTATGATATTTATAACAATAAATGTTAAATACAAGTACAGAAGAAACAGAGATAAGAGTGTTTTTCAAAAAGTGATATATGCCTGACCAGGCAGTGGCACAGTGGATAGAGCATTGGTCTGGGACCTGAAAGACCCAGGTTTGAAACCCGGAGGTTGCCAGCTTGAGTGTGGGCTTATCGAGCTTGAGCTGGGCTCACCAGCTTGAGTGTGGGGTCGCTGGCTTGAGTGTGGAATCATAGACATGACTCCATAGTTGCTGGTGTGAGCCCAAGGTCGCTGGCTTGAGAAAGGGGTCACTAGCTCTGCTGTAGCCCCTCCCTCAGTCCAAGGCACATCATATGAGAAGGCAATCAATAAACAACTAAGGAGCCGCAACGAAGAATTGATGTTTCTCATCTCCCTTCCTGCCTGTCTGTCCCTATCTGTCCCTCTCTCTCTCTGTCACACACACACAAAAATGTGTTACATAATAATCAGTGACAAAGTTGATGTCAGGACGTCATGTGAGTTTGCATTCAGCTTCCTCGTTTTGTAGTCTTAGTGCTGCCCACATATTCATCTGGCTGAGCCATACCTTTAGAAACACGGTTATTACTATAATTTCCCCCAGCATCAATGACTTCTTTTGGTTTCAAATAAAAAAGTGTTTTTGCTCAAGAAAACTGATTGTTCACATAAATGATGACATAAAAATATGTAAACTTGACTCTAGTAACTAATTTATCTTATTTTTAATGTTTACATTCATGAAATATTTAGCATATTCTGTTCAATGTGTAACTTAGGTATATAGCTTATTTTATTGTTTTATTTCCTGGAGCACATTTGAACTTGTAATAAAATATAGCATAATGGTAATATTATAGACTCTCTGAAATACTGGACCAGTAAAAATATTGTTGCATTTTCTTTTTAATATTCTATTATCTGGATATATCACAGTTTAAATTTTATTTTTATTTTATTCATTTTAGAGAGGAGACACAGAGTGAGAGAGAGAGAGAGAGAGAGAAAGAGAGAAAGGGGGAAGAAGCATCAACTCCCATATGTGCCTTGACCAGACCAGTGCAGGGTTTTGAACTGGCGACCTCAGTGTTCCCAGGTCGACACTTTATCCACTGCACCACCACAGGTCAGGCATATTGTTGCATTTTTATTTCCCCAGAAGCCTACCAAGAATGCTCAATAATTTAGTGTCACTTTTTAGATTTCTAATTTAATTTCTTTCTCTAACCATACTATTTTGAAATATGGAGATTTAAATCTTGTCACTAATAACTTGAACTACCAAATGAGATAGTTGTGTATTTAATTTAATGGCATTATATTTTTGTATCTCTTTTTTTTTATTTTGCAAAAGAAACAGCCTATAGAATGTCATAATAGAGAAAAATAGGGTTATGTCTAAAGTCATTGTCAAATATGGAAAGAGAACATGAAATTACTCCTAGGATCTTGCTTAAAACTTTAATTTGAATTCTTTAGTATTATTTATAAATTCCTTATATATCTATTTCTTGGTTTCTTATTCTGGAAAACAAATCTGGATCAATTTTTAAGTCTCTATACACCATAGAGAAAATGGTAGTAAATGAAAGAGACCAGTTTAAAAACCTCCTGACTCCGCCTGACCAGGCGGTGGTGCAGTGGATAGAGCGTCAGACCGGGATGCGAAGACCCAGGTTTGAGACCCCGAGGTCTCCAACTTGAGCGCAGGCCCATCTGGCTTGAGCAAAAAGCTTGCCAGCTTGGACCCAAGGTCGCTGGCTCCAGCAAGGGGTTGCTCGGTCTGCTGAAGGCCCGTGGTCAAGGCACATGTGAGAAAGCAGTCAGTGAACAACTATGGTGTCACAACAGCAATGAAAAACTAATGATTGATGCTTCTTACCTCTCTCCATTCCTGTCTGTCTGTCCCTATCTATCCCTCTCTGACTCTCTGTCCCTGTAAAACAAAACAAAACAAAACACCTCCTGACTCCATTTCACCAGTGTACAACTGTTGAATGTGTATAGAAGAAAACTTTCATGAATCAATCATTTTCATTTGATGATTTCCTGTGGTGATTAGCTAGCCAGTACAATAAACCTTACATTTTATAAAATGTCACTGGGATGCCATATAAGAGCATTTTATGCCTCATTCAAATAACATTGTAATGGAAATTTCAATAAAATGAAAGACTCCCAAATTGATCACAATCAGCTATTTTCATTGCAACAGCACTTAGTTATAAAGCCATTACTACAGAGTTATTTGAAACAGATTTTATATATATTTGCAATGCTATGCTATTGATTTATAATTTTTCTTTTCAAGGCCCCTGCTAGAACCCACTACACTGCTCTGTATTTCGAGTTATACAATTGATTTGCTCTTAAATGTTGATTATACTTCATTGACTGCTTTACTTTTTTGATCAATAGTTATTCAAAAGTTGATTGAATGCTGTTCATTAGTGATGATTTTAAGATTACTTCTCATAAAGAGAAAACTCTAGCTTCTACTTTCCCTTAATAGTTCTCTAACCTGTGAAAGTAACCATTTATTTAGAGAAAGGAAGGAGGTGGCCTATTTTTGTATTTATTCTAGAACATGGATAAAATTTCTTTCTAACATGAACCTTCCCCTGCCCCCCATGGCTAACAATAACCAAGCCAATTTATATTTTTGTAAATGATGAGTAAACATCAACTACTATTTTCAGAAACTGGAAAAAATCCTCATTTTGTACATCTATCTTTCGGTTGCTTACTCTTTGGATTTAAATTTTAGCTCACTTCATATAATGTGTTATAATAGAGTTATTTAAAGTCTATTTTAACATTATAAAAAATTCAAAGAAGATCTAATTTATCCATGTTTAGATCCTATTTTAGAGTTACAGAGTATTTGAGCTTGAAGTGAACATTTTAAAATTTTCATTTCCTTGCTTTATTATTGAGAAAGTTAAGGTTTGGAGAAGTAAAATGACTTGTTTAGAGTCATCATGTAGCCACATATTTATATAAAGAGCTTAACATGGTGCTTATACAGGAAGTGTTAGTAATTATATATTGAGTTACATGTATTTGGATACCTGGATAAAGATTATGACAGAAGAGACAGAATTAATGTTTACACTGGATAGACTTATAATGTGAATTAATACAAATTAAAGCATTTATTAACAAAATTAAGTGAACTTTCAATGATTTAGGTGATGAATTAAGGCAATATTTGCATACTTAGCTCATTTGCTTTAGTTACATCTTGTTCAAAGTAATAGATGTAGACTGGCTCTAATGAGCATTATCCTGGATTTTAATTTACATTAATTATATAATGAAGTTATAACAATGATTCTACAAATAACTTTGCTTGACAGCAGACAGATGCTATATATCTCACAGGAGCAAGGGATGCTTCTTTTATATTATTATCATAATAAGATTTATGGTTTAAAGTTATCTCTGAAGTTATAACTTGTCTTATAGAACTGAACCAGCATGAATGTTATTACAATTGCCTGTAGAATTTAAAATTGGTGACAACGCTTTTACTAAAATTTTCATCAGAAATTATAAAGCAAACATTTAGTCTGTATAAGCTGATAAAATTTGTGTAAGTTTTCTTATAATGTCTTTGTCTGGTTTGAGTATCAGGATAATTCATATTGCTCCTCACTCCTAGTTATAGGTTTGTTGTTTTGCATTTTGTGGGATGTTCCTGAGAAGTCAGTAATTAATTGAAATTGCAAGACTTAGAAAAAAAGTGGACTAAAGATTTGAAAAGGTTAAAAATACCTAAATTTTGTTTATGCATTATATTAACATAAATTTAACTTTCAGAGCCTGTATCTTTTTATTTAAAATATTTTTACTAGAATAGTTAATCAATAATAATCTTTTTAGAACTTAAACTTTTTATAGAAATGATATGTGGATTTAAATCTGTGGTACGTTTTAGGTTTTGTGCGCAGTATTCTACTGTTTAATTATGAACTCCAGTATAAGAAAAAGCAAGTGGTGCTGTATAATAGAAGAGTTCTTTTGACACAGATGTATTTTAAGAAGTGACAACAACTGCATCTCTGAAATTAGATAAACTTCTGAAAGTCAAGGTTGATTTATTTTTAAGCATATTGCAAAAACTAATAGTCAGAAGATACAACTTAGCATTGTGGTCTGACAGTAAAATATCTTAACTAATTAACAGAAGGTGCTGCTTGTTTCTGCCTAATTTTCTCCTTTGAGAAAGAGTAAAAGTGTTCTTGATCTGGACTAATATTTAAATATTTATTGCTTTTCATTAGCCTGTTTCTGACCTGTTTGGTATGTCAGTGTTGATATGTTTAAAGATTTTTTAATAATGATTAGCCAGGTAATCAGTTATTTGGGATATTATGTTTTACTTAAAACAGATAAAGCAAGTAACTTCTTTCTTAATTGTGTATTTGTGTGTCTTTTCAGGATATAAAGTATTTATTCAAAGATTATGTCTTATCTAGTGTTATCTGCTCTTAACATATCAAATAAATAGGCTTGGTACTTTACATTATAAACACAGGAATGACATTGCCTGACAATAAATGATAACACCTTCTGGAATACACAACTTGGCATAATTAAAAGATTTCCAGGCTTTAAGTGATTATCAACTTAATTGGAGTCATGTTTATTGCAACATAAATCTAGAATTGGAAATAGAAAATTGCAGGCAGGAGTTTAATTTTCGATGAAGGTTGAAAGAATGATTAGAAAAATTGACTTTTTGTCTAGTTTAATGTTTTCTCCTTAAATCCAGAAGAAATGATCTAAGATGATTTAATTTAGAATGAATCGAAAGTATTGGATGTTTTTCACTGTTGTTTAGTAGAAATAACAGAAGAACCACTTTAAAAGAGAAGAAAACCACACTTTTGTCCATATCCCTGAGTCTCATTTTTATGTCCCACCTATGTATGGAATCATATAGTTCTTAGTTTTTTCTGATTTACATATTTCACTCAGTATAATGTTATCAAGGTCCATCCATGTTGTTGTAAATGATCCGATGTCATCATTTCTTATGGCTGAGTAGTATTCCATAGTATATATGTACCACATCTTCTTTATCTTTGGGTGATGGGTATGCAACATAATCAAATGTCAAAATAACCTGGAGATGTTTTCTCTGAACCTATGTACCCTGATTGATTAATGTCACCCCATTAAAATTAATTTTAAAAATAAATAAAAGAGAAGAAAAGTATATAGGAAAGACTAGCTTCCCTCTGTTATAGCAATTTATAATTTTTAGTTAAGAAATCATTCTCTTTTTATCCTATCACAATATGGTCCTTGTGTTTAAAAATATATTTATAGTCACTTACATGTTACACTGTTGTTTAGAAACCGAAATGATTCCTGCAATATGCTTGTATTTGGTGTTTAAATACCACTGTAACTCTGAAATACTCATATTACTTTCAGTTACTGCTTCAGGTAGTCCAACCATACTTTTTGAAATTGGAGGAAGAATAGGAGACACACAACACAGATTTCATGGACTATTCAAGAGCCAGGACCATGATCTGGGCTTTGGAGCTTCCCAGTGCAGTCCAACTCAACAGGTGGTAAACCTGTTATCGTGAGACTTTCAGGCTTGTAAATTATTTTTCATACATAATAAATACTTTTGACTACTTGGTTTAATTTTCTGGTTTTTGATCTTGTGTTTTTTGGGGGTTTTTTGGAGAGGTGAAAAGCATGAATCATTAGTTTTCGTTGCCGTTGCGACACTTTTAGTTGTTTATTGATTGCTTTTCCACATGTGCCTCGACTGCAAGCCTTCAGCTGACCGAGCAACTCCCCGCTGGAGCCAGCGACCTTGGGTTGAAGCTGGCGAGCTTCCGCTCAAGTCAGATGGGCCTGCGCTCAAGCTGGCGACCTCAGGGTTTGAACCTGGGTCTTCCGCATCCCAGTCCTACGCCCCATCCACTGCATTACCGCCTGGTCAGGCTGATCTTGTGTTTTGACAGACAATATTTCTCAACACATCTGAGACAGAATTAGATGTCATGCCATTATTGTCACCATAAAATATTTCATGGCCAAATAATATTTGTGTGGTGATCTACAGTGTACAAATTATTTCTTTGTTCCATATGACAGTACTGACTCACTTTTTAAATGACTTTGCTTAAGTCAGATAGAGATTTTTTCCTAGTGAACTTCCTTTACTAACCCCATTTTCAGTGTTCTTGACTGCACCCATGTGGTTTTAACAACATTGTATTAGGACTCTATTGAATTAATTCCCATAGTAAAGAACACTTAAAAGAAGCTGATATTGAATATAAGATACAAATTAAATAATATTATTAGCACTAATTTTAGTTAACTTCAGTGAATTTTAATAACACTATACAAATTCAATAAGATCCTCATTTAATACCAGTCTAAAGTTTATTTGAACAACTTTTCCTGACAGATAATGATTTCATTAAGGATTTTAAAGATTTTCTTTCTATTTTCTGCAACTAACCCATATACAGGTTGGGCAAAAGTAGATTTACAGTTGTGAGTACACAAAAGACTTTATTCTTGTATAGTTATTTGATTATTGTTTTATTTTCCATTCAAACAACTGTAAATCTACTTCTGCCCCACATTGTATTTATTCATCTATTTTTAACAAATGTTATCACCTATTATGTGCACAGCATTGCTGGAAATCTACATCTAGAGTTTCTATTTTGTTCTAGTTATTGTTTCAGACATTTAGGCAGTTTTTTTTATTTAAATGGGGTGACATTGATAAATCAGGGTACATATGTTCAGAGAAAACATCTCCAAGTTATTTTGACATTTGATTATGTTGCATACCCATCACCCGAAGTCAAATTGTTTTCCGTCACCTTCTATCTGGTTTTCTTTGTTCTTCTTGCCTCCCCATCCCTCCCTCTCCTTCCTCCCTCCCCCAGCTCCCTCCTCATCTTTCCTCCCCCCACCCCATAACCACCACACTCTTGTCCGTGTCTCTGAGTCTCATTTTTATGTCCCACCTTTGCATGGAATCATACAGTTCTTAGTTTTTCCTGATTTACTATTTCACTCAGTATAATGTTATCAAGGTCCATCCATGTTGTTGTAAATGATCTGATGTCATCATTTCTTATGGCTGAGTAGTAGTCCATTGTATATATGTACCACATCTTCTTTATCCAGTCATCTATTGAAGGGCTTTTTTGTAATAGTCTGGGTTCTCCAGAAAAACAGAATCAATAAATTATATACATATACATTAAGAGATTTATTTTAAGGAACTGGCTATGAATTTATGTGGAATTCTGTCAAGTCCGAAATCCGTAGGGCAGATGGCAATCTGCAATTTTTTTTTTGACAGAGACAGAGAGAGAGAGAGAGAGACAAATAGGGACAGACAGACAGGAAGGGGGAGAGATGAGAAGAATCAATTCTTTGTTGTGGCACCTTAGTTGTTCATTGATTACTCTCTTATATGTGCCTTGACGGTGGGAGGTGGGGTGGCTACAGTAGAGTGAGTGACCCCTTACTCAAGCAGTCGCCCTTTAAGCTCAAGCCAGCGACCATGGGGCCATTTTTCAAGCCAGAGACCCTGCACTCAAGCTGGTGAGGTTGCGCTGAAGTCAGATGAGCCTGCACTCAAGCCCATGACCTTGGGGCTTCGAAACCTGGCTCCTCTGCGTTCCAGTCTGATGCTCTATGCACTGCACCATCGCTTGGCCAGGTGGCAGTCTGCTATCTTATGCAAGGATTAATGCTGTAGTCTTGAGGTATTATTTCCTTTTATTGTAAAAAATCTTAGGTTTTGTTCTTATGGCCCTTTCACTGATTTGATGAGCTCCACTCACATTATGGAGATTAATTTTATTTATATATTAATTTAATTTAGTGATTAAATAACTTTCTCAACTATTATGGAAATTAAATAATAAATTCTGGACTAGAAACCAGATATTTTGACCATCAGTCTCTTTCTTTTACATCCTGCTGTCTCATTATATCTTGTCTTTTCTATATGTAGCACTTGAAAGTATTTAGTTATTTCATTGATCCTACCTCTTCTAATTATTTTGAATTATTTTAAAGACACTGTCTTTATTGTTTTCCTTCTTACTTGCCTATGAAACTGTTTCTCACTCCTGAAATTTTACTTTCTAACATTTCCACACAAAGGTTTCATAGTGGTGTAGTGTTTCCTATTCTGAGTCTGAAACTTGTCCAGACTTGATTCACATATTTAAAGAAGGTAAAGAATATTGAAGTTTCTAATCACCTGCCCTTATACACATGCAGTATTCATGTACATACCCATGTGCCTGTGGATTAGAACACACACACATATATACACACAGTGGATGGGACACTAATACTTACATATACTGGTTGCTATGATATTGTAAAAATGATATCATTTGAAGAGCAAGTAATAGAAAATTTTACCATCAATGGTTTTATTTTAATGCTGATAAAAATTTAACATTAGAACCATGTTGAAGCCACTATCAGTAAAATGATTTGTGCCACACCCCCACTATTAAAAAATCACAGAGCATTTGTAGAGCACATTAATTAAATGATTGCATTGTTTTTTCCAAGTGCTATAAAGTATAGCATATGTTTAATAACTCTTAGAGGAAAATACCTTTTGTCGTTCTTAATAGTCAGTTACAGAATGTGTTCAGGGGAAAGTTTGTCCAGAATATGTGGCATGTATTTCTTGGGGTATAGCTATAAACTGATTTTGTTATGAAAAAAGATGTTGAGAGATTGGCATTGTCTCTGTGAAAGTAAGCTTCCTGAGACCAGCCATGCCATATTATTTTTAGCTATTTGTGTTAATTCAGCCATTGTACCTACAAGCCGATCAGTGGCAGTCTATTGTACATGACTGGAACTTATCATTGACATTCATCCTGTGGTACAGATAAGAGTAAAAGCTACTCATTACTAAGAAGGATGAACTCCTATTATTTAATATAATTGAAGAACATATTTTATAAAGAAGGGAAAAATGAGTTTTGTTCTGACACATAAATATTTCTTTTGTAAATAAGAATTTAACCTACAAGATGATGTGTTTGCAGACCCTGGCCAGGTAGCTCAGTTGGTTAGAGCATCATCCCAACATGCTTAGGTTGTAGGTTCCCTGGTCCGGGCTCATATAAGAACCAGCCAATGACAGCACAAATAAGTGGAACAACAAATTGATGTTTCTCTTTCTCTCTGTCTCTGTCCCTTTTCCTTTTCTCTTTAAAAATCAATTTTAAAGAAAAGATCAAATATTTGCACAATTTAATCAGACTGAGTCATAGTAACACCATATTCCTGATAAAGTGGGAAAGAGATAAATTTTTTGCAATGCATTGATTGTTTTGTTTGTGGTATAACTTTTATGTTTGTTTGATCTTTTTTCCTTTTATATAAACCTGTGTAACAGTTACAAATTAAACAAAATAAGCACATAACAGATACTTTACAGAACTCGACAAGGCAATAATAAATTTGGTTTGGTAGGAAAAATATTTGTTCAGAGTATTAGCTGACTATGAGGTTGATGGCCTTCTATGTTCACAGTTACATGTTCTAGTTTATTTCAGGTCTGCAAATGCATCAGTGTGACAAATGTCTACTTGTCAATAGATTAGGCAGGAAAGATTAGTAAAGCTTGAGAGAAGGCAGTGATAGTCTTGAGTGATTCAGCACACAGTGGTAGAACAGTGGCTAACCTTAGCATTGTAAACATTTTGGTGATCATGAAACAGATAACTTTAGTAAATTTTTGTGCAAAGACCCATCATGTTATATCATACCATACTCATATATATCATATCATGTCTGAATAACTAGCTCATCTCTGTTAACTTTTGCCTCCCCTTCTCCTTTGGTAAATATATACAGTATAATATGCATATATAATGAATGTTATTTATCTTAGTGTTTTTTAAAATATACTATGTTTTAGATTATGATGAAATTTTAAATGTATAATTAGAATTTAACATTTTTGTAAATCAACCTTCTTACTTTCACTATGGATTAATGCTATTACACTTGTGGATTTTAATTTTTTTTCACTATTTATTTTCTTCAAAACCTTTTTCTCTCAGTAATGCCTTTATTTCATTTCTTCAGTTTTACTGCAAAGAGTTATTCTATTCCCAAGTGAAAGTTTTAAAACTCTTTGTTCTCCCCATCAAGCTGCCTGTGTCTTCTCACACTTTGTTTTCTCTCTTCTGGAGTGACAAGTTCTTTCTTGTCCTTTCTAACACTAATTGGGTGGTGGGGGGGGGTCAGTGCGTAAGGGAGGGAAGATTAATGCTTATCTTATTTCTACCTATATCTCTAATTATAGCACCTCTTCATGTTTTCCTAAGTAAATAGCTCCAGCATACCTATCTGTAAAATGGGTTATGTTATTTATCAAACAGGCGATTGTAAGAATTAAATTAGATCAAGTATTTAAAGTGTGTGCCATAGTGAGTGCTGACATATACTAATTGCACAATAAATGATGTCTTCTTAGACACCCAGATAGCATGTTTTGTGATTATTTTTTATTTCTCTCACTTCTCCACTCACCACATCTAGTCTCTACCTCTATAAAACAACAACAGAAAGTATAATTATTTTTTATTATTAACTGAGAGGCGGGAAGCAGAGACAGACTCCCATGTACACCCTTACCGGGACCACCTGGCAAGTCCCCTATGGGGTGATGCTCTGCCCATCTGGGCCGCTGGTCCATTGCTCAGCAACTGAGCCATTTTAGCACCTGAGGTGAGGCCATGATGCCATCCTCAGCGCCCAGGGCCAACTTGCTTGAATGAGCCATGGCTGCGTGCGGGAGGGGAAGGGAGAGAGAGAGAGAGAGAGAGAGAGAGAAAGTGAAAGAGAAGAGGGAGGGATAGAGAAGCAGATGGTTGCTTCTCCTGTGTGCCCTGACTGGAAATAGAACCTGGGACTTACACACTTCGGGCCAACACTCTACCACTGAGCCAACCGGCCAGGGGCACAAAGTATAATTTGAAGTTAGGTAGTATGATACCTCTGGCTTTATTCTTTTTTCCCAGGATTGCTTTGGCCATTTGGGTTTTTGTTTGTTTGGTTTTTCTTTTGGTTTCATACAAACCTGGTGATATTTTTGTTCTATTTCTTTAAAAATGACATTGGGATTTTAATGGGGATTGCATTAAATTTGTATATTACTTTGACTAATAAGGCCATTTTAACTATGTTGATTCTTTCAATCTCTGAACATGGAATATTTTTCCATTTCATTGTGTGTCAATTTCTTTCAATAGTCCTTGGTAGTTTTCAGTACAAAGTAAACAGCCAACCAAATGGGCGATGATATTTATAAACAATAGCTCCAATAACAGTTAATATCAAAAATACATAAAGAACTCACAAATCTCAGCTGCAAACAAGCAAGCAGTTCTATTAAAAAACAGGGAGAGGACCTGAACAGACACTTCTCCCAAGAAGACACACAAATGGCCAACAGATGTGAAAAGATGCTCATCTTCTCTAGCTATTCGAGAAATGCAAATCAAAACTACAATGAGGTCCCACCTCACACCTGTTACATTGACTGTTATCAACAAGACAGGTTAAAACAAATGTTGGAGAGGCTGTGGAGAAAAAGGAACTCTCATTCACTGCTGGTGGGAAATAAACTGGTACAGCTATCGTGGATTTCAGCTCAACTGGCATTCTCTATACATGCCATATCCCTTTTCTGTGCCTATGCCTTTGCTAAGATTTAATTCTTTGTTTTTATTTATTTATTCAGCAAATATTTATTGGTTGTGTTCTATACGTCATGTATTATTTGGCAGTGGGAACAAAGATGTTTAGGGCATTTTGCAGGTGTATTCTAGAAAGAAAGAACAGTGTGTTAAAGATGCTAAGACTTCCAGGCTGTAATGAGCATAGGAACCAAGTCTGTTTTGGCCTGCTTTTTTGTTTCCAACTCTTAGACTAGAGCAATGGGCACATTAGGATTCTCATAATTGAGAAGAAAGGTTCAGAGAGATGGAATAAGTAAAAAAATGAGAGACGTATGAGGCAGTTTGACATGTTTGATAATTGCACATACTTCTCTGTATGGCTAGAGAAAATTTTGTCAAATTTGTATCCCAGAGTCATGAGATGTGATGTTGGAAAGAAATGCTTTGGCCAGAATATAAATAATATTATCCATTATGCCTGGAAGTCTAGACTTTATCATATATCTTTGTGAGCCTGTGAGGGGGGGTTACATAGGATTATTACATACTACACTTTTATTTTAGAAAGGATGCACTGTTTGCCATGTAGCAAGAAGAGTTAGAAGTGAGATTACAGTCGTGGACAAGAATTGTGAGTTTATGGCAATAGTAAAGCAAAGAATATGGGGACCTGAATTAAAAATGGGGTTGGGAAGACTCAAGACGTATTTGTATGGTACAATTAACAGCACCTGGTAACTCTGGATCTGGAAATAAGAAAGAGAAAAAAGAAAGGGTGAGTTTTGAGTTCTTCTCAGCCTTCAGGGCCCAGCCAAATTATAATTTATTTCTATTTCTTCTACCTCATCACCCATTAAAATAAATATCTATATTTTTACACCTTATTAAATATTATATATGCCTTTCTTACATTGCTGATTTCTTTGTTACTAGTTGTTATTTGTGTACCTGTCTAGACTTCTTCACTAAACTGGAAGGCCCATAACTATACTGAATGGCCAGCAAATATACAGATTATTAATTAATAACATATTTTAATTTAATCATTGCCAGAAAAAAGAATCCAGAAAGTTCAATATATACCGTAGCTGAGACATTTTAGTATTTCAAAATGGAACTAGTAGTTGCAAATAGATGAAGTTTAAAATTCTTTCAAAAGTGCTTTACTATTAAAAATTCAAAATTAGTGATTGCTAGAAAAGAAAATATTCATAAAAGGAATTTTAAAGTGAGATCAGCCCATATTGTTTCCAAATTCAGATGAGAACTTACTATTAAAAGTCTTGCACAGATTGGAAATGACTAATCAACATTAGAAAAATGAAATTTGAAGATCTGCCCTCATACTGTTCATGGCTAAAAATGTTTTTATGTCCAATTTTAACAGTGTTGTTCCAGTGTGAAAATTTCAACGATTAGAACTGTTGGATTGGGGAAAATATCATCTAATTATCTAGTGTGTGCAGGGTGATCTTGGGTTTGCCCTTAATCAGATCGCTTGATGTGTGTCTGTCTCCCTCTTCATTAGCAAGTCTTAAAGTACCACATTCGAGAGATGAAAATGTAGTGCTAGGTGTATTGTAGAAAGACAGAGCAATGTGTAATAATGGAATTGAACTAGGATCTTTTGTATGGGATGATGACTTCATAAGGTATATAAATGTCTAATCACTATGTTGTACCCTTGAAACTAATATTATGTTGACAAATATATTTGAGAAATAAGTTTAAAAAAAGGTACAAAGTTCCCACATCTATCTATGTTAATATTAAGAAAAATACTTTTGCAAAGAACAATTGTTTTTATTTCAGCAATTATATAATTTCAGTGGGGGAGTATTATGAGATGGAGTGGGAAGATCACAGGAGCTGGGTTTTAGTATTAGCTTTGCTCTCAGCTAGCTAGCAGCTGCCCTCTTTGGGCCTTGGTCTCCTCATAAGTAAAGTGAGGAGGTGGAATAAATAGTCTGTTCTATCCTTTGGAGTTCTGAAATTCTGCACATGTCCTTTGTCCATATCAGATCCACAGCTATAATTCAACTATTCAAGTGTGACTCATCCTGGGGAAAGGTAGAACCTAATCATTTCTTTGATATTTAGAAGTCTTTGGGAGATCAAATGTTATTTAGTTGTATTTGATTTAAAAAGCTAACCGAAAATAAGAAATGTTCACTTTCTTATTTGAAATGTATAGAAGAACTGATCAGCAAGTAAAAACATGGTGCTATAGAGTTATATAATAGTGGTTATTTATTATTAATGTTTGGAAAAGTTCTGTTCTTTAATATTAGGAATATACTGATTTTAAATGATTCAAAAGTTAGACGTATTGTGACTATTTTATATTTTTCTGTGGTAATGAGTCTTATATCTTCAAGAATATTTCTGAATTCAGCCTGACCAGGCAGTGGCACAGTGGATAGAGCGTTGGACTGGGATGTGTAAGATCCAGGTTCAAGACCCCGAGGTAGCCAGCTTGAGCGCGGGCCCATCTGGCTTGAGCAAAAGCTCACTAGCTTGGACCCAATTTCGCTGACTCCAGCAAGGGGTTGCTCGGTCTGCTGAAGGCCCGGGGTCAAGGCACATGTGAGAAAGCAATCAATGAACAACTAAGGTGTTGCAACGACAACGAAAAACTAATGATTGATGCTTCTCACCTCTCTCCGTTCCTGTCTGTCTGTCCTTATCTATCCCTCTCTCTGTCCTTGTAAAAAAAAATGAACAAAAAAGAATATTTCTGAATTCATAAGCACAAATGAGTGTTGCTATCTTTATCATACTTGCCTTGCAGGCTGAACTCTTTCATATCGTGTCACTAAATATATACTAAACACTTAACTATTTTGCACTGGAAGTACAATATTAAATTGGTGGCAAAGTTAGAGAAATTATAGTTATGAATCCTCTCTTTCAAATACTACAATACTACTTTATTTTTGTCTTTGCATCACCTTTATTTTGATTGAGTCCCAGCTCCATGTGCTGAGAACCCATTAGTCTTAACACACACACACACACACACACACACACACACACACACACACACACATACACACCACATCCAGAGCCATGCAGAGGCATTGTTTCTTATCACTCCCCAATTAGCACACTTAGGTTTCCCTGAGATGCCTTTTGTTCTAACGTGTACAGATCCTGTGGGACCAAAGAGGGTCATGGAAACCTCTGGTAGAACTGGGCACTCCGTGATTGAGGGGTCATCCTCCTGCAGCTCCACATCAAGCCAGCTGCTTTGACTGGTACATTTACCCCCATTTCTTAGATGAAGCAATTGAAGCTCAGAGACTTGAAATGATTTGGCCAGGTTTATACAAGTGATAAGTGAAATTACCAGAGTAAACTCTTGGTATCAAATATGGGTTTGGCTTTTTAAATAAATTATATCAGGTAATTTCAAATAAAAAATTTTATATATTTTTAGAGCATAAGATACAAAGTTCAATATATGTATACATAAGACCCAGAAAGGATTATTATGAAACATTCATATTTATTTGATCATGTACATTTGCTATGCAAAAAAGTTTGTCCACTTTCCTTATTTTATTATCGACTTGTACAAATTAAGAAATGTGGTCTTGGGTCAAGTTAATGACCCCAGAGAAGGGAAAAACTAATTGGCTCCCTTTTTAATTGTAATGCTTAGTTATTCACTATTACATTTGATGAGCAATGTATATTACAATTTTTAAAATGAAAGTTGATGACTTTCGTACCTATTAACCCAAGGCATATGGTAGGGTTCCATAGTAGTTTTATAAATCCCCATTTGTCTCCCACTTTTTTGTGTGTGTAATACTTGACTGGTAATAATAAATTATTTCTTCTATAAAGACATCCTTGATTGTCAGTATAGCTCCAAGGACATAATCATCATATATTAAAAAATAATTATGTAAATTATAATCATCTCACATTTTCCAGAATATTTTTAATGATGAAGATTTTTCCTTTTAAATCTTGATTGAGACTTTCTGGCTTGAGATAAAGTAATCATGTGCAAGTTATTTATTTGATATACTTTTTGTTTAAATCCAGAGTGATAACTAGGCTTGATATTGGGCCATAGCAAAAAAAAAAAAAAAAAGAAAGTGGTTATTTAAGTTATGCAGTTTTGCAAATGGGTAAAGTAAGTGGGAAATTTCTATCTACTTGTGGGTTCATAAAATAAGGATACAGAGTAGGAAGGGAGATTATTTAATATTGAGATTTAAGTATGTAATCCTAACAACCATACAAATAATAAGACATTAAACGTTGTCTTAAAGTTACTATTTAAAATGGTGAAAAGTGTGTGTAGCCATGAAAAGTACAAGGTTAAGTTATACTAATATTTATATTAAAAGGCAGAGCTTGCACATTTTTACCACATTAACTTGTCTGATATTTTACATCCCTTCTCTTCTCAGTTTTGATCAGAAGACTTTCTCCACATTATTCTTCAGAGATAGTAGGCTAACTTTTCTGAGGATTTGATCAGAGGCTTGGACTCAGTGTGGTAGCAAAAAATCAAAACATAATTATTCCTTGTTTCTAACTACTTTCCCTGAAGTAAATTATATTGTTCAGGGCAGGGAAATAGTATTCAAATCCATTATAAGGACTTTTCTTCTTGGACTTTTAAAAAGCTACATGTTTAAATATTTTTAACTCTCTGGCTTATAGTGTATGTGTATTTGTCATAGTCTCCAGTACAGTGGTTCTTAACTTTTTTTGACGTACCGAACCCACCAGTTTCATATGCGCATTCACCAAACCCTTCTTTAGTGATAAATAAAATATGATTTTTTTTTCCAAATTCAAGACATGGGTATATGTTTTCTTACTGGTGCACAAAATGAGCCGTGCATGAACATCACCTTGCTCAAAGAACAAAACCAACAAAGTGCATGCTCTCACAACATATTACGGTATTACTTTATTCTGGCCTCCGTGGCAGAGGCTTCTCCGAACCCGAGACCGACTCATCGAATCCCTAGGGTTCGATAGAACCCAGGTTAAGAACCACTGCTCCAGTATTAGTATTGGTATATTGGTTTTATTTTCACAGTATCAATAAGCTTATTGAGAAGGTGCATTAAATTGAGAGCATAACTTTGGGGGGCTGTGCTGAGAGTGTCTTTATGTCCAAATCAGCCACAATCAACTAAGTTGTTCATTCATATGTTTCTTATGTCCAGGTCTGGGTTTTGTCCAGCTGTGACATATTTTCTTTATAGTGTGGCCAAATGAAATAGCCAAGGAGTAGTTTCAGATCCAGTTCAGTTTCTGTGTAACTAGAATGATCCCAGCTCTTAAAGATATATCCTCCATACCTCATGTCCTGTTGTCCTGGCAGAATTATTACTGGCATGTTGCTCACTCTCACCAGTGTCTTGATTGAAGTGAGAAACTGTATGTCACCTTACCAGTCTGGTAGATATTGATGATATCTTTTGTCTAAACCTTTCTTTCTAAATTCTGGAGAAATCAAAAGGCATTGGAATTTTAAGTGACTTTCCCAAAGATATATACCTGCCGACTGGCAAAGCTGGAATTTACCCTAAGTGTTTAGACTTCAGCCTTAGGCTTTTTTCTAAGTCATATTTGCTAATTTGTCAATTTTACAGGTTCGATTTTTAAAGATTTTCTTGTGGCCATTTATTGTTAGGTATGCTCTTCATTGTATTCTTGAATATCTTTGCATTAAATATAAGGCATTTAGAGAAAGTGAGATAAAGTGAGCCACCCGAACTGTAGGGTATCTCCAAATGATGAGAAATTGTTGGAAATGTCATTAGCAGCCAGGTGTTGGAAAGCATTGAAAGGCTGGCAGAACACAACCCTGTGTGGCCAGTTTGACCTTCTGGAGTGAAAGGTGAATTTGTCTGGTATCGGCCAGCCTGTACCAGAGATGATCATTTTACTGATCCTCTGACCAGCTCTGTTGGACTGAGCATTCATATTGATCCAGATCTCCTGTGTAACAAATTCAACTCTAGGCAAAAAATTATAATTGTTTTTTTACTTGCTATCATCTCTGAAAATCTATGTGCTTCTAGAAATTAAGGTAGAATAAGTTTTGTTGATGCTGATTCATAATTTTCTCTTTCTGTGTTGGCTAGATTTTTCTCGATATGACATTTGGTTCAGGAGGACACGCAAGAGCCATTCTGCAGAAAGAGTCAGATATTACTCTGTATGCCTTAGACAGAGACCCAGCAGCTTATGCAATAGCTGAACAACTGTCAGAATTGTATCCGTAAGTATTACTCTTGTATAATTATTTAATTTGGGTGCTGAATTTTACAGAGCTTGGCTTACCATCTTGGAATTTGTTCTTCCTTGTATGATGTTATATTTTATTCCACTATGTATTCTCTGCTCTTTGTTTCCCACTTAAAATAGATATTCTGCATGTATTATTTCTGAATTAATAAGAATAAATAAAAAATGGCATGGCTAAAATTTGAATATATATTGAAATCCATCTATGAATAATATTTTGACAAATAACCCATAGTTTAAAAAATAATTTTTTAAAGAATTTTATGAGTTAGAGTTTCCAAGAATTTAGTGGAGTGAATAAGTATGTGAGAATTCTGCAGCATTCATGAGGTCACATTCATCAACATAATGAATTGTGTTCTCTGAATACTTTTGAAATTCACAACTAAATTTAGAACCCTCTATTTCTCTGTCAGAATTAGTGAGCTTTCACTATAAACTTTAAAACATTATATTGTCTTAATGAGTGGTAGAACCATCTTCCTTTAGAGATAAATTTAGAATTATTATTGTGTATATTATGTTCATATGCTGTGTTGATAAAGGCTATCAGCCTGAAAAACAAAATTATCTTGGAGCTAAAATGACTATCTCCAAATATTGTATAAAGGGCTATTTTCAGGAATAGGGAATTGTTCTGTTCTCTCATGCTCCAGAAACTGAAATTAAAAAAAAAATTGATGACAATTTCAAAGGTAAGTTTTGACTTGATGTTTGTTTATTTATTTTTTAAAGTCTTATTTATTGATTTTAGAGAGAGAGAGAGAGTAAAAGGGGTGGGGGGAACAGGAAACATCTCATCTGCTCATAGTACTTCCATCTCGCATGTGTCTTGACCTGGCAAGCCCAGGGTTTCAAACTGGTGACCTTTGACTTGATGTAAACTAGAATTTTTATTACTTATGATATCTAACAATAAAAAGATCTCTTGAAAGAGCAAATGTATGGCCATGGAAAATCTTAATCACAGACCAAAGGTAGAAAATTAGATTACTGTTTTGCAATACCTTTTTCAACCTCTCAGATTTCAGACTCTTTACAAATCTATCAGTGTGATTTATTTTCTGAATAAATATGCAAATAAGTACATGTATTAATTTTTGTATGCAAGATTACAAAGTTTATGGAGTATCTGGTATTTTAATCCCAAATTATTTTCTTCTAAGAAATTATATAAAGATGTGGTTTAATGGACTTGGTACCTTTATTTTTAAAAAATATTTCAGTGTCATTCTTCATGGTAACTTAGATGCACTTTCTTTAAGAATATCTTGTAGTAGGGCATTCCTGTTTGTGAAATAGCTTAATTGTTCATTTGATTATGACTTTAACTTCATAGAATGATTATAGCTCTCCATTATACTTCAGTATCATAGATAGATTGAATTTTCTTAGATATTATTGTTTCAAAAGGCAATGATTTTGAGTTCATTTAATCCAAGGTCTATTATTTTTTCAATAATGTTTATCAGTTTTACCAGGTGTAATTTTTTATCTAACAGGAATCTTGAGGCTCATATTCTCTCTTTAGTTCACAGGTGTGGAAACAATTAACTAGACAGGATTAAATGATTTTCTAAAAGGCATCCAGGACTTAACAGAGATAGACCTACTACATGTATTCTGACCTGCCACTGAATAATCTCATTTTATTAAATTATACTACATTAGCTCACACCTTGTTGAGACATTTTAATTCAACAAAAGACTTCCTTTGTCAAACATAGTAAATAAAATAAAATAAATTAGGAAGAAGGAATTGATATACATAAATATCAATATTGTGCCTTTGATATTGAAGTGTGTAACAGCCCCATATATAACAGAAGGTGTCAGGACTATTCTTACATTTACGCCTACTTGAAGAAGCCATGATTCAATCTTAAAACAAAATAAGAGGGTGTTTTTATCAGATAATAATTTTTTACATTTAAAAACAACTACAATTATGTAAAAATGATGTTTGTAAAACATTAATTGCCATGTGGTTATGTTCAAGAGCCGTTGCCCTTTAAGTCCAATTTAAAAACCAATGCATGCCATGAACTGTAACAAAAAGAAATTAAAATTGCATAAAAAGTAGAGCATGCACCAAAAAACGGATTTCAGATTTGGAATCAGCGATGCAGAAGTATATAGAAAAAGCTCTAAAACAGTGGTTCTTAACCTTTTTTGAGGGACCGAACCCACCAGTTTCATATGCGCATTCACCGAACCCTTCTTTAGTGATAAATAAAATGATTTTTTTTCCCAAATTCAAGACATGGGTATATGTTTTTTTACTGGTGCACAAAATGAGCCGTGCATGAACATCACCTTGCTCAAAGAACAAAACCAACAAAGTGCATGAACTCACAACAAATTACGGTATTACTTTATTCTGGCCACCGTGCCAGAGGCTTCTCCAAACCCCTGAGACTGACTCATTGAACCCCTAGGGTTCGATAGAATGCAGGTTAAGAACCACTATAAAACCTCATGCAACAGAAAATGAAAAGTAAATTGTTCCCCAGTGAATTTAATAAGATATGATAACTGAAAACCATGGAACATGAAATGTAGATGAAATGAATGATGTCCTTGTAAAATACAAATTATTAAAACTGACTCAGTAAATCTAAAACTTGAAAAGGTTATTACCATAAAAGTGATTAGAAAAGTAACTACGGTACCTAGAAAAATGCACCATGACCAGATTTGCAGTTATCATTCATTGAGTCCAGTATAGGTTTTTTTTTTTTTTTTTTTTGAACAGAGACCTAGACAGTCAGAGAGAGGGACTGATAGGGACAGACATACAAGAAGGGAGAGAGATGAGAAGTATCAATGTGCTGTAGTACCTAAGTTGTTCATTAATTTTTCTCATATGTGCCTTGACCCGGGGACTACAGCAGAGCCAATGACCTCTGTTTGAAACCAGAGACCTATGGGCTCAAGCCAGTGACTATGGGATCATGTCTAGGGATAGGTTAAAATAATCTATGACCATTTAATTGAATACTTAGAAACCCAAAAGACATGTAAAATTAATAAGATGGCTATATATAAAATGTTATTGTATTCAAGTAGTAAAACTAAATGGGATATAGGCGAAAATATTTTATTCTCAAAAGCACCTATAACTATATATAATAATAATAAATTTAGGCAGAAAGATACAATTCCAAGTTAAAAAACAGCTGTTTAATTTTACTAAAGGACAAATTAATATTAAAAAAAGGGAGTTCTCCCAAAATTCGTATATACATTTAATGCACTCCCAGTAAATATCTTAACTGATTTTCCCTTAACTACTGTATGTGTTTTTTTTAAGTTGGATAATATTATCTTATGTATGTATGAGGTGGGGGAGTGACAAGATCTTTCAGGGAGACAAAAGAATTAGAGGAAATTTGCTTTACCAGATGTCAGATCGTACTATTATATAAGTATAATGAAATCAATATGCTACTGACATACGAATAGGCAAGTAAATTACTGCAGGAGAGAATCCAGATATAGATTTCACCATATAAAATAATTTAAAAGGAGACTAATATATTTTAATTCATTGAGCAAATAGTGCATTATTAAATAAATTATTGGTTCGTAACCTGTGGTGGTACAGCAGATAAAGCGTTGACATGGAACGCTGAGATCACTGGTTCAAAACACTGGGCTTGCCTGGTCAAGGCACATATGGGAGTTGATGCTTCCTGCTCCTCCCTCCCTTCTTTCTCTCTCTCTCCTCTCCAAAATGAATAAATAAAAATAAATAAGTAAATAAATTATTCGTACAATGCCTATCAAACTTGAGCAAAATAAAATGGATCCCTGTTTTTTTTTTATTTAGACAAATTTAACGGGGTGATGTTGGTCATCCAGATTACATAAATTTTGAGAGGATTCCTCTTTTAAATAAATATAAGGCTCAAAACCATAGTATTCCTAGAAGAAAACATAGGTAATAAACTCTCTTATATTTCTTCTAGCAATATTGTTTTCTGATATATCTCCTTGAGCAAGGGAAACAAAAGAAAAGTAAGCAAATGGAACTACATCAAAGTAAGAGCTTTTGCACAGCAAAGGAAGCCATCAACAAAATAAAAATAACTTAGTAAATGGGAGAAGATATTTCTTGCTGATAAACCTGATAAGGGGGTTAATATTCACAATTTATAAAGAACTCATACAACTTAACACCAAAAAAAAAAAATCCAAACCAATTAAAAATTGAGCAGAGGACCTGTATAGACACTTCTTTAAAGAGGATATACGGAGGGCCAGTAGACATGTGAAAAGAAATGCAAATTAAAACCACAATGAGAAATTACCTTATACCATCAGAATGACTTATAAATTTATCAACAAACAACAAGTGATGACAAGGGTGTGGAGTAAAAGGAACCCATATGCACTATGGGTGAGAATACAAATTGGTGCAATTACTATGTAAAACAGTATGGAGGTTTCTCAAAAAATTAAAAATAGAACTACCTGCCCTGGCTGGGTTGCTCATTTGGTTAGCACATCATCCCAATATGTCAAGGTTATGGGTTATGGAAGTTGATGCTTCCTGCTCCTACCACTTCTCTCTCTCTCTCTCTCTCTTTCTCTCTCTCTCTTTCTCTAAAATAAATAAAGTCTTAAAAAATTTTTTAAAAAATTTAACTGTTACTGAATTTTGTTTTTTACTTTAGATAATGTAAAAATGTATGAAAAACTGAAAATGAAACCTAATGGAAATTGAAGAGATTATATAAACAATCTAAGGAGGGTAATAAACTTTAAATCAATTTTAGAAATCATAGATATAGAAAGTAAATAATAAAATATTTAGCTATATAAAAACATGGCAAAAATATACTGCAAAATTTTGAACAGTTTATTTGGAAAAGAAATATTTGTAGTTTAGGGAATTGGCAAAGAATTGATAATGTAGGGGAGGAAAAGGAATTTTTTTCTTGACTCTTCTAAGTTCTCAGCTGGGACCTCTGAAACAAAAGACTGATTAATAAGAAAAAAGCATTTTAATTTAATTTATGAGTTTTGCATAATGAGAGCTTTCATATGGAAATGAAGACTGGAAGACATGTTTAAACCTCAACGTTTTTGTGTTAGGTTTGATAAAGAGAGGAGAGTTAGTTATGGGAAAAAATGGCAGGAAAAAGGTATGAGCTAAGTAAACTTGGGAACATGTAGCAAGCCAAATTAATTCACATTTCTGCATGTGCTTTTTCTCAGATTCCTTTAGTTTAATATATTCAATGTGCCTAGGTGCCATATTTTGAAATAGTGTGTCTTGAACCCTGTCAATATTTATCATATAAGAAAATTTTTTTTGAAATTGATAAGACAACAAAATTCAATTTGATAGATGGGCAAAGGATATAGAAGGGCCATTCACAGACAATTAGGCATAAAAAGGTTCTCCATGTCAGTTACAATGATGAGGGAAATAAAATTAAAATTAATGGTATAAATACACTTCTCAGACTGAAAGGATATAATTTTGAAAGTGAAGATCTGGAGAAAAGGATACTTACCCATTTCTCATGGACATCTTTTAAAATAAAAAAAATTCATGATCAATTTAGACTTTATTCTATCTAAATAAAAGAATAAATACCTAAGAAACCTATCTTTAGACTTAATACAAGTTTTGTGTATACACTGTGTAAATAATCATGGAGAACTTAAGAAAGAAAGAATAAGTGGTAGGGGGAGTGTGGAGAAGGGAAAACAATGGTTAAAAAACAAACCCAGATATTGTATGATCACATGTTTGATATGTGTATAAAGTAGAAAATACCAAGCAATGCTATATATCTTTTATGAACATCTTCATAGTTATGGTATAAAACTATGCATGAGAAAGATAAACAGATTTGGGTCAGGGATAATTTCTGAGGATAATGGATCAATAGATGGTTGCTTGGTTCGTTAGTTGGAAGGATGGGCAAATTAGATACATTAATTGTCTTCTTAAAAATACATATATAATTTCAACTTGTAGTAAAGTGCACAATAAAGAAATATTTTGTTATTTCAATGTGAACATCTTTTGAGGAAATACAGCAATTTCTTTTATTTATTTTGCTGTTGTCAAGGAGGAGCTTATTCTTATCTGGAAAAATCTTATGTTCTTTACTCTCAAAAGTAAGTCAAAAATAGAAACTAACATTTCACAGAAAACAAAGCAATTCATAGGTAGGCTGAATTTTAGGCTAACCCATTTTAGCTCTTTCAGAAAAGATGACATGTCAGATCACCTGTTGTTTAAAAACTAAATCTTTTCCCCATTGCCTCTGAAGACGGTAGAAGAGCAAACACATTTAAATTGGAGCAGTGGGGTGTTGGCTGACTTTTCCCACTGTGGAAGATGGATGTTATGAGATAATTTTTTTAAAACAATTTTTCCCTAAATTGAGAAACAATATGTGCTCCATAGACTAAGTTTAGAAAATATAGCCATGTATAAAGAAGACATAACTGATTCCATCATTTGACTATAATTTGAAGCAGAGCATAAAAGTGTTAGAATGTCTTGACCAACTTTCAGAAACCATTTTGATTAATTGTATTAAATAAATAATTTAGAAAGAATTGACATCGTCATTCTGCATTCCAATTCAAAAGCATGTATGTCTTTTTTATTACAGTATTTTGTATTTTTATAATTTTTTTAATTAATAAAAAAGTACAGAAAAGTACTGAGAAAAGATTTAAGTAATTCATAATCAAACCTCCAATATTAACAGTTTGGTATATATTTTCTTCTAATCATACATACATATATATTTTCCAAATGTTAATTCAATGTATATATTACCAGCACATTTATATTTTATTAAATTATTTTAAGGAATAATTTTATTGGTTGTAGAGAATTTCCTTTGTCTATTTATAAACTTATTCTAATTCTAATTCTAATATAGTATTATCCATGTTAATATTATATTATTTTAAATATTTTTGTTATGTTATTTAAATGTACTTTCTGTTAATAACCAATACCAGATGTATTTTATGTAAACAAATCTGAATATGTTTTCTGTAAAAGGGTAATTAAATCTGGATATGTTTGATTTTTCTATGTTACCTTGTTTCATAGTTTCTATTTTAGTGTTTCATTGAAATTCTCTTTGGCTATAAAAAAAAATTGTCTATTACACATGTATATATATTTGGTTTTTCCTTTTCTCTAACACTTTTTGTAATTGGATTTATTGTGGTGACATTGGTTGATAAAATTATATAGGTTTCAGGTGTATAATTCTATAATACATCATGGCTTATTTCACTTAGTATAATAATCTCCATGTGCATTCACAGTGTCAAAAAAGATAAGATTTCCTTCTTTTTGGCTGAGTAGGATTTCGTTGTATAAATGCACCACAGCTTTTTTGTCTACTCACTCATCTGTTGATAGTCACTTGGGCAAAGGCTTAATATCCAAAATTTAGAAGGAACTTATAAAACTCAACAATGCAAAAAAAAATTCAAATAAGAAATGGGCAAAGGACCTGAATAAACACTTCTCAAAGAGGACATACAGATGGCCAATAGACATGTGAAAAGATGATCAACATCACTAATCATCAGAGAAATGCAAATTAAAATTACAATGAGATATCACCTCACACCTCTCTGAGTAAATCAATAAATTCACAAAAGCAGGTGTTGATGAGGATGTGAAGAGAAGGGAACCCTCATGGCACTGTTGGTGGGAATGCAGATTGGTGCAGCCACTGTGGAAAACAGTACAGGTTTCCTTAAAAAATTAAAAATAGAACAGCCTTATGACCCAGCCGTTTCACCTCTGGGGTTATAGGTATGCCTTTTATATTTTAACTTACTACTGGCTGATGTTAGCCTTTTTAAAAATTAAACATTTTGTTACTGTTAAGTATGCAGAATAAAATAAAAATTTTCATTAGCCATCCCATGTAAGGTAACAAATTTACACTCTCATTTTTATTTAACTTTTTTCCACCCCCTCCTTCTTTTAAAATATTATTTTAAGTTTTATAACTTAATATCTATTATTATGTTAATTTTTAGTTATCATTCGCATTGTTTGGCAGTCATATCTAAAATAATTACTTATACTTAATTCCATTTAATTTATTTTAATGCATCCCACTAGCCTTTTTATAATTCTACAAGTCCTATGTTGCAGTTTTCTTTTGGGGGGGGGGCTCATGTCTCAGTCAATTGATTACATTTTTAAGTAGTTTTCCTATAAATATGCAACAGGGAAACATTTCTGCCGCTGTCTACCTTTCTGAAACTCTGTTAGTCATGCTTTGTTTTGTTGTGTTTTGTTTTTTAATATATTGATTGATTTTAGAGAGGGATGAAGGCAGAGAAAAACAGAACTTTTTATCTATTTCTGTATATGGCCTGTATGGGTATTGAACCCACAACCTTTGCATATCAGGACAGTGCTCTAATCAACCAAGCTCTCCGGTAGGGCACTCATGCTTTCTTACATAGACAACAATTTGCTTAATGTAACATTTTGGGGATTTTATAGA
The DNA here is from genome assembly GCA_037038555.1 of Rhynchonycteris naso. Lineage (NCBI taxonomy): Eukaryota > Metazoa > Chordata > Mammalia > Chiroptera > Emballonuridae > Rhynchonycteris > Rhynchonycteris naso. The sequence goes on from CM072995.1 coordinate 342,853,167, forward strand.
TACTACTCTTTTTCTTCTTACATGTAGTGTTGTGGAAAAGTATGAGGACAACCCAGTTTACTTTACTTTTCCCAGGTAATCTGTTTCTCATTCTTCCACCACCAGGCTGGATACTTACTTACTAGATATATTTCTTTGAAAGTTTTTGATATTCACAAATTTCACTAAGAAATGTTACTAATTCATTTTTTAAAATTAGGTTTTCATGTTCTCGGAACATTTTGGCCGATGGAGCAGAAACTAAAGGAGTTTTTGTGTTAGTTATCCCCCACGCTTTTTTCTGTTTTCTAATCTCTGATCGGGCGTGCATTATTTGTTGGGTGGAATTGTGCTATCTGTGCTGCAAGTCCTTTATTTCCTCACTCAGCCTTCCGCTGCGGTTGCTCTGCCTCAATATTCAGGAATCTTTTCAAGGTTATTCTGTGGGTTACATATTTGGTTTTCTGCAGTTTGGGTTAAGTTTTATTAAGTTTTACAGTTTCGTTTAAGTTTTATTTCAGAGACAGAGTTATCTTTCCTTTGTAACCTTATTTGATTCATTGACTGGTTCTTTTCTGCCAATACCTTTTTATTTCCTCTTGTTCCTTCATCTCATTTTTGTTTCATTTCATAGTCAGTTTTCTTGAAATTTATGGAATCCAAAGTATATGCATTCTAAACTATTTTTATAGTAATTTTTCTCAGAAGTATGATTTTGCTCTATATTTTTGAATACAGAGTTTCCTCCCCCTCACCCCCCCAACCCCCTCGGTCAGGATATTTTCATGGTTTCCATTTTGGTTGTGTATTTATATGTTAGTTTTTACAATTTATTTTTTTAATTGAGAGGTGGGAGGCAGAGATAGACTTCCGCATGCGCCTGACTGAGATCTACCCGGCAAGCCCCCTACCAGGCAATGCTCTTCCTATCTGGACCTGCTACTTCGTTGCTTGGCAACCAAGCTATTTTAGTGCTGAGGTGAGGCCATGAAACCATCCTCAGAGGCTGGGACCAGCTTGTTCAAACCCTTTGAGCCATGGCTGCAGGTGAGGGAGAGAGAGAGAAGTGGGAGGAGTGGAAAAGTAGATGGTTGCTTCTCCTTTGTGCTCTGATGGGGAATCAAACCCAGGACTTCCACACGCCAGGCCGATGCTCTACCATTGAGCCAAACAGCCAGGGCCAGTTTTTAGTAGTATTTGGATAGATTCTCCTTTTACCTGTTCATTATTCAGTCATGTGGGCCTGGAATCTTTGCTTCAGATATTAAGCAAAAAAAATTACTTGAGGTACTTAGTCTCTTATTGCAAAATAGTCTTAGCATTTGTGAGTTCTTTTTTAAAATCTGCCAATAGAAAAAGGGTTCTATTTTTTTATTCTTACTGGAGAATGCAATTCATAAACACTACTGCTCTTATAATATATTATTTCTGTGGCTCCTCCAGCCTTCCCATTCTAGAGAGATTCTAGAGCAGAGAGCAGTGATTTTCAACTTGTGTACCACAAGTATTTTTAAAACATGCAATATATGACTATTTAGTCAGGGACACTGACTTTTTTTCTGATTGTCAAATATAAAAATGACAGCTAAAAAAACAATAGCCATCTGTTGTGAATGAATCAAAATTATATCTAGTTTTTGTTCGTTTTTTTGTCAGATCAGCAAAATATATATTTTTGTTGTGCTGCCAAATTTAGTTATTAGATTATGTGTGCCATGAGATGAAAAAGGTTGAAAATTGCTATTCTGGGCAGAGTTTTCGAAGTCATGTTTTGACATCACCTAGCCATTTCTGCCCTTGATATTATTGTATGATATGAAATAGAATTTCTAAGTGAATGTAGTAATAAAGGTACTGGTGGCTGTATATGAGGAGATGGTAGGTAAAATGGCCCCAGAAACCTCAGGGTATCCCCATCTGTACAGTTTAAATGGCTCCTTGCTGTGCTTTCTTGTGTCTCTGAGGCAGTGAGTGTGAATGGAACACTCTTAACCTTTTAACTACCTGAATTCCCTGCCTTTAGTCAGGGTTTGATATTACCTTTGGTAAAAGCGATATTTTCCCAGTATCCTGCCCCATGCTTGAAGAACATTTTTAGTTATTGATATTAATTGAATTTCCATTGTTTTATTTATTTTCCGAGAGGATTAAATGATATCAGTGCTGGTCTTTATCTTTTCTATTAAAGTTTGATCCTCGGTCATTAAATTGGAGAGTTACAAGTATACCTGTATGGTATATCTGTTTTCCATTACTCCTATGATCTCTTGTAAGTTGTGTAGTCTGTTCTCTAGCACGTGAAGGTTACTGTTTACCTTCTCTTTCTTTTAAGCCACCATTTTAAAATTTTTTGTTGAATTCAGAAAGCTAGGGCAATGGCAAGTCTAGACCTCATGGCTTCAGGCTTGCTACTTGTGTTCTTTCTAACACACTAGAATACTCTAGTAGAAGCAATTTAGTCACATTCTCTAGCTAAGCCAGGACTCAAACCCAGCGTTTTGTCTCCAGGGCCGGTGTAAAAATCATGTAAAGGAATACACTACATTAAACAGCTTTAGGTAAAATTTAGATTGCCAGGATAAGATATGAGACACAGATGTTATTAATCTTACTAACCATAGGAGGTCAGTTCTGCTATGCACCGTCAAATTGGAAGAATTTTATAAATATAAACAAGCACAAGAAAAGACAACTTGGAGAAACTAACTAGACCACTTTAAACTATTGATGATGGTCTGTCACATTTTCACTATTTTTGGAATACAAATATAACTAAAACAGGATGTTGCATTTTGTCTTACTGAATATTATTAAATGTAACTTTTGCCCAAGGGATCTCAGCCTTGCAAGATGAAGGTGTTTCAGGAGGTAAAAGTACTCTCTGGTTCACTAATCGTTTAGTTCCAAGGCTTGAGAAAACATGTATCTTACTAAGTAGTTTTCAGTCAGTCTCACAGGTCTAGGGGGCCCAAGGGGATTAGGGCCTACAGTTTATGCCTTCATACAGCTTATGGTTTAAGCAGAAAATAGATAGGAATCAGATGATTTCACAACTGATTATTTAATTGCAATTGTGATCATGGCCCAAGAATGAGTATAATGTTTTTAAAGCAGTATGAGTACACTATATACTTAGAAAAGTATGTTCTAAGCTAGTCTAGAACATCTGGAATGGCTGACTACCTGAATATGTGAAATAAGTCAAGACCTGAAGTACTAATGCCTGTTTGGTAGGTAAAGCAGGAGAGATGATGGAGCGAGAGAGAAGATCTGTAGTAGTGAGAAAAGAGTATTCGAAGACCTTTAGCAGGAAAGAGAATGCCCTCTTGAAGAAACTATAAAACGACCAGTGTGGATGAGTGGGAAAGAGGGCAGGAGTGCCTAGAGAGGGAAACTAGGGCCAGATCATGTAGGACCTTTTTAAGGATTTTGAATTTTATCTTAAGAACAATGGGAAGGCCCCAAACTGTTTGAAATAAGAAACTGTCATGATCCTATTTACATTTTTAACAAATTATTCTGCCTTCTGTATGGAGAAGAGGTTAGAGGCTAAAATTGGAAAGAATTTACTTAGATCAGTTAAAAGGCTAGGAGTTGCCACTCTGTGTGAAAGCTAATAACGGTGGCCGGACCTTGAAGATTCTTTTTTACCTGATCATCATGTTAGAAATTGTACTTTGCTTTGATCATCCCTGGCTTCCCTTTTTTTTTTCCTGGCTTCCCATTTTAATGGGATTCTAAAATAATAAAATAGTTCATTTCAAAGTAAAATTTTGTTTTATGTTTATAGGTAAAATTGAAGTTAATATTGTCATTAAATTTTAAAAGACCCTTCAAGAATTCCCACTTATCCGACTGCACCAATAGTGAAGGAGACCAGGAATAAGTAAATGCAATCTTGCCATGTTTCCAAGTCCTGCAGTCTGCTTTCTCCCAGTATTTCCATGGTAACCGTGACTCCAGAACTTTCTCCACATCTTGTGTTCCCGCTCTGGGGGAACGGTGTTCTCTAGGAAAAGTACGTTCATTTGGGTGAGTAACCCTAGGCATGGCTAGCTCAACTCTACCTTTTCCCTCACCCCTTGTGTGCAATCAGCAATAGGGTCTTTCAGTTCTACCTCAAGTCTTGGGGACTGAAATATCTGACCTGCCTTTTTCTTCTTTACCATGTCCCTCTGGAGCCAGGCTGCTGCTCTTTGTTGAATTCCAGCTCTGCCGCTTACTGTAAAACTTTACATAAATTCCTTTGCTTCTCTGTGCCTCCATTTCCTCATCTTCAGGAGGGACAAAGTAATAGAACCTACTCCGAGGAATGTTGTGAGGATTGAACTTAGAAAACTGTTTAGTGTGTCATGAAATCATGTTATTGGGTCTATATCAGCATTTTATGGAATGCAGTGGAATAATTATGAAATATCATTGTATATCACATGAAGTTAAATATTGTTTCTTATGAAATAATATATGTATGTATATATATGTATACAACTATAAGCATTATATTGTGTTCTGGTATATGGGATTGCAGTTAAACCACATTTCTGACTATCTTGATTAAAAATTTTTTGAAAACTATTGTTCTATATTGCTACATTCCAGATTTGTTTACATTAGGTACTAAATGTTCATTGAAATGACTTCAGAAACTTTGTCTAATGAGTATCCATATTCCTAGAACTGAGCACTATGCTTGGAATACATATGGAAGTTAACAAGTGTTTGTTTATGGTTCAAACAAAGCAGTTATACTTTTTAGGATCCTGTTGCCTGGAAACACAAAATTATCTAGAGAATTAAAACCTCCTGAAAACTGCCATCTCTTAACCTGTGCTACTTCTAACTGAATTGCAATAAATGAGACCGAATCTGAAATACAGACTAACTAGAAAGAAAGGACACATAGTTGGAGAGTGGAATAGGATTTTAAACTAGTAGATAAAGGCATAATATTTATAACCAAAAACATTTACAGTGTATGACAAAATAAATTAACTTTTCTCCTGACTTAGTAATATAATAATGTAGACAGTTCCCAATTTATGATGGTTTAACTTGTGGTTTTTTTACTTTATGATGGTGCAAATGCGAACGTATTTAGGAGAAATTATACTTTGAATTTTGACCTTTCTCCAGGCGAGTGACATGCTGTCTGATGTTCTCTTATGATTCTGGGCATTGGCAGTGAGCCTCAGCTCCAGTCAGCTACATGATTACAAGGGTAGACAACCAATACTCTATATTATATTTTGTGTTTTCACCTCCCATCATGTATACAAACTGCCTCTTTATCTACTGCTTCTGGTGAAATGAGAGGAAGTCAATTACTCTTTGATGAAGATAATTTTCCACTGTAGGCTAATGGAAGTGTTCTGAGGAAATTTAAGGTAGGCTAGGCTAAACTATGATGTTCAGTAGGTTAGGTGTATTAAATGCATATTTGATTTACAATATTTTCAACTGATGATGGAGTTATAGGGACATACCCCATCATAAGTCATGGAGCACCTCTATCTTGGAGAAGAGGTGTTGAAGAGGTTCTGAAAGGTGCCTGATTCAGGGTTTACCAAATGGATTGCTTTTCTCAGTTATCAAAAGCAGCTATTACTCTTCTGAACTGCTCCCAGGTGTGCTGGATAGTTTCCATTTGCCCCTAGAATCTCTCTCCATCCTTGTTCACGCTGATCCGCAGAAGTTGACATTTTTGGACTTATCAACAGGCATCCTTGTCTTCTGACTTCTGGTTGAACATGGTGAATGGGAGGCACTGGCAGGAAATCAGAGGCCAGAGTCTATGTTAGCAGTGGCCATATTTGCACTTCAAACGTCATTATTCATCAGCCCCTTCTAATAGAGGCAATCTCTTTGAGATTTCAGTGACTACTCCTTACCGTTACTTCTTTAACTCCATACCTCCCGGTATGTTATGACAATTAAATAATATCTTGGAATAAAATTTTTTTATCATAAAACCATTCAATAAGTTTAAGATATATTCACTTTGTTAGCTATAGTTGTTTTTTCCCCCCAGAGGTACTTTCTCTGTTGTGACTTCTCCATAAATTCTTGGCTTCAGGCTAGAAATAATGTATATTTTTTCAAATGTCAAAAACCACACAAGAGATTTCCTGTGTGTCTCATGTTCTTTGGCTCTCTTTATATTCATATGCTACTCTCCTTAAAGAAGGTTGCAAGTTTTCCAAGGTTTCATTTTTAGCCCATGAAAATTCTGGAAGGTTACTCCTAAGTTGTGTTCATTACCTATAGATTTAAGTTCTTTTTTTTTCTTTTTATTTTCTTACAGGGACAGAGAGAGAGTCAGAGAGAGGGATAGATAGGGACAGACAGACAGGAACGGAGAGAGGTGAGAAGCATCAATCATTAGTTTTTCGTTGCCGTTGCGACACCATAGTTGTTCATTGATTGCTTTCTCACATGTGCCTTGACTGCGGCCCTTCAGCAGACCGAGCCACCCCTTGCTGGAGCTAGCGACCTTGGGTCCAAGCTGACGAGCTTTTGCTCAAGCCAGATGGGCCCGCGCTCAAGCTGGCGAGCTCGGGGTCTCGAACCTGGGTCTTCCACATCCCAGTTCAACGCTCTATTCACTGCGCCACCGCCTGGTCAGGCAAGTTCTTATTTTTAATAATTTAGTTTATTACTGGTATGAGGAGACAGTCTGCTAGTGATTATTTTAAATAAACTGTTTGCTTTTTGTTTTCTGACAATAAAAATTTAACTATAGATCTATATAATTAATACCCCTACACCTATCCCAAATGGTTGTTATAGATCTATTTCTTTACTCAAAATATTTAACTTAAAGTTTGAAAAACTGGCCCTGGCCAGTGGCTCACTGGATAGAGTGTTGGCCTGGTATATGGATGTCCTGGATTTGATTCCTGGTTAGGGCACACAGGAGAAAGGACCATCCTGCTTCCCCCACCCTTTATTTCCCCCTTCTTTTCTTTTTCCTCTCTGACAGCCAGTAGCTCGATTGGTTCAAGTGTGGCCCCAGGCGCTGAGGAAAGCTTCATTGGAGTGCATCAGCCTTGGCACTAAAAATAGCTCAGTACTCAAGCATCAGCCCTAGGTAAGGTTGCCAGGTGGATCCCTGGATCCCAGTTGGGGTGCAAGTGGGAGTCTGCCTTACAATCTCCCCTTGTCACCTGTAGAAAAAAGTTTGAAAAACTGATTTATGGAAGTCAACATGTATATTTGGAATGCAAATGCTATTTCATGATAACTAAGAGAAAATGAATTACCTCTTCACAAACTTAAGATAATCCATTTTTATTGCCTATGACATTGAACATGCCAATGTAGTACCAGGATAAAAATAGCAGCTTGTTCAGCACAAAAAAGACTGTACCTAGAAAGACTTCATCTTATTTTATCTTGGGTAAACAATATATATTTAGAGATATAGTTTATTACATATGAAAAAACTTTAGTAAAACCCTTTATGTTTGGGCTTCTCAGTTATTAAAAGAACAAAAACAATAGTTGTATTTTCTGTAACATCATAAACTAATTAAGTCAAAATAAGTTTGCTATAATTACATGTATAATCCTCTTGTTCTCCACACCCCCACATTTGCCTTTTATTTAAAGTAAAACTGAGACAAACAGCTGCTGCATTGGATTATCTGCTTTAGCATTTTATTCTTGTTTCCTGAGAGAATACAAGCTAAATTTAATGCACAATTCAGCATTCATTCTAGTGCCTGCTGTGTGTAGGGAAATAGGCCTGGCAGGGGGAATGCTCAGAAGCTCAAGATACGGTCTCTCTATCCCACAAGAGAGAAAGCTCATTTTATAATAGAGAGACAGATAAGCCACTAACGAGATCAGGTAGGTAAATCTCCTAGAAGGGAAAATACCAAACATATCCTAAACCCCAAATGAACTGTTTTTGGAATATTTATTCTTATTTTCCCTGTTAGTGTTGTTTATTACTCATTTAATTCAATGCAAGTAACTGTTGTGTTGCAGATATTAAACCATAATTTTGGAATATAGCCAGATGAAAAGAGATGTATAATTCCTTCCAACTTTGTGAGGAAACATAGGTATTAAACAGGTTATTTCCAATAAGATGAGTGTCAGGACCCAAAAGCATTAGATATTATGGAAATAAGTTTGTATAGCGTGGAAGAGCTGATTGGATGATATTTAAATAAAATACCATATCCCAAAATATTTATGAAAAGGAAGAGTATTCATTACATAGGACATACTGTGGATGAGTCATAGGACAAGTAAAATGTTTATAATAACAAGATATCACTGGTCAGGTTAAGTTAACCATTCAAGTAATACTTCTATATAGCAAACCTCGTTCCACGATAAAATTCTTACACTTTTTCATTGATAAAGCATAGAGTTCCAGACAGTTCAATTTTTGGCTTACCACAGGAGACTATTGAGGATTTGGCCTCTGTCTTTTCTCCAGATTCATCACCTGTGACTCTACATCAGTCTCCCATACCCTCCAGGAAATAACTAAACTACTTTTACATCACCTCCTCATACCACTCCCTATGTCTACACGTTGTGAGTTATCTGGAGTGTTATTTACCCCACTTACCTCCTCTCAGGAGTCATCAGTGACTCACCCTATTTGCTTTAATACCCCTCCTCTGTTCCCCATCACACCCTGCAAACCTTTATGCAGGCTCCTAACACACCATTCTCTTGTTTCACTTCCATCTATTATATACTTCTTAAATGTGACTGTGTCCTACGTAACTTTATATATTCAAAATTCTGTAGTAGATACTTGATTATTGTCATACGGATAGATAGATACATGAATGGACAATTACTTTCCATTTTCTGCATCAAATGTGTAGAAGGAGAAAATTAGATGTAACTTTCTGAGTTGATATTGCTTTTCATTTCACAATGTAAATATAACCCTTCTAAATCTCTAAACCTTTGTTTGAAATAAAGTTATTTGTTTAGATCTGGCTTCCAAAGAGAATTAAAGGACTAACTGCAGATTCAACTCCTCACTAAATATTTATTAAGAAATATTAAGAGATAAACTCTGATTTGATATAGTATACCTTCCAATAAGCTTCAAGCCCTTATTTCCAGCTTTTACTAATAGAGACCTGTTATCACTTATTTCTACTTGAGGTCCTGCACCTCAGAAACCACATTTTCTAATAATGCTAGTCTGTTTTCCTTTCACTGAAACTAAGAAATTCATATTTAGCATATTAACTCCTCTATGTAAAACGAATAATTTCTTTTAAAGAAGAAATGTCAATTCTATGTAACATTAAATTATCAGGTAATAATTAAAGATAGCAGGATGCACAGTATAATTTAGAACATAGTTTTTTGTATTAACATCCTTATTTTGTATCTTGGAGAATTATTTTTCATATCAATAAGTATATTAAAAAGAACATATTGTGTGCAATGTGTAGGCTTAGTGTAGGATTTTCTGCACTAAAACTTTGCAATGATATTGGTTAATTGCTATATTTCAGGCACCTCTCTAACCTTCTTTTTAGTGGGTGTGAAAGGGTTTATTTATAAGAGATATTGCTACTGACAGATTTTATCTTTTTCTCCTGGAATCTCAACAGCAATTCCCATGTTAGAGGCATCCCCAGAAAGCTTGACAAAGGATCTCCACCCACACTCTGAATATCTAACAGGGCTTGACCCATTTTCTCCTTCATTAAGGTAGCCGCATATGCATCATGGGGAAAAATAGAATAAGAGCTAGTCTAAGCTTGGAATTTCAGAAAGTTATGTACTTGTATGCAAGGAATTGAAGTGGGAACTGAAATTAGTATTTATTTTTTATTATACCACTAGCAATAATCTAAATTTCTCACATAAAGGAAGTCATACTTGATATCATAAACTTAATTTTACTTTAGTTTCTTAATATTTATATTTATATATGTGAATGTAAATACCCAAACTGGAGCAGTTATAAATCAAGAATATTCCTTTGTATTGTACTTGATTTTAATGACATAAAGCTTTGTTTTTTATAAACCACTTTGTTGAGGATGATTGACATACAAAGAGCGTACTTATTTAATATATGTAACTTGATGAATTTGGAGATAAATATGCTTCTATAAACCGTCAGTACAATCTATGCCATAGACATATCTATTCCCTCCAAAAGAGTACTCCCACCCTCTTTATTTATTTTTTTGTGTGCAATAAGAATACTTAATGTAAAAATCTATCCTCTTAGCAAATTTGTAAAGTACATGATACAGTATTGTTAATTATAGGCTCAATGTTGTGCAGGAAATCTCTAGGACAGGGGTGCCCACACTATTTCAGCTTGTGAGCTACTTATAAGATGACCTAGTCAAAATGATCTACCTAAAATAAAAATGAAAAACAAATTTATTTCTTCTATATTATCATTATTTAAGTTACTATTATTACTATTTAATATTGTGTATTCTTCTTTCACCTTTCTCCTTCTCAGCTCTCTTTTCAGAGGAAAGTCAATGTCATAGTTTTTATGAACAGTCCGAAAAAGCCGCTCCACATTTCCCTTCTTTGGTATAGCAATGGCACACAGACAGATGAGGCAAACGCACTTAGAATATGACATAGTGAAAAAAATCCCCTCCCATTCTGTATGAAAGTGGTAGGTTTTAGGCTTCTTACTCGGACCAGCTATGGCACTCATTTTTATACCCTTTGTTGTATTTAGTTTAAATAAATTGAAGGCTAACTACGCAGCAATGTAACTGAACAAGTTAGCACGGTTTAACGCACAAGCGCAGGGTGTCAAAAGTTCAGACGTCAGATTGGCTACCCTGTATGCCAATCAAATAACAAATGTCTTTTTAATGTCATGCGATCTACCCACACTTCCTTCGCTATCGACCAGTAGATCGCAATCGACGTATTGAGTACCCGTGCTCTAGGACGTAGTCATCTTGTGTAACTGAAACTTTGTACCCTTTGACTAATTTCCCCCTTCCCCTAGCACCTGGAATGACCATTCTACTTTCTGCTTCTAAGCTTGACTATTTTATTTTTATTATTTTTTTAGTTTGACTATTTTAGATTAGAACAAAAAGTAATTGCCTTACTGGTTAAATAATATAGATCGTAATAATTAAATGAAGACTAAAACTTTGAGTAGTAGTGCTAGTAAAATTCTTTAAAAACAAGCAAATACTTATAGAGAATAAGAAAACATTTTTAAAATAACTTTGCTCATAAATGATTGAATCTTGGTATTAATTTTTTTTATCCATCTGAACCATAAAACAATTTTTCTTTCCAAATACTCATACATAGACTGTGGTATATTCCCTTTTTTTTTTTTTAAACCTAGAGGATAAAATGTCTCTTTGAAAGACAAGACTACCTTCAGTATTTTCCTCTCATTAGACTTTCAGCAAGTTACTCTATGTGTCAGTCACCTCATCTTCATCATGTTGAGTGAGGAGGTATCATAAGTAATAACATGATATTTCGTTATTTAAATAAATGTGAATTGTTTTTTACCTAACAGTTCTTTTTTCTGCTGTCATTAATCTGGAGTCAGTCACCCAGCTAATGTCCAAGTACAATACGTGAGTGGTGCGTTCACTTCTTTCTCCTGTAATGATTTCATCATCTGACTGCACTCACTATTTTGAATTCCTCTCCTTCCATTCATTCTTTTACCCAACTAAGGCTTTCAGCTGCCAACCTCCCAAATTTACCCTAACTCCTCCTGTGGGAGATACCAGTGCTATCCAAATTACCAATCCAATGGTCAGCTCTCATTCCTCACCTCACTTGAACCATCAACATCACGATGTAGTCTTGCACTTCTCCTTATTTGCACTTTATTTGGATTCTTTGGTTTTCCTCCTCCTCATACTGTTCATTTCTTCTCAAACTTCTTTACAAGTTTTTCTTGTCATCCTCCAATATTTGTGCTTCTCTGGGCTCATTCTACAGACATTGTTTTCTTTATTTATTTATACTCACTCCCTCAATAATTTATCCAGTCTCAGAGCTTTCAAAACTATCTATAACAGCATTCAAATTGCTAAGCAAAGGTACTAGTATTAAAATTTAATTCAAATTAATAATAGCATTCCAGGATTTTTAGGTGGGTTACCGTAGCAATACGTATATAAAGTAAGGAATGAATCATCAATTTTACTGATTATTGAAAGCTCATCTTAACTGTGTATAGTCTATCCTAATTTAATGCATAAGTTCCTCAGAATGTTATGTACTCATCTGTATTTCCCAGGAAATTGTTATATTGTCTATATAGAGAGAATTGTTATATTCTCTATAGCTACATAAAAAACATCACAAAATAAAAAACAACAATAACCATTTTGTTATATTTACAACTTTGTGGGTCAGAAATTTGGGTAGGACACAAAGGAGGATATTTCATCTCTGTAATGACTGAGACCTCAGCTGGATGGCTCAAATGACAGGAAATGGCTAGGCCAGGCAGTTTTTTGTTGTTTTTTTTTTTTTAAATCAGAATAGGTAACTAAATAATATTTGGTGATATATTTGTAGATTATAAAAAGAACTATAAAGAAATGCAAGGGAATAATTACTGCAGAATTCAGGACCTTGATTTTTGGTTCTATCTCAATGATAGGCAAGGAAATCAGATCACAATTGGTTAAGATAATTTTCTATTTTTTTTCCTGGCAAGTTTATTGAAGGGTATATATTTTATTGTTTTTCTTTAAGCTTAAAATAAACATTTATTATAACCATTGTTTATTTTGTGTCCTGATTTTTTTTAACTGTGCCTAAGTTTTATCATGGTACTATTTACTTAAGTCAATTTAACAATTATTTTGCATAGACAGTGGGGTTTCATTCACTATTTCTAATTTCAGATACATAAGATTGTTGGAGGTGTTCTTTTTATTTCTTTATGTTTGCTTCTTCTTTCCCCAAATCCCAATATAAATTCTTAGGTTCTAACTCCTATTTTTTTGTGTCTTTACCATGTCCCAGTAATCTGCATTTCAGTAGCTCCCCCAGATTATTTTGACATATATCCATCCATGTTAGAGAACTACTGAATCTATCTTCCAAACCCTGTACTTCTTGGAAAGTATTAGCAAGTGTCAGGAGAACTCTGGGACAAAAGGAGACTCTGGGGATTTGTACACAGAAATTGAGCCAAGAAGCAAACAGGGTGGTTATTCAGGAAGTAGCAAAGCCATAAGCCTCTACCAATCCTGGGCTAGAGGGACAAAGGTGAGAGGTAATACTAGCTCAAGAACCTGGGTCACCTGGCTGAGGTTGAAGCTTCAGGAAAGAGACTAGCAGGAAGCAGCCAAAATATCCTGGCTTCTCTCTTCCTCTTTCCTTTTGATCTTTGGTTAATGTCTTCTATTGACTGATTCTTATAGAGTCCTCGGGAGTGTAGCTAAAGAGGTGAGCCCTGAGGTATAAAGCAGAGCAAGAGAAGCACAGAAAATGGATCTGAAGGAAACAGGTCTAGAACGTAAACTGATGTGTAGCTTGATGGGGGATGGTATGTCTTAATTGATTTGGCTTGTCATACTTCGGGCTGTATCATTTCGAAATCAGAAATGTGGAATAGTTAAAAATCAGATGATAAACCCATACAATTTGTGTTCAAAACTCCTCTCTGCTCTTACTCATTTTGAGACTTGGGGAAAATCACTTAATCTCTATATGTGTTTCACTGTGTGTGAAATCAAAAAGTAATTAATTACTTCTCCACTTCTGAAACTGTACCCCAAGAAGGATAAGCAAACTCATGTGGCTACCGATAGTATACAGCTAAAATCGTAGTTCACAGTAGTTCAGTTTCTACAATGCATCATGCATTATTTCAACGATGTCATATCTTTTTTTTTTCTTTTTACAGAGACAGAGAGAGTCAGAGAGAGAGATAGATAGAGACAGACAACACAGGAACGGAGAGAGATGAGAAGCATCACTTATCAGTTTTTGCTGCGACACCTTAGTTGTTCATTGATTGCTTTCTCATATGTGCCTTTACTGCACGTCTGCAGCAGACAGAGTAATCCTTTGCTGGAGCCAGCGACCGTGGGTCCAAGCTGGTGAGCTTTGCTCAAACCAGATGAGCCTGCGCTCAAGCTGGCGACCTCGGGGTCTTGAACCTGGGTCCTCCACATCCCAGTCTGACGCTCTATCCATCGCGCCACTGCTTGGTCAGGCTCAATGATGTCATATCTTTACAAAGCTTGATTTTTAGTGGTTGTTATGATTTTAAAAGGAACAAAACAGAGCCACGTGAAAATCCATATGGAACAGTAAGTCAGGCTAGTAGTATTCAATCTGATGTCAAGATTTGAAAAAGTTGTGCATTATCTAACAGGCACACTCTAGCCAGTAATTGTGATTAAGAATAAAATAAAAATAATAATTCTTTCAATTAATGTGTATTTCAAGCGGCTCTAAATTAATAAGACACAGATATTTATTAAGCTTGGCCCTAACTAGTCAAAAATGGAACTTGTACATACTTACTTTGTCCTGGGGGTATTGTGAAAAAATCACTGAAACACCAAGGGTGCAGTGAACCATGTACGTTGGGTCACCTTTCACATATAGTAGTAGTGTTAAAAGGATTAACAGCTGTCAAATGTTAAATGATTTAAAAAGTGCCTAGCAAGTAGTAAGTGCTAATGTAATTGTCATATATTACCAAAATATATGATCAATAGAATCACAACACTAGCTACCAGCACTACTCTTACCATGAAAACCAGGGAAGAGTGACCTGAGGCCTTTATAGTATTGTAAAGGAACACCTTTTAGGACTTCACCCTCATGTCTTACTGAGATCCCTTAGTGACACACTTGAGTGATGTCTGTGACTGAGGATGACCATCTTTGAGAATTGCACTGTCTATTATGGTAGCCACCAGCCACATGTAGCTGCTTACTGAGCATTTATGATGTGACTCATATGACTGAGGAACTGAATTTTTATTGTAATGAATTTAATAAAATACCTTGATTTAATTATTAGAAAAATTATAAGTATTTTTGGAGTAACTAGTGCACATTAATCTACTCTTTCAACTCTAGATTTTATGAAATCCAAATACAGACCAAATATTTCTGATGACATTTTGGCATTTGAATTGAGATGTTCTATAAATGTAAAATACATACTGGGTTTCAAAGTATAGAAAAAGGGAAAGTAAAAGATCACATTAATTTTTATATTGATTAAGATATCCATGATGGACATATTTATCCATATAATTTTATACTTGCCTGTAATTTCTCAGGAGGAAAAAATATTGAAAAGTAACATGTGAGTTAAAAATGCATATTATAAATTTTAAATATTGCCACAATTGTACGATTTCTAATAACAGTTTTAATTTTGTTCTGTGACTGGTTTTCTTAAATTTTTAGGACATTAAATTTGTTCAAGAAAAGGAACTTTTAAAAAAAATAGCATATTTATTTATGTGCCTCTTTCATGGTTTTATGAGTAAATTGGTTCATACTTTTATGCTATAAACATCAGAGTTAGCATCTTTTGTAATTTGACCCACAAATCAAGGCTTATATAACATTTTCAGATTTATTGGTAATTTGAACAGAGCTTCCTGGGGGAAAGAAAATACTTTGCTGTAAATCCGGGACTAAAATTTATTCTACCCTTATTGGGTTGCTCATGTCTTTGTCCCATAATCAACTTCTAGAAATACAGCAAGGTGTCTTAAAAGTAAAGTGAGTCAACAATAAGGCTCTTGTGTCACTTTTTATTTTCAAATCATTTATTAACAAGTTATCCAAAGGGTTGAAAACAACCAGAAAAATAATGAAAGAAAAGCTGTTAAACGTTATTTATTTTTTTATTTTTATTTTTATTTTTTACAGGGACAGAGAGAGTCAGAGAGAGGGATAGATAGGGACAGACAGACAGGAACAGAGAGAGGTGAGGAGCATCAATCATTAATTTTTCATTGCCGTTGTGACACCTTATTTGTTCATTGATTGCTTTCTCACATGTGCCTTGACCGTGGGCCTTCAGCAGACCGAGCAACCCCTTGCTGGAGCCAGCGACCTTGGGTCCAAGCTGAGGAGCTTTTTGCTCAAGCCAGATGGGCCCACGCTCAAGCTGGCGAACTCGGGGTCTCGAACCTGGGTCTTCCGCATCCCAGTCCCATGCTCTATCCACTGAGCCACTGCCTGGTCAGGCATAAGCAGGTTATTTTAATCAACAATGACTGGTTAAAATAAATTAAACTGGGGTAACTCTAATATTATAATAACTTCAAATTTTTTTAAGTTCAAAATAGTATGTTTGAGTTTGACAATAACTTCTGTCAAATTCTTAGTAATTCATATTTAGTTGAAGACACGAATATGAATGAGTATTTGAAAGAGAACATTATTGCTTTAGTCTACAAAATACATCAGTTTATTCACTGGTTTAAAATCCTTCAGTGGTTTCTCATCTTTTAAGGATGAAATTCAAAGTCCTTCAGTTAGAGATTGAAAGCCATTTATAAGATGGTCCCTATCTACTACTCCATCCCCATCACCTATCCTTCTTTTATTCCCATGGGCAGTTAGTTCCTTCTGTTCGTTGTGACTACACCACTTTTCCTGCCTCCACCAATAAACTCCTACTACTCTAGCAAGCCTGTCTTGCTTCCCAAGTCCAGGTCCGGTCTTCTTTGTCTTCCTTAATATTGACATCTTATCTCTATCATAGAATTTGTCATATTATAGAGCTCTTACCTGTTTGTTTCCTCTATTATATGTACATATCTTGACATAGGATTTTTTCAATCCTTTGTTTAAAACAGTGGTATAAAAAGATCTAATAGTAGTGTGACAATGAATAAATTGGAGAATAAGACATTTCATTTGGAAATGGAACAACTACAGATGGTTTTAAATTCAAAGCATGATACTTTTACCCAGAGAAGCTAATTAATGTTTTATAACATTCTAAGTATGGTTTATTTTTCTATTGTAAAAAACAATGTAAGCCCAGAGGAAACACTTAAAATTAAAAAAGCACAAAAAATTCACTCACAGTCACCCTAATATCAACTCTGTAGGTTTGTGATATTCTTTTCTGTCAGTGGTTGGTTGTTTGTTGGACATTAAAATCTCTGACTATAATTGTGGACTTATCTTTTTCTTTTCTCAGTTCTATCAGTTTTTGCTTAGTATATTTTGAAGCTATTATTAGGTGAATAAAAATTAGCATTGCTACTTCAATCTCATCTCATTAGTACTTAGCTAAAAATCGACATACTCTCTGGTACTCCACATAATACTATATTGTAATGTGTAAATATATCATTTTCTAAATTAGGTTATTTTTCTGAGGGGAAAGTTTATGCTTCTTAAATCTTGGTATCCTTGTTGCTTTGCATTTTGTAAGGGGTTCACTAAATGTTCATTAATGGGTAAGTCTTTTTTTTACATCATTAAACAGGTAATGCTCATCCATCATGCACATTATCATGTTGTATACTTTAGCTTCCTTGCCTGGTTAAACAAATCATGCTGTTATGTGAGGTTGTGCTAATTTGGTGGCACACCAAGGAGATATTTTATAACTTATTTTTATTTTTAAAATGATGTTTCTCCTACATCATTGCCACTTGTACAAAAATGTAGGGGCATGTGAGCCTAACTATGTAACTTTCTGGGCAGCATGCATAGCTGATTCAGCAAAATTAATTATTGATTCAAAGGCCAAAACAACCTACTCTTAGTTGATTTTCTTGTTTATAAAATCACCTTCAATTCTGTTTTTCACCTGCCAGAAAAAGCATCTTCTTTCTTGTTATCAATGACCTTTGACTTGTCAGGAGCATTCAAAACATTGTTATTTCTGCATCACTAATAAAATGGATCAGGTCAACCACCTTGTCAATTTTAGCTCTTCACTTTCCTATCCCACTTGCATTATTTGTGGTTGGGGGATAAGAGAGAAGTTTCAGGGATTTCTGCAGATATTTTGGGAAAAGTGTGATTCTTGAATCAAAACTATCATATCTGGATTTTTCTTTCATCTTTTTAACAAAGTTCTTCCCTCAGACACATCTGAAATAGATTTTGTTTCTTAAGGTCCTCAGACTTTCTAACCTATTTGATTCTTAGTAGAGTAGATCTCTGATTTTCCTACCAATGAGAGAAATATTTGAAACAAATTCCAAGAGGTAGCAAAATTGCTCCCTTTGTGTTTCTCTGACCATGCTCCCACTGCATTATATGTACTCTTCTCTAGCAAAGGGTAAAGACATTTTTCATTCTTTGTCCCAGCCCACTGTTGCTAAATTAGATGTTTCCTATTTTGGTCAGAATTTTTCTTCGCTCTTCACACATAGGCCTCTCAACAGGAAATTTTATAATTAATAAGGCTTTTAGTTTTAGGAAGAGCAAGCCTTTCAACTAACTCCAAACTCATAAACTTTTCTCTAAAGAAATTGTTATCAATTTTATTCTTGCTAGGCATCAATTTATTATTATTTTCTTGTATGAATGAGTCATTACTTCAGAGCACGGAGAATCCTCATGCCATTCAGAAGTAATGTAATGCTATAATAGATTTTCTTTGTAATAACTCACAAAGCCTTAGACGCTTCATATATACTAGGTTTCTGGTGCTTTGGGGATCAACATTTGAAATAACCAGTCTCAACCCCTGAATTCCATTCAACAACCTGATCACTCAGTTCCTTGGCTGCTTCTTCCACCTCCACTTCCACTATTCACTCATATACTAGTGCTCTAAAATTTCCATTTCAAAACATTCCATTCTCTCATCATGACTTCCTGTCCTTCTAGATCCCCTTCTCAAACACTTCAACTGTCCTTCAGCCCCTCATTGTTCTCCAACCTCTAGTCAGTGTCCAATGACAATAATTATTTTTTACTACTCAGCACCCCCATCATGTTGTTACTCATTTTTTTTCCTTACTTCCTCTGTCATGTAACCATCCAAATTTTTTAAACCCAACTAATTGCTTACTCCACACCTGCAGTTGAACATTACTAGAGAAAATAATGTAATTTTACTAGCTGGACTAACTTATTACCACATCATATTTATTACCACAGATTCATTCAGTCAACTGCTATTTATTTGGTACCAACAACTATGTTTGAGGTAAAGTCTAAGTGCTGGGTGTCTTATTAGTGAACAGAACATACAAGTCTCCTTTCCTTCACAAAGCATTCATTCTAGTGGGAGAGAAAAATATATTGAATTATCATCAAGTGCTCAGGAGAATACATAGGAGGGAAATGGAATTGGAATTGTTGATGTGAGGAAAGGAGGATTGGCATCACTAATTTCAAAGAGTCATTTATTGTCAGTAAATTCCCATTCTCCTAGAAACTATTTCATACCTTTATCTTTCTTTAATTTCCAGTTCTGGTTTACTCTCTCAGCCAGTGACTTTGCTACCCATAAATAAAAGAGATACAATGCAATATGGATTATGTCATAGATTTACTATCAGCTCCACCCTCCTACCTGTATCAGTATGCATCCACAGTGTCCTCAATTTATTTATTTATTTTTATTTATTTATTTTAGTGAGAGGAGAGGAAGCAGAGAGACAGACTCCCGCATGTGCCCCAACTTCTGGGAACCCCTTGGCAAGCCTACTAGGAGGTTGATACTCTGTCCATCTGGAGCTGTTGCTCTGTAGCAACCAGAGCAATTTTTTTTTTAGCACCTGAGTCAGAGGTCATGGGGCCATCCTCAGTGACAAAGGCCAACTCACTTGAGCCACTTGAGCCATGGTTGTGGGAGGGGAAGAGAGAGAAAGAGAAGGGGGGAGCAGTGGAGAAGCAGATGGTCACTTATCTTGTGTGCCCTGACTGGGAATCAAACCCGGGATATCCACATACTGGGCCAAAGCTCTACCACTGAGCCAAATGACCAGGGCCTCCTTTTAGATATAATGGAGAAGTTCTTTGATAGAGTAAGCATCTACACATGAGTACTAAATCCATTCTTTTTCTTTCTCACGTGTTTTCTTTTTTTTTTTTCCTTTAACAGGAACAGAGAGAGAGTCAGAGAGAGGGATAGATATGGACAGACAGATAGAAAAGGAGAGAGATGAGAAGCATCAATAATTAGTTTTTCGTTGCTGTTGCGAGACCATAGTTGTTCATTGATTGCTTTCTCACATGTGCTTTGACCGCGGCCCTTCAGCAGACCGAGCAACCATTTGCTAGAGCCAGTGACCTTGGGTCCAAGCTGGTGAGCTTTTGCTCAAGCCAGATGGGCCCACGCTCAAGCTGGCGAGCTCGGGGTCTCGAACCTGGGTCTTCTGCATCCCAGTTCGATGCTCTATCCACTGTGCCACCACCTGGTCAGGCTCTCACGTGTTTTGCTAGTGAAATATTCCCTTGCCTGAATGGTTGTTCTCTTCTCTATGGGAGCATCTTCACCAGTAAATAAGCACGTTTTATTATTTATTTAATGCATAAGCTTAAAGCAGATTTATGTAGGTATTTTTATATATTTATTATTTTAATAATTTTTGTGGTAAAATAAACATGTTCTAGCCTAAAAATTTGTAAACAATATAAAAATATTAATTAAAATATATTAAAAAATTAAATCATCATCATCTTCATCATTCAAGTTGTATTCATTGATGAGTACCCATATAGAATTTTATATGTTGTCAAAATTACATAGGTTTAAGAGTGTAGAACGTGTTAAAGAGCATAGGAAATGTTTATACGACTGTGGAAAAGGTTAATAACAGTGTGGGAAAGGTTTATAAGAGTGTGGGGAGGGTTTATAAAGCCTTAAAAATATATAAATAATAAAATACAAGGTCACTACTTTTCAGATTTTCGCCTATCACAGGGGGTTCTGGGACCTAACTCCCATGATAGACAAGGGACCACTGTATAAGTAGGTATAGAGATAGATATATTTGGTATTTGTGTGTGTATGTGTGCACATGTATTAGAAAATATATCAAGCTCTGGCCAGTTTGCTCAGTGGTAGAGCGTTGGCCTGGCGTGTGGATGTCCTGGGTTTGATTCTCAGCCAGGGCACAAAAGAAAAGCACCCATCTGCTTCTCTATCCCTCCCCCCCCCCTCCTTTCTATCTCTCTCTTCCCCTCCCGCAGCCAAGGCTCCACTGGAGCAAAGTTGGCCTGGACGCTGAGGATGGCTCCATGGCCTCCTCTCAGGTGCTAGAATGACTCCAGTTGCAACGGAGCAACGCCCCAGATGGGCAGAACCTCACCCCTTAGTGGGCTTGCCGGGTGGATTTTGGTAGTGCGAATGCGGGAGTGTCTCTCTGCCTCCCGGCTTCTCACTTCAGAAAAATAAAAAAAAAAGAAAGAAAATATATCAATTATGGCCACCCTCTATATCATTGGGTCAAAGTACACTCTTAGTTCTCTTATATACTGAAGACACTGACATCATCATAATAATAGTAATAATAATAATGCTCAGCTGGTACTGCTGCTGCTGCTGCTGGCTGTTTACTGACTATATACTATGTGTTAGTCAATGTTCTTAACACTTTACAGGTATTATTTAATCTTCACAATGAACTTATCACATAGGTTACCATTACTATACTTACACATATCACTGCACTATGAAATAGAATAGTGATCATCTGTTTTGTTTGTTTTTTCTCACAGCTACTCAAATGATCAGTGTAGACTGAGGACCCCGCTTTAGAATAAGTTCTCTGGTGAAGAACCCCCACTGTCTCACTGTATCTTGTACGTACATGTTACCTAGTTATCAGTCAGTTGGAGGATTAATTGTTATACAAGAATCCTGTGATGCAGGGACCAAGAAAAATTATGTTCCTAGAATTTGCCCTGGATATTACAGGATAAAGGGGAAAAAGAGTAGAGTTTCCTTAATATATTCCTTCTTATATCTTATTCACACTCCCTTGCAATAGATCTCAATTCTGGAGACTTGGTTTTCCACAATTAAAACATTTGAACTTGGACAAATTACTGGCCTTCTCTGAATTTCTCTCATCTGCACGATGAGGGCTTTGTTTAAGTATATGATGTAAACGATTTTTTCTAATACTGAAGTTGTAAATGCTGACTACAAAAGGATATGACCATGGCTCAAGGCAGTGTATGGAGGAAAATTCTTACTCATCTAAGAATGTGTTTGTATCTATCAATAATAACAGCTATAATACATTAATCACCAAATGTGCAAGCCACTGTGACTGATGATGATCAAGGCAATTGTAAAATGTGGAATGAGCCATTCAGTGACTTTATGAGGTGGATTATGTGGTGTGATGAGAGTGATAAATGCTAAATTATCACTAAAAATGAGGATTACTAAAAATGGCCGATGAGAAAGAAAACAGTGGCAAAACAAACAGACATTTGAAGATTTATAAGTGTAAGTTTAGATCAAGCTCTGTTTATGGTTCTCATTGCCTTCATACTTCTCCTGCCCCTTATCCTTGTGAATTCCCTAAATTCAAAGATCTGAGTTATCTGACCAACTTAGTAACTATGGATGTGAGGATGAAATCTGTACCCTGCTAAGGTGAAAGCTCACTAGTACCATCACAGAAAGGCAAGAGAAATTTCTTTGAGACATATATGAAATAGTTGGTGAATAAATGAAACTGTCAATCCTGTAGGCCTTCTTTTTACTATCTTCTATTTGGAATTTAAAGACATGAATGATGTCCCCAGATATAGTACCTGATGAGCATCTTTTTTTTTTTAATATATATTTTATTATTATTAATTCTAATGGGGTGACACCAATAAATCAGGGTACATATGTACAATGAAAACATCTCCAGGTTATCTTATCATTCAATTGTGTTGCATACCCATCACCAAAAGTCAAGTTGTCCTCTGTCCCCTTCCTGATGAGCATCTTAAGAAATATTATTATTATTTCAGTTAATAAATATTAAAAGTAAGTATCAATTTCATCAATATTCTTTCCTTGTTATTAATGTTGGTTTCTTGATTCTCTTCTCTGGCTAGATTCACACTCTTGATAACCTCATTAAATTTAATAGTTTTAAATTCTATCTTCAAACTAATCTTTCTGAAACTAGCTTGTGTACCTAAGTACCTTCTTCATATGTGCACTAGGATGTGTAAAGAGATCTCAAATTTCATGTGACTGAAGTTGAATACTTGATCTCTACCCAAAACCTGCTTTACTTATAGTTTTTCCCATCCTTCCAATTGGTCTGACCCAAATCCTTATAGTTATCCTTGACTTCTCTCTTACCCTACACACAGTCCATCAGAAATCCTATTGCCTTTAACTTCAAAATATATTATGAGTACCTTTACTGTACCACGTTCACTGCTAACACCCTAGTCCTTACTACCATCTTTTACCTGTCTCACTGACAATAACCTCTTACCTAACCTTCTTGTCTCCTCAATGTATTTTTAACACAGCAACCGTTAATTATTCTTTTAAAACATAAATCCGGTTATGCCACCCATTTTCTGAAAACTCTTCAGGGTAATTATTTTACAGAAAATAAAGAACTTAAAGTAGCTTTCAAAGCCCAAAAACGTCCAGTCCTCATTCCCTCCCTGTCCCTTGCTCACTTTGCTCTGGTTACTCTTGCTTCCTTGCTGTCCTCCAAATTACCAGGCATGCCTTTGCATCAAGGCCATTGCACTAGCTCTTTTCTCTGCTGCTGATGTTCTTTTCATTCCTTTGTTTTCCTCTCAGACATTTGCTCAGCCATCACCTTCTAAATGAGGTCTGCTTAACCACTTCATTAAAATCACAACCCCGGCACTTCTGATCTTACTCTTCTCCACTTTATTTTGTATATTTGGTATCACTGATCACGTATTAAACTAATATGATTTATTTATTTAAAATGTTTATCATCTCGCACCACTACTAGAATATCAACTGCATGAGGCAGAAATCTTTGTTGATCGTTCTCAGTAGCCTAGAACAAACAGTACCAAGAACATTACATGTGAGGGGTACTGTTCTAGAGATAGTATGTACATTATTTTATTTGTCACGTCTACATGTAGAGATGAAGTAATGAGACTCAGAGCCTACCTAACTTGGCAAAAGTCAATATCTGGTAAACAATGGAGCTGAGATTTGTCTGTCTAAATCTCCTGCTCCTTATAACAAAGTAAGCAAAAACAAGGGCATAGCTTAAACACACATATATGGATGAATTTATTTTATGGTTAAAACACTTATATAAGTGTCTAAATATAAGAATAAAGTATTTTCTATTTTAATATAAAAATGATGATTCCATAATATTAGAATTCAAATATTATCTTACATATAAATTTGTCTTAATCAGTAACTTAAATGCATTTTCTTTGTCTTGATATTTTTCAGTAAATATTGTTGCTGAAACAAGAATTTTACTTTCCTCTCTTATTAACACAAATATATCCTTTATGTAATCTATATATAGCAAGACACTGGTATTAAAAAACCACTATCATTCTGATTATACATTCTGTTTGATGGATCATTCAAACCTCCTAAAAATCTCATTTGCTTTCTCTTTAAAATGAAATTGACTCTGTCAATTAGCATCTTTTCATTATTAAATATAATGTGCAATTCAGGGGTTTTCAGCTTACAGTTTCTAGTCTAGTTCTAAGATGAGGCAATGCAATTACTCTATTTTGATTGTAAATTTATATATATTTTTGAGCTATGTCCTTTCTGAAAAATGACTGCTATACCTAACATAATACATTCTTTTCTACTCTGTAAATTTACTATTCCTTGTTGACTAGACTATTATCATTTTATCTATCAAGGGAGATATACCTTAATAGTGTATGAGCCACTTTGTCTTTGAGATATGTAAATATTTCTAATTTGACACTTGTGCTAACGGAATAAATCAGTTGTGTACCACTTTAGGACAAGACAAAGTAAAATATAGCATTTTTAAAATCTGTAATATAAGGATCAGGGCATCCTAAACCACATGCTATTTTGGTATAATCTATCATCCTTGTTAACATTTTATTGGATATAAATCATAACGTATCAGGTTGCATAGCGACAATATGGTTCACCAGGCATTCTATTTTTATAACTTTATTTAAAACTGACATGTAACTTGCTGTACCTGAAACCCCAAGTGAGCCAGTTATTGGAGTGTAACAAAGTTTTGACGTCAGAGTAGCTATTTATTCCACTGGAAGCCATTAGCGATGCATTACCCTTTGGCGCTGCTGGTTTTTTGCAGAAACATGGTTAAAATTTTATGACTGATTTTGACCAATTAGATTTCTTCCCCTCTTAGAACTAAGAAATTATATATAATACACAAATATATATGCATGTGTGTGTATATAATACATATGCTTTATATTCCTAAGATGTGTAATATATATTTAAATGATTTTTATATATGTATATACTGACATTACTTATATAAAGCCTTTGCAAAGTTTCCAATTAAGATCCAAGTATTATGTTTTTATTTTTCCTAATTTCAAGACTTATTACTCTCTCATGGAAGGGGCTTAGCTGTGTACTGTTGTTTATTACTATTGCTGTGGATACAGACAAGCTGCACAGTTTTGCCATGATTATTGTCGTTATTTGCTGTCATTTAATTTTAAGAGGACTCCTTATCATTTGATTTGCTTTCCACCAACAGTAAACTGTTTGGAAGTGATAGGGCAATATTATTTTGTACAAATGTAATATAATCTGTTACATAGAGGTTTTCCTCCTTCTTAACTGTTTTTTTTTTCTGAAGGCACTAAAATATACACTGTCCATCCATGCATAGAATTCAAGTCCCTTGACTCCTGAGCCGGCCGATCGCCAGCTTACGTGCTGAGCTCTGCCAGTGCATTTCAAATTGGATCTGATGGGGCCACCATTTGGAATTAAGAAGAGGAAAAGGTTTCAGTTTTTTTTATTTAGTGACCCAGCTGCTCTTAAAAGCCTGTATATAACATTGCCAGACTTGTGTTTGTGAAATAACTCACTTGCGTCAGTTAAGGGTATGCCTGAATTTAATCTGAGAGGGGAGAGTTAATTCTCTCCAACTTCAGTGTGAGACCTTAAATTTAACAATAATTATTACTATTATTTTTTATGTATTATCTGCCAATTCTCACATATTGCTGAATTTCTTGTTTTCCCTTGGAAAATTCAAACACATATATAAATCTAATAGGAGAGCTCCATATTGGTAGGTCTTTCAGCATGTTATACTTTTTCCAACTTCATCTTTTCCCCTGAAACCCAACAAGACTCTTTTGAGGTGCAAAGTGTGCAGGATGAGTTCCAATTCTAAAAGTACTCTATTTCGTACGGAGTGTTAAAACATTACACATGGTTAAAAGTGAAGGCAGAAACGGCAAACAGAGACTCTCAGGCCGCTACTACCTCTCACGATGAACAGAGTATTTCAAAATTGTGAGCCAGCATGTTGACCTTTAAATAGATATAGAAATAACTACCTCAAAGATTATTGTTTTTTAAGGATTAAATGAAGTAATAGCCGTAGAGTCCTTAACTTAATGTGTGGCATATAGTATATGTAACTCTGTAACAGATGACTGTCATTTGTGCTGTTGGCCATAGTAAGTTGTCTGCAGGGGCAAGATGGAGTAGTGCCGAATAGTGCAGGCTTCAGAACCTGCACTTTAGACCTGGGTGAGAATCCCAGCTCTACTACTGTCCTCATGTGTAGAATGAGGGAATATAGCAGTGCCTAGCTCAGGTGTGTTTGCTTATATGCTTTAATATAAGGAGAATACTCAGAACAATGCCCATATAGTATGGGTTTATTCAAAACTTGTTGAATCTAAGCTTCCTGGTATTTTAGAGGTATTTTAAGTCCAGCCCTGGTATTTTATAATGATTAAACAGGCCCAGCTAGAAATAGTTTGCCTACAGACACGCAGGATTTCTGGACATTTTATCATCTAGCCCAGTGATCCTGCCATTATTCTTTCAATAAATATTTATTGTAAAACTCATTTAACCCACATAATTGACACAGAAATCTGAATTAGTTAATTTTAGTACTTTTTGCAAAATCATGTTCTTTTGGATTTTATTGTTGTAGCACTTTTTACAGTTGAGATATGTAATCCCACCAGGAAACCGAGTTGTGCTGGTTTGAGCTAATTCTGATTCGAGATTAATATTTGGATAATTTCTGTTCTCAAATTACAGTAGGCTTTTCATCAGGCAGATAATCTCAGTCTCTTAATACTTGCAGTGACCTAACCATTCACTTTGGTGACATAGATGCTAGATCCCTCTCATCTCATTTCTTTACTGCCTTCTCCCCTCAAGGGCGGATGCTAAAACTAGAGCAATGAATAAACTTTTTCTCCTGGCATGCCATTCTACTTTTTTAAAAGGTGTATACATAGCTCAAGGATTACTATATTAAGAAGTTGTTGAATCAGTTTCATCAGAGAGATGTGCAAACAGATGCCCTGAATCAACCTCTCAAAGCTATCTATAGTAATACTTTGACATGTTGGTCTTGCAACTGACCTGAGTTGAATTCTTAGCTTTACCACCAGTAGCTGTGTGACCTTGAGCAATTGACTCATTATCAAATATTTATTGAGCACCATCCTATCTCTACTAGTGTGCTAGATGATGGTATAGAAAGATATATAAAATATCCTCCAATTCCAAGGTCCAATAATTGTAAACTAAGTATAAATGTATTTACATTATATAATTTATAGGATTGTGGTGAAGGTCAAAATGTGATCCCCCTAAGGTGAAAACATTTTATGAATCACAAAGTGGTACACTATTATTTACTGTGAGCACTTTGACAGCAGTGACCGCATGCTACTTTTGTTGCCCGACTATTTAACATAATACCTGACACTTAGAAGTGTTCAGAAAATGTCTATAGCAGACTGATTTTCTTTAAAATTTCCAAAGCACCTATCTGTGCATAAAAGAATATTAACATTTCAAAATTTAAACTTAAAAATATAGATGATTTCTTCTTTTGACGTCTAACTGGATTTCATATATACTCAGAATCATGTGGAACATTTCAGTGGGATTTTTTGAGAAAAAAAAAGTGATCTAACACAAAGTTATATTTATATTTGCAGTGTAATCAGGAAGCCCTGCTTTCTGCACTGTTATGTACGGTTTAAGAGAAATTATAAAATTCATAAAATCTAATATGGCCAAGAACTGTAATTACTTTAATGGAGCTAGAGCCACAGTTAACCTCTGGGTTTTAAAATAATTTAACTTATATTTCATATAAATATTTCATACTAAGTGGCTGAATATATATTTTGTACCTGAACTTAATAATTATCTTTGAACAATAAAATCTAATTGGCATAGTAGTTACCTCCTTGAAATTTTTCTAATTATTTGGACAGTATATGCTTATTAATGTTATTAGATGGATTAGAAATACAAACTAAGCATACTAGAGCACATCTAAAAATATTTCATGTGGTGTAGTGTATTTTAAGTTAATAATATAAGAAATGAAATCTGGTAGACCAGAAAGTATTAGTATTCAGCAATGTTAACCTGACTGAAAAAGGCATCAGGTCCTACAGATTATTCTTACATTGCGCATCCAGGTTTGAACCTTATCACTCTTCCGAAAAATAACAGCACTCACGATATACATAAACTAAATTCACACTTGGTTGGTTTGGGAGATTATCTCCTACTAATATATACTTGAATGTTCTATTAAAATGGAAACGATACACAGTCATCAAAGGACTAAAACTCAGCAACTGAAAAGCACAGAATCCTGACCTGTGGTGGCGCAGTGGATTGACCTGGAATGCTGAAGTCGCTGGTTTGAACCCTGGGCTTGCCTGGTCAGGCACATATAGGAGTTGATGCTTCTTGCTTCTCCCCCCCCCTTCTCTCTCCTTCTCTCTCTCTCTTTCTAAAATGTATATAGGAAGGAAGGAAGGAAGGAAGGAAAGATGGTAGGAAGGAAGGAAGGCCTTTTCAGAGAGACAGGTTACTGGGAAATAATAGTATGGCTAAAAAAAATTTCCTCTGACACTCTCCAACTAATTAATTTGCATTTATAGAGGGAATGAATTTTTCTTACACCCACTGAACTTAAAAAAAAAGCAGTGAAAATCTACTAAAATCTCACACTATCAGTTTTAAGTTTTAATGAACATTTTTCAAGAGGTTAGAAAGGCCATATTTTTTTTTCCTTGCACTAAAACCAGTAGCTATTTGCCATAATCTTTTTGTTATACTGTATAATAACCACAGTGAGTTTTGAAGCTAATGAGAACCGCCAACAGGAGAAAGGCTTGCATGCCTGCCTGTCCCTCCTCTGGATGCACCATTTTAATCAGCTGGTAGGAGTTAGCAGCATGACCAGTGAGTACTCAGAACACCTGGGAAAATCGGGCGTGTCTACCGAGGGCATCCATTTGACTTGTTAAAATCAACATTGTTTTACATTAAAAAACTACAGATATATTATAGAGCAGATTAAATGCACAATAATTTAAGAACTCAAACATCAGACTTCATGGCCTGAATTTTGAACTAATTGCTCTCTAACCATCACTCCTTAGAAAGGGCTATGAATGAGAACCCCTCAAAAAAAGTCCCCCAAATATAGCACACTTGTTTTGATGTTGATTTGTTTTAAGTTGGTAAGTAAACACCCATAATTCCAGATGATTGTGATATTCACGCTTAATTTGATACCTCTAGATTAAATGATTTGGCCCCTTCCAATCTAGATTCAGGCAGTAATCCAAGCAGCCTGCATCAACAATGCCAGGCATTCAAAAAATGTTGAAGTCGTGATAGAGTATCCTGAATAACGGATAGAATCAATGGGATATTTTGGCAGTGTATATGTATGGTGATTATTTAAACTACTTGCAGAAGATGCAAGTTTTAGAAAGTGTTGCCTCAGAGAGATGGGCACTTCTTATTCCAATTGTCACACTAAACTTTCTATAAAATCTGGCCAGAATGTAGTATGAAGAGAGTGAGATTATCCAGAAATATTAGAAATTATGAAGGGAGCATCTTAATGGCCTTAATTTTGCAACTACAATCCAAAATTATTACCCCCAATAAAACAGACTGTAAAATAAATCTTCCTGCATATGAAGTAAAATGCCATTTTCCTGGGACATTTTTAAGTGCTCCCAAAGGGAAAAAAGAATACTCTGAAAAAAGAATTTTGTTTAAATAGTATTGTGATTATAATACCATCCTTCAAAGTTAAAGCACTTCAAAGTTCTCTTCTTCATTGAATGAATTAAATATTAATCTTAACTGAATTCTCTGGCTTTGGTTGGTATGAATTGTGAGTTTTATTTCCCATCTTAATAGAACATGATAGCCTTTTTTTTCCTTTTTAAGTTCCCCTGTGATATTGTGGGTGGCAGGATATCATGAATGAAAATTTAAAATATACTTTACTAAACTGATTTACTGTGGTTATAAGGTAGTTCCAGAAAACTTGTCATAACTCATGGAAATGTGAAAAATAAATGTCTAAAACTTATGTCCTTCTGACAATTTTATTGAATTAAGCTTATAGGGGACATAACTATTGCTTCCTCCAAAGCCTATATCATTATACTATGTATCTTACATTTCTTCCTTAGCACTCTGATCTATCTTCTTATTTTAGGCTTCTCTGTGTCCTCACAGTTGTAATTTATAAGCAGCATATTATTGGACTTTGAAAATCTTAGACTTATCCCTGTTTCTATTAGTAATTTTTTATTTGATTCCACATGTTGTTTTTGAAAAATCATGGAACTATTTTGAGATTCTGAAAGATATCTTCTGACACATACCATCTACTATTGCATCTGATGAGCATCCATTTAAAATGATCACTCTAGAGTCTAATACAATGTGAATTAAACTGATTGGAAATTAGATTTCCATCTTGGTGTGATCTATTTTTGGTCTAGTCTTCCACTAGTGTGAGCATTTTTGGTCCCAACTAAAATTCTGGGGCTGTTTCCTGGTCATATCCATTTAATGAGTTGTACACTCAAGCTTTGCTGCCTTAATTCTATGCGGCTGCCAAAAGTTCTGCTAGCTTCTTAGCCTTGCAGCTTCCACTTACAAATGAACAAAGGTCTAGAAATGAAGGAACCGCTCCAACGTTGGACTCGTTTTTTGCACTTGCCTTCCCTCTTGTCAACTTTTAGCTGCTTTAAAGCCCTCTGATCCCTTCAAATAGATAATTTTAATAATCTTATCCAACTTTTCTAGGTTTTTTTTCATTAGGACTGTTGGTCTGACCAAGTCAAACTACTGTAGACACAATTAGAAGTCTTTGAATATCTAGATTTTGACTATCCTCTGGAACATAAGCTCTGTAATCACTGGGACTTTATCTGTTTTACCTATTTCTGTCACCAGTGTCTAGAATAGTGCCTGACATTTAGTAGTTGCTCAGTAGGTGTTCATATGTTGTTTGTCTTTGTAGTTGAGCACTAGACACTCTAACTTCTAAGCTGACTATGTTTACAACTCAAAGTAGCCTTATGAGTATCGATTACGTATTAATGAGTGCAAAAGTTATGGGGCTTGTTAAGCTGTTATTCCAGAACGGGAAAATTGCTCCACTTGAATAAATTTTCAAAGGGTTACTGAGAGATAGAAATACAATTGCATCTTATCATTTCTTAAATGTACTTTATTCAATTCAATGTATGAGTTGTAAATTAATGACTAAAACAATTTTTTAAAATTATTTCCTGAAGGGAAAGAAAGATGGCTAGTAAAACTAATTCTATCAAAGATTTTGAGCAAGGGTATTATAATACTGTGTAAAAGGGATCTTAATTAGTTTGAAAATTAAAATAACTGCTCACAAAAATTATGGGATCATGGAATGTGCATATACTCCAGTACTTTCAGCCTTTTGTATAGTGCACTTTCACCAATGAAATAAAAGTTGGTTTTGCATCTAATTTGCATAACTGAACAACTTTCTTTGACTTGTTTGCTTTTCTGATCTTGTTTAATAAAAAAATATCAAATGCTTTTTTTTTTTTTTTTTTTTTACAGGGACAGAGAGAGAGTCAGAGAGAGGGATAGATAGGGACAGACAGACAGGAACAGAGAGAGGTGAGAAGCACCAATCATTAGTTTTTCATTGCTGTTGTGACACCTTAGTTGTTCATTGATTGCTTTCTCACATGTGCCTTGACCATGGGCCTTCAGCAGACCAAGCAACCCCTTACTGGAGCCAGCGACCTTGGGTCCAAGCTGATGAGCTTTTTGCTTAAGCCAGATGGGCCTGCGCTCAAGGCTGGCAACCTCAGGACCTCGAACCCAGGTCTTCTGTGTCCCAGTCCAATGCTCTATCCACTGCACCACCGCCTGGTCAGGCCAAATGCTTTTTTATATTGCTTCATATTCATTTTGAAATATCTCCTAATTTTTGTCAGCAGTATATCTTGGATATGTATGCGTATGTCTACAAAGAGCTCTGTGTGGTATGTTCAACTCTAACATATCAAAAAGTGATCAGTTCTCAAACTGTAACAGGAGCACAGTGAAATGGAAGGAAACATAGAGCCCAATTTGGCACATAAAAGAGGTTGGAGAAAAATTCTTTATAGCCAAAAGGTCACAGCCAGTGTGCCCTACATTTGGTGTGCTTGAAACAAATCTTTGCCATTGCTTCCAACTCCCAGTTGGCAGTGACCAAGTTATAACCAGAGTAAGGGAAGAAAAACAGCTTGGAGCAGGAGATAGGTAACGTTTATTGATGGCTTACCTGTGCCTACGCACCTTAGTAGGTATTCTCATGTACATTAATTAATACACTTTACAAAAGCTCTGTGAGGCTGAAATTGCGCTGTTGTCTACATAGTACAAATGGGCATTCTGAGTCTTGAGGGAATAAATAATTAGATAGTTAATAGTCTGATCCCATCTGTCTGAAGAACTTGAGGCATGCCAGGCTGCCTCAGAGGGGAACAACTTAAACACCATGAGATACAGGGAACTGAAACTGAGGGAAATTAATTAACTTGCCCCAAACCACAGAGTTAATAAGTAGCAGAGTCAGAATTGAAAGGTAAGCTTCATGTTGCTGTTTTCTCTTTCCATTCTACCACTGTTGTTCTAAGAAGAAATAAACCATTTGCTCAGTGCATATACCTTTCTATACTGTGTGCTCTCGTTCATTTTTATATTCCTGTGCCCAGCACCTGGTAGATAATCCTTATTCGGCAAATAGTTGTTGAATGCTAAATCTGCAGACATATAGATATGGAGAGGTGGCAAACATTTAAAACAAAGCATTTTAATTAAAAAAAAAAACAGACAAACTAGGCAGATTTGTGGGTCATGACAAGGTTATACTCGTGAAGGGTTAGAGTTCTGAAATGGTACTAAATAAACAGAAACTTGAGAGGTATTGCAGCGCAGTGGTTAAGAACGTAAACTGTGCAGCCAGACTGGACAGAATTTGCATTCTAATCCCACCACTTAGTAGTATGACTTGGATCAGTGACTTCCCTCTCTGTATTTGTTTGTTCCTCTGCAGAGTTATCATGTCCCCTGCCTCCTGGGGTTCGCATGAGGATGAAATGATCTAGTGAGCACACAGCACTGACACACAGAAAGCACTCTCCAAATGTTTGCTCTTGCCGTGGCTCATGTTGCAGCCACTGTTCTGGCCCCCTCTGAATTGCCTGCTTGGGTGGCCTAATGAAGTGGTAAAAGCAGCCATGGCCCTTGATTTGTGCCTACTGACCAGTAAAATGTAATGACTGGAACATAAGCAGCACACTAGGATTTGTAAGAATTAATGCCGATACTGATGTGGGGAAGACTTAGCTCCACACAGTGAGCAGACTGCCCCCCCAAAAAGTGATTTGGAGTTTGCTCTTTATATATACTCTATGGAATATTATCACCTAGATATGCCCCAAATGCAGACACAAAATGAATGATTAAATTTATGACGAAGTGAATCCTGCATTCAGTTAAGTTCAATGAAACAATCTTTAAGTATCTAGATACTGTTCCTGGCAGCATCTTAAGAAATGTTAGTTTTCTTTTGCTTCCCATTGTTCTGCTCATCACTCTGGTCCACATGACCAGAACTCTCCGCGTATCCATCTGCTAGCTTAGTCCAGCCTCGTATTTCCACAAGGGGTTCTTGATAATGGATTGAAGATGTCTAGCGTGTAGCTTAGGTGGCTTAACAGCAAGTTGCCTTTGATGCTGATCCTGACTTGATACCTTGGTTCTAGTGACGAGTCCCGTTCTAATAAATTTCTAATTTATCACTCATGCCTGAATAATTTCTGATCTCCTTGTCTAGGACCTCAGTTTATCCACAACTAGATTATTTGTTCTTTTTAGGAGAAGTCTGACCAACAGTAATAACCCTTTGTTTTGCTGCCACATGTACTTGGCTCATATGACTAGTTTCATACACATGGCTTTCTTACAGACCTCCTAATGCCACATGCGGCCCTCTCCCGGGTTATCGTGATCAGTCTGTGCCACATGCTACGGCTGGTCTCTGCCTGGGTTTGTGATGCTGGCACCAGGACCAAACACCTTAATCTACTTCTTTTTTTTTTCTTTATTTTATTTTATTTTATTTTATTTTTATTTTATTCATTTTAGAGAGGAGACACAGAGTGAGAGAGAGAGAGAAAGGGGGGAGGAGCTGGAAGCATCAACTCCCATATGTGCCTTGACCAGACCAGTGCAGGGTTTTGAACTGGCGACCTCAGTGTTCCCAGGTCGACGCTTTATCCACTGTGCCACCACAAGTCAGGCAACCTTAATCTACTTCTGAACACTAGCATCAACCACCATCCCCCCTGCTGTGAGGGATTTCGGAGGAAGCTACCCTGGAAGGGTCTCAATCAGCAGAGGAGACTCTTGATTAGAGGGAAGCGTTGTTTTCTCCTTGCTACTAAATACGAAGTGTGTGGTATATTATTTGCAAACATGCCCACTATAATTTCTGTCTTCTTTGTATGTACCCCCTTGTCATATGTCCTCTTTCCATCATGTGGTGAAGTCTGTTTTTATTGTCTTAGAATATGAAGTGAGGTATGGACTTGCTCTCGCTAATAGGATATGAGAAAATGGGGCAGACTCAGAAATTTAAAAAGTGCTGATGTATTGGGTTGTCCTACCTTGCTACTTTTGGATCCAGACCACTGTGGAGAAACCTGGGATAGCCAACTAAATGCTAGAGATTATGGTCCAGTTACTGTCTTTACCCTAGCCAACTTCCCAACGTGTAAGTAAGTTCGTATGGGACCAACTAAGTCTTATCCTACCCACTTCAAAAGAATCACTAACTGAGCTCAACCCAAATTGCCAACCAACAAAATGTAAGCTAATAAATGATTCTTTTAAGCTAATAAAGTTTTGGGGTGATTTGTCATACACCAAAAGTTAAATGATTCAGAGAAAATCAAGACCATCATTGTTAGTCATTTCTGTAGACCATTTGTGTGTTTTTGTCAGTTGTATATTATGGTAAAGTATATTAATGTACTTGAGATAAGAGATATATAATGACATGAAACATTTATTTAATATTTTTGGTTAAGATAGAGGAGTGTTAAATTCTAGGAGAATAAAAATAATAATGACATTTTTCTCTCTTAGGTTATCTTAGAGTTAGAGTTAGTCTCCAAATTCAGTTGTTTTCATGAAAATTCGTGTTTAAACTTTACATTTTTAAAATTGCTTTATTAAACCAAGAGCTTAGTTGTTTGTTTGTTTGTTTTAATCTGATTCTACACAAATAAGTCTCTGTTCCATGAAACTAGAAATTATTTATCCCATGACCGTAAAAGTGCCTTTTTATATCAAGTATTTTGCAAGCCACAGGAACTTGGAGTTTCTAAAGGAAAGATGAACAAGTATGCTCATTAACTCCAAGATGTTCAACGCTGCGAATTGGATACATTTTTATAATTTGTGGGGTAATTTATCCTTAACCCTCGTCATTAGACTATACAGTTAGAAGAATGATGAAGTTCCATGTTCAATCCTAAATCAAATACACAGTGAATGGTAGTTACTCTTAAAATGCTAGCCTCAGTATATGCTAGCGCACCTTAGTCCTTTATAATAAAATAGACCTATAACTTGTACCGCAAGTGCTGATGACTTGTCAAGAGTCGAGACTAACACTTATAGTGAAAGAGCCTCAAAAATGGCTTCAAACAACTAAGGTATTATTGGCAATCTACTGCTAAGCACCTTGGCTTTTCTTAGGGTTTTGTTGCAGAATCATTCTCTTGTAACATGTGCTTTGTGTTACAAGCAACATTTACTTACAATTTAGGGAGCCTAGGGTAATAACAAATGATGATGATGGATGATCTGAACAAATTGTGCATTTGTAGTTATGGCTAAATGGCCTGGTTTGGCTCTTTTTTGTGTGTGACCACAATGATATGTCCTGGTCAGTTCACACTTTCTGTTACTTGTTTTATAACACTTGTAATATGCCCATGCAAAAATATTGAAAGAAGGAAGAGAGGCTGAAAGGAAAAAGGGCATGGAATCTGCCTGTCCACGAAAATCAGCCACAACATAATTGCATATATAAAATAATGCCCCAGGGTCTGAAGCTAAGGCTAAATTTTCAACAGATTGGCCAGTAAACTTTGTGGATGGTTTCTTTACTCTGAAAACAATCTAGTAATTCTAGAAGCATATATATATGCACACACACACACACTGTCTAAGACAGAAAACTCTGCCTTAGACACATGATATACTTCGTGGCGTTGCCTCATGGTTATTTTTTTCCTACATGATATTCTCATACTTGTATATCATTACGCTGAGTTTTGTTCCACAAGGATTACATTTTTTGTTATTTACTCATAGTGAGGCAAAAAATCTGTATGAGTATTGTGTATTAAACAGTTATGTTTGAGGGCACTCAAGAATGTAAACATCTCCTGTGTTATTTTTATTTTACAAGTATGTGAGCGTCAAACAGGATAATAGCTCTAATGGCTAAGGAATTAAAACTGGGTCGTAGTGATTTGTTTGAGACTTTAGCCATACTGTAAAGCTTTCTATGGTTAAAGATAATAATCTGCATCCTAAAAGGATTGTAGAAAATGTGTAGGGTAGAAATCGTACTTAGATCTGAAGTCATTAAAACCAAACTGTGCAAGTACAATTATGGAGGAAATAGGCTTAGCAGTGCAGCGGTCTCCATGAAAAAGAATCAAGAGTATTAGACAGTATAAGTCAACATTGGGAAATAAATTCTAAAACTGTTTTGATCTTGAGCTTTATTAATATAATAATTGGAACAGTAGAGGCAAGAACTTTATTCTGTGCTGCTCATTATGGAATTTAAATCTGGGACATCAGCAAACTGGAACTTGTTAATAAAAGAGCAACTAGCATGGTGAAAGAATTTTTGTATGAAGAACAGCAGAAGAAATGAATTGTTTTATTTAGAGAAAAGAAGACTTTAGGACCATGATACCTATAATAATTACGATGTTTTTCATTGCGAGTAAAAGAAAAGCCAACTTAAACTGGTTTCATAATCAAGTTGATTTATGGGCTTACAGAACTCACAAGTTTCAAGACAAGTTAGATGTTAAGCAAAGCTCAATCTCGTGGCCTGGTTACTCTTTCTCTCTACTTTGTCTTGAGTTTTGGTTAAAACTGCTGCCATCCTTTTCGTTCTTTGTGTCAAGATATCTGCTGGTGATAATCAGGGCTGTGTGGTTCTTTCATGTCAAGTGAGATTCTGAAAATCCTTTTTCTTCCAGTAACTCATTAAAAGAAAGAATTTTTTTCCCTCAGTTCCTAGGAAATCTTTCTTGTATCTCATTGGCCAGAGCTGTGACACATGCCAATCTAAGTAAATTACAGAGGCTATGTGAATAGTGTATGCAAATTAGTTTAGCTTATCAGAAATCTACCTCTTGAGCTGAGTGAGATATTATATCCATCAGGATTTTCAAGAGAAACAGAACCAGTAAGATATACACACACAGACATGTGTGTATGCATATGTATACACACATAAAGAGATTTATTTCAAGGATTTGGCTTACACAGTTGTGGGGACTGGCAAGTCTGAAATTGGTAGGGCAGGCCAGCAGGCTGGAAACTGACATGGGCTGATATTGCAGTCTTGAGAAAGAGTGACTTCTTCTGCTGCGTAACCTGTTTTTGCTCTTAAGGCATTTCAGCTCATTGGATGAGGCACACCCACATTACCGAAGGTATGTGAACTGATTGTAATATTAACCATATCTACAAAATACCTGACAGCAACACTTAGATGGGTGTTTCTTTTATTTTTATCTTTATTTTTTTTACAGAGACAGAGAGTCAGAGAGAGGGATAGATAGGGACAGACAGGAATGAAGAGAGATGAGAAGCATCAATCATCAGTTTTTTGTTGCTACTCCTTAGTTGTTCATTGATTGTTTTCTCATATGTGCCTTGACCGCGGGTCTGCAACAGACTAAGTAACCCCTTGCTCGAGCCAGCGACATTGGG
Organism: Rhynchonycteris naso; assembly: GCA_037038555.1. NCBI lineage: Eukaryota > Metazoa > Chordata > Mammalia > Chiroptera > Emballonuridae > Rhynchonycteris > Rhynchonycteris naso. The sequence goes on from CM072995.1 coordinate 342,891,637, forward strand.
TCCAAACTGGCGAGCTTTTGCTCAAGTCAGATGGGCCCGCGCCAAGCTGGCAAGCTCGGGGTCTCGAACCTGGGTCCTCTGCATCCCAGTCCAACGCTCTATCCACTGCGCCACCACGTGGTCAGGCTAGATGAGTGTTTCATTAAATAACTGGGTACTGTAGGCTATCCAAGTTGACACAAACTATCACAGATATGGTCAGTCTCTCCCAAAATACATGGCTGAAGTGTTGAGGTCTCATTGGAACAGAAAGATTGACATTCGAGAGGTAGCCAACAAATATTCCTTACAATTGGTAACAGTAGATAGGTGAAAGGCTGTCATGGGTTGCAGGTTACCAGTTGTTTTACATGGACTGATACCAGGCACAAAAAGAAATAGAAATATTGAGGAAATAGCTATCAACTAAACTAAAAGAGAACTGGCTTTAAAAAAAACAAAAAGAACAAACAGGCCCTGGCTGGTTGGCTCACTGGTAGAGTGTCGGCCCAGCATGTGGAAGTCCTGGGTTCGATTCCTGGTCAGGGCACACAGGAGAAGCGCCCATCTGTTTCTCCACCCTTATTCTCTCTCTCTACCCCTCCTGCAGCCTAGGCTTTATTGGAGCAAAGTTGGCCCGAGTGCTGAGGATGGCTCCATGGCCTCCACCTCAGGCACTAGAATGATTCTGGCCAAAATGGAGCAATGCCCCAGATGGGCAGAGCATTTCCCCCTGGTGGGCATGTCAGGTGGATCCCTGTAGGGTGCATGCAGGAGTCTGTCTGACTGCCTCCCTGATTGTAACTTAGGAAAAATACAAAAAAAAAAAAAAAAAAAAAAAAGAGGTAGTAAATTCTTATTACTGGGTGTGCAAACATGAGCTAGATTTCTGTAGTATAGGCCTAAAATTAAAGCCCAATATTTTGTGTTCTTGATCTGGGGAAGACTAAGAGAGCCTCAGATAGCCTAACCACAAGTTCCATTCCCCACTGTGGATGCTTTTAGTTTCAGAACCCTGCTAGCCATTGAATTGTTCCATCAAGCCAATTACATCCCCTTGTGGAAACAGAAAGACCCCACCCTCTTGATACTAAAAAACCTGCTTCCCACAGCTTCTGGTTATCTACTGTGTTTCTAGTGCAACCCCCATTTAGTCGTGCATAGCATGTGGTATCTTTTACCCCTGGGATGTGTGTTTATGAGATTAATAAACTCCTGTCGATCTCATCTGTGAAACAGTGCTGTGAGTTTGGCCGTTTCCATACTTCTAGAATGGGAATCCCCCTTCACCAATGAGATAAATGGTAGGTGATTAAAATAATGTCCTCCCACACTTAGCAGTGATAATGGAGATGGAAAAGACTCAACATCAGTTAAATAATTGGAATAAATGATTTTTGAGTTTCCCTCCAATCCCAAAATTTTATTATTTCTGTTTCTAGTGCTAGAATTAGTACTCAGTCTATATTTCCAAGTATAGGCATAACTTGGAAATATTGAAGGTTTACTTCCAGAGCACTATAGTAAAGCAAATATCTCAAATGAGTTACATGAATTTTTTTGGTTTCACAGAACATATAAATGTTATGTTTTTACTGTAGTCTATTAAGTGTACAACAGCATTATATCTAAAAAAAATCTACATACCAAAGTTAAAAAGTACTTTTCAGCTAAAAAATGCTAACCATCATCTGAATCTTCAGTGAATCATGATTTTCTCACTGGTGGAGTGTTTTGCCTCATTCTCTATGGCTACTCACATCTGATCAGGGTGATGGCTATTGACTGTGGCAATTTCTAAAAATAAGAAAACAGTGAAGTTTAATGCATCGATAGATTCCCTTTCACAAGCAATATTTTTGTAGCATGCAATGCTATTGGTTACATTTTTCTCACAATATAACTTCTTTCAAAATTGGAGTCAAACCCTGATGCTGCTTTATCAATTAAGTTAATGTCATAATCTAAATCCTGTGTTACCGTTTCAACAGTCTTCATAGCATCTTCACCAGAAGTAGATTGCATCTCAAGAAACCACTTTCTCTATTCATCTAAAAGAAGCAACTCCTCGTCTATTAAAGTTTTATGACAGGGTCCTGGCCGGTTGGCTTAGTGGATAGAGTGTCAGTCCAGCGTGCAAATGGCCCAGGTTCAATCCCCAGTCAGGGCACAAATGAGAAGTGACATCTGCTTCTTTTTCCCCCTACCCCATTCCCTTTCTCTTCCCCACTCGCAACCAGTTGCAGTTCGAGCGTCAGCCCTGGGCACTGAGGATAGCTTGGTTGATTTGAGCATCAGCCTCAGACAGGGGCTGCCAGATGGGCCCCAGTAGGGAATCATGACTATCCATGATGGTTGAAATCAAATTCTTATAGACCTCTGTTAATGTTGGTATTTTGACCTCATTCCATGACACACAAATGTTCTTAATGGCATCTAGAATGGTGAATCCTTTCCAAAAGGTTTTCAATTTACTTTTTTGTGTTTGTGTATTTTTCGGAAATAAGAACTGGGAAGGCAGAGAGACAGACTCCCGCATGTGCCCTACAGGGCTCCACCCAGTATGCTCACCAGGAGATAATGCTCTGCCCATCTGGAGTGTTCTGGCTGCAACTGGAGCCATTCTAGCCCCTGAGGCAGAGGCCATGGAGCCATCCTAAGCACCCCACCAACTTTGCTTTAATGGAGTCTTGGCTGTGGGTGGAGAAGAGAGAGATAAAAAGGGGAGGAGCAAGGGCAGAGAAGCAGGTAAGCGGTCCTCCTGTGTGCCCTGGATAGGAATTGAACTCAGACATCCACATACCAGGCCGATGCTCTACCACTGAGCCAACAGGCCAGGGCCAAAACGTATTTCTTAACAGAACTTGAAATTCAGAATAACTCTTTGATCCATAGACTACAGAATGGATGTTGTTTTAGCAGGCATAAAATCATTAATTGTTTTTGCATTTCTGTCAGATCTCTTGGGTGACAGGTGAATTGTCAATGAGCACTAATAATTTGAAAGAAAGCTTTATTTTTCTGAATAGTTTGTCTCAGCAGTGAATTTAAAATATTCGGTAAACCATGTTATAAACAGATGTTCTGTCATCACCCAGGCTTTGCTGCTTCATTTCCAGAGCACAGGCAGAGTAGGTTTAGCAAAATTCTTAAGGGTCCTAGGATTTTTGGAGTGATAAATAAGCATTGGCTTCACCTCAAAGTCACCAGTTGCATTAGCCTCCAGCAAGAGAGTCAGCCTGTCCTTTGAAGCTTTAAATCTGTGCACTGACTTCTTCTCTCTAGCTATTACAAGGCGTCATCTTCTAATAGAAGGTTGTTCCTCCTCCGCTGAAAATATGTTGTGTAGTGCCGCCATCTTCATTGATTACCTAAGCTAGATCTTCTGGGTAACTTGCTGCAGCTTCTACATAAGCACTTGCTGCTTCACCTTGCAGTTTTGTGTTATGGAGACAGCTTCTTTCCTTAAATCTCATGAACCAACCTCTCTGCTAGTCTCAGACTTTTCTTGTCCAGCTTCATTACACCTCTCAGCTTTCATAGAATTGAATTGAGTTAGGGCCTTGCTTGATTAGGTTTTGGCATAAGGGGATGTTGTGGCTTGTTTGATCTATCTAGACTACTAAAACTTTCTCTATATTAGCAGTAAGGCTGTTTTACTTTCTTATCATTTGTGTGTTCTGCTGGAGTAGCACTTTAAGTTTTTTTCAAGAACTTTCTCTTTGCATTCACAACTTTGCTGATTGGTGCAAGAGGCCTCACTTTTAAACTAGCTCAGCTCTTGACATGCCTTCCTCGCTAAGCTTAATCATTTCTAGCTTTTGATTTAAAGTGAGAGATATATAAAATAAGTCTTCCTTTCACTTGAACACTCAGAGGAGATTGTAGGGTTATTAGTTGGCCACCTAATTTCAATATTGTTGTGTCTCAGTGAATAGGGAGGCCCAGGGAGATTGTGAGACTAGGGAGGCCAAGGAGAGTGTGAGACTGGGGAGGCCAAGGAGAGTGTGAGACTGGGGAGGCCAAAGAGAGTGTGAGACTAGGGAGGCCAAGGAGAGTGTGAGACTGGGAAGGCCAAGGAGAGTGTGAGACTGGGGAGGCCAAGGAGAGTGTGAGACTGGGGAGGCCAAGGAGAGTGTGAGACTGGGGAGGCTAAGGAGAGTGTGAGACTGGGGAGGCCAAGGAGAGTGTGAGACTGGGGAGGCCAAGGAGAGTGTGAGACTAGGGAGGCCAAGGAGAGTGTGAGACTGGGGAGGCCAAGGAGAGTGTGAGACTGGGGAGGCCAAGAAGAGTGTGAGACTGGGGGGCCAAGGAGAACGGCCAGTCAGTGGAACAGTCAGAACACCAAGAAAATTTATCAGTAACTCACCATCTTATATTGGTGCAGTTTGTGGCGCCCCAAAATAATTGCCACAGTAACATCAAACATCATTGCTCAGATTGCTGTAATAAATATAATAATAATGAGAAAGTTTGAAATATTACAAGAATTATCAAAATGTAACAGAGACATGAAGTCGACAATGCTGTTGGAAAAGTGGCACTGATAGACTTCCTGGACACAGGGTTCCCAGACCTTCACCTTGTAAAAACAAACAAACACAGTATCTGCAAAGTGCAACACAGTAAGGTATGACAAAATGAGTATGCCTGCACAGACATAGCAACTCGTTTATCTGTTTACTGTTAGCACCTATCAGGTTGTTACACAAACTGTTTGTTTATACATTTCTTCCCCTCATCTCAAAGCTCAAAAAGCCTTACTTTATTCACCTTAACCTCCGAAGAGTGTAATGCTTGACATAAAAACATATTTAATGAACATTTAGTGGGGAATCTGAAAATAACTGTCCTCATTAGAATTTGAGAAAAAAATTACCAGTGATCTGTGAATTTCTCTTTAAACCACATAATAGATAAGTAAATAATTATAAATAGGATTCTCCAACACCGTTGAAATCCACCCTCACCCTACCCACCTGTAGATAGATGGAGGGAATGAGCTCTTGGGAATGTTGCCCAATTTCCCTCTTCTTATTCCCCTTCCAAAACACATGCCAGTTGCCCTCAGGGCCCTGAAGAACCCTGAAGGCAGCATTTCACTTTGTGTAGGAAGGAGAATTAGTATAGCTGCAAGGTGATCCCAACTTCTTGCCTGTCTGTTGGTTTTGAATACCCTACTCACTTCAGAATCCCTGCTGAGAGCTAAAGCAGCACTTTGGCAAGAAGGCATTTATGTTTTAGGCAGTTTCATTCTTCAAGTGTAGGGCTCACAGCACTGCTATTGTGAATTATGGGAAAAGTATAAAGAAAGCTAAAGTGGTTGGCTTGAAAATGTTGGACCTATCGTTTTTTGGTGATCTCCATTTTATTACCTATTGTATTTAAATTGGCTTACCTATTAAATTTCTTCCTTTTTTTTCAAGTTTTATTGAGACAATAATTGATAGACAACACTGTATAAGTTTAAGGTATACAGCATAATGATTTGACTTACATATATTGTGAAATGCTTACCACAATAAGTTTAGTTAACATTCATCATCTTTAAAAATGCAAAAAGAAAAAAGGAAAAGAAAACATATTTCTTTGTTATGAGAGCTCTTAGGAGTTACTTTCATAACAACATTCATGTATACCATACATCGGTATTAATTAGTTGTACATTACATCTCTTGAGCTTATTTATCTGGAAGTGTGTGCATTTTGACCACCTTCATCCAATTTCCCTCTCCCCATCCCTCGCCTCTAGTAATCATGAATCTGATCTCTCTTTCTATGAATTTGGGTTTCCCTCTTATTTTTTTTTTTTAAATTCCACATATAGGTGCAATCATACAGAATTTCTTTCTCTTTCTGAATTATTTCATTTAGCATTATTATTTCACCCATGTCACAAATGGCAAGATTTTCTTTTTTTATGGATGAGTAGTATTTCACACTTCTTTATACATTCATTCACTGCTGAACACTTCATTTGTTTCCACGCCGTGGCTATTGCAAATCATGCTGTTATGAACATAAGGGTGCAGATATCTTTCACGATAGTGTCTTCATTTCCTTTGGACATTGCTGGGTCACGTGGGGCTTCTGTTTATAATTTTTGAGGAACGTATACACCGTTTTCCCTCGTGGCTATGTTAACTTACACTCCCACTAACAGTGCACAAGGGGTCCCTTTTCTCCACATCCTTGCCAGGATTTGTTCTCTCCAAATCTATTATAGTAATTTTTCTAAAGAAAATGTGAAATACCTGGTCTGACAAAGGAACTTTTAAATTCGCCAACTTATAAATTGTGTTCATTAGCAAGAATACAGTGGCATTAAATCACTTCTGGTGTTGAAACCAAAGATGTGGAGTTTCCACAACCATGTGTCCTTATAAGGTACTGAGCATGTGGTTGGCGCTTAGTATGTATGTGTTGGCTGAACAATTTAATACTAGGATGTGCTCCTTGCATTGATCACGAACCTTCAGAGAGACTCTCCTGTAACAGCAGTGTTTGCTCTGTCTCCTGGGTTTCTTCACAGGAAACAGGTCCGAGCCCTGCTAGGCCAGTTCAGCCAGGCGGAAGCCTTGCTAACAAGAGCTGGAGTGCAGCCAGGGACTTTGGATGGAGTTCTTCTGGATCTCGGATGTTCTTCCATGCAACTCGATGCTCCTGAAAGAGGTTTTTCCCTTCGGAAAGACGGCCCTTTGGACATGAGAATGGATGGTGGCAGGTGAGTATTGATGAGACATTTCTCCTCACAACAAGAAATCAATTTCTCAAAAGCACTCTGAATTTAATTTCCTTTTAAGACTGTAGAATTCCCACACCTAACACTATTCATTTATACAGTAAATCAGTTTCGTATGCTACTCATTATAGCTTTTAGTGTTTCTCTATGTTTGGGATTCTGAAAGAAAAACCATTGCTCTCTTTACACAAAATAGTGAGGATAACTTTCATACTGATTATCTCTTTTTATGGATACAGCATGAGCTTTTAGACTACTGAAAATGTTGATACATACGGTACTGAAACAATGGTTTTATTTTTATGCGGGCCCAGCTATGTCCGTAATGAGAAGTGAAAGGAACTATATTCAATGCATATTGTTTTGAATACTGCATTAAAGTCAAGATCCTAGAGCTCAGCAATTGCATGTTTTGTCCTATGTCTTTTACAATCACTTTGGTTCCACCTTCTTTGGAGAAGCTATAATTTGTGGTATTATTTCAGCACAGTACTGTACATAGGACAGTTTACACCTTCTCTCCATTTCTCACCGCCCTGGGAATACGACATTTGTTCTTCTTTAGACTAATCGGTGTGTGTGTGTGTGTGTGTGTGTGTGTGTATCTATATATCTATCTATATATCTATCCATCTATCTATATATATATCGATATATATATACACTAAATAACATAAAGAGGATAACATTCTAAGAGAGTATAGGTTGATTTCTTTCAAATGCAAATTAATTTTGAAAGCTTAGATTTTGAAAGCTTAGATTTGCACTTGCCTGTATGAGCAACACTGGCCTAGGGACTGACCAGCCTGTATGGTCAATGCTTACCCATGCCTTTCTCCCTCATTTCATGCCCCCCCCACTGCTGCCACCAAATTATGTATTGTGACCCCTACCTTTATGAAGCTTACCTTCTAAGAACATTAGACTTTCACATATCAAAGTAAGCAAACTATTCAGTTACTGTTACTAATCTGCAATTCTAGACCTGCGTAAATATTTCTACTGAAACAAAAGGTTTTCCAACATTATTTTCCAATTAGAAGGACTGGTATATTAGAAATTTAATCTTAAATTGGAGTCAACAAATTAACACTGAGTTGACTTTAACTTCTTTCCCACAAATTGTTTTATTGTTTCATCCCATGGTAATTATTCATAGACAGTCCTTTCCCCATGTTTTGATCTGACCTGTTAACTGAGATTGTGACCTGTACTTGTCAGGATCTTTTTGTTCTGAGTCTTATACCTTCTTTTGCACAAGTTGGCATTCATAGAATGAAGGTTGTGATCATAAAAGAAAATAATAAAAATCCTTTAAAAATCAGTGACTAATATAGTAAAGGTCAAATATCTTCTCATGTTTGAAGATTGAGGTTGTTGTGCAGAGGTAATAAAATGTCAAGCAAAGTTCTGCTGTTCCTTTGTCTTACTAAGGAGGATACCTTCTGAAATGCAGTGAACAAAGCTTCCAGTTAAATAATAGTAAATCCCCATATTGTTAATGTAAAGATTTATCGGCAGATTTTAGTTTGAGAATCAAGGTTTCTGAGGTTCTCCTGTAAGAACTTGAAAATAAAATTGCCCTTGAGAATTATACTCTTAATCAATAAATAATGGATGAGATTAGAGCTGAGAAAATGTATCTTAAAAAGCAGGTTGGCTTCCAATGAGATAGCATAATCTCTAAATTAGCCGAAGATATTAACAGATCCTGAAGGAAGTGTGTGGCTTTCAGAAGGGAGAGTTGGTTCACACAAATTTATAGAAAAAGGAGAGTCAGAGATGTAAATATGTGCATTGCTCATCCAAATAATGTGAGGAGAGGCAGTCCAAGTCAAAAAGCATGGCCATTCAGACCATGGAGGCTGTTCGATCCCTGTGTTGAATATGAATACAAGAGGCTTTTTTAACCTGTTGCCATTTATCTCTAGAATCTTACAGCATAGGTTAATTTGTGCTCTCCCAATTTCAAAAACAGCTTTAAGGTCATAGTAAGGTTCTCATGCAGTAGAGAGAAGTTCACAGTTTCAAGCACTTGTGGGTATAACCCTGTGTCAGTTGTATGCTTCACTGGAAAGCAATAAATAAATTGCCACTTCGTTAATATTTTCTTTTTCCCGTTAATGTAGTCATTGTAAGCCTGTCATCTCTGGAGGATTGACAAGATATCTTTACCTGTTAGGTTGGGGTGGGGGGGGAGCAGATTTTGTATCTTGGCTTTCCAGAGCGCTAGCCCTTTTGCCTTGTAGCACTATGGGAACATCTATGTTGCTGTTCAGTGTTAACATTAGAGTAAAATAAAAGTATGCCTGTTATCACTGAACTGTATTTGTGAAAAATGCTGTTTTAGTTTTCTTACTTAAAAATAAAAAGGTATTATAAAAAATTTTTAAGTACATCCATATATCCATAATAATCTTAGGATTTTCCTGTTAGAGCTGAACTCTGTCCTGCGGAGTCTGAATTTGGAAGATTCATTCTGATGCTCAGTAGTTTGGGCAGTGGAATTCACAACTAGTTGAGATCTACCAGGGATTTTTGTCAATTAGGCCAAAAATAATGATTGACAAATCTAGGAGTGGGGAAAATCTAAGGGACATTGACATGCATTGAGCTTCTCTATGGGCTAGGAATTATACGGTTTGTTTTATGAGGATATGTATCCCTAATTCTCCCAGCAATTTTGTGAGGTAAGCATTGTTACTTTCATTCACCTGGTAGAAATTGAAGCTTCACTACATTAAAAAGCTTACTCCATAAGAATAGCAAAGCCAGAATTCTAATCTAGGTCGATTTGACTTTAAAGACCAAATCTTTATCCTTAAAGCTATTAAAGGATCAAAGCCTATTGAGTTAGATACTGGGCTACCTTATAGGGTGTTCATTGGTCTGAGGGTGCCATGGCAGCCAGAAAAGAAACAAGCACATGATCTGGAAAGCAAGCTTGTTTATCTCTATTGATTTGAGAGAAAGATCGAAGGGGCAACACTCCATCTATTGAACCACCTGGTCAGAGAATAAAAGGGAGGGGAGAAAAGGAAGGTTGAAGGGAGAGAGAATAGGCATGCTAGCAAGGTGCAGTGCAGTGTATTTGAGGGAGGATTTGGATGTCTCTTGGCAACCTTACTCTGATCTGATCCTCAAATCATAAAGCTACCATATCCTTGCTGCTTAAACTCCTCACAATATAGTAGCAACAATCAATCGAACATATTAACTACAAGAGTAGTAAATATACTATTAGCAAAGTTATTGTTCTAATAAGTAAAGTCTTGGTTAATTCAACACTTAGAATTTCTTGACCCATTTCTCTAAAGTAAGGTAAGCTGGCATGATCTGAAAGAGTGAGTGCTATTTCCTTTACCTTTCTTTATTTTATTTGGCCAGAGCTTGGTATTTTTTTGTCTTCCTTTCCTGAAATGACCCTCTAGGATTGTTTGGTACTGTTTGTTGATTACTAGACTTTACCCCATGATGTCTTTAGTCATGGAGGCATAAGCCAATATTGTTAAATATTTGAGACAATGTACATTATTATCAAGATTGTTCTAGTTTTTGTGAGGGAAACTGACCAGCAGTATCTTCTTATACAGTAGTCCCTTCTTATCCCCAGTTTCATGTTCCACATTTTCATTTAGCTGGGGTCAACTATGGCCTGAAACTATTAAATGGAAAATTCCAGAAATAAACAATTCATAAGCTTTAAGTTGTGTGCTGTTCTGAGAAAGAAAATGAAATCTCATGGTGTCCCACTCTGTCTTGCCTGGGATGCGAATCACCCCTTTGTCCAGCGTATCTATGCTGTATATGCTACCTACTTATTAGTCTCTCAGTAGCCATCTGGGTTATCAGAGTAACAGGCAAAGGGTCACAGTGCTTGTGTTATTTTACTGAATAATGGCTCCAAAGTGCAAGAGCAGTGATGAGGGTAATCGGGATAGGCCAAGGAGAAGCCATAGTATGTATTATGTACAGGAAAAAAACAGTACAATCCGTATTGTCAAGTTTCCATGAGGGGTCTTGGACCATATACCCTGGGATAAGGCAGGATTCCTGTGAAGATTTTCTAAGTTCAATTTGTGCTCTAATATAAGTAGTTGCTTACTGGACAGTCTCAGGTTCATTTAAGTTCCTGAGACCTAGATTCATATATCAGTCAGTAAGCCTTGTGTCCTCCATACAGAAAAAAATTCAAGCAGCAATTAAAATTTTGAATAAACCAAATTCAAACATTTCCATTTTTTTAGTTTAGAGGAAATCTGCATTAACAATAATTTCTTTGTGAAGTAAAGGCTAGTAAATATGTTAACTTCCTGCTGCCTTTGACCTTGATAAATGTCACATCACACATCCGCCACTTGCCGAAACGATGGCTATTTGAAATCGAAATCCTGTTTCCTTCCTGTAAGATTTCATTCTCCTACTTTGAAAACCTCAGAAGCTCTCTTAGACAATGTATGTGTGCCTGGCTTTATGTCTCAGACTCTGAAGTCTCACCTCTTGTCAATGAAAACTGACATCAGTGAACGAATGGTTCTTCTCATGCGTAGGTACCCTGACATGCCCACCGCAGCTGATGTTGCGAACGCTTTAGATCAACAGGCACTTGCATCCATCCTGAGAACATATGGGGAGGAGAAGCATGCCAAGAAAATCGCTTCAGCGATCGTCCGGGCACGGAGCGTCTACCCCATCACCAGAACCCAGCAGCTTGCCAGTGTCGTCGCAGGTACCCTCACTTATTCTGTTTGAGAGGAAAACAATGTATGTGTGTGTATGCATATATGTGCATATATGTCTCCCCCAAACTCCCAGAGGGATTCATTTGTACTTGAAATCATGCAGGACAGAATCTTGCCTATCTTTCTCTCATGCCCCTTTCTTTAGGTTTTGTAAGCCTCCCCTCTCTAACACCTCTCCCACACACACAATTTTAAAAGGTAAACTGTAGTTTGCTGATTAGTTTAAAAATAGTTTTGTGGGGGTTTTGCATGAGATAGTTGATCATTTGTGCCTGCCAAGGTGACACGTGGAATGACAGGAGCAGGAGGATTTCTTGATTCATCCCAGTGCTTGATAAGCCTCCTGTATAAGATCTGACATTACCTCTCAGATTCACATTTCTGCATTTTAATATTTTGAGCAAAAGGAGAATTGCATTGCCCAACTGCTAAAATAAAATCCAGTGACTCATACATCTATTCTAAACAACCGTCTAACAAAGGGTATGTGATGTATAGGTTATTCCACTTTGTGAATGCTAACGAAATCAGCCTGAGGGGCTTATTGAAACATTTCATCTTTTCTGCGGTTTGCCGCCATAAACCTCTTGAATCTCAGTCTAGCTAGAAGGCGCTTTATTAGAGCCTTTCTGTTTGAAGCCAAAGTTGTTTCACAGCTGTGTTCCATGCTGAAAGTTTACCAAGGCAAAGATACAACTCCTGCAGTTATTTAACAGAATTCCAGTGGCAAATTCTCTGTCTTGTTGCATCCTCTGAAACCCTACATCATTTTTATTTACCAAACTTCTACAGATTTCTTTCCAATGATCCGGTTAAGTTAGTTAACTAGCGTCTACAACCATACCATCCTGAACTCGCCCGGTCTCGTTTCATCTTGGAAGTTATAGGTAGCTAAAGACATAGGGAAAAGCTTATAGAAAGCACATAATATTGGTTGCCTCTATTGTGATATTTATTATACATAGTTTAAGGAATAAAACTGTATTATAAATTTATTCCGATCAAGATTTAGAGATCATATAGCAGTTGTCTTATGACATAACTTCATAAAATTCTATTCTACATAGTTCCACTAATAAAATATAAAAAGTTGACTAAGTCTCCATTTTTTAAGCTGCACACCTCAAGACTCTTCACATTGAGCCACTTACTGCAGGCAAGTAATTGTGAAAGTTTCACGGCTTACGTTAGCATAAAACATTTCATGACATTTTTCTCCCCAAAAGAGTTTACACTAGCAGGTTAGCGTTCATTTCTCGCTCTGACATGTGTTCCTTTCTTACCCCCACTGTATACTCACTAACATGTGTCCCTTATCCTTTCTATCATTCATTAGCTCTGTGTGTTGTTTGCCTGCCGTATTGGAGAGAAGATCAGGGAGAAATCACTTTTATTTTTCTTTTTATTCACAAGCAAATCCAGAATTTTCTGGTGCTAAAAATGAGACCTTGGGGCTATAGAGTATTCTAGAGATCATCCAGTCAAAAAATCTCATCTGATAACTGAAGAAACTGAGGCTCTGAGAGTATCAACAGTTTCCTTAAAGGTACAGCCTAATTAATGGCAATGTCAGAATTAATCTAGAATTTAGCAGCGCATGACTTTGAGGCATAATTGGGAATCTGCCTTTAAGAAGTTAACTTTTCTGTCTCAGGTTCCTAATCTGCAAACTTGGAGAAATAACATTGTGGTATTTGATAGTAATTGCATGATGCAGAATAGGAACAATTTTAGTATTTTCAGGAAGCTATGATATGAAAATCATATTGGGACTATGACAATGATATAGCAGAAGTGATCATATTTATATATGTGTATGTAAAACCCTGTTTTAGCAAATGCCATTAAAATATTTTCTCTATAATGAGCCCATTTTTATGGCTCATATCAGCCCATAATAATAAAACTGTATTGATAATGATATAATTCATTAGAAAGGAGAAATAGAAACAATGAAATTACATTTTATGCTTATTTATTTAAAATAATAACTTGGGAGAGGCTGCTATATACCAGGCATTGTACTGAGTACTAAGGACAGAAGGGAAGTGAATCAGATAGAGCCTCTGTGTTCACAAAGCTTACAGACTAACTGGTGACTGAAGAACAACCTGGTGTAATAAATCTGTGTTTATAGTACAGACCTTAGTCTGAAGGGGTGATCATGTATGTGGCTATAGAGAAATTTGATACAAGTGTAGAATTATGGAACATATATACATATATATGAACATGCTTGGGTCCTAACTGCAGTTCCACAAAGTCCATTCTTACATAAACCACACCCATGGTATATCTTTTACAAGCTCTGATTTTATTTTTATTCAAATGATGTAAAACTTTAAAGGTATTTACAAAGCAATCTGAATGAGCATATCTTCTAAATTTTCATTATTTTTTAGTCTTTTATAATTACCTCACTGACATAAAATTTGATTGCATTTTTTTGCATGACTCAACATTATCAAGAGTTTTCTTTTTTTTATTATTAATTTTAATGGGATGACATTAATAAAGCAGGGTACATATATTCAAAGAGAACATCTCAGGTCATCTTGGCATTCAATTATGTTGCATACCCGTCACCCAGAGTCAAATTGTCCTCTGTCACCTTCAATCTGGTTTTCTTTGTGCCCCTTCTCTCCCCCCTCTCTCTCCTTCTCCTCCCCCCCCCACCCATCCCTTCCCTCTGGTAACCACCACACTCATGTCTATGTCTCTTAGTCTCTTTTTTATGTCCTACCTATGTATGGAATCATGCAGCTCTTAGATTTTTCTGATTTACTTATTTCACTCCATATAATGTTATCAAGATCCATCCATTTTGTTGTAAATGATCCGATGTCATCATTTCTTATGGCTGAATAGTATTCCATGGTATATATGTACCACATCTTCTTTATCCAGTTATCTATTGAAGGGCTTTTTGGTTGTTTCCATGTCTTGGCCACTGTGAACAATGCTGCAATGAACATGGGGCTGCATGTGTCTTTACGTACCAATGTTTCTGCGTATTGGGGGTATATTCCTAGTAGAGGGATTGCTGGGTCATATGGTAGTTCTATCAAGAGTTTTCAAAGTCTCCAACCTACTTCTTTTTTTTTTTATATATATATATTTTATTATTATTAATTCTAATGGGGTGACATCAATAAATCAGGGTACATATGTACAATGAAAACATCTCCAGGTTATCTTATCATTCAATTGTGTTGCATACCCATCACCAAAAGTCAAATTGTCCTCTGTCACCTTCAATCTGGTTTTCCCTGCGTCCCTCCCCTCCTCCCTATCCCATTTTTCCCTCCCTCCCCCCATCCCATAACCACCACTCTCTTGTCCATGTCTCATACCCTCACTTTCATGTCCCACCTATGTATGTAATCGTGCTGTTCTCAGTTTTTCTTTTTTTCTGATTTACTTATTTCACTCCGTATAATGTTATCAAGGTACATCCATTTTGTTATAAATGATCCGATGTCATCGTTTCTTATGGCTGAGTAGTATTCCATAGTATATATGTACCATAGCTTTTTAATCCACTCGTCTTCTGACGGACACTTGGGCTGGTTCCAGATCTTCGCTATTGTGAACAATGCTGCCACGAACATGGGGGCGCATTTCTTCTTTTCGAACAGTGCTATGGTGTTCTTAGGGTATATTCCTAAAAGTGGGATAGCTGGGTCAAAAGGCAGTTCGATTTTTAATTTTCTGAGGAATCTCCAAACTGTTTTCCACAGTGGCTGCACCAGTCTGCATTCCCACCAGCAGTGCAGAAGGGTTCCCTTTTCTCCACATCCTCGCCAGCACTTATTCTGTGTTGTTTTGCTGATAAGTGCCATTCTGACTGGTGTGAGGTGATATCTCATTGTGGTTTTAATTTGCATTTCTCTAATGATTAGTGATGTTGAGCATTTTTTCATATGCCTATTGGCCATCTGTATGTCCTCTGGAGAAATTTCTATTCATTTCTTTTGCCCATTTTTTGATTGGGTTGTTTGTCTTCCTGGTGTTGCTTTTTATAAGTTCTTTATAAATTTTAGTTATTAACCCCTTATCAGATGTGCTGTCAAATATGTTCTCCCATTGTGTGGTTTGTCTTTTTATTCTGTTCTTATTGTCTTTAGCTGTGCAAAAACTTTTTAGTTTGATATAGTCCCATTTGTTTATCTTGCCTTTTATTTCAGTTGCCCATGAAGATAAATCGGCAAATATACCGCTGCTCCAGATGTCGGAGAGCTTGCTGCCTATGTTTTCTTCTAAGATGTTTATGGTTTCACGGCTTACATTTAAGTCTTTTATCCATTTTGAGTTTGTTTTTGTGAATGGTGTAAGTTGATGGTCTAGTTTAATTTTTTTGCAGGTAGATGTCCAATTTTCCCAACACCATTTGTTAAAGAGGCTGTCTTTACTCCATTGTATGTTCTTTCCTCCTTTGTCAAATATCAGTTGTCCATAAAGCTGTGGGTTTATTTCTGGGTTCTCTGTTCTGTTCCATTGATGTATGTGCCTGTTCTTATGCCAGTACCAGGCTGTCTTGAGTATAATGGCCTTGTAGTAAACCTTGATATCAGGAAGAGTGATACCTCCTGCTTTATTTTTTCTTTTTAAGATTGCTGAGGCTATTCGTGTTCTTTTTTGGTTCCATATAAATTTTTGGAATATGTGTTCTATATCTTTGAAGTATGTCATTGGTATTTTAATTGGTATTGCATTGAATTTATAAATTGCTTTGGGTAATATAGACATTTTAATGATGTTTATTCTTCCTAGCCATGAGCACGGTATGTGCTTCCACTTGTTTGTATCTTCCTTGATTTCTTTTATCAATGTTTTATAATTTTCTGAGTACAAGTCCTTAACCTCCTTGGTTAAATTTACTCCTAGGTACTTTATTTTTTTGGCTGCAATAGTGAAGGGGATTGTTTCCTTAATTTCTTTTGCTGATATTTCATTGTTGGTGTATAGAAATGCCTCTGATTTCTGAGTATTAATTTTATATCCTGCCACCTTGCTGAATTCATTTATCAGGTCCAGTAGTTTTTTGACTGAGACTTTAGGGTTT
This sequence comes from Rhynchonycteris naso, assembly GCA_037038555.1. Classification (NCBI taxonomy): domain Eukaryota; kingdom Metazoa; phylum Chordata; class Mammalia; order Chiroptera; family Emballonuridae; genus Rhynchonycteris; species Rhynchonycteris naso. The sequence continues at coordinate 342,908,165 of CM072995.1, forward strand.
TCAATATACAATATCATATCATCTGCAAATAATGACAGTTTTACTTCTTCTTTTCCAATTTGTATGCCTTTTATTTCTTCTTCTTGTCTGATTGCTGTAGCTAGGACTTCCAGAACTATGTTGAATAAGAGTGGTGAAAGTGGGCAACCCTGCCTGGTTCCTGATCTTAAGGGGATTGCTTTTAATCTTTGTCCATTTACTATGATGTTTGCTGTCGGTTTATCATAGATGGCCTTTATCATGTTAAGGAATGATCCCTGTATTCCCACTTTACTGAGAGTTTTGAGCATGAATGGGTGCTGGATTTTATCAAATGCCTTTTCTGCATCTATTGAAATTATCATGTGATTTTTGTCCTTCCTTTTGTTTATGTGGTGAATCACATTGATTGATTTGCGAATATTGAACCAGCCTTGCCTCTCCAGAATAAATCCCACTTGATCGTGGTGTATGATTTTTTTCATATATTGCTGGATCCGGTTGGCTAATATTTTGTTGAGAATTTTAGCGTCTAAATTCATCAGGGATATAGGCCTATAATTTTCTTTCTTTGTGTTGTCTTTGCCCGGTTTTGGGATCAGAATTATGCTCGCCTCATAAAAGGAGTTTGGAATTCTTCCTTCCTCTTGAATTTTTTGAAATAGCTTCAGGAGAATAGGAGTTAGTTCTTCTTTGAATTTTTGATAGAATTCACTTGTGAAGCCATCAGGCCCAGGACTTTTCTTTTTTGGGAGTTTTTTGATAACTGTTTCGATCTCATTTGCTGTAATTGGTCTGTTTAGGTGTTCTGATTCTTCCAGATTGATTTTTGGAAGGTTATATGATTCAAGAAATTTGTCCATTTCACCAAGATTGTCTAATTTTTTGGCATATAGTTCTTCATAGTATTTTCTTACAATGCTTTGTATTTCTGTTGTGTCAGTTGTTATTTCTCCACTGTCCTTTCTAATTTTATTTATTTGAGTCCTCTCTCTTTTTTTCTTGGTGAGTCTAGTTAAAGGTTCATCAATCTTGTTTACCTTTTCAAAGAACCAGCTTCTTGTTTCATTGATCCTCTGTATTGTTTCCTTAGCCTCTATGTCATTTATTTCTGCTCTGACCTTTATTATTTCCTTTCTTCTACTTGTCTTGGGTTTTATTTGTTGTTGTTTTTCTAGTTCTTTTAGATGCAGGGTCAAGTTGCTTATTTGAGCTTTTTCTAGCTTCTTATGATATGCCTGTAGTGCAATAAACTTCCCTCTCAGAACTGCTTTTGCTGTGTCCCATAAATTTTGAGTTGATGTATGCTCATTATCATTTGTTTCTAGAAACTTTTTTATTTCTTCTTTGATCTCATTGTTAATCCATTCATTATTTAATAACAAGCTATTTAGTTTCCAAGTGTTTGAGTATTTTTCAGTTTTTCTTTTGTGGTTAATTTCTAGTTTCATGGCATTGTGATCAGAGAAAATGCTTGATATGATTTCAATCTTCTTAAATTTATTGAGACCATTTTTGTGTCCTAACATGTGGTCTATCCTAGAAAACGTACCATGAGCGCTTGAGAAGAATGTATATTCTACTGCTTTAGGGTGAAAAGTTCTGAAGATATCTATTAAATCAAGTTGATCTAGTGTCTCCTTTAAGTCTGCTGTTTCTTTATTAATTTTCTTTCTTGAGGATCTATCCAGTGTTGTTAGAGGGGTATTGAAATCCCCTACTATGATAGTATTGCTGTTAATCTCGCCCTTTATATCCATCAAAGTCTGCTTTATGTATGTCGGGGCTCCTATATTTGGTGCATAGATATTTACAATAGTTATATCTTCCTGTTGAATTGTTCCCTTTATCATTATGTAGTGTCCTCTTTTATCTCTTACTACAGCCTTTGTTTTAAAGTCCATTTTGTCTGATATAAGTATTGCTACCCCTGCTTTTTTTTCATTTCCATTTGCATGAAATATTTTTTTCCATCCTTTTACCTTCAGTCTATGAACATCTTTTATTTTAAGGTGTGTCTCTTGTAGACAGCATATGTATGGGTCCTGTTTCTTTATCCATGCAGCTACCCTATGTCTTTTGATTGGATCATTTAATCCATTTACATTTAAGGTTATTATTGATATGTAGTTGTTTATTGCCATTTTATTCTTTAAAGCTGTATTCTTCTTTTGCTCTATTCTTTTCTCCCTTTAAACTGTTCACAAGAGGCCCCTTAGTATCTCTTGCAGAATTGGTTTGGTTTTTATGAATTCCTTGAGGCTTTCTTTTTCTGGGAAGCTCTTTATTTCTCCTTCAATTTTAAACGTTAGCCTTGCTGGATAAAGTAGTCTTGGTTGTAGGTTCTTGTTCTGCATTACTTTGATTATTTCTTGCCATTCCCTTCTGGCCTCAAGTGTTTCTGTTGAGAAGTCCGATGTCATCCTTATGGGGGCTCCTTTGTAGGTGATAGTCTTTTTTTCTCTAGCAGCTTTTAAAATTTTTTCTTTATCCATTAGCTTTGGTATTTTAACTATGATGTGTCTTGGTGTAGATTTTTTTGGGTTTCTCCTTAATGGAGTTCTGTGTGCTTCTTGAATGTGTGGGGTGTTTCCCAGCCTTAATTTAGGAAAGTTTTCTGCTATAATTTGATTGAACAAAGTTTCCATTTCCTGTCCTCTCTCCTCTTCTTCAGGCACCCCTATGATGCGAATGTTGTTTCTCTTCATGTTGTCACAAAGCTCCCTTAGAGTTTCCTCACATTTTTTAAGTCTCTTTTCCTTTTTCTTCTCTGCTTCTGTGCCTTTGTTTATTGTGTCCTCTAACTCGCTTATTCGATCCTCAGCGTCATCCATCCTGCTTTTAATTCCTTCCATTGTGGTCTTCAGTTCTGATACTGTATTTGTCATTTCTGTCTGATTCTTTTTTATTATTTCAATTTCATTTTTTATACTTGTTATCTCTTTATTTAGGTGTTCATAATGACTATCCATTGTTGCTCTAATTTCTTTGAACATCCTAACTATCATTATTCTAAATTCTGCTTCTGGTAATTTGGTTATATCTGGTTCATTCAGGTCCTTCTCTGGGGATTTCTCTTGATTCATTTGGTTTGCATTCTTCTGCCTGCCCATTTTTTCTGTGTATAAGCAAGTTGTGGCCACTGGAGTCCAGTAGGTGTTGCCTTTGTGTTCTCTAGGTGTGGTCTATCTGCAGGCCCCCCACCCCCTCTGCCGGCGCCTAGGGTGGTTGGGTATGAGCGTTGCCAGCGCCGGCCCACTGTGGCTTTTGCTGTGATTTCTGCCTCTCCTCCGTGGGAGGGGCTGTCACTGAAGCCACAAGATTAGCACCAAGGGTAGAGGCGAGCACCTTTCCTCAGCTGCGGACCCAGCCTATTTCCGGACTTCCGCCCAGAACCAGCAGTCGGAGCCTGCTCGCTACAGTTCCGCGGGTTAGGCGGGGCTTTTGACGTGCTCTCAGCTGTAAGCTTTTGCCCGTCAGGAGCTTTAGCCCCGCCCTCGAGGCCAGGGCTCTTTGCGCAGGGTCGGAAACCAAGATTTATTGGGGCGGGCGTGTTTGCTGGCTTCCGCCGAGCTGCGTACTTCCGCTCGTCCCGGACTCTACCCCGCCCCCGCGTTCGGAGCCCGCTCGTGCACGTATTAACGCTATCCGGGGTTTCCCCGGCCGGATGGGGATAGCAGCCGTGGGCTCAGCTGCGAGCCTCCGCCTGTCTCGGGGTCCACCCCGTTCCCACGCTCGGAGCCCGCTCGCGCACGTATACTGGCCAACCGCGGTTTCTCCAGCGGGCGGCGGGGGGTGCGGACTGGTAGCGTCAGCTCAGCCACGAGCCCCTGCCCGTCCCTGGTCCTAGCCCGGTCCCCGCGGTCAGGGCCGGCTTGCGCAGGGCCTGCCTGTTCCTGGTCTCCCGCTTTGTCCCCGTAAGTGGGATTAAAGGCGGGCCCGCAGCTTCCGGACCGCTCTCGCGCTTACCCTCCGACCCTCTGGGCTAGACCGATCTTCCACCGGCTTGGCCTCTGCCCACGCCGACAGAACTGCCTTTCAGCGTCCTGCCGCCCCAAAACCTTAAGCAGCCCTCAGCAGAGTAGGAAGGGACCTAATACTCCACACTGTAGGCCTGGGAGCTCCCTCACTTGTTTCACAGCTCAAAACTGTCCAAACGCCTCTTCTTGGCTCTGGGACTGCAGGCTGGGGCTTGGTTCCTGGGACCCAGGTTCCTCCCTCTCCGCCAAACTCTCCTCCCGCCACACGGGTCTCTCCGGGCTGCCGTTTGCTCCGGGGAGCTGGGCAGCCCTCTTCGCGTTTTCGCTATTCCTACCAGTCTCAATGTGGCTTCTTCTGTGTTCCTTGGTTGAAGAGTCCACTTAGTTTTGTTCAAAGTTGGTTTATCCAGGTGATGGTTCTTAAAATTGAGTTGTAATCCACTTTGGTTCTGGGAGTTGGAAGTTGGTACGTCCGCCTACTCCGTCGCCATCTTGCTCCCCCTTCCAACCTACTTCTTATGGAAACAGCAGCTGTCCCTCCTTTCGCATTGGCATTTCACCAGGTATCTAATATTTGATTAAACCAGGTGATGGCAATAGTAAGTGCACTGAGCTGTAAGTCTACAGCTCTTTTGGTGGGAACAGAACTGTATAGAATGCTACAGAGTAGAATACTATCCCAAGACACTTTGTTTAGCAGAGAAAGGGATTAATCTGACACATTTGTTAACTAGAAGTCTCTTGAGAGAGCTACTTCACAAAGGAAATATGGGAAGCAATGGAGGGTCCAGGAAGGTCCCTGTATCAGTTTCCTAGTTCTGCTATAACTAAGTACCACACACGTGATGGCTTACAGTAGCAGAAATGTATTCTTCCAGAGTTTTGAAGTCTTGATATCTAAAAGCAAGGTGTCAGCAAGGCTCTAGGAAAGAGTGCTTCCTTGACTATTTCTAATGTTGGTGGTGGCCAACAATCTTTGATTTTCCTTGTCTTGTAGATGCATCACTGAGCCTGTGCCTCCCTCATCATGAGGCATTTTCCCTGTGCCTCTGTCATTGTGTTTGAATTTCCCACTTACTGTAAGGATGCTAGTCATATTGGATTCAGGGCCCACCATTATCCAGTATGTCCTCAATTTAACCTGATTATATCTTCAAAGACCCTAGTTTTAAATAAATCAACATTCACAGGTTCCTAATGGACAGGAACTTTAGAGGACACTATTCAACCTAGTACAGCAATTCCTTTATATATCAAGCATGTATTTTGGCAGGCTATAATTTGCCGTGACTATACTTGAATGACTTTTCTCACACTAAGTATATTCAAGGTAATCAAGCACTCTGGGAAGTGTGCCACGGTTCCTGCCACATAGTGAAACCTGTATATTGATGGAAGTAGAAATTACTTTTTTTGCTTTCAAAAAGCTAAGATGAGGGATACCATCACACTTGTAGTCACAATATACTTTATGGAATTATATAACAATTCAAGTGATTAAGCTGTAAGTTGGAATACCTTAAACCCAGTGCCTCTTTCTAGAATAAACAGCCACAGTTCCATGTCATGGAAGCTCTAGAGGACAGGTTTCCGTGTCCAAGTTGGAACAGAACATTTAAAAATACTGTGAATACTTTATAGATTGTTAAATCAATAATATATAAGATAATTCAAACAACCTGTATGACTTCACTGTTTATACGCATTATTCAGAACTATTAGCCCAAAGACTTGACTATAAATATCTAACACATATATAGTGTTACATAGTGTTCCCTGCAAAATAATTTATAAATAAGAAATTACATTTTCTTAATTGTCATTTCTATTCTAATACAATTGTTAATTGTTAACACTATTCTAACACTGTGAACAGTTAAAGAGTTAGATTCATGAAATATGAGTTGAAAATGCCTGAGGGACTCATTTAATCCAGAACTATTCACTTCATCTCCTCAAATAAATGATCATCTAGCCTTAGCATTTTTATCTGCAGCTCTCTTACCATATTTCGGTGAAGAGGAGCACATTTCAGCCTGAAATTGCTAGTTCCATAAATACAGACCTAAAGAACTTTAGAAAGGATGGGTTCCTTAGAATGAAGTCCAAATGCCTTTACATGGTTTGCAAAGCTCGTTATGAACTGACTTCTTCCTGCCTTTTCATTTTCATCTCTCTTGGTCCTCATAATAATCCCTGTTCCAGACGCACTACAGTTCTGTCGTCTTTCCAGCTCACCATAGTCACTCTCACTTATAGGCCTTAAACAGTAACATTAACACCAAGTGCCCGACTCCTACCCTCTCCTGGGGTTAAAGCCAGTTCATCCTTTTGAGCTTGATTGAAACGTTGGTTCTTCTAGGATGTTTTTTCTAGCCCCACACAGGTAAGTTGAGACACCCTTCTATATGCTCCTGTGGCACTGCACTCTCCTGCCATAGAACTTACGGTGCTTTTATTGCTTGCCTAGTATTTAATTTTCCCCACATCTGTATCATCCAGTGCAGTTGTCACTAGCCACATGTGTCTGTGGAGCTCTTAAAATGTGGCTCCTCCAAATGGAAAGATCCAATATGTAAAATAAACATCAGATTTTGAGACTGAATTTGAGAAAATAATTGAATATATCTCAACAATTTACATACTAATATGTTGAAAGAGTAATATTTTTAATATTATTGAGGTAAATGCAGTGTTCAGACTGTACCTATTTTGTTTTACTTTTTTAACATTGCTGTAGAAACTCTCATATGGGATATATTTAATAGCACACTCTAGATAATAAGTTCTGTGGGGGCACCACCGTGACTTTCTCACTCATAATTGAGCCCACAGAGCTTATGAGTTTTCTCCCTTGGAAGGCATTTGGTAACTACTTTTTCAAGATTAATATATAAAATAAATAAAATTTACATAGATCAGTAAGGTCCTGATTTTATAAAGTCTGTAATAAGTGTAATAAATCAATATTAGTAAAAAAATCAATGTTCAGCCTCAAAAACCATGACTCTCCCACAACAATGTAGCCTAATATTAACACTAATGTGAATTAGAAAAACACATTGCGCTCCCAGTACTTTAATTTATTCATTATTTATTCATTATTTAATTTATTCTATTCCTCCTTACTCTTTGGGAATGCTGTGAAGACAGATAACACTCTGATAAACTTTTAGTTAATTAGAAATCTTTAATGGTGGGAAACAATATATACAAAAATTCTCAAACTCTTCAGGAAAAAAGGGATTTATGCACTTAATTTTGGAAAAATGTCTCTGTGGTTTAGATTTTGTAGAATTAATGTAATTTGATTTATGTAGCCTTACAAACAGGATTGGTTATAGACACCTTTCTGAGTAAAGAGTAAAGAAGTCTGATTTATTTTCCTGAACAAGCTTTCCATTTTATATATTAGAGCTGATCCATTTTCATTGGTGTTTCCACTCTGTCGCTACATCAAGGAAATTACTATTTAATTCTAACTATTAAATTAAATCTAGTTCAGTGAAAAGATATTAGATTAAGTCTTGGTTCTACAGCTTGCTTTCTGTGTAAACTTAAAAAGAGGCTTATCTTTCTCACCTTGAAATGGAGGTGAATAACATTTATGATGATGATAATTGTTATTTTTATTTACCAAACATAATCTAACTAATTTTTTTGCTTAAATTAATATTGAAATTCACTTGCAGTTTCCAACCTCAAGCCAAAAATCAAAGAAATATATATCAATCATTTTTCAGATCATTGGGATTTAGATTCAAATTCACAAAACAAGAAATCAATCCACTAATAGTCAAAAAATGACAGCAGGCCTATATCAGTTTTTGAATGGGATAAAGGAGATAGGGGAAGCTTCTTAGATAGATTTGATTCTTGTTGATTAAATGTATAAACTTGGCCCTGGCCAGTTGACCCAGCGGTAGAGCATCGGACCGGCATGTGGAAGTCCCAGGTTCAATTCCCAGCCAGGGCACAGAGGAGAAGCTCCCATCTGCTTCTCCACCCACCACTCTCCTTTCTCTCTCTCTCTTCCCCTCCTGCAGCCAAGGCTCCATTGGAGCAAAGATGGCCTGGACACTGAGGATGGCTCCATGGCCTCCGCCTCAGGCACTAGAATGGCTCAGGTCACAATGGACACAATGGAGCAACGGCCCAGATGGGCAGAGCATCACCCCTTAGTGGGCATGCCGGGTGGATCCTGGTCAGGTACATGCAGGAGTCTGTCTGCCTCCCTGCTTCTCAGTTTAGAAAAAGACAAAAAACAAACAAAAATATATAAACTTATTCTTCCCTGACTAAAACTTGTCTGTAACCTTTATTCTGACTCATGAACTGGGTACATGGCTAGTGCCCAATGAATGCTTGTTAAACAAATAAATTAATAAAAGGATGTGTACATTCCCAACCAAAGTAAAATGAAAAAATAAAGGGGAACTATAAGTTGTTAGGTGTTATTGAGAATCAGTTATACTCTGCCCTTCACATTGAAATGTGGGGAGACCCTAAACATCTGAGTCATCAATATAAATTAAAGTTGTCTGAAGAATAAGTGAGATTCCCCAAGACACACCATCAACAATCCTCACATTCTATTTCTGGTTCGACCGTTTGTTTGCTCTGTGAACTTGAGTAAGTCACTTACCTTCTCTAATACTCATTTACTCATTTGGAAGATAGGAATAGCTAATTTTTACTATGACCCATAAATGAAATGGTATATAAGAAAGTTCTCTGTTCATTTTAAAATGCAAATATACTTATAGACATTTTGTTCTCCTCTCTATCCAGGACTGGAAGAGCAAACAGTACGCTAGTCAGACCAAACAGTGTTATCTGTGATAGGCTAACACCTTCGTTCCAAGTTGTTCCTCGTGTAGGAGTTATGTGACTTCTAGGAAGGAGAATAATAACCATTTTCTGCATCGGTATATGGAAGGTGTATCTTTTCACAGCAGCATTGGAGGCTCATGCCTCAACTTAGATCTAAAATCATTGTCTTTTTCCAACAAAGTTTTGTTACTCTGGAGGCAGCCTTCAAAATAAAAGTAAATAAAGTATTCATCAGTAGTCATTGCTATCAAATTTTACTGGAACATAAACATTTTTCCGAAAAAATTAATCAGACTAGATTGCCATCCCTTTATTGTTTCTACATGTTACCTCCCCCATCTTCCCCATGTAACTCTCTTTATATTAACATGGCCATGATTAAGAAATAAGTGAAGATGTCAGAGAGTTCAATTCTCACCCTGGTGGAAAATGGTGTAGTCAAACCTACTGTTGAATTTAGATGGCTTATCTGTGAGTCATAATTGTCATTGCTACTGCCTATGACAATGCACTTATTCTCTGTCATAAATCTCTTGAGTTCAATCTGTTATACACAATGTGTGTTAGTATGGTAACTTTATGCCAACTAAATTATCAAATGACATTTCATAAGTAAACTTATTCCTTATTTTAATAAGTAATCTTTCCAAGAGACATTCTGTACAAGAAGTTTACTCAGAAGAGAATGAAATGTGAAAAAAAGAAGGAAGGAAGGAAGGAAGGAAGGAAGGAAGGAAGGAAGGAAGGAAGGAAGGAAGGAAGGGGAGAAGGAAGGAAGGAAAGAAAGAAGGAAGGAGAGAGAGAGAAAGAACAAACCTAAAAATCTTTCTTCTTCCTTAAAAAGTCTGGCTATTTTTAGTTTGAATACCAAGTGGGGATCTGGGAGGGCTACAATCTTTAATGACTGTGACCCAACTCTAAGTTAAGAATCATAATAGTAATGTGATAATAAATAATGTTAGCTAATACTTACTGAGTGAACTCCAGGCACTATCTTAAATTAATTTTGTGTTTTAACTCACTTAATAAGCATAGCAACCCATGCACTAGGCACTGTTTTTATCTGCTTTACGGATAAAGAAACTGCAGCACAAAAAGGCTAGGTAACTTGTCTCTTGTCAAGTGGAGCTGGAATTGAAAACTAGTAATCTCACTATAGACACTATGCTCCTATTTATGACACAAATCTAGATCCCTTTCTTATAATTAAGATGCAGCATGAATTATTGCTGGAGAATGCTAACAGCTCCATCTTCCCGACCTCGCACACTCATGTGGGAGACAGTCGTACAAGCAACTCGCTCTGTCATCCTGTAATGAGTGCTGTATATTGTAGAGTCATGAACAGAAATGTGTGAGAACCCCCAAAAGGGAGAGAATTGATTTTGATGTGACAAAACAGTATGAGTTATTGAAAAGAGAGATTGGGTAGAAGTTAAAGATGTGGAGACCTTTGAATAGAACCTTTTAGGGGGAGAAGTGATGGCTATTTATTGAGTGGCAATATTAAAAGATGTGCCCCAATACATTCAATGAAAAAAAAACTGATAAACCAAGTATGCTATAAAAAAATAGGAAAGTCCTTGGCACCCAATAGAGACTCATTAATTGCATAAATGAAAAGATAAATGAACAAAAAATACATAAGCAAGTAGGATTTCAGAGGGCTGAGGAGAATAGAAGACAATTCAGGATGCAATCCCAGGACCCAACACATTTTTAAATGCCTGGAATTCCCCCAATTCTCTGGAATCCTCTGTCTTAGAGGTGACCTTGAGTTGGGTCAGATTCTTAGCACAGTGAGGAACTCAGCATAACCAAATCCTCTAGGTCTTTCTGATTCCAGCTGAATTTCAAACTGCATCGATGGAACAAAAGAAGGGAAATGGAGCCCTTTACCTCATTACTCAATATCTTATTGTTGTATACTTTGTACTTCTGGAAGTGAAAATTAAAGTGATCTGGCATTGTATGTTTGCTACATTAGCAGTTTTCACATGGGTACTAATTTTGTAAAGATGCATATAAACAGCATGGTAATTTGTCCTTCTATTTACTGATTTAAAAAAAAAGAAGAAAGATTATTTGTTCTTGTAACTAGTTATTCAGAAATTTTAAGAATTAGTGGTAGGTATTTACAAGAGCTCTCCATTTGAGAACCATAATCAACTAGTCTTTCATATTAATTGTATTACTATCTCATTTTTTAGACTGACATGGTTCAGATCTTGTCTAGATGGTAGCTATAATAGCATGGGTTTGATTCACCCAAAAAACTACTGAGAGGATCAACAGTGTGCAGCACTATTCCTAAAAGTAGTAGTTTCAGACTATTATTTTTGTATGTTGGGAATGTTCTTTGAAGAAAGCATCTGCTTTCATTTTCAAAGTATAAAATGTTCAAATCCTGCCAAAAGAATGTCAAAGAAAGAGAACCCCAAATGTTACTAGGTTGTCAAAGATTAAAGATTATATTTCTAGGGCTGAGAAGGAGAATAATGAATGAAAGATTAGTTTTGATGTCTAAACTTTAATCACAGCTAAAAATTAAGAATAAAACTTCCAAATTATTTTCTATTATTTTTGTTTTGTGTTAAATTGAAAAATTATAGAATATCTAGAAAAGATATCCCAATAATTTAAAAAAGAGGAATCTATTATTAACTTTTTATATATCTTATCTTTTCCTTCTCTATTTTTGTTGAGTATTAGCATTTTTACTATTTCCCAAATGTTTTAACTTATTTTATCCCTGCAATTTTTATGTAACTATATGTTGCATGCATATTTTTAATCACTTGGTAACACACACCTAGCACACAGTAAGCAATAGGATATATTTGCTGACTTCCTACATTTTCCTAATTACTGAATTAATGATTTATCAGCTGGACTATGAACTCTATGAGAGCAAGGATTAGATATATCTTCTTCATTGCTGCATCCTCAATGCCTGATACAGAATTTAGTTTATAAAATATGTTCAATTAATATTTCTTGAATGAATAACTAAATGTCCACTCCTTCATAATTTTGTCATGTTTAGAAAATGGAGGAGGCTAGAGAGAACTCATAGAGAAAAATCTTATAACCCCCTAATTTATTCAGCATTCCAGGTGCTTCCTATTGTCAGGTAGACTCAGAGCAACAATAATAAGAGAAACTCTAATAATTTCCCTGACACTTATAATATCTTTCCTGTTTTCTAAAGGGTAAATCAGGTTCAATATGTCATGCAATTCTAGGTCAGCCTTCTATATTTTCAGTTTCCTCATTAGCAAAGCAGGAAATTTGACCCAGCATTGAGATGAGACACCTATTTCATATACACATTACATATTCATTTAACCATCAAGTATTTATTGAGTCCACTTTGTGCTAGGTACTAAAGAATGCACATAAGTGATTAGACAAAGCTTTCATCTTCTCAGAATTAACAAAAAATAGATTTTTACTAGTTAAATAGTCTTCACAGTTAGTGCTTTTTTTTGCATATATCAACATGTTTACTTTTTTGCTGCTTTCCTAGCTTAAAATTCCTACTTTTTTCTTGGATCATTCTCCTTCTTATCCAAGTACATATTTCGAGATACTTTCAGTGAGGCTCCATAAGAGATACATTCTTCTACTGTACTTTCTCTAAATGTATTTTTATTTCAATCTCACTTTTGAGTGATAATTTAGTTGGGTATAAAGTCAAGTGGTGTATGATTATTTTCACTTTGTACTTTAGGGGTATTATTTTATTCTTGACATCTGTATCAATGACGAGAAGTCTAATTTTCATTACTTCATAGTTGCTCTTTTTCTTTCTGTGGCTACTCTTACGACTCTTCTATCATTGATGTTTCATTGAGATGTGCTTGGCTGCAAGTCCATTATTACTGATCATTAGTGAAACAGAATGAACTTCTTTAACATTTCTTCATTCCTGGAAATATCAGAAATTATTTCTTTTCATACTCCCTTTGTCCCATTCTCTCGAGTCCTGTGCAGCCGTGATTCAGCACGTCTCTCCTACTTCCTGTGGTTTTACATCTCTGTGATACAATCTAGCTAAGATCCTTTTCTCGTTCACTAAGTCTCTCTTAAGCTATATCTAATCTGTTCAACCCATTTGAGTTTCTAAATTCAGTAGTCAATTCTAAAAATTCTATTTTTTTAAATATGCTTGTTATTCTTTCATTATACTCTCAATTTATTATTTTAAACTTATTTAAATGTAACAAGTATAGTTATTTCATATTTGTGCTTGTTTGTTCTATTATCTCCATTCTTCCTGTTTCCTTCATCTGCTGACTTTATACACCCCCACCACATACACGCGTGTGCACACACACACACACACACACACATACACACAAATGTATGTAATGAGCCTATCTTCACACATTCCCTTTTGGAACCCTACAAGGTGTTTAATGCCTGCTTCTTTCATTCTTCCCTTTCTCTTTCCTACCTTATTATCTACCAGCCAAGCAAAAAGTATCATGTTGGGCACTTTTAGGTTGCACAAGTCAAAGACACATTAAGGTAAACTTAAATAATAAAAGGTTATTATTAGCTAAACATGATAATTAGAAGGAATTATTTTTTAACTTTTATGATTATTAGTGAGAAAGGAAGGGAGTGGAAGGGAGACAGAGAGAGGAACATCTGTTTGTACCTGCGTGTACCCTGACATGGGATTAAGTGTATTGAACCAGCAACCTCTGTGTTTTGGGATGACGCTCTAACCAACCGAGCTATCCAGCTGGGGCAATAAGAAATTATTATAAGGCTATTCATGTTAATAGGAAAGAAAGCTATTTAAGTTACATAGCCAGTCCTCTGAGATACTAGAAGACAGCTCAAGTGTCACTCAGGATACTCTATAGCTTCCCAACTAAACTATCATGTTGCAGGAAACATTGCTGGCTCTCTGCTTTAGTAAACTACCATTATTTTGGTTCAGCTACTCTCTAGCTCTAGCTTCTACAGTTAACTTTTTTTCTAGGGTTACTAGGTTAGTGCTTACTCAGGTATTTTATTTATTGTTATTTTTTGTTTGTTTGTTTTTTTACTTGTGGTACAGTATCTACTTATATGTGCTTTTACTCTTTGGTTTAGTTCTGCTTCTTTAGCCAATGGCTGCTGTCTCTCTCCCTCCCTTCTCACTACCCTGTCTCTCTCTGTCTGTCTGGGGTTCAAGCTCTAACATGAAGGATGTAATTTGTGTTATAGTTATCCTTAACTTTTCCTTGTTCAGCAGAGTGTTACACTTGCTTCATTTAAAGTGACTGCCATTAGATCATAGGGATTTACATGGTAATAGTATGATGAGCAGAGATTAAGGAGTGGCCTAGGACAAGTCTACCCATTTAATGGATTCTTCCTTAAGGATGCAATTATTTAAAGAATGCTTCAAATAAATAGATAATTATAAATTGCATAAGTGTTATGAAGAAAAGGTGCAGGGTAAATGAGGAAGTATAGTAGGAGGTCCTAGGCTGGCCAGGCATCTTTGGGAGGCCTCCCTGAGGAAGTGGCCTTTAATAAAGAGTAAAAATAAGAAGTCAGTTGGCAAGTCTAGGAAAAGAGTTTTCATGACAAAGAGCAAATGAAGGCCCTGGGGCTTTCAATGTCTTTATCACCTATATTTTCTTTTTTTCTCATTCCTTAGGTATTACTTTACTCATTCTCACTTTAAAAAATATATAGTTTCATGTTTCATGTCATGGTTTGTACCCTACTAGTAAGTTTAATTCCCTCTGGCCTATTATTACTATGCCACATTTTATAGCATAATCTTGATAGCTCCTAGCATCAGTTTGTTATATCTGTTCAGCTATATACCACTCTAGTAGTTGACTAACCTTTTTTGTGAAAATATTGGAATATTAATAAACCAGGACAAGCACTGCTCTTTTGATTCTAACATTTATGTTGATTCTTTACTTTTAATGACTTCTCTTTTTCTACTTTCCCTGCTTTTTAGCAATTTTTAAAAAAGATAGATGTGTATGTGTATCTATATGTTACAAATTTATAAATGATGTGTACTATATGTTTTTGATACATGTTCCTAAGAAGTCTAAACTCTAGTGGGATATTGGATAGCTGAGGAAATAATTCTAAAATGAAGCATAATATTTTACCTTTCCCATTATCTTTTAAAACTCCCCTTTCCCATTTTGACTTCTATAATGACATATTCTCCTTTTTCATTCCCTCTTGCTTCCCTGATTGTACTTTTCCCGTACTATTTGTTTTCTTTCTCTGCTTGTGCCTTAACTTTTTTTGTTTGCTGGGGGTTCAATCCTTGGCTCCTTTTTTATTGTACATATGCCGGGCTTCTCCATCTATTTCCAAGATCTTACATCATCTGTATGCCCACCTTCAGCTCAGATCTTTCTTCAGAACTCTAGAGCAGTGGTTCTTAACCTTTTTTGAGGTACCGAACCCACCAGTTTCATATGCACATTAACCAAATCCTTCTTTAGTGATAAATAAAATGATTTATTTTTCCAAATTCAAGACATAGGTATGTTTTTTTACTGGTGCACAAAATGAGCTGTGCATGAACATTACCTTGCTCAAAGAGCAAAACCAACAAAGTGCATGAACTCACAACAAATTACTGTATTACTTTATTCTGGCCTCCGCGGCAGAGGCTTCTCCGAACCCCTGAGTCCGACTCATTGAACCCCTAGGATTCAATAGAACCCAGGTTAAGAATCACTGGTCTAGACCAATATTTGCCACAACTTTCAGAACATAGCAATCTGTTTATCCCATGGTCACATCAAGTTCAGTGTTCCAAGTCTCATGTTGACTGATGCCCCTGGCCCTTTCATGTTTGGTTTCCTTTGCACCTCACCACACTTAGCCAGAAGCCCAAATTAAAACCATCAAATCAACCTGGAGTTGAAGTGAAAAGTTACATCACTAAGACTTTTCAAATCTGCTTCAATCTTAAATCCTTCTGTTTTCTGTGTGTGTGTATGTGTGTGTGTGTGTGTGTGTGTGTGTGTGTGTGTGTGTGTGTGTGTGTTTTGTTTGTTTTGGTTTTACTGTCATTGCTTTGCCATCTTTACCAGTATTACCTTAATCTTCTAACTGGACTGTGTACCTTCTATTTCTCTCAGCTCTCTTCAGTCAAGCTCAACCATAGTTATATTTATAAAATGTACTTACAGAGTTGTATTTATAAAATTCAAATCTCATAATATCATACCTTTCCGTAAAATCCTTAATAGGTTCCCTACCATCTCTAGGGCAAGATTTAAGCTCCTTAACTTGAAAAACAAGGCCCTCCTGTTCTGGCTTCTGCCTGACTTTCTCATCTGATTTTTCCACTGCCCTGCCCCACCCCACAGTGGGCCATGTCCTTACCAAACTGCTCACCATTCCGGTTCCTGGAATCTGTTTTCTGCTTTCTCACTTCCATCCTTTGGTATATGATCTTCTTCTGTAGGATATACTCTTCCTCACCTTTCCGCCTTCCCCCACTCCATGTTTCAAAATTTCTCTCCTTCTGTTAAAAGTTGGCTTATATATCATTCCTTTGGATCCTTCCTGAAATTTCTTTTTTTTTTTTTTTGCTTTTTTTCCTGAAATCGCCCACTGTTTTAATATGTGTCCATATATCTAATGAACTTTTACTTTATTACACTTTGTCTACCTTATAAACTGGGTGAGCTTTTCAAGGATAATATGATCATATCAAACATACCCGAATAGCCTCAACAACTGTCTCTTAAGGAATATGCTAAAGGGGTCAACAGGTTGGGTTGGAGAAGCAAGAACTATTAAGTCAGGTAAAGTTGCTTTTGTCATTTACTAGCTTTGTAAATGTGGGCATTTTTTACCTTCTATGAATCTGTTTTTTCACCTGCAAAATATGGAAGAATATACAATAACAGCCTCACAGGATTTTGGATAATTAGAAAGTGTATTTTAAATGACCAATAAAGAGCAATCTCTAATATATATCTATTTATTTTTAACTTTTGTTGAATGAACACATAAAAATGAATGAGTGAAGGTTTCGCCTGTGGTGGCACAGTGGATAAAGCCTCAACCTGGAACACTGAGATCGCTGGTTCAAAACCCGGATTTGCCTGGTCAAGGCACATCTGGGAGTTGATGCTTCCTGCTCTGACCCCTTCTCTCTCTCTCTAAAAATAAATAAATAAATAAAAACAAAAATGAAAACTAATGAATTAATTAAGTGAATGAATGCTTTTAAGTGAGTAGAACAAATGCTATCGAACTTTTTATAATGGATTCGCCAGGAAAGACTTTCTATACAAACAGCAGCTGTCTTGCTCTTTGAAGAAATGTTTAAGATATCAGCAGGCAGAGATGTAGCAGGCAAGGGACTGGGACCTGAAGCTTATGAAGGAATGTGAGAAAGGTTAAGACTGGAGAAAGCATCCCTTTTTTGTTGAAAACATTATTCCCTACTCTTCCTTTCTTCTTCTTTCCCTCTTTTCTTCATCACATTAAGGAATTCTAAGGATTGGCTGTCTGCCAGCTCTTTCAAGGGTACATCAGCATTTCATTAGCCAGGTGACAAGGTAGCCCTCATACAATAAATGCAGGTTTGGATTTTTGAAAAGAGAATGAGGGTTATTATTAAGAGTAATATAAATAGTTACTGTTAAATGGAAATTTATGTTGTCTATTATTATTCAATGAACTGTTTTAGAGATGGCATACATTACAATGACTTCTTAAAAAAACGATAACATTAACACAGAGTCCACTGGAAAGGATTGGCCTTGGCTCCTGTGTGCTTCAGGTCTCAGAATTTGAAGCTGAGAATGACAATCTAGCAGATAGGACTTATAAGTTGTTGATTTCCTCTCTGTACTCTTTAGATGCAAGTGGACTTTGATGATAGACTCAAATTATTAAGCCAGTATGCTGTATTGCTATTGCTTACCCATTTTCCTTTATTAGTCTTTTTTTATTTCCTCATTACCTTTGCATTAATAGTCAGGGTGCATGTCTCTGCATTCAGTTGTGTCACTGAGTAATGGAAAAAGAAATTAGTTTTGGAATTATGTAAGAACATGGATTCAAATTTAAGCCATTTGGTTTACTAGTTGTTTGAACTTGGACAGGGTACATAGCCTTTCTAATTCTCTCTAAGGGAGGGTTAATGGTTCCTGACTTATCAGGTTGCTGGGATGATTAGACATTACATTTTAAAACTACCTATCCTAGCAGTAGGCATGTGCTAGGATAGTAGGCATCTTACTCTTGAGAAAAGCTGATCAAATGAAGAATTTAAAACCTAGATAGAATCTACCTGTGGTTTTCACCCTTTTTTCACTTAAGGACTGGTGACCTAGTCGACCAGAAACAGAAACATACAATGAATAAAGTTTTATCTTACCACGCATAACAATGCAACACAGTACAAGCTGGTGCTTGATTTCCAAACTGCATGTGTACAATGTGTTGAATCCTACATGAGTTTGTTCGAATACTTTTTGTCTATTGCACATGGTTTGTAAATCACTTCACAGGGCAAAAGTTCTTCTAATGAGCCTATAAGTTTCAAAGATATCTAAGACAACCTCAGTAGTATATTCATAGATGCTACAAGCTGATAAGTGGCAATCACTCTGAGCATAAGCGAATCTGACTAAAATCATTGGGTCTGTAATCTTCATACAGCATCAGGGAGGTTCACTCTTCCATGGACTGGCACAAAATTTCTGACAGACTGGCATCCCATGGACTGTTGGTTGAAAAACACTCTACCACACAATGAATGCAAAAATAATTAAAATTCATGATTATAGAGAAAAATGTGAGATTTTTTTCTATTATGAATACATTTTCACTTACATTATACAAAACTGTTAAAATTCAAATGAAAAGTTTAAAAACCTGTGATACCACTCTACCACCATAATACAAATATTATAATTTTGCATATTCCCTTTATCTCTATCTTTATTCTCACTTTTTTAGTTGAAATGTTTGAATGTATATAATTTTTTATTTTTATTTGATATTTTATCATGTTACTTAATTTTTGTGCCAGTATATTATGTATCAGTAAGAAATACCATAATATATTTAATCATTCTCATTATATTTTTGGCTTACCTCGTAGTGGGAGCTACTATTAAAAGCCATATAATAAATAGTTTTGTGCCTACTTAAAGAATTTTGAGGATCAAGTGAACTTCCTTTCAAGGCTAAATTGCCTATATGTGATTCATGGCATATATATGTATATATACCATTCAAATGTTGTTTTTCAAAATGGATACACATTCTTCTAGAAACCTAAAACCTTCACTAGCTGTTATTCAAAGCTCTGTTTCTAAAGAGAGGTCAGTTCAATATTATAACTGGATGTGGTAGAAAAAAGGGAGATTTTTATAATCAAAGATTTAATTAAAATCTATATGCTGCTTTTAACCATTAGAGGAATTGATCATTAATTTTTTAATTCAGTTAGATAATCTATTAGTCTTTCAATAAGCCTGTTATGAGAAAAATGGTAACACAAGTTTTGCCTTCTTGAAGTATATGCCATCCCTGCCTTCTGGAAGATTCCATTTCAGTGGAAGAGACAAATATTTTTTAAAAAAATCATTGTAATGCAGTTGAGAAGTGCTCCATGGTAGGTTAAGTTTGCTCCAGGAAGGCAGGCACCTTCGCCTTGGAGAATAAAGATGAACTATGAGTGTACGTTGACCTCACAAGACGAGAAGCATTGTCAAATGCCTTTTTCTGTTCCCATCTCACTATTCTGGGGAGTGTAAATGCCCACCTTCGAGAACAGTACTGTATGCCCTGTACACTGTCCCTAAAGGTTTAAATAAAGGATCTTGTTAGGTCATAAATATGCTAGAACCTTTTTACTTTCAATTCAGTCAGCTTTGTGTTCATAGTATCTAGCAAATAGGCCTCAATCCCTTCTTAAAGATTGCATAACTAAATTTAATATTGACGACTAAATAGGCAATAGGAATCATGATTCAGTTTAGGCTATCTCATCCATGCTAAGCATTTTAACAGCTAGGTAGTAGAGAATTAATTTTATTTTAAAATAATGTATGAACAAGATCAATTCTTCCCTTTAGTTCTGAGCCATGCTTCTTACTTCATCTCAGCAGATAATGTTCCTTGTTACCTTTTCTGCTCGAGCTTATAACTTGATTTTTTCCCTAATGTAGGAGGATTTGTAAGCCTCAGCCACCCATAGTGAGATCATGTTGTCATCAGACTCAACCTAGTAGGAGTTGGGGATTAGATGAGACTAAAGAAGTTAAAAAAGAACCTCACTGAGTAAAGCCGATTTTACCCAGAACAGTTCAAGTTCACAGATTTTAATTAACAGTTTGAAATTTGTAATATTACTTGAATTTCAGATGGGTGAGAATTTAACACTATATTAAAGGAGCCCAGGCAAAAGGACACGAGTTGCGTCACAGAGACTTATTAAATGTGATGGAAATTCAACAGACGAATGCCGGCAAACAGGTGCAAGAGCTGAATTAATTTTTAAACCCTACCACTCAGGGAGAATTGCAATGCATCACGTTGACAGCCACAGCACGTTGCTAATTTCATTCACAAGCTTAAAAATCTCAATACATTTGAACATGTGAATGTATTAAATTTTAAAAAGTGTAAGTAGCATAAGGGTGTCCCAGAACTAAAAATGATAATTTCTCTCTGGGACTTCAAGTCATGTGTCTAGCCAGAAGCATGGTGTTTTTATGAATGAAATCTATCTTACCACTTCTACATACAAATTGTGTTCTATTATTATATGTAGCGCAGACTGTTACTAAGCAAGGTTTTCTCTTACTTTTAATATGAAATCCCTTGTGAGTCAGAGGAAAACTGAGTAGTCACTGATAGAGTTTCCAACTTCTGCTGTCGTGCATGACGGGGGCTCTCAGTCTCTGCTTCTGATGGTGCTAAGTGGTGAGGATACTCCCAGAGTTAAAGAAAAAATACAACCAAACATAACTAAATGAATGCAGAGGCCTTTGGGGTGGTATCATTAAAGGTTATATTTTGTAAGCTGAAAACTCACTGAACTTGATACTTTCATCAGAAGTTTACCAACTTTGGAGCCCCTGGTGTATCTGAGAGTTTAATAGAATCCCTAGGGCACCTGCACATAAGATTACACATACACACAAAATCTTACAAAGATTTCAGGGAGTTCATGAATTTCCACATTCAGAATACTGTTGATGGTACATCTTGATCTTTGTCTGAAACTAGAAGAGTGTCTATTATTTAGTAGATTTTTCCCTTTGCCACTTACTGTGCACCAGGCCCTAGACCTGGGAGTGAGGATAAAGGAATATAAGAAAAGGTTTTTGAACCTTTTGCAACCTGGTAGAGGTTAGTAGACAAATAGTGTAGAGCAATAAATAGTTTGATGGAGTATGTACAAAGAGGTCTTTGCAAAAGCTTCCTGGAGAAGATAGCACCCTAGTGAGTGTTGAGGATGCATATGCACAAACTATAAGTAGAGAGAGAAGAGCCTTCTAGACTGAGATTGAGAGCGAGAAGCACCACTCTGTCATGGCTAAAATTGTGTGTTTACAAGAAATGCATAATAACAAATGTATGGAAAATCTTTATCTTCTCCCAACATTTCTCAAGAAGCTTTTAAAAAAAATGAAAGGAGCTGGATTTAATTTCCCAAGATTTTAGCCATCTGAGCCCCTTATTCCTAATTATACACAAGAGCTTGTTCCCTCATTTTGCTTAGCTGAAGAATATTAAATAGTCATTTTTAGAACATAAAAACAACTGTAAATGGTCCCCTCCCTACCAAGTGAGTCAGGAAGAGCCCAGCATATACTGCACTGGAGGAGTCTAGAGTCTTAATCAAAAACACAGTAATCAGTACTGGCCTAAAAGTCTTTTGATAATGGCACCGAAAGTAACTGTTTCTTTTTTAAATCCACTATCAGGAAAACTGATGAAAAAGAGAGGCAAATGTACAGTCTAATACCCTGAGCTGACAATATGTTATTTTCAATAGAATGAAAAGGACAAAAGCCAAAGGTATTCATTACCGTTCCCAGGGTAAAAGGCCAGGGCTGTTGCGGCCTTTACCAGATGTGCAGTCTCTGGGCCTGACAATACAGGTCTCCCCAAGGGAAATGTGGAGAGAAAGCCAAACTCTTGCAACTTGATGCAGAGTGATTTGGGTTCCATTACAGCATCTCTCAGTAAAAGGCTATTCAGGCTTAAAGATTCCACACTCATTTTCTCCCAGAAAATGAGATTGTTATATAAAACACCAGACATGGAATTAGAGCTTCTGGAAATCACTCTAAACCATGTGATTTCATCTTAACTTCCTTAAATTCTAATCAGGGAAAAGGAGATGATATGGTTTGTTGAACATACCATCTTAAGATTACTGCCTTGTTTTGGGTACACTTAAGAAAACTCAAGAACATCCTTAGGAAACTGAAAAATTACAAACTAATAAAATACATTTTCTGTTTGTTTGTCTGTCTGTTTGTTTGTATTTAAATAACTAATGCTGATCTGCGCTCCCAGGGTGTGTTTCTTGGATGAACTAACGAGACATGTTACTCCTTCCTCCTGGGAAAGTTAGATCCACTCTCTATTACAAAGAAAAAGGGAGTATAGGTATAGACTTCATGTTAAAAAGAGTTTCTGCTTGACTCCTGTGAACTTGGGAAGAGATATTTGACCTCTCAGTTTTTCACCTTTAAATGGAAATAAGGATATTTACTTACCTCTCGGAATTACTATAGGGATTTATGACATAATTAAGGTATGTGGAAAGTGATGAACACAAACCTACTTTCAGTATTTTCCCAAGTGTGTAAACCAGAAAACATATTCTATGGAATAGAGAGTTGTTATTAGAAATTTGAATTTTCTGTTTTAAAAAGTTTAGAAATGCTACGTAAGCCAAGTACAATGCTAATGGGCATTGTGGATGCTGCATTTTTTAAACTTAGAAATGTACCATTCATTCATTTGTAAAGAAGGAAAAATTTAGACTTCATTTCGGATGCTGAGGCATTTACTGTGATGCCTACATTCAATAAGCATTAATTACTCAGCTGCTTCAGGGGTTCTCAGCCACCTCTGTCCCACTACCCATTAATTAGTCCAGGACAAAAGTATAATTAGTTTGGTCTCACCTTCAAATTAACATATCAAATCCCCTCATCACTAACCATTTTGCAACTGAGAAAAGTAAGTAAATAAATGTGTCAATGACATTCCTAAAGTGATTACTTTATGCCAAGTATACACTAGGTGTTTCTATACATTTTCTTTATTTGATCTTCACAGTCATCCAGGAAAGTTATCCCATCTTCCAGTGGGGAAAGAAACACAGAAGTGTTATTGCCCCACATGACACAACCATCAACAATAAGAGATTTGATCGATGAACCTAGTTGCTTCTTTCTAAAGGGCAGAGCCATTTCTTTTACACCATGTTGTCTTAATATAAGTATTGTCATTTCTTGTGCTTTTCCAAAGGGATGATTATAATGTTTATGTATAAACAGTACTTACAAATAACTTGACCATCACTTCATTAAACTTTAATGAAGAACATGTAAAATATTAATGGGAATACTATGTTCCCTGGATGGTTTTGATATTATGATAGTGTGAGTTTTTTTCCAAATCCGTTTAGAAATTTACAACAATTTCAGTCAAAATATTTATAATTATATATGTTATTGTTTCTGATTTTAATTTGGAATAATAAATGTATGAGATACCCAAGGAAAGTTGAAAAGAAAGATAATGGCGGGAGAGAGACTTACCCACCTCAAAGTTAAATGTACTGGAAAAATCAAAAGTAATAATCATTTGGTATTGGCAGAAAAATGGAGAACCACATCAATGAAACACAATGGAGAATCCAGAAGCAGATCTATTTGCATGTAAAAATGTAGTTTATGATCAAAATGTTGTTTCAAATGAATAGGGAAAGAATGTACTGTTTAATAAATAGGACAATTGGGTATATAGTTTTGAAATATGAAGTTATATTCCTACTTCATATCACAGTAAAGATAAATTTCCTGTGGATTGAATATTTAAATATAAGTAATAAGGCCAGAAATATACCAGAAAAACACAGAGTTGATTATCTAAAGTCTGGATAGGGAAAGCCTTCCTAAACTTGATAAAATCTAAAAGCATGAAAAAAAGTCTACATAGAAAATTTTAATTTCTGTATACGGCAGAGAAACTCTACAAAGTGAAAAGACAGTCGCAATCCAGGAAAAGTGTTTGCATCTTAATATGCGAGACACAGGATTAATATCTTTATTTTATATATAGTTCAACCAAGTTAATAAAGAAAAGGGATCATCACATTAAGAATATGTTCAATCAATTCATAGCTAAAATCAAATGGCAATTAGATTTGAAAAGATGCCCAATCCTGCTAATTGCCAAAGAAACAAATTAAAACAACTGTAAGCTGTCATTTGCCTACTATTAGACCAGTCAAGGCTAAAAAGGGTCATAGTTTCTACTACTAGTGAAGGTGTGGGGAAATGGACTTTTTCATATACTATTGATGGAAATAAATTGGTATCATGTATTTAGAAAGTAAATTTAGAAATGCTAATCTAAATTTTTAGTGGGTATAAATAAATAGCCTTTGACCTAACAACTCTAATCCTACTGTCACAGGTTCATATACAGTTACTAATATTATTCACAGATTTTGACTTTTTACTTTGTTGGGTTATTCTGCCATGCAGGGATTTTAAAATGTGCATTCCAAATGTTTACTGCAGTGTTTTTTTGGTGATAGCAAAAATCAAAACCTCCTAACTCCCCCCACTGTGTTGTCAGTATGAGCTCCGCCACTATGTAGGCTGCGTCTAGCCCAATTACCTTTGTGTTCCTAGTGAGCTGGCATTGTGGTTGACACTACAAACATTTGTTAAAAGAACAAATACAATGATGCATCTATACAACTGAAACATTTTTTAAAGTAAGTAAACAAAGCAAGTTGTAGATCACTGTGCAGATCATTCCCTTCTCACCAAATACATATATGCATGTATGCATTTACATACAAAATGTCATGTATATCTATCAAGAAAAAAATGTAGAAGGTATACCCCTTGGTTGTTTCTCTCTTGGTGGAATTTAAGGAGTAGTGAAATTAATGTTTTACTTCATGTCCTTTTGCTTTTCTTTTTCTTCTTCTTCTCTTTTTAACAATGATATAACATTAAGGAACAAATGCAATCAGTTTTTCAATGCACCAACTCTTATCAGTGCAGAGAATTTGCAGGAGTAACAAAGTCTCTATATTCACTAAGTATATATTCTAGTGGAGGAAAACAGATAATAAACTAATAAATATTTGTTTCTGATAAGGTGCTGTGGGAAAAAATCAAACAGTGTTAAAGGGAGTTCAATGACACAGTGCCATTTTCATAAGCGTAGTCAGAGACTCCCTTTTGAATTCTGTGATGTTGCAAAGAGAGCTGAACGAATGAGGGAGTAATCCTTCCAGGTGTATGAAGGCAGATGTTCTAGGTACAAGTTGCAGGCCTTAGGCAGGACCATGCCATGGTTCCATTAAGTATTCAGAGCTCAAGCCTGACCAGGTGGTGGCGCAGTGGATAAAGTGTCGGACTAGGATTTGGAGGACCCAGGTTTGAGACCCTGAAGTCGCCAGCTTGAGCGTGAGCTCATCTGGTTTGAGCAAGGCTCACCAGCTTGAGCCCAAGGTCGCTGGCTCAAGCAAGAGGTCACTCGGTCTGCTGTAGCCCCCCTGGTCAAGGCATATATGAGAAATCAATCAATGAACAACTAAGGAGCTGCAACAAAGAATTGATGGTTCTCATTTTCTCCCTTCTTGTCTGTCTGTCCCTATCTGTCCCTCTCTCTGGTTCTCTCTGTCTTTGCCACACACACATGAAAAAAAGGAATATAGAGCTCAGGTTCAGGAGATGACGTCTGGGACATGATGGTGGTAGTAAGCAGAGGTTGCATATGTGATATGGACATTTGGCCAAGGGAAGAACTTCAGTTTCTATTTCGTGTGATAGGAAAGCACTAGACGTTTTAAACAGTGGAATGGCATGATCTAATTTTTGGCTGAAGAGTGTCAGTCTGGTGACTATGTATAAAAGATGATGATGGCTTGGACTGTGGTGATAGCAGCGGAGTTGGTGAGAAGTCCTGCAATTCTGGACATGTTCCTCATAAAGAGCTGTCAGCCTTGGGAGATGTGAGAGAAAGATAAAAGTAAAGATATGAAACTGTCAAGATCCTAAAAGAATGACAACAGCAGACCTGATCGGGAATGTGAGAGTGGAGTGCCTTTATTGAGGCAGAACTGTTTGACAATTTTCTTGAACAGCTAGGGTCAGTTCTGATGTCATTAATTTTCCCAATACTACTGTAAGTCTAGTAAGTGCCAAATTATGTCTCAAAATCCTATTGAAATTAGAACTTATCCCATAAGGGATTTAATGGGCATTTATTTTTAAATATACATTTTTAAAAAGTATACTTACCTTGAAAACATCTTGCAATTAAATGTACATTAGCTTTTAATTTCCTTTTCTCGTCAGTTTTACTGACATAATTTTGTTTTTTTAAAGTAGTAGGAGTAAAACAGTGCCATTATTTTGAAGAACTGAGAAAAAGTGTAGTTTAGGATTTTATAGGCATTAAGTGAAATAAAGCTTACATGAAATTTCAACATTATTGTGTATTAATCTTGGGGCAAATGCACTTAAGTCACTGAAGATCTTGATGACATTTTTAAAATATAACTTTCCACATTTTACCATTACATTCTCATGTCTTATTTTATTATTTAAAAGAAATATGCAAAATAAAGTTTACTTTGCACATTCTCTCATTTCAGATAATAAGGACTTGCAAGCTGTATATCCTAAGGTTAAAATTATTTGCTTGTTCTCCATTGCGTGTCAGATGATTTATTCATTAAGGAAATTCCCAATCAGTATCCTTAAATACATGCAAACAGTTGTGTTGAGACAATGAAATTACTAGCAAACTTGAGAGTTCAGTTGTCCCATTAAAATTATAACTTTGTACCCACAATCACATTTGGCCAAAAAGTAGGGTATAGAGCAGAACCTGTTTTCTGACAATAATGTTACATTCTGTTCATCATGTTTTCTGTGACTAAAAAATTGTTACATTTCTCATTTAGTCACTCACTGATGTGACTAAATATTATAATATATATATATATATATATATATATATATATATAATATATATCTCCATCCAATGATATGAAACTCTTTATAGTAATGGTTCTGGATTGTTTTTCACTTATCCATATAGTTGAGTTTATTTTTCATTCATTCATTATCTATTCATTATCTTTTCAACAATCATTTACTGAGTGTTTACTATAGTAGTTTTTAATCTTGGCTGCAAGTCAAAATCCTCTGTGAAGCTTTCTAAAAGTAGTGATTCTACTGTAATAAACCACTGAAACTAATTCAATAGGTCTGGACTGGAGCCAGGCATCTTTTTTTTTTAAAGCTCCACAGGTGACCCTGTTATGCAGTCAGGGTTAAAAATTACCAGCTTCTCTGTGAAGCACAAGGGATATAAGATTGAACATAAACTAGTTCCTGTTCACAAGGAGATCAGAGTCAAGTGAGTGAGACAGACAAGGACACTAGTAATTACAGTAAAGTGTGATAAGTGCTAGACTAGGGGTAACACCTCTCTGCCCACTTAGAACTAATGTACATTTGCCCAGTGTTAACTGAGCCCATTGACAGACTATAAAACACGAAAGATTTTCTCTATGTACCAAGCCAAACGTCCTAAATTGTGATTGAGTCCATATTTTCTGTCTAGCTCTATGCCTTAATCGAATGAATTAACCATACAAGATTCTGTGATTAAACTCAGGAAATTGAAAAGCAGAGACCACTTTCTATTTTTGATAACAGGATATGGGAGATGAGAAAGAGGTAAAAAAGGTGAGCTCCTCAAAGGCCAGGACCAGGCCTCATTAGTATTTTTCCTCCAATGGCCTGATTCAGAGTCCAGCACATGGGTAGGCATTGGAGCTGGTGTAGCTTTTGAATCTTTTTTTTTTCCCTGATGACTTGTAGGCCTATGTCCCTACCTACTCTGTGTATACCTAAGAGAACTCTGTCCCTTGCTCCCTGATGGGTGGTTTTCACAAGGAAATCCATTTTACTATCTGAGTCACTGGACATTTGCTGATTGTCTCAGCTTTCTCATTTTAACAGAGAACATTGCTTAATCCTTAATAGTACGATTGTCTCTTTCTCTCTCACTCTCTTTTTGCCTTCTTGAGTGTTTGTACCATTGCCAGTTGATACTTTGTTTTCACTTTGTTAATTTCCATTACCATGTGCTGTTTTATATTCTTTCATTTCATTTTACACAATCTACATTGCCAATATTTTTTTCTATTAATTACAGACACCAAAGTACCAATATAGAGGAAAGGTACCCCTGAAAATGGAACCTACCTAAAATAAGGAAGGATATGGTCCTTTGATTCCCAGAGTATCATGAAAAGATCCACAAAAGGCGTTACCCATTGCAGTTTCTTGTCATCTCCTGGTCCCTAAAGATGGGACTTGAGGAAGTTGACAGGTCCAAACCTAGAAATTCTTTACAGGAAACCCAATGGACATAGTCCAGATTAGAATTCCTGAAACAAAACAAAGCCACAGAGAAAAGTTTTGTAGATTGGAGTTATTATTTTATTATATTCAGAATCATCCATTCCTAAATATAAATGAAAGCTTTTAATATTTTTGTACATGGTATGACATTGTCAAGCCTAATGAGACCTTATAAAGAAAAGCTTTCTTATCACATGGTGTTATCCTATCAGTTCCAGATTTATGTAGTGTGTGAATGTATTTAAATGTGAATATGAATTATATAAACTTGAAGTTACATAATATGAAGTATTAATAAACTCTCACTTTATGTGAATACTTTGTAATAAAAACAGATTCCCTCAATTAAAAGAATTAATCAGGAATCTTACAGTTTCACAATTAGCTGGCTGAATGAATTATAAACTATGATTCTGCCATAGAAAGGTGACATTTTAGCTGGTAAACAGAAATGCCTACCATACTTTGTCATGTCAAAGGAACCAATGTTTGTTTATATTAGAACTTCTATGGTGATTTCAGACATTATTTTGTTATTTTAACCTTTTCTATTTCATTAGTTTTCAAAAATATATTCAATGACAATATCAAGCAAGTATTTATTAAGCTCTCTGCTTTTTTAATTTTTTAAAATCGATTTATTTAACACATAGCCAGGCATAGCTAATTCAGAGCTATGTAAAAAAATCACTTCCTGGAATATATGTCTTGGAAATATGATAAAATGCCAAGGAAGCTGAGCAATTACCATGTTGGTCCATACTTTTAATTTCTACAAAATACTAGAGATAACATTAGGAAAAAGTTTTTAAACAGTATGAAAGCAAAAAACATCCTCTAGTATTTGTTGATCTTGTTCTTCATGAATGTTTACCTCCTATTTACTTTAATCATGCACATTAAAATACATTTGATGTTACATTTCTCCTTTGAGAAAATTTGTGTTGAATTATGCAAGTTTTGAATCATACAACGTCTTCAGAAATGCAACCTTCCTCAAGCGTCCTTTAAATACAAGCTCTAAAATGTGAAGAGCGGCATGTTTGTTCAGGTCCTTAGAATGCTTTGAAACACATTCCTCAATGACCAAAATGCTTTCTCTGGAAAACGGAGAAATTACCAAATGGCAAGCTGACCTCCCTCTTCAGCTTTGACTCTCACATTTTGTTTCTGAGAGGCCTGGTTAATGCCGGTTAAGTTCCTCAGCGTCTGACATTTCCTACCCTTTCAGCAAAGTAGTTTTTGTGAAGGAAGAATGAACTCAGAACACTGATTTGGTTAACTTTTGACAGCCTGGTTCTCAGCTCTCGGGTACGTTATTTCTTCTTTCTCTGATCCAGTTTCCTAAGAATATTATTAGTCACATGTGTGTTAGTGAACTTTACCACTGGATTTACTACAAATTATGGAAATGTGGACTAAGGTACCAGCCCTGTATAATGCATACTAGAGACTCAACACGAGGATGGCAGGCATGCTTTCAGATCTTCACTCAGTGGTGGGATTCAAGTAATTTGACAGCCGGTTCTCTGCCCTAATGACCATTTAAAATATAAAAGAATGATATACCGAAAGGTAGTTTATCTAAGGTCTCTGACTCCAACAAGGGGTTGCTCGGTCTGCTGAAGGCCCGCGATCAAGGCACATATGAGAAAGCAATCAATGAACAACTAAGGTGTCGCAACGAAAAAGTAATGAAACTCATCTCTCTCCATTCCTGTCTGTCTGTCTGTCTGTCCCTATCTATCCCTCTCTCTGACTCTCTGTCCCTGTAAAAAAAAAAAAAAAAGGTAGTTTATTATTTCATGCATTTAGTACTTAAATAAGAACAATAAGAGAGGTAATAATACCTAACAAAAGAACAATAGAACTGTTATTTAAGGTGTTTCCATATTGTTTCTTGATTGGCACCCTACCTTGCGATTTTTTCACCTATGGACCAAATAAACATTACCACAGGCACTTAAAATATGCTATTGTGCAGATATGTTAAAAAAAAGAGTAAGGAATGTAAATTTGTGATTTCCACCTTGGGCAGCTGCCCAGGCGTCCACCTTAGAGAGAACCCTGATTACAAGTGTCATTTTAATATCTGATTTGCCGAACTCAACAAAAAATTAGGTATTGGTTCTGCTGAACCAGTGTGAACTGGCTGAATCCCACCATATTCTTCACTTATAGGAAATCTAAACTGGAAAGATTTCTCTATGGGATAGTATTCTCTGGGAATGGGCTCTTAAATCAAATAAAAATTTCTGTATAAATTCATTGAACATTATACTTTAATATATTGTATGCCAATGGGGTAAGTCTAAGAAAAATTATATTTATTGATATGTTTAAAAATAAATATTTTTCTTTATTTTGAAAATGAGATGGGACATGACTGCTTTTGATCTTGCATGTCTTAAAATACTATAGATAGGCCCTGGCCGGTTGGCTCAGTGATGGAGTGTCAGCCTGGTGTATGGACGTCCTGGATTCGATTCCCAGTCACAGCACTCAGGAGAAGAGACCATCTGCTTCTCCACCCCAACCCACCCCCATCACCTCTCTCTCTCTCTTTCTCTCTCTTTCTCTCTCTCTCTTTCACTCTCCTATAGCTGTGGCTCAGTTGGAGCAAGTAAACCCCAGCAGTGAGGATGGCTCCATGTCCTTGCCTCAGGCACCAAATTAGCTTGGTTGCCGAGCAATGCAGCAACAACCCCATATGGCAGAGCATTGCCCTACAGGATTTGGGTTGAGGTGCATGCAGGATTCTGTCTCTCTGCCTCCTTGCTTTTTAAAAAATATTATATAAATAGTATCAAACATGTTTACTTTTTAATTTGCTTCCTTTTTTACATATTCTACATACAAAACTATTATTAGATATATGATTTTCAAATTTTTCTTCATTTCTTTGGATTGTCTTTTTACTTTCTTGATGGTGTCCTTTGAAGGACAAACATTTTTAATTTAGTTGAAGTTTATTATCTAATTTTTCTTTGTTGCTTGTGATTTTGGTGTTTTTATTTCAAAAGCTTTTGCTAAATTCTAAGGCATTAAGATTTATCTCTGTTTTCCTTTATGAGTTTTATAGTTTTTGTTGTCACATTTAGGTCTTTAATCTATTTTGAGTTAAGTTTGGGGGTATGACTTAAGGGTCCACTTTTATTCCTTTTTATATAGGTATCTCTCCCCAGGACCAATTATTCAAGACTATTCTTTTCCAGTTGAATGCTCTTGACAGTTCTCAAAAATCAGTTGATCATAACTCCATAGTTACATTTCTAAGCTTTCAATTAAGTTCCATTGATTTTTATGTTTCTTGCTGTGCCAGCATCAAGCTGTGTCAGTTACTATTGCATTGAAGTAAGTTTTCAAATCCGTATGTGTAAGTGCTCATACTAAATTTTTCTCTTTTTTTTAATGATCATTTTGGCTGTTCTGGGTGTCTTACAATTCCATATGAATTTTAGAATCAGCTTGTCGATTTGTACCAAAAAGCCAGCTGGGATTGGAAAAGCAGTGCATTGAACCGTAGATGGATTTGGAGCATATTTTTATAAGCAATTTCTTTCAAAAACTTTTTGTAGCTTTTGTAGCATTAGTTTTGCACTTCTTTTTTTAATTTTTATTTTTAAATATTTAATTATTTTTGATGCTATTGTGAATGGAATTATTTTTTAATTTCACTTTTGGATTGTTTGTTAGTGTAAATCACACAAGTGATTTTTTGCATGTTAATTGTATATTCTGCTGCTTTGCAGAATTCATTTGTTAGTTCTATCATGGTGTGTGTATGTGATGTATAGTGTTTTTTATAAGGCATGTCTTCTGCAAACAGAGATAGTATTATTTCTTTATTTCTAATATGGAGGCCTTTTATTTCTTTTTCTTGCCTAAGTGCTCTGACTAAAACTTCCACTGCTATTTTGAATAGAAATGGCAGAAGTGCAAATCCTTGTGTTACTATGATTTTTGAGAAAAAGCTTTCAGTCTTTCACCATGTTAGTTATGACGAAAGTTGTGGGTACTCATATATGGCCTTTATCATAGTTAGGTGCTTTTCTCCTATTCCTACTTTGTTGAATGCTTTTATCATGAAAGGATGTTGAATATTTTTCAATGCGTTTTCTGTATCAGTTGTATGATTATGTGGGTATTTTCCCTTCGTTCTGTTAATGGTATATATTACATATATTGATTTTCATGTATTGAACCATTCTTGCATCCCAGGAATAGATCCCATTTGGTCATTGTGTATCATTCCTTAAATATACTTCTGAAGTGGATTTGCTAATATTTATTTATTTATGCACTTACTTACTTATCTTTTAGTGAGAAGAGGGGAGGCAAAGAGACTCCTGCATGCACCCTAACCGGGATCCACTGGGAAGGCGCTAGGGGGCGATGCTCTGCCCATCTGGGGCCATTGCTCTATTGCTCAGGAATGGAGCCATTTTTTTAGCACCTGAGGCAGAGGCCAATGAGCTATACTCAGTGTCCAAGGCCAACTTTGCTTGAACCAATCTAACCATGGCTGCAGGAGGAGAAGAGAGAAAGAGAGAGAGATAAGGGGGAGAGATGGAGAAGCAGATGTTTGCTTCTCTTGTGTGCCCTGACCAGAAATCAAACCCAGTATATCCACATGCTGGGCTGACATGCTCTACCATTGAGCCAACCAGCCAGGGCATGCTAGTATTTTGTTGAGGATTGTTATATTTATATTCATAAGAAACAGTGGTCTATAATTTTCTTTTGAAGTCTTTGGTTTTAGTTTCAGGGTAATAATTGGCTTCATAGAGTAATTTGGAAAGTGTGTTTACTCTTTAATTTTTATAAGAGTTTGTGTGGTATTGTTGCTAAGTTTTTGAGTGTTTGACACAATTCAGCAGCAAAGCCATCTGGACCTGGACTTCTCTTTCTGAGTTAAGTTTGATCATTGATTCAATTCTTTCCCTTGTAATAGGACTATTCATATTATCTATTCTTGAGTCTATTTCAGTAGTTTGTGTCTTTCTAATAAGATTTAGAAGTTCTAGTGAGTTTGTAGTGGAATTTTATTGTGGTTTAAGTTTTCATTTCTATGATGAATAATTATCATGAACATCTTTACATATGTTTATTAGCTATTTTATATCTTTTGTGATATCTGTTCAAATTTTTGCCCTTTTTTCAAATGAATAAATTGACTTATTGTTAGATTTCTTATATATTCTGGTTAAAAGAGTTCTGTCAGATTTATGTTTTATGGTTTCAGTGTTTACTCTTAGGTTCATTTATCTATTTAGAGTTAATTTTTATGTATATTTTACAGTATGTGTTGAAGTTTGTATTCTTATAAATATTCACTTTATTGAAATCTGTTCTCTCTCCACTGAATTAACTTGACAATTTTGTCACAACCCAATTGCATATATAAATGTAGGTCTTTTCTAAGATGACTAGTTTTGGAGCTATTATTTGGTGCATATACATTTATAATATATCTTCCTACTGTCAGGATCATTTTTCCATTAGGAAATACTCCTCTCTGGGTCTAGTAATTCTCTTGTAAAAGTTTATTTTGCCTAATATTAATATAGTCCCTCCAGGGTTTTTATGTTTTTATCTATATAGTATATGTTTTTACAGCTTTTTACTTTATTTGTGTTTTTACACTTAAAATACATTTCTATAGACAATATATATATAGATCTTCTTGTCTTTTAGCCAGAAAATCTCTGCATTTTTATTGGAGTAGTTAGTACATTTATATTCAATGTGACTGTTTTTGTATTTGGAATTATTATCTGACTTTTGCTATGTGTTCTCTTTGTTTCATTTTGTTTTTATATTTTTGTTTTTTGCCTCCCCTTGTGTTGAACATTATTTTTGTGGATTATTTTCATTCTCTATTAGCTTATTAGATGTCTTTGCTTATTTTTATTTATTGTTCTAGGGCCCATAATGCAACTTTAATTTAAGTAAAATACAGGACTTTGCAGTATTATAGTTCTATTTACCCACTCTCATCCATTATGCTATTGCTATTATAACCTTACTTATGAATAACTATACCTTTATATATATATGCATATCTGTATAATAAACCCAAAAACATTGTATTATAATTTTAATTAAAGAGTTCTGTCTTTTGAAGAAATTAAGATAAGAATATATATGTATTACTTTCTGTATATCTAAGTTATCACTTGGTGTCATTTCATTTCAGCCTGAAATAAATTTCTTTAGCATTTCTTGAGTGCAGACCTGTTAGCAGTGAATTCTTTTATTTTTAATTGATTTGAACATGTCTTGGAACCTTTAATTTTGAATAATTAGAATAGCCTTTTCCTCAACAATTAAATGTTATTCCAGTGTCTTGTAGCCTCTATTGTCCTAATGAGAAATTAACTATCAATCATATTTTTGTTCTCTTTATGTAATGTATTTTTTTCTTTGTTGTGGTTATAATTTTTTTCATTATCTTTTGCTTGTAGCAGGGTTTGATTATATGGTGCTAGGTGAAATTTTCTTTGTTTATTCTACTTGGGGGGGGGAGGTGTCATGAAACTTTTTGTAGTTGAAAATTCTTTTCTTTTCCTATTTAACTCTATCATTTCTTTTATGAGTTATGAAAAATATTTCTGACAGTAGATTAAGCCTTGTTAAAATGTTTAGAAATAAAATGGGAAGTGCTAGTGAAATGATGCAATTT
The DNA here is from genome assembly GCA_037038555.1 of Rhynchonycteris naso. Lineage (NCBI taxonomy): Eukaryota > Metazoa > Chordata > Mammalia > Chiroptera > Emballonuridae > Rhynchonycteris > Rhynchonycteris naso. The sequence goes on from CM072995.1 coordinate 342,943,312, forward strand.
TCAAAAGAAATTTAGTTCCTTAAATATATATACAACCCAGTACATTTACAGTGAAAAATATTAATGTTACCTGTCCTTTTTTTCTATTTTCACAAAATCTATTTATAGGAGCATTTCCTCCTTCTGCTATTTATGCACGAAAAGACTTGCTACAACGATCTACCCATATTGCTACCAAGACTTTCCAAGCTTTTCGTATATTTGTGAACAATGAACTCAATGAACTTTACATAGGACTGAAGACAGCTCAGAAGTTTCTGAGGCCTGGTGGTCGTCTTGTTGCCCTCTCCTTCCATTCATTAGAGGATCGCATTGTCAAAAGATTCTTACTTGGGATAAGCATGACAGAAAAATTTAACCTAAGTATAAGACAGAAGGTGGCACAAACATCACAGTTTGGTTCTGGTCATGAAAACAAGGAAGGAGTCTCTATAGGAGGGACCCCTTTAATGTGGGAATTGATATACAAGAAGGTACTTACCCCAAAAGATCAAGATGTACAGAATAACCCCAGAGGGCGCTCAGCCAAGCTTAGAGCAGCTATCAAATTATGAGTCATAATCTGATTCTTCAAGTTTTCCCTCACAGTTTCTCATCAGAACAGCCTAACACAAGAAAGTGTGGGATATATGTAGATATGTACAAAATATGTGTGGAGATTGAAGATTTTTAATTTTTTTTCTAATAAATAAAATGTAAAAAATATTATTATGACATAGCAAGTTCAACTCAAGGAGAAGCAGCATCTCAAAACTGGATTAATGGGTTTATCTAGCATTATACAGGAAAAAATTTATGTTATCAGTTATAATTATAATTCTAAATTGGTGACTCCAAATGAATAAAATATCAGTGTAACTGTATGACAAAAGGTAAAAATTATTTGAGTTTACCTTAGACTTATAATTAATATTTAATTTTAGTTTCAAAGCCTGTTTACTGCTTTTACTTTATAGACTTTATTCAAATCTGGATAATTCTTCAATGAAATCAGAATTAGAAAATATTCTAAGGAACAATGTGCTCAAATTAGGAACAAATTAATATACTTAGATTAAACTCCTGAATCCTTTTTGAAGAATTTTATAAGTTTCTCTTTGCCTGAAGTCATCTTTATGAATGGGAGAGATTCCCAAAGGTAGTTCCCATCCGAGTATGTGATTAAAAATAGCAGATCACACTCTTACATTCATCTGTTTCATCAATTATTTTTAGACATGTATAATATAAGAATCTTTTTCTTTAATGTTAATGAAACTGACTGTACTGGGTTGGATACTGCCCTTCCAAAACTTATGTCCTTCACAGAACCTCAGAATGTAACCTTATTTGGAAATATAGTCATTGCAGATGTAAGTAGTTAGAATGATGTGATCCTGGAGCAGGGCAGGCCCTTAATCCAATATGTCTATTCTTGTAAGAAGAGGAAAAGAGAAAAAGAGGCACAGGAAAGAACACCACATGAAGATGGAAGTAGAGATTGGAGTGATATGTCTACAAGCCAAGGGAAACTAAGAGTTGCTGGCAACTCTCAGAAGCTAGGAGAGAAATAGGTTCTCCATCAAAGTCCTTAGGAGGAACCAACTCTGCTGACACCTTGATTTCAGACTTACAGCCTCCACATCAGTGAGAGAATAAATTTCTGCTATTTTAAGCCACCCACCAATTTGTCGTAATTGTTACAGCAGCTCTAGAAAACTAAAACTGAGAGTAAAAAATCTTGAATAATATGCATGAAAAGAATGCTTCTTCAATAAATACAAAATTGCTTTCAAAATGTTGTAGTATAAAAATATATTTGCTACTTTATGTAATTAGGCTGTTTACCGCAATCATTCTTGCTTGCTTTTTGTTTCTATTGTAGGATGCATAATAAAATATGTGAATGAGATTTTGAGGACAATGAGGAATAAAGAATCAAACTTAGTTGCATGGCACTCAATTTTTTCACCCATCCCACCCCCCCCTCCTTTGACAACTATCAGCTTGCTCTCTGTATTTATGGGTGTGTTTCTGTTTTGTTTTGTTTGTTCATTTGTTTGGGGGTATTTTTACATGTTACATATAAGTACAATTATACAGTATTTGTCTTTCTCTAACTTATTTCACTCAGCAGAATATCCTCTAAGTTCATCCATATTGTCACAAATAGCAAGACTTTATTTACTTTTTTTTCTGATTAATATTCTATTGTACATATATATATATCATATTTGTTTTTACCTATTTACTTTTTGATGGATACCTAAGTTGCTTTCATATCTTTACTTTTGTAAATCATGATATGATGATTTAGGGGTGCATACATTTTTTCAAATTAATGTTTTTGCTTTTTTTCAGATAAATACACAGAAATAGTATTGCTGGGTCATATGGCAGCTCTATTTTTTTAGTTTTTTAAAAAATCTCCATACTGTTTTTCATAGTGGCTGCATCAATTTACAATACAACCAACAATTCATGAGGGTCCTCTTTTTTCCACATCCTTGCCAGCACTTGTTTGTTGATTTAGTGATGATAACATTTCTGACAGGAATGAAGTGATATTTCATTTGGTTTTAATTTGCATTTCCCTGATAGTCAGGGATGTTGGGCTTCTTTTCATATGTCTATTGGCCATCTGTATGTCCTCTTTGGAGAAGTGTCCATTCAGGTACCTGCCAATTTTTTAACATAAATGTATTTCAAATGGTTAACTCTGGAGAATGTTTTTGGGAAATTCAAACAACACATGTAGAAAATAAAAACTGAAAATTAATATGAATGTGCATTGCTTTTCTAATAAAATATAAAGAATATAAAACAAGCAATTGTTTTACATTTCTGAATGTATCAAATGCCTTCTACAGTCATTTAAGTATAGCATCAGTGTCATTGTGTAATACATCAATTCTTAATAGGTTTTAATTCATTGCTTATTAAGAAATGAAATTTAATTACTGTACACAACTTTTAGTTAATATCCTTATTTTATATATTCATTTTGGTGTTTTTCAAACTATGGTGCTATGAACCCTGTCCAGTTGGCTCAGCAGTAGAGCATTAACCGGATGAGTGGAAGTCTCAAGTTCAATCCCCAGCCAGGGCACACAGGAGATGTGCCCATCTGCTTCTCCATCCTTCCCCCTCTCCTTTCTGTCTATCTCTTTCTTCCCCTCCCATGGCCAAGGCTCCATTGGAGCAAAGTTGACCTGGGCACTGAGGACGGCTCCATGGCCTCTGCCTCAGGTGCTAGAATGGCTCCAGTTGCAACAGACCAACAACCCAGATGGACAGAACATCGCCCCCTAGTGGGTATGCTGGGTGGATCTTGGTCGGGCGCATGCAGGAGTATGTGTCTCTGACTCCCCACTCCTCACTTCAGAAAAATACAAAAACACAAACAAAAAACAACTATGGTGCTATATAATTTCTTTGAAGTTTATAGGTTCTTTTTTGAGACACTAATCACATCTATATATCTTTTCTACTTCATGTAATATATGATTTGTGCTTAATTTATATTGAGCTATTTGTGTTATAATCAATAGTTTATAAGAGAGTACAGTATGCCTAAGTAGGGTTTTGAAGTTAACTACTAACTCTTAAAATTCACTTATTTCAAATATTACTTGAAGATCATATTTTTTAGTCTTTGCAGAGAAAAGGTATATTAAATTATTTTTAAAAATTTTTAAAAATCAGAAGCAGAGATAATGAATCTATACTACAGATTTTTAAAAAATAATTTTAATATCATTTGAAATTATTTATCCTAAAATTGAGACTACTTTTAATGTTAAATTAAAAATAACAAAAAATTTATATTAATACTTTTATTTGGTAAAATATATATAGTTATATATTCACTCACTAAGCATATTCTAAAGGTTGACCATTAGTAGAAATAAAAAACATTATGTCTCCTTTTTATACTCACTTTTTCATTCTCTGTGTACATTAGTATGTGGATTTCTTATGCAAACTGAAGTGACCTTCATTTATGTTTCAAATTTACTCTGGACAAAGAAATATTAGACAATGTTAGCATGTATGTTCTCAAACTAAGTCCTACATGTTATAGTTTTTGTGATGGATAAGAATAACTAAAAATTGCTTCTGCTTAAAATCTGTAATATTTATTTTAATATAGCTATTTTTCTATTAACTTGTGATGGCTGCTGTATTCTAATAGATATTTCTGTGTAAGCAACATTATATATTAGACATGCATAAGCATCAAAATGTAAAGGGAATTTTTAAGGTGCTGGATGAATATAAATTTAATGATAGAAACTGATCAGAGATATACTTTTCTCAGAACCACAATGCCATATGTTCTATGTTGAATGAGGCATGGTTTGTAATAATCAGCATCATATTCTAAAGAGACTGGATTGTATAATAAGTGTAAATATTTTTAAATTATTTTCTCAAATTTTATCTGTTTAGAGCTACTATTTCCAACTAATGTTTAATAGCACACAACATGATCTGCAAGAATACTAAGAGAAAGTTTAAATAAATTATTTTTTAAGTTTGATTACAAAAACGTTAAAAGTTCAATAGAATTAATTATGTAAGATTCAGTGGACCCTGGCTAGTTGGCTCAGCGATAGAGCAATTGGCCTGGCATGTGGAAGTGCTGGGTTGGATCCTGGTCAGGGCACACAGCAAAAGTGACCATCTGCTTCTCTCTCTCTCTCTCTCTCTCTCTCTCCCACAGCCATAGCTCCAATGGTCTGAGTAAGTTGGCCCCAGGCATGGAAGATGGCTCCATGGCCTTACCTCAGCCACTAAAAAGAACAGCTTGGCTGCTGAGCAACAGAGCAGGGGCTCTAGATGGGCACAGCATGGATCCTGGTTGGGGCTCATGCAGAAGTTTATCTCTCTGCGTCCCCACCTCTCACTTAAAAAAAAAAGTTACAATGGTGATACTTTTTTATACCTATCATTTAAATGGATTTTAAAGTGTTTCAGACATTTTTGACCACTTCACTCTTTTCTCACATAATGTATTAATTTTGTTATATAGAACTGTAAAGAAATAAAATTTAATGTTCTGATGTGCAAAGTAGAAAGTTGCCTCTTTGGTAATGTCACATCTCCCTAAGCAATTCTTTAACTTAAATACTGAAAAAATGTTCTACCATTAGCATACCCTACTAAATATATTACTACCCAGACACTAGAGTACAAAAATTCATCCTGGTTGCTAGTGGCCCTCAATGCCTGACAAAGCAATTTTAAATACTCTTTGGAAAATACAAAATTTGCCCACAAATTATTTCTCTAATTTTTCATATATAGTGTCCATCACTAAATCCAGAAAATAAGTAGTCATGAAGAGATTAGGCATGTTTTTTAAAGATGAAAAAATATACATAATAAAAAACACATGATATATTTATAAAAATGCTATAAATATATTCAAGGAATTTTTTTTTAAATCCTGAAAACTATAATGAATAAAATAAAAATTCTGGAACTGAAAAATGTAGTGTCCAAACTTAAGAATTCAGTGGATTGATTTAAGATCAGATTATACACAGCTAAAAATAAATAATGAACTAGAAAATATTTTAGAAGGAAGTATCCTGAAAAAAACATGGAGAGATAGAAAACACAAAAAAGAGTGCAAGATACATAAGAGGTACAATACATCTAATTCATGTGTAATTAGAACCTAATTGGAGAAAAGAAAAAAAATTGAGCAGAAATTATATTTAAAGAGAGATGGCTGAGAATGTACCAATACTAGTGAAAGACATTAAGCTACAGATTCAAGAAGTCCCCAAACTTCCTAGGCAGAATTCTTAAAACCAAAATCAAAGGGCAACAGGCATTCTCAAGGAATATGGCTCATGTATTCCTTAGAGGAAGAGGAACTATGAGATGATGAAATCCAGCAAACCAAGATATGAAGAAAAAAAAATCAGTAAGGGAGAAGTTTGGTGAAAGAAACTGATAAGCTTGGTGTCCATATAAATACAGAACTAAAGGTAAACCATGGAAATTGTGGCTACAGACAGAATAATAGCATAAGTCATAAAAATGTAATATTGACAGAATTCACCAAAATTTTGAGGTTATGCAGTTTGGGGGGGGGGGGATTATAAGTGCACCAATCTATTTTTAGAGCGATAGGCAATACTGTCAAAATTTGAAACTGTTGCTTTTAAAAGTGATTTCATCCTTTTTCTACATTTCATAATTTTAACATCAAGGAGCTTTTTGTAGTAAAATGAAAAGGCTAGGTTCAGCAATTCTTCACTCTAATTTCTTTTTTGTTAAATTCAAGTAAAATTTGATGAATGTTAAGATTTTATTTAAAAATAAGATACATAGTCTGAAGCACCCTTCTTTTTTTAAAATTTTTATTCATTTTAGAGAGAGAGAGAGAGAGAGAGAGAGAGAGAGAGAGAGAGAGAGAGAGAGAGAGAGAGAAAGGGGGGAGGAGCTAGAAGCATCAACTCCCATATGTGCTTTGACCAGACCAGTGCAGGGTTTTGAACTGGCGACCTCAGTGTTCCCAGGTCGACGCTTTATCCACTGCGCCACCACAGGTCAGGCTGAAGCACCCTTCTTATAAAAATTTTCTGACTTATTTAATCTATTCTTAGTGATATGTAAGATAGTCTTTGTTGATGTGTAATTAAAGATTGAAGAATTTGGAGTGTTCAGTCATTTTGTGTTAAACCTAACAAGTATTTTTTTTCTGTTATATGAATGTTTATAATGAGCATATATCTGTTTTACAAAAAACAGTGCAGTTATTATTCATATTATTGTTTATTAAGAGTACAGATTTGAAAAAAAAAAAAAAAAAAAAAAAAAAAGAGTACAGATTTGGAATTGGACAGATCTATGAATAAATTCTGGCTCTGACACTAAGTAACAATGTAGCCTTAGAAAATTTCCTTAATCTCTGAACCTCAGTTTGTTCATCTGAAAATAAAAATGAGGATGTTAATAACTTGTACAAGGTGCTTGTATTATTATATATAAATATGTATATAGAACAACATAGTTTATGCTGAAAGCAATCAATATTTATCTTCTTTGGATTTTTGTTGAGTTCTGTCTCTTTTACTAATTTGTGACAAAAGCCAAAACAAACCAGCTCATCCCTTTGCTTACTTACCTGTAAAGTGATAGAGTTTCTATTGGAGATTCTGGCATACCCCCTGCTTCTCCCAGAGCTGATTCCTATCCAGTCTGTTGTGTTATTCTATGACCGTCCCTCCTCTCCACAATTTTTGTTCCACTCTTGTTACAGTTGACTGTTATTGGGGAGAACTCGGATGCAAACAGCTAATCCTGGCTATTGGTGACATCCAACTTAGACCATTGTATTCCTTTTCTAAAAGTTTTTATTTAATGTGGAAAGAAATCTCTTGGTTCCTCTTCACTGTCTGAAATATGTAAACTGTAAGAATTCAGGGGTGCACATTCTTACCATTTTAATGGTGACTCTGTGTTGCAGAGTGATAATTTAAAGACAGGAGTTGCATAGCTACTCCTGAGAGCATTCACATTCCTGCCCCCAGTTGTTCTGGAAGCCCAGCCATATCCATGCCCTTTCCATTACTGGGGTGTGAAGCCCATTCCTGGATTCCTTAAGCTGCTAAATTCCTTTCCTCCTCCCTTTGTTTCTTTTCTTCTTTTTCTATTTTTAAATGAAATCACTCCAGGTGGGATTTCTTTTACTTACAACTAAACCAATCCAAGTTTAGAATAGATTACTTTTAAGAATTTTCTCACCTGTGTGTTTATTAATTCCCTCAAATATGTTCTTTAACTTTTCTCACAGATTCACCGAAACGTGATTTTCATGATCTTAATAAACCTTTTTGAAATTGTTTTACATGCACAATTGTAAATTCACATCATCATTACTAAGCAATAAAATATGCTCCCCTATCTTATCTAATATGTGACATATCTTTGTCATTAGTTTTTCTAACCATATTTGAAAATGTACCTGTGAAAGACTATCCAACTCACTTAAATGATGGCAAACATCTTACATTCCTGCATGGTGCAGATGTGGTAAGAAAGAAAGAATCATGTCCTCTAACTGGATTTACATCTATTCTTTATTATTGTGCTTCCTTTTGTTTAATGGAACCATACCTACCTCTGAATCTATAAAATTATTGTTTTCACACAGAAACCCCTTTGATGATGAAGAAAACCATGTTTAAGAGCCAGCCAGATGGTTTTTCCATTTCCTATTGTGTGCGTACATTTTTCATGGGATGGGGAAGGGTCAGGGAGAAGGAAAAAGAAAACCTATTGTGAATGCTGAACCTATCTAGTTCTTCTAGGATCTATCATTGTTCCTTTGAAGAATTTCAACATTTGCCTTACAACCAGAGAATAAACATCAGCTGCTAGAGAAAGCTATTGAATTTCAAAATCCCTTTGAAATGTCACATTAACCTGTTTAACTCTCAGTTCTTTAAAGTATCAAACATTTCCTGATGACTCCCAGATCTAAGACTGCTTATATTTCTCTAACTTTAAAGTTTATTTTCTTCACTCACAAACGAACTGTGGTAAGTGAGTCAGCACTGTTCAGGCGTGGGGAGGTGGGGGCGGATCACAGCTACCATCTTTGTACAGTCTCTCTGCAGGTTAGTTTAATTCATGAACGTTGAACAGGATCACATGCTATATCTGGTTGATTTGGCTAACACGACACAGCTATGGACTTTCATTTAGCCCTTCATTAAATTTGAATTGTTAAAACATTGTTTTATAGGTTATTGTTTATTCTGAGATGTGTAGAAATCAAGCAACTGTTAATTTATTACTTTGCTCCACAGTTTCTATTAAGTGTCTATTTTCTAGGCACTGGGGCTAAAAAAAGAAAAGGCGTGACCCTTATTCTTGAAGAGCTATGTTATAATGTGTAAACTGAGACAACTATGTAGATTCTGAGAAGTTAGATTATGACAGGTTAAGTTCTATAATAGAGGTTAAAATGCTATAATAGTACAAAGGAATAAATAAAGGAATGGTCTTCCAAGCAGAAATGGATGTATAATTTATCTTTTCATTGTGAGTCTACAGGAATTTTGTGCTGGATCATCAATAAGTTAATCATCTGGAATGTAATCAGCACCAGGTGGCCTTTCTTGTAATGCCCCCGAGAACCTTCTTGCTTTCACTTGTTCTCTGAGCATGTACTTTGAGTTCCATGATGCATATACACACTTGTTCACATTAAGTATTCATAGACATAGATGCCCACCTAACAGTAATTGTGAAATTATCTATCTGAATGAGTCTTTTAATCCTAAAATTAAGATTCTTAATATTTTTGAAGCCATGGTCTCCTTGGAGAACCTAATTAAAATTAGAGCTTCTCTCAGGGAAAAGGCACATAAACACTAACTTTTTATAATATCAGGGGGCTTATAAAACCCCACTGTGTATATCATGGGCTCCAGTTCCATGACTTTTATACTAGAGAAACATTTCAAGTCAAGTCATCATTCCCAAATTTGACCCTGTCATATGTCAAAGGATATAAGCTGAAAATTTCTACCATTTGACGTCATCTAGTTCCTTTATTCCTGGATGTTTCAAGTCTCATACACTCTTTTAGAACACCCCAATCTTGGCATCAACCAAGCTGGTCAGTGTTCCAACAAGGCTAATGTGGGCCCCCATAGAAGTTTTGTGCTGGACAGAAAATATAGAAGGGAGGCCTGACCAGGCAATAGTGTAGTGGATAGAGTTTCGGACTGGGATGTGGAGGACACAGGTTCGAAATCATGAGATCACCACCTTAAGCGCGGACTCATCTGGTTTGAGCAAGACTCACCAGCTTTAGCCCCAGGTCATTGGCTTGAACAAGGGGTCACTCAGTCTGCTGTACCCTCACCCCCCGGTCAAGACACATATGAGGAAGCAATCAATGAACAACTAAGGTGCCTCAATGAAGAATTGATGCTTCTCATCTCTCTTCCTTCCTGTCTGCCTATCCCTATCTGTCCCTCTCTCTGTCTCTGTCACAAAAAAGAAAAATAAAGTATAGAACATAGGAAATAATTTCCGAGGACCTGAGCAGATCAAGTATTTCAGACTTCTGCTGTCCAATAGAAATATAAGTCACTAGTTTGAGCCACATTATAATATTAAATTTTGAGAAGCCACATTGAGAAGAATAAAACAGGTGAAGTTATTTTTAATAGTACAATCTAATATACACAATGTATTTCAACATTTAATTAATACCAAAAATAACAAAATATTTTACATTTTTGTATTAAGTCTTTGAAATCTGGTATGTATTTTACACTTATAGCACATCTCAATTTGGACTAGTGACATTTCAAAACTTAAATAGCTGCAGGTAACTTCAGTATCTACTGGCTATCATATTACATGGCATAGATTTTTTTAAATTTTTTTAAAAAATTATTGAATTCATGGGGGTGACATTGGTTAATTAAATTTTACAGGTTTCATGCCAATTTTCATATATTGGATTTGTTATAGCAAAGATCAGTTTTTTACCTTAAAAAAATTCTCTCCCCCATAATAACTATCATTTGGGAACAAATGACTCATTCCTTATTTTCTATTGCATTGCATTACACATAGAGGAAGAGCCAAGCTGTGCTCCCCTGAAGTCAGGCAATGCAGCAGCCCTAACCATCAAAAAGCTGCATTTTTCATTCTTCTTCTCTAAAGGTACAGTGGTTGGAGTGCAGCTGCAAAACAACCTTAAAAATTAAAGAACCAAAACAGTACAATCAGTGGTGGCATAGTGAATAGAGCATTCACCTGGGACTCTGAGGTCCCAGGTTTGGAACCCTAAGGGCATTGGCTTGAGCACAGACTCACTGGCTTGAGCACAGGGTCACTGACCTGAGCACCAGGGTCATTGACGTGATCCTAAGGTCACTGGCTAGAGCTGCCCACCCTCATCAAGGCACATATAAGAAGCAATCAATGAGCAACTAAAGTGAAGCAGCTACAAGTTGATTCCTGACATCTTCCTCCTCCCTCATTCTCTCCCTTCTTCTTTCTCTCTCAAAAATAAATAACCAAAACAGATCTTTGTACCCACATCCAAATTCATGAAAACTCATACTAACAACTCTACAAATTGTTTCAGGTTGAATATACTGGGGTGACCCATCAGATCAGCATTAAAAGATGAAAGTGTATTCTGGGTAAATCAACGCATTCCTAATCAAACAAGTAACAACAGTATATATGAAGCCAGGACTAACAATTACAGAGAAAGATATTTAAAGCAAATGATTATTTTTAAGAAGGGCTGCAGGGAAGGAGAGATTCTTTCCTCATCATATCAGCACATAAAAAATCATTGCTGTCTTATTCACATGTTGTAGAGCATTTACCTGAATAGTTTTGAAGATGAAATGTCAAAACTATAGTCATATGAAGCAGTTATTTTATAGACACATCTTTAGCATGATTCTTCAGTTAAGTTATTTCTTATGTGCATTTCTTTTTTTGAAATAACAATTTTCTTGCCATTCATGGGAAAGAAATCTCCCCAAATTCTTTTAGGCACCATTTTTTTCACCCAGTAAAGTGTTTTGTTGTGTGTTTTAAATGGCATCATTTGGGTGGGCTATAGTATCATTCTTTGAGGAGAGAGCACACTGTTTAAAGTTTTAAAATAATATTTATGGGTATCTTGAATCTTTTGTCAGAGTTAAAAATCTCCATGCCAGCAGTTAATAAATGTTAATACAAATTTTTTAAAATAGTGGCTCTAATATTACAGTGTTAATTGCATTTCTCAATGAGTCATATTTTATAGTTGGTTCTTAATGAAATTTGGAGAACTTTCCAGGCACTTGATAAAGAATGAGGGAGACTCCAAACCTGAAAAAATGAAAAACACAAAAACAAAAACATTTCCTTTCTTTAATAGAGCTTAAGAAATTTGCGATTAAGAACAGGCTAACGCAACTTGAAATTGTGTTATGGATTCATGCAGTCTTTGAACTCAACAGGATCAGCTGATTTCATTTGTTCCCAATCTTTTCAAAATTGATGAACCCTTTTGCTATTATTATATTCCCTCATTCCTGCTTTATCCCATAATATGAACCTAGTATTTATTTTAAACTCTATTTTCTACCAAATATAAAGAAAATTTCCTTTTTTATTAGTTAAAGGCATATCCAATAACTAACCAGCTCCTTTTTAATATAAAACAACTTGTGTTGCCATTATGGACCAATATAATTTCATAAAAAAAGACAGTTATGTAAAATTTAAGTTAGCCTCCGCAGATGGGCTAAAGACAAAAAACGGAAGACTTAACCACTTAAGAAGCCAAAGCAAGTTGGTGGGCTCTCCAGGACTAAATGTCCATGTTCATTAACTGCAGATTGATAAATGTGCTCACAGTTCACCTCAAAAATGCTGACTCCTTTGTAAATAAAAGACAAAGAACAAAGGTGAAATATTGAATGCTTCAGTTGAAGCTCCTTCACACCTCTCCCTGGATATCCTTCACTTCTTCTGTTGTTTGAATCCTTTTCATCATCTAAAACTGAAATGTGGAGGTCCTGAGAATGCTGCCTCCTACTGCAGCAAGCGTAACTGACTAATGGTCTAAGCTGCCGCACTCTGACATTCAACCCTATGTCTCCTCCAAGGCCATGCCTACCATGGGCTGCTTCCCACCAGTTACTGAGTGAGGTAGAAATATTAATGATGACCCATTTCTGGGAGACACAGGAGTACTTTGACAGCCAACTTTGGTTCAACGACTCATAGATGGCTTTGTTGAATTTTCCATCCAAACTTCCGTTCTTTCTCCTTCACTCAGGGTCAGATTTACATTACAGTCTGATGGCTCTCCCAGAATTCTTCAGCTTTCTTCTTATTTCCTTTCCTGGATGCATTTCTCTTAATAAAATACTTGCACATTTAATACTGTCTTGGCATCTGCTTCTGAGTACATGAACTAATACAACAACTCAAATGACATTTTTAGCTCCTCAAACTGCAAAAGAAGGCAGAGGAATTGGCCCTTTATAATTTTGTCCTGCCTGATCCCCCTGGCTACATCTGCCATCTTTCTACGCTTCAGGTACACCCGACTCACTACCGTATCTGAGACTCTACGCCTTTGAACATGCCGTCTTCTATTCCTAAAAGGACTTCTTCCCAATTATAAGACAAGTTCTTCATTTTAGGAGACAGTATGTAGTCTTTAGTAAGCCTTCCCTGACATCTCTAAGGAGAAGTGCTCTCCTTTTGTGCCCATACTTTACTTAACTTTCATGATACTGGCATTTTTGAAGACCAGCCAGCTGTTTTCTAGAATATCTTTTAATTTAGATTTGTCTAATGTTTTCTCATGATTACACATAAGCTCTGTATTTTTAGTATGACTACCACACTATATTCTTTTTATTAAATCCTATCAGTTGCACTTGATGTCTACTTGTCTCATTACTAGAGTTGTTCATTTTGATCACTTGACCAGCATTGACTCTACAAGGTTTCTCTACTTTTTGTTCCCTTTATAAGTAACAAGTATTTTATAGGGAGGTACTTTGAAACTATGTAAAAATCTCATTCCTTACCTCACTTTCACCTGCCTGTTTTCCTATCCACTGAAACTTCTGATCAGGACTACTTATTGCTGTGCTTATGGCCAAATGGTGTTCTTCCATAGCCATTATTCCTTCTACATTTAATTGGTAGCCTTCTCTCATAAATAAGATCTTTCTCTTTTCTTCATGTATACAGCCATCTATTTATTTATATCAGTAGATTAGTAGCTTATTTAATGAGTTATAATTTATCATGTCATTTATTTTAATGCTTCAATTGTTGTTTATTTGGCCAGTTGGAGCCCTCTCAAGCTGATGTTAGTGTTCTTCTGCTATCCCCTCATCCTTCATTGGCCATTTCCTTGCTGTCTGTTACCAGTGCTGCTCCAGGTTCACCATGTTCTTTCCCAGCCCTAGCCCTGAGTTGCATCATTTCAAGGAGCACTGGTTCATTTTACTATTTAAAATTAAGATATGAGCACTCGACACTCATTACTACTGATATGCGACTACTCCCGGGCCCTCTCAGCAGATAGCTGGGAACTACACACACACTTACATTTACATCTGTTTCTTTCTTTGTCTTTAATAAAAACTATTAGCTCACCTTGGTCTATCCAGTTCTAATTCAATGCCAGCTGGGTTTATTTTAGCTTTATCTTTCTCCATATTTGTAGCTCCCTTTCCAATAGTGAGAAACCTGACTCTTATTGTTTTTGGCATATTTACTTAGGTGCTCAATATTCCTGGATATGTAGCCAATCTCCTGATATTGTTGGGCCACCGCCCTGTTTGCAGATGGACCTGCCCTGTGCTGAGGTTGCTTCCTCCACTCTGGCCTGCAGCATCCCTTTTCAGGTCTGACTCAAGGCTATTTGACAGTAGGAGAAAGGGTGCAAATAACTATTTCTTAAAGGAAAGAGGCAAGGGAGAAGGGGAGAGAAAGATACAGAGCTACTAGTATTCTTTATACTATTTTTAATACTTATTAATCTTTGTTTTAAAACAGAGTAGGCTTTGGGCATAGAGCATTCTATCAAGGACAGTGTCTATCTAGAATTGAATAACACAGTTTTGCTTTAACTGTGACTGTGTTTAAAGTTACCTGATCTAGTTTTTCTTAACTTTATTTTAATGGAGGAAACATTACATAATTTAATCTATACAGTTGTTTAACATACAGTTCAATGAGTTTTAACAAATATGCATACCACATTGAGATATGGAAAATTTTCATCTCCCAAGAGAATCCCAGTCAGTATCTATGCCCTGTAGAAATTCAGATTTCTGATTTATATCAGAATTGGTTTTGCTTCCTTTAATATATTTTTTTGTATGGAAAGAAGTCTTAGCCAAAACTTCAATAAGATTTAAGAAGGTAAAAAGAATGTAAGAAATATAGAATGGTACTGAAGTTGCTGCATAACTGGTGGGAGTTTGGGCACAATGGTTTGGTGGACATTTTGCACAGCTGCTCTCTCGCCCTTAGAAATACTGCTGTTCTACGATGAACATGGCCGCTAATGTTAGTCAGACCATTGATACAAGCTCTAGCCTCCCCTCTCCACTTCTTCTGTAGGTGCTCCTCTTTGCATTGTCCAGGATACACTTACTATGTGCTATGTGTTCCAGGGACCTGTCGGTAAATAAGCAACAACACCTGTATCCAAAATAGATGCGATCACCTTAACTACGTTCATGGAATTGTTTACAAATCTGGCCACAAATTCTTGTTGCTACCTTATAGATCAAGGATAAAATTTAAAAATCTATTAATTTGCAAGGGGATAATTTTAGAAGTTACTTGAAAGAAGTGAGAAAAAAAGGAAGAGCAAAGAGGGTAGGATTCTTTTTTCAGAATTTGCACATGGTTATTAATAAACAAAAATTGTTTTATTACAGAATTACATCTGGCATTAGCAAAATAAAAGGGCCACCCATGCTCTACAACTTAAACACATTAAACACTGCATTTCTCCAAGTGTACTAGAACAATTGCTCCTCTCACGGTAAAATCCAGCGAGCAAGACAATTACATTAGAGTAGAAGTTTTTGTATAAGAGCTAAAGAGTAATACACTCATACTTTTGCTCTCCTGTTTTTTGCCTTTATATCTTTTTATTGTCTAACAAGTGACCCAAAATGGGGAATTCAGTTTTACTGCTGTTAGCACATTGTACACCGGCATAAAGCTGGAACACAAAGTGATGCTGTCGACCACCCAGCAGTCCCCAGGGAGCTTGTGCACTAGTTAGGAAATCAATTACACTTACAATATTTAATTTTGAGAGGTGGCAGCTATTAACTCCCACATAAACATTCCCTACCTTAACTATTAAAATATGCTAGGTCATTAGTTACCAAGCCACTTTTGTTAACAAAGATTACTGACTCCTCCTAGACTACCTGTGTCTGAAATGTCACCAGTCTGGAAAGTGGAATGAACTTCATCAATTTGTCTTTACACAGAATAAGGCAATAGCAGCAGGATCCGCTTAACTTGTAAAACCTAATAAAATTCAGGATGGCAGTCCAAGGTGTGAATGCAGAAACAACCATTCCATCAACACAAATCAGTAAACAATGTGAATCTCTAGAATCTTCTTTCTCTTTGCCCTATTTGTTTGTAACAGTATCTGCCTCACTGGAGAGTCAGAGGTAACGTGTGTGGCAGTGTTTTGGAAAGTGTGGCACACTATCCCAGTACAAGGGAGCACAGTCCTCCTGAGTCTGTGCAGTCAGCTGCCTAAGCCGTTGTGTAACACGTGTCCCTCCCTGCATTTCAGTATCAGTAAGTGTGAACTTAAGTCCATTTAATGGAAAAAAAAAAACTATATTAACCAGGCACAAGGAAGGGAAAATGTAGGTTTACAGTTGTTTGTATGGAAAAATATAATAATTAATAAATCATAAGACAAGAATAAAACCTGTGTTTTGTATCCTCACAACTGTATACCTACTCTTGCCCCACCCTGTATATATGGTTGGATGAGGTCTGACAGGACGTGTACGAGAGCAAAATCGCCGCACGCAGCATTGAGAGGTCCTAAAAGAAGAAAGCTCATGGTTACAGAGACTCCAAAGCTACAGTTTACGGGGAGTAAGTTTTATAAGCTCTATGGGAAAGCTCACTTTGCCTGGAGCCATGAAGCAAGTCAGTTTCTCTCTGCCTTGATTTCCCTTCCAAGGTTGTCCTGGTTAGAAAGAAGAAACTGGCCCTTTAGATGAAAACTACAGGGCAGTGGAGAGGGTACAGATATTGTAATTCTTTGTGATGCAATCTGTTATTCTGTCTACATTCAATTTGCTTCCTTTCTTGGCAAGTTGAGCTTGAGAATCTTCAGTCTTTTAGAGATGCCCCGGGATCTAGCCTATACCTCTTCACAGGTGAGAAAATGTTGCCTGGTCGTTCTGCTGGGAGGAGAATATGTTTAGGCAAAAATTCATGGATTGACCCATGAATCAGTCATCCTGGCTCTTACTTTGGTGCTCCCATAGGAACACAATGGGGGAGGAGAGAAGATGGAGAATGGGATGTTGATTGGAGAAGTGAAGAAGCTGGCTATTTCCCTTTCCCCACTGCTAATCTGTACAATTCTTGACTCATGCCATAGCAGGGAGGGGAGGAGCCTAACATTGGATGAGAGATTACATATTATTTTAGGTTGTCTTTATTTTTCTTTAATATTTGAAAATTAACACTGTTCTATTGTTATCCAGAAATGCCCCCCCCCCAAAAAAAAGCTATAGAATTATTGAGAGGACAGAGAAGAAAATCTGGTAGAATGGTTGGAGGGCAGCAGAAGAAAATAAAACTGACTTTATTGTATCCTCCTTACTTTAGTTCACTCAGCTAGCAGACACAGCCTAGGTCAGAGCAGTAAGTGTTGCTACTCACACCGTGACACAGAGCTTAAGGGAACTTGGCGAGTGCTGCTAGCATTGGGTAATCTTTTCTAATTTAAGGAATCTTATTTTACAATCATTGTTGAACTTGTAATCCCTTCATGTAGGCATGTCAAAGTGTGCTGCCAATGAAAAGGTGCTGAGAACGACTGTGTAAGGGAATAAGAGACATGGGACTGTAGGGAGGTGGGATATTGGAGCTGAGGACAGAGGCAGTCGAGGTGACCTTGTTTGCCTGTCCCTGAACCTCTTTTCAGTTATAACTTTAGATAGAACTAGTCATATCATTTCATCCCTACTTTACCACTTTAAAGGTGGCTCTCTTGAAAGACTTTGAAAATATTCTCACTTTTCAATCCCTTTTGGTATTTTCAGGTCCTTTCAATCCAGGGGCCTAGAAACAGAAATTCTATGTGAAGAATTTCATTTAGATAGCAATTCAGGACTGTTTTGCAAGATAATAGCTGTTCTGCAAGATCAGGCCTTCCTAGTCTTCAGAGGAAAGCCACCATTGACTTGGTCAAATTCCCTGAGCCTCAGTTTCTTCATTGCTAGAAAAAAGATTAATATATGATAAGTTTGTGGTATGATCAAATGAAAGGGCTTCCCATGATTTGGGTTCTCTCTACCTTTCCCACTTTAACTCACAGCATCTTTTTCTTTGCTCATTACCCTGCTGGGATATTAGCTGCCTTTCCCTTCCTCAGAAACATCAAGTTGTTTCCCTCCTCAGGGCCTTTGCACATGCTTTTCTCTTACAAGTAATTCTTTACCTCTAGCACTTTGCTGCCTCTCATCCTTCAGGTCACCTTCTAAGTGAGTCTTTTCTTGCTTTCTATCTAAAGTGTCCTCTGCAGGATATTTGGTTTCTCATAACCTTGCTTATTATCTCTCATAACATTTTTTACAATGTGTAATTATTTTGTCTGTCTGTGTATTTATTTGGTTATTTTCTTTCTCCTCCCATTAGATTTCAAAATCTTTGATAAAAACCTTGATCTTATTAACTGCAGTGTCCAAAATAGTTATAGTGCCTGGCGTGCAGCAAACATTCAAGTATTTGTTGAATGAATGACATGAGCCCTTCATATATGGAAGGTTAGAGTGAACATTTTGAAATAATTAAAAAGTAAGAGAAAAACTGTTTCTGCCAAGGTTTGTTTAGAAGGAAAGCTAGGTCAGGAGCTCCACCTGGAACAAACAATGTCTTGGCATTCTCTGACCCCGAAGGTAACAGTTCCTGTCAAAGCAGTGGCAGAAATTTCATTTGGCAAAGCATTTTTAGACAAACTGAACCATGCCAAACCAAAGGCCTGAGAACAAAAGCATCATTTGAATGATGTTATTATGTCAAGCAATCTGGAATGATTTCACAAGCTAATACCAGCATCTCTTGGTGTTTAGAGCTAGCCACATTCAGCCATCATTTTTTATCTTCAAATTAATTAGAGACCCAGATGGTATACTGGATGAATTAGGATCTGTTCCGGGGTCGAAGAGGCATTACATGGTATGGTCATGGCTGACACAGGCCCAGGTGTGGTGGCCTCAGAGGTCAGTTCTTGAGTCAGAGACTGGGCACATTCAATTCCACATATGAACCTGGTTCCATGGACATGTCCAGAATCTCATGATTGCTAGTAACATCATGGCTCATGGTAGGCAGAAGACTTCTTCGCTTTCATTTCCTGCTCCTGGTAGGAAGAACATTTGCTTTTAACTTTGGTGGAATAGATTGAAGGACCATAGACTTTGGATTTTAATGTGGTTCATTGCCTTTGCCACTTAAAGATTCTAGGATCCTGACAAAATCACTTAACCTGACTGAGTTTCATTTTCCTCCTCAATAAATGGATACTGTATAATCAAATAAAATATTTTAAAAATTCCCTGAGATAGTGTGTTTGTGTGTGTGTGTGTGTGTGTGTGTGAATGTGTTTGACACATAACTATTTTCATTTACTTCCTTTCTCTCTCTTTCTTTTCCACCTAGTTTACATATAAAGGAAAGTCTCTCTCTAGTTACCAGTAGAAAAAGCATTTTTAGACAGAAACGTTGGCTCCCATAGTTTTGGCTTCACATCCCAGGATTTCCTGCCCTAGCTATACAAATTTGAGCAAGTTCAATTGTACTTTAATTGCTTTATCTGTCAGATAATCCCATTTCATAAGAGTATTGTGAGGATTACTTGAATTTATGTGCCTGATTCATGGCAAATACTAAAATATCAACCAACTCATTTACCAGCCTCTATCTACCTTTACTGACTACCCTACATGTGCTGGGAAATTTGGATGGAAGCAAACCACAAATTGGGATTAAGTGACTTTGATTATATGACCTAATACAAAGAAATCTTCACTTTTTAAAGC